>CM060931.1:786525838-789025838 GCA_030765085.1 Allium cepa
TGTGTGCGGTAGCCTCCGTCTTTTTCTAGAAAATTAGAAGAAAAATTCGTTTTTGAATTTGTATAATTATCATCATCATGTTTATAATAAAGTATACATCCCTTTCTGTTGTACGGTGGATCTCTGATTTGCTGGTAGAGGTGGCCACCATCAGTAGATACAGTCTCGTATTTGGAACTCCTAAGACTAATAGACTCCTTCATCCAGTGATAGCCACTGTGGTGAAGGGGTTTGCCTCTAAGGAAAACATAGTTAAATTTTTCATTCTGTAAGAAAGTTTCTAGGTCTTCCTCGTAGCTGTCTGCTCTCCAAAAAGTTTGATTGAGGTTTTCGGAGTATTTACGTTGATTTTCAAATTTTTTGAGAAGAATTTGGCTCTTTGTTTTTATTGTTTTCCATAGTTGAATGCTTCCTGTTTCCTTTTGCGTATGTAGTATTTGGTTTCTCTCTTTCGAGATGTGAAAGATAGTTGTTGTGAGAATAATGCTGGCATTTCTAAAATCCTTTATTATTATTTTTGAAGTTTTCCTGTATGTATTTGATACTTTCGTTGATGTTTTGCACAACATGATGCTGATTTATTTTAAGTTTTGACTTGGCTATGTACCAAATATGCTTTGAAATGACACAATCAAAAAATATATGATTTATACTTTCAGCCTCTTGTTTGCAAAGTAAACAAACAGTTTCACTCTCATGACCCCTAATAAATGTCCAAGTTTTTAAAAAGAGAAAATCCCTTTTTTTGAAAGTCTCCAATCCCATATGTCTTTTTGAAGTTTTGGGTTAATAGAAATCTTCTATATGGCATCATTAAAAATTGAAGTAGATAGATGTCTAAATGTATTCCAAGAATTATTTTGAATAATGGTGCTACCATTATTTTTATTTAATTATAAAACCTATTTTGAATATTTAAAATTAATTAAATATTCTTAAATCAAAGCAGTGAAATTCTGGGTCGTTACACCAGGGTCGGCCCGAAAAGGCCATGATTCATACTTACATCGCTATATGTTCCATCGGAGTGTCGGGGCCGAATTTTAAGGGATAAGTTGCTTCGTCAGAGAGTGATAGGATCGACCTACTCGTGTTGACTTTGAATTGAACTTAGCAAGGGTCCAGCAAGACCATGGTATTGGCGGACGATCCAATGAGATCACGGATTTAACTATTGATGGATTATGGACTTCGAACTTATGGTAATTCAAAACACACCTTCCTACCACAAAGAGGTGTTTTAGGGGGCAAGTGTTAACCCGCCTTTTGAATAGGCGGTATATGGGTGAATTTAACCAAGCGAATTTCATAAACATCAAAGAAGGAAGCCTGAAGGGGTGATTATCAGCTTTAAAAATTAGCCATAGACAAGGTTATGGATGATAGTCAAGCGAGTTCAGGCGAATGACATCCCAGAATTGGCTAAATTTGGATTACTACTTCCCCTAGGTAGGGGATCGTATCATATCCCTTGCCATAGGCAAAGGATCGAATTGGATCTCCTATGACTATGGACACTTAACTCGGCAGCTTAACTAAACGGAAATCGATTGATATCTTCAAATTTCACCTAGGCAATATCGCATAACTACTCATCAAACATGGAGTTAGCCTAGAATGGGACCCACCATAGCGGTCGCCTACCCCAATTACTAAGTATTGGGGATCGGTTAAGTTTCCCTATAGGGATCGGTGTTAATCCCTCTACAGGGATTTACGTCAATCCCTTATAAAGGCCCGGGCAGGCCCTTTTTTTGGAGGGGTTCGTCTTGATCTTAGGCCTCTACATGAGGATTTTCGAATAGATATTTGTAAATCTACTCCTATAAATACATGATCTGAGGAAAATACATTTTCTCTTTGGGCTCTGCTTCCTACACTCTGTTATTTTTATTATTCAAATTTAAATCATTGTAACTATAATTAAAGGTATAAATTATATGAGAAACTTTTGGAATGGACGTAGATCGGAGTACGCCAAACCACTATAAAACTATACGTGTTCATTTCTTACTGTTTTAATTTTATATTCTTCATATTTTATTCTCTACTTCATTCTGTTTGAAACTGGATATTGAATTTGTGGCGCTTTCATATTGTTTAGAGTATTAGAGCCATTTTTGATGCTAACAAGAACTATCACATATTATAATTGACTATCCTTATACTCCAAGGTTAGATAAGTAAGAAATCTACAATGCACCATATAAGTTCATTTCCAACAATATTTGATGGCTATTAAAGAACAACTACTAAATCCTATTCTGCATAATGTATATTTAGTATATGAATACACACAGTGGGAAAACACTTAGTTTGGGTTTAAACCATGAATGTCAGGACCAAACATAACTCGTCAAAGTGACATAAATAGGATCAACATTTACATAAATAGGTAGATATTTAAAAACAACGAATCGAAATGAATATTAAATACATTATTGATCTAAGGTATCTCGGTAAGCGCTAAGAACGTCCACAGTGCATATATATCACAATAAGCCCATAAAACATACCTTTAAATATAAGTGTTTATTTGCACTTATCATACAGCACCACTAACAAACTTATACAAATTCTTCATACGTACAAACCGGTGGACAAACATATAACACCTTTCAACCGTGATACGGGAAAAAAGATCATATTCGAGTTATCCATAATGCGCTTGAGCGCAGCCTATTGAGGTTTCAAGCATCCTACAAGGTTGTTTGGTTATAATCCTATTAAGTAGTTAGGGTAAATCCTTGAAATAGTGGTACAAAATTTGTATTAGTGCTTCTAAATTAATGGCAGACTAGAAGTCGAAGATAACCAGCATGATGCACATGACACTTTTTTTGGCTTACTTAACCAATTTACGATTTACTATATACACATCAAAGTAACGGCAGGGCATCCTGATTCAGACTGTGGTGAGATTGGAAAACAAAATAGATCAACACTAAATTAACTAAGTGAATAATTAAATGATTCACTCTTTGCTTTAGTAGGTAGGAACTTTATTTTGCAGCACTCTGGTATATACATATTTCTTAAAATTTGGATAAAATAAATTCAAATACATGTATAGTAGTGAGATCAATAAACATATTATTAGACAAATTATGTATTAGATAAAAATCTTATACAACAAATATTAATTGCGTATTCAGGTTGGTGGAAGCAAAGAATTATGTGCAATTCATGGTTATTGATAATTAATTATTGTTTTGAGATAAACATAATTGTCTAACCAATTAAATCATGCATAAATACCAAACCACATTATTTTCCAAACCAAGTACTTTGTAAATGACACTTTTGGTAAATTATAATGTACATTCATTATGTTTCTTTCTTTTTAAGTGATTAGCAAACATACTATTATGTAAAAAAGTACTGGGTCGGAATGAAGAACGAACGAGTGATTATTAACAGAAAAATAGTGGATATACTTTTTTATATAAGCATAAGATTAGTCACATAACAATATATTTGCTAGATCTATCCAACAATTTTACACAACTTATGTTAATTTTTATGTTCCAATACAGAAGGAGAACAAATGTTTACCGATATTCATTTTAATCAAGAATTCAATTTTCGTATAATGAAGTAAAAGGAAAAAACATAATGATATACAGAAAACTTGACCATGAATGAATCTTGCATACTTGATTTGTTTTAAGAGTGAAAACATGGAAATGATAAAAAATACAACTTATTAAAATACATATAGTCAAGCCTCTTGATAGTAATAGAATTGTATAAGTTATATAGCAAATATTTGCCATATTGTTTTTTAAAAATCATAATAAGTGGTGCATACAATTTATAGACTCAGATTTGATTAATCATAGAGATTGCCTCACAGGATATGAGAAATAGAAAGTCAATTTAATGACGAATTTATGCTACGTTTGAAAATAAGCAAACATTGTGAATTGTTTGGAGAATTATCACTATGATCCAAATAGTAATAACCTAAATAGTCGTTAATAAAATTTAACGATGATTACCATTTTAAGCAGAAAGAAGTGATATGTGTAAATCTTAAATCATGTAGATTTCAATATAAAACTTCGGCCTAAATGAAAAATTGATAAGCCAATTAATAATAGTAATATAGTGTAAATTAATGTCCAACATAAAATAAGACATGGTCGTATCTTCGTATAACAGCATTCCCAACTTATGTGGTCACCAAACATCAGTTCCCTCCATTTAAACCTCCAACATCCACCAACCTACCCCCAACCAATAAGAAAAACACAATCCATCCATAGCAAAAAAATCCAACTTTAACCGGCTTATATAAAGCTGACAAAAGTGGGACACGTGGATTGCAACTCATGTCCACACGATTGCAATCCGCATGGTGGTAATATTAATCCCACCTAACCGCTTTATAAAAGCCGGATAACTTGGTAACCCAAAATAGAGCAACCCTACCCCTGTCGGAGTGGATCATATCTTAGCCGACCTTTCGGTTGGGAATGCTCTAAGATATGTATCATATAAACAAAAATGGTAAGTCTACGATCTTTGACATACGAAAAGAGAAGGCCATGTTAATTGAATTTTTTTGAATTATCATGTTAAAAATACTATCAAATTTGATCACAAAGCTGGTAAGAAGCACAGATAAGAGGATTTTTAAAATTAACATACAGGGAGAGAAAGTTTCTACCATTATTTGTTTCTTTATTTGTAAAACTATGAATTACTAAAACTATGAATTACTAAAACTGTAAAAAAAAGGTCGTATGAGCCGGAGTAGTGTGAAAATATAATTAAAAATAGCATAAAGTAGATAAATTTAAGTAACTTATGGATATAACTTCTGTATGTAGACAATTCCCGAGATAATTAAAGAATGCATATTTAATTTAATGAATACTACCACCACGTACACTAAAGCACCCTCTAATAGACAAAATCATTGAATACGACCACCAGTTACACTATTTTGGAACTGTCATTGATTGTATCTGAAAATGCAATGCTAAATATGTATAATTTAAACCTAAAACGACATGAATCTAATCTCAGGTGTAGTATCCGCAACAAAGTACCGATGAAGCATAAAATTTTACAACTTAAAGTCACAAACAAAACTTCAATTGCATGGAAGAAAAAATATACGACCAAATTAAGCTTAGGTGAGGTAAAAATTAGTAATAAAAAATACTAGTGGCAACGTTAATTCTACGAATACAGCATCACCTAAGTTTTATTATGCCGAATATTTCTAGTGATGTCGATATATAAATCGTTCAACAGCAATAATTCAGTAATATATATCAGTAGGTGCCCAAATTTCAAGAAGAATCATACAATTGATAAAATAAATGAGTGGAATGAACCAACTACAAAAGGAAATATTTTTTACTACATTAATTTGTCCCATGTATTTTATTTTGCAAGACTGTGACATTTATAATCACACTATGTGTCAAAAATTGCTTAGGTAAGAAGAAAAAAATAGAATCAACACGTGAATAACAAAATGTTATATTAAGTAGGAAGTGTTTTATAGATAAACCATCACAAACACGCTTCGTATAAATGCTTCGTATATATATAGTTTTTAGGCAACAGTGGGAAGAAGTAAAACAACATACACATCAAATATAAGTAATCGTTTACATCCATGCATTTTAGATAGACAAGGCAATAAGGTTCCATTTTATGGTTATATTAACTTTAAAATGGACACAACACTATTTATACTCGATTCCAGTAGCATAAGAGTATACTTAAAAATATTTTTCCAAACATTTACTAAAATGATATAAGCTAAATCATATTCTCAAATGCTATCTACATAGAAAATTCATCGAATATTCCCTCCAGTTACACTAATTTTGGAATGATCATCGATTGTATATGGCGGTGTAACACCAAACATATCTCATTTAAACCAAAAAAAACATCAATCTAACCTCAGATAGGGGATATGCAGTAGAGTACCAATAAAGCATAAAAATGTATGACTTAAACTCATAGGTAAATCGTCTACATATGCAAGGAAGAAAGAAATATATAAACAAATTATGCTTCAGTGATGTAAAAACCATTATTCAAATTTAATATTGGTAACATTAATTCTACAACACGGCATCGTCTAAGTTTTTTTATATTGAATATTTGTAGTGGTTTCAATATAAATCATGCCACATTAGTAAGTAATATACATCACATAGCACCCAAGTTTCATATAGCATAATACAATTGATAAAATAATTCAGTAGAGAAAACCAACCGCACGAAGAAATATATTTTTAATACATCATTACTTTGTCCCGTATGCTTTATTTTCAAGCTTATGTCATTTAAAATTACGTTGAGTATCACAAGTTACTCGGATAAGAATAGCATGAAAGAATCAACATGCGAATAACAAAATATTGTACTAATAAGGAAGGCTTTCATAGTCAACTCATCGTGAACACGCTTTGTATAAAATGCTTTATGTAAACATTTTTTAGGCAGCAACATGCATAAGTAAAACTACACACACATCAGATGTAAGTAATCATTTACATCCTCGCATTTTAGACAGAAGGGAGAATAAGATTTTATTTCATGGCCACAATACCTAAAAAATGGACATGCCACTGTTTACACTCAATTCGGATATCATAAGTTTACATTTAAAAATATTTTTCCAAGCATTCGCTAAACTGGTATCAGGTGAATCATATTCCCAATTACCCTTTGCATAAAAAAATCATCGAATATTACCACTAATTTCAAAATAATTTTGGAATTGTCCTTGACATGTATATGCAAGTATAATGTCAAACATATATAAATTAAACCCAAAAAGACATAAACCTACCATGGGAGAGGGGTGGAAATCGACAACAGAGTACCATTAAAGTTAACAGCTTGATATGGATGATAAGCATTGCTTTTGTTTATTAAAGCATCCAGTCAGTTTATCCCAGTCAAAGGCATAAACTAATTTTAGCAGATACAACAACCTGGTTATAGAACTGTTAAAGCAAAAGTCCATAGAATAATCAACAAAAAATCATTAACTGATAAAGAGTAGGAACATCATATCACATATACATCACAGACACAATATTAGAACTACGTGTTAAAGAAGGGAAGCAGAAATCAATGTGTAGATTGAAGAACTTAAAACATGAGATCAAAACTTAAATTAAATTTTCGAGCTAATGTAAGTAATAATCAACCAAATTGGCTATCATACTTTGCAATGTAGTCATAGAATGACATGATCCACAAAATGAGCATAGTCACAAAATCACAGTGTTTTCTTCCCATCAAACCTTAATTCTCATATTCAACTGAAAATCTCAAACAATTTGGACTTAGAAAGTTTAGTTTTATATTAATGTGCTGAATATAAAATAAAGAGTTTTATATCACAAAATCATTTATAATACAAGCACGCATACTGATTTAGCGTTTAAAAGAAAAGTGCATCTTCTTATGATCAATGTTATAGTTTTGAGCATGATATATTCATACTCTTGATTTTAGATGTGAAACAATGATATTATTGCATAGCAGTAGCAGCATACATGGACTTATGTACGAGCAACATACCAAATGAAATGAATAATGATGAGTGAATTAAGTATAGACAGATTGTGGCAAAGAAAAGAAATCACAAACATCTAGCCAACACCGGATAGCCAAAGTTGGGGGAAATGTTGGCCAACTTGAATTTTCGCTTGAATTTGGTCCAAATGTATGACGGATAAGAGTATGTTGGGAGCCCAAAATATCGAGGAAGTTAGGATACCATGGAGGAGGAAAAAGAGTGGAAACAGGAGGGATGTTGAGCGGTTTTGAGGTCACGTGATAGCCCATTATTTATTATTATTTTGTGAAAAATAAAAGAAATTCTTGAATGGGTATTAATTTGTAATTGGATGTCTCATGACTCATGTGTCTCCTCTATCAGTCAAATTTTAATTCCCCAAATACATGCGAAAGTCCTGCCGTAATTTCCTCCTCTCAACCTGCTCTTATTTCGATTTTCGATCCTATTAAAATACGCTATAAAATCAAAAAATTTGCGCAGATCTGTAACGCATCCCAAACCCTAGCTGCTGAAATCAATTCACAGACCTAATCGATACTCGTCTTCATCTCCGTCAACTAGCCTCCTCAGTTCCTCACGGCGCCAGCAGCGTCAGAGAAATCATGGCCACCTCCTCACCTTCGTCTTCATCTTGGATAATTGTCTTCTTCCTCGATCATCGGCTTCAATTGGAGGAACAACGGACGACAATGTTTGGTTTTTCTGATAAGAATTTCGGATTTTGGGTTGTGAGGTTGAGATCAACCAGCAATTTGGGCCAAATCAAGATCAAGGTTGCGGCGTGGAGGGATCGCGAGATTGTTAATTGTGAGTGTGATTCGAGTTCAGGTATAAAAAATGCTTTTGAACTTTAAGATTTATTTGCAGTTTTTCTAAATTTTATTGGTTTGATTTTTTTTCGGCTGGATGGAAATTGTTATGATTTTTTAGACGTTTCTTCTTCTTCTTAATTTCATTATGTTCTGCTGCTAATTAACCATGTTAAAAAATACACCTGCTGATCATAATATTTACTAATTTCACAACAACATTAAATAATTGAACAAAAAATTATATAATTAATAACAGCGGCAATATATCTACAACTTTTATTAAAGCCAGGTGCCATATTGATCCGAAATTTGTGCATTTCTAAAAAGAAAATGTTTTTCTATCACTGTTTTCACTCATTCCTACTTGGGGCTTTTAAGAGGTTGAAGGATACGATGTCTACCATCAAATTGATATTTAAAATGATGAAAATATTTCACTCAAAGTCAACATGGAGATAAGTTATATATTAGACGATTTAAAGTCAAAACTGAACAATATGAACATAAGTCTAATATGAACTCGTCAATCATTCTAAATAAATGATGAATGAGGTTTAGCTGTCATGGTCAACTTTGATTAAGTTAACATCTCCTTCATTAGTACCAGTGTAATAGCTACCCTTCACTAGTTTTCACGGTATGTTCACTTGATCGACTATTGCCTGGCTCAAGATCATTTTTTATGCAATAAATTAGTACCAAATGCACTGAAATGACAGTGTGAAACTTTGAAAAGCTTTTATACATATCTCATCATCATTCGTGTTTAATACGTTATTTCAGGGAGAATGATATCTAAAGTCTCCTTTTTTATCATTTATTCAACGCCCCTGCTTTTCGTTTACAGCAATTGCGCGCGCGCTTGTGCGTGTGTGTAAGTATGTGGGTATGAATGATTAAAAAATTGAAAGTGCATTTACTAGTGCCCTATTCAACTACCCATCCATGTGAGATTAAATAATTATAAGATCAAGTAAGCTCTGCCTAATATGTGACTATTAACTAGTTAAACCTGCAACAATGAAAGAAAGAATTCAAAAACCAATGGTATATACCATATTCTATAAACAAATTGTACATATTGTCAGTATGCTTATAAACCTTTTAAAATTACAAGTCATTTTAAATGCATTATGCAATTTTTCGTTAGTAACGTCCAAGAAACTGCTTGTATAGCGGTAAGCCCTCTCATGAGTTCATAGGTCTTTTGCTTTTGAATCCTCAGACATCAATGAAATTTAAAGAAAAATAAGAATAAGGAATGAAACTCATATATGGTGATCTTTTTGTAATTGCTAAATTTTCTCTGTTGTCCATAAGGAAATGATCTAAGGAAATGATCTGGAGTTGGGACATATTGTCATTTTATAGTCTTTTTAGCTTTTGTTCTTCCAACGTCATTATCGTTCAAGCATATTCTTAGAAAACACAAAATTGAGGATTTTTAGTCATTCAAATCTTTATCACGCTCTTAGTAAAGTTTGTTGATGCTTGATACTCTCCATACTATAGTATACACTTGTGTTTATATAGTAGCTTTGAATTGTTTAAAATTAAGTGAGATTTAATTTGGAGAGTGAAATTTAAAACATTCTTTTTATGAACATCCTCCCGTATACTTACACATGCGTTATCACCTTGAACAACCTTTTAGTTGTATTTTTATATGACACATTCTTTGGTTTTGCATGTATAAATGTCAATATTTGTTAATATTATTAGCCAAATTTTAATTGTGTCAACTAGCGTAAAACATAATACTACGGTAAAATGTATATATAGAAATAGTAAATGACAACCAGCGATAACATCAAAGACAAGGCAAAATGTTACAACACCAGCGTATGTCATGCATCAACTAAAAAACTAGAACTTAGATGAACCCAAAAAAAGTCCAAGTAGAATCTTTGACAATGTAGGCGATATATACATAATTACATAAAATCATTGGAAACATAAAAGGTAATGGAAAATCCACTTATTTAAACGTGAATACATTACGTCATATTGATGAAAGATACTACTTTCGAAAGCAATGAAGTACCGCTTGATCATTCAAAAAATGAAAAATGCTACATTAATGAAAAAGAATGAAATGAAGGAAAGGACATATTGATGCTCAAAGTCTTTCACATATGAAACTTCCACACTTAGGTACATTACTAGTTTGCTAGATGGCATGTAATCAATGTAATATTATTTACAATCCATCGGTATCTCATTCTGAATGAGAAAGTGTTCTTTTGCAGATCTATATTACTTGAACCATATTTTTATGTTTTCTTGTTGCGTCGTTTGTAAATGTGTACACACACCCATACACATGCATCATTATTGATATTTGTAGCTTTTATGTTACCATCTTAGTTTAGATGAATGATTTCATTTTTTCCTTTGTACTAAATATTGCCCATATTTTTTAGTGGGATATATTGCATGAATGTTCTTTACTTTAGCTTTTAGAATATCTCAAAGTTATATTTATAAATGACATCGTAAAATGAACTCCATTTTTGAGGGGGGGGGGCAAATTTAGGGGGACTCTATTTGGAAAAAAAACTGCTATGAGCATTCCATTCGAATAAAACGATTCACAGTTTTAGCCCTCGTACAAAACAAAATTCGGCAACAACCCAACGAAAAATAAAAAAATCATGACAATTCACCAAAATCATTTTTGGTTGGGTCGGAATTGGTAAATCAAAAGATTGAGGGTAGTTACACATTTTTCCTGTACGGGGGGATTTTTTCGTATACTCATAACAGTTTTTCAAGAAGTGAAAATTTAAATACATACCTTTTTGTCGAGCAATTCAAATTTATCTTCTGAAATCAAAACCAATTTTCCTTTTCCTTTATAATACCTGCATATCTTAGTTAGCAATAATATTCAATCGTAACTTCTCAAATTATTTTATACATTTCTCTACATAGGTTTCATATCTACTTCTATTCAAATTAGTTTTCCATTTTCATATGATTTCAATTTATCTTCAATTCACTCTATCTAGTGTTTGAGCCTCTTTAACTATGTCCTTTGTAAAAACGTTGAATGTAAGATTTGTCTAATGTTCAAATTGTAAAAAGTTATTAGCATTAGTAATTCAACACATATAGGTAGAAAAATCTATAGAAAGTATTGATCCAAAATATTAAAATTTGAACATGTATGAAACATCAATTATTAATGTTTTGTGAAATCATGGTACATAAAATAGTAGGTTATTGTAACTTTGAAGAAAATTAATTATTAAATGTACTTGTAATCTATCTATTAAATAATGGTAAAGCAGTTGTATTTGAAGTTCTCCCATTAATTCTAGAACCTATCTTTGTTCTCCTTAATTCTCTCCAAACCTAGATATTTTATTTTGAAAATCTTATAATTATCACTTTACAATTGTTCCAATAAACTTCTCACACTATTTTACATTTAAATATCTACCTTCTAAAAAATTCTATAGTTATTTACAAAATTTTCCGCAGTTCTCTCACTAAATTTTACATTAAAGGCCACATATTTAAATTAATTATATAAACAAAGATTTAAATTAGTTGCTAAACTTAATGAACTAATATTTATTAGTAAACCTAAAACATGAAAGTTTCAATATGTATATTAGAATACATCAACAAATTGGTTAAAAAATCATTTAGATGCAAATATAAATAAATCACGTGACATAAGTTATATATATTAATGACAATAATAAATTATTTTGTAATTTATATAATAAATAAATTTATAATACATTGCACTATAAAATTCTATTAATTGCAAACCCCTAATTTTTTTTACAATTACGTAGAAACCCTTCTCAATTATCTTCTAATATTTTAAATTCAAGTCCATATATTTAACTAATTCTGTAATCTAAAATTTAAACTACTTAAATAAAATGATTAACTAATACTCATTAATCCATCTAATAAATCCTAAAAATACAAGAATTTCAATATATGCAATATTCATATACATGAGACAAAATGATAAAATTATTTCTTCTTTATTTAGATATATATAAAGATATCTAAATCACCTAACATAAAATATTTATACATAAATAATAATAACACTTTTATTTTCTAATTCATTCATCTTAAAAAAAATTATCGTATATTACATAACTTAATTTTATTTTTAACAACCTTTAAATGATAAACATTCCCACTTTTAACATGTTATCAAACCATACCCAACTCATAACTCAATGAAATACTACATGATGGTTTTCTGCAATTATCAAAAAATTTATGGTTGGCTGCAAGAATTAAAGTTTAAAAATGAAAACTAAACAAGGAATTAAGGTTTACATATAGATAAGCTAACCATACGACCGATGCTCTTTTGAATTACAAATATGTACAAAGCTCTTCTCAATTTCACCAGCTTTTACACATTCAATTCTTCACATTTAACTAGTTTTGTTGATTATTAATTCAAATTATATAAGTACATTCAATTATTTAATGTTTATTAATCCATTTATAAATCATTTAAAAAAGATGATACCAATATGTACAAAGCTCTTCTCAATTTCACCAGCTTTTACATATTCAATTCTTTACATTTAACTAGTTTTGTTGATCATTAATTCAAATTATACAGGTAAATTCAATTATTTAATGTTTGTTAATCCATTTCTAAATCATTTAAAAAAGATGATAATTCATTTTTAACAATATTTATATGTACAATATTAACACAAACTATATATCCTTTTAAATCATTTGCAAAAACATAAACTATTTACATATACAATATTAATAATTTTTTAGAATTAGGACATTAATTTGTACAATGGTATATAGTTAACGAAGATTGAACCATCAACCTTGTATCCGAGCGTCGCATGCTATTTTAGTTTATGATTGATGTATCAAGATATGTTTATCATATATTGTAAAATAAAGTGCATTTTAGCATTAAAATTTAAATATTATTTTTAAAAACATTACCATGTGCACTGCCCCCACGGCGTACATTTACATTGTTTACAATTGTTGACCATTTCGATACATAGCCTAATCGTCACTTTCATTTAGTATCGGAGCATAGAGCACTTTCAATTGGTATCAGTGCACAGAGCAATTTCAAGGTGGATATATGGCATTCAACAAATACCATTGCATGTGCGGTGCAATCCCTTCGCTCACCAAATGGATCGCCAGCTTTGTTATTTACTTGAAGGTCGCTCCCATGCAGCTTCAACTGAATTCTTACACCATCTTGACCTGCTTATACCTGATATTCGTGTAGCATTCTTAGAGACCCCCTACCTACAGGTAGATCATATATTTATACAATGTGAGGAGCTATCGAAAAGGGGGTCCCTTCATTAGCTTAGAGTCCCCTCACAGGCTTAAGCCCGTAGTTGATCTATAATCCAAGTTCAGCATGTTCAAAAAGGAGTATTTATTTGTGCGTGACGATACCGTTGGTCAACATGCTTTCACTTCTGGCTATATGTTGTCATTATACTTTTTCTAGGCTTCTCGTCAACTTGGTTCCTTAATGTTTAATATTTTTTCAAGTTGCATGAAGGTGGCAAAGGATGTAGGCTTGAAAAAGATGGCCAGAGGAATACTAGCTATCCCGGAAGTTGAGAGGGAATCCTCATTCCTACTTTGCAACACAGCTCTTCGCTTTTACAACTTGATCGGTCCGGGTCAATCCATGTACAAGATTAGGCCAAGATCCACTGAGAAAGCAGCGGGAGCCGAAGGAGATAGGGGAGATGCAGACAAAGGTAAGGGTCTGGAGGAGGAGGGTGGTGTGGCTGAAGCCCCGAAGAAGTTGAGGCATAAGAAGAGCCCAGTTCGTCCTTCCCGCTCGGGGAAATCTCTACGTATTCGGGATGCTCCTTCCCTATGATAAGGAAGGTTCACATTTGGAGGGAGAGAATGAGGAGGAGGAAGGATCGGAGGGAGACTCTAAAACAATGGAATCAGAGGTTCATGTCTCTCCAGAGGTGGAGATCATAAGTAGCGAAAGCTTGGGCGTGGCTCCCTTGAAGAATGCCGAGGTGGCGCGGTAGTGGCCCGGGCAATGGAACAACGTCAGCCAGTCCCTAGGACGCCTTCGGCCGCTGACCCTTCCCCAGAGAGTGTAGCTCTGAGTGATTTGGGTGGAATACCGCCTCTTCTAGTGCAAAGCGGAGCAGGAATCGACGAGACATTCGGGCTTTTCCCAAGTACTTTCGATTACTATATGGATTTTGAGATACTTCTTGAGAACATTTTTTGACGAGTCCCAGACTCAACCTGCTCCTTAATCCAATGTAGCCCGGTTGTCGTGTGTTCTCCTTCCTCCGAGTGGAGCCTCGTCCCAGTATATTCCCCAATTGAATGGGACTTTGTCCCGGCCACTTGATCTAGTATACCCTAAGGGTTTGTAGTAGCTCGTAATGTCCCGGTGTCTTGCGCATTTTTTTATGTTTTCTCCATTCCTTTGCTCTAACGCTATTATTTGTACTGCAGGGAAAAGTAGGAATCCGAAGAGGAATGAAGTGTTTACGCAGCTTGGGCATTTCAAATAGATGAAAGTGGCTTTCGCTTCTTCCAAGACAGTTTTCCAAGAGGAAAAGACCACGCTAGGGAACACTAAGGGGACCTTGTTGGGCCTGGATAGAGGAGAGAGTCGTGAGTCGTCTCAGAAACATGCGAGGTCTTTGGATAAGGAAGCCACTTCCCTTGGTTTTCAAACTTCCACTTACCATCGCCGTCGCAATCCAATGGGTCCTGAAGTGTACGAAGTGGAAGATGATTAAGGGAAGGGCAATGTCAATACTTTTTTCTCGGATTATCAACAGCCGATGCAGAATCCCTTTGAGAGCCATCATGACATCAATCCTTACTATGCGGGTCGCCATTAGGCGGATCTTGACACCGTGTTTCTTCTACCCTGAAATCCTCTGGTCCGGATCTTGGGTGAGGCACAAACTCTTGACTTTGCCAATTTATCAAAGAGGATGGTTCAAATTACCGACGAGACTAGGAAAATCGTAGATTATCAGTCTCTCTTAGCCAAAGCTAGTGAAAAAGTCAAGAGCGTCAACATACTGTTGTGTTTGGAGGTAGAAGACCTTCGTAAGGCACTCAGGGAGAAGGAGGCTAAGCTAGAGGCGGTCGAAGCATCTCGCGCATCCGAGATAACGAAGGCCAAGGAGAAAGCAACGAGAGAAGTCATCGATTTATGCAAGACTCAGATTGACATGGCTATTGGTTCCGTGGATGAGGCTCGGCAGAAGGAACTACAGCGGATCCATTCTCTCATGGGAAAATTAAAGAAATCGAAGGAGGCCTTAGTTGAGCTGAAGAGGTCTCGGGATGAGTGGCAAAAGGAAAAAGACTCGTACAAGGCTGAGATTGATAAGTTGAAGGCGAAGGAGGCCCATTTGAGAAGGGACAAGGAACAATATATGAACAAGGTGGCGTCTCTCTAGACCTAAGTCGACAAATCCTGCGAATTTTTTGATACAGTCAACCAGATGCTAAAGGTTACTTACTACATGTTCTGGTAATATAGGAACCTTCAATGGATGGATGATTATCCTTAGATGATGGAAGGAATTCATGCCCGACTCATTGAAGAGACTAAGGCTGTAGCCGTACGGGAGGAAGGAGCTGTGTATGACATCGGGATGGTGAAATTGCCAGTTTATAGTGGAGGAGACCAAAACCATCACCAAGGGGTATGAGCTGCTAGCGGAGAACGAGGATAACGAGGATGGCTCGTATTTCGAGGGGCTTGGTGATCCACAACACATCATCCCAGGTATCTCGTCTTTTAACTTTAGCTTTGCTATTACTCTTTTTGGATTACAAACCTTATGATTCTTCATACTTACATCGTGAAGGTACATCATTAGGGCAGGTAAGGCCTTTAAAGGGGGCTGGTGAGGTGTTGTAGAAAGAGGGGGAGCTTCTCGAGCAATTCGACCTCGCGAAGGACATGGTTGGAGGGAGCGGGCCGAGTGGTAAGGATGTCCCCTTCTTAGTCAAGTAGATTTTCTTTTTCCTTTTTGTATGAATTTTTTTAGAGGATATATGGATGTGCAACATATGTATATATAGACAAGAAGCCTTGTAAACGAATATTTCAAGTGCGTAATGTTTAATTTATGTCTTTTGTACGTTTATCTGGAATGACACTTGCGATGTGTGACTTTCATAATCTGTTTCGTCTATTTGTGAACTGCTTACGACTTGGTTAAATCGTTATTGTGTTCAGAGACAGAAAACCATAAACGCATAGTTATATTAAAGGCCGACCACGAAGGATAACTACTCGGGTTATGTAACAGCCCGAAGTTTTAACAAGTATTTTTCACTTTTAATTATAAAACTTTGGGGTTTATTATATAAAAATCTAAATTTTTAAAATTAATTAAAACATTTCCCAAATTTTTAATTAAAGGACAAGAGTTTTGAAATTTTAACTTTGGTTAAAGATAACTCTAATTGGAATTTTTAAAAATTTTAATTTCTAAATCTTTTATATAAGAATTATATATGTACAAGATTTATTATGAGAATGTTTACTTATAATGGTAATAACATTTATTTCCCTTTTTGTTCTTTTTAAAACGAATTATATATATTAAAATTTAGTAATAAATTTCTTAGAAAATGGTAAATAAATCCGCAGAATGTAAACAAATTCTATTTTAGTTAAGTAATAACTTTCACAATTTACAATGTATTAATAAACTGTTGAATTACACGTTTAAAGGGCGCGTTATTTGATGGGATAAATAACGTATAAGAAAACATATAAAATTTAAATCCGTTATTTTCGTTTTATTTTGGATTAAATTTTACGTCTATGGTGCGCATTTCAAAAACATATACCGTAACTGAAAATGGATAAATAAATCAGTAAACGTGCAATTTCGAGTAGGAGGGAAGCATATCCGTTTCAATTTTTCCTTTAACCGTGACTGTCCATTTATCTTTTTTTTAAAAAGATATCCCATTTCTCTTTTTACTTCAACTATTTACTTAGTATAAAATCTTTCATTAAAGTAACGTTCAAATCTTATCTTATTATCGTTTCCTTCAATATCAACGCTAGTTTCTTCTCATTATTAAACATGTTCGCAAATTTGTCCAAATTCCATTTCCGTTCAAAGACAAATATATTCACTTCCCTTTTCTCTTCAGTTTTAAATAGAACGTTATCCATAAATTTTATTACCGTTTCATAGCAAGATCATCTCTTGCCGTTACTTTGCATAATTCATCAGCTTATTTAAGGATATAAATCACGCACCAATTGAAAAGAGATCCTATACTTCTTTAACGTCTATCTCTATTGCCAAAACAATCAATGCAAAGTAAAATTTCAATAAAAGAGAAAAATGTAAAGAAAACATGCTTTAATTAAGGAAAAAAATTTGGAAATTTATAGCGTGTAAATGAACTGGGTAATTGCTCCTTTAAAGGGCGCGTAAATTGGGGGAATAAATACCTTATATATATATAAGAAAACGTATAAATTTTAAGTCCGTTATTTTCGTTATACCTTGGGCATAAATTATTGTGTCTGTTGCACGCATTTTTATTATATTCACTTTCCTTCTAATTTAATAGAAGCGTTATCCACAATAATTTATAACCGTTCACATATTAATTTTAGTCGTGCACGTTTAAAGGAGAAAATTCATCTATGCCTTGCCATTTCTTCCATTTGTTTGATTCGTATATAATCGTTTGACTCTTCCAGAGAGTTGTTTAATTTCTTTTAAAACTTGTTTGAAATCCCTAAGAGTTTCCACTTTCCCTTGCGTAATTTAGTTGCCGATTTTAATTCATTGACGTTTAAAATAATAATATATCTCTCACCTCAATCAACATTTACACGTTCACACCCAAAATTTTCCATTTCCATTTAGAGCTAATTGATTTCTTGCCTTTTCCCTTCACTGAAAATAAATCGAGTTGCCTGTTTAAAAACTTTTGGTTTAACATTTCGTGCTTCCTAAATTCACGCAAATCTCCTCTGGAAAAAAAATCAATATCCTCTGCATATATTTGTTTCCAGATCTCCTTGTCGTTTTTACTTATATTGTGCAATCTCATTTTCTCTTATATAACCCACACCTTCTTTTCATTTCTCACAAAATTTTTTGACTTTCATCTTCCTGGTTTTGTGCACGAGCTTCAGTGAATTCAGGTTTATAGCTGCATCCCTTCTTCCTTCTTATTTTCCTCTTTTTTTAGTTTTTCTCTTTTTCCTATTGTTTGTTCCACCGTGCTCGACTACCCCGCTACCACCCTCCGCTCCTTGTTCTGTCACCGACCTCACACCAAGAACCATCCAGTGACTTTGTGCGGGAAAACGTTCGAAAAAAAGGGGAAAAGAATGCATGCGCCACATTTTGACATCAGCCTATAGGATTAAATCTCGAGTGCATGCACGTATATAGGTTTGAGCCACCTAAGTTTAACCCTGCCTTAATTTGTTTCAAATGTTTGCGTTTCAAGCTTTGAAAATATATGTGTGTGTGTGTGTGTGTATAATAGGGAAGAGAGCCGCATCATTTTTCATTTTTGCTCCTGCATGATTGGGTCGTTAGCCACTGACTTGGCATGCTACTGCATGCGTTCAGTTAAAAAACGAAAAAAAAACAAAATATATGTGTGTGTGTGTGTATATATATATATATAAGGGAGAAGTAAATTATGCGTACATGTCAGGAATGAAATATGAGCAAGCATAGTTTTGTGTTGTCCAACTAAAGACTAGGTTGAAATTACCCTTTCGCATTTCTGAAGTAGAAAATGTGCGCCACCTGTAACTTGTATAACCAGTCCTCTATGCCATGACGTGAAGTCTCATGAGAGCATGCATTCGAGTTTTGAAATTTGGCAAGGGTTGTGCCTTTTTATAAAAATAAATAAAATATTATTATAATAAGAGAGTGAATAGAATAGTAGGAAGCAACCTGTGCATATGAGTAGAACATCCTGAGCATTAGCTTGTTAGGATATATAGTGAATATAGGTAAGTAGATACATGCATGAGTAACAGTCTTTATGCACTATGAACAGATCCATATGAAGTATTGTATACTAAGAATAATTATTGTTAATCCCGTTTCACCAACGAGTTAAAGAGTCCACGAGATAAGAGCCCACAAGGTAAGATCTATGAGTTGAGGATCCTGCGACCTAAGAACTACGACTCAGGAAGCTTACGACCTACGACTTAAGGCAGAAAACAGTTCTAGAAGGACTTACGAGTTAAGCAGTCTCCGACTTAAGGCCTCCACGGTTTAAGGCTTTTACGAGTTAAGGAACCTTACGAGTTAAGGATGGCACGACTTAAGGAAATGAACGACCTACGACCTAAAACATGTTGCGACCTAACAATGGCTACGGTTGAACGGCCTAGGAAAGCTATGCGACCTAAAGGAGTAACGACTCAAAACATTGGAAGGAAGGGTCAACAACACATAAGTCGTTGACGACTTACGACTTATGATGAGTCATGTACGACTCATGCTAGCACAAAGGAAGTCATGTTTGGTTAACTCGGGAACGACTTATCACTTGTATCGTTCATTCGAACAGGAGCATAACATTGGACCAAGCCGAGAGTCAAATCCAGTAGGTCGGCCGCGACCTACCATGAACCGCTAACAAGCCCGCGACTTATCATATGAGACAATTCACCATGACTCGTCGACGACCTAAGGTCACTAAGTCGTAGTCCACTGCTATGATGTCCATACTAAAAAAGGATGACTCGTGAACGGGTTAGAACTTGTGCTATATTCAGAAGACCGAAGGCGAGTTTGAGCTCAACATGATGAGTCGTCCACGACCCAACCTGACTCGGCCATGAGTAACCCATGAGTCGGGTACGACTCACGACTTAAGACCGAAAACCCCTATAAATACACGACCATTTCCAACATGAAGGGGACTTTGGATCGATCAATTTCAAGCACCATTACTCTGCCGAATTCCAGACTACTTCAACACTTAAAGCTTTTGGGATTCAAAGGACGTCTAAAAGAACTTCATAAAGAAATCATCTACATCCACCATGGATTTGAAGATTTTTGTCAACATCGAAGTTTGAGCTACTTGTTCTAAGTCTTTTGTAATTCAAAGTGTGTTGTACTTGAGAAGATTTGTATCAACTTGTAACGTGATCATCAATAAAAGTACTTAAAGTGGACGTAGGCTATACCCATAAGCCGAACCACTATAAAATTGCTGTTGTTTACTGCTTTTCCGCTATTACTTGCTTATAATTCTTTCCCGATCTATCGGGTGGTGCTTTCACAACTACACTTCACACACCGGGGTGTTAGCGTTCAAATTTAAGCGTTAACATTTTTGGTGCTTTCACTGAGAATTGAACTCAGGAAAACTCTCATCATTCCTTCGCAAAGATTTGTAGAAAGAATTTCTTTAAAAACCAGAAGTCTATCTGAGATTATGGCTCCTGGAAGGAAAAGTAGATCTGTCAGATCTGGAAACATTCAAGAGGGAACCTCCGCTTCCCCTGTGCCTAATCAACCCACACCGTCTGTTGGAATTACGAAAGCGGAGTTGGATGCTGTGATTCTAGGGCTAAACCAGCAAATAAACGCCCAAAATGCACAATTAGAGGCTCAAAGTGCCCAGAATGCCCTGATTCTGAATAAGTTGAACGATTTACTTGGGGCAAACAATCAACCGGCCAGTAATGAAAGGAACTATGCTGGCAACATTCATGATGTTAATGAAAGGAATGCTCCTGAAAGGCCTACTAGTCCCTTTGAGCAGGCAGTACCTGACGCCGGTGGATCTAGAGCTCGGCATGATGAGGAATATCTTTCTGGAATGGTCCGGCAGATCATGAAAGAAAGTATGCAAAGAGTTGAAGATGAGAAGGAATGGGGTTTCGCCCCAAGTAAAACTCCGTTCACTGAAAAAATCTTGAAGGCGGAATTTCCAAGGAAGTTTGTCCCTCCGACTATTCCAGCTTACAAAGGGACAAGTGATCCGAATGAGTTCTTGTATAAATATGATTGGCACATGACGGGTGCCAGGGCCTCCGACGAAATAAAGTGCCGATATTTCCCCGTATACCTGGAAGGCGTGGCTTTACTGTGGTTCACCAAGTTACCAGTCCGATCTATCGATCAGTTTTCAGACTTGACCAGAAAATTCAAGGAGCAGTTTAGACTATATGCTTCGAAGGCCAAGGATATTATGTCGCTATCGAGTTTAGAGCAGAATCCTGGTGAGTCTATCAGATCCTTCTTGAACCGCTTCAATATAGCACTGGCTGAGGTGGACAATGCTGAACCACGAATGATATTGACTTATCTGATGAGGGCTATCGATAAGTCAAGCGAATTAGGGAAATGGTTAAATATGAAGGAGCCAACCTCTCTCGAAAAGTTCTACAAAAAAGAAGACGAATTCATTCGCTTGGAAAGCCGTCCTTTACCAGTAAAGACAGTATTGGAAAAAGCAGAAGACAACACTGTCGCTCCACGCAAGAATGAATCGGTGGGGCAAAAAAGGGAGAATAGTAATGGGAAGAAACAGGGTAATCTGAAGAAGCCCCGATCCTTCAAGCCATCAGAATATACTCCATTATCACATACACCGGAGCACATCTACCTGGCCACTAAAGATTCCGTTGATTTCCCTAAACCTATCCCTTTGAGAACTGGGAGAAAAGCCATACAAAGTGGGAAATTCTGCCGCTTCCACAATCAACCAGGTCATGAAACTGATGAATGCCGCCAGCTGAAAAATCTGATTGAAGAGTTGCTAAGAGAAAACAAGTTGCAGCAATTCGTGAAAAAGAATAGCAACAATCCTACATCGTCGAGTCAGGGGCAGCGGGCTCCTGTTCATCAGCCTGGGGCAGGAGAGAAAGCTACGGGGCATGAATCTAGAAGGCCCGTTATCAATGTCATTTCAGGAGGACCTCACCCAGCTGGCAAAAGTTGGGGTGAGATGGAGAGATATTCCAGGGCTTTGAAATATGCTCCAGCCGAAGAAAACGTCTTTGTTCTAGAAGACACTACGCCCCTTAAACAACAGAAAACTTTCAGTGATGACATTATTTTCAGAGCCAGAAATTCTACAGGTATTGAAGCTCCTACTTTAGATCCCTTGGTCATCTCGGCTGGTATAGGACCAGCCATTGTCAGAAGAGTCCTCATTGACTGCGGAGCATCATGTAATATCCTCTTCAAAAAGACATTTGACCAGATGAAAATCCCTATGATCGATGTGCGAGCCTCATCACAGAAAATCGTGGGCTTCACTGGGGAGCCAAAGCAACCAGTAGGAACCATCGATTTGTTTGTAGAACTTGGGGAAGGAGAAAGGAAAGTGGTCCGAAAGCAAACATTTGTGATTGTCGATGAGTTTTCTGCCTATAATGCTTTTCTTGGCCGTCCAACACTCGCAGCATTCAAAGCTATCCTAGCCCCGTGGTGCCTCACTATTAAATTCCCTACTGACAATGGAGTAGGAGTTATAAAAGTGGATCAGAATGCTGCGCGAGAGTGCTATTTGACAGAGCTGCGAGAGTCAAGAAAGAGAGAAATGGGAAAGGGTGCGGCAACCCCAGTCCGCATCAAGGAACCAGCCTTGTAGCAATTACAGGGCGGACCCTGCACTGGCGAGCACAGCGGGGCACGGAAAGAAATGGATCCTAGAAAAGCCAGTACAGGGGAGAATAGAGTAGTACCGGTGGAAACAACAGTTCCGGTACCTGTTGACCCAAAGGACCCAAATAAGGTGTTGAATGTGGGTTCGCAGCTTAATGTTTCAATTCAGAATATCTTGATATCTTTCCTGAAGGCGAATTTGGATGTCTTTGCTTGGACTCATGCCGATATGTGTGGAATATCCCCGGAAGTTGCGGTACACGCTCTGAATATTGACCCAAAGTTTACGCCAGTTAAACAGAAAAGAAGAACCCAGGGTCCAGAAAGGTCAGCAGCATTAAAAGAAGAAGTTGATCGACTCATGGAAAATAACTTCATCAAAGAATCTACATATCCGAATTGGGTGTCAAATCCTGTGTTGGTGAAGAAAGCTAATGGGAAATGGAGAGTGTGCATCGATTTTTCTGATCTAAACAAGGCTTGCCCCAAAGATTGCTTCCCATTACCCAGGATCGATCAACTGGTAGACGGAACTGCGGGACATGAATTGTTATCCTTCATGGATGCCTACTCCGGTTATAACCAAATCATGATGCATGAGCCAGATCAGGAGGATACAAGCTTTATTACAGATGTTGGACTTTATTGCTACAGAGTTATGCCCTTCGGATTGAAAAACGCAGGGGCAACCTACCAAAGACTTGTTAATGCTATGTTCAAACCGCAATTGGGCAAAACTATGGAAGTCTACGTCGACGACATGTTAGTGAAGTCCAGGAAAGCAGTGGATCACATTGAACACTTAGCAGAAATGTTCGCAGTCCTCCGGAAATACAGAATGAAGCTTAACCCTCTGAAATGTACATTTGGGGTCGAATCCGGAAAGTTCTTAGGTTTTGTCGTCAGTGCTAGGGGCATTGAGGCTAGTCCAGCTCAAATCACTGCCTTGAAAGAAGTTAAAGCTCCTAAAACAAAGAAGGAATTGCAGAGTCTCAACGGAAAGATCGCCGCCCTGAGTCGGTTCATTTCCAAAGCTACTGATAAATGCATCCCATTCTTTGATGCCCTGAAAAAAGGAAAGAAGAACTTTAAATGGACTCCCGAATGCCAAAAAGCTTTTGAAGAGATGATCCGTCATATGGAAACGCCTCCGATACTTTCTAGACCAGGCAATGGTGAGGATCTTCTTATATACTTGGCAGTATCATCTCATGCTCTAAGTGCAGCGCTGATACGGGAAGACAAATGGATTCAACATCCAGTTTACTATATCAGCAAAAGACTCACTGGGGCAGAGCTGAATTACTCCAAGTTGGAAAAACTCGCCTATTGCCTACTAGTTGCATCGAGGAAACTGAGGCAATATTTCCAAGCTCATCCTATCAAAGTGCTCACTGATCAACCTCTAAAGCAAGTCCTATTTCGCCCAGAAACTTCGGGTCGCCTTCTGAAATGGAACATTGAACTCAGTCAATATGACATCACTTATCATCCCCGAAAGGCAATCAACGGACAAGCTTTAGCTGATTTCATTGCAGAATTCACAGAGAAAGATAATGGTGAGGAAAAAGCGATCAATGATTCTCCAATCCAGTGGAAGATGTATGTTGATGGCGCAAGAAATGACTACTGTTCTGGAGCCGGAGTGGTACTTGAAACTCCTGAGGGTCGATCATTATGTTATGCACTAAGATTGGAATTTCCTTCAACAAACAATGAAGCAGAATATGAAGCTCTTATTGCAGGTCTGAAAATCGCTAAAGAGCTAAACATTCGAGCATTACAAATTTTCAGTGATTCTCAGCTTATTGTATGCCAAGTCAAGAAGGAATTTCAAGCAAAAGGTGGAAACCTGCCTTCCTACTTGTCAAAGGCTTGGGAACTCCTATGTGAACTCGATCACTATTCAATAAGCCACATTCCTCGGGAAGAGAATATGAAGGCAGATTCCCTCGCAAAATATTCAAGTTCTGGTGAAGCTCAACTATTGGGATTGGTTCCTGTAGAAGTCCTTTCAGCGCCAAGTATAGACGAAATGGATATAGACTGGATTATGAATGTATCTCAAGAACAAGAGTCATGGATGACTCCAATACTGGATTACCTACTCAGAGGTTCTCTGCCAGAAAACTCGATAGAAAGACGAAAGCTACTAAGGAAGGCCTCTCGCTATGTAATTCAGGATGGCCGATTGTACAGACGGGGATTCTCAATGCCATTGCTTCGATGTGTATCCCAGGAAGAGTCCAAAACAATCCTAGCTGAAGTGCATGAAAGAGAATGTGGTGATCATTCAGGTGGTCAAACATTAGCAAAGAAAATTCTCCGATACGGATATTTTTGGCCAGAAATTAATCGGGATGCTGCAGATTACTCCCGAAAATGTGACAAATGCCAAAGATATGCCAAAATTCCTAGAGCACCTTCTACCGAACTCACACAGATGGTCAGTCCATGGCCATTTGCAATTTGGGGAATGGATCTCATTGGGCCGCTACCAACTGCTAAATCAGGGATTAAATATGCTATTGTTGCAGTTGATTATTTTACTAAGTGGGCTGAAGCTGAACCATTGGCTACTATCACTTCTAAGAAAGTGATAAGCTTCGTGACCAAGAATATCATTTGCAGATACGGTGTGCCTCAGAAAATAATCACAGACAATGGTACTCAGTTTGAAAGCGAGGAATTCCAGGATTTTTGCAAACGATTCAAAATCCAGAAAAGCTTTTCGGCAGTAGCTCATCCGCAGGCAAACGGGCAAGTGGCAGCAGTGAACAAGATCATCAAATCAACCATCAAAAATCAACTCGAAAGAGCAAAGGGTGGTTGGGTCGATAAACTACCACTTGCACTATGGGCATACAGAACTACTCACAAAACTGCAACTGGGCATACTCCTTTTTCGTTAGCATACGGATCGGAAGCAATGATCCCGGTTGAAACAGAGGTCCCTTCACACAGAAGAATCCATTTCAATCAAGCAGAAAATGAAAAGCTGCAACTTGAAGCGCTGGATCTCCTTGATGAAAAAAGGGATGAAGCTAACCTCAGAGTTGCAGCTCATCAGCAAAGGATAGCCAGACATTTCAATTCCAAAGTTCGTCAACGCAGCTTTGAAATTGGAGATCTAGTCCTGAAAAGAATTATGACCGCGACAGGTGTGTTTGGGCCGAATTGGGAAGGACCATATGTAATAGGTCAGAAGCTTCTCGACGGCACATTCAAGCTCACCACTGTTGATGGAGATCAAATTCCAAGGGCATGGAACAGCAACCACTTACGTCCATACTTTACTTGAAAATTTTGTTGAAACATTGTAAAAAGAATTATGAATGTATGATTCTTGTAATTGAAAGCAATTGTGAAACTGATGCAAGTAAATAATGAAAGAATATAAAGTGGATGTAGGCCCAATTTCATGGCCGAACCACTATAAATCTTGTGTTCCTTATTATCATTATATGTTTGCTTCGTTTTCGATATAAAAATACATAAAATGTATTGCTGAAATGTCGATTTAAATTTTTGCAGACAATGGAAATAAAACTTGCGCATAATAAGACCGAGCGATTCTCACCATCATTCAACAAACAAATTTCAAGTCACAAAGACCCCGAATTCAAATCCTAGATAGGAAATACTTCAATTGAACGGCTAATGATTTCGATAGAAACGAGCCCTTGCTGATAAATTGAGATTGTTTGAACAGACAAACATCCAATTAGGAAGCTAGTGCCCGTTCTCACGAACTTGCCTGGCAATGAAGTACACTTCCTTGGATTAAACAAGTCACTTGCGAGAAGAGGGGGATGAAAACTTGAAAAGAAGAAAAGGGGATCGCTGAAAAGGCATAAGCAAGTGAACAAAGGAACAACCAAAGCTACCATCAGCAGCACATGTCCTCTTCGGAGGCGCAACTCTTCGGAGGATAAAAGACCTCTAATGGGTCATACGCCACAAAAAAGAAAGTTCTCTACTCAACAAAAAAGATTGGAGGAGTCATGACCCTCCAACCACGAGAGAGTAACTTCCAGGCGATGAAAACCCTCTCTGAGGCACATTTCACCAGGAGTTGAAGTGTTATAACCCCTCTTCGGGATTTCACTTCACCAGAGTTGAAATGCAAACAAAATAAAAGCCCTCTTCGGAGGCCCATTTCACCAGGAGTTGAAGTGTTGTGACCGCTCTTCGGAATTTCACTTCACCAGAGTTGAAATGTAAACAAAATAAAAGCCCTCTTCGGAGGCACATTTCGCCAGGAGTTGAAGTGTAACAACCGCTCTTCGGAATTTCACTTCACCAAAGTTGAAATGCAAAAACAAAGACCTTCTTGAAAGCACACGTTTCACCGAGATTGAAATAAAACTTCCAAGTGTTGAAACGTGAAAAGGCTTTCTTCGAAGGCACAACTCTTTTGGGGGTACACGTTTCACCGAGATTGAAATAAAACTTCCAAGTGTTGAAACGTAAAAAATCCCTCCTTAGAGGTACGACCCCCTCCCGGGGACACAATCAAGAAAAAAGACCTCTTTGGAAGCACACGTTTCACCGAGATTGAAATAAAACTTCCAAGTGTTGAAACGTGAAAAGGCTTTCTTCGAAGGCACAACTCTTTGGGGGTACACGTTTCACCGAGATTGAAATAAAACTTCCAAGTGTTGAAACGTGAAAAATCCCTCCTCAGAGGTACAATTTTGTATAAAAAAAAAATCCTCATCAAAAGCGTACTTTAACTTTCAAATGGAAAATGATCGTAAAAAGAAAAGAAGTTAAAGTACCCTTCAGAGGTCCGCTTTACCACATAGAGGAATTCACTCGGTAAAATATGCACATAAGCAAAAGAGAAAAGTGATTTCTTCGAACGACAAAGCGTAAAAACTTATACGAAGGGAGTTGTACTCAATAAAAATTTTCTTTAAAGAATAAAATAATTATTCTTTAACAAATAAGAGTGCAAGTCCCCTCGAAGTATAAAATATTGCAACAAGCTTAAGGTATGGGGGCAACATGGTATAGTAGTATAGCTGCATCAGTAAAGTAATACTCAAACAACATACCATAAGCCCGCTGCAATATTATATAAACAAACTTGTGCAAAAATAAATAGTAAATGCATTCTCAAATTCAAACAGAAGTTTGTACAAACGAAGAATCATTTTATTCAACTATAATGCAGATACAGGTTTCAAAATAAAAGCGGGGGCCGGTACCCGCACAACTCTCGGCCAGTTCATACAAAAGGCAAAAAGCTAAAATCTTCACTTCTTCTTCCCTCCTTTGGACCCTTTACTCGGTCGAATAACCAGCTTTTCAGGTCGGCCAGTGGGTATAAGGGAAGTAGGAGAGGCAGGTGTAACCGGTTCAACTTCCGGCTCCTCTTCAGTGGCGGTGATTTTCTTCCCCCTCCTCTTTGATGTCCCACGCTTCTCTCTCCTTTGTGAGGAAGACTCACTCCCCGGAGTGACAAGTTTTGATAGAACAATGTCGTCAGAAGGAGTCCGTTTCGGGGATATGTCACCTCCCTCAGGTCTCTCATCTTTCTGCTCTTGCGAAGCGATGGGATCATCCAAGCCGTGAAGAGCCTCTATTTGTTCCTCCTGTGATCCAGGTTGCGAGGCAGAAGGAGGCGCCGCCTGAAGAGATGAAGGATGGATAACCGGAGGAGTAGAAGTTTGAGCAGTGCTTGGTACTTTCTCTACAGAAGAAAAGAGGTTAAAGTCAGTAAAGAGAGGAGATGAAGGTTCACCAATGAAGTCAGTAAAGAGAGGAGATGAAGGCTCATCAAGGTTGAGAAAATAGCCAAGGAGCTCGTGAAACTCATGCGAAATAAATGAGTAACCCGCTTGAGCAGAATTGACAGTAGCGAGATTAACAGTGAAATTACCTGGAGAAGCTGGTTTCCTGATTTCGACTTCATAAGCTTGCGCATCAGCGCTCTCATCACCCTCGTCTCCACCTTGTATGCTTGTAATCTCAGTGGTAACTTTGGTGGGAGATGCGAGATGGGAACTGGTACCAATAATGTCGACTTCAGACGAAGAAGGTGGCTGGACTAGAGTAGTTGAAGTGGTTTTCCCCAGCCGGTCCCCTTCCGTCACTTCAGTTCTTAGTTTGGCAAGTTGTTCCTTTCCCTTGGCAAGGGCAGCGCGAGCGTCATCATCAAAATAATGCCTTTCCAGGGCTGATTCGTCGTAACCGGCACCTTCAGCACCAAGCATCTCAAGAGCGGCCTCCCACACTTCAGCTAAAGTGATTTCATACTTAGGACCGAGAAAAGCGAGGCTTCCACGCCCCAAGACGCTATGCAAGTAGAAGTCGAATAATGTTGAGCCGAAGCTGTTTTTGGTCGCCTCATGAGATTCTTCGGCTGCGATTTTGCCGGCAACAGCCTCATCGCGCTCCCTTTCAGTTTTGGCAAGCTGAAGCTTAAGCATTTGTATCTCCGCCTCCTGGGAGCTGTTTTTCTTTTGAAGCTCAGCAATATCAGAGACATAGCCGTCACTGATTCTTTTTTGTGCTTCAAGCCTGTCCTCAGCGTCCCTCTGACTGGCATGACCATCTCTAACTTGTCTGAGAAGCACTTCTTCTTTTTGAGAGTATGAAGTAGAGGAAGCAGCAAGCTCATCTTTCAACTTCTCAACCTTTGCTTCGAGCTCCTCGTTGTAGGAAGTAATGCTCCTCATTTCGGTGTCGTGCTGCTCAAGGACCTTTTGCCACTCAGCCTTATCATTTTCCATGGTGAGCATGGCCTCTAAGTTGGCACGGTTAACTCTTTGAAGCTCATCAACAAGCTTCTGCCAGTTTGACATCCTCTCGATATCGAGCTTGACTGCATCAAGATTGCGCAACATAGCAGACTTGTCGATGGGGACCAAGTCTAGGTCGAATCTCACACCCTTTAAGCACCATTGTGGAAAACGGCTTTGTAAAGTGGCTGGGCCAGGTCCCACTTGAAATTTAGGCCTGCTTATTATTGTCTGGATGTCCTCCTTCCCAAGAGCAGGAGAGTCGGAAGTAATGTCAAGAGGGGCAGGGGCAGTAGGCTTTTCGGGAATAGTGGAAGTATGTCTCTCACCATGTCGGGCTCGTTTGCCTGAATCTTCAGCTACATGACCTTTTCCTCGGTCGTCGTGAGATTTCCTTTTGTGAGAGTCGTCACTCCTTTGCAGAGAATCATGGTGCTCATCCCTATCCCTTCTGTCATAACGCTCTTCTGCATCCCTCCTTTCACGAGCCTTTCGAGCAGCCTTCTCTTCGTCAGACTCTCTATAGGAGGGAAAGTAACGCCGATAATCGTATTGACCACGCCCCCCGTAGCGTTGGAAATCCTGATAATACGATCCGCCGCGTGTCATTGAAGAATCTGAAATAAGAAAAGATAAGCTTTAGAAATCTCTAAAGTATAAGAAGATAAGTGCATAAATGTGCTGGAAAATCCTTAGTTGTGTGTGAAGTGCAAGCTACTCGCGTTGGACTAACGAACCACTCCTCTGTTGGGGGGAAGTGATAGATTTCACTGTTGATGACAATTCTTGAGATGAAGGAGTTAGAGTCTGTTGGAGGGCAGATGTTGCTTCAATCGTCGGAGGTATAGCTTTACCATGAGCAGGGTCTTCTTTAAAGAGCTCTTGGGAAGTAATAATTATGTCACTTAAATCCCCAAAGACGTCATCACCGTCATGCCCAACCTGATTCCCTCCGTCATCTCCTTTGTCAGCACTCTTCCTGGTTTGGGAAAAGGGCTCCTCTTCTTCTTCAATAATGGGAGCAAGTGCGGGCTTTTCGGAGGGTCCCGTATTGTCTCTAGGAGTAGAGCACTTTACTAATAAGGTTTCTACAGAAATTTCTCCTCGTATGTGCTCTTTAGTGGAGATCGGAAGATCAGGAGTTTTCACCGGAGAATCAGGAACCTCCGTTGGAGCTTCACGAGGCCGAGTAAAGCGAGAGAGATGGAGGAGTCCGTATTGATGTAAAAGTTCATCGTTTAGCAGAAACTTTATGCTCCTCTCTTCTACCGGCACGGCATTTAATCTTTCAAAAATTTGCTTAAGACTTGGGTCCCTAGCAGGGGGTGGAAGTGCTAAAAACAGGAAAAGAATGAAATTAGCAGTTGAGAGTTCAGATCTCGAGAAAGTTTCAAAACGGAAAAAGTAAAGATAGGAAATCTTACTTCCCACTCTCCAGATGGCATAAAACCCTGGAGGGCAGCGAACAAAGAAAAACTGATTCAAAAATCCGTGAGCGCTTTCGGAGAGATCAGTAATAAGTTTGCGATTTCGAGCGCTTCTTACAACCACGATGGAGGGATGGTCTTTAGTTTTCGTGAATGAGCAAAAATAGCAGATCTCCCCGAAGCTTGGTAATCGATCCAAAACTCTCCTGAATAGAACACATAACCCCATCAGAATGGCGTAGCCATTGGGGTGTAATTGGAATGGAGAGATAGACAACCGAAGCAGGAACTGTTGGAGAAAGTCGTTAAAAGGAGGAATCGCCCCACTTAAGCACATTTGGCGATTGACTGCAACAAAGCCGTAGGGAGGATTGTCAGCAGTGTCATTTGGCCCCGGAAATAAGATGTCAGCATCATCAATGCCAAACTGGACGCGTAGTTGGTTAAACACCCGCTGATTCAAAGTTGTGGATGTTCTCTCCGGAGGGTTGTCTATAGGGATGGCTACTGGAAAGACATCTTCAGCCTGGCCCATCGGCTCTTCTTGATGAGAGGTCATTCTACACAAGCAACTGGATGTTCAAATGCGAAGGTGCACGTTTCCTAAAAAGTGTGAAGTGTCGTGCAAAGCTAAAAAAAAAAAAAAATAACAAGTAAAATAACTGGAATTAAACTGGTTGACTATTGATTGACTACGGTAATTTCGGAACTTGTTATTTAAAGCTCAAGCATAATATTAATGCGGGCTGGTCAGTTTCAATTGACTAATCCAGTGCTGCTTTAATATTCCACTTGAAATCGATAGCACTTCGTTCACACGATTTATTTAAGTTAATCATCTATCATTAACTAATCTGTCGTTCGATGTGGGCAATCAATGACAGTATATTCGTCCCAGTTTTCTGTGAATGTTGTATTAACAGATTATTAGCTTACAAGTTGAAGTAATCTGTAAAAGAATGCAGCAAAGATCAACAGTTCAAAGTTCAAGCAAAATTTACAAGTGTTAAGTTGTCAACGACTCAAGAATTCTTTGTACGGGTTAAGCTAAGTCATTGGTTATTTGGATGACTCGGCTACGACCTAAGGAAAGTGAGGCAAGTTAAGTTAGGTTGTTCCAACTCTAAATCGCTGATGTTATAAGTCGGCAGTACTATGAGTCGTAAGTCAAAGAACAGGAGGAAGGCTCCAGATCGAAGCAACAAGAAACCTTCTAAGTTCTAACTCGGTTACGACTCATGGCTTGAGTCGTAAAACTTGCTAGGTCGGATTAAAGTCAATAGTAAAGGCTACTGGGTCGCATGGAAGCTGCTGAGTCGTACACGGCCTATGGTTTAAGTCGTGTACCGTTTAAAGGATGAGTCACGGGAAAGTAGCAAGTGCTGAGTCGTTCACAGTTTATGGTTTGAATCATTCACGGCCTATGGCTTAAGTCGTTCACGACTTATAGCTTGAGTCGTCTGTGGTTTATGGCTAAAAGCATTGAGTCGTGTACGGTTGAGATTGCAAGGTATTTCAGACTCAGTGGCCGAAAAGCAAAACCAACTAAGTCGTGAGATCCTAAGTCATTTCCTCAACCAGTCAACTCCTTTCTAACCCGTTAACCTGTTAAGAACTTCCTCATCTCCTCCGAACCCACGGGCCAGTCAAATCAAGACATTGTAATTCATCATCTTCTCCTCACATCATCAGAAAGCACCCAAAAAACCAATTCGAATCGCTTCAAGTGTACGGCGAATCAAACGCGATGTTATAATCTAAAGGATCACAACAACAACGTAGCCAACAATGGTCAGAATCGTTCACAACTCAATTCAAAGCCCGAGTACGACGTACGGCGGTGATTTGGGAACAAGAAGCGAAAATTTATGCCTTAGCGATGGTCGTGGTTGGATTGAAGTTCAGAATGACTTACGCGATGTGGAGGAAAGGATGGATTAATGATCAGTAAGCTCAGATTTGCTTTTGAGAGGTTGGAGAGTCTCTAATGGCGGATGCGGCTGTGAGATAAGAAGTGGGAGAGGAGAAACGACTCAAGCGTTTTTATACCTGGAGACATTGGAACTTGAATCGGCACGGGTTATGATGAGTCGAAGCGCACGACTTACGGCTTAAGACGTGTGCTTCGAGGGGCAAGTGTTAATCCCGTTTCACCAATGAGTTAAAGAGTCCACGAGATAAGAGCCCACAAGGTAAGATCTATGAGTTGAGGAGCCTGCGACCTAAGAACTACGACTCAGGAAGCTTACGACCTACGACTTAAGGCAGAAAACAGTTCTAGAAGGACTTACGAGTTAAGCAGTCTCCGACTTAAGGCCTCCACGGTTTAAGGCTTTTACGAGTTAAGGAACCTTACGAGTTAAGGATGGCACGACTTAAGGAAATGAACGACCTACGACCTAAAACATGTTGCGACCTAACAATGGCTACGGTTGAACGGCCTAGGAAAGCTATGCGACCTAAAGGAGTAACGACTCAAAACATTGGAAGGAAGGGTCAACAACACATAAGTCGTTGACGACTTACGACATATGATGAGTCGTGTACGACTCATGCTAGCACAAAGGAAGTCATGTTTGGTTAACTCGGGAATGACTTATCACTTGTATCGTTCATTCGAACAGGAGCATAACATTGGACCAAGCCGAGAGTCAAATCCAGTAGGTCGGCCGCGACCTACCATGAACCGCTAACAAGCCCGCGACTTATCATATGAGACAATTCACCATGACTCGTCCACGACCTAAGGTCACTAAGTCGTAGTCCACTGCTATGATGTCCATACTAAAAAAGGATGACTCGTGAACGGGTTAGAACTTGTGCTATATTCAGAAGACCGAAGGCGAGTTTGAGCTCAACATGATGAGTCGTCCACGACCTAACCTGACTCGGCCACGAGTAACCCATGAGTCGGGTACGACTCACGACTTAAGACCGAAAACCCCTATAAATACACGACCATTTCCAACATGAAGGGGACTTTGGATCGATCAATTTCAAGCACCATTACTCTGCCGAATTCCAGACTACTTCAACACTTAAAGCTTTTGGGATTCAAAGGACGTCTAAAAGAACTTCATAAAGAAATCATCTACATCCACCATGGATTTGAAGATTTTTGTCAACATCGAAGTTTGAGCTACTAGTTCTAAGTCTTTTGTAATTCAAAGTGTGTTGTACTTGAGAAGATTTGTATCAACTTGTAACGTGATCATCAATAAAAGTACTTAAAGTGGACGTAGGCTATACCCATAAGCCGAACCACTATAAAATTGCTGTTGTTTACTGCTTTTCCGCTATTACTTGCTTATAATTCTTTCCCGATCTATCGGGTGGTGCTTTCACAACTACACTTCACACACCGGGGTGTTAGCGTTCAAATTTAAGCGTTAACAATTATGAAGTACTAATAGGTAAACCACATGTTGCACTTAGTAATAAAAAAATAAACAAAAGAAAAAAGAAAAATAGAAAAAAAAGAAAAAAATAATAATAAATAAATAAATATTGCATGCGCCACCTTTATGTATCACTGCCGTAAGTTGCATTGTTGCCCACAAAAGATTTGCCACCTTTTATTAACACATCATAATATTCTGTAAAAAGGGTAAAAAAATATAGAATATAAAATTTATTTTGTAAATTTTGATCTCGAAAAATTGAATGGGCAGGCTGAGCTTTTGTCTTAATGGGTCAGGTCATGTGGTGAGTCGTCGAACCATTATGTCAATTTCCTTTAAATTAGTCTTGTTTCAAATTTGCTGTGTTCGTGATAAGATTCGAATACTTAGTTTTATTTAATTACTTTGTTCGAGATTTGAATCAGGTCGTTGCATCCACTGAAAATTGATCGTGCCTTCTGTACTCTTCTTTCGGGGTAGATATCGTTGTTTGAATAAATTCTACAGCTTCAAAAAGGTGATTATTCTCACCTGACAAACGTACTTATATAACTGTAAATTAATAACAAGTGTAATTGTAGCATGATTTTATTTCATTTATTTTGCTGTGATATAAATTGATGATGTTAAAAATCCTATTATTAACCCCACATATCATCAGTTATATTATATACTGTTTTATTTATGCTGTTACACTATTTATATAATTACTGTTTATCACACTGCAAGTTCCCTATAGTATAGAATCATTACGAGCTGAAATGATAGGCCTGAACAATATTTATTTATTTATTTATTTAGTTTATTATATGACTTGGGATTGCGGGTTCGAAGTGATAAAAACCGGATTTATTTTGTAAATTACGGATTAAAATGATATATTATCCGTATCACTTGACCTAGGTTAGAAAATATTATATAGACCCGTGGTTATATATATATATATATATATATATATATACACACACACATATACATATTGGAAATATTGAAATATTTTTAAAAAAATCTAAAATGTTATTACACCTTGTTTAAAGTGGATTTAAATGATTTTTATAAGTATAGTGATATTTTTAAGTTAAATATGTAAATAAATAAATGTTAAAAATTTAAAGTATAAATTCATTTTGAAAATTTTGATTTGTGAAATAAAATGGAGTTCTAGTTAAGAAATAAAATATGATGTTTTGGTAAAATTTGAATATAATAAAATAAATAAAGGGTAACTTGGCTACGAATTAAATAGTTAAATAAGGTGAATACTTAAAATGGAAGTTGGAAAATAACTATATTTAGAAATGTAAAGTGGTTTATGATAAAAAGGGTAAGTTAAGAAATTAATTAGAAATTTAGTGGTAATTGAACTTAATTGTAAGAAAATGCATAGAAATTTCACATTAAATTTTAATAAGTAAATATAAAGGAGTTGGATATATATTTGCAAAATCTACTTTATAAAAATCATAAATTATTGAGTACTTTAGATGATTATTTAAAAATTATGATTTCATAAGTCAAAATATAGGCATATGTTTTGCTAAAATTGTATTTAATTTACTCAACCCTTTTGTAAAGGATAGTCTGCAGTTTGCAAGTGCCGAAATTGATACAAATGAACTAAAGTTAAATCTTTGGGATTTATATGGGAATTTGAATTATACTTCACTTTTAAATAATTTCAAGTATATTATTTTATCGAAACATAAAACTATTTTGGATTTATAACCACGGTATAATAACGATTAGTTGGCAAACAGACTAGGATCGGATATGGACATACTCTCTGTCGATACCGAAAACCACTTTGACAATCGTGTACGCGGTGGAGATTCTAGAATGAAGAAGGATGGTGGTGACGTTTCCTTTGAGGTAAATACGTGGACCCAACTCCCGTGAGTTGGCATAAGGTGGCTAAAACATGAGCGATCGACGGATTAATGATTTAGCACTTCTGATCGGACGCACTTCTTCTTATGCCATTCTATTACTTTGTGATTGTTTGGTGCGCACCTTTGATTTGGGAGTGTTGTTCGAGGTGGGCAGTAGTAGCAGCTACGAGTTGGCACCGGTCCGGAAGCGTAATGGGTATATCTACCCTGACATTGTCTAGTTATGCCATGTCACCTACCATAGCGAGCCTTGTACGAGTTTGGTTTTCTCCCGTAGCCCATGTGGTATCCTCTGGTGGCTTCCCGATCAGGAGGGACTATGATATTGGATGGACTACTGGGACTATTATTGTGTTAAGGGGGAGATTGGGTAACTCCTTAATGCTATTTAAAAATAAATTTATTTTAATATAGACACTATTATAATAGCGAAATTATTACTACATAGTAAATAGTTTAATGGATCCTTAGAGGATGGGCAGTCCCAAGCATCCTTTAAGTTACTTGCTCTATATTACGGTACACTTGAATTAGCTTACACTGTATAAGTATGTATGTCCTGACTCAAATGTTGTGTTTATTTCTTATGCTCGGGTCAGCCTGAGTTGCAGCTCAGTCGTCATCCCCAGAGCTAGGACTTCTGTAGATCACTTTCAAGCTGCTGGCAAATTTTCCTTTCAGTTCCTTATCTAAATTTATGAAATCAAGGCCATTGAATATTGAGATTTTCTATTGTTGTTTCAAACTGTACTTGGGTTTAAAGACTATGTAAATTTTATTGTTTCGAGATTTTTAATAGAAGCTTCATGAACCACTAAGTTATTTTAAATTCCGCTGCGAGTATTCTGAATTTCTATGTCTGTGATTCTGTGATTATTTATTTACTGTATATTCTGAGATTTGCCAAATTTTATTTACAACACGGTATTTTGAACAATTCAAGTCCGACATGTGCGAATGTGAATGGTTGAAAATGTCGGGTCGTTACAATTTGATATAGAGCTTTGGCTCTAGGAAAAACTGAGAATGTACAGTAAATTTGATTTACAGAATCACTTTCATTCGAGCTTGAATCTCTTCTTTTTCGAATTTTGGAACGTTCTCTATGGTTCCAAAGTTCATTCGTGTCCGTCACTATTTATCTTCTTTCGATTCTGGAGTATCCCATAACTCCACTTCGCACGATTTTTATAGTGAATTGGCCGTCTCGCCAATATTCTAATAAAGGAGTGTAACTCCTTTACAATTGGCATTGATTCACCAGAGATTTATATTTACCCTCGGTTTAGATGCTGGTATCTTTGGTTATTCTAAACTCTATCTCTTTAGATCGAATGTAGATTTACCCCAGAAAATCCACATCGATCTTGCTCTTTAAGTCAGTATTGACCAGGTTAAGGTTGCCCGCGATTTATATAAACTTATCCAGTTCCTTATTTTGTTATTTAATCATCGGATCTTCCGATTACAACTTATCTTTAAATCAAAAATTCTCTTTGATTTAAGTCCATCAATTTTGAATCCTTATCCTTTTTTTGAAAATTTTATTCCTATATTTGGGAAAAATAAAATCTAATATTATATATAAGTATAATTTTTCAGAGTTTTTATAATTAATTTAACTAGTTGTCAAGAGAAAATAGCTATTGATTTTATTTATGGTTTTTTAAACCATGGGTTTTGTCTCATATAAATAATTGAACTATAAACAATGGTTATAAATTAATTTGGAAACAAAAATGAATTTAAAACAACAACTTGAGAATTCAATTTCCGATGGTTTCAAACCTTGTGCTTAAAGTTTTAAAAGGATATGTTATTATTTAAATTATTTTCGAATAGAAATTCGTTTCCAAAGAATTTTAAAGGTTTAAAAATCAGTGCCCTTCTCTTTGTCACTGGAAAATAATTTTTGTGATGACTGCAACATCATCAACATTCATTTTTGAGTTTCGAAGTGAAGAGACCATTCTGTAGTCTGGCTACAATGTTACCTTGAGAATTTAATTGATTTGAATCTCTAAAATATGACTTGATTTATAATATATAGACATATGATTTAAATTTCATTTGACATATTATGTACATATATTTATTTATCTCTAAATGGTTTGAAGGGAATCAGTAAGTTAATTCTTAAATTTTTCTTGAGGAATAATTTCAATTATAAAAAAAAGAAAATCAAATTTTTGAATAAATGATTCCAACTTGAGATAATTGAATTTGAAGTTTTATTTGTATAATACTAAATTGCATTCCAATATAACTTACCTTGATTTTCATAGGTTAACAATGTAATTAGATAATATACAATACAAAAAGATTTTATAAATAAAATTTGAGTGGTTATAATAAATGTTATACACTTAAATTCTAGTTATAGAAAAGATTAATAGAGGTAAATAGAATAACAAGAGGCAATTGAATAATTTACAATATAAAATGATGTTAAAGGAACTAAGAATAAATTTAAGCAATTGTAATAAGTGTAAACATATTTAACATAGATGAGAAAATATATTAAGAGAAATAAATTTAGTTATAATTAGGAATAAAATAAAAGATATTAATTTATTGAACACATTTTTGAGTATAACAAATGATTTTCAAACTAATGGTTTTAGAAATTTTTATTTTAAGGTAATTGGAAGATGAAGTAATGAAATTTGAAATAGTAAAATTTAACTTAAGTGCAATTAAATAGATCAAATCAATTATTAATTTAAAATTGAATTTGTATGTTTTTGGATTAATGATTCTATTTTGAGTTTCAAATTAGTTTTCTTTTAGGTTGTTTCTATTCCACTACGTTCTTCCTTTTTGTAACAACCCGCATATTTATCGATTTTATATTTAAATATTTTATTTAAATATTTTATCGTTCGTAGGATTTAAATATTTAACTTCGATATGTTTGGAGATAGTAGAATTTTGCTACTTTTCACTTAGGGCTTTGGGTTTAGGTTGGGTTCAGCAAATGTTCTAACTTAATACCCCAAACCGAAACCCCCTCTTCATTCACTCCCTCTTCCTCTACTTTCAGTTCTAAATAGATTAATGGTGGAAGAGAATGGGAAATAGAAATCCAAAACCCTAGTTTCCATTTGCAAATCAATTTCTAGCTCCAAATTCAAGAGAACCCATTGGTAAGCCTTCTCTTCATCTTCTCCAACTCATTCTCTCTTTGATTTCAGAAATTTCCTAAACCAAACTTAGGGAATGTTCTTCTATTGAGCTTAGATTCAAGCTTCTAGTGTTGAGATTGAAGTGTGGTTGATCTTTCCTTTTCTTAAAGCTTCTCCTTCATTGATTTGGGTTCAAAGGTGAGATTTTTATCTCACATCTATGTCTTTAGCTATCTTTGATTGTTGGGTATGAATTAATAACACTTATTTATATTCATTTGCTTTTGATTTGGATTGAATTGGTGAATATTCCAATTTTTGGTGTTTTGTAGTCAAATATTTAAAAATCCAATCTTTGATGTTTGAACATGATTTTGGTGATGCATCGAAGAGCCTATAGTGCTGGGTTGTCGATTGGCATAAATCCTTAGCATCCATTGCTCGTTCGATCAGATTTCGGTTTGGATTTGCCATTTTTGGTCTAGGCTGTTTTTTTTGCCTAGCAGAAGATTTCAGACGTCTGAAACCAAATCCAGACGTCTGGTTGAATAATCCAGACGTCTGGAAAGGGGTCTGGAAAAGGAAGAGGCTATATCCAGACGTCTAAAACAAAATCCAGACGTCTGAAATCAAATTCAGACGTCTGGTTGAAAATTTCTGACGTCAGAAATGGCCCAGGAATTAAAAATAGAAGGGAGAAAACACATATACTTCCAGAACCTAGGGCCAGACGTCTGGGAACACCTACCAGATGTCTGGAACTGTTTAATTTGCCTATTTTGGCTATTTTTGAGTAAATTTTCAAGGTTTATCGATTTTTGTTGATCTGGTTAGTTGTTATCACTTATTATCGACTTTGATGACTTCATTTCTTTGGGATTTTGGATATATCCACTTTGATGGATTTGATATCGATTTCTTTGGATTTTCATTCACGTCTTCGAATGTGAATTTTTATGATTGATTGTTTCTACAATCACTTCTATGATTTGTCACCTTAAAATATAAAGGTTTTCTATACTAGTAGTAAATATCAAAACTCTTTCTTCAAATGATTTCAACACTATTTTATTACAAAGCTCGTTTTCTCAAACCGATTTCCAATCTATTAGTATATACAAACCTTTACCTCACTCGTATGAGAAATTGAATTAAACGGCTTAGTAAAACAAGTGGTATGAAACACTTGCGTTTGCTTCGTTGGTTAATTCTTGGACTTGTTCGATTGAACCACTCGTGACGATTTTCTAGTGAAGATCTACAATTTGTTCGAGAATATTTAAGTTAAGCTAGTGGTTGTGGGACGTGATGCTAAACTCATATATTTAGTAGCTTATTGTAATTGACCCTTCTTGATGATCGATGACGATCATTTTATAGTTCAGACTAGCAATGCGCGATGTCTCTTTGTCCACGTGGAGGACGGTACCTCATTTTATTGAGCTTCGTCTCATTTCTTCGTGTGCTGGGAACCCATGTACTTTTAATATGTTTCGATTCATTGGACGTACCATGTTTACTACGTCGATGTTCCGAATTGTTTTGTGTTTCGATTCATTGGATGTACCGTTTGTACTACATCGATGTCTCGGCTTTTTGATTCATTGGATGTACCGTTTGTACTACATCAATGTCTTTGCTTTTTGATTCATTGGATGTACCGTTTGTACTACATCAATGTCTTCGCTTTTAGATTCATTGGATGTAGTTGTACTACATCAATGTCTTTGCTTTTTGATTCATTGGATGTACCGTTTGTACTACATCAATGTCTTCGCTTTTTGATTCATTGGATGTACCGTTTGTACTACATCAATGTCTTCGGTTTTTGATTCATTGGATGTACCATTTGTACTACATCAATGTCTTCGCTTTTAGATTCATTGGATGTACCGTTTGTACTACATCAATATCTTTGCTTTTAGATTCATTGGATGTACCGTTTGTACTACATCAATGTCTCTGCTTTTAGATTCATTGGATGGACCATTTGTACTACATCAATGTCTTTTCCATTAGATTCATTGGATGTACCATTTGCACTACATCAATGTCTTGGCCAATCCTTTTTTTGTGATTTCTGGATTTCTATTTGATGATTTCTGGAATTTATGTTTCACCGCCTTTTTCAGTTGGCATTGATATGTATGTCATTTATTGTGGCTTGGTGAATTAAATAAAGATTATGACATTCTTTTGATGCTATGAGACTCTTGAGATATTGTATGACTTTTGTGGATTTTCTAATGTATACTTATCGTAGTATGACATCTTTGGTTATCATACGTCCTTCTATTATATCTCTTCTTATATCTCATTTTTATCTGATAATTATAGCTAGACTGATCTGTTTATTATTTTCTTATTAAATAATACTCGGGTCAGACTGAGATTCTACAGGTGCTTCCTCTTGACTTCCTATCTGGAACTATCATCTGATTTTGGCTTACTACTTTAGTTTGGTAGTTTTTTTTGTATACATTTAAGATATAGACTCCTTGATGTATACATATTCTTTTATCTTGTACTTGCATCTATTCTTTTGTGTTATTGTGGATCTTGTTTGACCACTACTCTGATGAACACTTTCATGTGTTATATTCATATATATTTCCGCCTTTGTGACATGAATTATCTGTGACTGATGTGTGTTATGTTTATTTCTATATTTGTTTCCGAAGACCTTTATAGCCACTGTGTAGTAGTTTTGAGTTTGTGTCGGTATGTCGGATTCCCCTCTTAATAAAGAAATGCATGTTATATTTTTATCTGGCATATCGGTACTCGCACAAAGTAATTATACAGATGGTCGCTCCTCAAGAGCCTTATCCTCCGCGCTAGTTGACGGCATTACCCCGTAGTGTTCTTGGCTAGCGTGGGTATAGAGGTGGGGCGTCACAGCTTGGTATCAAATCCAAACTTCGGAACAATGTAGAACAATTTTGCAAGAATCATGTCCTAAGTCTTTCTTAGGAGTTGTGCCTTAGGATTTATTCGAGTCTTCGTACCGTTCTATCCTACTTTCTTTTATGATTCCTTGTTTTGTCTATCAAGATTGCTTGATATTTATTTTGATAATAACTTTTTCCTCTTCTTTCTTTCTTTCTTAAAGAAGAGAAATGGTTAGACCAGGCCGTCCCAGGGCCGGTCAAGCTAGTGCTACTCCCCAGGATGGAGTATTTATGTTTGCCCAGCATCTTCTTGATCTAGTAAAGAATGCTCAAGTTGTCGGTCCCATTCCAAAGCCTACTCATCCTAGATCCGGTTTTGCACGCTTGTGTAGAGACTATACCGATTTGGGTGGAAGGCCATTAAGGGGATCCGAGAGTGTTATAGAAATTAAAGCTTGGCTCAAATCATGCGATCGCATCTTTTCTCACATGAACCTTGTTGATCTACATCGAGTCCAAGTGGCTTCTAGCATGCTCCAAGAAAGAGCATTAGATTGGTATGAGCTTTTAATTTCTGAAATCATTGAAGCGCATCTCACTTGGGAGCGATTCCGGGAAAGGTTTGAATTGAAATTTGTGCCGGAGGCCGAAAAGGTAACTTTGGCCCGGCATTTTATTGACCTTGTTCAAGGTGAATCTTCTGTGACAGATTATGTCGCATCTTTCGAATCTCTTTCCAAATATGGGTTTGAATACATTAATACCCCATTGAAGAAAAATCAGAGATTTGTCTATGGCTTGAATAAGAATCTTAAGGAGCCATTACTTCTGAAACTTGAGGTTTCATTTGATCAGCTTATTGATATCGCTCTTCGTCTTGAAGAGGACGATAATGAAGGTGATGTTGAAGTTGTGCATGCCCAACAGAACTTCGACAATAAATTGAAGAGGCCTATCAAATTCAAAGGCCCCAATTCTAATAAGAAAGGGAAGCATCCGGTAGCAAAGACTCCTACCTCTAGTCGTGGTCAATGCTACAATTGTGGTCCCACGGACCATTATGTAAGGGAGTGTCCGAAACTCCTCTTTTGTCATTATTGCAAAGGTTCGGGTCATCTTTTATTTTCGTGTCCTAGGCTTCCTAACAAGAGAGAGGGAAAGGTGCAAGCCTCTAACAACTCTTCTCTTGATCAAGGTATTTTTCACTCAATCCTTGATGGCATTGTTTTATTTCGTGATCTTCTTATTTGAGTTCTTGTTGATACGGGTTTCATCTCATTATTTTTATATCAAAAGAACTTGTGATTCTTCTTCTTTAAACATTTCTGGGCTTGATGACTTCTTTGAGGATTGTGAATCCGGATGGTAGATCCGCAACACTCAATTTGTCTTTATTGATGTCGAAATTATTTTATGTGATTTTTCTGTCCAAGCCGATTTTTACTTAGGCTTCGGAATTTACTTTTGTAAGGACTGGCTTAATTATTATGAGGCTGTATCCTTTGTCCCGTGTGGACTATTCATCTTTGACATTTTCAATCTGTTATGCAGATTTCTATTTTTCCTTTATGATTTTGATTCCAACTTGATGGCATCATTTTATTCCTTAAGACCACTTATAAGGAAAGTGTTATTTCTCTCATTCATGTAGTTTGAGAAATTTTCCGGTATTTTTGAGCTTGTCTTAGGATTATCACCTAAGTAATCTTTTTTGTGGTGCTAAGGTCTTTTCAGTTTGACCTTACCACCGGTTTTCATTTGCTACGAGTTGCGGAAGTTAGCATTTCACTTACCGCATTCCGCACTTGTTATGATTCCTGTGAATGAATTATTATGTCATTCAGTTTGTCCATCTTATTTCAACCATTTTAGGTATCGAGCATTCTATCGAATATCTCGATGATTCCATTTTTTGCATTTATTGATTTTGGATGAAAATAGAATTTAAAATTTTGCAAAATCTTTTTCATAAGATTTATTTAGAAGTATAACTGGATTTTTGTTCTTAAAACGAACAAAGAATATTCTTAGAAGTTTTTGAGAAACTTACTTATCGTATAGAATATGATTTTGTGATTGTATTGCCCATTTAGTGTTTTAAGAATTCTGGTCGATGCGCTTGATCAACGTTATCGATAAGAATCTCCTAAACGCTTTGATGAGACAGTCAGACACGATATATTGACTTGTAAAAATGTAAACTTTTGTAGAAGTATTATTACATAAAAATAAAAATGTAACTTTAAAAGTTTTAACTTTTCGGGAAAGAGGATTATTTAAAAGAACTCTTCCTTTCGATACTCTTATTCTTGTGATTCCTGAAGGGGAACCAAGACTTTTCTATTTGTACCGATACTGGTCGTATTGGTTTGGATGCCATTCTCTTGCAAAGGAGAACGTGCTATCACTTGTGCTTCTAAATCTTTATAGCTTATCGAGACTAGATATGCCACTCATGATCTAGTGCTCGCGGCTATTGTTTTTACTTTTGGAATTTGGCATCATCATATTTGGATGAGAAATTTGTTCTCTACCTCGATCATAAATCTTTGGAATATTTTTTTTCTCATAAGGAACTTCATGTCGACTCGAGTTCCTGGCATCTTATGATCTTGATATTCTAGAAATCGTGTTGCCAACGCGCTTTATCGTAGGCAACAAGTTGTTGATTCTTCGATGTTGTCTGAATGGAATTATCTTTTTATCAAGTTCATCGAACATTTTGATATACTTCGTTTTATTGAGCTTTATCTCTTTTTTTTTATGGACTAGCGTCCGATGTTCTTTTATGGTGTTTGGATCATTGGATGTACTGTTATTATACTACATCGATGTTCCGTCTTATCTGGATCAACGGATGTACCATTATTATACTACATCGTTGTTCTGGTTTATCGGTTCATTAGACGTACCGTTTTTGTACTACGTCGGTGTTCCGAAATTATTCGGGCTTTGGTTCATTGGGCGTACCGTTTTTGTACTACGCTGATGTCCCAAATTATTTGAGTTTCTAGTTTCTCGGGCGTACTGTTATTATACTACGTCGTTGCACCAGCTCAATTTTCTGATATTCTTGACGTTCTCCACGTCTTTTATCTATGGAAATGCCTTAGGGATTCCGGTTTTTATTCTTGTGCCCGGTGATATTGTGGAAATTGAAGTTTCACCAGATTTGATTTATGAGCAACATTCCACTCGCATCATTGCTTCGGAGGTTGAGCGCCTTCGGAATAAAGATATTCTTCTTGTGAGAGTTCAATGGTTCTCAAATCTTAGGGATTACTCTGGGGAATCTAGAGAATTCATCGAGCGATCTCGTTCGTGCTAACTCTTTCGTGCTCTTTATGGTGAACTTCTTATTTCAATTTTCTTTTGTGTTGATATGCTTTTATGGTTGTTACTCTTTATTTTCTTCTTAAGTATTGCCAGGACGCAATTTCTTTAAGGAGGGGAGTCTGTAACAACCCGCATATTTATCGATTTTATAATTAAATATTTTTTCGTTCGTCGGATTTTGGTCCGAAAAGCTATTTTTTGCAAACAGTCGAATTGGGACTCGAGACCACCCCCATTGAGTTCAAAATGACGTTTGCGACCTTTTTGAGTATAAACTTCGATGTGTTTGGAGATAGTAGAATTTTGCTACTTTTCACTTAGGGCTTTGGGTTTAGGTTGGGTTCAGCCCAATGTTCTAACTTAATACCCCAAACTGAAACCCCTCTTCATTTACTCCCTCTTCCTCTACTTTCAGTTCTAAAGAGATTAATGGTGGAAGAGAATGGGAAATAGAAATCCAAAACCCTAGTTTCCATTTGTAAATCAATTTCTAGCTCCAAATTCAATAGAACCCATTGGTAAGCCTTCTCTTCATCTTCCCCAACTCATTCTCTCTTTGATTTCAGAAATATCCTAAACCTAACTTTGGGAATGTTCTTCTTTTGAGCTTAGATTCAAGCTTCTAGTTTTGAGATTGAAGTGTGGTTGATCTTCCCTTGTCTTAAAGCTTCTCCTTCATTGATTTGGGTTCAAAGGTGAGATTTTTATCGCACATCTATGTCTATAACTATCTTTGATTGTTGGGTATGAATTCCTAACACTTATTTATGTTCATTTGCTTTTGATTTGGATTGAATTGGTGAATATTCCAATTTTTGGTTATTTGTAGTCAAATCTTTAAAAATCCAATCTTTGATGTTTGAACATGTTTTTGGTGATGCATCGAAGAGCCTATAGTGCTGGGTTGTCAATTGGCATAAATCCTTAGCATCCATCGCACGTTCGATCGCATTTCGGTTTGGATTTGCCATTTTTGGTCTAGGCTGTTTTTTGCCTAGTAGAAGATTTCAGACGTCTGAAACCAAATTCAGACGTCTGGTTGAATAATCCAGACGTCTGGAAAGGGGTCCGGAAAAGGCAGAGACTAAATCCAGACGTTTGAAATCAAATTCAGACGTCTGGTTGAAAATTTCAGACGTCTGAAATGGCCCAGGAATTAAAAATAGAAGGGAGAAAACACATATACTTCCAGAACCTAGGGCCAGACGTCTGGGAACACCTACCAGATGTCTGGAACTGTTTAATTTGCCTATTTTGGCTATTTTTGAGTAAATTTTCAAGGTTTATCGATTTTTGTTGATCCTGTTAGTTGTTATCACTTATTATCGACTTTGATGGCTTCTTTTCTTTGGGATTTTGGATATATCCACTTTGATGGATTTGATATCGATTTCTTTGGATTTTTGTTCACATCTTCGAATGTGAATTTTTATGATCGATTGTTTCTACAATCACTTCTATGATTTGTCACTTTAAAATATAAAGGTTTTCTATACTAGTAGTAAATATCAAAACTTTTTCTTCAAATGATTTCAACACTATTTTATTACAAAGCTCGTTTTCTCAAACCAATTTCCAATCTATTAGTATATACAAACCTTTACCTCACTCGTATGAGAAACTGAATTAAACGGCTTAGTAAAACAAGTGGTATGAAACGCTTGCGCTTGCTTCGTTGGTTAATTCTTGGACTTGTTCGATTGAACCTCTCGTGACAATTTTCTATTGAAGATCTACAATTTGTTTGCAAATATTTAAGTTAAGCTAGTGGTTATGGGACAAGATGCTAAACTCATATATTTATTAGCTTATTGTAATTGACACTTCTTGATGATCGATGATGATCATTTTATAGTTTAGACAAACAATGCGCGATGTCTCTTTGTCCAGGTGGAGGACTGTACCTCATTTTATTGAGCTTCGTCTCATTTCTTCGTGGGCTGGCAACCCATGTACTTTTAATATGTTTCGATTCATTGGACGTACCGTGTGTACTACGTCGATGTTCCGAATTGTTTTGTGTTTCGATTAATCGTATGTACCGTTTGTACTACATCGATGTCTCGGCTTTTTGGTTCATTGGATGTACCGTTTGTACTACATCTATGTCTTTGCTTTTTGATTCATTGGATGTACCGTTTGTACTACATCAATGTCTTCACTTTTAGATTCATTGGATGTACCATTTGTACTACATCAATGTCTATGCTTTTAGATTCATTGGATGTACCGTTTGTACTACATCAATATCTCTTCTTTTAGATTCATTGGATGTACCGTTTGTACTACATCAATGTCTTAGCTTTTAGATTCATTGGATGTACCATTTGTACTACATCAATGTCTCTGCTTTTAGATTCATTGGATGTACCGTTTGTACTGCATCAATGTCTCTGCTTTTAGATTCATTGGATGTACCGTTTGTACTACATCAATGTCTCTTCTTTTAGATTCATTGGATGTACCTTTTGTACTACATCAATGTCTTTCCTTTTAGATTCATTGGATGTACCGTTTGCACTACATCAATGTTTTGGCCAATCCTTTTTTTTGTGATTTTTGAATTTCTATTTGATGATTTCTGGAATTTATGTTTCACCACCTTTTTCAGTTGGCATTGATATGTATGTCATTTATTGTGGCTTGGTGAATTAAATAAAGAATATGACATTCTTTTGATGTTATGAGATTCTTGAGATATTGTATGACTTTTGTGGATTTTCTAATGTATACTTATCGTAGTATGACATCTTTGGTTATCATACGTCCTTCTATTATATCTCTTCTTATATCTCATTTTTATCTGATAATTATAGCTAGACTGATCCGTTTATTATTTTCTTATTAAATAATACTCGGGTCACACTGAGATTCTACAAGTGCTTCCTCTTGACTTCCTATTTGGAACTATCATCTGATTTTGGCTTTCAACTTTATTTTGGTAATTTTTGTTGTATACATTTAAGATATAGACTCCTTGATGTATACATATTCTTTTGTCTTGTACTTGTATCTATTCTTTTGTGTTATTGTGGATCTTGTTTGACCACTACTTTGATGAACACTTTCATGTGTTATATTCATATCTATTTCTGCCTTTGTGACATGAATTATCTGTGACTGATTTGTGTTATGTTTATTTCTATATTTGTTTCCGAAGACCTTTATAGCCACTATGTAGTAGTTTTGAGTTTGTGTCGGTATGTCGGATTCCCCTCTTGATAAAGAAATGCATGTTATATTTTTATCTGGCATATCGGTACTCGCACAAAGTAATTATACCGATGGTCGCTCCTCAACAGCCTTATCCTCCGCGCTAGTTGACGGCATTACCTCGTAGTGTTCTTGGCTAGCGTGGGTATAGAGGTGGGGCGTCACACTTTTCGAGGACGAAAAGTTCTGAGTGGGGGAGAGTGTAACAGCCCGTAGTTTTAACAAGTATTTTTCACTTTTAATTATAAAACTTTGGGGTTTATTATATAAAAATCTAAATTTTTAAAACTGATTAAAACATTTCCAAAATTTTTAATTAAACGACAAGAGTTCTGAAATTTTAACTTTGGTTAATGATAACTCTAATTGGAACTTTTAAAATTTTTAATTTCTAAATCTTTTATATAAGAATTATATATGTAAAAGACTTATTGTGGGGATGTTTACTTTTATTGGTAATAACATTTATTTCCCTTTTTGTTCTTTTTAAAATGAATTATATGTATTAAAATTTAGTAATAAATTTCTTAGAAAATGATAAATAAATCCGAAGAATGAAACAAATTCTATTTTAGTTAATTAATAACTTTCACAATTTACAATGTATTAATAAACTGTTGAATTACGCGTTTAAAGGGCGCGTTATTTGATGGGATAAATAACGTATAAGAAAACGTATAAAATTTAAATCCGTTATTTTCGTTTTATTTTGAACTTAAATTTTGCGTCTATGGTGCGCATTTCAAAAATATATACCTTAACTGAAAATGGTTAAATAAAGCATATCCGTTTCAATTTTTCCTTTAACCGTGACTGGCCATTTACCTTTTAAAAAAAAGATATCCCACTTCTCTTTTTACTGCAACTATTTATTTAGTATAAAATCTTTCATTAAAGTAACGTTCGAATCTTATCTTATTGTCGTTTCCTCTAATATCAATGCTAGTTTCTTCTCATTATTAAACACATTCGCAAACTTGTCCAAATTCCATTTCCGTTCAAAGACAAATATATTCACTTCCCTTTTCTCTTCAGTTTTAAATAGAATGTTATCCATAAATTTTATTACCGTTTCATAGCAAGATCATCTCTTGCCGTTATTTTTCTTAATTCACTTAGCCTATTTAAGGATATAAATCACGCATCCGTCGAAAAGAGATCCTATACTTCTTTAACGTCTATCCTCTATTGCCAAAATAATCAACGCAAAGTAAAATTTCAAAAAAAAAGAAAGAAAAATGTAAACAAAACATGCTTTAATTAAGGAATAAAATTTGGAAATTTATAATGTATAAATGAACTAGGTAATTACGCGTTTAAAGGGCGCTTAAATTGAGGGAATATATACCATATATATATATATAAGAAAACGTATAAAATTTAAGTCCGTTATTTTCGTTATATCTTGGGCACAAATTATTGTGTCTGTTGCATGCATTTTTATTATATTCACTTTCTTTCCGATTTAATAGATGCGTTATCCACAATAATTTATAATCGTTCACATTCTAATTTTTGTCGTGCACGTTTAAAGGAGAAAATTCAACCGTGCCTTGCCATTTCTTCCATTTGTTTGATTCGTATATAATCGTTTGAATCTTCCAGAGAGCTGTTTAATTTCTTTTAAAACTTGATTGAAATCCCTAGGAGTTTCCACTTTCCCTTGCGTAATTTATTTACCGATTTTAATTCATTGACATTTCAAAATAATAAATATATCTCTACCTCAATCAACATTTACACGTTCACAACCAAAATTTTCCATTTCCATTTAAAGGTAATTGATTTCTTGCCTTTTCCCTTCACTAAAAATTAATCGAGTTGCCTGTTTAAAAAATTTTGGTTTAACATTTCGTGCTTCCTAAATTCACGCAAATCTCCTCTAGAAAAAAAATCAACACCCTCTGCATATATTTGTTTCCAGATCTCCTTGTCGTTTTTCCTTATATTGCGCAATCTCATTTTCTCTTATATAACCCACACCTTTTCATTTCTCACCAAAATTTTCGACTTTCGTCTTCATGGTTTTGTGGATGAGCTTCAGTAAATTCAGGTACATAGTTGCATCCCTTCTTCCTTCTTATTTTCCTCTTTTTTTTTATAGTTTTTCTCTATTTCCTATTTTTTGTTCCACCGTGCTCGGTAACTCCGCAACCACCCTCCGCTCCTTGTTCTGTCACCGACCTTACACCATGAACCATCCCGTGACTTTGTGTGGGCCAACGTTAGAAAAAAGGGAAAACAATGCACGCGCCACCTTTTGACATCAGCTATAGGACTAAATCTCGAGTGCATGCATGTATATAGGTTTGAGCCACGTAAGTTTAACCCTACCTTAACTTGCTTCAAATGTTTGCGTTTCGGGCTTTGAAAATATGTATGTGTGTGTGTGTGTGTGTGTTTGTGTGTGTAATAGGGAAGAGAGCCGCATCATTTTGCATTTTTGCTCCTGCATGATTGGGTCGTTAGCTACTTACTTGGCATGCTATTGCATGTGTTCAGTTAAATATATATATATATATATGTATGTATGTATGTATATATGTATGTATGTATATATAACGGAGAAGTAAATTATGCGTACATGTTAGGAATGAATATATGAGCAAGCATAGTGTTGTGTTGTCCAACTAAAAACTAGGTTGAAATTACCCTTTTGCATTTCTGAAGTAGAAAATGTGCGCCATCTGTAACCTGTGTAACCAGTCCTCTATGCCATGACGTGAAGTCTCAAGAGAGCATGCATTTAATCCATCCATTTACTATTTCATTCTAACACAAAAAACTCGTTTTATAATTCTATTATTTTTAATTTATAAATATCAATTTTGTAAATCTTATATATAAATCGTTTATAAAAATCCAAAAATCTCAATTTAAACTATTTTATAAAATTCATTAACTCCATATTTCAAAAATCACATTTTAACTATATTTCTCAAAAATCATAAATTTTGTAACATTAAAATTATAACGTTTATTTATTTAAAATCAATCAATTCCAAAATTTATGTAAACGTATACTTCCAAAAATTACTTTAAAATCCTTTAAATTTTGAAAATCATTCCTTTAACATTTTGAAAACTCCAAAATAGGCCCAATGATGCGACGACACCAAATAATCAATCACGGCGTCCAAACATCACATATCAATATGATAACAGAATATATAACAATATCTGTAAATAAATCAATACGGGTGAGGAATCCAGTTAGATCCCTCCGACCTGTTACCCTGCATCCAAAGATGTAAGCACAATACCAATTCCGTTCTAGTAAGGAATATCGCGTTATACGGGATTCATAAAATATTATCCGCTATTATGTGGTGCAATAGGGTCTCAACCGCTATATAATGCGGGAAAATCAACTCCAAGTACATATATAATACCAATTCCAATCAAGATGGAATTATCGTGGTATATGTTTTTAATAAATAACATCCGCTTAATATAAGGCGTATAGGGGTCTATTACTATACAACAGATAATAATTTATCATTTAAGCATACAAATCAGCACAATCAATCAATTTTAAATCTAACTATTTAAAATTTAAATCGAAGCAATTCAATTGAGTGAGAAGTTCTCACCTTGAGTTTCCGATAACAGTTGTAGCGTTTTATTTCGAATAAAATTAAACGTGCGTTTAATTTTAGCCGAAATTCTCACTAGCTCCAAACAACTCCAAACCAGTTCCATAGCGTAGTGCTCGTCAACACGAACCTAACGCAATTCGTTTCGTGCGTTTTCGACATCGTATGAAAAAGTTACGCTGTCTTTAAAGTTACACGAATTATAATATATATAAATTACAACTTTTTATTTTAATTTTTATACCCTAATGAATCTGGGTCGTCCATATAAAAACCGTAGAATCTTGGCCCTTGCTTCCATCTTCTCCTTCCAGTAACATACGCGACACTAAGAACCCATAGCCGCCAACCTATCCTGAATTCTCGAGCCTACCACGTCGACTTTGAAGACGATCCGGTTACGCCACGATGAAACCTACCACTTATGCTCCCTTCGGCCAGAATACTGATGAACTCGGCCTCCCCCCTGACCTCGAAACGCGTGCACACATGAGCATGAAAACGGCTAATTTGATGATGATCCGTAGCTCCATATTCGATCTCCACCGTTGGATAGGAAGATCTCGTTGTGCTCTACGACTTTCATGTTGGAGGTTTGTTGAATCGGTGTGTGGATTTGAGGAAATTTGAGGAAGAAGAAGGATGTTTCTCGGCCATTGAAATAATGGGAGGCGGCTGGGTTCTGAAACCCTAGTGTTATGTTTGTTTGCAAAACTGAATGGTTCAGGTGCTTTTATAGAAAATTGCACAAATTACTATTCATCTGAAATTTTCCGAACTCCAAACGAAGCGTGTCGGCTGGCGTTTCTAAGGTTTACCCCGCGTTCCGGACACAATGGAATGTGTTTCGGAGGCCAATTCCATCATATGTGCGAGTTACGGAAATAAACAACCAAATTTAAATTAAACCGATTAAGTTAATTTCTATGCGTTTTGGCTCGCCCCGGACAAACGGTAAATACGATTGACATCAAATTTGAAACCATACAATAATATAACATTAAGTATCCGATGAAACTGGTTTCGTCGAAATCCTAGACTGTTTGAAAGATGGCTATTTTAACTCGTCAATTGAATATTAAAATATTCAATTTTCGCAAATAAACTTTTAGTTCGATTTTAAAAGTTCTATAACATCATTCTAACTCCAATATGATTAAATAAAATTTTACAAATCAATTTCAATCATATTAAACCCAATTTCCAATTATTTCTGTAATTTCACATATTAAATTATCGATTTAATTATCCAATTAAATCCAGATATTCAAAAAAATTAATTAAATATTCAAAATTTTAACTATCAGAAATTCTAGGTCGTTACAAACTTCCCCCCTTAAAAGAATTTCGTCCTCGAAATTACCAAGTAAGAAAAAGTTACAGAATCCATTAACTTTCCAAAACAATTCGTTCGAATTAAATTTCAAATTCATTTGAGTGTTTAACTTTCCCAAAATCCAATAGTTAAACCTCTTACAACCACTTTACTAAGTTTCCAAATCCAACTTAGTTATAGTTTTCAAAATTTTCCAAAATTCCCAAAATAATTCTAACGCCTTAAATTTCCGAAAAAATTCGCCAGAGTCTCCTTTCCGCGGCTCGATCCAAAAAAAAAAGACAGTATATATATCACAAATATACATCTCCTCAAGTGATGAGGTATCCCGTAGGGAAAAAAGTGTAAAAGTACGATATTTAATCCGAGATATGTACCTTATTTATTGTTAGCGAGCGTATACGACTAATATAGCACGAAAGCGAGCTCCAAATGCGAAGCATAAGCCATCCGCACCTACTATGCACTCAATCAAACAAATGAGAACATGCATATACGAAAGTAATAGCAATATACATCATATAGCAACATAACAACTACATATGCCAACATAGCAAATGCAACAAAAGCAATAAATGCAACCACCATCCAACTAGAATTTAACTAACATCCATAACCAAATCAATTACATTCACTTCTCATTAATATTCAATGAATTGGTTTTCCAATTTAAATCACATTTGATTCATTAACATTACATTTACTAACATTCATTCATATTCAATTTCAATTAGTTTGCATTCACTAATTTACATTCAAGTTGGTTCACTTCTACATTCAAATCAAATTCACTTAACTTCCAATTTGATTTCAGTGATTTATAGCTTCCATTTCATTAATTCATTTTCATTTACACTTAATGAAATTTACGCAATCAATTAACAATCAAATAACAACCAATGTATATTCAACATAACCAAATTATTTAATTTACATTCAATTTGGCCCAACGCTTTTAATTCCAGTTGGTTTATATTAAATTAATTTTCATTCAATTATTCAACTTCTAATAACATTAGCTTTTAATGAATTTACACTTACATTCATTATCCCATATCAATTCTTTTACATTCAATTGATTAATATTTCATTCATTTATCAATTCAATTGCTAATTCCTTTAACAATATAAGATTGAATTTCATTTATATAACTCAAGTTCATATTCATCACTTCATTTCATTAATTCACTTTGTTATTTTACTTCGATACCAAAATCAACTTCATTCAACATTACTTAAGTTATATTCCATTTCAAACATCATTTGTTTAACTTAACTTCAATTCCCACTTATAAATCCAAATCAGATTTCAATTCTAAAGTAAATCTATTTACTTTTACCAAGTCAAATTTTGTCACTTTACAAGTTATACAACTTATATACTCAAACTTCCAAATCATATTAAATAATTACCTATCTAATCCAAGTTGATTTATTTAACTTTCCTTTTAGTTAAATTTCAAATCATATAATTCACTTACTAACTCAAATTCCTTTCAACTTTACTAAAGCCAAATTCATTATCTCATATTATAAGTTCAAAACTTGATTACTTATATTCAACAATTACAACTTGGATTTTAAATTTAAATTTGTTTATCACTACCAAACTTAAATTTTCAATTTATTTCTGCTTACTTGAATTTTCCTGCAAATTTAAACCATTTTTTTTACTTAACTCACAATTCAAGTTTTAATTTGACTAATTCAACTTTTCTATTTCATGAATTAATTAGTTATCATATTAATTACTTGGATTCAATCCGTCCTATTTTTTTTATTTTTCCCAAGTTTTGATTTTTATTCAACTTAATCCCACTCAAATCACATTTCAATTTATAAAACTCATTTATACATTCACATTACCAATTTCATTCCATTAATGAATTTTTTTCCAAATTATGAATCACATTTTCAATTCCCATTTGCATATGAATTCATTGCTTTATCCTTTAGTTATTATTTCAATTTCTTATAATAATGATAATATTTCAATATCATCGTTTCCTAACAACCAAGCAACCATGTATTATAAACATTTACAGAAAATTTATTTCTTTTAATATACGAAAATAGTTTGGGTAAACTTATTTCATTTACCCAATTTCAAAACAATACTGTGTCGGTTTATCTTGTTTAAGAGTTTAGAAACCCCTATCGATTACGGTTGTACTTCCCGCACTGACCAGAGTTCATAAACAATCAACCGATAAGTCAACACAATACAAACCAATTTATATTCACCAACAAATACACGCTCATAGCTATTATTACACTCAAACTCATTCTAGAGCACTACTGACTCTATCTCTAATGAGTAACACCCAACAGAGCCATGGTTGTCGCTTAACCATATGCTCTGATACCAGATGTAACGATTGCGACTTTTCGACGCTCGAAAACCGACATCAATACGTCCACTGTATCAATTCCTGAGCAATCGAATGCCCAAAAACCGTACCGTTATGGTTAAAGAAGAAGAGAAAGGTAGAAGAAGAGAGAAAAAAGAAGAAACAGAAAACAATATCAGAATCTCACAATCACAGCGGAACAACATATAATAGATAAATGAATAATCTTTAAACAAAGAACTATATAAGTTATTACATTACCTCACATTATATTACATTATCAGAGTGTACAACAACAAACAACGGAAAAGAAATACTATATACTAGTTGATACGCCAAGCCATCCAGCTTGCCTCCAGATCTCTACAGCAACTCCTGAATTCCAGAATATCCTGATAACCTAACTCTAGACCGCCCGTGTGGAAATTGGTGGGCACCCAGAGTTTAGGAAGGAAAACAATAAACTCCAGGTTAGTCATGGGACTGGTGTGAGAAATTAAAACAGTTATTTATCTTTAAAACAACAACAAAGGAAGTATTTTAAAAATAGATCTGTAATGCTTTTGGAAAATGAAACTACCATAAGGCCTCCCGCCACATACATAATGCAAACGCGGAATTGAAGGAGATTTCTCCTTATGATAGTCAAAGATGCTTACTACGCAAAAAAATCAAATCCTTTTTGATATTATTATTAGTGCATAGTGTAGAAAACATTTCGAAAGTAGAATATAAATCTTAGCCGGCATAGGTGCCATTATATTATGCCTACTATAGCTACCATATTAGATGGCAGGTTCTACAACTACAAGGTTCGTATTGTTTCTTTAGATTTTCAACAAATGGTCAGGCCAAGGAACTTCCCATTGCCACATGGTTACGCCTTTGGAAAGATGACCCGAAAACCTAACGTTACGGTTAGATCTCTGCCAACACAAGGCCGGGTTACCCTTCAAACTGGGTAACTACTGACACGAATATGTCATTCCCCGATCGTAACCGATCTATATCCGAGGATCCTCGATTCCAACAAGCACAAAGTAATAAATTTGAAGCAATAACATAGGTTAAATATCTGGGCTCCATACCATGATACCACCTCTTTCCAGAACGGATGACATACACTAAAGGGGCGCTACCCCCTAATAACCTTGCTGCATCGTTCCTGTTTTGACCATTTCCGAGGTGTGAGGTCCGACGAAGTCTCGTCCACAAAGCCACGCTTTATACAAAAGCTGTGCTTTGATCATCAAATGCTCAACAGCACTTCGTATGCCACATTACCAATTTGGGAATGTATCACTAGCAACCATCAACTACATAACCTCTGAGCTCATACGTCTCAGAGAAGGGTGTTAAGCTAAGAGAATAAATTCTCTGCCACCAACAGAAATGTATTTGATAGAAACCAGCTTTACATCTCAAATTGTAATGTCAGACACACATCCATACAAGTCTGTTTCGGGATCGAACGGAACCGAAGGCACTTCCAAAGAAGCCCTTGCAATCCATATATTCACTACTACGATCGGACTTCCCATCACAAAAGGTAATAAATTTCTATATCGGAGATCAGCCGATGCAGAAACATTCGACGGTAATCCTTCCTTTTCCATAAATATCCGGTCTTCAACACCGGTCATCAAATGCAATCCATAATGACGTATCACATATTCGGAATGGGTTATACGGCCCAAAGGTCCTTTCCCGGCTAACCCGAATAGTGAGAGCTTATTTTGAAAATAAGTGTGGCATTCAAATTCAAGCAAATCAACAAATACCCATTTAAAGGTAAATATTAATAGTCGGTTATTTAACTATCAATAGGTATGCACAACATCACCATATTCCAAATAATTTCCCAAATTACTTATTTTCCAAAAATATCTATACGATATATATATATATATATATATATATATATATATATATATATATATATATATATATTCCCATACTTCAACATTTGAAAACAAATTTAAAATCACTTTTCACCTTTACAACTTTTGAAAACAAATTTTAAATCGTTTCCCTATATGGGATATATTCACAAATCTTTATTCATTTTCATTTCAAGATGGTTCATTTAAACCAATTAAATAAATCCTTACCAATTTACTTTACATTTACGTTCCAAATCCGTAAATTTATTTCCACACTTCAAAAATAAATCAACGTTTATTTTTAAACAAATTTCCCTTTCTTTTATAAATTCCATAGTGAATTTACATTTCCAAAATATTTATGAATATACATTTCCAAATCGACTTCTAATATTCATTTTCAATTTATCTTTAAAAGATAAAATCTCAAAACATTCACTTCATATTGGAAAAACATTTCCATACTTATTTAATAATAAGTAGTTCACAAATCCATTTATTTTCAACACTCGGAAAATATTCAATATACTTAAATCGAAATTAAGTAAATATTTCATTCCTTAAAGAAAACGTGCGCTTAAACACATTTATTTGAGTCAAAACGAATGTTGCGTAAAACATCGTTACGACGACCCAAAATCACTAGTATAAGGATTCGAAATTAAGATAGATATATACATCCCAATACTATATAAAACATTTCCTTTCAGAAATCATTTACTATAACAACAGTGTTATAGTCCACCATTTCCTCCTATTTCTCGAAAACGTCTATTTCAACAATAAATGTTGAAATCTATGGTTGCGATGCTTAATACATTTTAAAACAACTTCAGATCGTTTTAATTTCATTTAAAAGATCACTCCCTAAACATTCCTTTAATATATTATTCATTGTTTAAAATCGTGAATATAAATCATTAACCAAATTGAACACTTTTACATATTCAATTCAAAAATTATCCACTATCCCAAAATCGTGAATATACGCCTTTAATAAGCTATAAAAATTTACTTATCAAATTCAATCAATCTTGAATTTAGAAATCAATGTTTATAAATTCACATTTATATATTATAAAAACTTAAAGTTGTAAAATCACTTTGTTCATAAATTTTATCCATATCCCATTTACACGCCAAAATCCATATTATAAGTAAATTTAACTATAAATCTTTTATTTTACAAAATCTGTTCATTTTATAACTTCTCAATTTATAAATCTATAAATTTCGTTACTAACTAATCCATCCATTTACTATTTCATTTTAACACAAAAAACTCAGTTTATAATTCTATTATTTTTAATTTATAAATATCAATTTTATAAATCTTTTATACAAACCATTTATAAAAATCCAAAAATCTCAATTTGAACTATTTTATAAAATTCATTAACTCCATATTTCAAAAATCACATTTTAACTATATTTCTCAAAAATCATAAATTTTATAACATTAAATTATAACATTAATTTATTTAAAATCAATCAATTCCAAAATTTATATAAACGTATACTTTCAAAAATTACTTTAAAATCCTTTTAAATTTTGAAAATCATTCCTTTAACATTTTAAAACTCCTAAATAGGCCCAATGATGCAACGACACCAAATAATCAATCACAGCATCCAAACATCACATATCAATATGATAATAGAATATATAACAATATATATGAATAAATCAATACAGGTGAGGAATTCAGTTAGATCCCTCCAACCTGTTACCCTGCATCCAAAGATGTTCTCACAATATCAATTCTGTTCCAGTACGGAATATCGCGGTATATGGGATTCATAAAATATTATCCGCTGTTATGCGGCGCAATAGGGTCTCATCCGCTATATAATGCGGGAAAATCAACTCCAAGCATATATATAATACCAATTCCAATCAAGATGGAATTATCACGGTATATGTTTTTAATAAATAACATCCGCTTAATATACGGCGTATGTGACGCCCCACATCTATACCCACGCTAACCAAGAACATTACGGTGTAATGCTGTCAACTAGCACGGAGAATAAGGCTGTTGAGGAGCGACCATCCGTGTAATTGCTTTGTGCGAGCATCGATAAGTCAGATAGTATAACATGCATTTCTTTTAAAGGGGAAATACGACATACCGACACAAACTCAAAACTACTACATAGTGGCTATAATATATTCGGAAACAAATATAGAAATAAACATAACATAAATCAGTCACGAATAATTCATATCACAAAGGCGGAAATAGATATGAATATATATAACACATAAAAGTGTTCATCAGAGTAGTGGTCTAACAAGATCCACAATATCACAAAAGAATAGATACAAGTGCTAGACAAAAGAATACGTATACGTCAAGGAGTCTATGTCTCAAATTGTACACAACCAAAAACTACAAGCTAAGTAGTTAACCAAAAGATCAGATGATGGTCCGATAAGGAGTCAAGCAGAAGCACCTGTAACATCTCAGTCTGACCCGAGTATTATTTAATAAGAAAATAATAAACGGATCAGTCTAGCTATAAATATCAGATGAAATGATATAGATAAGAGATATAATAAAAGGACGTATGATAACCAAAAATGTCATACTACGACAAGTATACATTAGAAAATCCACAAAAGTCATACAATATCTCATGAATCTCATAACATCAAAAGAATGTCATATTCTTTATTTAACTCACCAAACCACAATAAATGACATCCATATCAATACCAACTGAAAACGGTGGTGAAACATAAATTCCAGAAATCATCATATAGAAATCCAGAAATCACAAGAAAAGGTTGGCCAAGACATTGAAGTAGTGCAAATAGTACATCCAATGAATCAAAAAGCAAAGACATTGATGTAGTAGAAACGGTACATCCAATGAATCAAAAGCAAAGACATTGATGTAGTGCAAACGGTACATCCAATGAATCAAAAGCAAAGACATTGATGTAGTGCAAACGGTACATCCGATGAATCAAAAGCAAAGACATTGATGTATGGCAAACGGTACATCCAATCAATCAAAAGCAAAGACAATGATGTAGTGCAAACGGCACATCCAATGAATAAAAAGCAAAAACATTGATGTAGTGCAAACGGTACGTCCAATGAATCAAAAGCAAAGACATTTATGTAGTGCAAACGGTACATCCAATGAATCAAAAGCAAAGACATTGATGTAGTGCAAACGGTGCATCCAATGAATCAAAAGCAAAGACATTTATGTAGTGCAAACGGTACATCCAATGAATCAAAAGCAAAGACTTTAAAAGTACATGGGATGCCAGCCCACAAAGAAATGAAACGAAGCTCAATGAATTGAGGTACGGACCTCCACATGGACAAAGAGACATCGCACATTGCTAGTCTAAACCATAAAATGATCATCATCGATCATCAAGAAGTGTCAATCACACTAAGTTAGTAAATATATGAGTTTAGCTTCATGTCCCATAACCACTTGCTTAACTTAAATATTTACGAACAAACTGTAGATCTTCACTAGAAAATTGTCACAAGAGGTTCAATCAAACAAGTCCAAGAATTAACCGACGAAGTGAACGCAAGCGTTTCATACCACTTGTTTTACTAAGTCGTTTAATTAGATTTCTCATACGAGTGAGGTAAAGGTTTGTATATACTAATAGATTGGAAATCGATTTGAGAAAACGAGCTTTGTTATAAAATAGTGTTGAAATCATTTGAAGAAAGAGTTTTGATATTTTACTACTAGTATAGAAAACCTTTATATTTTAAAGTGATAAATCATAGAAGTTATTGTAGAAACAATCGATCATAAAAATTCACATACGAAGACGTGAATAAAATCCAAAGAAACCGATAAAGAATCCATCGAAATAGATATTCAAAAATCCATAAAATCGACCGAGAAGACCAAGATAGTTTGTCTCGAAGAATGGTCAACTCAGCATCTCAACAAAGCAAGTTCTGTTGAATGTTTTTCAGATAAGTTCCCCGACGGAAGGGTGTCCGGGGGTGGCAACCCTTCATGGTGGGGTGCGGGGGCAACGCCCCATCCAAAACGGTACGACCTAGTGAAGACCTAAAGGAGGATAGGATCGGGCGACCTCGATAGTAAATGATAACAACAAATAGGATCATCACGAATCGGTTTAAATTTGGAAACCACGTATAATAGGCGAAATAGGCAAAACAGCAACAGGTCGGTCGGCCGGCTACAGAGCTCGGTTGACCGGACCCTGTTCTGAAAAATTCTCAGGAAGCAGGTCAGTCGGCTAAGCTCTGTAGTTGGTCGAACGGACCTGAGACAGAGAATTGCAATGCTTTTTTAGTAGCAGGTCGGTCTACCGGCCTAGTGGTTCGGTCGGCCGAACCTGATTGTTCTGCAAATTGAAACCTATTTCAAATGAGGTGCAAACTCCTAAAATTTGCAATCGGACAAGCACGGACGCTAGGGGATTACGCCCATCGGCTACCCGGTCCTATTGGCTCCTCGATGCATCACCAAAAACATGTTCCAACATCAAAATTATGATTTTTAAAGATTTGAACTCTAAACACTAAAAATTGGAATATTCACCAAATCAATCCAAACTAAAAGCAAATGCACATGAATAATTGTTAGGAATTCGTACCCAACGTTCAAAGATAGTTATAGACTAAGATATGAGATAAAAATCTCACCTTTGAACCCAAACAATTGAAGGAGAAGCTTTTAAAACCAGCTAAGATCAATTCCTCTTCAATAACAACTCAAGAAGCTTCAATCTAAGCTTACAAGTAAAATATTTCCTATGTTAGGTTTAGGAATTTCTGAAATGGAATGGAGAAAGAGTTGGAGAAAATGAAGAGGATGCTTACCAATGGGTTCTCTTAGAATTTGGAGCTAGATCTCGGATTTTGCAAATGAACTAGGGTTTAGGATTTCTATTTCCCATTCTCTTCCACCATTTTGCTTTAGAACTGAAAAGAGGAGGAAGTGAGAGTGAATGGGGAGAAGTGGTTCAGATTTGGGTATTATAGGCTGAACCCAAACCAAAGCCCTAAGTGAAAAAGTGGCAAAATTCTACTATCTCCAAACATATCAAAGTTTATACTTAAAAAGATCGCAAACGGCGTTTTGAACTCAATGGACGTTGTCTCGAGTCCTAATTCGACTATTTGCGAAAAGTAGCTTTTCGGACTAAAATCCGACGAACGATGAAATATTTAAATAAAATGTTTAAATATACAATCGATAAATATGCGGGTTGTTACAGACTCCCCTCCTTAAAGAAATTGCGTCCACGCAATGCTTAAGAAGAAAATAAGAGGTAACAACCATAGAAGCATATCAACACAAAAGAAAATTTGAATCAAGAAGGCCACCATAAGGAGCATGAAAGAGTAAGCCTGAACGGGTTCGCACGGTGAATTCTCTAGATTCCCAAGAGCAATCCCTAGGATTTGAGAACCATTGAACTCTCACAAAAAGAACATCTTTATTTCGAAGGCACTCAACCTCCGTAGCAGTGATGCGAATAGAATATAACTCCTAAGTCAAATCTGGTAAAACGTCACTTCCTTTAATAATACCGGCCTCAAGAATAAAAATCGGAATCCCTAAGGCATTTCCGTAGTAGAAAGACGTGAGAAAACGTCATGAATAATAGAAAATTTAGCCGGTGTAACGACGTAGTACAAAAATGGTACGCCCGAGAAATTAAAAACTCGAATAATTTGGAACACGGACATAGTAAAAAAACGGTACGTCTAATGAACCGATAAACCGGAACAACGATGTAGTATAATAATGGTACATCCATTCATCCAGATAAGACGGAACATCGATTTTGTATAATAACAGTACATCCAATGAACCGAACACCATAAAAGAACATCGGATGCTAGTCCATAAAAGAAATGAGGTAAAGCTCAATAAAACGAAGTATATCAAAACGTCCGATGAACTTGATAAAAAGATAGTTCCATTCAGACAACCTCAAAGAATCAACAACTTGTTGCCTACGACAAAGCGCGTTGGCAACACAATTTCCAGAATATCAAGATCATAAGATGCCAGGAACTCGAGTCGACATGAAGTTCCTTATGAGAAAATAAATATTCCAAAGATTTATGATCGAGGTGGAGAACAAATTTCTCCCACAAAAATGATGATGCCAAACTCTAAAAGCGAAAACAATAGCCGCGAGCACTAGATCATGAGTGGCATACCTAGTCTCAATCGGCTTTTAATTATTTAGAAGCACAAGTGATAGCACGTCATCTTTTGCAAGAGAACGGCATCCAAACCAATACGATTAGCATTGGTACAAAAGATAAAGTCTTGGTTCCCAACGGGAATCACAAGAATAAGAGTATCGAAAAGAAAGAATTTCTTTTAAATAATCTTCTTTCCTGAAAAGTTAAAAATTTCAAAATTACATTTATCATTATGTAATAATCTTTCTAGAAAAATTTACATTTTTACAAATCAATTTATTATGTCTGACTGTCTCATTAAAGCGTTTAGGAAATTCCTATCGTTAACGTTGATCAAGCGCATCGACCTGAATTCTTAAAACACTAAATGGGCAATACAATCACAAAATCATCTTCCAAAGGATAAACATGTTTCTAAAAACTTTTGAAAATTCTCTTTGTCCGTTCTAGAAACAGAAATCCTATTTATACTTATAAATAAATCTTATGAAAAAGATTTGGAAAAATTTTAAATTGCTAATTTCATCAAAAATCAATAAACACAAGAATTGTCTCATCGAAATACTCATAGAATACTCGACTTGTAAAATGGATCAAATAAGCTGGACAAACTGAATGATATAATAAGTCATTCATAAGAATCGTAACGAGTAAGGAATGCGGTAAGTGGAATGCTAACTCCCGCAACTCGTAGCCAAATGAAAATCGGTGGCAAGGTCGAACTAGAAAGACCTTAACACCATACAAAAGATTTCTTAGGTGATAATCCTAAGACAAACTCAAAAATACCGGAAAAGTTTCACAAATTATTTAGATAAGAGAAATAACACTGTTCTCATCTTGAGGGCTTAAAGAATAAAATGATGCCTTCAAAAATTTGAAATCGGAATCTCAAGAAAAAAAATAGAAATCTGCTTAACAGATAGAAAATGTCGAAGATGAATAGTCCACACAGAAAATAGGATATGGGCTTCACAACGATTGAGCCAATCCTTACAAAAATCAATTCGGAAGCCTAAGTAAAAATCGGCTCGGGAAGAAAAATCACATAAAATAATTTCGACATCAATAGAAAGCAAATTGAGTGTTGCGGATCTACCATCTGTATTCGCAACTCTCAAACTATTCATCAAGCCGAAAATATTTCCAAAGAAAAAGAATCAACAAGTTCTTTTGATATTAAATAGACCCATATCAAAAAGAACTCAAATAAGAAGATCACGAAATAAAACAATGCCATCAAGGATTGAGTGAAAAATACCTTGACCAAGAGAAGAGTTGCTAGGGGCTTGTAGCATTCCTTCTCTCTTGCTTGGAAGCTTAGGACACGAAGATAAAAGATGACCTGAACCTTTGCAATAATGACAAAAGAGGGGTTTCGGGCACTCCCTTGCATAGTGGTCTGTGGAACCACAATTGTAGCATCGTCCACGACTAGAGGTAGGAGTCTTTGCTACCGGAGTTTGTTGCTTCCCTTTCTTATTAGAATTGGGCCCTTTGAATTTGATAGGCCTCTTCAAGTTATTGTCGAAGTTTTGTTGGGCATGCACAACTTCAACATCACCTTCATTATCGGCCTCTTCAAGACGAAGAGCGGTACCAATAAGCTGATCAAAAGAAACTTGTAGCTTCGAAAGTAATGGCTTCTTAAGATTCTTATTCAAGCCATAGACAAATCTCTGATTTTTCTTCAATTGGGTATTAATATACTCGACCCCGTATTTGGACAGAGATTCGAAAGATGCGACATAGTCTGTCACAGAAGATTCACCTTGAACAAGGTCAATAAACCGCCGTGCTAAAGTTACTTTTTCAGCCTCCGGCACGAATTTCAATTCAAATCTTTCTCGGAATTGCTCCCAAGTGAGATCTGCCTCAACGATTTCAGAAATTAAAAGCTCATACCAATCTAACGCTCTTTCTTGGAGCATGCTAGAAGCCACTTGGACTCGATGTAGATCAATAAGGTTCATGCGAGAAAAGATACGATCGCATGATTTGAGGAAAGCCTGAATTTCTATAACACTCTCGGATCCCATGAATGGCCTTCCACCCAAATCGGTATAGTCTCTGCACAAGCGTCCAAAACCAGATCTAGGATGAGTAGGCTCTGGATTGGGTCCTGCAACTTGAGCATTCTTCACGAGATCTAAAAGCTGCTGAGCAGACATGAATACTCCATGTTGGGGAGTAGCACTAGATTGACCTGCACTGGGTCGGTTAGACCTAACCATTCTTCTTCTTTAAGTAAGAAAGAAAGAAGAGGAAAAAGTTATTCTCAAAATAAATATCAAGCAATCTTGATAGATAAAATAAGGAATCATAAAGAAAATAGGATGAATCGGTACGAAGACTCGAATAAAATCCTAAAGCACGACTCCTAAGAAAGACTTAGGACGATGATCCTTGTTACAATATTTCGTATTGTTCCGTAATTTGGCTCTGATACCAAGCTATGACGCCCCACCTCTATACCCACGCTAACCAAGAACATTACGGTGTAATTCTGCCAACTAGCACGGAGAATAAGGCTGTTGAGGAGCGACCATCCGTGTAATTGCTTTGTGCGAGCGTCGATAAGTCAAATAGTATAACATGCATTTCTTTTAAAGAGGAAATTCGACATACCGACACAAACTCAAAACTACTACACAGTGGCTATAATATATTTGGAAACAAATATAGAAATAAACATAACATAAATCAGTCACGGATAATTCATATCACAAAGGCGGAAATAGATATGAATATATATAACACATAAAAGTGTTCATCAGAGTAGTGGTCTAACAAGATCCACAATATCACAAAAGAATAGATACAAGTGCTAGACAAAAGAATATGTATACATCAAGGAGTCTATATCTCAAATTGTACACGACCAAAAACTACAAGCTAAGTAGTTAACCAAAAGATCAGATGATGGTCCGATAAGGAGTCAAGCAGAAGCACCTGTAACATCTCAGTCTGACCCGAGTATTATTTAATGAGAAAATAATAAACGGATCAGTCTAGCTATAAATATCGGATGAAATGATATAGAATAAGAGATATAATAAAAAGACGTATGATAACCAAAAATGTCATACTACGACAAGTATACATTAGAAAATCCACAAAAGTCATACAATATCTCAAGAATCTCATAGCATCAAAAGAATGCCATATTCTTTATTTAATTCACCAAACCACAATAAATGATATCCATATCAATGCCAACTGAAAAAGGTGGTGAAACATAAATTCCAGAAATCATCATATAGAAATCCAGAAATCACAAGAAAAGGTTGGCCAAGACATTAATGTAGTGCAAACGGTACATCCAATGAATCAAAAAGCAAAGACATTGATGCGCGCAAATGGTACATCCGATGAATCAAAACAAAGACATTGATGTAGTGAAAACGGTACATCCAATGAATCAAAAGCAAAGTCATTGATGTAGTGCAAACGGTACATCCAATGAATCAAAAGCAAAGACATTGATGTAGTGCAAACGGTACATCCAATGAATCAAAAGCAAATACATTGATGTAGGGTAAACGGTACATCCAATGAATCAAAAGCAAAGACATTGATGTAGTGCAAACGGTACATCCAATGAATCAAAAGCAAAGACATTGATGTAGTGCAAACGGTACATCCAATGAATCAAAAGCAAATACATTAAAAGTACATGGGATGCCAGCCCACAAAGAAATTAGACGAAGCTCAATGAATTGAGGTACGGACTCCACATAGACAAAGAGACATCGCACATTGCTAGTCTAAACCATAAAATGATCATCATCGATCATCAAGAAGTGTCAATCACACTAATTTAGTAAATATATGAGTTTAGCTTCATGTCCCATAACCACTTGCTTAACTTAAATATTTACGAACAAACTGTAGATCTTCACTAGAAAATTGTCACAAGAAGTTCAATCGAACAAGTCCAAGAATTAACCGACGAAGTGAACGCAAGCGTTTCATACCACTTGTTTTACTAAGTCATTTAATTAGATTTCTCATACGAGTGAGGTAAAGGTTTGTATATACTAATAGATTGGAAATCGGTTTGAGAAAATGAGCTTTGTTATAAAATAGTGTTGAAATCATTTGAAGAAAGAGTTTTGATATTTTACTACTTGTATAGAAAACCTTTATATTTTAAAGTGACAAGTCATAGAAGTGATTGTAGAAACAATCAATCATAAAAATACACATACGAAGACGTGAATAAAATCCAAAGAAACTGATGAAGAATCCATTGAAATAGATATTCAAAAATCCATAAAATCGACCGAGAATCCCAAGATAGTTTGTCTGAAGAATGGTCAACTCAGCATCTCAACAAAGCAAGTTCTGTTGAATGTTTTTCAGATAAGATCCCCGACGGAGGGGGGTCCGGGGGGTAGCAACCCCCCAAGGTGGGGGTGCGGAGGCAACGCCCCGTCCAAAACGGTACGACCTAGTGAAGACCTAAAAGAGGATAGGATCGAGCGACCTCGATAGTAAATGATAACAACAAATGGGATCATCACGAATCGGTTTAAATTTGGAAACCACGTAAAATAGGCGAAATAGGCAAAACATCAACAGGTCGGTCGACCGGCTACAGAGCTCGGTCGACCGGACCCTGTTCTGAAAAATTCTCAAAAAGCAGGTCGGTCGGCTGAGCTCTGTAGTTGGTCGATCGGACCTGAGACAGAGAATTGCTATGCGTTTTTAGTAGCAGGTCGGTTGACCAGCCTAGTGGTTCGGTCGGCCGAACATGATTGTTCTGCAAATTGAAACCTATTTCAAATGAGGTGCAAACTCCTTAAATTTGCAATCGGACAAGCATATACGCTAGAGGATTACGCCCATCGGCTACCCGGTCCTATTAGCTCCTCGATGCATCACCAAAAACATGTTCCAACATCAAAATTATGATTTTTAAAGATTTGAACTCTAAACACTAAAAATTGGAATATTCACCAAATCAATCCAAACCAAAAGCAAATGCACATGAATAATTGTTAGGAATTCATACCCAACGTTCAAAGATAGTTATAGACTAAGATGTGAGAACGAAATCTCACCTTTGAACCCAAACAATTGAAGGAGAAGCTTTTAAAACAAGCTAAGATCATTTCCTCTTCAATAAAAACTCAAGAAGTTTCAATCTAAGCTTACAAGTAAAATATTTTCTATGTTAGGTTTAGGAATTTCTGAAAAGCAATGGAGAAAGAGTTGGAGAAGATGAAGAGGATGCTTACCAATGGGTTCTCATAGAATTTGGAGCTAGATCTTGGATTTTGCAAATGAACTATGGTTTAGGATTTCTATTTCCCATTCTCTTCCACCATTTTTGCTTTAGAACTGAAAAGAGGAGGAAGTGAGAGTGAATGGGGAGAAGTGGTTCAGATTTGGGTATTATAGGCTGAACCCAAACCAAAGCCCTAAGTGAAAAAGTGGGAAAATTCTACTATCTCCAAACATATCAAAGTTTATACTTAAAATGATCGCAAACGGCGTTTTAAACTCAATGGAAGTGGTCTCGAGTCCTAATTCGACTGTTTGCAAAAAGTAGCTTTTCGGACTAAAATCCGACGAACGATGAAATATTTAAATAAAATATTTAAATATACAATCGATAAATATGCGGGTTGTTACAGCGTATAGGATCTATTACTATACAACAGATAATAATTTATCATTTAAGCATATAAATCAGCAAAATCAATCAATTTTAAATCTAACTATTTAAAAATTAAATCGAAGCAATTCGATTGAGTGAAAAGTTCTCACCTTGAGTTTCCGATAACAGTTGTAGCGTTTTATTTCGAATAAAATTAAACGTGCGTAGTGCTCGTCAATACGAACCCAACGCAATTCATTTTGTTCGTTTTCGACCTCGTATGAAAAAGTTACGCTGTTTTTAAAGTTACACGAATTATAATATATATAAATTACAACTTTTTATTTTAATTTTTATACCCCAATGAATCTGGGCCGTCCATATCAAAAACCTAGAATCTTGGCCCTTGCTTCCATCTTCTCCTTCTAGTAACATACGCGACATTAAGAACCCATAGCCGCCAACCCATCTTGAATTCTCGAGGCAACCACGTCGACTTCGAAGACGATCAGGTTACGCCACGACGAAACCTACCACTTGTGCTACCTTTGGCCGGAATACTGATGAACTTGGCCTCCCCCTAAACTCGAAAAGCGCACACATACAGGCATGAACGCGGCTAATTTGATGATGATCCGTAGCTCCATATTCGATCTCTACCATTGGATAGGAAGATCTCGTTGTGCTCTACGACTTTCATGTTGAAGGTTTGTTAAATCAGTGTGTGGATTTGAAGAAATTTGAGGAAGAAGAAGGTTGTTTCTCGTCCATTGAAATAATGGGAGGAGGCTGGGTTCCGAAACCCTAGTGTTATGTTTTGTTTGCAAAAGTGAATGGTTTAGGTGCTTTTATAGAAAATTGCCCAAATTACTATTCATCCGAAATTTTTCGAACTCCAAACAAAGCATGCCGACTTGCGTTTCTAATGTTTACCCCACATTTCGGACACAATGGAACGTGTTTCGGAGGCCAATTCGATCATAAGTGAGAGTTACGGAAATAAACGATCAAATTTAAATTAAACTGATTAAGTTAATTTCTATGCGTTATGGCTCGCCCCGGACAAACGGTAAATCCGATTGACACGAAATTTGAAACCATACAATAATATAACATTACAGATCCAATGAAATTGGTTTTGTCGAAATCTGAGACTGTTTGAAAGATGGCTATTTTAACTCGTCAATTAAATATTAAAATATTCATTTTTCACAAATAAACTTTTAATTCGATTTTAAAAGTTCTATAACATCATTCTAACTCCAACATGATTAAATAAAATTTTACAAATCAATTTCAATCATATTAAACCCAATTTCCAATTATTTATGTAATTTCACATATTAAATTATCGATTTAATTATCCAATTAAATCCAGATATTCGAAAAATAAATTATTCGACTTGTAAATTTCACTTATTAATATTTAATTAATTAAATATTAAAAATTTTAATTGACAGAAATTCTGGGTCGTTACAGCTTAGGTTGGCGACAACCTAGGCTTTGGTGGGGAAATTACTCATTAGAAATAGAGTCAATAGTACTCTGTAATGATTTGAGTGTATTAATAGCTATGAGAGCGTACTTGTTTGTGAATATCAAAATTGTTTTTATGTTGTGTTGACTTATCGGTTGAGTGTTTATGAATTCTGGTCGATGCGGGAAGTACAACCGGTACGATAGGGGTTTCTAAACTCTTAAACAAGATAAACCGACATAGTATTGTTTTAAAGTGGGTAAATGAAATAATTTTACTCAAAATTATATTTTGATATAAAAAATAATTTTCTGAAATTATTATATATATTTGATTGTTTAGATTTGGATATCTTAATCAAATAAGAATCTAAAATTTGATCTAAAATTTGAATTGGTTATAATCAAATAAAATTCTATGAATATAAATTATACAAAAGAAGAATAACTAAATTTGAATTTAACCAGAATTTAAGTCTCGAAAATTTTGGAAAGGATTTTAAATGTAATGAAAACAAAAGTTTGAAAATTTAAAATCTTGGGAATGTTTGAAATGTTTTCCAAAGTATTTGAAGGCAATAATGGAATATTATTTTGGGTAATATGTTTGAATGGAAACCGTTTTGAAATGAATTTGGGAAAGTAAGGAAGCACCAAACTCACTTCAGTAGTTGAAAATTAATCCCGATGATGATGGCCACATCATTAGAATTCATTTTCAAGTTTCTTAAGTGATGGATTGCTTCCATGGTGATTGGTTATGATATTTGTTTGGACTTGTTGGGTATAAAAGTGGTTTTAGAAATCTCAAAAGGGAAATTTGTTTTGGTATAAACAAGTTATTTGGAATTCGGAGATTTGATTTGATATACCAACTGGGGTTATGTTGATTTTTATTTCAAAATGGTTTTGGAATAAAACCAGGCAATTGGATTCTGGAAATTCTATTTAAAAATAATGTGCAAAGTTAAAATGAAACAATTATTGAACTTATAAAATTAAATTTTTAATCCTGGATTTAAAATTTAACTTGAGTATATGGAAGTGAATAGAAAATTTGAATTTGACTTGGGATAAGTTAAATAAATTGGACTTACAATAAAATTGATTTGGGTTAAATTGGAATGTAAAATGACTTTGTAATTGTAGGTCATTGTGTAATGAATTGTACCCATAAGCTATTAAGTGTTATACTTATAATCTGAAATTGTGGATTTAAAATTGTGCAAAGAATTAAATTGAAAGAAAATTTTTATCCTTAAGAATTCAGTGATACATATATATATATATAATTTGGAATTGTGATTATAAGGTAAAAATGATTCAAATGAGCATTATAAACTTTTAAATAAATAAGTTGGTGGACTTAAGAATATGAAATGAAATAGTAAAACCAAAATAAAATGGTCGAATGGTATGGTAAATTCAAAATTTAAATCCTAAATGGATGTTAAATGTGATAAGGCAAGGGAAAATATAAGATGTGAATGAACTTAAGTTAATAAATAAGTTTTAAACTTGTATATGGAGAAATAAAATTGGATTGAATTGGATTTAACTTTGATTAAATGGAACTGAGTTGAATATGGATTTAATTAAAATCAAAATTCAATTGTGTTATGAATAAAAATGAATGAAATTAAGTTCTTATTTAAGATAGTAAAGGAAATTGTATGAATTCAAGTTGGCTAAATAAAACTTTGTTGGATTTGAATTAAATTTGGGAAAAGAATTGAATTAAATGGAATTTAAATTAAGTAAGAATGATGTTGAATGAATTAAATTCTCACTCAACTAAATTCAAAAAGGATTGTTTAGAAATGAATTTAGTGCAAGCTAAACTAAATGGAAATTGTATTGGATTGAATAAAAAATCAATTTAAAACGGATATGGTCCAAAATGGAAGTAAAATTCAGTTTGGGTTTAAGATAATTGAAAATGGTCATATTATTAATAAAATTCAGAATGAATCGGCGAGATGAATTAAAATTTAAAATGGATTGAATAAGTAAACAAATTGAGTTAAAATTTGTAAATGAATTGGAATTTGATTTGGATGAAAATCAAATTAAAATAAAATAAAATTGATAAAAGAAGAAATGGAAATATTGTGAAATTAAAAGAACTTAAGCAAATTGGAAAATATTGGTGGTCGAGCTTTATAAGTGGTTTGGAATGAAATTTGTTTAGATAATAAAATTGAAATGCAAGTGGAAGGATTTTAACTAATTATTGTGATGAAATAAAAATGTAAGAGTTGTAAATAATACATAATGGAATGACATTAATATAAACTTGAATTGGTTAATGAAATGAAAATGTCAGGGTAATGATTTAATTTAATAATTGCAATGAAATAAGAATGTTTGGATTGTGCACCATGCAGAATTGAATAAAATTGATATAAATTGAGTTAAGATTAATTTAAATAGCTATAATCTTAAGTAATGTTTATTACATGAATAATATTTAAATTTGCACAGAAAATTTGTCGTTTTGTGGTAAACGGAAATAAATTGTTTAAAGTAAATAAATAAGTGGTTTTTGAATAAATTGTAATGGGTCGGAATTCAATTTAATGAATTTTCATATAAATGAAGTGAACTATGAATATGATGCAAATATATCAAATTGAAAATAAAATTCGATTGTGAATCGATTTGGAATTGGATTGGAATAAATTGATGTAAGTAAAGCATATGTTAATCATATTGAAAAGAGAGTGAATTGGCTGTAGTAAATATGAAACGTAAAAAGTAAACTTGAATTTAAATCATTCGAGGAGATCAAAAATGAAGTTTGGATTTGTCGGGAAATTAAAATGGTGATTGAAATCTTTGGATTGCTGCTAAAATATGGTTACCATGTTAAATTATGAGGTTTATTTTTTTAAACCATGTACTTAATGTGTTTGACTAGTTTAATGAAAAGGATGTTGATAAATTTTCATATTATTGGAAAATGATGTGTATGTTTAAGTAAGTACAGGTACGGGAGGCAGTAGATAGAGTTGCAGCGCGTATATGCAATATTATTTAGCTATTTCTTTTAAAATGCTAATAAAAGGTACGCCTACACAATAAAATTGGAAAAATGATATATATTGTGATATATTTGGTTTTCCGATCGTGTGGGTCGATGTATATATATTTATATCTATTAAGATATTGCAAAAGCTCCTCCGTACAAGAGAGACTCTGCCAAAAAATTTCGAAAATTTTTGGAGTAAGAAAAAAAATTTGAAATTATTGAAACGCTTTGTTAACGACAAATTGATTTCAAATTAAAATTTAAAATAAAAAGGATTTTGGGAATAGGAATTGAAACTTGTAGTTTTGATTTGAAACTAAAGAGTTTAGGGAGAGTGTAAGTAGGTTTTGCTATTGAGCTTGGAGCATTCTTTCTACCTTAGAAAATTTCGGGGACGAAATTTTTATAAGGGAGAGGAATGTAACGACCCAGGATTTTGATCGCTGGATTTGAACATTTAATTCATTTTAAATGTTGAATGTGGATTTTGATTTGATTTTGAAGTAAAACGATTTTGGTTAAATTAATAGAACTGGTTAAATTTCAAATACGGGGATTTAATTGAAATTTTAATAATAACAATTTAATATTGAAATTGTGATAGTTGGTGATTCTAGGTGTAAATAGATATAAAAATAGATTCTAAAATTTATTTTAAGTCTATTTGGATTTAAATTATAATATTGGACTGTTGGATGGAACTAAAAGTCGATAGGTTAAATCTGGAATTTTATATTAATTTAATAATGGAATTTAATAATATAATAATGCAAATAATTAGATTTTGATTCGAAATGAATCAAAATGATTTCTGATGTGAATATAAATTTTGTATGATTTATAATAAAGTTACTAGAGTTATAAAGTGAAATTTTAGATGATTCCAACAATTTCGGAAATCGCTCGATTTAATCGACGAGTTAAAATAGCCTTCTGGGGCACAGTCTCGGAATTCGGCGAAAACAGTTCCATTGGATCCGTAATAGTTTGTTATTATCGGATCCGTAATAGTTTGTTATTCGGGTGAGAAACGCATTGAGATTTAAATCGATAATTTAATATTTAGCTCGTTTCCAAAAGGCTATCTTCCACATGCGGCCAAATTATTCTCCGAAACATGTTCCATTGTGTTCGGGACGTGGGTAAAACCTTAGAATCGCCTGTCGGTGTGCATTGTTTGGAGATCGTTTGAGAAAGTCATTTAAAAGTGAATTAAATAATAATATAATTGGGTTATACGTATATACATACGTTCATTCGGCCGAAACCCTTGAGAGTTTTTTCTACCGCCGTTGTTCTCGTTCAATGGCCGAAATCATCCTTAGTTGTCCCTCAATTTTCTCTTAATCCTTGCACTTATTAAAGAAATTTCCAACTGGAAAGACGACGAGCTCGCCGAGCTCTTCAAGTTGAACGGTGGAGATCACCAACTGAGCGTCATGGAGGCCAGGAATTGCTCGTGATGGCGACGCGTTTTGGGACGTTTTTTGAGACGAGCACACAACCGAGCTTGATAGGGTTTTGGTCGATTGATGTTGGCGTTGTGGTCTTCGACATAGGAGTCTCCGATCGAGCTAGAAATCGCCGGGGATGGTCGCGTTTTGGGTTTGAACGGAGGTGTTTTGGGTTCGTTTTGTTGCATGTAGATGAACGAGAGCGAAGAAGGGTTTGACGGCCGATTTTCGTTTGGTAAATTAAAAAAAAAGAAATATGCTTTTAAATCGGTAATTGAACTTTATAAATTCATATCTTGTGCGTACGTTATCAGATTTCGACGAAACTGGCGACGCCGTAGTCGTAGCGACGAGTACTACACAGTGGAGCCATTCTAGAATCATTCCGAGCTAGTAAAAATTTAGGTTAAATCGAACGTCATTTGATTTAATTTAAAATTTGAACGCTCGTCGAAAATTCAAGGTGAGTTAATCTCACTCACATCCGTATGCCAGTTAATTTAAATAGCTAATATTTAAATGTTTGATTGGTTGTTTAGCTGAATATGATAATTATTATCGGATTGAATCGATATTTATTGGTTGTGCTGATATCTGTGGATGCAGGGAAATAGCTTGGAGGGATCCAACTGGATTCTTCACAAATAGAAATTTTATTTATATTTTTTGATATATCTCATTGATATCCTGTGATAAATTGTTTTAGATCTTGTTATGCTGTGTTTTATTTATATACTGGAATAGATCAATTTGAAAATTAAATTGTGTTGTTCTATGATTGGGTGAAAACAATATTGGAATTTAAATATAAATAAATAAATTGGGTTTAAAAGGAAATAAAATAAATTCTTAAGTAAAGAATTTAAAAGGAATTAAATTTAAGAAATTGGTTGAAAATTTGAAGTGTTTGAAATTGTGATTTAAAAAGGAAATGTGTATTGTTTTAAATAGAAAAGCGAGATTTATTTTGAAAGGATGGGAAGTGTGCTTTTTCCTGGAAACTTTAGTATGTTTTAAAGAAAAGCTTTCAAAATATAAATGGACGGTTCAAAATGTGTTTAGAATATTTTGGAAAGAAAAATTATTTTAATTATTTAAAGTGTAAGTAAAAATTTATTTAATTAATTATGGTATTTAATTATTTTAAAAAGTAAAGCATTGTTAAGTTTTCAAAAGGAAATTTTAATATAAATATTTAATTTAATAACTCTATTTAAAAGTTAAATTGGCTCAAATTACCTAGAAAACCTCTATGTATTTCCTTAAGTACCTTTTTCAATTAAGTAATTTCTAGAAGCTTTATTTTAAATATTTAAAACACGAATTTGAAAATGATTTCCAGGAAATGGCAATGTGTTAAAAATAACGGAGTTTATTTTTAAAGTATGGAAAGGAATTTACAGGATAAACGTAAAATTGAATTGGGGTAAATCATATTGGATTGACAAAAAGAATTCTTTGCGTTATCCTAAAATGGAAGTGTATTCCCTAAAAAGCCAAGTACGTTTTTAAAACAGGTTATTGAAAGGTTAGAAGTTGTGTTAAAGAATGGTTTCAAGAAATTATTTAAGTTGTAAGAATTTTAAAAGTGAACATTTATCAAATTAGTTATAGAAGCAATTATTTTAAAGAGGTAATTAGTATTATGTTTTAAAGAATATTATTAATATTTATACTTTATAAAATGGTTTTATTTTAAAGATAATTAGTTAAAGTTTATTTGAAAACTTGTATAGGATTTCATGGCTTTATTTTAAAATTTAGTATGCCTTAACTTTATTTTGAAGCAGATAGTTTATATTTTATAAAGCAGTTTTATTCGTAATATTTTTAAAGTATATATGTGTGTATATCTTAATTTAAGTATGTAAGTAGTTTTAATATAAATGTTTTAATGTATTTTCGAGAATAAAGAATTTAAATTATTTTAAATCTTAAGTATTGGTACTTGGATGTTTTCAGAGGAAGTAAAGATTGGGATTTTACTCCATGAGGAGAGTTGGGTTTGAAAAGTGTTTTCAACGGGATTTGAAAACGGAAATATATCTTGCAAAGATATTTTTGAGGAAAATAAATAATGTGGGAAATTATTTATTGTTTGATGGATGTTTGTGAATATTAATTGATAGTTAAATCACCGACTATTAATATTGGCCAATGCATTGATCGTTTCGAAGAGATCGGGATCAGGATTGATTTCTCGAAAACCACTTCGATCCGGTTTGTATGTTTTCATGGGAAAAACAAGTTCGGAGTCGAATATGGAGCAGTGAGTGTAAGGGCTAGTCGCTACTAATGTAACGCCCGGCCCCTATACCCATGCCAACCAAGAGCAATACTAAGTATTACTGTCGGAAAGCACGGAGAATGGGACTCGATAGGGCTAAATGTTGTAGTCATTCCCTTGAACTAACACTGGCACGAGAAATTTTTCGATTTTTTTTTCTTTTTTTTTCCTTCTACTTACCATTTGTGCGCAGTGTTGGTTCAAAGCAATGGTACAAGATAAAAAATTTCCAGGTTACATAGTATAGAATATAATAGAATGTACAATTCAGCACCAAAAACAGCATAATGCATAATACATATCATAATGTCCACGATACATAGTCCATAGTACATATCACTTCCAAAATACATAATAACATACATACCATAATACATATTAACTACTCCTAAGTCCAAGCTGAAAAGTCCAAAACCCCAAAACGTGGAAAATGATAAGAATTCTGCTACAATCCACGCAACCTAACCTGCAACCACAATCCTCAGACTGACCCGAGGATTATAAAACAAATCACACGGGTCAGACTATTTCTAGTGTGAGTGAAGTAAGATCTATGAACAATAATTGTCTCAATCAACAAAAGGGAAAGAAAACGCCGCATGTATAAACCAACATGAGGCATATATGTGTGTGAGAACTAACATGCAAATTTGGTTTCATAAACAATTCCTTTAATCAAACAATGATTTTAGGCCAAACCTATCGTATATAATCCAATACGATACCATCCCAATTATTATTTGTAACACAAAGAATAAGTTCATACACACATTCTCCAAAGATACTGGGTTTTCAAAATCAACTTTAATACTTCCAAAAATCATAAACTAAAGAAAATTGCATTATGAGAATTATGGGATAAATATAACATGACTCATAAAATATACCAAATAAACAGACGCTAATATTGTAAAATCACAGTGGTAGAGCTCGAGCGCGCGCGGAGACATCAACCCCGTAACCTACTCATAACGCCATAATACACCTGGCGATCAACCCAGGATAACCAAGACGGTCTAAGGCAAAGGTCGTATGCTACACGTTCACGGATCTACACGTGGGACCCCCACGCCTCCATCCTTCATAGTCCGTGACCCGCCGACCGGAGATCCCGATCAAAATAAGATTAGCCCTATGTAGCAGATCGTTGACCTTTGGTGGTAAAAGGGCATGTGATATACCACCGATTCAGGTAGCGATCCTGAATCAGGTCGGCCAAGGTGGAGTTTTGGCCCATTGGTACAACAGAGTCCAATCTATCCCGACCCAAAAATCAAAGTGTTTATAATTTTAAAACACTTCTTAAAAATAGAAGTCAACGATGACAATCGCCTTTCAAAAATTCCATTAATAAACCCAGTATAATATTTAAAAGCGAATAAAATTTAGCAAATAATTGTGTGTATAAAAGAAAATAATTACATCTCCATTTCGCATTAACACATAAGTGCCCCATAATACTTATGTATTAAGGCGAAACGCAAAAACCTCATTCATTGGAAAAATTTGTTAAGTTAAAAAAATTTGATAACAATAAATTTAATTAAAAAGGCAAGCTTAGTAATCAAAAACGTAATCAAAATCCTAAAATGTTTTATTTATATATTGTTGTTGTTATTATTATTATTATTATTATTATTATTTTCAAACACATATTTATCGATAATACAATAGTTTTCTTCTTTAACCAAAATAAATTTAATTCACTAATTTAGATTAATTTTAATAAAATTTAATTTATTTTTTTCAATTTTTTTTATTTTTTTTCTCCCAACTTTGGTGCAGCTCCGACTTGGGCTGTAACTGTGCAGCCTGTCTGGGCTGTACAGTCTGCCTGGGCTGTACCAGTGCAGCCTTGGGCTGTACAGCCCCAGGCTGCATAGTGCATCCCGCCCGGGCTGCACCAGGCAGCCCGCCCGGGCTGCCCCTGGGCTGCACAGGTGCAGCCCGCCCGGGCTGCACAGGGCAGCCCGCGGGCTGCCCCTGTGCAGCCTTGGGCTGCACCGGTGCAGCCTGGGCTGCACTGCCCCGGGCCGACCCCGAGCCGCCCCCAGGCTGGGCCCGGGCCGCACCCGGGCGCACCCGCCGGCCGCCCGGGCCGCACCCGGGCAGCCCGCCCGGGCTGCCACTGTGCAGCCCCTAGCTGCACACCTGTGCAGCCCCTTGCTGCACATTTGCAGCCCGTCTGGGCTGCACCTCTGTGCAGCCGCAGGCTGCACCTGTGCAGCCCCAGGCTGAGCTGCTGGCGGGGCTGCACTTGCAGCCTCGTCTAGGCTGCATAGTGCAGTTCTGAAAGCATTTTTTTATTTGTTTTTTTCATTTTTTCAAATAGAAGGTTGCTGTAATTCATTGTGGCAATTAAGCAAACACAAGGCATGCATTCAAATTATATGCATTATTTATCAATCCTTCTTCAACCTAATATTTCAATCAATAAACATGATTTATGGAATGAGTAAACAACCATTATATTCAAAAATTTCACACCAATTTACATGCATACATGAAAATAAAATAAGACTATAATTTCACTCACCTAAACACCAATTAGCAATCTTCAAGCCTTAAATCAGCTAGCCTTTGATTGTTGAAGCTTCTCCTTTCAATTGCTAAAAAAAAGAGAAAAACCCTAAATATCTACACATAAAACAAAAGAATGAAATAGAAAAGAATTGATTTAGGGATACTTACTTTCAGAATTGGAAATCTTAGATTTAATTGTTTCTCTTCTTCTCTCTTTTTTTTTTTGATTTGGATGAGAGGGTTAGCAATTAGGTTTTCCTTCCTTCCTTTGTTTTTTTTCTCTTTCTGCTTTCTGTGCTGTATACGTACAGTGAAGGGAGGGTTTAGGAGAGGGATATTTTTATTGTAAAGCCCCTACTCTAGAATCTTCTCCGAACTAGCCCTTTATTTTTTTTTTATTTTTTTTTACATAAAGTGTAATCATTTCATTTTGTTTTTGTTCTAGATTTTTCTTTTCCTCAATATTATTTTATTCAATTCTAGAACTTTCCTACATGGCATCATACAAAAAAGATATTATTATTTATTATTTATTACTATTATTATTTTACCCTTTTCTTCTTTTTTTCCTTTTATATCTAATTGTAAATCAACATAAAAAAAATTCTTATGTAAACTTTTCATACATAAAACGCGTTTTATCTTATGTAATTAGTTACCATTCTTTCATAAGAGAAAAAAAAAACTTATCATTTTCAATGTTTAATTTTTTTTTTGAATAGTTTAGGTTAATAAAATGGTTCATTTATTAAAATAAATTACACTACCTCAAGAAAGAACAATTTATGACTCCAAATAAAAGCGTACGAATTTGTTACCATTCTTACATAAAAAAAACATTACACTCTCAATGTTTAGCTTTCCAAATAATTTAGGTTACAATTTATTTTGCTCTCAACCAAATTAATATTAAATTTTAATAAATTTAGTTATATATTTTTTTCATTTATTTATTATTTTATTTTCTCCATAAATATTTAATTGTTTATTATTATTAACAAATTAATTATCAATTTATTAAGTTGATTCCCAATTTAGTATCCCTAAAAATCGGGTTGTTACAACTAATACTGAGGATATTTTCAAAGTGGATGTAGTAGGAGTAGTGCCTTCGGTTCTGTTCGAACCCGGGACGGACTTGTATGAACGAGTGCTTTCAGAACATCGTCAGGTGGACGATGGGCATTCTAAGTGAAAAGTTCTAAAAGGTAACGCTTAGCCTCAAGCCTCATCAATCGGAAATGACTGAAAATCAGGGGTTATGTAGCAAGGCTAGGTGGGTAGCACCCATTTCAGAGTGAGGTCGTCCCTGTCTAGATGTCTCTTTTATTCGACTTAGTGGTGCGGTTGCTGATCCCAACCATGAGGTGATCTTACTCGGGATTATCCAGTAAGGGGTAGTCCCGGCGTTGTGTTGCAGGGGATCGGGAGTGGTCCTCGGTACGGTGATCTAGGACACGTACTGTGACAGGTGGTACCCTAGTGCCTAGTCATTAGTTGGAAATCCATTCTCCCTACGCGCCTTTTACGAGTTTTGTTTTTATTACCCACATTGTGGCTAGTAGCTGAAATTTAATCATGTAACAATTTCGGCTATTTTAATAAGTATTTGTATTTAGACCCTATGATAACATCAGAGGATTTTTATAAAAAGTATTTTAGCTATCGTAAGGTAAAAACCCGACATTTTTATTTGTGGCGTGGTCTTATGAGATGCTTTTGTTTTCAAAAAGGATTTTGAAAATTTAATAATCAATTTGAGTGTATTTTTATCAGCTGGTATTCCAGACAGACTCGGGTGTTATTTCATTATAATGCTTGGGTCAGACCGAGTATTATATGTTCAGGTTAGGATGCTATGGAGCAGGACAGGAGCTGGAGTCTGAGACGTATTATCCGTACTTGTTTATATCCGCTGTCGTGATTGTTGAAGTTTTTAGGCTGGTAATTGTTGTTTGTTTGTGATACTCTGATTATATATTTTATAAAACAGATATAGTTTTCATTTTGTGTAAAGAACTGTTATTATGTATTATATTTTGTTCCGTTGCGATTGTGAGATTCTGATATTGTTTAGTTCCTTCTTTCTTCTACCTTCTTTCTTTTTCTTCAACAATCTGTCTTTTCCGGCACTTGATCGTCGGCATATTATACTGTGGGGTATTTAGTGTCAATTTTCGAGGGTCGAGAAAGGAGGGTCGTCACAGTAACAACCTCGGATTCGCAATTATTTTATTGTCGTCATTAGACGATTGATATTGTTTGCTAATTGCTGATTGAAGTTTTTAAATCGAGTTGAAATTCTTTAAAATTGTTTATAAGTTAGGCGGGCTTAAAAAATTGAATTGTGGCCCATGTTTTATTATGAGGCCGTGAAGATTTTCAGGGTAAATACCCGTCCCCCTTTTCATTCTCCTTTCATTTTTTGTTTGAAAAAAAAAACCCTAAGTAACGAACGAAAATAATAATGGCGGCTCGATCTTTTCCATCGTTCGAATCAAAATTTGGGTTTCAGTAATTCGTGGTTGCCGACTTCATATGATCGATCTAGCTCGATTATCTTGCTCTAATTGTCGATCGTCTCTCTCGGCTGCAACGTCGAATGCGTGATCTTCTATGCTAAGGTGAGTTGTTTGCCACTCACATATAATTCAATCGCATTATTCATGAATTTTGTTGTTTGCTTTCTTGACTACTACTGCTTCGAACTAGAGTGATTTTTGACTTTGGTTTTAAATTGTTGGTTTGAATTCTCTTCCATTTTGGTTGTTGACTTCGAACAAAAATTTGACTTTGGTCAAGAATGCTAAGTGATGCTTGTGTTAATGCTAAAAATTGAAGGCTAACACCCCGGTGGATGTAGAGGTTAAGTGAAAGCACCACCCGTGAACACGGGAATTAGAAACAAGTAAGAAAGTCCAAAGAAAGTAGTAAAAGACAATAATTTTATAGTGGTTCAGCTTTAGATTAAGCCTACGTCCACTTTAATCCTCTTTATTACTGAAATCAATTACAACTTTAGAACAATCCTCAATTACAATACTGATGAGACAAACAACTAGGACTTCGATGTAGAAGAATTCTTTGAATCCATGTCGATTGTGTTAGATTTCCTCTCGAAGTTAGTTGAGATGCCTTTCATGTTTGAAGTGTCGAGTGAGTCGATAATTCAGCAGAGTATCGGTGTTCCAGAAATGAGCCAAAAGATCCCCTGAATGTTGGAGCTAGCGCCATATTTATAGGAGAGTTCGGCTTTAGGTCCTAGGTCGCGAGCGACCTTGGATAGGTCGTAGGTCGCCAGCGACCTAGGGGATGTGGTTTACGACTCAATAAGGTTGTACTAGGTCGTCTGAGCGAGTTAGTAGATAGTATTGACTTATGGAAGATCAGTCCTGAAGTAGCTTAAGTCGTCCACGACCTAATGAAGCTCCTTTTCAACTAGATACTAGCTGTCAGCGACTTAGCACTTAAAAGCATAAATGTTATTTCGGCTTGCTTAGGTCGCAAGCGACATAATGAGAGAGTATACATGCGGCTTTGTTCTGGAGCTCGCTAGGTCGCTTCCTTTTTTGGCTCGCTAGGTCGCTGGATACTTAAGTCGCTAGGTCGTTGGGTACTTAAGTCGCTAGGTCGCTGGATACTTAAGTCGCTAAGTCGTTGGGTTCTTAAGTCGCTAAGTCGTACATTCTTCAGATAGTTAAACTCATTAGCTCGCTGAGTGGCTTAACTCGTTTATTACTATAGGTCGCTAGCTCGTTGTTGGTCTTGCATCCATGTTAGGTCGCTTGGTTTGTTAGGTCGTGGTCTTCTGTAAGCTGATAAGTCGCGGTACCCATTAGGTCATTAACCCGCTTCAGCAGTTAGGTCGCCCTTAACTCGTTGATTCACTAGGTCGCTGGACCATCTGCTCCTGTAGGTCATTGATCCCTTTCAATCCTTTAGGTCGTTGAGTCGCGTCGAAGTTAACTCATTCATACTCTAGGTCGTTACATCACTGATTCGTGAAAAAGAGGAGTTCACACTTGCCTCTCGAAGCATATGCCTAGGTTATAGGTCGTATGCTTCGATATAACTCTGATAGGTCGTAAGCGACTCAAGAAGATTGCTAACTCGTGCACCCATTCACCTTCTTCCTCTGTTTCCTTTATATACTGTAAGTCGCTTCGTTCCCCTCACTTTATCACTTATCCCTTTACCGCCATTGTTGTCATTCAAGCTCAAAGGTTAATCATAAAATCTCCTCTTTTTCATCCATAATTGTTGATTCCAACAGCAAACAAAAGTAATTCTGATCACTTTCGCCATGCTATAAGATTATGTCCTGATTCGCCTTCCGATTATTGTTAAATCGTCGGTGATTTCTTTAAAAAGTGAATCGTCCTAGGGTTTCAAAGAGTTATATTGGTGAATTTGAAGTTTTTTAGAATCAATTAGGGGTTTTTGGAGAATGTTTTGGGAGTTTGGAGGAGACAAGGGGATGGTTATCGGGTTAGTAGGTTTTAGGCTTTGCTGTGATACTTCGATGAGGTGAGGGAGATGAATACGTGGCAGCACGTGAGTGGAGGATAAGACTTAGGATTTCTTGATGGAAGAAAGCTAGACGTATTCCTGAAATACTCTTAGAGCGACCTAATGAGTCAGACGACCTAAGGTCCTTGCGACCTATGATGCATGACACGTTACTCCGGACGAATCATTCTCTTTAACGACCTACCTCTTGGTCGCATTATGACTTGAGCGAGCTAACCTTTGCATCACAACCTTTAAGTCACGGACGAGCTAACCTTTGTATCACAACTTTTAAGTCGCGGACGAGTTAACACTTTGCATTACGACTTTTAAGTCGCGGACAAGTTAACACTTGGACACTTGCTGCGGCTTAACTTCCTACGACTTAGGCTTTGAGGTCGTGAGAGTGGCTGAACGACCTAATACTTAACCAAATTTACATTGCCTTGCCCTGAAGTTCTATGCCTTGAACTCTTTAACTTGAACTATGTGACCCAAGAAAGTTTTCCTTGGACATTTGCAAAGCTTTGACAGAACTTGACTGAATTTCCAACTTGAACAGCTAGAATGAACTACCTGAACTCGTCGTACTTTTTTACAGATTATTTTAACTTTAATGCTATTAACCTGTTAAATACAACATTTGCAGAGAATGGGACGAATATACTGCCACTGACAGCCCACATCAAATGACATATTAGTCGATAAAAGATAATCAACTTAAAGAAATTGTATGAAATGATGTGAATCAACAAACTCAAGTGAAGTATTAAAGCAATACTGAATTAATCAACCAAAGCTAATCTGTTTGATTCAACACTGTACTTGAACTTAAAACAACAAGTCCTGAAGCTTTTTAACTGACAACTATTAATTAGTTTAATTTCAGTTATATTTTCTTGTTATTTTATCATTTCTGCACAACACTTTACACATTTAGGAAACGTGCACCTTCATAATTGAATATCCAGTTCCTTGTGTAGAATGTCTTCTCAAGAAGAGATAATCGAGCAATCCGAAGGAGTCTTCCCGATAGCCGACCCATTGGTCGATCCTTCGGAGAGAACTCCAACTACCCTGAGTCAGCGGACATTCTATCAATTGCATATTCAATTTAGGAATGCCGAAGCGGATGCTAGATTTCCTGGCCCAAATGATACCGCCGACAGGCCACCTCTTGATTTTGTCGCCGTCAACCGTCAGATGTGCCTTTATGGTGCCATTCCTCCTTTCAATGAATTTCTTCATCAACTCCTTTTCCGGCTAACCATCTCTCCCTTTCAACTACATCCCAATGGCTACGCCATCCCGATGGGATTGTGTGTTTTATTCAGGAGGACACTTAACCGTCTTCCGAGCTTCGAAGAAATTTGCTACTTATGCTCATTTGCAAAGAATAAAGATCACCCCTCCTTTATACTCATGAGAAGTGCCAGAAATCGTAAACTTATCACTGATCTTTCCGAAAGTGCTCACGGTTTTCTGAATCAATTCTTCTTCGTCCGTTGTCCCCTAGGGTTTTATGCCATCTGGAGAAAAGGAAGTAAGATTGCTCATCCCCGTTCTTTCCGTTTCAGCTTTTCAAGATTCGAACTGTTAAGTGCTAACTTCATTCTTTTCTTTTACAGCACTTCCTCCTCCCTCTAGAAATCCCAGTCACAAAACGAATTTTGATAGCTTAAGTGTCGTGCCGGTTGAAAAAAGAAGTATTAAGTTTTTGCTGAAAGATGAACTTCTGCACCAGTACAGGCTTTTGCACAATTCTCGTTCTACCCAACCTCATGAAGTCCCCGACTCTCCAGTAAAAACATCGGATGCCCCAGTCCCCGTTGCACAAGTTGCACCGAAAGAACATGCTATTGAGGCTTCCTTGGTAAAGTGTTCTACTTCGATTGATGTTGCGGGGTCATCTGTCAAACATGCACTTGCCCCGGACATCGAAGAAGAGGAGCCTTCTCAATAATCCGGGAGATCTAGTGGTGAAGGAGCTGAGAGAACAAGTCCGGCTAGGCACAGCGGTGATGATACTTTTGAGGGGTTGAGCGACCTGATGATTACTTCGCAGGAGCTTTTTAAAGATGAACCTATCACTGCTAATGTTACTTCTTCAGCAGTCGAAGCGACATCCGTTCTGCAACAAACTCCATCAGCTCAAGAATTGACACTAGCTGTTAAATCCGTCGTCACCTCTCAACCCAGGAGTGGTTCGTGATTCAACGCACGTAGTTTGCACGTTACACACACTTAGGACTTTTCAGCACATATATGCATTCAATTCTCTTGCTTTCAAGATTTCTGAGTTTATCTTTTCTTCATTTTCAGATTCTCCAATGGGAAGAAGTGGCTCTTACTATGGCGATTTCCAGCGTTATGGGAAGCGCAGTGCTTATGACCCCAAGAGGTAACTTCCTGCCTCTTGGGAAACTGACGAAGAAAGAGCTGCGAGGAAAGCTCGTGAAAGGCGCGCCTATGAAGAACGCCACAAAAGGAGAGATGAGCGACATGACTCTTCCCAGAGGGAAGATGATTCTCATAAATGGAAATCCCGTGACAATAAAGGGAAAAGCCACATCCCTGAAGATGCTAGTAAAAGGGCCAAACATGGCGAAAAGCCAGCGTCTGAACTTCCTAAAAGGCCCGCTGCTCCTGTACCTTCTCAATCTCCTGCCCTTGCTCGTACTGATATTCAAACAATTATTGGCAGGCCCTCATATCAGGTTGGACAAGGCCTGGCCACTCTTCAAAGTTGGTTCCCGCATTGGTGCCTGAAGGGAGTGCGCTTTGACCTTGATTTGGACCCGATTGACAAGCAGGCTATGCTGCGGAATCTTGATGCTGTGAAACTTGATATCGAGAGAATGTCTAGCTGGCGGAAGCTTGTCGACGAGCTTCAGAGAGTAAATCGCGCGAATCTTGAGGCCATGCTAACAATAGAAAACGAAAAATCTGAATGGCAGAAAACTCTTGAACAACATGAAGCGGAAATGAGGAGCATAGCCTGTAACGACCCAGGATTTTGAATAATTTAAATTGAAAATATTTAATTAATTTTAAATATTTAAATGATGGTTTAATTTGAAATTTCAATGTAACTTTGATTTGGCGATTTAAATTATAAAATTTAATCTGTTGAAAGTGAATAAAAATTTGAATCTTCAATTGTAAGCTGATTTAAAAATATTTCAAAGGCTTGTAGAATTTATATTGATAATATTGAAGATAATAGAAGCTTCAGAATTTAATTTGAAACTGTTTTGTTCAGTTTTTAATTTATATCGTTTAAATCGATATTTAAAAATAGTCAATTTTCATACAGTCTCGGAATTCGACGAAACCCGTTCCATTGGGTCCGGAATATTGAATTTTTGTCGGATTTCAATTTTCGTAGAGTTTGAGGTTGTTATGTGAGCACACGAAGTATAAACGCGTTGGAAATTTGAATCAAATTCAATTCGAATTTAAAATTATAAGTGTCAACTTCAGCCACCCTATTCTTTTCTTTAGCAGACCTACTCTGAAAATTTGCGTACGCTGTCTCCCCATCTCTCGACAAATCTCACACGAGTCAAAAGAAATGGCAGAAGAACTCTCATTCACAACAAATTCTCGTTTGAAATCACCATGGTCGAAGCCTGTTATCGTTCAAAACAGTTCAAACGAAAAATAAATCGAAGTTATGCCTCACTCTCCCTCTATCTCTCTCGTTTAAAACCAATGGCCGAGCCACTATCGTTCGAAAAAAAAAAAAAAAAACAAAATCGCGACGACATTGAGGCAAATCGCGAGCAATTGAAAGCGCTGGAGGAGGGGGTTGCGTCCGCGTACGCGTAGAGGGGAGTTGGGTCGCGCGCTCGATCAATGGAGGCGGCGACTTGGGCGTCGCGTGGGAATGGAGGCTGCGGCGGCGCGCGAATGGGCGGTGGCGTTGTCTGGTCGAGGTGGTTCGTGGGTTCGCGGCGGCTTCGATTGGGGGGCTGGGTTAGGGCTTCGGTGGCGATTCGATTGGGGGTTGTGGTTCGTGTGGCGGCCGCGCGCGTTCGTTTCTGCATAGCAAGGTAATTGCAACTTTGTTTAATTTAAAATTTATAATTCCTATATTTATAAGTACTGGAAAGAAGATATATATATAAGTATAAATTTAAATTTAAATATACCTGTATACTTTCTATCAGATATGTATATATTAGTGAACAACATATATCTATATATATATAAGGTTTTGGAAAAAAAAATATGTATGTAAACTTTAAAATGTTGAACAGTAGGTAAAAATTGTTTTTTTTAAGTTATTTAAATTAATTTTATAACTGTATGAGTTTCAATGACAAAGAAAAAATAATATAAATGTAAACATATCTATGTAAAAATATACATACAAAATTTCCATTTACTAGTCTATTTCAGAATAATGGATTTGGTGATAAATTGTTCAATTAACTTGTTTAATTTATTCTTAGAAATAATTTAAGAAGAAATTTTAATTTTAAACTAAAATTTAGTTAAACAAAATTATTGTTGGAAAAATGGGAAATTAAGGACTAAAGGATATTTTATAAAAGAAAAATATTAATAAATGATAATTGAATTGTTCGTTCAATTTAAATAATAAATCTTGAATTGTTTGTACTAGGTTGAAAATCGAGTCAAGATGAAATGGACTGCAAAATAATAGCTAAGGTGAGAACTCCTCAGTCAATCAAACTATTTGGTTTAAAATTTTAAATAGTTATTGTTGATTGATGATTGCCGTTTGATTGTGGTAGTAGATATAGTAGGATATATACTATATATAGCAATATATATATATTGGCATATGTATATATTGGATTTGATTTCCCGCCTCGTATAGCGGATGAGACCCTATTGCGCCGTTAGTAAGCGGATAATATTTTATAAATCCCATATACCGCGATATTCCACCTTGAAGTGAATTGGTATTGTGCTAATGTCTGTGGATGCAGGGAAACAGGTTGGAGGGATCCAACTGGATTCCTCACAAATATTTATTTGTTTATAAATATTGTGTTGATTGTTAACTATCATATCGATATATGATGTTTATTCCCGTGATTGACCATTTGATGCTGTTGCATCATCGGATTCATTTTTTTTAAAAAGTTAAAAATAACGATTTTGAATTTAAAAGGATTTTTAAGTAATTTTTCAAGTATATGTTTTTATTAAATTTTTGAACTTGATTCATTTTAAATAAATTAAGATTTTAAATACTAAAGTTATAAAACTATGATTTATATGAAATATAACCAAAAGGAAAATTTTAAAATAAATAGATTTATAAAATAGTTAAATTGGGTTTTTGGGTAATTTTTATTAATAGTTTATGTAAAAGATTTTATAAATTGATATCTATAAATTTAAAATTTTTGGAATTATAAGACGAGTTATTAAGTGTTAAAATGAAGTATAAAAAGGGATTTCATTTAAACTATAGTTTTATAAATTATGAAAGTTATGAAATGAATTGATGTTGAAAATAAAAGTTTATAAGTAATTAACTTATAAAATGGCTTTGGGCAATTAAAAAGGGGATTTTTATAGAAATTGTTAATAAAGGAGGTTTTTATAAGTTGAAAACTATTGTAAAAGGTGAGAAATCTTATCAGAAATAAGATTAACAATTTGTGAAGTTTTAAAAGGAACGACTTGGTAAATAAATAATATTTTAAGTATTTGACTTATAATACGAACTTTTGGTATAGAAATTGGGTTTATAAATTGAATTGGCTTAATAAAGGAGATTTCTAAACCGAAGTTATTAATAGAAATAGAATCTATAAACGTTGTTTATAAATTTGAAAATCAATGGAATTTGATAAATTGAATTTAGAATTTGTTAAAGGAGTTATATTCACTCTTTTAAACGATGAATATATTATTAAGTCAAATGTGCACGTTTTGGGAGAAGAATGTTTTAGAGGGAATTTTAAAACGATTTAAAGATGCTTTAAAATGCATTAAGTATCGAATACTTGGATTTCAACATTTATTGTTGAAATAGACGTTTTCGAGAAATAGAAGGAAATGAATACGTAGATTTCAACATTCATTGTTGAAATAGGCGTTTTCGAGAAAATAAGGAAATGGTGGACTATAACACTGTTGTTATAGTAAATGGTTTCCAAATGGAAATATTTTGTGTAGTATTGGAATTTATGTTTCTATTTTTATTTTGAATCCCTATTCTAGTGATTTTGGGTTGTCGTGACGGTGTTTTACGCAACATTCGTTTTGACCCAAGTAAAAGTGAATAAAAGAATGTTTTCCTTAAAAGAATGAAATATATACTTAACTATGTTTTAAGTGTATTGAATATTTTCAAATTGTTGAAAATAAATAAATTTGTGAATTACTTATCATTATATAAGTATGGAAATGCTTTTCAAATATGAATGGGACGTTTTTGAGAATCCATCCTTTAAGGGTGAATTGAAAATGAATAATTTGAAATTGATTTGAAAAATCGTATATCGGTAGATATTTGGAAATTTGAAATTCACTATAGAATTTATAAAGGAAAGGAAATTTGTTAAAAATAAATATTGATTTATTTTGAAGTATGGAAATGAATTTACGAATTTGGAACGTAAATTTAAAATAAATCGGTAAAGACTTATTTGATGATTTGAAATTTGTTTTCAAAGGGTATAAAGGATGAAAAGTAATTTGAAATTGGTTTTCAAATGGTTGAAGTGTGAAATTATATCGTGTAAAGATATTTTGGTAAACAAATAATTTGGGCAATTATTTGGAAGGTGTGTGTATAGATATCTTGTGAAGATATTTTTGGGATTAAATAATTTTGGAAAATTATTTGGAATCTGATGATGTGGCGCATCTTTATTGATAGTTAAATAACCGACTATCAGTATTTACCCTTGGATGGTAATTGTTGTGATTGTTTGAAATTGAATGCTACACTTATTTTTGAAATAAGCGCTCGCTATTCGGTTTAGCCGGGAGAGGACCTTTGTGTCGTATATCCCATTCCGAATATGTGATTCGTCGTTATGGATAGCATTTGAAGACCGGTGTTGAAGACCGGGTATTTGTGAAAACGATAGGATGACCTATCGATTGTCTCTGCATCGTTAGCTACGGTATGGAGATTTCCTTTGTGATGGGAAATTTTATCGGGATTATGAATACCCGGATTTGCAAGGGCTTCTTTGGAAGTGCCTTCGGTTCTGTTCGAACCCGGAACAGACTTGTATGGTTACGTGTCTGACATTACATTTTGAGATATAGAGCGATTTCTTTCAAATACATTTCTGTTGGTGGCGGAGAATTTATTCTCTTAGCTTAACACCCTTCTCTGAGACGTACGAGCTCAGAGGTTATGTAGTTGAAGGTTATCAGCGATATATTCCCAATTTGGTAATGTGACATGCCGAGTGCTGCTGTGTGATGATCATTGGTTGCTCATTTGTGATATGATCATTTGTTTGATCATTTATCTTTGTGATCATTGCTTTGGTCATCTGTTGACCCAAAGCATGGCTTTGTTGCACAAAGCGTAGCTTTGTGGACGAGACTTCGTCAGGACCTCACTCCCCGGAAATGGTCGAAACAGGAATATGCGGCAAGGTTATGAGGGTCGCTCCCTTTAGGGTATGTCATTTCCTTCTGGAAAAGGGTGGTATCATGGTATGGAGCCCAGATACTTACTCATGTTGATACACTATATCTATTACTGTGTGGTGTTGTTGGATCGAGCGCTCGGATAAAGGTCCCAAAGGACCGGGGGATGACATATTCGTGTAGTAGTTACCTAGTTACAGAGGTAACCCGGCCTTGTGTTGGCAGAGATCTAACCGTAACGTTAGTTTCTCGGGACGTCCCGCCAGAGGCGATCCCATGTGGCAGTAGGAAGTTCCTTAGCCTGACCATTTGTTGGAAATCCATTCATCCAATACGCGCCTTGTACGGTTTTAGTTGTATTACCTGCCATTTACTTATGGTGGCGCCCCACTGTTTAGATGGTAGCTGTTAACGCTAAAATGTGAACGCTAACACCCCGGTGTGTGAAGTGTAGTTGTGAAAGCACCACCCGATAGATCGGGAAAGAATTACAAGCAAGTAATAGCAGAAAAGCAGTAAACAACAACAATTTTATAGTGGTTCGGCTTAAGGGTATAGCCTACGTCCACTCTAAGTACTTTTATTAATAATCCCGTTACAAGCTGATACAATTCTTCTCAAGTACAATATACTTCAAGTTACAAGTGATTTGGAACAAGTCTTAAGCTTCAATGTCGATTCAAAGTCCTTAAATCCATGTTGAAGATGTGTGGTTTCTTCGTGGAGTTCTTTGATGAATTCCTCTTATCTTGAAAGCTCTAAGTGTTGATGAAGTTCTCAATGCAGCAAGGTAACGGTGTATGAAGAGAATGTGCCAAAAGTCTTTTGAATGTTGGAGGTGGCTATGTATTTATAGGCAAGCTTGGACATGAATTCTGCGCATAAGTCCTGAGTCGTGACCGACTCAAGCTAAGTCGTCCCCGAGTCAGGCTAAGTCGTGGTTGACTTATAAAACCAACCTTTCCCCTCTTCATGGCTTATTCCTCTGCTGGATTTCATGACAAGTCTTGAGTCGTGTCCGAGTCAATTTTCCTAGGCATTGTGGCGATGGGTTACGACTTACCGATTTTGAGTCGTGGACGAGTCATGGTGAGTCGCCCCATGTTAACTCAAGGCCGAACTGCTGGCTTGTTCCCAAGAGATAAGTCGTTCCCGAGTCAACTTATCATAACTCCTCTCATATTAGCATGTGTCGTACTCGACTTATCATAAGTCGTAGGTATCCATAAGTCATGACATTCCTTAGGTCGTTCCTTAGGATGAGTCGCGAACCTGTTGAGTCGTTGAACCATGAGTCGTTGAGTCATGAGTCGCTGAGTCATGAGTCGCTGAGTCAGAAACTTCCATAAGTCACACAACAGTTGAGTCGGAGACTAGCTGAGCCGGTCTTTGATGAGTCGGACCTAGATCATATGAGTCGGTGAGTTCCTTCTTCGGTCATTGAGTCGTACGCGAGTTAATTGTACTTGGCTTTCTGATTTGCACACTTGAACCGCTAACGACTCATGGTGAGTCGTAAATCTTCTGAGTCGCTTAATGCTTTATCTGATGAGTCGGCCCAAGCTTCAGTGGGGTTAACAGTAGCTATAGTAGGCATACGATACTGGTCGTATGTTGGCTAGGATTTATATTCTACTTTCGAAACTGTTTTCTACACTATGCACTAATAATAATATCAAAATGATTTAAATTTTGCGTAGTAAGCATCTTTGACTATCATAAGGAGAAATCTCCTCCAATCCTGCGTTTGCATTGTGTGTGTGGCGGGAGGCCTTATGGTAGTTTCATTTTCAAAAAGCATTGCGGATTTCAAAATTTAAATTTTCTTGTTGCTTGTTTAAAGATAAACTGTTTTGAGTTCTCACACCAGTCCCATGACTGACCTGGAGTTTATTGTTCCTTTCCTAAACTCTGGGTGCCCCCTATTTTCCACACGGGCAGTCTAGAGTTAGGTTATCAGGTTATTCTGGGTGCCCACTTACGACTCATATTGAGTCGGTAACGACTCATGACTTGACAATTTCAGACCAGAACTCTCTATAAATAGGCGACCACCTCCAACATTCAAAGGACTTTTTGCGCATTCTCTTCACACACCGTTACCTTGCTGCATTGAGAACTTCATCAACACTTAGAGCTTCCAAGATTAGAGGAATACATCAAAGAAATTCACGAAGAAACCACACATCTTCAACATGAATCTAAGAACTTTAATCGACATCGAAGCTTAAGACTTGTTCCAAATCACTTGTAACTTGAAGTGTATTGTACTTGAGAAGAATTGTATCAGTTTGTAACGGGATTATTAATAAAAGTACTTAGAGTGGACGTAGGCTATACCCTTAAGCCGAACCACTATAAAATCGTTGTTGTTTACTGCTTTTCTGCTATTACTTGCTTGTAATTCTTTCCCGATCTATCGGGTGGTGCTTTCACAACTACACTTTACACACCGGGGTGTTAGCGCTCACATTTTAGCGTTAACATTTTTGGTGCTTTCACTGAGAATTGAACTCAGGAAAACTGTCATCATTGCTTCGCAGAGATTTGAAGAAAGAATTTCTTTAAAAACCAGAAGTCTATCTGAGATTATGGCTCCTGGAAGGAAAAGTAGATCTATCAGATCTGGAAACATTCAAGAGGGAACCTCCACTTCGCCTGTACCTAATCAACCCACTCCGTCTGTTGGAGTTACGAAAGCGGAGTTGGATGCTGTGATTCTAGGGCTAAACCAGCAGATAAACGCCCAAAATGCACAAATAGAGGCTCAAAGTGCCCAGAATGCTCTGATTCTGAATAAATTGAACGATTTACTTGGGGCAAACAATCAACCAGCTTGTAATGAAAGGAACTGTGCTGGCAACATTCATGATGTTAGTGAAAGGAATGCTCCTGAAAGGGCTACTAGTCCCTTTGAGCAGGCAGTTCCTGAGGCTGGTGGATCTAAAACTCGACATGATGAGGAATATCTTTCTGGAATGGTCCGGCAGATCATGAAAGAAAGTATGCAAAGGGTTGAAGATGAGAAGGAATGGGGTTTCGCTCCAAGTAAAACTCCGTTCACTGAAAAAATCTTGAAGGCGGAATTTCCAAGGAAGTTTGTCCCTCCGACTATTCCAGCTTACAAAGGGACAAGTGATCCGAATGAGTTCCTGTATAAATATGATTGGCACATGACAGGTGCCAGGGCCTCTGACGAAATAAAATGTCGATATTTCCCCGTATACCTTGAAGGTGTGGCTCTACTATGGTTCACCAAGTTGCCAGTCCGATCTATCGATCAGTTTTCAGACTTGACCAGAAAATTCAAAGAGCAGTTTAGACTATATGCTTCGAAGGCCAAGGACATTATGTCACTATCGAGTTTGGAGCAGAATCCTGGGGAGTCTATCAGATCCTTCTTGAACCGCTTTAATATAGCACTGGCTGAGGTGGACAATGCTGAACCACGAATGATATTGACTTATCTGATGAGGGCTATTGATAAGTCAAGCGAATTTGGGAAATGGTTAAATATGAAGGAGCCAACCTCTCTCGAAAAGTTCTACAAAAAAGCAGATGAATTCATTCGCTTGGAAAGCCGTCCTTTACCGGTAAAGACAGTGTTGCAGAAAGCAGAAGACAACACTGCCGCACCACGCAAGAATGAATCGGTGGGGCAAAAAAGGGAGAATGATAATGGGAAGAAACAGGGTAATCTGAAGAAGCCCCGATCCTTCAAGACATCAGAGTATACTCCATTATCACATACGCCGGAGCACATCTACCTTGCCACTAAAGATTCCGTCGATTTCCCTAAACCTATCCCTTTGAGGACCGGGAAAAAAGCCATACAGAGTGGGAAGTTCTGTCGTTTCCACAATCAACCCGGTCATGAAACTGATGAATGCCGTCAGTTGAAAAATCTGATTGAAGAGTTGCTAAGAGAGAACAAACTACAACAATTTGTGAAGAAGAATAGCAACAATCCTGCATCGTCAAGTCAGGGGCAACAGGTTCCTGTTCATCAGCCCAGGACAGGTGAGAAAGCTACGGGACATGAATCTGGAAGGCCCGTTATAAATGTCATTACAGGAGGGCCTCACCCAGCTGGCAAAAGCTGGGGTGAGATGGAGAGATATTCCAGGGCTTTGAAATATGCTCCAGCCGAAGAAGACGTCTTTGTTTTAGAAGACACTACGCCCCTGAAACAACAGAAAACTTTCAGCGATGATATTGTTTTCAGGGCCAGAGATTCCACAGGTATAGAAGCTCCTACCCTAGATCCCTTGGTCATCTCGGCTGGTATTGGACCGGCCATTGTCAGAAGAGTCCTCATTGACTGCGGAGCATCATGCAATATCCTCTTCAAGAAGACATTTGACCAGATGAAAATCCCTATGATTGATGTACAAGCCTCATCACAGAAGATCGCTGGCTTCACTGGGGAGCCAAAACAACCAATTGGGACCATCGATCTGCTTGTAGAACTTGGAGAAGCAGAAAGGAAAGTGGTCCGCAAGCAAACATTTGTGATTGTCGATGAGTTTTCTGCTTATAATGCTTTTCTTGGCCGTCCAACACTCGCAGCATTCAAAGCTATCCTAGCCCCGTGGTGCCTCACTATTAAATTCCCTACTGACAATGGAGTAGGAGTTATAAAAGGGGATCAAAATGCTGCGCGAGAGTGCTATTTGACAGAGCTGCGAGAGTCAAGAAAAAGAGAAATGGGGAAGGATGCGGCAACCCCGGTCCGCATCAAAGAACCAGCCTTGTAGCAATTACGGGGCGGACCCTGCACTGGCGAGCACAGCGGGGCACGGAAAGAAATGGATCCCAGAAAAGCCAGTGCAGGGGAGAATAGAGTGGTACCGGTGGAAACGACAGTTCCGGTACCTGTTGACCCGAAGGACCCAAATAAGGTGTTCAATGTGGGTTCACAGCTTAATGTGTCAATTCAGAATATCTTGATATCTTTCCTGAAAGCAAATCTGGATGTCTTTGCTTGGAGTCATGCCGATATGTGTGGAATATCCCCAGAAGTTGCAGTACACGCTCTGAATATTGACCCAAAGTTTACGCCAGTTAAACAGAAAAGAAAAACCCAAGGTCCAGAAAGGTCAGCAGCATTGAAAGAAGAAGTTGATCGACTCATGGAAAATAACTTCATCAAAGAATCTACATATCCGAATTGGGTTTCAAATCCTGTGTTGGTCAAGAAAGCTAATGGAAAATGGAGAGTGTGCATTGATTTTTCTGATCTAAACAAAGCTTGCCCCAAAGATTGCTTCCCATTACCCAGGATCGATCAACTGGTAGACGGAACTGCGGGACATGAATTGTTATCTTTCATGGATGCCTACTCCGGTTATAACCAAATCATGATGCACGAGCCGGATCAGGAGGATACAAGCTTTATCACAGATGTTGGACTTTATTGCTACAGAGTTATGCCCTTCGGATTGAAAAATGCAGGTGCAACCTACCAAAGACTTGTTAATGCTATGTTCAAACCGCAATTGGGCAAAACTATGGAAGTCTACGTCGACGACATGTTAGTGAAGTCCAGGAAAGCAGCGGATCACATTGAACACTTAGCAGAAATGTTCGCAGTCCTCCGTAAATACAGAATGAAACTTAACCCTCTGAAATGTACATTTGGGGTCGAGTCCGGAAAGTTCTTAGGTTTCATCGTCAGTGCTAGGGGCATTGAGGCTAGTCCAGCTCAAATTACTGCCTTGAAAGAAGTTAAAGCTCCTAGAACAAAGAAGGAATTGCAGAGTCTCAACGGAAAGGTCGCCGCCCTGAGTCGGTTCATTTCCAAAGCCACTGATAAATGCATCCCATTCTTTGACGCCCTGAAGAAAGGAAAGAAGAATTTTGAATGGACTTCCGAATGCCAAAAAGCCTTCGATGAGTTGATCGGTCATATGGAAACGCCTCCAATACTTTCTAGGCCAGGCAATGGTGAGGATCTTCTTATATACTTGGCAGTATCATCTCATGCTCTAAGTGCAGCGCTGATACGGGAAGACAAAAGGATTCAACATCCGGTTTACTATATCAGCAAAAGACTCACTGGGGCAGAGCTGAATTACTCCAAGTTGGAAAAACTCGCCTATTGCCTACTAGTTGCATCAAGGAAACTGAGGCAATATTTCCAAGCTCATCCTATCAAAGTACTCACTGATCAACCTCTAAAGCAAGTCCTATTTCGCCCTGAAACTTCGGGTCGCCTTCTAAAATGGAACATTGAACTCAGTCAATATGACATCACCTATCACCCCTGAAAAGCAATCAACGGACAAGCTTTAGCTGATTTCATTGCAGAATTCACAGAGAAAGATAATGGTGAGGAAGAAACGATCAATGATTCCCTAATCCAGTGGAAGATGTATGTTGATGGCGCAAGAAATGACTACTGTTCTGGAGCTGGAGTGGTACTTGAAACTCCTGAAGGTCGATCATTATGTTATGCACTAAGATTGGAATTTCCTTCAACAAACAACGAAGCAGAATATGAAGCTCTTATTGCAGGTCTGAAAATCGCTAAAGAGCTAAACATTCGAGCATTACAAATCTTCAGTGATTCTCAGCTTATTGTATGCCAAGTCAAGAAGGAATTTCAAGCAGAAGGTGGAAACCTGCCTTCCTACTTGTCAAAGGCTTGGGAACTCCTATGTGAACTCGATCACTATTCAATAAGCCACATTCCTCGGGAAGAGAATATGAAGGCAGATTCCCTCGCAAAGTATTCAAGTTCTGGTGAAGCTCAACTATTGGGATTGGTCCCTGTAGAAGTCCTTTCAGCACCAAGTATAGACGAGATGGATATAGACTGGATTATGAATGTATCTCAAGAACAAGAGTCATGGATGACTCCAATACTGGACTACCTACTCAGAGGTTCTCTGCCAGAAAATTCGATAGAAAGACGAAAGCTACTAAGGAAAGCCTCTCGCTATGTAATTCAGGATGGCCGATTGTACAGACGGGGATTCTCAATGCCATTGCTTCGATGTGTATCCCGGGAAGAGTCCAAAACAATCCTAGCTGAGGTGCATGGAGGAGAATGTGGTGATCATTCAGGTGGTCAAACATTAGCAAAGAAAATTCTCCGATACGGATATTTTTGGCCAGAAATTAATCGAGATGCTGCAGATTACTCCCGAAAATGTGACAAATGCCAAAGATTTGCCAAAATTCCTAGAGCACCTTCTACCGAACTCACACAGATGGTCAGTCCATGGCCATTTGCAATTTGGGGAATGGATCTCATTGGGCCGCTACCAACTGCTAAATCAGGGATTAAATATGCTATTGTTGCAGTTGATTATTTTACTAAATGGGCTGAAGCTGAACCATTGGCTACTATCACTTCTAAGAAAATGATAAGCTTTGTGACCAAGAATATCATTTGCAGGTACGGCGTGCCTCAGAAAATAATCACAGACAATGGTACTCAGTTTGAAAGCGAGGAATTCCAGGATTTTTGCAAACGATTCAAAATCCAGAAAAGCTTTTCGGCAGTAGCTCATCCGCAGGCTAACGGGCAAGTGAAAGCCGTGAACAAAATCATCAAATCAACCATCAAAAAGCAACTCGAAAGAGCAAAAGGTGGTTGGGTCGATAAACTACCACTTGCACTATGGGCATACAGAACTACTCACAAAACTGCAACTGGGCATACTCCTTTTTCGTTAGCATACGGATCAGAAGCAATGATCCCGGTTGAAACAGAGGTCCCTTCACACAGAAGAATCCATTTCAATCAAGCAGAAAATGAGAAGCTACAACTTGAAGCGCTGGATCTCCTTGATGAAAAAAGAGATGAAGCTAACCCCAGAGTTGCAGCTCATCAGCAAAGGATAGCCAGACATTTCAATTCCAAAGTTCGTCAACGCAGCTTTGAAATTGGAGATCTAGTCCTGAAAAGAATTATGACCGCGACAGGTGTGTTTGGGCCAAATTGGGAAGGACCATATGTAATAGGTCAGAAGCTTCTTGACGGCACATTCAAGCTCACCACTGTTGATGGAGATCAAATTCCAAGGGCATGGAACAGCAACCATTTGCGTCCATACTTTACTTGAAAATTTTGTTAAAACATTGTAAAATGAATTATGAATGTATGATTCTTGTAATTGAAAGCAATTGTGAAACTGATGCAAGTAAATAATGAAAGAATATAAAGTGGATGTAGGCCCAATTTCATGGCCGAACCACTATAAATCTTGTGTTCCTTATTATTATTATATGTTTGCTTTGTTTTCGATATAAAAATACATAAAATGTATTGCTGAAATGTCAATTTAAATTTTTGCAGACAATGGAAATAAAACTTGCGCATAATAAGACCGAGCGATTCTCACCATCATTCAACAAACAAATTTCAAGTCACAAAGACCCCGAATTCAAATCCTAGATAGGAAATACTTCAATTGAACGGCTAATGATTTCGATAGAAACGAGCCCTTGCTGATAAATTGAGATCGTTTGAACAAACAAACATCCAATTAGGAAGCTAGTGCCCGTTCTCACGAACTTGCCAGACAATGAAGTACACTTCCTTGGATTAAACAAGCCACTTGTGAGAAAAGGGGAATGAAAACTTGAAAAAAGGAAAAAGAAAAAAAGAAAAAAAGAGAGGATCGCTGAAAAGGCATAAGCAAGTGAATAGAGGAACAACCAGGGCTACCATCAGCAGCACAAGTCCACTTCGGAGGCGCAACTCTTCGGAGGATAAAAGACCTCTAACGGGTCATACGCCACAAAAAAGAAAGTTCTCTACTCAACAAAAAAGATTGGAGGAGTCATGACCCTCCAACCATGAGAGAGTAACTTCCAGGCGATGAAAACCCTCTCTGAGGCACATTTCACCAGGAGTTGAAGTGTTATGACCGCTCTTCGGGATTTCACTTCACCAGAGTTGAAATGTAAACAAAATAAAAGCCCTCTTCGGAGGCCCATTTCACCAGGAGTTGAAGTGTTATGACCGCTCTTCGGGATTTCACTTCACCAGAGTTGAAATGTAAACAAAATAAAAGCCCTCTTCGGAGGCCCATTTCACCAGGAGTTGAAGTGTTATGACCGCTCTTCGGGATTTCACTTCACCAGAGTTGAAATGTAAACAAAATAAAAGCCCTCTTCGGAGGCCCATTTCACCAGGAGTTGAAGTGTTATGACCGCTCTACGGGATTTCACTTCACCAGAGTTGAAATGTAAACAAAATAAAAGCCCTCTTCGGAGGCACATTTCGCCAGGAGTTGAAGTGTAACAACCGCTCTTCGGAATTTCACTTCACCAAAGTTGAAATGCAAAAACAAAATAAAGACCTTCCTGAAAGCCCACGTTTCACCGAGATTGAAGTAAAACTTCCAAGTGTTGAAACGCAAAAAGGCTTTCTTCGAAGGCACAACTCTTTGGAGGTACACGTTTCACCAAGATTGAAATAAAACTTCCAAGTGTTGAAACGTGAAAAATCCCTCCTTAGAGGTACAACCCCCTCCCGGGGACACAATTCCAAGGAAAGACCTCTTCGAAGACACAATCAAGAAGAAAGACCTCTTCGGAAGCCCACGTTTCACCAAGATTGAAATAAAACTTCCAAGTGTTGAAACGTGAAAAGGCTTTCTTCAAAGGCACAACTCTTTGGAGGTACACGTTTCACCGAGATTGAAATAAAACTTCCAAGTGTTGAAACGTGAAAAATCCCTCCTCAGAGGTACAATTTTGTATAAAAAAAAAATTCCTCATCAAAAGCGTACTTTAACTTTCAAAGGAAGAGTAATTTACCTACTATGGAAAATGATCGTAAAAAAAAAAAAAAAAAAAAAAAGAAAAGAAGTTAAAGTACCCTTCAGAGGTCCGCTTTACCACATAGAGGAATTCACTTGGTAAAATATGCACATAAGCAAAAGAAAAAAGTGATTTCTTCGAACGACAAAGCGTAGAAACTTATACGAAGGGAGTTGTACTCTACAAAAATTTTCTTTAAAGAATAAAATAATTATTCTTTAGCAAATAAGAGTGCAAGTCCCCTCGAAGTATAAAATATTGCAGCAAGCTTAAGGTATGGGGGCAACATGGTATAGTAGTGTAGCTGCATCAGTAAAGTAATACTCAAACAACATACCATAAGCCCGCTGCACTATCATATAAATAAACTTGTGCAAAAATGAATAATAAATGCATACTCAAATTCAAACAGAAGTTTGTACAAACGAAGAATCATTTTATTCAACTATAATACAGATACAGGTTTCAAAATAAAAGCGAGGGCCGGTACCCGCACAACTCTCGGCCAGTTCATACAAAAGACAAGAAGCTAAAGTCTTCACTTCTTTTTACTGCCTTTGGACCCTTTACCCGGCCGAATGACCAGCTTTTCAGGTCGACCAGTGGGTATAAGGGAGGAAGGAGAGGTAGGCGCAGCTGGCCCAACTTCTGGCTCCTCTTCAGTGGCAGTGATTATCTTCCCTCTCCTCTTTGATGCTCCTTGCTTCCTTCTCCTCTTCGAGGAAGACTCACTTCCTGGAGTGACAAGTTTAGATAGAGTTATGTCGTCAGAAGGAGTCCGCTCCGGAGATATGTCGCCTCCCTCAAGTCCCTCATCTTTCTGCTCTTGCGAAGCAATGGGATCGTCCAGGCCATGGAGAGCCTCTATTTGTTCCTCCTGTGATCCAGGCTGCGAAGCAGAAGGAGGAGCCACCTGAAGAGATGGAGGAGGGATTACCGGAGAAGTAGAGATTTGAGCAGTGCTTGATACTTTTTCTACAGAAGAAAAGAGGTTAAAGTCAGTAAAGAGAGGAGATGAAGGTTCACCAATGAAGTCAGTAAAGAGAGGAGATGAAGGCTCGTCAAGGTTAAGAAAATAGCCAAGGAGCTCATGAAACTCATACGAAATAAATGAGTAACCCGCTTGAGCAAAATTGACAGTAGCGAGATTAACAGTGAAATTACCTGGAGAAGCTGGTTTCCTGATATCGACTTCATAAGCTTGCGCATCAGCGCTCTCATCACCCTCGTCCCCACCTTGTATGCTTGTAATCTCAGTGGTAACTTTGGTGGGAGATGCAAGATGGGAACTGGAACCAATAATGTCGACTTCAGACGAAGAAGGTGGCTGGACTAGAGTAGTTGAAGTGGTTTTCCCCAGCCGGTCCCCTTCCGTCACTTCAGTTCTTAATTTGGCAAGTTGTTCCTTTCCCTTGGCAAGGGCATCATCAAAATAATGCCTTTCCAGGGCTGATTCGTCATAACCAGCACCTTCAGCACCAAGCATCTCAAGAGCGGCCTCCCATACTTCAGCTAAAGTGATTTCATACTTAGGACCAAGAAAAGCGAGGCTTCCACGCCTCAAGACGCTATGCAAGTAGAAGTCGAATAATGTTGAGCCGAAGCTGTTTTTGGTCGCCTCATGAGATTCTTCGGCTGCGATTTTGCCGGCGACAGCCTCATCACGCTCCCTTTCAGTTTTGGCAAGCTGAAGCTTAAGCATTTGTATCTCCGCCTCCTGGGAGTTGTTTTTCTTTCGAAGCTCAGCAATATCAGAGACATAGCCTTCACTAATTCTTTTTTGTGCTTCGAGCCTGTCTTCGGCATCCCTCTGGCTAGCGTGAGCGTCTCTCACTTGTTTCAGGAGCACTTCTTCTTTCTGAGAATATGAAGTAGAGGAAGCAGCAAGCTCATGTTTCAAATTCTCAACCTTTGCTTCGAGCTCCTCATTGTAAGAAGCAATGTTCCTCATTTCGGTGTCGTGTTGCTCAACGACCTTTTGCCATTCGGCCTTATCGTTTTCCATAGTAAGCATGGCCTCTATGTTGGCACGGTTAACTCTTTGAAGCTCATCGACAAGCTTCTGCCAGTTTGACATCCTCTCGATATCGAGCTTGACTGCATCAAGATTGCGCAACATAGCAGACTTGTCGATGGGGACCAAGTCTAGGTCGAACCTCACCCCCTTAAGGCACCATTGAGGAAATCGGCTCTGCAGAGTGGCAGGACCCGGTCCAACTTGAAATTTGGGCCTGCTAATTATCGTTTGAATGTCTGATTTCCCAAGAGCGGGAGAGTCAGAAGGAATGTCGAGCGAGGCAGGAGTAGTAACTTTCTCAGGAGTAGTAGAGGCCTGCTTTTCACTGTGACGGGCTCATTTGCTTAAGTCTTCACTCATGTGACCTTTTCCTCGATCGTCATGAGTTTTTCTCTTGTGGGAGTCATCGCCTTTTTGCCAAGAATCATGGTGCTCTTCTCTCTCCCTTCTTTCGCGACGTTCTTCTTCAGTCCTCCTTTCATGAGCCTTTCGGGCAGCCCTTTCTTCGTCAGATTCTCTGTAGGAGGGAAAGTAACGCCTATAATCGTATTGACCACACCCCCCGTAGCGTTGGAAATCCTGATAATATGATCCGCCGCGTGTCATTGAAGGATCTGAAATAAGAAAAGATAAGCTTTAGAAATCTTTAAAGTATGAGAAGATAAGTGCATAAATGTGCTGGAAAATCCTTAGTTGTGTGTGAAGTGCAAACTACTCGCGTTGGACTAACGAACCACTCCTCAGTTGGGGGGAAGTAATAGGTCCCACTGTCGGTGACAATTCTTGGGATAAAGGAGTTGGAGTCTGTTGGAGGGCAGATGTCGCTTCAATCATCGGGGGTACAGTTTTACCACAGGCAGGGTCATCTTTAAAGAGCTCTTGGGAAGTGACGATTATGTCACTTAAATCCCCAAAGACGTCATCACCGTCATGCCCAACCTGATTCCCTCCATCAGCTCCTTTGTCAGCACTCTTCCTGGTTTGGGAAAGGGGCTCCTCTTCTTCTTCAATTATGGGAGCAAGTGCGGGCTTTTCGGAGGGTCCCGCATCGTCTCTTGGAGTAGAGCACTTTACTAGTAAGGTTTCTGCAGAAATTTCTCCTCGCACGTGCTCTTTAGTGGAGATCGGAAGATCAGGAGTTTTCACCGGAGAATCAGGAACCTCCGTTGGAGCTTCATGAGGCCGAGTAAAGCGAGAGGGATGGAGGAGTCCGTATTGATGTAAAAATTCATCGTTTAGCAGAAACTTTATGCTCCTCTCTTCTACCGGCACGGCATTTAATCTTTCAAAAATTTGCTTAAGACTTGGGTCCCTAGCAGGGGGTGGAAGTGCTAAAACAGGAAAAGAATGAAATTAGCAATTGAGAGTTGAGATCTCGAGAAAGTTTCAAAACGGAAAAAGTAAAGACAGGAAATCTTACTTCCCACTCTCCAGATGGCATAAAACCCTAGAGGGCAGCGAACAAAGAAAAACTGATTCAAAAATCCGTGAGCGCTTTCAGAGAGATCAGTAATAAGTTTGCGGTTTCGAGCGTTTCTTATAACCACGATGGAGGGATGGTCTTTAATTTTCGTGAATGAGCAAAAATAGCAGATCTCCCCGGAGCTTGGTAATCGATCCAAAACTCTCCTAAATAGAACACATAACCCCATCAGAATGGCGTAGCCATTGGGGTGTAATTGGAATGGAGAGATAGACAACCGAAGCAGGAACTGTTGAAGAAAGTCATTAAAGGGAGGAATAGCGCCGTTCAAGCACATTTGGCGATTAACAGCAACAAAGCCAAGAGGGGGCCTATCCGCGGTGTCATTTGGCCCCGGAAGTAAGATGTCAGCATCATCAATGCCAAACTGGACGCGCAGTTGGTTAAACACCCGCTGATTCAAAGTTGTGGATGATCTCTCTGGAGGGTTGTCTACAGGGATGGCTACTGGGAAGACATCTTCAGCCTGGCCCATTGGCTCTTCTTGATGAGAGGTCATTCTACACAAGCAACTGGATGTTCAAATGCGAAGGTGCACGTTTCCTAAAAAGTGTGAAGTGTCGTGCAAAGCTAATAAAAAAAAATAACAAGTAAAGATAACTGGAATTAAACTGATTGACGATTGATTGACTACGGTAATTTCGGAACTTGTTATTTAAAGCTCAAGCATAATATTAATGCGGGCTGATCAGTTTCAATTGACTAATCCAGTGCTGCTTTAATATTCTACTTGAAATCGATAGCACTTCGTTCACACGATTTATTTAAGTTAATTATCTGTTATTAACTAATATGTCATTTGATGTGGGAAGTCGATGGCAGTATATTCGTCCCAATTTCCTGTAAATATCATGTTAAATAGGTTATTAGCTTACAAGTTAAAGCAATCTGTAAAAGATTCAAGCAGCAGTTCAAGGTTCAAGTGGAGTTTAAAAGTGCAAGTGCTAAGTCGTAGACGATTCAAGGACTAAGTCGAAGACGACTCAGCAATACTTAGGTCACGAGTCATAAAAGAAAGAATAGATGTCAGCTCAGAATTACGAAAAATTCATCAAGACATGTCTCGGCCCCGACTCAAGTCTTGTGTCGTGAAGGTTGGTGAGCCGGTCCAGAGTTGAATCGCAAAGGGTTTTAGGTCGTTCAAGATTATTAAGTCGCATCAGGGGTAGTGTTTTACTCTGATTGGCCTATCTACCATACAACTCCAAAACCCGTTTCCCTCCTACCCCATGTTAACCCAATGACCTATCTCCAAGTCCTATCTTCGGATCCTAACCCATAACCCGTTAACCTAATGGTATCTCCAAAGATAGCAACTTTAATCCTATCACGATACAGAATCGCCTCGAATGGTGGATCGCCGCAAGTCAAATCAGGCGGGCTCAAATTCATCGGCGATCAATCCAACCAAATTCGTAAGGCTCGAAGGAATGAACCGAAAGTGAAAAATTAAACGCATGAATCAATGGTGATCAACAATCAGAGGGAAAGCAGGATCGCTTACGTGGTGTGATGCTCGAGAGAATTGAAAGTGGATCAAGTTGAAATTGCTTTTGGAGCTCAGAGAAATTTTAATGGCAGAAAACGACTCACAAGATTGGTATGAGAAGAAGATGAAAGTGACGAGTCATGCCTTTTATACCGAGGTAGTAGGACGTGAGTCGGCATATGCCGGTTAAGATAAGTCGAAGCACACGACCTACGACTTAGGCGTGTGCTTCGAGGGGCAAATGTTAACCCCACTAAAGCCTGGGCCGACTCATCTGATCTAGGTCCGACTCATTAAAGACCGACTCATCTGATCCCGACTCATCCACTTAAGGTCCTTAAGTATCACAATGGGTTTGCGACTCAAGGGATTAACGGTTCATAAGAAAAGGCCGACTCAAGTTCGTTAACGACTCAACGACCCAAGAAGCCTGTGACTTAAGGGGTCTACGACTTAAGGAACCTGACGAGTTAAGGAAATTCTACGAGTTAAGGATGGCACGACTCGGGGAAGTCTACGACTCAAAAGATAGGTCAATTCACAACCTAAGACTCAGAGACAAGCTCAGAATCATGCTGCAAAGGGGTTGGCTCGTTGATGAGTTACGACTTGTTATGAGCCGTGCATGACTCATGAAGACAGAAAGATAGCTGCATCCTAATAACTCGTAAACGACTTGGGACCAGATAAGACGGGTCATAAGCTAACTGACTAAAATCCCAAAACAACAAAGGGCCGACCTACGACTTACGGTAGGTCGTTCACGACCTAACTTGAGTCGTCCACGACTTAAAGCTACTATGAAGAAATCCAGCGCTGCCTCATCTTGGACCATGACCTATTAACTCGCAGACGAGTTAAGACTTGTGCTGTTACAGAAGACCGGAGAAGCTCTGATATGAAGTCAGGACTCAACCAGCTGAGTCGCCTATGACATACGACTCATCGAGAGTCGGTCACAACTTACGACTCATATTGAGTCGGTAACGACTCATGACTTGACAATTTCAGACCAGAACTCTCTATAAATAGGCGACCACCTCCAACATTCAAAGGACTTTTTGCGCATTCTCTTCACACACCGTTACCTTGCTGCATTGAGAACTTCATCAACACTTAGAGCTTCCAAGATTAGAGGAATACATCAAAGAAATTCACGAAGAAACCACACATCTTCAACATGAATCTAAGAACTTTAATCGACATCGAAGCTTAAGACTTGTTCCAAATCACTTGTAACTTGAAGTGTATTGTACTTGAGAAGAATTGTATCAGTTTGTAACGGGATTATTAATAAAAGTACTTAGAGTGGACATAGGCTATACCCTTAAGCCGAACCACTATAAAATCGTTGTTGTTTACTGCTTTTCTGCTATTACTTGCTTGTAATTCTTTCCCGATCTATCGGGTGGTGCTTTCACAACTACACTTTACACACCGGGGTGTTAGCGCTCACATTTTAGCGTTAACACCCCGCGTGTGCCGACTCATATCCTACTACCTTGGTATATAAATAGCATGAATCGTCATTCTTATCTTCTTATTCTTTTACCGATCTCGTAAGTCGTTTTCCGCCATTAACACATCTCCAAGCTCCCAAAAGCAATTTCAACTAAAAATCTCCTCCGATCATCTCTGACATCACACCACGTAAGCAATTTCGCCTCCTTTCTGATTGTCGATCATCATTTCCCTGTGCGCACCGTCCTTATCTTCAATTTATCCCCTTGAGCTTTGCGAGTTAGGTTGCTCTAATCATTGATGTATTGAGGATTGTCTGATTCAATGATTTGCAACTCGAGGCGATCCACTGACGCGATAAAATTAGGGTTGTAGATTGAGAGTTTATTGTGTTAATGGGTTAGATGGTTGATTCGAATGCTGCTGTAGGTTTGACTCGGCTCCTTTCGTATGACCCAGTGACCCTCACGATTTAATCATGGCACGACTCATCATGCTCCTCAACTTGAGCTTTGAGTCGCGACCGAGACAGAACCCCTGAATTGTGGCCGAGATAAAACCTTTGAATCGCGGCCGAGATAAAACCTTTGAGTCGCGGCCGAGATAGAACCTTTGAGTCGCGGCCGAGATAAAACTTAGAGATTTCCTTATTATTTTGAACCAGAGCTCCTTTAACATACTCCACGACCTAAGCCCTGAGTCGTTGCCGAGATAAGACTTAGCCTTGAGTCGTTGCCGAGATAAGACTTGGAGATAATCTCCTTATCTCCACGACTCATTACTTAGGGCACTGCCGACTCAGAACTTTTGAACCGTTGATGGGTTATGACTTGTGTAAATTCTGCTTGAACATTGGACCATTGCATTAACTTCGAACTGTTGAATTTTATTGCACTCATTCACAGGTTATTTTGACTTGCAGGCTAATAACCTGTTCAATACAACATTCACAGAAAACTGGGACGAATATACTTGTCATTGACTGCCCACATCGAATGACAGATTAGTTAACAATAGATGATTAACTTGAATAAATTGTGTGTATGAAGTGCCTTTAACTTATCAATTTCAAACAAAATACCAAAGCAATGCTGAAATAGTCAATAGAAATCGACCCGCTTGCACTAATATTATGCTTGAGCTTTAGATTAACAAGTTCTGAAATGTTTACAATCGATCAAGCATCGATCAGTATAATTCCAGTTAAATATACTTGTCACTTTTTATTAGTCTTGCACAACACTTCACACTTTTTAGGAAACGCGCACCTTCGCATTTGAACATCCAGTTGCTTGTGTAGAATGACCTCTCATCAAGAAGAGCCGATGGGCCAGGCTGAAGATGTCTTCCCAGTAGCTATCCCTGTAGACAACCCTCCGGAGAGAACATCCACAACTTTGAATCAGCGGGTGTTTAACCAACTGCGCGTCCAGTTTGGCATTGATGATGCTGACGTCTTACTTCCGGGGCCAAATGACACCGCGGATAGGCCCCCTCTTGGCTTTGTTGCTGTTAATCGCCAAATGTGCTTGAACGGCGCTATTCCTCCTTTTAATGACTTTCTTCAACAGTTCCTGCTTCGGTTGTCTATCTCTCCATTCCAATTACACCCCAATGGCTACGCCATTCTGATGGGGTTATGTGTTCTATTTAGGAGAGTTTTGGATCGATTACCAAGCTTCGGGGAGATCTGCTATTTTTGCTCATTCACGAAAATTAAAGACCATCCCTCCATCCTGGTTATAAGAAGCGCTCGAAACCGCAAACTTATTACTGATCTCTCCGAAAGCGCTCACGGATTTTTGAATCAGTTTTTCTTTGTTCGCTGCCCTCCAGGGTTTTATGCCATCTGGAGAGTGGGAAGTAAGATTTCCTGTCTTTACTTTTTCCATTTTGAAACTTTCTCGAGATCTGAACTCTCAGTTGCTAATTTCATTCTTTTCCTGTTTTAGCACTTCCACCCCCTGCTAGGGACCCAAGTCTTAAGCAAATTTTTGAAAGATTAAATGCCGTGCTGGTAGAAGAGAGGAGCATAAAGTTTCTGCTAAACGATGAATTTTTACATCAATACGGACTCCTCCATCCCTCTCGCTTTACTCAGCCTCATGAAGCTCCAACGGAAGTTCCTGATTCTCCGGTGAAAACTCCTGATCTTCCGATCTCCACTAAAGAGCACATGCGAGGAGAAATTTCTGCAGAAACCTTACTAGTAAAGTGCTCTACTCCAAGAGACGATGCGGGACCCTCCGAAAAGCCCGCACTTGCTCCCATAATTGAAGAAGAAGAGGAGCCCCTTTCCCAAACCAGGAAGAGTGCCGACAAAGGAGCTGATGGAGGGAATCAGGTTGGGCATGATGGTGATGACGTCTTTGGGGATTTAAGTGACATAATCGTCACTTCCCAAGAGCTCTTTAAAGATGACCCTGCCTGTGGTAAAACTGTACCCCCGATGATTGAAGCGACATCTGCCCTCCAACAGACTCCAACTCCTTTATCCCAAGAATTGTCACCGACAGTGGGATCTATTACTTCCCCCCAACTGAGGAGTGGTTCGTTAGTCCAACGCGAGTAGTTTGCACTTCACACACAACTAAGGATTTTCCAGCACATTTATGCACTTATCTTCTCATACTTTAAAGATTTCTAAAGCTTATCTTTTCTTATTTCAGATCCTTCAATGACACGCGGCGGATCATATTATCAGGATTTCCAACGCTACGGGGGGCGTGGTCAATACGATTATAGGCGTTACTTTCCCTCCTACAGAGAATCTGATGAAGAAAGGGCTGCCCGAAAGGCTCATGAAAGGAGGACTGAAGAAGAACGTCGTGAAAGAAGGGAGAGAGAAGAGCGCCATGATTCTTGGCAAAAAGGCGATGACTCCCACAAGAGAAAAACTCATGACGATCGAGGAAAAGGTCACATGGGTGAAGACTTAAGCAAACGAGCCTGTCACAGTGAAAAGCAGGCCTCTACTACTCCTGAGAAAGTTACTACTCCTGCCTCGCTCGACATTCCTTCTGACTCTCCCGCTCTTGGGAAATCAGACATTCAAACGATAATTAGCAGGCCCAAATTTCAAGTTGGACCGGGTCCTGCCACTCTGCAGAGCCGGTTTCCTCAATGGTGCCTTAAGGGAGTGAGGTTCGACCTAGACTTGGTCCCCATCGACAAGTCTGCCATGTTGCGCAATCTTGATGCCGTCAAGCTCGATATTGAGAGGATGTCGAACTGGCAAAAACTTGTTGACGAGCTTCAAAGGGTTAACCGTGCCAACATAGAGGCCATGCTTACTATGGAAAACGATAAGGCCGAATGGCAAAAGGTCGTTGAGCAACACGACACCGAAATGAGGAACATTGCTTCTTACAATGAGGAGCTTGAAGCAAAAGTCGAGGAATTGAAACATGAGCGTGCTGCTTCCTCTACTTCCTATTCTCAAAAAGAAGAAGTGCTCCTGAAACAAGTGAGAGACGCTCACGCTAGCCAAAGGGATGCCGAAGACAGGCTCGAAGTACAAAAAAGAATCAGTGAAGGCTATGCTACTGATATTGCTGAGCTCCGAAAGAAAAACAACTCCCAGGAGGCGGAGATACAAATGCTTAAGCTTCAGCTTGCCAAAACCGAAAGGGAACGTGATGAGGCTGTCGCCGGCAGAATCGCAGCTGAAGAGTCTCATGAGGCGACCAAAAACAGCTTCGGCTCAACATTATTCGACTTCTACTTGCATAGCGTCTTGGGGCGTGGAAGCCTTGCTTTTCTAGGTCCCAAGTATGAGATCACTTTAGCTGAAGTGTGGGAGGCCGCCCTTGAGATGCTTGGTGCTGAAAGTGCTGGTTATGACGAATCAGCCCTGGAAAGGCATTACTTTGATGATGACACTCGCGCTGCCCTCGCCAAGGGAAAGGAACAACTTGCCAAATTAAGAACTGAAGTGACGGAAGGGGACCAGCTGGAAAAAACCACTTCAACTACTCTAGTCCAGCCACCTTCTTCGTCTGAAGTCAACATTATTGGTTCCAGTTCCCATCTTGCATCCCCCACCAAAGTTACCACTGAGATTACAAGCATACAAGGTGGAGATGAGGGTGATGAGAGCGCTGATGCGCAAGCTTATGAAGTCGATATCAGGAAACCAGCTTTTCCAGGTAACTTCACTGTTAATCTCGCTACTGTCAATTCTGCTCAAGCGGGTTACTCATTTATTTCGCATGAGTTTCATGAGCTCCTTGGCTATTTTCTCAACCTTGATGAGCCTTCATCTCCTCTCTTTACTGACTTTATTGGTGAACCTTCATCTCCTCTCTTTACTGACTTTAACCTCTTTTCTTCTGTAGAAAAAGTATCAAGCACTGCTCAAATCTCTACTTCTCCGGTAATCCCTCCTCCATCTCTTCAGGTGGCTCCTCCTTCTGCTTCGCAGCCTGGATCACAGGAGGAACAAATAGAGGCTCTCCATGGCCTGGATGATCCCATTGCTTCGCAAGAGCAGAAAGATGAGGGACTTGAGGGAGGCGACATATCTCCGGAGCGGACTCCTTCTGACGACATAACTCTATCTAAACTTGTCACTCCAGGAAGTGAGTCTTCCTCGAAGAGGAGAAGGAAGCAAGGAGCATCAAAGAGGAGAGGGAAGATAATCACTGCCACTGAAGAGGAGCCTGAAGTTGGGCCAGCTGCGCCTACCTCTCCTTCCTCCCTTATACCCACTGGCCGACCTGAAAAGCTGGTCATTCGGCCGGGTAAAGGGTCCAAAGGCAGTAAAAAGAAGTGAAGACTTTAGCTTTTTGTCTTTTGTATGAACTGGCCGAGAGTTGTGCGGGTACCGGCCCCCGCTTTTATTTTGAAACCTGTATCTGCATTATAGTTGAATAAAATGATTCTTCGTTTGTACAAACTTCTGTTTGAATTTGAGAATGCATTTACTATTTATTTTTTGCACAAGTTTATTTACACGATATTGCAGCGAGCTTATGGCATGTTACTTGAGCGTTACCTTTTGCTGGTTTGGCTATACCATATTGTGTGTAATTATACTATATTGCCCCCATTCCATAAGTTTGCTGCAATATTCTATACTTCGAGGGGACTTGCACTCATATTTGCTAAAGAATAATTATTTTATTCTTTAAAGAAAATTTTTGCAAAGTACAACCCTCTTTGTATAAGTTTCTGCGCTTCGACCTTTGAAGAAATCACTTCTTTCTTTTGCTTAAGTACATTTTTTACCAAGTGAATTCTTTTATGCGGTAAAGCGGACCTCTAAAGGGTACTTTAACTCCCTCTCTCTCTTTTTCTCTCTCTTTTTTTTTTTTTTCGAGGAAGATTATTCCCCAGAATAGGTAAATTACTCTTTCTTCGGAAGTTAAAGTATGCCCCTGATGAGGATTTTTTTTTTATATAGAAAGTTGTACCTCTGAGGAGGGATTTTTTACGTTTCAACACTCGGAAGTTTTATTTCAATCTCGGTGAAACGTGTACCTCCAAAGAGTTTTGCCTTAGAAAGCCTTTTCACGTTTCAACACTTGGAAGTTTTATTTCAATCTCGGCGAAACGTGGGCTTCCGAAGAGGTCTTTCTTCTTGATTGTGCCTCCGAAGAGGTCTTTATTTTGTTCGTCTTTCAACTCTGGTGAAGTGAAATTCCGAAGAGCGGCCGTTACACTTCAACTCCTGGTGAAATATGCCTCCGAAGAGGTCTTTATTTTGTTTGCATTTCAACTCTGGTGAAGTGAAATCCGAAGAGCGGTCATAACACTTCAACTCCTGGTGAAATGGGCCTCCGAAGAGGGCTTTTATTTTGTTTGCATTTCAACTTTGGCGAAGTGAAACTCCGAAGAGTAACTACTCCGACTCCTGGTGAAATGTGCCTCCGAAGAGGTCTTTTTCTTTGTTTGCATTTCAACTCTGGTGAAGTGAAATTCCGAAGAGTGGCTATTTCACTTCAACTCCTGGTGAAATGTGCCTCAGAAAGGGTTTTCATTGCCTGGAAGTTACTCTCTCATGGTTGGAGGGTCATGACTCCTCCAATCTTTTTTGTTGAGTAGAGAACTTTCTTTTTTGTGGCATATGACCCATTAGAGGTCTTTTACCCTCCGAAGAGTTGTGCCTCTGAAGAGGACTTGTGCTGCCGATGATGGATTTTGGTTGTTTCCTTGTCTTCTTGCTTATGCCTTTTCACCGATCCTCTTTTTTTTTTTTCTCTTTTCAAGTTTTCATTCCCCTTTTCTTGCAAGTAGCTTGTTTAATCCAAGGAAGTGTACTTCATTGTCAGGCAAGTTCGTGAGAACGGGCACTAGCTTCCTAATTGGATGTTTGTTTGTTCAAACAATCTCAATTTATCAGCAAGGGCTCGTTTCTATCGAAATCATTAGCCGTTCAATTGAAGTATTTCCTATCTAGGATTTGAATTCGAGGTCTTTGTGACTTGAAATTTGTTTGTTGAATGATGGTGAGAATCGCTCGGTCTTATTATGCGCAAGTTTTATTTCCATTGTCTGCAAAAATTTAAATCGACATTTCAGCAATACATTTTATGTACTTTTATATCGAAAATAAAGCAAACATGTAATAAAAATAAGGAACACAAGATTTATAGTGGTTCGGCCAAGAATTTGGGCCTACATCCACTTTATATTCTTTCATTAATCACTTGCATCAGTTTTACAATTGCTTTCAATTACAAGAATCATGCATCCACAACTCTTTTATATTATTTCAACAAAATTTTCAAGTAAAATATGGACGCAAGTGATTGCTGTTCCATGCCCTTGGAATTTGAACTCCTTCAACAGTAGTGAGTTTGAATGTGCCGTCAAGAAGCTTCTGACCTATCACATATGGTCCTTCCCAATTGGGCACAAACACACCTGTCGCGGTCATAATTCTTTTCAGGACTAGATCTCCAATTTCAAAGCTGCGTTGACGAACTTTGGAATTGAAATGTCTGGCTATCCTTTGCTGATGAGCTGCAACTCTAAGATTAGCTTCGTCTCTTTTTTCATCAAGGAGATCTAGCGCTTCAAGTTGTAGCTTTTCATTTTCTGCCTGATTGAAATGGGTTCTTCTGTGTGAAGGGACCTCTGCTTCAACCGGAATCATTGCTTCCGATCCGTATGCTAATGAAAAAGGAGTATGCCCAGTCGCAGTTTTGTGAGTAGTTCTGTATGCCCATAGTGCAAGCGGTAGTTTATCGACCCAACCACCTTTTGCTCTTTCGAGTTGCTTTTTGATGGTTGATTTGATGATCTTGTTCACTGCTTCCACTTGCCCGTTTGCCTGCGGATGAGCTACTGCCGAAAAGCTTTTCTGGATTTTGAATCGTTTGCAAAAATCCTGGAATTCCTCGCTTTCAAACTGAGTACCATTGTCTGTGATTATTTTCTGAGGCACACCGTATCTGCAAATGATATTCTTGGTCACAAAGCTTATCATTTTCTTAGAAGTGATAGTAGCCAATGGTTCAGCTTCAGCCCATTTAGTAAAGTAATCAACTGCAACAATAGCATATTTAATCCCTGATTTGGCAGTTGGTAGCGGCCCAATGAGATCCATTCCCCAAATCGCAAACGGCCATGGACTGACCATCTGTGTGAGTTCGGTAGAAGGTGCTCTAGGAATTTTGGCAAATCTTTGGCATCTGTCACATCTTCGGGAGTAATCTGCAGCATCTCGATTAATTTCTGGCCAAAAATATCCGTATCGGAGAATTTTCTTTGCTAATGTTTGACCACCTGAATGATCACCACATTCTCCTCCATGCACCTCAGCTAGGATTATTTTGGACTCTTCCCGGGATACACATCGAAGCAATGGCATTGAGAATCCCCGTCTGTACAATCGGCCATCCTGAATTACATAGTGAGAGGCTTTCCTTAGTAGCTTTCGTCTTTCTATCGAATTTTCTGGCAGAGAACCTCTGAGTAGGTAATCTAATATTGGAGTCATCCACGACTCTTGTTTTTGAGATACATTCATAATCCAATCTATATCCATCTCGTTTATACTTCGTGTTGAGAGGACTTCTACGGGAACCAATCCCAATAGTTGAGCTTCACCAGAACTTGAATACTTTGCGAGGGAATCTGCCTTCGTATTCTCTTCCCGGGGAATATGGCTTATTGAATAATGATCGAGTTCACATAGGAGTTCCCAAGCCTTTGACAAGTAGGAAGGCAAGTTTCCACCTTTTGTTTGAAATTCCTTCTTGACTTGACATACAATAAGCTGAGAATCACTGAAGATTTGTAATGCTCGAATGTTTAGCTCTTTAGCGATTTTCAGACCTGCAATAAGAGCTTCATATTCTGCTTCATTGTTTGTTGAAGGAAATTCCAGTCTTAGTGCATAACATAATGATCGACCTTCAGGATTTTCAAGTACCACTCCGGCTCCAGAACAGTAGTCATTTCTTGCGCCATCAACATATATCTTCCACTGGATTGGGGAATCATTGATCGCTTCTTCCTCACCATTATCTTTCTCTGTGAATTCTGCAATGAAATCAGCTAAAGCTTGTCCGTTGATTGCTTTTCGAGGATGATAAGTGATGTCATATTGACTGAGTTCAATGTTCCATTTTAGAAGGCGACCCGAAGTTTCAGGGCGAAATAGGACCTGCTTTAGAGGTTGATCAGTGAGTACTTTGATAGGATGAGCTTGGAAATATTGCCTCAGTTTCCTTGATGCAACTAGTATGCAATAGGCGAGTTTTTCCAACTTGGAGTAATTCAGCTCTGCCCCAGTGAGTCTTTTGCTGATATAGTAAACCGGATGTTGAATCCTTTTGTCTTCCCGTATCAGCGCTGCACTTAGAGCATGAGATGATACTGCCAAGTATATAAGAAGATCCTCACCATTGCCTGGCCTAGAAAGTATTGGAGGCGTTTCCATATGACGGATCAACTCATCGAAGGCTTTTTGGCATTCGGAAGTCCATTCAAAATTCTTCTTTCCTTTCTTCAGAGCGTCAAAGAATGGGATGCATTTATCAGTGGCTTTGGAAATGAACCGACTCAGGGCGGCGACCTTTCCGTTGAGACTCTGCAATTCCTTCTTCGTTCTAGGAGCTTTAACTTCTTTCAAGGCAGTAATTTGAGCTGGACTAGCCTCAATGCCCCTAGCACTGACGATGAAACCTAAGAACTTTCCGGACTCGACCCCAAATGTACATTTCAGAGGGTTAAGTTTCATTCTGTATTTCCGAAGGACTGCGAACATTTCTGCTAAGTGTTCAATGTGATCCGCTGCTTTCCTGGACTTCACTAACATGTCGTCGACATAGACTTCCATAGTTTTGCCCAATTGCGGTTTGAACATAGCATTAACAAGTCTTTGGTAGGTTGCCCCTGCATTTTTCAATCCGAAGGGCATAACTCTGTAGCAATAAAGTCCAACATCTGTGATAAAGCTTGTATCCTCCTGATCCGGCTCGTGCATCATGATTTGGTTATAACCGGAGTAGGCATCCATGAAAGATAACAATTCATGTCCCGCAGTTCCGTCTACCAGTTGATCGATCTTGGGTAGCGGGAAGCAATCTTTGGGGAAGCCTTGTTTAGATCAGAAAAATCGATGCACACTCTCCATTTTCCATTAGCCTTCTTGACCGGCACAGGATTTGAAACCCAATTCGGATATGTAGATTCTTTGATGAAGTTATTTTCCATGAGTCGATCAACTTCTTCTTTTAATGCTGCTGACCTTTCTGGACCTTGAGTTCTTCTTTTCTGTTTAACTGGCGTAAACTTTGGGTCAATATTCAGAGCGTGTACTGCAACTTCTGGAGATATCCCACACATATCGGCATGAGTCCAAGCAAAGACATCCAGATTTGCTTTCAGGAAAGATATCAAGATATTCTGAATTGACACATTAAGCTGTGAACCCACATTCAACACCTTATTTGGGTCCTTCGGGTCAACAGGTACCGGAACTGTCGTTTCCACCGGCACTACTCTATTCTCCCCTGCACTGGCCTTTCTGGGATCCATTTCTTTCCGTGCCCCGCTGTGCTCGCCAGTGCAGGGTCCGCCCCGTAATTGCTACAAGGCTGGTTCCTTGATGCGGACTGGGGTTGCCGCATCCTTTCCCATTTCTCTTTTTCTTGACTCTCGCAGCTCTGTCAAATAGCATTCTCGCGCAGCATTTTGATCCCCTTTTATAACTCCTACTCCATTGTCAGTAGGGAATTTAATAGTGAGGCACCACGGGGCTAGGATAGCTTTGAATGCTGCGAGTGTTGGACGGCCAAGAAAAGCATTATAAGCAGAAAACTCATCGACAATCACAAATGTTTGCTTGCGGACCACTTTCCTTTCTGCTTCCCCAAGTTCTACAAGCAGATCGATGGTCCCAATTGGTTGCTTTGGCTCCCCAGTGAAGCCAGCGATCTTCTGTGATGAGGCTTGTACATCGATCATAGGGATTTTCATCTGGTCAAATGTCTTCTTAAAGAGGATATTACATGATGCTCCGCAGTCAATGAGGACTCTTCTGACAATGGCCGGTCCAATACCAGCCGAGATGACCAAGGGATCTAGAGTAGGAGCTTCAATACCTGTGGAATCTCTGGCTCTGAAAATAATATCATCGCTGAAAGTTTTCTGTTGTTTCAGGGGCGTAGTGTCTTCTAAAACAAAGACATCTTCTTCGGCTGGGGCATATTTCAAAGCCCTGGAATATCTCTCCATCTCACCCCAGCTCTTGCCAGCTGGGTGAGGCCCTCCTGTAATGACATTGATAACGGGCCTTCCAGATTCATGTCCCGTAGCTTTCTCACCCGTCCTGGGCTGATGAACAGGAACCTGTTGCCCCTGACTTGACGATGCAGGATTGTTGCTATTCTTCTTCACAAATTGCTGCAGTTTGTTCTCTCTTAGCAACTCTTCAATCAGATTTTTCAACTGACGGCATTCATCAGTTTCATGACCGGGTTGATTGTGCAAGCGGCAGAATTTCCCACTCTGTATGGCTTTTTTCCCGGTCCTCAAAGGGATAAGTTTAGGGAAATCGACGGAATCTTTAGTGGCAAGGTAGATGTGCTCCGGCGTATGTGATAATGGAGTATATTCTGATGGCTTGAAGGATCGGGGCTTCTTCAGATTACCCTGTTTCTTCCCATTATTATTCTCCCTTTTTTGCCCCACCGATTCATTCTCGCGTGGAGCGACGGTGTTGTCTTCTGCTTTCTCCAACACTGTCTTTACTGGCAAAGGACGACTTTCCAAGCGAATGAGTTCATCAGCTTTTTTGTAGAACTTTTCGAGGGAGGTTGGCTCTTTCATATTCAACCATTTCCCAAATTCGCTTGACTTATCAATAGCTCTCATCAGATAAGTCAATATCATTCGTGGTTCAGCATTGTCCACCTCGGCCAGCGCTATATTAAAGCGGTTCAAGAAAGATCTGATAGATTCACCAGGATTCTGCTCTAAACTTGACAGTGACATGATGTCCTTGGCCTTCGAAGCATATAGTCTAAACTGCTCCTTGAATTTTCTGGTCAAGTCTGAAAACTGATCAATAGATCGGACTGGCAACTTGGTGAACCATAGTAGAGCCACACCTTCCAGGTATACGGGGAAATATCGGCACTTTATTTCGTCCGAGGCTCTGGCACCTGTCATGTGCCAATCATATTTATACAAGAATTCATTCGGGTCACTTGTCCCTTTATAAGCTGGGATAGTCGGAGGTACAAACTTCCTTGGAAATTCTGCCTTTAAGATTCTTTCAGTAAACGGAGTTTTGCTTGGGGCGAAACCCCATTCCTTCTCATCTTCAACCCTTTGCATACTTTCTTTCATGATCTGCCGGACCATTCCAGAAAGATATTCCTCATCATGCCGAATTCTAGATCCACCGGCCTCAGGTACTTCCTGCTCAAAGGGACTAGTAGCCCTTTCAGGAGCATTCCTTTCATTAACATCATGAACGTTGCCAGCATAGTTCCTTTCATTACCAGCCGGTTGATTGTTTGCCCCAAGTAAGTCGTTCAACTTATTCAGAATCAGAGCATTCTGGGCACTTTGAGCCTCTAATTGTGCATTTTGAGCGTTTATCTGCTGGTTTAGCCCTAGAATCACAGCATCCAGCTCCGCTTTCGTAACTCCAACAGATGGAGTGGGTTGATTAGGCACAGGGGAAGCGGAGGTTCCCTCTTGAATGTTTCCAGATCTGACAGATCTACTTTTCCTTCCAGGAGCCATAATCTCAGATAGACTTCTGGTTTTTAAAGAAATTCTTTCTACAAATCTCTGCGAAGCAATGATGACAGTTTTCCTGAGTTCAGTTCTCAGTGAAAGCACCAAAAATGTTAACGCTAAAATGTGAACGCTAACACCCCGGTGTGTGAAGTGTAGTTGTGAAAGCACCACCCGATAGATCGGGAAAGAATTACAAGCAAGTAATAGCAGAAAAGCAGTAAACAACAACAATTTTATAGTGGTTCGGCTTAAGGGTATAGCCTGCGTCCACTCTAAGTACTTTTATTAATAATCCCGTTACAAGCTGATACAATTCTTCTCAAGTACAATATACTTCAAGTTACAAGTGATTTGGAACAAGTCTTAAGCTTCAATGTCGATTCAAAGTCCTTAAATCCATGTTGAAGATGTGTGGTTTCTTCGTGGAGTTCTTTGATGAATTCCTCTTATCTTGAAAGCTCTAAGTGTTGATGAAGTTCTCAATGCAGCAAGGTAACGGTGTATGAAGAGAATGTGCCAAAAGTCCTTTGAATGTTGGAGGTGTCTATGTATTTATAGGAAAGCTTGGACATGAATTCTGCGCATAAGTCCTGAGTCGTGACCGACTCAAGCTAAGTCGTCCCCGAGTCAGGCTAAGTCGTGGTTGACTTATAAAACCAACCTTTCCCCTCTTCATTGCTTATTCCTCTGCTGGATTTCATGACAAGTCTTGAGTCGTGTCCGAGTCAATTTTCCTAGGCATTGTGGCGATGGGTTACGACTTACCGATTTTGAGTCGTGGACGAGTCATGGTGAGTCGCCCCATGTTAACTCAAGGCCGAACTGCTGGCTTGTTCCCAAGAGATAAGTCGTTCCCGAGTCAACTTATCATAACTCCTCTCATATTAGCATGTGTCGTACTCGACTTATCATAAGTCGTAGGTATCCATAAGTCATGACATTCCTTAGGTCGTTCCATAGGACAAGTCGCGAACCTGTTGAGTCGTTGAACCATGAGTCGTTGAGTCATGAGTCGCTGAGTCATGAGTCGCTGAGTCATGAGTCGCTGAGTCAGAAACTTCCATAAGTCGCACAACAGTTGAGTCGGAGACTAGCTGAGACGGTCTTTGATGAGTCGGACCTAGATCATATGAGTCGGTGAGTTCCTTCTTCGGTCATTGAGTCGTACGCGAGTTAATTGTACTTGGCTTTCTGATTTGCACACTTGAACCGCTAACGACTCATGGTGAGTCGTAAATCTTCTGAGTCGCTTAATGCTTTATCTGATGAGTCGGCCCAAGCTTCAGTGGGGTTAACAGTAGCTATAGTAGGCATACGATACTGGTCGTATGTTGGCTAGGATTTATATTCTACTTTCGAAACTGTTTTCTACACTATGCACTAATAATAATATCAAAATGATTTAAATTTTGCGTAGTAAGCATCTTTGACTATCATAAGGAGAAATCTCCTCCAATCCTGCGTTTGCATTGTGTGTGTGGCGGGAGGCCTTATGGTAGTTTCATTTTCAAAAAGCATTGCGGATTTCAAAATTTAAATTTTCTTGTTGCTTGTTTAAAGATAAACTGTTTTGAGTTCTCACACCAGTCCCATGACTGACCTGGAGTTTATTGTTCCTTTCCTAAACTCTGGGTACCCACTATTTTCCACACGGGCAGTCTAGAGTTAGGTTATCAGGTTATTCTGGATTCGAGAGTTGTCGTGCAGATTTGGAGGCGAGCTTGGATAGCGTAGTCTATTATCTATTGTATATAGTATTCTTTCCGCTGTTTTATTGTTGTACACTCTGATGATATGATGTATTGTGATGTATGTATAAAATGCATAGTTCTTTTGTTTAAATGATTATTCATTTATCTATTATATGTTGTTCCGCTGCGATTGTGAGATTCTGATATTGTCTTCATGTTCTGTTGGTTGTTTCTGTTTCTTCTCTCTTTTCTCTCTTCTTCTACCTCTTTCTTCTTCTTAAACCCTAAAGATTCGGAAGTTTGTTCCTCTTTGGCTGGATTGTGGTGGAATGTTGCCAGCTCAAGGAAGTACGGATTTTCGGTTCTTTACATTTGGTATCAGAGCATGTGGTTAAGCGACAACCATGGTTCTGTTGGGTATTACTCATTAGAGATAGAGTCAGTAGTACTCTAGAATGAGTGTGAGTGTAATAATAGATATGAGCGCGTATTTGTTAGTGAATATAAAATTGTTTTATATTGTGATGATTGGTTTATTGAGTGGCATATGAACCTTCGTCGGCACAGTCTGTACAACTGGATCGAAAGGGTTTCTAAACACTTGAATAGAACAATTCGACACGATATTGTTTTAAATTGGGTAAATGAAATAATTTTACCTTGACTATATTTTCTATATAAGAAAATATTTTTTTCAAGAATTATTGAAGTGTGTGTATAATTGATTGTTTGATTGTTTGAAATATAAATATATATATAAGTTAATTAAAAGTTGTTTGAATAAGTTAAATGAAAGCAACAATTGTAAAAGAATAATAGTATAACCAATGAATTATAAGTATGAAGTTATAATTAGAATGATTTACAATTGTAAAATAATCTTATGTATATAAGAAGTGAAATTATATAAGTAAAAGGTTTGCAAATGTAGTTATATGTAAAAGAAGCTTTTTGAAAGAATATTTAGCACTGATTTCACTATTGTCACTGGGAAATAATAAGGATGATGACTGCAGCATCATCAGTATCATTTTCGAGTTTCTATGTGATGGATTTGCTACAATAATGAATTTAAAATTGAGATTTTGTTGAAATAAACAAATTTGAAATTAAAATTCAACTCGAAATTGTTAAATATAAGTGAAATTTTTTTTTTTAATAATATGAGTTGGAAGTTGTATAATAAGTTGTATAACTTATAGAATGAGAAAATGTAAGTGAAACCAATTATTGAAGTGGTTAAGAAATTAAGTTAAGTAAAATGAAATACGAATTTGATTGTTGATATGAATTTGACTTAAGTAAAAGTTAAATAGAATTTACTTTAGAATTGGAAACCGAATTGGATTGATAAGTGGAAACTTAAGTTTATTTGAACAAATGATGTTAAATGGAATAGAATTTGAAATGAATTAGGAGAATACTTAAGTTGAATAGTGGAAGTAAATGTAAATGAAGTTGAAGGGAATATAACTTGAGTAATGTTGAAAGAATTGATGTTGATATCAAAATAAAATGAATAAAGTGAATTAATGAAATCGTTAAATGATGTGAACTTGAGTTATATAAATGAAATTCAATTTTTATATGTAAAAAGAATTGGCAACTGAATTAAAGTATGGATTGAATGTTAATTAATCGAATGTGAATAAGTTGATATAAAATGATGTATGTAAGTGTAAATTCATTTCAAGCTAGTTGAATAATTGAATGAAAATCAATTGAATGTTAAACCAATTGGAATTAAAACTGTTGAACCAAATTGAATGTAGTGAGAGAAAAACTAATAATTTGGTTTTATTGGATATACATTGGTTGTTATTTGCTTGTTGGTTGATTGTATGTAAATTCATTAAGTGTTAATGAAATTGAATTAGCGCATTTGAAAACTATGTAATTGAATTCAAATTGAAAGTGAAGTAAATAAATTTGAATAGAATTGAATTCGAGTTGAGTTGAAAGTGAACCAATGTGAATTTAATTAGTGAATGAAAACTAATGGGAAATGAATGAGATGGAAATTAAAATCAATTAGAATGGGTATGAATTCGTTTCACTTAAAAATGAATTGAATAAAAGAAAGTGAGTTGTTAATCAATTGATTTAAATATAAATTGAGAGTTTGAATTGAATTCAAATGAAATTGAATAAAAAAATTGATTGAAAATGAATGAATTGGATATGTAACTTCAATAGTAAACTAGAAATGGTATAAGTAGTATATATTGAAAATTTTGAAATGGAATGTGCAAAATGGTTTGAATGTTGGAATTGGATACTACTACTAGCAGAATATACAGGTATATAATGGAATTGGGATTTGATTTTGAAGTTAAAAAATTGAATTGCTCGACAAAAAGGTACGTATTTCAATTTTAGTATGAGATTTGATGATTTCCTTCTCCAGCCACTTGGCTTTCTCTTTTCTTTTTGATTCTGAGGGGCCGTGGTGCCATTTTGTAGTCGTACCGATCGAGCCGCGCAAAGGAGACGCTGGCGAAATTTTTCGAAAATTTAGGGAGTTAGAAAATTTTTGAGAAAATTTTGAAAGTTTGAAATTTGAATTTAAATTTAAATTTAAATTGTTAAGTAAACAATGTTGTTTGAAACCTATAATTGAAGTTAGAAAGCTAATTGAAATGATAGTAAATCTTTAATAAAAAGATTGGTGTTAGAAGGTTGATAAAACTATTAGTTTTGGAAAAATAATAAACGATTTAGGATCATTCTCCTTAACTTGCAATTTCGGGACGAAATTCTTTTAAGGGGGGAAGATTGTAACGACCCAGGATTTTGAATAATTTAAATTGAAAATATTTAATTAATTTTAAATATTTAAATGATGGTTTAATTTGAAATTTCAATGTAACTTTGATTTGGCGATTTAAATTATAAAATTTAATCTGTTGAAAGTGAATAAAAATTTGAATCTTCAATTGTAAGCTGATTTAAAAATATTTCAAAGGCTTGTAGAATTTATATTGATAATATTGAAGATAATAGAAGCTTAAGAATTTAATTTGAAACTGTTTTGTTCAGTTTTTAATTTATATCGTTTAAATCGATATTTAAAAATAGTCAATTTTCATACAGTCTCGGAATTCGACGAAACCCGTTCCATTTGGTCCGGAATATTCAATTTTTGTCGGATTTCAATTTTCGTAGAGTTTGAGGTTGTTATGTGAGCACACGAAGTATAAACGCGTTGGAAATTTGAATCAAATTCAATTCGAATTTAAAATTATAAGTGTCAACTTCAGCCACCCTATTCTTTTCTTTAGCAGACCTACTCTGAAAATTTGCGTACGCTGTCTCCCCATCTCTCTACAAATCTCACACGAGTCAAAAGAAATGGCAGAAGAACTCTCATTCACAACAAATTCTCGTTTGAAATCACCATGGCCGAAGCCTGTTATCGTTCAAAACAGTTCAAACGAAAAATAAATCGAAGTTATGCCTCACTCTCCCTCTATCTCTCTCGTTTAAAATCAATGGCCGAGCCACTATCGTTCGAAAAAAAAAAAGAAAAAAAAAATCGCGACGACATTGAGGCAAATCGCGAGCAATTGAAAGCGCTGGAGGAGGGGGTTGCGTCCGCGTACGCGTAGAGGGGAGTTGGGTCGCGCGCTCGATCAATGGAGGCGGCGACTTGGGCGTCGCGTGGGAATGGAGGCTGCGGCGGCGCGCGAATGGGCGGTGGCGTTGTCTGGTCGAGGTGGTTCGTGGGTTCGCGGCGGCTTCGATTGGGGGGCTGGGTTAGGGCTTCGGTGGCGATTCGATTGGGGGTTGTGGTTCGAGTGGCGGCCGCGCGCGTTCGTTTCTGCATAGCAAGGTAATTGCAACTTTGTTTAATTTAAAATTTATAATTCCTATATTTATAAGTACTGGAAAGAAGATATATATATATAAGTATAAATTTAAATTTAAATATACCTGTATACTTTCTATCAGATATGTATATATTAGTGAACAACATATATATATATATATATATATATATATATATATATAAGGTTTTGGAAAAAAAATATATGTATGTAAACTTTAAAATGTTGAACAGTAGGTAAAAATTGTTTTTTTTAAGTTATTTAAATTAATTTTATAACTGTATGAGTTTCAATGACAAAGAAAAAATAATATAAATGTAAACATATCTATGTAAAAATATACATACAAAATTTCCATTTACTAGTCTATTTCAGAATAATCGATTTGGTGATAAATTGTTCAATTAACTTGTTTAATTTATTCTTAGAAATAATTTAAGAAGAAATTTTAATTTTAAACTAAAATTTAGTTAAACAAAATTATTGTTGGAAAAATGGGAAATTAAGGACTAAAGGATATTTTATAAAAGAAAAATATTAATAAATGATAATTGAATTGTTCGTTCAATTTAAATAATAAATCTTGAATTGTTTGTACTAGGTTGAAAATCGAGTCAAGATGAAATGGACTGCAAAATAATAGCTAAGGTGAGAACTCCTCACTCAATCAAACTGTTTGGTTTAAAATTTTAAATAGTTATTGTTGATTGATGATTGCCGTTTGATTGTGGTAGTAGATATAGTAGGATATATACTATATATAGCAATATATATATATTGGCATATGTATATATTGGATTTGATTTCCCGCCTCGTATAGCGGATGAGACCCTATTGCGCCGTTAGTAAGCGGATAATATTTTATAAATCCCATATACCGCGATATTCCACCTTGAAGTGGAATTGGTATTGTGCTAATGTCTGTGGATGCAGGGAAACAGGTTGGAGGGATCCAACTGGATTCCTCGCAAATATTTATTTGTTTATAAATATTGTGTTGATTGTTAACTATCATATCGATATATGATGTTTATTCCCGTGATTGACCATTTGATGCTGTTGCATCATCGGATTCATTTTTTTTAAAAAGTTAAAAATAACGATTTTGAATTTAAAAGGATTTTTAAGTAATTTTTCAAGTTTATGTTTTTATTAAATTTTTGAACTTGATTCATTTTAAATAAATTAAGATTTTAAATACTAAAGTTATAAAACTATGATTTATATGAAATATAACCAAAAGGAAAATTTTAAAATAAATAGATTTATAAAATAGTTAAATTGGGTTTTTGGGTAATTTTTATTAATAGTTTATGTAAAAGATTTTATAAATTGATATCTATAAATTTAAAATTTTTGGAATTATAAGACGAGTTATTAAGTGTTAAAATGAAGTATAAAAAGGGATTTCATTTAAACTATAGTTTTATAAATTATGAAAGTTATGAAATGAATTGATGTTGAAAATAAAAGTTTATAAGTAATTAACTTATAAAATGGCTTTGGGCATTTAAAAAGGGGATTTTTATAGAAATTGTTAATAAAGGAGGTTTTTATAAGTTGAAAACTATTGTAAAAGGTGAGAAATCTTATCAGAAATAAGATTAACAATTTGTGAAGTTTTAAAAGGAACGACTTGGTAAATAAATAATATTTTAAGTATTTGACTTATAATACGAACTTTTGGTATAGAAATTGGGTTTATAAATTGAATTGGCTTAATAAAGGAGATTTCTAAACCGAAGTTATTAATAGAAATAGAATCTATAAACGTTGTTTATAAATTTGAAAATCAATGGAATTTGATAAATTGAATTTAGAATTTGTTAAAGGAGTTATATTCACTCTTTTAAACGATGAATATATTATTAAGTCAAATGTGCACGTTTTGGGAGAAGAATGTTTTAGAGGGAATTTTAAAACGATTTAAAGATGCTTTAAAATGCATTAAGTATCGAATACTTGGATTTCAACATTTATTGTTGAAATAGACGTTTTTGAGAAATAGAAGGAAATGAATACGTAGATTTCAACATTCATTGTTGAAATAGGCGTTTTCGAGAAAATAAGGAAATGGTGGACTATAACACTGTTGTTATAGTAAATGGTTTCCAAATGGAAATATTTTGTGTAGTATTGGAATTTATGTTTCTATTTTTATTTTGAATCCCTATTCTAGTGATTTTGGGTTGTCGTGACGGTGTTTTACGCAACATTCGTTTTGACCCAAGTAAAAGTGAATAAAAGAATGTTTTCCTTAAAAGAATGAAATATATACTTAACTATGTTTTAAGTGTATTGAATATTTTCAAATTGTTGAAAATAAATAAATTTGTGAATTACTTATCATTATATAAGTATGGAAATGCTTTTCAAATATGAATGGGACGTTTTTGAGAATCCATCCTTTAAGGGTGAATTGAAAATGAATAATTTGAAATTGATTTGAAAAATCGTATATCGGTAGATATTTGGAAATTTGAAATTCACTATAGAATTTATAAAGGAAAGGAAATTTGTTAAAAATAAATATTGATTTATTTTGAAGTATGGAAATGAATTTACGAATTTGGAACGTAAATTTAAAATAAATCGGTAAAGACTTATTTGATGATTTGAAATTTGTTTTCAAAGGGTATAAAGGATGAAAAGTAATTTGAAATTGGTTTTCAAATGGTTGAAGTGTGAAATTATATCGTGTAAAGATATTTTGGTAAACAAATAATTTGGGCAATTATTTGGAAGGTGTGTGTATAGATATCTTGTGAAGATATTTTTGGGATTAAATAATTTTGGAAAATTATTTGGAATCTGATGATGTGGCGCATCTTTATTGATAGTTAAATAACCGACTATCAGTATTTACCCTTGGATGGTAATTGTTGTGATTGTTTGAAATTGAATGCTACACTTATTTTTGAAATAAGCGCTCGCTATTCGGTTTAGCCGGGAGAGGACCTTTGTGTCGTATATCCCATTCCGAATATGTGATTCGTCGTTATGGATAGCATTTGAAGACCGGTGTTGAAGACCGGGTATTTGTGAAAACGATAGGATGACCTATCGATTGTCTCTGCATCGTTAGCTACGGTATGGAGACTTCCTTTGTGATGGGAAATTTTATCGGGATTATGAATACCCGGATTTGCAAGGGCTTCTTTGGAAGTGCCTTCGGTTCTGTTCGAACCCGGAACAGACTTGTATGGTTACGTGTCTGACATTACATTTTGAGATATAGAGCGATTTCTTTCAAATACATTTCTGTTGGTGGCGGAGAATTTATTCTCTTAGCTTAACACCCTTCTCTGAGACGTACGAGCTCAGAGGTTATGTAGTTGAAGGTTATCAGCGATATATTCCCAATTTGGTAATGTGACATGCTGAGTGCTGCTGTGTGATGATCATTGGTTGGTCATTTGTGATATGATCATTTGTTTGATCATTTATCTTTGTGATAATTGCTTTGGTCATCTGTTGACCCAAAGTATGGCTTTGTTGCACAAAGCGTAGCTTTGTGGACGAGACTTCGTCAGGACCTCACTCCCCGGAAATGGTCGAAACAGGAATATGCGGCAAGGTTATGAGGGTCGCTCTCTTTAGGGTATGTCATTTCCTTCTGGAAAAGGGTGGTATCATGGTATGGAGCCCAGATACTTACTCATGTTGATACACTATATCTATTACTGTGTGGTGTTGTTGGATCGAGCGCTCGGATAAAGGTCCCAAAGGACCGGGGGATGACATATTCGTGTAGTAGTTACCTAGTTACAGAGGTAACCCGGCCTTGTGTTGGCAGAGATCTAACCGTAACGTTAGTTTCTCGGGACGTCCCGCCAGAGGCGATCCTATGTGGCAGTAGGAAGTTCCTTAGCCTGACCATTTGTTGGAAATCCATTCATCCAATACGCGCCTTGTACGGTTTTAGTTGCATTACCTGCCATTTACTTATGGTGGCGCCCCACTGTTTAGATGGTAGCTATAGTAGGCATACGATACTGGTCGTATGTTGGCTAAGATTTATTTTCTACTTTCGAAACTGTTTTCTACACTATGCACTAATAATAATATCAAAATGATTTAAATTTTGCGTAGTAAGCATCTTTGACTATCATAAGGAGAAATCTCCTCCAATCCTGCGTTTGCATTGTGTGTGTGGCGGGAGGCCTTATGGTAGTTTCATTTTCAAAAAGCATTGGGGATTTCAAAATTTAAATTTTCTTGTTGCTTGTTTAAAGATAAACTGTTTTGAGTTCTCACACCAGTCCCATGACTGACCTGGAGTTTATTGTTCCTTTCCTAAACTCTGGGTGCCCACTATTTTCCACACGGGCAGTCTAGAGTTAGGTTATCAGGTTATTCTGGATTCGAGAGTTGCCGTGCAGATTTGGAGGCGAGCTTGGATAGCGTAGTCTATTATCTATTGTATATAGTATTCTTTCCGTTGTTTTATTGTTGTACACTCTGATGATATGATGTATTGTGATGTATGTATAAAATGCATAGTTCTTTTGTTTAAATGATTATTCATTTATCTATTATATGTTGTTCCGCTGCGATTGTGAGATTCTGATATTGTCTTCATGTTCTGTTGGTTGTTTCTGTTTCTTCTCTCTTTTCTCTCTTCTTCTACCTCTTTCTTCTTCTTAAACCCTAAAGATTCGGAAGTTCGTTCCTCTTTGGATGGATTGTGGTGGAATGTTGCCAGCTCTAGGAAGTACGGATTTTCGGTTCTTTACATAGCCACTTATAATAAGAAGCTTGAAGCAGAAGTGGAAAAACTTTAGGAAGAGCTCGCCACTTCTTCCACTTCCTACTCTCAGAGAGAGGAGATGCTTCAAAAACAAGTAAGAGACGCTCATGCGGCACAGAGAGACGCTGAAGCCAAATTTGAAGCGCAGCAGCAAACTGTAGAAAACTACCGGGCTGATGTTGCTCAACTACAAGAGAAAGCCAACGCCCAGAACTTGGAGATTGAATTGCTGAAAGCTCGAATTTCCGAAGTTGAGAAGGAGAGTGACGAAGCTGTTGCCGGCAAAGCTGCAGCCGAAGAGTCTCATATGGCAACTAAAGCTGAACGCAGCTCCACTCTATTCGAGTTTTACATCCATAGCGTTCTGGGGCGTGGTAGGCTTAAGTTTTTGGGGCCGACATATGAAATCACTTTGGCCAAAGTGTGGGAGGCCATACTTGATATGTTTGGAGAAGCCGGATATGCCGAAGTAGATTTAATGGCGCATTATCTAGATGATGATGCATGTTCCGCTTTTGCAAGGGGAAAGGAGCAGCTTGCCAAAGAGAGAGCTGAAACGACAGAAGGAGAACATTTAGGAAAGACAATTTCAACCGACCCATTTCTACCTTCAGTTTCAGTCGATATCGATATTGCTGGCTCCAGTTCTCATTCTCCTCCTCCCGCTAAAGCCGTTATTGAAAGCACCACTGCCCACACTAGAGATGAGGCTTAAGAAAGCGCTAAAGCGCAGGACTTCGAAATTGATATAGTAAAGTCTTCTTCTCCAGGTAACCTCAATGTTGATCTTGCTCAAGTGGACTGCTTGCTTTCTTCACATGAGCTTGATGAACTTTTTGATTATTACTTAAATCTTGAAGCGCCACTTTCTCCGCTGTTCATGAGAGATACTGACTTTAACTTCTCTTCTCATGTAGTGAAAGCGCCCAGTGTTGCTCAGCTTTCCCCTCTTCCAGTTGTTTCCTCTCCGCCCCTTCAGATTACTCCCCCTTCTATATCCCAACCGGGGTCGCAAGAAGTGCAGATAGAAGCTCTTCGTGACTTGGACGATCCTGTTGCTTCTCAGGAACAAAAGGTCTAAGAACCTGAAGAAGGGGAGAGAACTCTGGAGCAGACTGCTTCTGATGACATAACATTATCCACTCTTTTCACTCCAGGTAGTAAGTCATCTTCTAAGAAGAGGGGGAAATGCGGAGTCTCATAGAAAAGGAAAGAAGTTTCTGCTGGTGAGGAAAAAAACAGAAGAACGTCCAATTGCGCCTCTTCCTCTTTCTTCCCCTACTCTCACAAGCCGTCCTCAAAAAATGATCATCCGCCCAGGCGTAGGCTCGAAAGGTGGCAGGAAGAAGAAATGATGCGCTTGGGACTTATGCTTCTTGTCTTTCTTTTCACTTTTTTGCTTGTATATACAAAGACTTATGTTGACCGACGATTGTGCGGGTAACGGTCCCCACCTTCTTTTGTTTTGAAATTAATTTTTTTTATAGTATGGAATAAAATAATTCTTTTACTTGTACAAACTTCTGTCTGTATTTGAGAATGCATTTGTTCCCTTTTTTTATACAAGTGTCTTTATTTTCCCTGTGTGATGTTGCAGTAAACCTATGGTATGTTGCTTGAGCATTGTTTTTATTTTTGTGACTATATTATATTGGCCCCATACCATGGTTTATTGCAATCTCTTTCACATTAACAGAATTTTGGAGAACAATCTTCTATTTCGAGAAGACTTGTGCTCTTTCTTTCGAGAACAACTTTTCCACTTGAAGGAGGTTTGCATCTGTACTTTATAGGATAATATTTCCGTTTTAAGGAAATATTTTTTTTCTGATTTAGTAGAATGCAACTCGTATTGGAAAAGTTTCCTCTTTTTCAATCGCGAAGTTTTTACACTTCACTTTTGGAGAAAGTCACTTTTATTTTGGCAAGTGAATTTTCCTTCATGGAGCAGTGGGCCTCCGAAAAAGGGCTTTGACCTGCATGTGCCTCCGAAGAGGGCTTTTGTTTGATTGTGCCTCTGGGAAGAGGGCCTTTTGTTTGATTGTGCCTCTGGGAAGAGGGCTTTTTGTTTGTGCCTCTGGGGAGAGGGCTTCTTGTTTGTGCCTCTGGGGAGTGGGATTTTTGTTTCTCCCTCTGAGGAGAGGCTTTTATTTTTTCCCTGTCCGTTGGGAAGCGGGCCGCCGAAGAGGGCTTTTCACATTTCGACTCGTGTGAAGTTTTATTTCAGATCACGGTGAAATGTGCGCCTCTGAGTAGGGCTTTTGCTTGGAAGTTTGGAGATTCCTTCTCTCGGTTGGATGGATTCACGGGGCGGACACAAGTTACTTGGATTGTTTGTTTGCAAAAACGTTCTCAGCTAGTTAACGAGTGTCCTGTGCCACCGATCAGTCCACAACTTTTTGTCGAGAAAGAGAACTCTCTTTTTCTGGCTAGTCCCATTAAAGGTCTTTTATCATTTCAACTATGGTGAAATGGGCCTCCGAAGAGGGCTTTTCACATTCCAGCACTTGTGAAGTTTTATTTCAAATCTCGGTGGAATGAGTGCCTCCTAGTAGGGCTGTTGCCTGGAAGTTTGGAGTTTCCTTCTCTCGGTTAGATGGATTCACGGGGCGGACACAAGTTACTTGGATTGTTTGTTTGCACAAATGTTCTTAGCTAGTTAACGAGTGTCCTATGCCACCGATCAGTCCACAACTTTCTATCGAGAAGGAGGACTCTCGTTTTCTGGCACGTCCCGTTAAAGGTCTTTATCCTGCGAAGAGTTGTGCCACCGAAGAGGGCTTGTGCCTCCGAGAAGGTCTTTTGCTGTTCGCTGCCTGCTCGCCCATGTCTTTTCGTCATTTGCTCATATCAGCGGTTTCCTGTTACCATTTCCAAGCGCACATTCCTTCCTTTTGCAAGTAGCTTATTCTATCCAAAGAAGTGTGCTTTATTATTAAATGAGTTCGCAGGGATAGACACAGGCTAATTAATCGAATGTTTGTTTGCACAAACGATCACAATTACTTAGGAAGGGTCTACTTCTGGCGGAACCACTAACTGTTTGCTTGAAGCACTTCTTGTATAGGATTTGAATCTGGAATTTTTGTGGCTAGATATTCATTTGTTGAGTGATATTAGGGATCACTTGGTCTTATGATGGGTAAGCTTTGTTTTAATAGCCTGCAATATTAAATCGACATTTTAGCAATACAATTGAAGTACTTTATATATCGAAATAAAACAAGCAGTAGAGAACACAAGATTTATAGTGGTTCGGCCAAGAATTGGGCCTATGAAACGACCCGCAAATCCGCACCCCTTGAGTTAACACTATTCTACAACTATCAACTCAAATTATACAGAAATACGAACCATTTGGGTTAAAGAAGAAGGGGTAGAAGAAGAAAACAAAAAAAAACAACATCAGAATCTAACCATCGCAGCGAAATAAAATATAATAGATATTAAATGATCTTTACTCAAAATCAAATATCTTTGTTTATATATTACATCATCAGAGTACATCAATCATAGCTCAACAACAATGTCATACAAATGGATACACAACAACTCATCACAGCGAGAATATATATATATATATATATATAGATATAGATATATATAAACAAGTACGAGAGTACGTATCGTCATCCCGCTCGTCACCTGAGCTCCACAACATCATCCTGTACCTATAATACTCGGTCCGACCCGAGCATTACAGTTAAATAACACCCGAGTCAGTCTGGAATACCAGCGTGAGAAAATCACACTCAATTGATTATTAAAGTTTCAAAAATTCCTTGAAAATGAAAGCATCTCGTAAGACCACGCCACAAATAAACATGTCGGGTTTTTACCTTACGATAGCTAAAACACCTTTTTTATTAAAGTCCTCTGATATTATAATAGTGTCTATAGAAAGTAAAATAAAATCTAGCTGAAATGCTTGCATCTCACGTTTCAGCAATAGTTGGGCACAATCAAAACCGTACGGGCACGTAGGGAAAATGGATTCCAACTAATGGCTAGGCACTGGGGTACCACCTGTCACAGTACCTGGTCTAGATCAGCGTACCGAGGAGCCACCCTAACTCCCCTGCAACACAAGACCAGAACCATCCCTTACTGTACAGTCCCGAGCAAGATCACCCCGCGGTTAGGATCAGCCACCGCCCACTAAGCCGAAATAAAAGGGACATCTAGACAGGGATGACCTCACCCTTCAGTGAGGGCTACCCACGAAGCCTTGCTACATAACCCCTGATTTTCAGCCATTCGCATTTGATGAGGCTTGATGCTAAGCGTAACCTTCAAGAACATATCCTTTAGAATGCCCATCGTCCACCTGACGATGTTTCGCAAGCATTCATCCATACAAGTCCGTCCCAGGTTCGAACGGAACCGAAGGCACTATTCCTACTACATCCATTTTGGAAATATCCTCAGAATTAGTAGCGACTAGCCCTTGCACTTCACTGCTCCATCTGCGAATCCAAATTCGTTTTTCCGAAACGTTCAAACCGGATCAAAGTGGATTTCGAGAAATAAATCTCGATCCCGATCTCTTCGAAACGATCGGCGTATTTGGCTGATATTGATAGTCGGTTACTTAACTATCAATTAATATTCAAAAAAAACCATCAACCAATAAATAATTTTCCAAGTTATTTATTTATCCAATATATCTTTACAAGATATATTTCAGATCTTCAAACCTTTTTAAAACAGTTCCAACCCAGTTTCCGCTCACGGAATACATTACCATGATATTTAATTCCTTTGGGACGCCAAGTTCAAAATACTTTTGGATTTAAAATAAATTTTAAAAGCACTTTATTATAGAACATACTTTACAACTTTAAAATCAAAACTACTTTAATACTTTATTACAATATATATACTTTAATAATATTTTAAATAAACCTCTTTATAAAATGTAAACTAATTTTTCTTTCAAACCATAATACCAAGTCACCTTTATATATTTACTACATTAATAGATTTGAAAAAACTAGCTTTAAAAGTTAAACGTTAGAGATAATAAATTTTTCTAAACATGCTTTTTAAAACCATTGTTAAAACATTACTTATATTTAAAATTGCTTTGAAAACCACACTTGGCTATCCTGAGGAATACTCTTCTCTTTCACATCCTTTAAAATAAATCTCCAATTATTTTTAAACAAATTTACCATTTCTTTAATAAATTCACAGCTTGAATTTATACTTCCAAATCCACTTCACCTTTATAAATCCAAATTATAAAATTTAAAATCTCACTTTTCTTTAATTTCAAATCCAAACACTTAAACAAAATTTACAATTAACGTCTAATCTACTTCACTTTGAAATAAATTCCCTCACTTACTTTATTTATTTTAAATTCCATTAACTTTAAGATTTTTACTTCTTTATTAGGAGTTAAAACCCTTTCAAAAGTACCAATTTCAAATTTCCAAAATTCCTTATCCTTTGATTAAATTTAACCCTTAATTTAAAAATGACTTCTTTAATCTTTAAACTAACATCACCTAAGTTTAAAATTTATTATTTCCCTGTTAATTCAAAATTCCCTCTTTTTCCATATTTATTAGAATTATGAAATTGCTTTTACTTTGTTTTATTTTTCAATTCATTATTAAATTTATTCAAATTCCCAAGAATTTATTTTACTTAAAATTTTATTCTTTTATTTCTTTTCACAAATCCAATTCTATAGATTTTGATAACTCATTACATTGAGATATTCAATTCAACCATACCATCCAATATTTCAATTACCAATAAAATCATCACATGATATCAGATATTCATAACACAGAATATTAAATGATCTAAATAAATTTGAGGAATCCTGTTGGATCCCTCCAACCTGTTTCCCAGCATCCACATATGTTAGCACAATATATAATACCAATTTCAAATATAGACTATACTATACAGCACATTAATCAATTCATCCATTCAAACATTTATATAAATTTAATCATTTAAATTTAAATTTAAATTAACTAAGTGAGATTAACTCACCTTTGCATTAAAATTTGCAATCAAAATCCAACCCATCTTGATTTCTTCCCGATTTAGACCTTGAATAAACATTATATAATTTTATTATCATCTAAACAATTAATCATCATTTAATAATTTAATTTAACAAATGATTTAAATTATTATGAATAGTTTAACTTTAAACTAATTTCCTTTTCGAACAACCCTCTATTAACTAAAATAAACTTTAAATGAGTTAGCTAAACAAGTATATTACTTTAAAGTTAAATTAGTGGATTTAAAAATGTGTTGATATATATTTATTAAATTCCAAACAGAATTATTTTACACTTTACCGTATTATTATTTTCTCTGCATCTGATTATATACATACACTAGAAGTCTGCATATATATGCTTCAATGTTATTACACCAACCCATATGAAGCTTTAATTTAACTCTATTCAAATTCCTAACAGGATGGTATACATATTATCTGTTTTTTTTTAATCTTCATATATATTTACGTTAAACCAAAAACCAAAAGCAAATATACCTTACTGGCCAACGTAAACAACACTCAAATGCTTCTGGCCTCGCGATGTCACCACTTCAGCGAACATTAACCCTAATCGATGTTGCGAGCACCTCGAGATTCCAACCTAGATTGACTTCCCCTTCCCCCATTTCAGATCGCAAGCCAGCTTCCTTAACCACCAACCCAAAGTCCTCTCAGATCTGAACACCGCCGCTACCTTGTCGCCGCGTCCCACTTACCACCGCTCGCGACTCATCCAACAACACGAGCCTCAATCGCGACCCATCTTCGCCCTCCATTCCTGCCACCTACATACGGTCGAAGACACACGCGCTCGAACCATAGATTTGAACGAGCTTGAATTCCGATCTTCGATTAGAGTCGAAGTCGCCCCCATCGTTCGATTATGTGCCAGCCGAGAATAGGGGAGGTGCGCTGAAATTTGAGCTTTTCTCGAATCCCAAAAGAAAGCACCCACCATTTTAGCATTCGATTTAATTTGGGAACGATATTGTGAAAAACGAATAGTGGAAAAGGAAGGGACATGCGTTTACAAATGGGAGGCAACAATTTGGAATAAGTGGAGGTAGGCACGATTTTGTTTGGAACAAGGAGTGGCCATTTTTTTTCTTTCCTGTTGAGATTAATTCATTCTGAGAGGAATGGAAGGAGACAGTGTGATTTTAAAACAAAGAGAAACGGCTTGCTTCAGAAGATTGTCGGCTACAGTATTTCGCATGTGAAAGAGAAAAGTTATGATGGGAAAGAATGTTGGTTGATGTTGACCAATATAAATATAAATTGAATTCGATATAGATTTCAACGCGTTTACTTATCGTATGCTCACACACCAACTCCGATCAATACGAAATTTGAAATCTGACAATAATACAATACTACGGTCCAATGGAACTGGTTTCGTCGAATTCCGAGACTGCGCCTCGGAAGGCTATTTTTAAATTCAATTAAAACAATAAAATTTTAAAACTGTACAAACCAGCGTAAAATTTCAATTTTACAACTTCGATTATCTTCAGCGTTATCAATATAAATTTTATAAGCCTTCAAATTAATTTTAACCAGCTTTAGAAATTCCGGGTCGTCACATTCCTCCCCCCTTAAAAGAATTTCGTCCCCGAAATTAATAATTAATAGGAATGGTCCAAACCCGTTTACTTTTCCCAAAACCAACCAATTCAACATCCAACCATCTTTTATAAAAGACCATTATCATTCTTATTAACTTCCCAAACCTTTCCCTAGTTTCAAACTATACCATTTGTTTAACCATTTAAGTTTCAAATTTAAACCAAATTTTGAATTATCAAAATTTTCTCAAAAATTTTCTCACTCTCTAAATTTTCGAAAAATTTCGTCGGCGTCTCCTTTGCGCGGCTAGCTCGGTACAACTACAAAATGGCTCTATGGCCTCCCAAATCCAAAAGGAAAACGAAAGCCAAGTGGCTAGATCCAAAAACCCAATCAAATTCCATATAGAATTTTAAACACATACCTTTTGTCGAGCAATTCAAATTTATCTTCTGTAATCAAAATAATTTTCTTTTCCTTTATAATACCTGCATATCTTGTTTAGCAATAATATCCATTCACAACATTCAAAAACATTTTATTGACTTCTTTCCAAAATTTCAATGTTCATTCCATTTACGCCCGTATGATGTACCTATATCATTCGTACGCAATATTGAATCCGATCGCCTACTCGATCACACAATTTCATTTTCGAACTAGTATCGTCCCCCCTCCCCCCGACTTCCTAGTGCGGACTCAAATCTGGTTTCTTAATCAGAAACCGTCATTCTCCTTGCATAGTCATAACTAAGATAGAGAATTTCCAGAATCAATTAAAATCCATATCTAGGGTTCGCCGTCGAAAATCGAGCGAAAAATCCCAACTCGGATCGATAAAATTATCTCGAAATTCTGTGTTCAAATCTGAATCAAATAGCTATGCGAATAAAATAATATACATACATCCTACGTATAAATTTCATTTAATTATCAATTATATCAAATCCCTTTTTATTCACTTTCAGTTTGACTGTTATTCACTTATCCACAACCAACCAAATTCACAACCTTCAGTTTAATTTCCATTCAATTATTCACTTGGAATAATTTTCTCAATACCATATTTGCTTAAGAATTACACTTTTCATTTCTTAAGTTTAATATAAATATTGTATACACTTCTTACATTAAGTTTCACTTTGCTATTGATGTTTATTTTCATTACTATTCACCTTGCCCTAACAATTCCATTTGAATTCAATTTGGCTTCCACTTTGACTATTGAATTAGTTTCACTTACTAATTAATTTAAATCTTACACTAAATGTTCATTTGCAAACTTTACTTTCTTTAGTCTCTTTGAACAATTCTTCAGTTCATCATACTTTACTTATTCAATATAAATTAAATTTCAACATTCAATTATAATTCTATTTGCTTAACAAATTTTAAATCATTTGTCGTTAATGAAAATTTATAAAATTTTCAAACAATTTCTAACTCCCAAAATTTTTGAAATTTTTTGACAGAGTCTCCTTTGTACGGAGGAGATTTTGCAATTTGACAAGAGATAAATATATATACATCGACCCACACGGTCGGAAAACAGAAAAACAGTTCATATTTCCTATTTGTATTGCGTAGGCGTACCTTATTTAGCATTTTTAAGCAAGCGGCTATTTATTTAAGCAATTAGCGCAGTCAAAACCAATCATACGGCTTCCAAAAACCTATACTTACTCAATTTAAACATGTAAGTGACAAATATATAAAGTTTATTAACATCTTACATAATTTCAATAACTAAATACATGCATATCATAAGCAATATCTTCCAATCAACACTTATAAGTAATTAATAAAGTTTCAACCACCAATTCGATTGCTCTCACTCGCTTCCAACCAATTTTGATGCCATTTCATTCAATCCTAATGGTTTACAATTCAATTTCTTACATTCAATTTATTTTTAATCCAAACAAGCTTATATTCAATTCAGTTAATTTCAAAATTAGTTTTATTTCAATTCTATCAATTCATAGAATTTATTTAATCTCGTTTTCGTCAAATGACAGTTTACTTTTACGAAATTTGACCATAAAGAAGTGAATAAATAATTACGTAAGCTTGTACCCACTTTAAATTGATTCCAACTCAATTTATAGTCAATTATTTCCATTTTAATTCATTTGCAACCATTTCAAATTTTATTCTTAGTCACATGAATTTTATTTACCACTCAAACCATCACTATTTCAACTCTATTTTGTTTAACTTGAGTTCATTGGCAGCTCCATTCGTTTAAATTAAATTAGTATATTTCATTGAATCAATATGAATTCTAATTCACATTCAATAATTTATTTCTGAATTCCTTTCATTTTATAACGAGGTCATTTCAAATTTATCTCTACTTAGATTTTTATTTGCAATACAAATCATTTTATGTTAATTCAATTCCATTCAATCTTCAACTCAAATTTAATTTACTTACAATTTCAAGTTGAATTTCTATTAATAACTCAAACTTCACTCTCAAATTCTATCATTTATTCACAACTCAAATTTTTATTAACCAATTTTAGTTCCATTTCCATATTCCATTAATTAATCTTGGAACATTCCATATTATTTACATCGAATATTCAACCCATAATTCATTTACAAACTAAACATTTGTCACCACAAATTTGATATTCAATATACATTAAATCAATATTTTTATTTCAAATCTCTTTATCTATTTTACTGGAGTTCAACCTATTTACTTTATAAGTTAAGTTTTGGATTTTCATTCACTTTCCAGATTTCAAAAATATTTTATTTTGGCTTATTTATCTCATTTCTAAATTTTATAAGTCAAAACTTATTTATATTCATATTACATTTTTTTTACAATCAATCTCATTCACATTTTACTTTTTAACTCGGAATTATACCTTTTGTTTAGCCCATATTTTTTTATTTTTTTAATTCCATAAACACTTTAAATAAGATTCCAGAGTTAAACAATTTTCCAAAATTTCAAAATCACCTATGAAATCAACTACATCCAAAATCCTTTGGCAAATTCAATTATCCCTTTGAATTTCAAAACTAAACCCAGTTCGCACACAATTCCGATTTAAAATATTCAGGTAGCAATTCCTCTCTTGGAAACTCGAAAATGAACACTGATGATGTCGCGATCATCACCGGAATTATTTTCCAGCGACCGAAAGAGTTTAGTGCTTTTATCTTTTAAAAACATTTCAAACATTTTAAATTTTCAAATCTCTCCATATTCAATTCCAATTCAAAAATATTCCCGAAATAATACCACTATTATTTCTCCAAAAATCTTTGAAAACCACTTTCAAATTCCAAGGGATTTAAACCTTTCCCAAAATTTCAAATTTGAAATCCATTCCGATTTATTTTCAAATATTTCTCTGGAATCCTATTCCCAGTTATAAATCACATTTGTATATGAAGTTTACTTCGATTTATAAATTACATTTATAATCTATATTTCAAATTCCATTTTATTATATAAATTTATTTTTTCAACTTTGATTATAAGTTTTCAATTTCTTATTCAATTTTCTACACAATAGTGTTAATAATTTAACATTATCATTCCTTAACAACCAAGCATCCAAATACTATAATACTTTACAAAATTTATATCTTTTATATACAAAAGTAATTTGGGTAAAATTATTTCATTTACCCTACTTTAAAGCAATACTGTGTCGAATTGTTCTATTCAAGGGTTTAGAGATCCCTATCAATAACGTTAATTACTCGTATTGACCAGAATCCATAAACTACTCAATAAACAATCAACACAATATAAAATCATTTTATATTCACTAACAAATACGTGCTCATATCTATTAATACACTCAAACTCATTCTAGAGTACTATTGACTCTATTTCAACGAGTAATACCCACTAGAGCGAAGGTTATCGCTAACCTGGCTCTGATACCAAGCGAAACGACCCGCAAATCCGTACCCCTTGAGTTAACACTACTCTACAACTGTCAACTCAAATTGTACAGAAATACGAACCATTTGGGTTAAAGAAGAAGGGGTAGAAAAAGAAGAAAAAACATCAGAATCTAACCATCGCAGCGAAATAAAATATAATAGATATTAAATGATCTTTGCTCAAAATCAAATATCTCTGTTTATGTATTACATCATCAGAGTACATCAATCATAGCTCAACAACAATGTCATACAAATGGATACACAACAACTCAACACAGCAAAAATATATATATATATATATATATATATAAACAAGTACGAGAGTACGTATCGTCATCCCGCTCGTCTCCTGAGCTCCACAGCATCATCCTGTATCCTATAATACTCGGTCTGACCCGAGCATTACAGTTAAATAACACCCAAGTCGGTCTGGAATACCAACGTGAGAAAATTACACTCAATTGATTATTAAAGTTTAAAAAATTCCTTGAAAACAAAAGCATCTCGTAAGACCACGCCACAAATAAACATGTCGGGTTTTTACCTTACGATAGCTAAAACACCTTTTTTTATTAAAGTCCTCTGATATTATAATAGTGTCTATAGAAAGTAAAATAGAATCTAGCTGAAATGTTTGCATCTCATGTTTCAGCAATAGTTGGGCACAATCAAAACTGTACGGGCACGTAGGGAAAATGGATTCCAACTAATGGCTAGGCACTGGGGTACCACCTGTCACAGTACCTGGTCTAGATCAGCGTACCGAGGAGCCACCCTAACTCCCCTGCAACACAAGACCGGAACCATCCCTTACTGGACAGTCCCGAGCAAGACCACCTCGCGTTTGGGATCAGCAACCGCCCACTAAGCCGAAATAAAAGGGACATCTAGACATGGATGACCTCACCCTCCAGTGGGGAATACCCACGAAGCCTTGCTGCATAACCCCTGATTTTCAGCCATTCCCATTTGATGAGGCTTGAGGCTAAGCGTTACCTTTAAGAACATATCCCTCAGAATGCCCATCGTCCACCTGACGATGTTTCGCAAGCATTCACGGAACCGAAGGCACTATTCCTACTACATCCATTTTGGAAATATCCTCGGGATTAGTAGCGACTAGCCCTTGCACTTCACTGCTCCATCTTCGAATCCAAATTCGTTTTTCCAAAACGTTCAAACCAGATCGAAGTGGTTTTCGAGAAATAAATCTCGATCCCCGTCTCTTCGAAACCATCAGCGTATTTGGCCGATATTGTTAGTCGGTTATTTAACTATCAATTAATATTCACAAACAACCATCAACCAATAAATAATTTTCCAAGTTATTTATTTATCCAATATATCTTTACAAGATATATTTAAGATTTTCAACCCTTTTTAAAACAGTTCCAACCCAGTTTCCGCTCACGGAATACATTACCCTGATATTTATTTCCTTTGGGACACCAAGTTCAAAATACTTTTAGATTTAAAATAAATTTTAAAAGCACTTTATTACAGAACATACTTTACAACTTTAAAATCAAAAAAACTTTAGTACTTTATTAAAATATATATACTTTAAGAATATTTTAAATAAACCTCTTTATAAAATGTAAACTAATTTTTCTTTCAAAACATAATACCAAGTCACCTTTATATATTTACTACATTAATAGATTTGAAAACACTAGCTTTAAAAGTTAAACATTAGAGATAATAAATTTTTCCAAACATGCTTTTTAAAACCATAGTTAAAACTTTACTTATATTTAAAATTGCTTTGAAAACCATACTTGGCTATCCCGAGGAATACTCTTCTCTTTCACATCCTTTAAAATAAATCTCCAATTATTTTTAAACGAATTTACCATTTCATTAATAAATTCACACCTTGAATTTATACTTCCAAATCCACTTCACCTTTATAAACCCAAATTATAAAATTCAAAATCTCACTTTTCTTTAATTTCAATTCGAGACACTTAAATAAAATTTACAATTAACTTCTAATTTACTTCACTTTGAAATAAATTGCCTCACTTACTTTATTTATTTTAAATTCCATTAACTTTAAGATTTTTACTTCTTTATTATGAGTTAAAACCCTTTCAAAAATAAAAATTTCAAATTTCCAAAATTCCTTCTTATCCTTTGATTAAATTTAACCCTTAATTTAAAAATGACTTCTTTAATCTTTAAACTAGCATCACTTAAGTTTAAAATTTATTATTTCCCTGTTAATTCAAAATTCCCTCTTTTTCCATATTTATTAGAATTTTGAAATTTCTTTTACTTTATCTTATTTTTCAATTCATTATTAAATTTATTCAAATTCCCAATAATTTTTTTACCTAAAATTTTATTCTTTTATTTCTTTTCACAAATCCAATTCTGTAGATTTTGATAACTCATTACATTGAGATATTCAATTCAACCATACCATCCAATATTTCAATTACCAATAAAATCATCACAGGATATTAGATATTCATAACACGAAATATTAAATGATCTAAATAAATTTGAGGAATCCAGTTGGATCCCTCCAACCTGTTTCACTGCATCCACATATGTTAGCACAATATATAATACCAATTTCAAATATATACTATACGATACAGCACATCAATCAATTCATCCATTCAAACATTTATATAAATTTAATCATTTAAGTTTAAATTTAAATTAACTGAGTGGGATTAACTCACCTTTGCATTAAAATTTGCAATCACAATCCAACCCAGCTTGATTTCTTCCCGATTTAGACCTTGAATAAACATTATATAATTTAATTATCATCTAAACAATTAATCATCATTTAATAATTTAATTTAACAAATGATTTAAATTATTATGAATAGTTTAACTTCAAACTAATTTCCTTTTCGAACAACTCTCTATTAACTAAAATAAACTTTAAATGAGTTAGCTAAACAAGTATATTACTGTAACGACCCGTAAATTTCACCGGTTTTAATAACGTAGTAATTGAAATTTTATGGGCATTTAAACGATAAAATTTTGAAATATAAATTTGATGTTTGGAATGCGTTTAGTAAAACATAACAACTGGTAAATTTTCGTCCGAAAATACGAAAGTTTATTTCGTGCGTAAATTTACTTCAATTTTAATCAGTTAAAAAGCGATGAAAAAAACGTTTTCAAAAACCTAAATAGTTTTACATAGAAAAATTCTAAATCATCTTCTAAGCAAGATGTCAGTTTGTCATTTTCTCAAATTTGGACATCTTTGACTCCGTCGATCTTATTTTTCTGCGTTTTTCATGCATTTTCGCTAGTAGAAAATTTTGAATTTTTAAAATTCAATCGTGCCACTGATATCTATATACCGTTTTGATGTCTTATCGCGTTGAGCATAGCGGTATATTCATTCCTATTTTTCGAACCCTGGTGTGTTGTGAAATCAGTAGAACGTTCTCCATATCGATACCGCTTACACCTTTAAATTTCACGTCACCATTCAAATTTCTACCACACAAAACCAATAGCTTTTTGCCATTTCCAATTCCCGGGATTCGAGCTGTAATTTATCTATTCCCTATGCCATTTATGTGTTGGTCCATTCATCTTCAGTGGTCCGTTCATATTTTGTTCTGGTCCATTTCTTTTCTGGCTTCACGCGTTGCATAGCTAATATTTTTAAATAAAAAAAAGAAGACTAGAAGCTCTTCCTCTACAAACTTTTTTTTTCAAATGCCACGTCCCTTCATTTTACATCTCCATTTTTTATCCAGATCTCCTCCTCTCTTTCCCCTCTCAATTCCGTTCTAGCATTCATCTCAAAAAAAAAAATCTACGTGTGTTCAAGAGTGACACCCCGCCGCCTCGATCGTGCTCTTCACTCGACCCGCCAACTCGACAACCGTGCCTCCCTGGCACCTCCGACCCGATGCCATCTCCGCCTCCATTGCCGATCAGCTTGTGCTCCTCCACCCACCCTATCTCAGCCGACCACCACAAGCCACTACCCTACGCCACGTTACTCCATGGCAAGCGACAGCTGCTCCTTATCTGTCCAAAAATCGAGTAGTGCCAAACCCCTCCTCCTTCCAGCTGTCTCAGCCTGCATCTCAGCACTCAACCACCTCATCTCCTCTGCTACTACTGCCTCCAAGCTTTCCGCCACTCCACTGCAATTACTTCCCACGCCTGAGCGCGAGCCACCAACAGCCTCCGCCTGTTTTTCTTCCATCCATAGCCGAGTTTCTGTTGGGTATGTGAATGTGTGTGTATATAGTTTAAAGGAGTTTGCATATAGTTAGTAAAACACGTATATGTTGGTTATACCTATAATATAGTAATATACATAGTTATATTATAAACTCACCGAATTCTAAATCTGTAAGGTTTGGGGTTTGGGTTTTGAAAGCAAAAGTGTTTAGCTGCATTTTCAAAAATATATAATCATACAAATTTAATCCAAAATTTTGAGTTGTATATATATTACCGGTTTGTGAAAGTATATTTGAAGAATGAATTATACGTTCATGTAACAGTGACAGTAAAGGTTTTATATTTATTGAATGAATATATATATATATTGTATGTAGTTGGCCTGTCATATATAAGAATATATGTACGTATCTCTGATTTTTAATATTTGAACTCAAGGCTAATGATTTCGAAATCTCTATATTATTATTGTTTGTCTTAAACCAAAATACTGAATTTTATGTATATATATATATATATATATATGGTACGCATATATACACCATTGATAGATATAGGTTTGCTTGCAAAGTTTTATATATATTGAGTTATACGTAGTCTTATGGGTGTTGTTCGTACAGTGTATCTATATATCGAGTTATGAAATAATCAAGTTTTGGAAATTGGTTTAAAATAAAAATAAGTATGTCGTATACACTTATATATATGTACTATAAAGTTGTTTCAGCTTGTTTCATAAATATATATTAACAAATGGAAGTTATATACCTGCTATCGGCTTTGTTCTGTCCCTGTATATTATTTGTATTAAATTTTGTAAACCAGGTTTGTGTGTGTATATATAGTATGTGGGACCGTACATATGTATGTATATTTTGTCGGTTACATCTTATATATTAGTAGTCAGTGAAGTTTAGGGCATGTCAGCATGCATATGGCCTATATGGACAGGTAGATTTATATTTGAATAAATGTATTATGTTTTATTAAGTATACATATATTAATTGCATAATCTTGGGGGTTTGGTTACATATTGGTTGTGTAGAATAGTATATAGGCTGTTATGTAATGGTTTATAAGTATATATTCATTATTTTAATATATACAATACAGATACTCTGTTGTAAATATGTTTATTATTATTCAAAATAATATGTGTTTAAATTAGTATGGATTTCATGTAAAATAATAATAATAATATGTTTAGCGTGCTGTTCTATCAAATTTATTCTGATTTGCTTTATCGATCCTATTATCAGCCTGGTCTGTCGTGCCTAATCTCTCCGTCGAATCGTGTTCAATTTGATTTGTTCGAAGTTCGTGATCGAATTCGCAACTCACTTCATTGCCTATTCTCTTGCCTCGAAAGGTGAGCAATCATTCATGATTAATGTTCTTTTATTTATCAAATTTGATTTCAATTGAAACGACAATTGAAATGTGCTGCTATTAGTTGTTTACACTGTTATATATGGTATTTCCTGTATCAGTTCACCTTTGACATCTGACACCGTTACCTGTAAATTATACAATGATAATCCCGTTGATTGATAATTGATTGATTGTTTGTGGTTTATATTGGATGTTAAATTGTAATGTATAAAGTGATAAATATTATGCAATTGAATTTGACGTAGGATTGTTAAAATCTGAATCGACATATGCGTTGAATTTGATTAGTTAAATTTGTAAATATGACCCCTTTGGATGTTTAAACTAAGTGACACATAGAAATATGGATAATTACATCTTGAATCATTGAATGTATGTTGTTTAAATTGATGATGTATGAAATAATAAATAGATGACAAGTGAAAACCGTAATATAATAATCTTTAATCTACATGAAATGATAGTGTAGATTCTATAAATAATTATATTAATTCGCACAAACAACAATGTGAATTAATACGATTATTTCGGGATTATTTGAATTGATTATTGAATTGCTATTGATGTTTGCTATTACTTGTTTATTTACTTTGACACTATCCTTGTTATCACACTGCAAATTCCCTTTGTTATGCTTTGATTTTTGTATTGAATTGGAATCAGGTTGAAATGATAAATACCCAAATGAACTTGACTTAGGATAGAGAATTAGGTAAAATTCGATTGGTCAATAATTTGATTTAAAAATAAAATAATGATTTTATTCGAGCAAAGAATAAGTTTTGAAATGAAGTTGGAATTTGAATTTTTGAAAGAAAAATGTAAATCTGAAACAAATATTAACATAGTAATTAATGAAAGAACGTTTTTTCAAATTTGATTAACTAATAATTAATTTTGGAATTATTAATAAATAATTTGAAATCGGTAATAATTGAGTTTTGAAATTATTAAGTTTGAAATCATTTAATAATTAAATTTGAAAGTATAATTAAGTTTGAAATTATAATTAAGCTCGAAATTATTAAGTTGAATTTATAGTTAAGTTGAAATGATTTGATGATTAAGTTTGAATTCATAATTAAGTGGAAATGATTTAATACTTAAGTTTGAATTTATTATCAAGTTGTAACTATTAAGTTTTGAAATTATTAATAATTAAGATTAAAATTATTTAATAATTGAAAAAGATTGAATTATTTGATAATTGAATAAAAATTTGAATTCTTTGATAAGAGAAATTGAATTCTTGAATAAGTGAAATTTGAACTTCGTTAATAAATGAAATTGGGCTTCTTTATTTATTTAGCTTTGGAAAATTATTTAAGTATGTTAATAAGTGAAATTGAACTTCTTGAATATGTGAAATTTAGTTCTTTATTAATTGAGTTTTTAGGATTTGTAACTAAGTAAACAAAGAAATGTAACTGAATTTATTTAACAAGAGGTAATTGCGTTTTATTGAAATAAATGTAAGACTTGTAATTTAAAGAATTTGATTTGACGAATTTAATTTAATTAAATTTTTAAGTTTTGGTATAATGGATATGGACTTAAGTAATTGATTAATGAATTGGAGGTTTAATGTTAATTGTTTTGAATTCATAAACTAATGTAACGAAATTGAATGAAATCGATAAATGAATTTAAATTGATCTGAGCGTAAATTAAATTAATAAAAATGATTTCGAAATGAAATTTATATGCGAACTTGAATCGATATTGGAATTGTTTAAATAAAGGTTGAAATTGAATTATAAGATTTTGAAATTGTAATTTGGAAGTTTTGAAATGTAAATTATGGAAATTGATATTAAAAGACGAATGAAATGTTGGTTTACAAATTCTAATTGAAATTTAATTTGATTTGGTTTTGAAATATAGTAAACGACCAATCGGTGTAATAATTACGAAAGTTACTAAAGAGACCGGAATCGGTTACGGATATACTCTCTGTCTAAACCGAAAACCACTTTAATAACTACACGCGGAGTGATGATCCAGAATGAAGTGGTAATGATGTACGTGATGACTGAAGAAAGAGAACGATAATGGATAGCCTTGACACTTGTGTCAAATTGGAAATGGCTAAAAACAGGAGCCGTGCCGGGCCAAATGGGGTTAGCCACCTCGAGCGAACACACTTCTTCGTAAACTACTCATTACTTGTTATTGATTGGTGCACCCTCGTAATTTTGGGAGTGTTGTTTCACGGTGTTGTGATCGTCGCGGCGATGCGTTTTCACCAGTCTGGATCAGGCAAACGGTAGTTTCACTACCTTGGGTATTGCCTCATGTTCCTTGTCATACTTGTATCCCTATTTACGCGACCACTACGAATTTTTTGTGTGTTATACCTATGGAGTACTCCCTGATAGACCACCTATTTACGGCATAAACATATAATAATCACAATGCCAAGCTGTGATAAATAAGTAATTGAAAATCAACAAGAGATTAATCAATATCACAATAATCTACTCAAGATAAAAAGGAATGTCATACTCCTGATTTCATTCACCAAGCCACAATAAATGACATATATATATATATCCATGCCAATCGTAAGAGTTGGTGAAACACAAATTCCAGAAATCAACACACGAAATCCAGAAATCACAATAAAAGGGATGGTCAAGACATTGATGTAGTACAAACGGTACATCCAATGAATCCAAAAGCCAAAACATCGATGTAGTACAAACGGTACATCCAATGAATCGATACACATTAGAAAGTACATGGGTCGCTAGCCTACGAAGAAATGAGATGAAGCTCCATTTAATGAGGTACAGTCCTCCACATAGACAAAGAGACATCGCACATTGCTAGTCTAAACCATAAAATGATCGTCATGATCAAAGAGAAGTGTCAATTACACTAAGCTAGTAAATATAAAAGTTTAGCTTCATGTCCCATAACCACTTGCTTAACTTAAACATTTACGAACAAACTGTAAATCTCCACTAGAAGAATGTCACAAGAGATTCAATCGAACAAGTCCAAGAATTAACCGACGAAGTAAACGCAAGCGTTTCATACCACTCGTTTTACTAAGTCGTTTAATTAGATTTATCATACGAGTGGGGTAAAGGCTTGTCTATACTAATAGATTGGAAAACGGTTTAAGAAAACGAGCTTTGTTACTGAAAATAGAGTTGAAATTATTTTGTTGAAAGAGTTTTGATATTTACTACTAGTATTGAAACCTTTATATTTTTAAGTGACAAATCATAGAATTGATTGTAGAAACAATCAATCATAAAAATTCACATTCGAAGACGTGAATAAAATCCAGAGAAATCGATATCATATCCATCAAAGCGGATATATCTAAAATTCCCAAAGAAAAGGTCATCAAGTCATAATAGATGATAACACCAAATAGGAAACAACAGAATCGATTTAAATTGGAAATTCAATCAAAAAGGGCAAAATGGACTCAAACAGCAGGTTCAGTCGACTGAACAGAGTTTTCAGTCGACTGACCCTGTACCTGGAAATTTTCCAGCTTCAGGAAACTTTCTGTTTGCAGGTTCAGTCGACTGAACAGAGGACTCAGTCGACTGAATCATGCCTGGAAACTTTCGGGTTACAGGTTCAGTCGACTGAACAGACTTTTCAGTCGACTGAATCATGCCTGGGCTGTTTTTCAGCCTATTCAAATGAAGAACAAATTTTTCCAAAATGCAACCGGACGAACATTGGCTCTAAGGGTTTATGCTAATCGGCAACCCGGCCCTATATGCTCCTCGGTGCATCACTAAAAGCATGATCAAACATCCATAAAAGGATTTTCACACAAATTTGACTTAAAAACCCAAAAATTGGAATATTCACAAAACCAATCCAAATCAAGAGCAAATTCTCATGAAGAAGTGTTAGGAATTCAAACCTAAAAACCAAAGATAATTATAGTCATAGATGTGAGATAAAAATCTCACCTTTGAACTAAATTTATGAAGATGAAGCTTGAAAGCAAAGGGGAATCAACCACTCTTCAAAACCAACTCTAGAAGCTTGAATCTAAGCTCAAAAACAAGAACATTCCCAAAATTAGGTTTAGGAATTTCTGAAATTGGTCAGAGAATAAGTTGGAGAAGAAGAAGAGAAGCTTACCAATGGGTTCTTCTTGAGTTTGGAGCTAGGAATTTGATTTGCAAGGGAAGTTAGGGCTTGGAGTTTTAATTTCCTCTTCCACCCTCCATTAACATAAAAGCTTGAGTATTAGAAAAATAAAAGAGAAGTGAATGAAGAGGAGAGTGTTGGAACTGAGTTAAGCGGTTAATTGGCTATGCCCAACCAAAGCCCTAAGAGGGAAAAGTGGCAAAAATCAACTTTCTCCAAACATATCGAAGCTTATACTCAAAAAGGTCGCAAACGTCATTTTGAACTCGATGGAAGTGGTCTCGAGTCCCAATTCGACAGTTTGCAAAAAGAAGGTTTTCGGACCAAAATCCGATGAACGGTGAAATATTTAAATATATAATCGATAAATATGCGGGTTGTTACAGACTCCCCTCCTTAAAGAAATTGCGTCCACGCAATAATTAAGAAGGAAATGTAAGAAGTAACAACCATAGAAGCATATTAACACAAAAGAAAATTTGAATCAAGAAGTTCACCTTAAAGAGCACGAAGGAGTAAATCCGAAAGTTTTCGTTCGATGAATTCTCAAGATTTCACATGAGCAATCCTTAGGATTTGAGAACCATTGAACCTCTATCAAAAAGAATATCTTTATATCGAAGGCGCTCAACCTCCGAAGCAATGATGCGAATAGAATGGTGCTCAAAAGTCAAATTTGGTGAAACTTCAATCTCCACAATATCACCGGGCTCAAGAATGAAAACCGGAATCCCTAAGGCATTTCCGTAGGTAAAAGACGTGGAAAACGTCAAGAATAGCAGAAAGTTGAGCGGTGCAACGGCGTAGTACAAGCACGGTACGACCGAGAAACTAGAAACTCGAATAATTTGGAACACCGACGTAGTACAAAGACGGTACGTCCAGTGAACCAAAAAGCCAAGTCATTGATGTAGTGCAAACGGTACATCCAATGTATCCAAAAAGAGAAGACATCGATGTAGTACAAACGGTACATCCGATGAATCAAAAGAAAAGACATCGATGTAGTACAAACGGTACATCCGATTAATCAAAAGCAAAGACATCGATGTACTACAAACGGTACATCCGATGAATCAAAAGCAAAGACATCGATGTAGTACAAACAGTACATCCGATGAATCAAAAGCAAAGACATCGATGTAGTACAAACGGTACATCCGATGTATCCAAAAAGAGAAGACATCGATGTAGTACAAACGGTACATCCGATGTATCCAAAAAGAGAAGACATCGATGTAGTACAAACGGTACATCCGATGAATCAAAAGAAAAGACATCGATGTAGTACAAACGGTACATCCGATGAATCAAAAGCAAAGACATCGATGTAGTACAAACGGTACATCCGATGAATCAAAAGCAAAGACATCGATGTAGTACAAACGGTACATCCGATGAATCAAAAGCAAAGACATCGATGTAGTACAAACGGTACATCCGATGAATCAAAAGCAAAGACATCGATGTAGTACAAACGGTACATCCGATGAATCAAAACCCAAATAATTCGGAATACTGACGCAATACAAAAACGGTACGTCCAATGAACCGAACACAATAAAAGAACATCGGACGCAAGTTCATAAAAGAAATGAGATGAAACTCAAATAAAATGAAGTACATCAAAACGCCCGATGAACTTGATAAAAAGATAATTTCATTCGGTCATCAACAAAGAAACAACCCCTTGTTGCTTACGACTAAACGCATTGGCAACACGATTTCCCCTTCGGGAATAAAAAGAATATCAAGATCATAGGAAGCTAGGAACTCGAGTCAACATGCAGTTCCTTAAGAGAACATAAATATTCCAAAGATTTATGATCGAGGTAGAGAACAAATTTCTCATCGAAATATGATGATGCCAAATTCCAAAAGCAAAAACAATAGCCGAGAGCACTAGATCATAAGTGGCATATCTAGTCTCGATAAACTATAATGATTTAGAAGCACAAGTGATAGCACGTTCTCTATGGCAAGAGAATGGCATCCAAACCAATACGACTAGTATCGGTACAAATAGCAAAGTCTTGGTTCCCCTTCAGGAATCACAAGAAAGAATAAGAGTATCGAAAAGAAAGAACTTCTTTTAAAATAATTCTCTTCTCCGAAAAGTTAAAACTTTCAAAATTACATTTTTACAAGTCAATATATCGTGTCTGATTGTCACATCAAAGCGTTTAGGAAATTCCTATGGATAACGTTGATCAAGCGCATCGACCAAAATTCTTAAAGCACTCAACGGGCAATACAATCACAAAATCATCTTTTATAGGATAAATAAATCTCTTAAAAAGTTTTAAGAATATTCTTTGTTCGTTTCAAGAACAAAAATCTAGTTTTACTTATAAATAAATCTTATGAAAAAGACTTGCAAAATTTTAAATTACTATTTTCATCTAAAATCAATAAACTCAAGAATGGTCTCAACGAAATATTCATAGAATATTCGATTTAAAAAATGGATGAAATGAGCTGGACAAATTGAATGACATAATAGGTCATTCATAAGAATCATAACAAGTGCGGAATGCAGTAAGTGGAATGCTAATTTCCGCAACTCGTAGCAAACGAAAACCGGTGGTAAAGTCAAACTGAAAAGACCTTAACACCACACAAAAGATTTCTTAGGTGATAATCCTAAGACAAACCCAAAAATACCGAAAAATTTCTCAAACTACATGAATGAGAGAAATAACACTTTCCTTATAAGTGGGCTTAAGGAATAAAATGATCCCATCAAGTTGGAATCAAAATCATAAAGGAAAAATAGAAATCTGCTTAACAGATTGAAAATGTCGAAGATGAATAGTCCACTCGAAAAATAGGATATGGGCTTCACAATGATTAAGCCGATCCTTTCAAAAAATCAATTCCGAAGCCAAAGTAAATATCGACGCAGAAAGAAAAGTCACATAAAACAATCTCGACATCTAAACAAAAGCAAATTGAGTGTTGCGGATCTACCATCCGGATTCACAATCCTCAAAGAAGTCATCAAGCCCAAAATATCCAAAGAAAAAGAATCAACAAGTTCTTTTGATATAAAAATAATGAGATGAAACCCATATCAAAAAGAACTCGAATAAGAAGATCACGAAATAAAACAATGCCATCAAGGATTGAGTGAAAAATACCTTGACCAAGAGAAGAGTTGTTAGGGGCTTGCTCAATATTTAGCTTTCTCATGTCCTTGTTCAAAAGTTTGGGACACGCAGATAAAAGATGACCCGGTTTCTTGCAATAGCGACAAGAATGGGGTTTTGGACACATATTCGCATAGTGTTCCATAGAATTACAATTGTAGCATCCTCCACGATTAGGGATTGGAGTCTTTGCTACAAAAGTAGTTTGCTTCACTCTCTTATTGGGATTAAGGCTCTTGAACTTAATATGCCTCTTCTAGGAAGTCCCAATATCACAAACACTTCCTTTACCAATCACTCCATGAAGAAGAGTAACATCCACAAGCTAATTGAAAGAAACTTGAAGTTTCAGAGGTAGAACCATTTCGGGGTTCTTACTCAAAGCATAGATAAACTCTTGATACTTTACAAGATCCAAAAGTTGTTGGGCAGACATAAAAACTCCATCCTGGGGAGTAGCACTAGACTGACCGGCGCTGGGGCGGCCTGGTCTAACCATTTCTCTTTTTTAAAAAAGAAATAAAGAAGAAGAAAAAGTTATTCTCAAGATAAGTATCAAGCAATCTTGATAGATAAAACAAGGAATCATAAAAGAAAATAGGATAGGACGGTACGAAGACCCGAATAAAATCCTAAAGCACGACTCCTAAGATGGACTTAGGACGATGATCCTTGTTATAATATTCCATATTGTTCCGAAGTTTGGCTCTGATACCAAGCTGTGACGCCCCACCTCTATACCCACGCTAGACAAGAACATTACGGTTAATGCTGTCGACTAGCACGGAGAATAAGGCTGTTGAGGAGCGACCATCCGTGTAATTACTTTGTGCGGGCATCGATATGTCAGATAGTATAACATGCAATACTTTATCAAGAGGAAATCCAACATACCGACACAAACTCAAAGCTACTACACAGCGGCTATAATATCTTCGGAAACAAATATAGAAACATAACATAAATCAGTCACAGACAATTCATATCACAAAGGCGGAAATAGATATGAATATTACACATAAAAGTGTATATCAGAGTAGCGGTCTAAAAAGATCCACAATAATACAAAAGAATAGCAATACGTGCTATACAAAAGAATACAACTATGAGCCTATATCTCAAGTGTATACAACAAAATAAACTACTAATCTAAGTAGTTTGCCAAAAGTCAGGATGATAACCCCAGAAGAGAAGTCAAGGAGAGGTACCTGTAACATCTCGGTCTGACCCGAGTATTATTTAAAAGAAAATAATAAACGGATCAGTCTAGCTATAAATATCAGATGAAGTGATATATAATAAGAGATATGACATAAATATATAATAATCACAATGCCAAGCTGTGATAAATAAGTAACTGAAAATCAACAAGAGATTAATCAATATCACAATAATCTACTCAAGATAAAAAGGAATGTCATACTCCTGATTTCATTCACCAAGCCATAATAAATGACATATATATATATATATATATATCCATGCCAATCGTAAAAGTCGGTGAAACACAAATTCCAGAAATCAACACACGAAATCTAGAAATCACAATAAAAAGGATGGTCAAGACATTGATGTAGTACAAACGGTACATCCAGTGAATCCAAAAGCCAAAACATCGATGTAGTACAACCGGTACGTCCAATGAATCGAAACACATTAGAAAGTACATGGGTCGCTAGCCCACGAAGAAATGAGACGAAGCTCCATTTAATGAGGTACGGTCCTCCACATAGACAAAGTGACATCGCACATTGCTAGTCTAAACCATAAAATGATCGTCATGATCAAAGAGAAGTGTCAATTACACTAAGCTATAAATATAAATGTTTAGCTTCATGTCCCATAACCACTTGCTTAACTTAAACATTTACGAACAAACTGTAAATCTCCACTAGAAGAATGTCACAAGAGATTCAATCGAACAATTCCAAGAATTAACCGACGAAGTAAACGCAAGCGTTTCATACCACTCGTTTTACTAAGTCGTTTAATTAGATTTCTCATACGAGTGAGGTAAAGGCTTGTATATACTAATAGATTGGAAAACGGTTTAAGAAAACGAGCTTTGTTACTGAAAATAGAGTTGAAATCATTTTGTTGAAGGAGTTTTGATATTTACTACTAGTATTGAAACCTTTATATTTTTAAGTGACAAATCATAGAATTGATTGTAGAAACAATCAATCATAAAAATTCACATTCGAAGACGTGAATAAAATCCAAAGAAACCGATATCAAATCCATCAAAGTGGATATATCTAAAATTCCTAAAGAAAAGGTCATCAAGTCATAATAGATGATAACAACAAATAGGAAACAACACGAATCGATTTAAATTGGAAATTCAATCCAAAAAGGCAAAATGGACTCAAACAGCAGGTTCAGTCGACTGAACAGAGTTTTCATTCGACTGACCCTGTACCTGGAAATTTTCCAGGTTTAGGAAACTTTCTGTTTCCAGGTTCAGTCGACTGAACAAAGGATTCAGTCGACTGAATCATGCCTGGAAACTTTCGGGTTCCAGGTTCAGTCGACTGAACAGATTTTTCAGTCGACTGAATCATGCCTGGGCTGTTTTTCAGCCTATTCAAATGAAGAGAAAATTCTTCCAAAATGCAACCGGACGAACATTGGCTCTAAGGGTTTATGCCAATCGGCAACCCGACCCTATATGCTCCTCGGTGCATCACTAAAAGCATGATCAAACATCCATAAAAGGATTTTCACACAAATTTGACTTAAAAACCCAAAAATTGGAATATTCACAAAACCAATCCAAATCAAGAGCAAATTCTCATGAAGAAGTGTTAGGAATTCAAACCTAACAACCAAAGATAATTATAGTCATAGATGTGAGATAAAAATCTCACCTTTGAACTAAATTTATGAAGATGAAGCTTGAAAGCAAAGGGGGATCAACCACTCTTCAAAACCAACTCTAGAAGCTTGAATCTAAGCTCAAAAACAAGAACATTCCCAAAATTAGGTTTAGGAATTTCTGAAATTGGTAAGAGAATAGGTTGAAGAAGAAGAAGAGAAGCTTACCAATGGGTTCTTCTTGAGTTTGGAGCTAGGAATTTGATTTGCAAGGGAAGTTAGGGCTTAGAGTTTTAATTTACTCTTCCACCCTCCATTAACATAAAAGCTTGAGTATTAGGAAAATAGAAGAGAAGTGAATGAAGTGGAGAGTGTTGGAACTGAGTTAAGTGGTTAATTGGCTCAGCCCAACCAAAGCCCTAAGCGGGAAAAGTGGCAAAAATCAACATTCTCCAAACATATCGAAGCTTATACTCAAAAAGGTCGCAAACGTCATTTTGAACTCGATGGAAGTGGTCTCGAGTCCCAATTCGACAGTTTGCAAAAAGTAGGTTTTCGGACCAAAATCCGATGAACGGCGAAATATTTAAATAAAATATTTAAGTATATAATCGATAAATATGCGGGTTGTTACAAGAGCTCTTCTATTTTGTCGCTGGAAAATAATTTCGTTGATGACGGCCGCATCATCCACATTTATTTTCGAGTTTTGAAGTGGAGAGATGTAACGACCCCACTTCCTACGCCCAGGAATTAGCATCGTTATTAAGAAAGAAAAGGATGAGAAAATAGAAAAGATAGAGAAGAAAGAACAACAACATCAGAATATCACAGCAAAACGAATAAAATATATTAATCACATAAGTATTTACATAATATATAACATCAATCAGAGTGATACATATAGTACATCACATACTAGACAGTTATAAACACCTGTCTAGTTATACAACTCAAAACACAATACATCACAGAGATACCACACAGCGGAACTATATATATATATATCTATAACGCTGAAGCCTCCTGCTCCATTGCTCCTCCAGAATTCGTCAAAGCTAAACCTGAATCCCTTGGCTACCCGTAAAAATTTGGGTACCCGAGAGTTTATGAAAACAAAAATAAACTTCGGGTCAGACATGGGTCTGGTATGAGTAATAGGTTAAAGTTGCTTAATTTTGAAAAATCCTTTGAAAACAAAAGGTATCACGTAAGACTTCCCACACATAAACATGGAAAAGTTTTTACCTTACGCTAACCAAAACATTTGATAGGAAAACCAGTGATATTATAATAGGTCTAGGGTTTTCAAGTAAATAGAAAATAGCCGAAATTGTTACATTCATTAAATTCCAGCTACTAGCCACAAAAGTGGGTAATACAATCAAAACCGTAGGCACTTATTGGATTTTGGATTCCATACAATGGCAGGGCTACTGGGGTACCGCCCGTCACAGTACGTGGCCTAGATCAACGTACGGAGGATTACTCCCTTCATCCCCTGCAACACAAGGCCGGAACCATTCCTTACTGAACAGTCCCGAACAAGATAAACCCCGCAGTTGGCTGCAGACCAACTGCCCACACAACCGAATAAAAAGGGACATCTAGACAGGGGAATATCCTTGTCCTGCTTGGGCATGACCCACCTAACCTTGCTGCACCTCCCCTGTTTTAGCCATTCCCGGTTGATGAGGCTTGAGGTTACGATTACCTTTATAGAACATATTTCTTAGAATGCACATCGTCCGCCTGACGATGTGTTGAAAGCATTCAATCCATACAAGTTCGTTCCGGGTTCGAACGAAACCGAAGGCATCATCTCGTTACACTCATTTTGGAATCACCCTTAGAGTTAACGACGATAAACCTTGCATTCAGAACCTTCATCTTCACTTCAGATTCACGACCTATCGTTAATTTGGAAACGATGTGGTTTTCGAATATTCCAAATATGGAAAACCGATCCCGGTCTCATCGAAATCCAAAACGTGTCTTTTAAGGCCAAGTTGTCTATTTAGTCTTAACAGTCAATTCAATATTAATATGCACAGATAAATAATTCACATCTCATAATAGATAATCACATCATCATAAACAGATAACTAATATCATCATCCAAACAGATAACTAAATATTATCATACTTAAACTATACATCCATATCACATAGACATTATCCATCTCATATCTGAGATCACAATCAATCAATGAAATATCAACATCATCCATCAGCAATGATTTATGAATCACAAGCTATAATTTATTTCAAATGAATTAAATTAACTACTTCCATCTTAAATTAATTTAAAATAAATTAAATTAATTACTCATTCCATAAATCCAGCTCTCACAATCATTAATTAATTATAAATCAAATTAATTAATGATTCTCTAATTACAAGAAGTAAGTTAGTCTTTAATTAATTTCTCAATTGAATTATTCTAAATCATTCATAGTAGGTTAACATTTAATTACTTACCTATTAATTATTCCTTAATTTACAATTCTTAATTTCATCATTAATTATATTAATTAATGATCTTCAATTTATATTCAATTACTTATTTAAAATAATTAAGTGATTAATCTTTACTTAACACAATTATTAATCACCTTTGCTTAATAACAAACCAGTAATTATCTACTCTTAATTACTTATTAACAGATTAATCATTCCATGATTAATTATTTCCATAAGTCAATCCTTTGATTTATTACAAAAGAAATTACTCACATTACTTTACTTACAAATCATCTTGTATGAATTTCATCAAGTAATTATCATCTAATTACTTTCCTAAGTAATTATGCTCCATACACATACCAAATCATCAAATGATTTCTTTAATTAATTAATATTAATTTACTTAATTTAAATCTTATTATCCATACTTGTTCACATTAATCATCTTTGATTTAAAAATCCTTTGCTACATTCCAGTAATTTCCTTTAATTTATTTACAGAAATTAATCTTGAATAAACCCATTAATTAATTACATTTTTCGATTTATTACCATTTACTTATCTTGTTGGTTTATTATTCTCAAATAAACCAATATCTAATCCCATCATTAATTACTTTAATGATTTCTAATTACATTTCATTTCTTAATTATATTAAGAAAACAAATCTTCAGATTACAAATATTAATCCTCTTGATTAATAACAAACAGTAATTAATTATTCATAATTAATTACTACTCGATAACACTCTAAATTAATTCCCTGATTAATTTCAAGTAATTATATTCCAATTACTCCTATTAACAACATCACCCAATTAATTACATCCCGTAATTATCCTTCAATTACTTCTCTAAGTAATTTAATTTCTAAATATCAGTTAATTAAACTAAATTAATTAACTCAAATCAATTTACACAATTAATAAGTAATTAATTTCTTAATTACTTCTCATTAAATAATTACATTTAAACTATTGAATTAATTAATTATTCTAATTAATTTATTACGAAATCAATCATACTAATTAATTATAACATAATCTGGCTAATGAACTACATTAGTAATTATTTAATTATTTCCTTCTAACATAATCAACTTATATTAATTATTAATTATAAGTTAATTAACCATTATTAATTTAAAAATCTAATCTATAATTCTAAATCACATATTAGTTAATTAATTTATTAATTAACTTTAATTACTACTTTTAAACTATAATTACTAGTTTAATTAATTTCAATCATTAAATATTCTTACTTAATCAACTTAAGAGTTAATGCATATAAACTCTAAGTCTTCATTACTTAAAGTAAATTATCTTATTATTGATTAATTTCACTTCCAATATGTATGAAACATTGGTTACAAATTACTTCTTGAACAAATTCTAATTTTATCCTTAATAAAGTTTTAGAACTAAATTTCAAAACCCTTCTTAAACTCACATGTTTAAAAGCATATTTAACATTTAAACTTATTAATTTAAATCATAAAACTTTACTTTTATTCCTTATCTGGAATTTAAGTTCTGATTTCAATTTGGGTGTTATCTTTGTTTAAATCTTCCCAAACAATGTATATTTCATTTTTGAATTCAACTCTTTTGAATTTACTTAAATATTTAGCACTTTTAAATTAATAAAATAATTTAAATTATGAAACTTAATTATTTCCAACCATATTTCAAAACTTTCTTAAATTCACTATTTAAACTTCGAGTTAGAAACATGCTTGACCTTGATTTTATTTTAAAACAAAAAAATTCAATAAAACAGAAAAAACTGTTACAGGTTGTAAAAAAACACTGAACATGTGACGCCCCACCTCTATACCCGCGCTAGCCAAGAACACTACGGTGTAGTGCTGTCAACTAGCACGGAGAATAAGGCTGTTGAGGAGCGACCATCAATAGTTAGGCCTTATACTAGTATTGGTTATCTCAATGGGAGTGGTATATAAATATGTTTTCTTTCATTTTTCATCTCTGATTTATTTTCTCCCATCGACATACCCCAATTCCAATATAAAACGAACTACGATGGTTCGTAATAGTTTAGAACAGTAAATATAAAATATCAACACAGATAATATAGATGCGGAACACAGATGAAACAGAAAGTCTCATATACATATATATATATAATAACTGATGTCAGTTACAATACATTCACACTGTACATATGATACAACTACAACAGTCGACTAAGGAAGTTACATATACAAGTACATTAACGTATTTAATATACATGAACACATATCTTCCTATAGAATTTTACAGACTACTACAAATGACGACGACTACTCCAAAAGATATGAAAGGTCTTCATAGCTCTAGCAGCAAACCAAAGTAGAATATCTACAACCTGAAATACTCGGTCTGACCCGAGTATTAGATTCAAAAGAAAATAATACTCGGGTCAGTCTAATTCAAACTCAGTTATTAGTGCACAGAAGCAATAATAATCAAATAATGAATAGACGACAGTAATTAAACCAAATCAGAATGCAATTCAGAATATTGAATTGAAATAAACAGAACAGTTCAAACCATTGAAATATAGAACAGTTCAAACCATTGAAATATCAATTAAAATATTAAGATGAGTAGGGCTGTAGTACACGCACGCGTGTACTGCCTCGCCACTACAGCACATGAACTACGCAAAAGATTAATAAATCAAAACAAAATAGAATATCACAAAACCATACCGTGTGGCTGCAGTTCACGCTTGCGTGCACTGCCTTGCCACTATAGTGATGTCGTACCCAAAAACTCAATACCGTGTGGCTGCAGTTCACGCCTGCGTGCACTGCCCTGCCACTACAGTAATGATGTACACAATCGGGCACAAGGTCAAACCCAAAATAAAAAGACGGGTTCAACACAGGTGAAATTCCAAAATCAATATGAAACTCAGGTGTAATAAAAATTGAATAGTGACATGCACAAACATAAGAACATGTAAGAGAAACATGTCGTAACTACAAAGCTAAGTCACTTACGAAATGCAGAGGTCAAGTCAGTGACTCAACACAACCGCGGCAGCAACAACAGTGCAGTAGTGCGCAGAGAACTCCACGAGTCCAGTAAGATAACCAATATAACAAGCTAAATGTTCACGCTACTGCACAATGCAAATGAAAACCAGTCCACAAGTATATATATATGATCATGAGGCTTCACAGTGTACAGACCATATGAAGGAAGTGCACATGTTAATTGGATAGCAAGTGCCACCCAATGATGTAAGAAAATGAACAGACAGGATGGAATTAAATCACTGGAAACCTCACAACCAAGTCAGACTTCACTAAAACAATGGACCAGTGCATAGTGACAGTAAGGAATGTATGCAACAATATAAACATGGAATGGAATGCAACTACAAGGCATGAAACCATAATGAAACAGATCAGTTTTGAATACAAGTCAAAACTAGGGACATGTAACAAATGAATGGTCGGCTACAAGTAAATGGTCAAAGACCAGTTCACAAGTAAGGAGGCATAAACCCACAGACCAGCACAACCAGAGGCACAAGAATGAAGTGTCTCCAAACTATATTTAGACTCATGAATGCTCAAAATAACAAGCCAGTGGAACATAAAGTGTCCATCAATATAGGTACAAAGTTTGGCTTCAAAAATGCTTAAGCCAAGTGTAGACTCATGCATGAATGAACACAACAGTTCAGAGACAAGCTCTAGTTCAACTTAAAGCAATGCAAAGAAAGCACTAGTTCAAAACATGAGACATAGCAGTTCAAAATGCTCAAATGTACACATGACATCAAAAGGAGACCAGACTGGAAATGTGCAACAGCAAGTATGTGTGCCTAAGGTGCATCATGTATGTACTGAAAACTGGGTAGTGCAACAAGTAAGGAGTGCATAAATAAAAATTCAGTGAAGCCAATATGGCAATAAAACTGAATACTGTACCCAAGTGAATTTATCAACATGTGAGCAGTAGCATGCTTACACATATACATGCAAAATAAGAAAGTGATGTGTTCAATACAGCATAATATGCAGTGAAGACATAATGCACAATTTAACAAATAAATGAAATTGGACAGTGGTCAAAGTGAAAAAGGCAAGATGAACACAGTGAAGAACTGCCCAATAAAACAACATGACTGGACACTAGCATGACCACCCAACATATATGTAGTTGTGAATAAAGCAAGCTAATGTCATAACATGAATGCAACAGTTCAAGGCATAATAACTGGAAATGCACATGAACCATGCAGAAAACCCAAGGAACACAAATCAATGCAAACTATGTCCTACTTAATGCAGTGACAAATTGCATAAATAAGTCCAAGTGTGCTACAGCTTGTGAATATGAATTTGCAACATGAATCTGGATATCAATTTCAAACAGATATGTACAAAGTCACTGCAGTGCGCATCAGTAAGCACAATGCAAATACAATGAGACAACACATAACTCGAATAGTGGTCAACCATACATGCATACACACATACGAATGTATGTATGCATATATATATACAGATAATTCAACCAAACAATTCGAACTACACCAAGAGCCGAAGCCACAGTGAAACTCAAGTGTTTAATATTACAACTCGAAATCAATTTTACTTAAATAGAAAATGCGCATGAACGTTGTGGCAACAGTTCACGGCAACAGTAATAACTCGAATGCAAACTATGTCATATATGACACAATGGCAAATTGCACAAACAAGCATAAGTGAGTTACAGAAAATATGCAACATGATAGACATGAAGGCAGTAATTGTTGACCGGAAGCAAACTACAAAGACATCAACGAGTATGACATAAGGCAGTGCAACAAAAGGGAACACAATCCAAACTGAGTTGCACACAAATGATACTGGACAAAGTGCAGAAAATCAATGCGCTGCATGTCCAACAGGTAGCAAGTTATATGTGCAACAGGTAAGGGACGAAGCAATGTAAACAACAAGCATGTCACACTGAAAGAACGAAGACAGAAAATACCAAATCCACAAAAATCAATATCAACAAAAGAATTCGAGATAGTGGTGGTCACGAAATCCACATCACAGCAAAACATTCAAACAAATCAAAGTGACCAAGTTAGACATCAATGTCGAGAATATCAGGTCACAAAATTAACATTGATAAAATCAAGTCGAAGTCGAAGACCACTAAATCAAAATAAGCAGCGAAAACAAACCAGTCGAATTAGATGTGAGTGTTGAACACTCACCTTTGTTAAACGAGGCAGCCGAGGGGAGACGAAGCCATGGTCCTCACGAAGACGTTCGAAAGCATCAACGTCGGCATCTTCAAATTTCGAAAAGCCCTAATCTATGGGTGACGAAGAGGAGGCCGCCATTATTTTCGTTTATTCGCGTTTGTTTTTAGGGCTAGTGAATGGGGGGAAAAATTAAAAAGGGGGAAACGGGTTACTTTATTAATTTTCACGGCCCAAATAAAAAACTCGTGGACCATTTATTTTAAAAAAAAAGTCAAAGCCCCTCTAACTTAATAACCATTTGTAAATTTTAAATTTTAATTTAAATTTTAAAAACTTCAAAATGGCAATTGACGAAAATATAAATCGTTTTAACGTCGATTATGAATTGACGCGAATATCGGGTTGTTGCAGACTCCCCTCGTTAAAGAAATTGCGTCCTCGCAATCATAAGGAATAAATGGACAAATGGTAACAAGCATAAAGAACATCATCACAAGATGAAGAAATTAGAAATAGAAAGTTCACCATATAGAGCATGAAAGAGAAAGCCTGAACATGTTTGCTCGATGAATTCTCTGGATTCCTAAGAGAAATCCATAGAATTGGAGAACCATCGAGAATCTCCACAAGAGAAACATCTTTATTTCGAAGGTGCTACACCCCCGAAGCAATGATGTGAATATAAGGTTGCTCAAGAATAGAAATCGGAAATCCCTAAGGCATTTCCGTAATTGGAAGACGTGGAAAACATCATGAATAGCAGAAAAATTGAGTCGGTACACCGGCGTAGTACAATATAAACGCCAAAGAAATCTTGTAATTTCATAAAAGAAATTCACAAATTATCAACAAAATCTAATTATCAATAGATAATTCAGAAATCTCAAATCACAAATATTCGATTATCAAAAACGATAATCAAATCAACAAGTATTCGATTATCAAAATCGAAAATCAAACTTAAATCGCAAATATTTAATTATCACAAACGATAATTAAATCTCAAATATCTAATTATCACAAACGATAATTAAATCTCAAATATCTAATTATCACAAACGATAATTAGAAACAATAAATATCTGATTATCAAAAACGATAAATCAGAAATCATAAACATCCAATTATCAAAACGATAATCAGAAATTACCACAACGGTAATCAAATTTCAAATCACAAATATTTAATTATCACAATTGATAATCAAATCTCAAATCGCAAATGTTTAATTATCACAAACGATAATCAAACCACAAATATCTAATTATCACAAACGATAATTAGAAACAATAAATATCTGATTATCAAAACGATAAATCAGAAATCATAAACATCCAATTATCAAAACGATAATCAGAAATTACAAATTTTCAATTAACGAGTCCGAAATTAACCGAAATAGCAAACGCACATGACCCATAACCACGAGTTTTACTAAATCGTTTAAATCACTTCATCGTTTACTTGAAAGTGCAAAATGGTGTATTTTAAATAAATAACATTTTACGTTCTCAAACGGACAAGTCCGGAATTAAGCGAATCAGTAAAAGAAAGGGGTCATAGTCCTCGATTTTTCTGAAACGTTTAATTCGCTTCCTCATCCTTTTGAAAGCGCAAATCGTAAAAATTTTGAAAACAATTTTGATTTATATTTTGAAACATTTTTTAAAACACGTGATTAAAACAGCGACATCAGTAGCAACTTCGATAAGTGGATTTTCATCTATCAAAAGTGTCACAAGAATCTTCTCAAAGATAGAAAGGGATATCATACCCTAAACTTGTATTCATAACAAGTCAATAACACACAAATTCACCAATGCACAAGAATTGATAAAACTTATCAATAGAAATCACGAAAATTGGTGAAGCACAAATTCTAGAAATCTACACAAGAAATCCAGAAATCACAAGATAAGAGTATAAGAACTCGAACGGGCGTATGAAAACTCGAACGGAGTATGAAAACTCGAACAGAGTATGAAAACTCGAACAGAGTATGAAAACTCGAATGGGAGTATGACATAGAATAAAAGATATGGCATAACATAAAATATCCATAATGACATACTACTATAAGTATGTAAATAATGATCAATAGGAGATCAACCGATAAGAGGTACGGCATAAATATGAAATACCCATACTGACATACAACTATAAGTATGCAAATAATGATCAACAGGAGATCAACCGATAAGAGATAATCAATATCACAAGAATCTTCTCAAAGATCCAAAGAGGTATCATACCCCAAATTTGTACTCATGACAAATCAATAACATATGAATTCACCAATGCACAAAAATAGGTGAAGCATAAAATTTCCAGAAATCAACATAAGGAATCTAGAAATCACAGAAAAAGGGAAAGAGGCCTATCACATGACGGTCCGAAGACCATGGGGAGCTACCCCGCATGTGTGAATGGAATCACACAGATTGAGGTCAAGACTAACCAAAAAGCAGAAAGGTATGTGTGAATGGAATCACACAAGTGGTGTCTAGTCTGACCATCAGGACGATCATCATGATCAACGAGGAGTGTCAATTACACTAAGCATGTGTGAATGGAATCACACAGATTGAGGTCAAGACTAACCAAAAGGCAGAAAGGTATGTGTGAATGGAATCACACAAGTGGTGTCTAGTCTAACCTCGCAAATAAAAAGACATAGCACAATTGCTAGTCTAATTCATAAAGCGATCATCAAGATCAACGAGAAGTGTCAATTACACTAAGCTAGTAAATATAAAAGTTTAGCTTCATGTCCCATAACCACTAGCTTAACTTAAATATTTACGAACAAACTGTAGATCTTCACTAGAAAAATGTCACAAGTGGTTCAATCGAACAAGTCCAAAAATTAACCGACGAAGTAAACGCAAGCGTTTCATACCATTTGTTTTGCTAAGTCGTTTAATTAGATTTCTCATACGAGTGAGGTAAAGGTTAGTATATACTAATAGATTGGAAAACGGTTTAGAAAAAGAGTTTTGTAGTAAAATAGTTTTGAAATCGTTTGGAGAAAAGGGTTTTGATATTTACTACTAGTATAGAAAACCTTTATATATATTTTTTTTTTTAAAGTGACAAATCACAAAAATTATTGTAGGAACAATCAAGCACAAGAATTCACATACAAAGATGTGAATAGAATCCAAAGAAATCGATACTGTATCCATCAAAAGGAATGCTCACAAAAATCCCGAAGAAAATATTATCAAAGTTGATAATAAATGGTAGCAACAAATCGGGGAATTAAGAAGAATCGATTAAATTTGGAAAAACAAAGCAGAACGAGCATAAATGCATAAATGACTTCAACGAAAATGAAAATCAAGTCAATGCTGAAGTCGACAAGTAATGGCCATAATAGAGTACAAAACGATTTAACATCATAATCAAAGAATTCAATGGCAAACAAAGTCAGAGTCGTGGAAATCAAGAAATTAGAAATTTCTCAAAAACAAAGTGACCGAAGTCGAATGGAAATCAAGCCGAGGAAAACATAAAATATCAAGTTCAGAATCGCTAAGATTCGAACAAAATCAATCATCGGCTAAATCAAATCAAAGCCGAAAACACAAGAATCAAAATCAAATGCATATGAATAAACGTTAGGAATTCATACCTAACAATTCAAACACAATCATATGCAAATATGAGAGATAAAACGTCGACAAATAGTTGTAACATATGTTCCATCCAAGTTATGTTTTATATTTGTTCTAAACCCCAGGCTTTGATACCAAGCTGTGACGCCCCACCTCTATACCCGTGCTAGCCAAGAACACTACGGTGCAGTGCTGTCAACTAGCACGGAGAATAAGGCTGTTGAGGAGCGACCATCAATAGTTAGGCCTTATACTAGTATTGGTTATCTCAATGGGAGTGGTATATAAATATGTTTTCTTTCATTTTTCATCTCTGATTTATTTTCTCCCATCGACATACCTCAATTCCAATATAAAACGAACTACGATGGTTCGTAATAGTTTAGAACGGTAAATATAAAATATCAACACAGATAATATAGATGCGGAACACAGATGAAACAGAAAGTCTCATATATATATATATATAATAACTGATGTCAGTTACAATACATTCACACTGTACATATGATACAACTACAACAGTCGACTAAGGAAGTTACATATACAAGTACATTAACGTATTTAGTATACATGAACACATATCTTCCTATAGAATTTTACAGACTACTACAAATGACGACGACTACTCCAAAAGATATGAAAGGTCTTCATAGCTCTAGCAGCAAACCAAAGTAGAATATTTACAACCTGAAATACTCGGTCTGACCCGAGTATTAGATTCAAAAGAAAATAATACTCGGGTCAGTCTAATTCAAACTCAGTTATTAGTGCACAAAAGCAATAATAATCAAATAATGAATAGACGACAGTAATTAAACCAAATCAGAATGCAATTCAGAATATTGAATTGAAATAAACAGAACAGTTCAAACCATTGAAATATAGAACAGTTCAAACCATTGAAATATCAATTAAAATATTAAGATGAGTAGGGCTGCAGTACACGCACGCGTGTACTGCCTCGCCACTACAGCACATGAACTACGCAAAAGATTAATAAATCAAAACAAAATAGAATATCACAAAACCATACCGTGTGGCTGCAGTTCACGCTTGCGTGCACTGCCTTGCCACTATAGTGATGTCGTACCCAAAAACTCAATACCGTGTGGCTGCAGTTCACGCCTGCGTGCACTGCCCTGCCACTACAATAATGATGTACACAATCGGGCACAAGGTCAAACCCAAAATAAAAAGACGGGTTCAACACAGGTGAAATTCCAAAATCAATATGAAACTCAGGTGCAATAAAAATTGAATAGTGACATGCACAAACATAAGAACATGTAAGAGAAACATGTCGTAACTACAAAGCTAAGTCACTTACGAAATGCAGAGGTCAAGTCAGTGACTCAACACAACCGCGGCAGCAACAACAGTGCAGTAGTGCACAGAGAACTCCACGAGTCCAGTAAGATAACCAATATAACAAGCTAAATGTTCAAGCTACTGCACAATGCAAATGAAGACCAGTCCACAAGTATATATATATGATCATGAGGCTTCACAGTGTACAGACCATATGAAGGAAGTGCACATGTTAATTGGATAGCAAGTGCCACCCAATGATGTAAGAAAATGAACAGACAGGATGGAATTAAATCACTGGAAACCTCACAACCAAGTCAGACTTCACTAAAACAATGGACCAGTGCATAGTGACAGTAAGGAATGTATGCAACAATATAAACATGGAATGGAATGCAACTACAAGGCATGAAACCATAATGAAACAGATCAGTTTTGAATACAAGTCAAAACTAGGGACATGTAACAAATGAATGGTCGGCAACAAGTAAATGGTTAAAGACCAGTTCACAAGTAAGGAGGCATAAACCCACAGACCAGCACAACCAGAGGCACAAGAATGAAGTGTCTCCAAACTATATTTAGACTCATGAATGCTCAAAATAACAAGCCAGTGGAACATAAAGTGTCCATCAATATAGGTACAAAGTTTGGCTTCAAAAATGCTTAAACCAAGTGTAGACTCATGCATGAATGAACACAACAGTTCAGAGACAAGCTCTAGTTCAACTTAAAGCAATGCAAAGAAAGCACTAGTTCAAAACATGAGACATAGCAGTTCAAAATGCTCAAATGTACACATGACATCAAAACGAGACCAGACTGGAAATGTGCAACAGCAAGTATGTGTGCCTAAGGTGCATCATGTATGTACTGAAAAATGGGTAGTGCAACAAGTAAGGAGTGCATAAATAAAAATTCAGTGAAGCCAATATGGCAATAAAACTGAATACTGTACCCAAGTGAATATATCAACATGTGAGCAGTAGCATGCTTACACATATACACGCAAAATAAGAAAGTGATGTGTTCAATACAGCATAATATGCAGTGAAGACATAATGCACAATTTAACAAATAAATGAAATTGGACAGTGGTCAAAGTGAAAAAGGCAAGATGAACACAGTGAAGAACTGCCTAATAAAACAACATGACTGGACACTAGCATGACCACCCAACATATATGTAGTTGTGAATAAAGCAAGCTAATGTCATAACATGAATGCAACAGTTCAAGGCATAATAACTGGAAATGCACATGAACCATGCAGAAAACCCAAGGAACACAAATCAATGCAAACTATGTCCTACTTAATGCAGTGACAAATTGCATAAATAAGTCCAAGTGTGCTACAGCTTGTGAATATGAATTTGCAACATGAATCTGGATATCAATTTCAAACAGATATGTACAAAGTCACTGCAGTGCGCATCAGTAAGCACAATGCAAATACAATGAGACAACACATAACTCGAATAGTGGTCAACCATACATGCATACACACATACGAATGTATGTATGCATATATATATACAGATAATTCAACCAAACAATTCGAACTACACCAAGAGCCGAAGCCACAGTGAAACTCAAGTGTTTAATATTACAACTCGAAATCAATTTTACTTAAATAGAAAATGCGCATGAACGTTGTGGCAACAGTTCACGGCAACAGTAATAACTCGAATGCAAACTATGTCATATATGACACAATGGCAAATTGCACAAACAAGCATAAGTGAGTTACATAAAATATGCAACATGATAGACATGAAGGCAGTAATTGCTGACTGGAAGCAAACTACAAAGACATCAACGAGTATGACATAAGGCAGTGCAACAAAAGGGAACACAATGCAAACTGAGTTGCACACAAATGATACTGGACAAAGTGCAGAAAATCAATGCGCTGCATGTCCAACAGGTAGCAAGTTATATGTGCAACAGGTAAGGGACGAAGCAATGTAAACAACAAGCATGTCACACTGAAAGAACGAAGACAGAAAATACCAAATCCACAAAAATCAATATCCACAAAAGAATTCGAGATAGTGGTGGTCACGAAATCCACATCACAGCAAAACATTCAAACAAATCAAAGTGACCAAGTTAGACATCAATGTCGAGAATATCAGGTCACAAAATTAACATTGATAAAATCAAGTCGAAGTCGAAGACCACTAAATCAAAATAAGCAGCGAAAACAAACCAGTCGAATTAGATGTGAGTGTTGAACACTCACCTTTGTTAAACGAGGCAGCCGAGGGGAGACGAAGCCATGGTCCTCACGAAGACGTTTGAAAGCATCAACGTCGGCATCTTCAAATTTCGAAAAGCCCTAATCTATGAGTGACGAAGAGGAGGCCGCCATTATTTTCGTTTATTCGCGTTTGTTTTTAGGGCTAGTGAATGGGGGGAAAAATTAAAAAGGGGGAAACAGGTTACTTTATTAATTTTCACGGCCCAAATAAAAAACTCGTGGACCATTTACTTTAAAAAAAAAGTCAAAGCCCCTCTAACTTAATAACCATTTGTAAATTTTAAATTTTTATTTTTATTTTAAAAACTTCAAAATGGCAATTGACGAAAATATAAATCGTTTTAACGTCGATTATGAATTGACGCGAATATCGGGTTGTTACAGAACATATCCACTACCCGAGCCCCCCCTACGCATTTCTTCGAGTAATAGTTGAAGTTTCCCCGAGAAAACCCGTAGCCTGCTTCGAGTTACTCCATGCGCGCAAATGAAATAAAATTACATGACCTGGAAAAAACACGATCCCACCTCCCTCAAACCTGTCAACGCTATACACGCGGTGGTCCCACCACCGGAGGCCACCAAACTCCGGTTACTCCTTCGACCATCTCTCCCCTACCTCCCCTCCAATCCCCGTGGCACCCACGGCCACTCAAAAAGCCTGAAATGGATAAACTCGAACCATACCTCACCCCCTCCACTAAAAATCACCATATTCATTTTTAAAAATCATAATTTGATTTAACTATTTGATTTATGTACCTGAATTGATAAAATAAGATATTCAAAATTTTGATGCTATTGAGATGTTCAGAGATTGGTTTCCAGAGACAAAGTTTTAAGACGTTTTTATCTTAACTAAATTCTTAAACTTAGTTTATAATGATACAAGCATAAATCTTAAGTTTAATTAGAAAGGAGTAAATGATTTTAGAAAGTAAGATTTGTTTACAAAGTATCAGCGAGCAAGTATATACATCCTTTTCCAGTTTCACTTATACCCTGTTGATTCTGCAAACATGCACAAGCATATTCACCAATATAAGTATTTATTTCACCAAAGTAAAGTCTCATATTTTAATCCTCAACTAAATTTAAATTTAAGTTATTAAATATAAAGTTTCTTTCTTGCACTGGTGGAAGAACAGAGGCTATCAATGCCCAAATATGCAATGCAAACATACATGTTTACAGAAATTCTTAACACTGAATTATCACTATATATTTATGTAAACAAGTAATCATCATCACAGAGCTTTACAAACAATAGAAAACTATTTATTTAGTTTTGATTTAAAAAAAGTTACTCACTTTGGATTGATGAACACAGAGTCTCAGGTTTTAGTTTTGAAGAAGCTTGAAACTGTGAAACTTTTGAAGACTAAACTTGCAAATTAAAGACACTATGATGCTGAGATGATCAAGTAGAAGCTTTGTTGAGTTTGAAATGGGTTTTGATTCAGATTCTTATCTTAACTTTCGAATTTAAAATGAAAAAAAAAGCAGAGATATATACATCAAAAAGTTGCAGACAGGTTTATTATTATGTCTCATGAAATAGTGACAATATAGCCTACAATCTTGTTTGTACAGATTTTTAAAACAGGATATTTGTTAATGGTGGCTGATATGAATACAATTGTGTACTAAAAAGATTTTACATTAATTAGTTTTTGTTTGTTAGCTTAAAGATATTTAATACTATTTTCTCTAGCAAGCTTCACACATATACACAGTTGTGTATTTATTTGGCCTGCACACATAGATATTTTTATATCTTTCATTTTGTTTGTATGACAGATATTTATCTATATGCTTAAACATATACATATGTATACTGCAGTCCAGTTTTATGTTAGCTTACAACTTTGAAATTTCTTTTGTTTCAAATTTTATTGTTGTCTTGTTATTGTAAATTTGAAATGCCTGTGAATGTTGTTATTTTTGTTTTGTTTGCTGTTTGAAAACTAATTGAACTTTATAATTAATATGTTATTGTAATTTAACTAATGTACTACTTATATTGCTTTTCCATTTTATCTTGTATCTTGTATTTTTATTTATTAATATTATTTAAAAGTAACTCATTTATCAATTTGAAATAATAAATAAATTAAATCATCTTTTTATTATAAACTACATGTTTATTAATGTATGTTAATGTATTTATTGACAAAATTATAATTAAAACTCATATATCATTTTAAATTCATATTTTAAATCAAGCTATACTAAAAAGAAAATAAAACAAATCTTTTTGTTAATAAAATAAAATGTAAACTTAAGTTAAAATAAGTTTTAAACTATTTAAACATTTATCTTATGTATATAAAACTCTATATTTATTTATTTAGCCTTTGAAAAGTTTATATTAAATAAAACACAATTTCTAATTCACTAAAATATATATTAGAATTTAAAACATAATTTATTAGTTAAACTTTAAAACAAAATCACATCTATTTAAAATGTATACAAATATGTACATATATAAATATAAGACAAACAATTAATTTTAACAGATATCATTTACCAATTAAATATTTATTAAAAGAAAAGTATCAATTCGAGTCTAATTAACAAAAATATATCAAATCAATTTAATATTTAATGCAGATTATTAAATTGATATTGCTAGAAAATTCCGGGTCGTCACATTCCTCCCCCCTTAAAAGAATTTCGTCCCTGAAATTTAAAAGCAAAGGTAATTTAATAATATATTTAAGATTTTAATTAATTTTAAATCATAAGCATATATCAATCACATGCTAACAATCATCACAACCAAATATTCACAATCAACAAAGCTAACTATCCAGACAAAATTCTGGATAGAGCTCCCTAGAGTTTCCCAGTATAATACCGGAATACTCGATCTATAGAATCCAAACAGTCTATACTCCTAATCTATAGAACTCCTTCGAATCAGAGAAAATTCATCCAAAATCAAATCTCCGAAATCCAATTTCCTTCGTCTCTTATCCACCAAATACTTCTGACAATCCAGAGCTGCCTTCAACCTACTGATTAGCTCAACCTTCGCTAATAACTCCTAAAACAATCCGAATCCAAAAACAATCCAGTAGAATAATTTCCAAAACCAAGAACTCAACCTTTTCTATCCTCAGTAGAAAACATCTTCTCTTTCCCAGAAAAGAAAAACAAATGCACTTCCAACTGCTTCCGCTGCACAACTCTGACCTAGGGTAGATGAAAATGCTGATGATACACATAAGCACAAACTGGACAACACATTACAAAAATATGGTTCAACAGATCCAAAATAAAACTCAGAAGTTCCTCCAAAATCTGAGCTGCTTTACCAATTTCTCTCTCTAGAAACCATTCTATTACTAAGCTGAACCATCTGTATTACTTCTGAAATCCAGTCGATACCAAACTCAACTCCTCAGATGCTAAGGCAACCCACCGACCTCTTCAAAGATATTTCAGGAAAATTTCTGCCATCCCAGAGAACACTTAACTATCGCAAGTCACTTTTGCGATCAATCCAAGCTAATATCCAAAGAAAACTGTTCTCTCCTTACCAATCTGAAGAGCTTAAACTAATCTAGCCAATCCATTTAAGAAATGGATTCACAAACTGCCTCTTAACTTCACCTCTAAAGAACTGCTGGCAGATGAACTCCTTGCGTGCCGGCAGAACAATCTGAGCTGCAACATTGATGCTCAAAAATTTCTTAATCCAAAATTCCTCGGAAAACTCAGGCCTCAAAGCCAAACATGACATTCAGCTGAACTCAACCTCAAAACTAATGCAGACACGCTTTCTTATCCAAAGATCTTTGAGAACTTCTTCGGAAACAATCCATCGCTACTGCATCTCAACATACAACCATTACTTCTTGAGTTACCAAGATAATATTCTAGCTTCTGCTCAACTCACAAAAATCCAAATTCTACTCATCCACTCTTGTACAACAACAAAAAATGGACTCCAAATCTTAACAGTTTCCTCAAGAGATTAGGTGAAATCCTTACACCACAAATTTACTTGAGACGGTATTAGGTCTACAGTCTCGTCAAATATACTTCCAACCACAGGTAGTCGTGTTACACACGCCACTACTCAACCTACCCTTATACTTATATTGGAAAACCCGAACAGGTAATCCAACAAATAGATGAAAATAAATAAATAAATAAATATATATATATATCAAAATTACAAATACGCTCTCTCAGGAAAGAAATCACTCAAGAGCCTAGGTATTCACTCAACCTAGCGCTCTGATACCACCTGTAACGACCCCACTTCCTACGCCCAGGAAGTAGCATCGTTATTAAGAAAGAAAAGGGTGAGAAAATAGAAAAGATAGAGAAGAAAGAACAACAACATCAGAATCTCACAGCAAAACGAGTAAAATATATTAATCACATAAGTATTTACATAATATATAACATCAATCAGAGTGATACATATAGTACATCACATACTAGACAGTTATAAACACCTGTCTAGTTATACAACTCAAAACACAATACATCACAGAGATACCACACATCGGAACTATATATATATCTATAGCGCTGAAGCCTCCTGCTCCATTGCTCCTCCAGAATTCGTCAAAGCTAAACCTGAATCCCTTGGCTACCCGTAAAAATTTGGGTACCCGAGAGTTTATGAAAACAAAAATAAACTTCGGGTCAGACATGGGTCTGGTATGAGTAACAGGTTAAAGTTGCTTAATTTTGAAAAATCCTTTGAAAACAAAAGTTATCACGTAAGACTTCCCACACATAAACATGGAAAAGTTTTTACCTTACGCTAACCAAAACATTTGATAGGAAATCCAGTGATATTATAATAGGTCTAGGGTTTTCAAGTAAATAGAAAATAGCCAAAATTGTTACATTCATTAAATTCCAGCTACTAGCCACAAAAGTGGGTAATACAATCAAAACCGTAGGCACTTATTGGATTTTGGATTCCATACAATGGCAGGGCTACTAGGGTACCGCCCGTCACAGTACGTAGCCTAGATCAACGTACCGAGGATTACTCCCTTCATCCCCTGCAACACAAGGCCGGAACCATTCCTTACTGAACAGTCCCGAACAAGATAAACCCCGCAGTTGGCTGCAGACCAACTGCCCACACAGCCGAATAAAAAGGGACATCTAGACAGGGGAATATCCTTGTCCTGCTTGGGCATGACCCACCTAACCTTGCTGCACCTCCCCTGTTTTAGCCATTCCCGGTTGATCAGGCTTGAGGTTATGATTACCTTTATAGAACATATTTCTTACAATGCTCATCGTCCGCCTGACGATGTGTTGAAAGCATTCAATCCATACAAGTTCGTTGCGGGTTCGAACGAAACCGAAGGCATCATCTCGTTACACTCATTTTGGAATCACCCTCAGAGTTAACGACGATAACCCTTGCATTGAGAACCTTCATCTTCACTTCAGATTCACGACCTATCGTTAATTTGGAAACGATGTGGTTTTCGGATAGTCCAAATAAGGAAAACCGATCCCGGTCTCATCGAAATCCAAAACGTGTCTTTTAAGGCCAAGTTATCTATTTAGTCTTAACAGTCAATTCAATATTAATATGCACAGGTAGATAATTCACATCTCATAATAGATAATCACATCATCATAAATAGATAACTAATATCATCGTCCAAACAGATAATTAAATATTATCATACTTAAACTATACATCCATATCACAAAGACATTATCCATCTCATATCTGAGATCACAATCAACCAATGAAATATCAACATCATCCATCAGCAATGATTTATGAATCACAAGCTATAATTTATTTAAAATGAATTAAATTAACTACTTCCATCTAAAATTAATTTAAAATAAATAAAATTAATTACTCATTCCATAAATCCAGCTCTCACAATCATTAATTAATTATAAATCAAATTAATTAATGATTCTCTAATTACAAGAAGTAAGTTGGTCTTTAATTAATTTCTCAAATGAGTTATTCTAAATCATTCATAGTAGGTTAACATTTAATTACTTACCTATTAATTATTCCTTGATTTACAACTCTTAATTTCATCATTAATTATATTAATTAATGATCTTCAATTTATATTCAATTACTTATTTAAAATAATTAAGTGATTAATCTTTACTTAACACAATTATTAATCACCTTTGCTTAATAACAAACCAGTAATTATCTACTCTTAATTACTTATTAACAGATTAATCATTCCATGATTAATTATTTCCATAAATCAATCCTTTGATTTATTACAAAAGGAATTACTCACATTACTTCACTTATAAATCATCTTGTATGAATTTCATCAAGTAATTATCATCTAATTACTTTCCTAAGTAATTATGCTCTATACACATACCAAATCATCAAGTGATTTCTTTTATTAATTAATATTAATTTACTTAATTTAAATCTTATTATCCATACTTATATGTTCACATTAATCATCTTTGATTTAAAAATCCTTTGCTACATTCCAGTAATTTCCTTTAATTTATTTACAGAAATTAATCTTGAATAAACCCATTAATTAATTACATTTTTCGATTTATTACCATTTACTTATCTTGTTGATTTATTATTCTCAAATAAACCAATATCTAATCCCATCATTAATTATTTTAATGATTTCTAATTACATTTCATTTGTTAATTATATTAAGAAAACAAATCTTCAGATTACAAATATTAATCCTCTTGATTAATAACAAACAGTAATTAATTATTCATAATTAATTACTTCTCAATAACACTCTAAATTAATTCCCTGATTAATTTCAAGTAATTATATTCCAATTACTCCTATTAACAACATCACCCAATTAATTACATCCCGTAATTATCCTTCAATTACTTCTCTAAGTAATTTAATTTCTAAATATCAGTTAATTAAGCAAAATTAATTAACTCAAATCAATTTACACAATTAATAAGTAATTAATTTCTTAATTACTTCTCAATAAATAATTACATTTAAACTATTGAATTAATTAATTAATCTAATTAATTTATTACAAAATCAATCATATTAATTAATTATAACATAATCTGGTTAATGAACTACATTAGTAATTATTTAATTATTTCCTTCTAACATAATCAACTTATATTAATTATTAATTATAAGTTAATTAACCATTATTAATTTAAAAATCTAATCTATAATTCTAAATCACATATTAGTTAATTAATTTATTAACTAACTTTAATTACTACTTTTAAACTATAATTACTAGTTTAATTAATTTCAATCATTAATTATTCTTACTTAATCAACTTAAGAGTTGATGCATATAAACTCTAAGTCTTCATTACTTAAAGTAAATTATCTTATTATTGATTAATTTCACTTCCAATATGTATGAAACATTGGTTACAAATTACTTCTTGAACAAATTCTAATTTTATCCTTAATAAAGTTTTAAAACTAAATTTCAAAACCCTTCTTAAACTCACATGTTTAAAAGCATATTTAACATTTAAACTTATTAATTTAAATCATAAAACTTTACTTTTATTCCTTATCTGGAATTTAAGTTCTGATTTCAATTTGGGTGTTGTCTTTGTTTAAATCTTCCCAAACAATGTATATTTCATTTTTGAATTCAACTCTTTTGAATTTACTTAAATATTTAGCACTTTTAAATTAATAAAATAATTTAAATTATGAAACTTAATTACTTCCGACCATATTTCAAAACTTTCTTAAATTCACTATTTAAACTTCGAGTTAGAAACATGCTTGACCTTGATTTTATTTTAAAACAAAAAAAATTCAATAAAACAGAAAAAAAACTGTTACAGGTTGTAAAAAAAACACTGAACATATCCACTACCCAAGCCCCCCCTGCGCGTTTCTTCGAGTAATATTTGAAGTTTCCCCGAGAAAACCCGTAGCCTGCTTCGAGTTACTCCATGCGCGCAAATGTATTCAAATTACAGGACCTGGAAAAAACACGATCCCACCTCCCTCAAACCTGTCAACGCTACGCACGCGGTGGTCCCACCACCGGAGGCCACCAAACACCGGTTACTCCTTCGACCATCTCTCCCCTACCTCCCCTCCAATCCACGTGGCACCACGGCCACTTAAAAAGCCTGAAATGGATAAACTCGAACCATACCTCACCCCCTCCACTAAAAATCACCATATTCATTTTAAAAATCATAATTTGATTTAACTATTTGAATTATGTACCTGAATTGATAAAATAAGATATTCAAAATTTTGATGTTATTGAGATGTTCAGAGATTGGTTTCCAGAGACAAAGTTTTAAGATGTTTTTATCTTAACTAAATTCTTAAACTTAGTTTATAATGATACAGACATAAATCTTAAGTTTAATTAGAAAGGAGTAAATGATTTTAGAAAGTAAGATTTGTTTACAAAGTATCAGAGAGCAAGCATATACATCCTTTTCCAGTTTCACTTATACCCTGTTGATTCTGCAAACATGCACAAGCATATTCACCAATATAAGTATCTATTTCACCAAAGTAAAGTCTCAGATTTTAATCCTCAACTAGATTTAAATTTAAGTTATTAAATATAAAGTTACTTTCTTGCACTGGTGGAAGAACAGAGGCTATCAATGCCCAAATATGCAATGCAAACATACATGTTTACAGAAATTCTTAACACTGAATTATCACTATATATATATATATATATATATATATATATATATGTAAACAAGTAATCATCATCACAGAGCTTTACAAACAATAGAAAAATATTTATTTAGTTTTGATTTAAAAAAAAGTTACTCACTTTGGATTGATGAACAAAGAGTCTCAGGTTTTAGTTTTGAAGAAGCTTGAAACTGTGAAACTTTTGAAGACTAAACTTGCAAATTAACGACACTATGATGCTGAGATGATCAAGTAGAAGCTTTGTTGAGTTTGAAATAGGTTTTGATTCAGATTCTTAGCTTAACTTTCGAATTTAAAATAAAAAAAAAAGCAGAGACATATACATCAAAAAGTTGCAGACAGGTTTATTATTATGTCTCATGAAATAGTGACAATATAGCCTACAATCTTGTTTGTACAGATTTTTAAAACAGGATATTTGTTAATGGTGGCTGATATGAATACAATTGTGTACTAAAAAGATTTTACATTAATTAGTTTTTTTTTGTTAGCTTAAAGATATTTAATACTATCTTCTCTAGCATGCTTCACACATATACACAGTTGTGTATTTATTTGGCCTGCACACATAGATACTTTTATATCTTTCATTTTGTTTGTATCACAGAGATTTATCTAGATGCTTAAACATATACATATGTATACTACAGTCCAGTTTTATGTTAGCTTACAACTTTGAAATTTCTTTTGTTTCCAATTTTATTGATGTCTTGTTATTGTAAATTTGAAATGCCTGTGAATGTTGTTATTTTCGTTTTGTTTGCTGTTTGAAAACTAATTGAAATTTATAATTATTATGTTATTGTAATTTAACTAATGTACTACTTATATTGCTTTTCCATTTTATCTTGTATCTTGTATTTTTATTTATTAATATTATTTAAAAGTAACTCATTTATCAATTTGAAATAATAAATAAATTAAATCATCTTTTTATTATAAACTACATGTTTATTAATGTATGTTAATGTATTTATTGACAAAATTATAATTAAAACTCATATATCATTTTAAATTCATATTTTAAATCAAGCTATACTAAAAAGAAAATAAAACAAATCTTTTTGTTAATAAAATATAATGTAAACTTAAGTTAAAATAAGTTTTAAACTATTTAAACATTTATCTTATGTATATAAAACTCTATATTTATTTATTTAGCCTTCGAAAAGTTTATATTAAATAAAACACAATTTCTAATTCACTAAAATATATATTAGAATTTAAAACATAATCTATTAGTTAAACTTTAAAACAAAATCTCATCTATTTACAATGTATACAAATATATTCATATATAAATAGAAGACAAACAATTAATTTTAACAGATATCATTTACCAATTAAATATTTATTAAAAGAAAAGTATCAATTCGAGTCTAATTAACAGAAATATATCAAATCAATTTAATATTTAATGCAGATTATTAAATTGATATTGCTAGAAAATTCCAGGTCATCACAAGAGACTATTCTGTAGCTTTGCTACGGTTTGTTTTGAAAATAAATTGATTTGAATTTCTTAAAGAATGATTTGATTTGTAATATATATATCGATATATGATTTAAATCTGATTTGATATTATATATATTATTTATCTCTAAATAAATTTGAAGTTACTCGAAAATTTAATTCTTAAATTTATGATTAAGGATAATTTAAAATATAAATTGGAATCGAAATTTTGAATTAAAAAAAAATTAAGACTCAATAATTGAATTAGAAATTTTTATTTGGATAATACTCAATTGCATTATATATAACTTACCTTAATTTTCAAAAAGTTAACTATGTAATTGCATATTATACAGTAGAAAATGATATCAAAGGAATTTTTAAATAAATTTGAGTAGTCATAATAAATATCTTAATATAAGTGTGATAAGATATATTAAGAGAATAAAATTTAATAATAATTTGGAACAAAGAAGAATCAAATTTCTTGAATAAAGTATGATTATAATAAATGACTATTCAATTTATGATCTTTGGCAAAAAAAATCCGTCAAGTTCTAGTGGTCCAGTGGTTTCGACATAGTGGATGTTGCTACATTGTGTTGTAGTGGCACCGGATCGATTCCCAGCGGCCACAATAATGAGACATAGTGCACGACCACTTATAAAACCGGCTTAACCAAAGGTCAGGGCGACATAGTCTCCCTGTCCCCAAAGTTTTTTAGGTACAACAGTGTCAAGTGGCGACGTCTAATGGCGACATGGTTTTCATTTCCCTCCCTTACCGTTTGTTATGCTTTCCTCTGGCCTGCTTCGCAACTATCCATTTCCCCCCTTCTCCCCTTCGCCCCTCCTCATGTGATATCCTGAAAATTTGGCAATATAAATTTAATAATCTGTGTTTAAAAATTAATTTGATTTGATAATTTTTGATAATAAAATTTGAATTGATTTAATAATCTTCTTTTAATAAATATTTAAATTGGTAGATTCTATCTTTTAAAGCTAATTAATCGTTTTCTGTTTATAATATATATAATTGTATATATTGTAAATTGATAAACTTTGATTTGGAACTTAATAAATGAATCAACTTTCTAATTTTAATTTATAATTGATAAATTTGAAATTTGATTTAAATTTAACATCAGACTTTTCAAAGCAACTTAATAAATAATTATATGGTTAGTAAATATTAAAGGAAAAATTTTATTTGTTTAGATTTATATTTAATTAACTTGAATATGAATTTAAAATAGATTAACATTAAAAACTTAGTTGTATTTTCTTTTTAAATCATTACTTGAATTTATATATAAGAATTTAGAATAAAATTTACATATGATCTTAATTTATTAAGTAATAGAAGTAATTTATAATATCTTTTATAAATCTCTTTTAAATATTGGTTAATTTGTTATTTTCAAATGATATTGAGAATACTTAGTTTTTATAAATATAAATAAATTTTGTTAGAAATAGGATTTTCTATTTTAAATTTAATAAGAGTTATATATGCACACATATATAACTTGATTTTTATTTTGAAGTTATAATTTAATTTGAATTTGACTTTGATGTTTTGAAATTTTAAAAGAGATAAATGTTTAAAATATTTGAATAAGCTTATATTCATGAATTGTTTGTCTCATTTCCTTTTTAATAAATTAAAAGGGGAGGAACTCATTTATTTATACATAAGAAATGACAAATTTAGAATTAAACTTCTTATGAAACAATATTTATTAAAGTAAAGATACTCTTAATACATATGTTAATTTATTTATACCTAATTGACATGTGTGAGCATAGCATGAACTAAAGTGACAAATGTTTAAAATATGAACAAGTGTCCCATTTTATTTTATTTTATTTTATTTTAATTTAATGAAATCAAGTATATTCTCATGTAAACATTTCTCCTCTTTTCTTCAAAACCTGAGAAAGTTTCAGATTTAAAAATCTGAATCCATCTTCCACAAAACAGAAATTTCTGTTCAAACAAAAACTGTAAATTTCTCCTCCAAACAAATTTGATAACCTATGATCTTCTCTAACCAAATCAAACCACAGCTACCTGAAAATCATTTGCAACATCCAAAATACATACAATTGAAGATCTTTGGGTTCCTGTTTGAAACCTCATCATGTCTGCAAAATTTTCTCTGAAACTTTCATTTTTGCAAATCAAAGCATGAACATGTAATCCTTCAAATACATTAACTAGTAGTCTCCTCAAATTTTGTTTTAAATCAACCATCCCTGCAGGCATCTTCTTTCTGGGAAGCCTGCATTTCTTTTCTCCTGAAAATAATGAAGTCTGCATTCTGTATAAAATCAACTTGGACACAAGCATGCACTTGTATAACTGAAAGCTTGCAAAATTCTTTTCTTTCTGGAACCTGCATGCAATGATAAAAATCAAGGAGCAAGGCAGATTACAAGATGAATGTTTTTTTTAAAATCAAATGGCAGTTTTTAAAAGCACTGAAGCATTCAGATGCAAAGTTTTCAATAAATATGGATGCTCTGCTCATTAAAATTCCGTGAGTAACATTTTTTTTAAAAAAATAATTTAAGTAAACTTAGTTGCTTGAAGTTTATTTACTGATTTATTCATGATTATGTATACCCTATGTATGGTTACTGATGATATTGCTTGCTGTTGAATATTTGTACTTGCCTGTTTTAACATTCCAAGTTTAAACTCTGGAAAAATCATAACCTCATAATTCAAATCTGGATAAGGGTTTGATTTCAAAGGAAAAAATCTGGTTATGAAATATAAGTTTAAAGTTTAATTTTTATTTAGTAAGATATAATAAAAAGAAAACCTGTAAGTGTCTCTGAAACAATATACGATAGTACTAATCATATGAAAATGATAATTTAACTTGCAGATTCATTGATTTATGTTCATAGATCAATTACATTATCCAAGATATGAATTTTAAAACCAAAATTAGAATTTATAGATTGAATTTATTTGGGCATTACTGGTTTTATTCAAATATGGGTTTTGGGTTGGAGTTGTCAACCCAGGAGGTCGGGGTGGCCATGGAACTCTTTGGTGATAGAGTAAGCAGTGAAGATCCTAGGAAAAATATGGGATGATGGATTTATGAAGGGGATTAGTAGTAAATTGGAATCAAAGAAATTAACCCTAGTTTCCTGTTACTTGAAACAATTGTTCGGTGCGACTTCCATTGATGACCGAGTTGTCTCAAATTTTGGGGAAAGGTAGTGGGGGTATGGAAGGGTCTGTGGCCGGCGGTGAGGATTTTCTGGTGATCGATGGTGAGAAATTTTGGTGATTTACTGTTTCGATTTTACTTCCATTTTGAAGCTCGAGGCTCATTTTTGAATTTGGGTTTCTATAAGTTACTTGAAGGTCGGAATTTGGTTGTAGGATGGTCGTCGACTTGTGTGGGTGGTCGCAAGGTGTAGGTGGTGGTTGTTGCGGCGGTACAGGTGCACGAATTTATGGCGTGCATTCTGTGTTTTGGGGAAGAAGGATTTCTCGAGTATGGTGTTGGGTTGCAGCATGATTTGCTCGAAGCAGAGAGGTAGGAGACTCGAAGTCTTTGAGTTGAGGTCGCGGGTATTCTATTGTTACACGATTTGTTAAACCTATCAGTACCTATATGTTAGAATAAATGCAAATGAAAAACTACTCGAGTTTACTCAAGTTTATTTAGCGTTTACTCGAGTGAATCATTTGAGTTCAAGTTAGTTTGCAGTTTAGTATTTGTCGTGTTTCAAATTTTAAAACTGAAAAGTTATATCATTAAGCAAAGATTTAAAATATATTTTAAATCTAATTTTTTTTATTATGGATTCAAGTTTTGATTTGAATCATAGTTGGAAATGATTAAATTTTAAATTCAAATTTTTTTAAAGTAATTTTAAAAGGGTTTTTTGTTTATAAATGTTTTTAGGAAATTTGAATAATATAAAAGAATGTGTTAAACAAGTTTAAATTTGATTCAAATCTAGTTTGAATCTTTGGTTTAAAATAAATTTAAGTTTTATAAACTTGAAGTGTTTAACAAATTTGAATGATTAAGAAACATTTGAATGTTTTAAATTTTAAGAAGAGAATTTGATTTAAACATTTGTAAAATTTCTTTATAAGAAAAGTATTATTTATTATTTAAAGTTTTTAAAAATTGACTTTAAAACTTATTGAAGTTAAATTAAATTTAACAATTAATTATGCATTTAATTATCAGGGAAATTAAATGGATAATTAATTTATTTAATAAACTAATAAGATGGTTAATTACTTAAAGTAATTAAGGGTTCAATCTGAAAGGTTTAAATTAACTTGTAATTAAGAATAATTAATTAAATAAGATTTATTTTTAATTAATAATTAATAATTAATTAATCAAGTAATAAAGGATTAATTAAGTTTTTGTTAACACTTAATTAGTTAAATAATTAGGGGTTAATAAATGAGTTATTAATGATTAATTAATTTGAAATTAATAATGATTTAAAATAAGTTAATTATTTCAGATAAGTAATTAATAAATTATTAATAGTTGATGAAGGTCATTAACTAAGGATTATTTAATAATTAATTAATGTGATTAATTTTAATAATTAATTAGATTAATTAATTTAAAGATAATCATTTGAGTAAATTATTAAGTATAATTACTTATGGAAGTAATTAAGGAAATTAATTACTTATAGTAATTAATTAAGTTTAGTTTGATTAGATTAAGTTAATTAATTCAGTTTAATTAATTTAGAATAATCAATAAATGATTTATGGAGTATAATTACTTAATGTAATTAAATAAAGAGAAATTACTTAGAGAAGTAATTAATGGGTAATTACTGTATGTAATTAATTTGAAGGTGATTTGATGATGAAATAATTTAAGTATAATTACTTTGTGAATTAATCAAGGGATTACTATGAGATAAATAATTATGGAGTAGTTGATTCATTTGGTAAAGTAATTAAAGGTAGTTAATTATTATATGAAGTTAATCAAGAGTGGTTAACAATTATGGTTTAAATTAAGATTAATTACTTAATGTAATTAATTTGAATAAGGTACTTAATTTAATTATAATTAGAAATCATTAGTTAATATAATGATATAATTAAGATTGATTAATTAAGATAAATTAATCCATAATAAGTTATTAAAGGAAATTAATTAAGGATTAATGTAATTAATTATAGTTAATTAATTTGTGAAGTAATTAAGGTTAATTACTCTTTTTGGATTAAGTATAATTAATTGTGAAATTAATTAAAGGATAATTACATGAAATGCAATTAAGGAGTGATTAATCAAAGGTGATTAATTAAAGTGATTAATTGGAAGATGATTAATTAATTAATTTGTAATTAATTAATAGTTATGGAAGCAAGATTTATATTGATGAAGTAATTAATTTAATTCACTTTAAATTAATTTGAATGATGTAATTAATTTAATTCATTTTAAATTAATTATATTTGAAATGATAGATCATTGCTTATATGGATAGATTGAATCTCAAATATGAGATAAATAATGTTGAGTGATTTGGATGTATTGGTTGCATTATGACGATGATTTGAATTATCCTTTGATAATGATAATATAGATTATCTGTTGTGATGATGATATTGATTACCTATTGTGAATCTATGATTTATCTATCTGTGTATATATAGATAATTGTATTGTTTTAAACCTTTAAAACAACTTGGCCTTAAAAGACACGCTTTGGATTTCGATCAGACCGGGATCGGGTTTCCATATTTGGATATCCGAAAACCACATCAATTCCAATTAACGTTAGGTCGTGAGTCTAAGTGGAGCAAGTGAAGACTCGAGGTGTAAGGGCTATACGTCAGTATAACTCTGTGGGTGATTCCGTAATGAGTTGACGGAATAGTACTTATAGATTCGAGATGGAGATTTAGAGTGCAAGGGTTATCGTCGTTAACTCTGTGGGTGATTCCAATACGAGTGTAACGAGATAATGCCTTCGGTTTCGTTCGAACCCGGAACGAACTTGTATGGATTGAATGCTTTCAGAACATCGTCAGGTGGACGATGAGCATTCTAAGAGATGTGTTCTCTAAAGGTAATCGTAACCTCAAGCCTCATCAATCGGGAATGGCTAAAACAGGGGAGGTGCAGCAAGGCTTCGTGGGTAGCTCCCACTGGAGAGCAAGATTTATCCCTGTCTAGAGGTCCCTTTTTATTTCGGCTGTGTGGGCAGTTGGACGTACGCCAACTACGGGGTTGTCTTGTTCGGAACTATTCAGTAAGGAATGGGTCTGACCTTGTGTTGCAGGGGATTGGGAGTAATCCTCGGTACGTTGATCTAGGCCACTTACTGTAACGGGCGGTACCCCAATAGCCTGCCATTGTATGGAATCCACAATCCTATAAGTGCCAACGGTTTTGATTGTATTACCCACTTTTGTGGCTAATAGCTGGAATTTAATAGATGTAACAATTTTGGCTATTTCTTATTTAATTGAAAACCCTAGACACTATAATAATATCACTGGATTTCCTATCAAATGTTTTGGTTAGCGTAAGGTAAAAACTTTTCCATGTTTATGTGTGGGAAGTCTTACGTGATACCTTTTCTTCTCAAAGGTTTTTTTCAAAAAGTTAAGCAACTTTAACCTGTTACTCACACCAGACCCATGTCTGACCCGGAGTTTATTTTTTTGATTTTCTTAAACTCTTGGGTACTCAAATTTTTACGAGTAGCCAAGGGATTCATGTTAGCTTTGACGAATATTGGAGGAGCAATGGAGCAGGAGGCTTCTGCGTTAGATATATATAGTATTCCGTTGTGTGTTCAGTGTTGTCTCTGGATTGTATTATGTTGTAAATACTAGACAGGTGTTTATAACTGTCTAGTATGTGTTGTATATCTGAGTACTCTGATAGTGATTGTAATCTATGTAATATTTTATGTTATTAATATAATTTATTCGTTCCGCTGTTAGATTCTGATGTGTTGTTTCTTCTTCTTCTTTTTCTTTCTATTCTCTATCCCTTTCTTTTCTTTATAGCGATGCGACTTCCTGGAATTTGGGAGTTGGGTCGTAGCAAGTGGTATCAGAGCATTAGGTTGAGTGAATACCTAGGCTCTGGAGTGGTGTCTATCCTGAGAGAGCATATTTGTAGTTTTATTATTATATATATATATATTCATATAATTATTTCTACCTATTTGTTGGGTTACCTGTTCGGGTTTTTCGATATAGGGTATAAAGGTAGATAAGTAATGGGTGTGTAACACAACTACTACCCTTGGTTGAAGTTTGGTGTTTGAGATTGGTAGTGTATTTGTCGAGACTGTAGACCTAATACCGTCTCGAGTGAGTTGTGCAGAGTATAGGATTTCATAGATCTCTAAAGGTAACCTGTTAAGGTTCGGAGTCTATCTTTGAATTGGATAAGTAGAGTTTGGGTCTGTCGGTTTGGCAGAAGAGAATGATGATATCTTGATATCTCAGGGAATAGTAGCTGCGTGAATGAGACGCAGTGACCATGGATGTGTCCAAAGATTTTTCTTTGGAACAAGTTTAGGAAGTATGTCTGCTTTAGTGTTGTGGCTGGGTTCAGCAGGATGTTTCTATCTGTTTGAGACCCGAGTTTCTCGAAGAGCTTTGGATTAGGAAGTCTTTGGCGTCGGTGTCAGCAGTGCAGCTCGGAGTATTCTATGTGCTAGCAAGGAAGTCTTCTAGTAGCAGTTTTCTGAAGATGGGGTTCAGAAGCAGAGCAGATCCGTTTCATCGATGGATTGGCTAGTTAAGCGTAGATTGTTCTGATTTGTAGAGAGATAACAGTTTTCTTTGGATATTTGACTGGTTGATCGCAAAAGTGACTTGCGGTAGTTTAAGTGTTCTCTTGAGCTATGAGAAGTTTGTCTGCACCTGGAGGCTGAGTTTTCTTATCGACTGGATTCCAGGAGTGCTACTGGCGGTTCAGTTTAGTAGAAGGATCAGATGGAATATCTGAGTTTTCTTTTATGGATCTATTGAACCATATCTCTGGGGTGTGTTGTCATGTTTGTGCTTGTATTCTTCTTTAGCATTTTTTTTTTCAGAGCAGAGTTGTGCAGCGAAAGCAGTTGGAAATGCTTTTTTTCATCTTTTCCGGATAGGAGAAGTAAGTTGGTCTTCTGATGTTTGTGAAGTAGAGTTGGTGTTCTTGGTTTTGGATTGATCTTGAGAAGATCATTGTGTTGGATTGTTTTTGGTTCTGTTTGTTTCTAGAGACATCAGCAAAGGTTGAGCTGATCAGGAGTTTTGAAGGCAGTCCAGGATCATTAGAAGTGTACTGTGGATAAGAGACGAAGGAATTCGGATTCTGGAGTCGGAGAACAGATTTTTGGGTAAGTTTTCTCTGATCTAAGGAGCTTTAAGATTGTGAAAGACTGGGTAAGTCAGCTCCGAAGTCTTTTGGATCTTTTCTGTGTTTTGTTAGGATTGGTGTTTGATTTTCAAGATTTAATTGCTAGTTTGGGTAACTGGGATTCGATGAGTTTCACGTATCTATGAGAGAGTACGTGTATGATCTATCTTTGGTTGTGGAACCAGCAGTTCAGGAGGGTGCTATTGTTGAGTCAGACTTGTTTATAGTCTGATATCCTGTTTAGGTTTGAAGGTCTAGTTGTATAAGAGCTCTATAGTTTAATAGTATTGATTGTTTAGATTCTATAGAGCGAGTATCCCGATATTTATAGCGGGGAAACTCGTGAAATTTTATCCAGAATTTTTCTAGATAATTAGATTTGTTTGATTGTGTGAATTGGTTGCTATGGTTGTTAGCATATGTTTGATATATGCTTGTGTTTTTAAAATAAAATCTTAAGATGGATTATTAAATTACCTTTGCTTTTAAATTTCGGGGACAAATTTTTTTTAAGGGGGAAGGAATGTGATATCCCGGAAATTTGGGAATATAAATTTAATAATCTGTGTTTAAAAATTAATTTGATTTGATAATTTTTGATAATAAAATTTGAATTGATTTAATAATCTTCTTTTAATAAATATTTAAATTGGTAGATTCTATCTTTTAAAGCTAATTAATCGTTTTCTGTTTATAATATATATAATTGTATATATTGTAAATTGATAAACTTTGATTTGGAACTTAATAAATGAATCATCTTTCTAATTTTAATTTATAATTGATAAATTTGAAATTTGATTTAAATTTAACATCTGACTTTTCAAAGCAACTTAATAAATAATTATATGGTTAGTAAATATTAAAGGAAAAATTTTATTTGTTTAGATTTATATTTTAATTAACTTGAATATGAATTTAAAATAGATTAACATTAAAAACTTAGTTGTATTTTCTTTTTAAATCATTACTTGAATTTATATATAAGAATTTAGAATAAAATTTACATATGATCTTAATTTATTAAGTAATAGAAGTAATTTATGATATCTTTTATAAATCCTTTTTAAATATTGGTTAATTTGTTATTTTAAAATGATATTGAGAATACTTAGTTTTTATAAATATAAATAAATTTTTTTAGAAATAGGATTTGCTATTTTAAATTTAATAAGAGTTATATATGCACACATATATAACTTGATTTTTATTTTGAAGTTATAATTTAATTTGAATTTGACTTTGATGTTTTGAAATTTAAAAGAGATAAATGTTTAAAATATTTGAATAAGCTTATATTCATGAATTGTTTGTCTCATTTCCTTTTTAATAAATTAAAAGGGGAGGAACTCATTTATTTATACATAAGAAATAACAAATTTAGAATTAAACTTCTTATGAAACAATATTAATTAAAGTAAAGATACTCTTAATACATATGTTAATTTATTGATACCTAATTGACATGTGTGAGCATAGCATGAACTAAAGTGACAAATGTTTAAAATATGAACAAGTGTCCCATTTTATTTTATTTTAATTTAATGAAATCAAATATATTCTCATGTAAACATTTCTCCTCTTTTCTTCAAAACTTGAGAAAGTTTTAGATTTAAAAATCTGAATCCATCTTCCACAAAACGTAAATTTCTGTTCAAACAAAAACTGTAAATTTCTCCTCCAAACAAATTTGATAACCTATGATCTTCTCTAACTAAATCAAACCACAGCTACCTGAAAATCATTTGCAACATCCAAAATACATATAATTGACGACCTTTGGGTTCCTGTTTGAAACCTCATCATGTCTACAAAATTTTCTCTGAAACTTTCATTTTTGCAAATCAAAGCATGAACATGTAATCCTTCAAATACATTAACTAGTAGTCTCCTCAAATTCTGTTTTAAATCAACCATCCCTACATGCGTCTTCTTTCTGGGAAGCCTGCATTTCTTTTCTCCTGAAATAATGAAGTCTGCATTCTGTATAAAATCAACTTGGACACAAGCATGCACTTGTATAACTGGAAGCTTGCAAAATTCATTTCTTTCTGGAACCTGCATGCAATGATAAAAATCAAGGAGCAAGGCAGATTACAAGATGAATGTTTTTTTTAAAATCAATGGCAGTTTTTAAAAGCACTGAAGCATTCAGATGCAAAGTTTTCAATAAATATGGATGCTCTGCTCATTAAAATTCGGCGAGTAACATTTTTTTTAAAATAATTTAAGTAAACATAGTTGCTTGAAGTTTATTTACTGATTTATTCATGATTATGTATACCCTATGTATGGTTACTGGTGATATTGCTTGCTGTTGAATATTTGTACTTGCCTTTTTAACATTCCAAGTTTAAACTCTGGAAAAATCATAACCTCATAATTCAAATCTGGATAAGGGTTTTGATTTCAAAGGAAAATATATGGTTATGAAATATAAGTTTAAAGTTTAATTTTTATTTAGTAAGATATAATAAAAAGAAAACCTGTAAGTGTCTCTGAAACAATATACGATAGTACTAATTATATGAAAATGATAATTTAACTTGCAGATTCATTGATTTATGTTCACAGATCAATTACATTATCCAAGATATGAATTTTAAAACCAAAATTAGAATTTATAGATTGAATTTATTTGGGCATTACTGGTTTTATTCAAGTATGGGTTTTGGGTTGGAGTTGTCAACCAAGGAGGTCGGGGTGGCCATGGAACTCTCTGGTGATAGAGTAAGCAGTGAAGATCCTAGGAAAAATATGGGATGATGGGTTTATGAAGGGGATTAGTAGTAAATTCGAATCAATGAAATTAACCCTAGTTTCCTGTTACTTGAAACAATTGTTCGGTGCGACTTCCATTGATGACCGAGTTGTCTCAAATTTTAGGGAAAGGTAGTGGGGGAATGGAAGGGTCTGTGGCTGACGGTGAGGATTTTCTGGTGATCGGTGGTGAGCAATTTTGGTGATTTACTGTTTCGATTTTACTTCCATTTTGAAGCTCGAGGCTCATTTTTGAATTTGGGTTTCTATAAGTTATTTGAAGGTCGGAATTTAGTTGTAGGATGGTCGTCGACTTGTGTGGGTGGTCGCGAGGTGTAGGTGGTGGTTGTTGCGGCGGTGCAGGTGCACGAATTTATGGCGTGCATTCTGTGTTTTGGGGAAGAATGATTTCTCGAGTATGGTGTCGGGTTGCAGCATGATTTGCTCGAAGCAGAGAGGTAGGAGACTCGAAGTCTTTGAGTTGAGGTCGCGGGTATTCTATTGTTACAGGATTTGTTAAACCTGTCAGTACCTATATGTTAGAATAAATGCAACTGAAAAACTACTCGAGTTTACTCAAGTTTATTTAGCGTTTACTCGAGTGAATCATTTGAGTTCAAGTTAGTTTGCAGTTTAGTATTTGTCGTGTTTCAAATTTTAAAACTGAAAGTTAAATCATTAAGAAAAGATTTAAAATATATTTTAAATCTAATTTTTTTTATTATGGATTCAAGTTTTGATTTGAATCATAGTTGGAAATGATTAAATTTTAAATTCAAATTTGTTTAAAGTAATTTTAAAAGGGTTTTTTGTTTAAAAATGTTTTTAGGAAATTTGAATTTAAATTTGAAATTTGAAATATAAAAGAATGTGTTAAACAAGTTCAAATTTGATTCAAATCTAGTTTGAATCTTTGGTTTAAAATAAATTTAAGTTTTATAAACTTGAAGTGTTTAACAAATTTGAATGATTAAGAAACATTTGGATGTTTTAAATTTTAAGAAGAGAATTTGATTTAAACTTTTGTAAAATTTCTTTATAAGAAAAGTATTATTTATTATTTAAAGTTTTTAAAAATTGACTTTAAAACTTGTTGAAGTTAAATTAAATTTAACAATTAATTATGCATTTAATTATCAGAGAAATTAAATGGATAATTAATTTATTTAATAAATTAATAAGATGGTTAATTACTTAAAGTAATTAAGGGTTCAATCTGAAAGGTTTAAGGTTAATTATTCTTAGAATAATTAACTTGTAATTAAGAATAATTTATTAAATAAGATTTATTTTTAATTAATAATTAATAATTAATTAATCAAGTATTAAAGGATTAATTAAGTTTTTGTTAACACTTAATTAATTAAATAATCAGGGGTTAATTAATGAGTTATTAATGATTAATTAATTTGAAATTAATAATGATTTAAAATAAGTTAATTATTTCAGATAAGTAATTAATAAATTATTAATAGTTAATGAAGGTCATTAACTAAGGATTATTTAATAATTAATTAATGTGATTAATTTCAATAATTAATTAGATTAATTAATTTAAAGATAGTCATTTGAGTAAATTATTAAGTATAATTACTTCTGGAAGTAATTAAGGAAATTAATTACTTATAGTAATTAATTAAGTTTAGTATGATTAGATTAAGTTAATTAATTCAGTTTAATTAATTTAGAATAATCAATAAATGATTTATGGAGTATAATTACTTAATGTAATTAAATAAAGAGAAATTACTTAGAGAAGTAATTAATGGGTAATTACTGTATGTCATTAATTTGAAGGTGATTTGATGATGAAATAATTTAAGTATAACTACTTTGTGAATTAATCAATGGATTAATTTGAGATAAATAATTATGGAGTAGTTGATTCATTTGGTAAAGTAATTAAAGGTAGTTAATTATTAAATGAAGATAATCAAGAGTGGTTAACAATTATGGTTTAAATTAAGATTAATTACTTAATGTAATTAATTTGAAAAAGGTACTTAATTTAATTATAATTAGAAATCATTAGTTAATATAATGATATAATTAAGATTGATTAATTAAGATAAATTAATCCATAATAAGTGATTAAAGGAAATTAATTAAGGATTAAAGTAATTAGTTATAGTTAATTAATTTGTGAAGTAATTAAGGTTAATTACTGTATTTGGATTAAGTATAATTAATTGTGAAATTAATTAAAGGATAATTACATGAAATGTAATTAAGGAGTAATTAATCAAAGGTGATTAATTAAAGTGATTAATTGGAAGATGATTAATTAATTAATTTGTAATTAATTAATAGTTATGGAAGCAAGATTTATATTGATGAAGTAATTAATTTAATTCACTTTAAATTAATGTAAATGATGTAATTAATTTAATTCATTTTAAATTAATTATATTTGGAATGATAGATCATTGCTTATATGGATAGATTGAATCTCAAATATGAGATAGATAATGTTGAGTGATTTGGATGTATTGGTTGCATTATGACGATGATTTGAATTATCCTTTGATAATGATAATATAGATTATCTATTGTGATGATGATATTGATTACCTATTGTGAATCTATGATTTATCTATCTGTGTATATATAGATAATTGTATTGTTTTAAACATTTAAAACAACTTGGCCTTAAAAGACACGCTTTGGATTTCGTTGAGACCGGGATCGGGTTTCCATATTTGGATATCCAAAAACCACATCGATTCCAATTAACGTTAGGTCGTGAGTCTAAGTGGAGCAAGTGAAGACTCGAGGTGTAAGGGCTATACGTCAGTATAACTCTATGGGTGATTCCGTAATGAGTTGACGGAATAGTACTTATAGATTCGAGATGGAGATTTAGAGTGCAAGGGTTATTGTCGTTAACTCTGTGGGTGATTCCAATACGAGTGTAACGAGATAATGCCTTCGGTTTCGTTCGAACCCGGAATGAACTTGTATGGATTGAATGCTTTCAGAACATCGTCAGGTGGATGATGAGCATTCTAAGAGATGTGTTCTCTAAAGGTAATCGTAACCTCAAGCCTCATCAACCGGGAATGGCTAAAACAGGGGAGGTGCAGCAAGGCTTCGTGGGTAGCTCCCACTGGAGAGCAAGATTTATCCCTGTCTAGAGGTCCCTTTTTATTTCGGCTGTGTGGGCAGTTGGACGTACGCCAACTGCGGGGTTGTCTTGTTCGGAACTATTCAGTAAGGAATGGGTCTGGCCTTGTGTTGCAGGGGATTGGGAGTAATCCTCGGTACGTTGATCTTGGCCACGTACTGTGACGGGCGGTACCCCAGTAGCCCTGCCATTGTATGGAATCCACAATCCAATAAGTGCCAACGTTTTTGATTGTATTACCCACTTTTGTGGCTAATAGCTGGAATTTAATAGATGTAACAATTTTGGCTATTTCTTATTTAATTGAAAACCCTAGACACTATTATAATATCACTAGATTTCCTATCAAATGTTTTGGTTAGCGTAAGGTAAAAACTTTTCCTTGTTTATGTATGGGATGTCTTACGTGATACCTTTTCTTTTCAAAGGTTTTTTTCAAAAAGTTAAGCAACTTTAACCTGTTACTCACACCAGACCCATGTCTGGCCCGGAGTTTATTTTTTTGATTTTCTTAAACTCTTGGGTACTCAAATTTTTACGAGTAGCCAAGAGATTCAGGTTAGCTTTGACGAATATTGGAGGAGCAATGGAGCAGGAGGCTTCTGCGTTAGATATTATAGTATTCCGCTGTGTGTTCTGTGTTGTCTCTGGATTGTATTGTGTTGTAAATACTAGACAGGTGTTTATAACTGTCTAGTATGTGTTGTATATCTGAGTACTCTGATAGTGATTGTAATCTATGTAATGTTTTATGTTATTAATATAATTTATTCGTTCCGCTGTTAGATTCTGATGTGTTGTTTCTTCTTCTTCTTTTTCTTTCTATTCTCTATTCCTTTCTTTTCTTTATAGCTATGCGACTTCCTGGAATTTGGGAGTTGGGTCGTTACGCCTCACATGCCTGATTCCCATCTCCCCCTCCCTCTCACTCCTTCCCCGTCACTTTCATCCACTAGATCTGGTAGGGTCTTCGATGTCTTGCCGAATGCGTCGATGTGGACGATGCCTCACATACTTTCAATCGAAGACTTCCCCCCATTGCCTGTTGTTTCTCCAGCTCCCGCTGATAGTGTTTGTCCTTTGGTTTATGCTGTGTTCCCGGACGCGGTCGCTGGTAATCGTCACTCTTCTCTTGATGCGAGCGCTTCTGGTAAGATTCCCTATACTCTTGATGCTATTCGTTCTGTCTTGGGACATTCAGCTATGTCGAAATGTGCAATTGGGTATTCCGTTTCTGATTTAGATGGGAACGTTTCGGGTGTTGTCACTGATGTCCTTGTTGTTTCTGGTATGAAGGAAAATGTTATTGGATGTGAATCGCATGTAGTTTCTGCTGTTTCGCCTGGTACTGTTCGATGCACAAGTGGTGCTCGAGCAAATGTCTGTGTTAAAGTCTGTGGTAATAAGTGCTCTGTTTGTTTGGAAAGGCCTGTTCCTGGTGGTTTATCCACTGATGTTGGGCATCTTTCATCAATTAGCCACATTCCTGCAACCCCTGCCCTTCCTGGCTTCAAATCCTGGTCCTCGCTTTTCTCCACTCTGCCCCGAAATGCGGGAGACTACATTCCGATTGAGTTTGAAATAATTGAACAGGATAGAGTGATGGTTCCTCCACCTGATATGATGCAGGCTGGCATGGACTTTTGGTCGGATTACCTTGTTGGTTTCTTCTTGGATCCAAATCATCGCCTGCTTGATGCGATTTCTGTTTGTCGTAAGACCTGGAAGCTTCGTGGTGGTTTGCGTGTTAAGCTAGTTGACTCCATGTATTTCCTAAAATTTTCTTCCCCCGAGGAACGTAGTCTAGTACTTGAGGCTGAGCCCTCCTTTTATGATGGACAACCCTTTATCATTACTCCGTGGTCCCCGATTGTGGCTAGTGCTCGTGAGCAAGTTCTATCTCCCTGTTTGAGTCTATTTTTCACATATCCCCTCTGCCCTTCAACCATTGCTTGGTCTTAACTGGTTAGCTTGTAATGTGGGAAAACTAAAATGTTTTGATACTACTACTGTGGCTCGTGAAAAATTAGTATATGCGAAGGCTTTGATTGAGATTACCCCGGATAAGCCTCTCCCTTCTACTATTCCTGTTCATCTAGTTGTTGGTCATGTAGTTGAGGTTCGTGTTCGCTATGGTTGGGTCCCCAATATATGTTCCTCCTGTCATTCTTTTGGCCACCTAGAACCTTCCTGTTCGCATTCTGTCTCCTCCACTGCTGCTCCGAAGATTCCTCTGCCTCGCCCTCCGCTTAGGAAATGGGTCCCGAAAGTTGCTGTCTCTCCTATTGTCCCTCCCTAGGCTGCTCCGATCCTGGTCACGGTCCCGCCTGATCCTCCAGCTGCTGTGCCTGATTCCTCTTCTACTATTTTGGTCTCTGATTTTGTTTCTGGGTTACATGTTTATGACCCTGATCCAGTTCCTCCTAGACCGCCTGTTGTTTGGGATGCGGCTGAGAAATGTTGGGTTGATCACCTTTCCGATATGTGTTTTAACCCCGTGACTAATTCCTACTTTAGATTTGTTTCTGATGATCTTCTAGACCTACGGTGTCTGTATTACATTCCTTCTGGTGATTCCTTAGTCCTTGAAGTGGATGGCCTTATTGCGAGTTCTAATTCTATCTTGCTAGCTGATTCTTCTTGGGATCGATCCTTTATATACTCTCCTGCTTCTGTGGCCTATGATCCTTGTCTTACTGCCAGTTTCCGCCCCTTTTCAGGTCTTGTGGGGAATGTTTCTATGGTGTCTTCCCAAGTTTCTACTGACGATGGAGATTCATCCTCTTCGGAGGAGTAGTTTTGCTATGTTACTCAATTAGTAGTTGTGATATGTCTACCACACTCCTAAGCTGTATTTATTTACTTATACTTTAGTAGTTAAGGTGCTTTGACCTTGCTCCTGTACTTCAACTTTTATTACGTTTGTAATAAAAAGTGGACGGTCCACTATAAAACCGGCTTGCCTTGCAAAAAAAATAAAAATTTATGATCTTTGAAATTGTTGATTTAAGAAAATTGGACGATGTACAATATAAATTGTCTTTATAAAGGAAAAAAACGTGAGTGCGTATAATAAATGATGTTGAATAAATTGGGTATAAATTGAATTTCATTTGAAAGGAACCTTTGTACCTAACATTAGTAAATGTGAAATCAAGTCAAATTTAATGGAAACCTTGAATTTAAAAACAAATTGTTGAATATAAATTAAAATTTATATGGTTTTGACCAATTGATTATTTTGTATTTCATTCTATTTTCTTCCGGTTGTTTCTATTCTCCTACCTACTTCCTTTTCGGGGACGAAAAGTTTTGAGTGGGGGAGAATGTAACGACCCGTAGATTTAACCGGTTTTAATAACGTAGTAATTGAAATTTTGTGGGCATTTAAACGATAAAATTTTGAAATATAAATTGGATCTTTGGAATGTGTCTAGTTAAACATAACAACTGGTAAATTTTCGTCCGAAAATACGAAAGTTTATTTCGTGCGTAAATTTACTTCAATTTTAATCAGTTAAAAAGCGATGAAAATAAAACGTTTTCAAAACCTAAATATTTTTACATAGAAAAATTCTAAACCATCTTCTGAGCAAGATGTCAGTATGTCATTTTTTCAAATTCAGACATCTTTGACCCCGTCATCTTATTTTTCTGTGTTTTTCATGCATTTTCGCTAGTAGAAAATTTCGAATTTTTAAAATTCAATCGTGCCACTGATATCTGTATACCGTTTTGATCGTCTTATCGCGCTGAGCATAGCGGTATATTCATTCCTATTTTTCGAACCCTGGTGGGTTGTGAAATCAGTAGAACGGTCTCCATATCGATACCGCTTAAACCTTTAAATTTCACGTCACCATTCAAATTTCTACCACACAAAACCAATAGCCTTTTGCCTTTTCCAATTCCCGGGATTCAAGCTGTAATTTATCTATTCCCTGTGCCATTTATGTGTTGGTCCATTCATCTTCATTGGTCCGTTCATATTTTGTTCTGGTCCATTTCTTTTCTGGCTTCATGCGTTGCATAGCTAATATTTTTAAATAAAAAAAAGAAGACTAGAAGCTCTTCCTCTGCAAACTTTTTTTTTTCAAATGCCACGTCCCTTCATTTTACATCTCCATTTTTTTTCCAGATCTCCTCCTCTCTTTCCCCTCTCAATTCCGTTCTAGCATTCATCTCAAAAAAAAAAAAAAAAACTGCGTGGGTTCAAGAGTGACAGCCCGCCGGCTCGAACGTGCTCTTCACTCGACCCGCCAACTTGACAACCGTGCCTCCCTAGCACCTCCGACCCGACGCCATCTCCGCCGCCACTGTCGATCAGCTTTTGCTCCTCCACCCACCCTATCTCAGCCGACCACCACAAGCCACTACCCTATGCCACGTCACTCCATGGCAAGCGACAACTGCTCCTCATCTATCCAAAAATCGAGCAGTGTCGAACCCCTCCTCCTTCCAGCTGTCCCAACCCGCATCTCAGCACTCAACCACCTCATCTCCTCTGCTACTACTGCCTCCAAACTTTCCGCCACTCCACTGCAATTACTTCCCGCGTCTGAGCGCGAGCCACCAATAGCCTCCGCCTGTTTTTCTTCCCTCCATAACCGAGTTTCTGTTGGGTATGTGAATGTGTATATATATAGTTTAAAGGAATTTGCATATAGTTAGTAAAACACGTATATGTTGGTTATACCTATAATATAGTAATATACATAGTAATATTATAAACTCACTGAATTCTGAGATCTGTAATCTTTGGGGTTTGGGTTTTGAAAGCAAAATTGTTCAGCTGCATTTTCGAAAATATATAATCATACAAATTTAATCCAAATTTTTGAGTTGTATATATATTACCGGTTTGTGAAAGTATATTTGAAGAAGGAATTATATGTTCATGTTACAGTGACAGTAAAGGTTTTATATTTATTGAATATATATATATATATATTGTATGTAGTTTGCCTGTCATATATAAGAATATATGTACGTATCTCTGATTTTTAATATTGAACTCAAGGCTAATGATTTCGAAATCTCTATATTATTACTGTTTGTCTTAAACCAAAATACTGAATTTTATGTATATATATATATATATATATATATATATATGTTACGCATATATACAGCATTGATAGATATAGGTTTGCTTGCAAAGTTTTATATATATTGAGTTATACTTAGTCTAATGGGTGCTGTTTGTACAGTGTATCTATATATCGAGTTATGTAATAATTAAGTTATGGAAATTGGTTTAAAATAAAAATAAGTATGTCGTATACACTTATATATATGTACTATAAAGTTGTTTCAACTTGTTTCATAAATATATATTAACAAATGGATGTTATATACCTGCTATCGGCATTGTTCTGTCCCTGTATATTATTTGTATTGAATTTTGCAAACCAGGTTTGTGTGTGTGTATATAGTATGTGGGACCGTACATATGTATGTATATTTTGTCGGTTACATCTTATACATTAGTAGTCTGTGAAGTTTAGGGCATGTCAGCATGCATATGGCCTGTATGGACAGGTAGATTTATATTTGAATAAATGTATTGTGTTTTGTTAAGTATACATATATTAGTTGCATAATCTTGGGGGGTTTGGTTACATATTGGTTGTGTAGAATAGTATATAGGCTGTTATGTAATGGTTTATAAGTATATATTCATTATTTTAACTTATACAATACAGATACTCTGTTTTAAATATGTTTATTATTATTCAAAATAATATGTGTTTAAATTAATATGGATTTCATGGAAAACAATAATAATAATATGTTTAGCGTGCTGTTCTATCAAATTTATTTTGATTTTCTTTATCGATCCTATTATCAACCTGGTCTGTCGTGCCTAATCTCTCCGTCGAATCGTGTTCAATTTGATTTGTTCGAAGTTCGTGATCGAATTCGTAACTCACTTCATTGCATATTCTCTTGCCTCGAAAGTTGAGCAATCACTCACGATTAATGTTCTTTTATTTATCAAATTTGATTTCAATTCAATCGACAATTGAAATGTGCTGCTATTAGATATTTACACTGTTATATATGGTATTTCCTGTATTAGTTCACCTTTGACATCTGACACTGTTATATGTAAATTATATAATGATAATCCCGTTGATTGATAATTGATTGATTGATTGTGGTTTATATTGGATGTTAAATTGTAATGTATAAAGTGATAAATATTATGCAATTGAATTTGACGTAGGATAGTTAAAATCTGAATCGACATATGCGTTGAATTTGATTAGTTAAATTTGTAAATATGACCCCTTTGGATGTTTAAACTAAGTGACACATAGAAATATGGATAATTACTCTTGAATCATTGAATGTATGTTGTTTAAATTGACGATGTATGAAATTGTAAATAGATGACAAGTGAAAACAGTAATGTAATAATCTTTAATCTACATGAAATGATAGTGTAGATTCTATAAATAATTATATTAATTCGCACAAACAACAATGTGAATTAATAGGATTATTTCGGGATTATTTGAATTGATTATTGGATTGATATTGATGTTTGCTATTGCTTGTTTATTTACTTTTACACCATCCATGTTATCACACTGCAAGTTCCCTTTGCTAAGCTTTGATTTTTTAATTGAATTGGAATCAGGTTGAAATGATAAATACCCAAATGAACTTGACTTAGGATAGAGAATTAGATAAAATCCGATTGGTCAATAATTTGATTTAAAAATAAAATAACGATTTTATTCGAGCAAAGAATAAGTTTTGAAATGAAGTTGGAATTTGAAATTTTGAAAGGAAAATGTAAAGATTGAAATCTGAAACAAATATTAACGTAGTAATTGATGAAAGAACGTTGTTTGAAATTTGATTATCTAATAATTAAATTTGGAGTTACTAATATATAATTTGAAATTGGTAATAATTGAGTTTTGAAATTATTAAGTTTGAAATCATTTAATAATTAAATTCGAAAGTATAATTAAGTTTGAAATTATAATTAAGCTCGAAATTATTAAGTTGAATTTATAGTTAAGTTGAAATGATTTGATGATTAAGTTTGAATTCATAATTAAGTGGAAATGATTTAATAATTAAGTTTGAATTTATAATCAAGTTGTAACTATTAAGTTTTGAAATTATTAATAATTAAGATTGAAATTATTTAATAATTGAAAAAGATTGAATTATTTGATAATTGAATAAAAATTTGAATTCTTTGATAGGAGAAATTGAATTTTTGAATAAGTGAAATTTGAACTTAGTTAATAAATGGAATTGGGTTTCTTTATTTATTTAGCTTTGGAAAATTATTTAAGTATGTTAATAAGTGAAATTGAACTTATTGAATATGTGAAATTTAGTTCTTTATTAATTGAGTTTTTGGGATTTGTAACTAAGTAAACAAAGAAATGTAACTGAATTTATTTAACAAGAGATAATTGCGTTTTATTGAAATAAATGTAAGACTTGTAATTTAAAGAATTTGATTTGACGAATTTAATTTAATTCAATTTCTAAGTTTTGGTATAATGGATATGGACTTAAGTAATTGATTAATGAATTAGAGGTTTAATGTTAATTGTTTTGAATTCATAAACTAATGTAACGAAATTGAATGAAATCGATAAATGAATTTAAATTGATCTGAATGTAAATTAAATTAATTAAAATGATTTCGGAATGAAATTTATATGCGAACTTGAATCGATATTGGAATTGTTTAAATAATGGTTGAAATTGAATTATAAGATTTTGAAATTGTATTTTGGAAGTTTTGAAACGTAAATTATGGAAATTGATATTAAAAGACGAATGAAATGTTGGTTTACAAATTCTAATTGAAATTTAATTTGATTTGGTTTTGAAATATAGTAAACGACCAATCGGTGTAATAATTACGAAAGTTATTAAAGAGACCGGAATCGATTATGGACATACTCTCTGTCTAAACCGAAAACCACTTTAATAACTACACGCGGAGTGATGATCCAGAATGAAGTGGTAATGATGTACGTGATGACTGAAGAAAGAGAACGATAATGGATAGCCTTGACACTTGTGTCAAATTGGAAATGACTAAAAACAGGAGCCGTGCCGGGCCAAATGGGGTTAGCCACCTCGAGCGAATACACTTCTTCGTAAACTACTCATTACTTGTTATTGATTGGTGCACCATCGTAATTTTGGGAGTGTTGTTTCGCGGTGTTGCGATCGTCGCGGCGATGCGTTTTCACCAGGCCGGATCAGGCAAACGGTAATTTCACTACCTTGGGTATTGCCTCATGTGCCTTGCCATACTTGTATCCCTATTTACGCGACCACTACAAATTTGTTTTGCGTTATACCTATGGAGTCTCCCTGATAGCCCACCAGTTTACGGTGGAGTTTACAGTGCTGTATAGACTATGACATTTATATAAAATGTGTTAAGAGGGATAATGGTGACGCCTTAACACTATTTTGTTATTTATATTACTGATAGGCATTATCTATTTAGCGTACACTACTACATAGTAGATAGTTTAACGGATACTTAGAGGATGGTTATTCCAACATCCTTTGAGTTACTTGTATTTCGATTGCTATTTCACTTGAGTTGGATTTATTGATATAAGAATATTAATCCCGACTCGAGTGTTTTGTGTTTTGCTTTACGCTCGGGTCAGACTGAGAGTACCAGCTTTCGAGGCTTACCTTTGGAGTTGGAGCATCGCTTGGAGATCCAGCTATCTTTTCAGCTTTCAGATATTCAGTTGATTCTAGTGATGTATTATGATTATTGTATTCGACTATTGTATTCGAGACTTCTGTTTTAAATTTTTTAACTCTGATGTATCTTATATGTTATATAGTAGCTTCATGAACTACTATCTCTTTTACTTCTGCTGCATATTATTACTCTGTGTCTGTGATTCTGTGATTATTTATTTACTGTATATCTGATTTTTGCCAAATTTAAATTAACAATTCGGTATTTTGAATTATTCAAGTTCGACATGTGCGGATGCGAATAGTCCAAAATAGCGGGTCGTTATAATTACTTTAAAGTTAAATTAGTGGATTTCAAAATGTGTTGATATATATTTATTAAATTCAAAACAGAATTATTTTACACTTTACTGTATTATTATTTTCTCTGCATCTGATTATATACATACATTAGAAGTCTGCGTATATATGCTTCAATGTTATTATACCAACCCATCTGAAGCTTTAATTTAACTCTATTCAAATTCCCAATAGGATGGTATACATGTTATCTATTTTTTTTTCTTTTTAAATCTGCATATATATTTACGTTAAACCGAAAACCAAAAGCAAATATACCTCACCGGCCAACGCAAACAACACTCAAATGCTTCTGGCCTCGCGACGTCACCACCTCAGCGAACATCAACCCTAATCGATGTTGCGAGCCCCTCGAGATTCCAACCTAGATCGACTTCCCCTTCCCCCATTTCAGATCGCAAGGCCAGCTGCCTTAACCACCAACCCAAAGTCCTCTCAGATCTGAACACTGCAGCTACCTTGTCGCCGCGTCCCACTTACCACCGCTCGCGACTCATCCAACAACACGAGCCTCAATCGCGACCCATCTTCGCCCTCCATTCCTGCCACCCACATACAGTCGAAGACACGCGCGCTCGAACCATAGATTCGAACGAGCTTGAATTTTGATCTTCGATTAGAGTCGAAGTCGCTCCCATCGTTCGATTTTGTGCCAGCCAAGAATAGGGGAAGTGCGATGAAATTTGAGGTTTTCTCGAATCCCAGAAGAAAGCACCCGCCATTCTAGCATTCGATTTAATTTGGGAATGATATTGTGAAAAACGAATAGTGGAAAAGGAAGGGTCATGCATTTACAAATGGGAGGCAACGATTTGGAATAAGTGGAGGTTGGCACGATTTTGTTTTGAACAAGAAGGAGTGGCCATTTTTTTCCTTTCCTGTTGAGGTTAATTCATTCTGAGAGTAATGGAAGGAGACAACGTGATTTTAAAACGAAGAGAAATGGCTTGCTTAAGAAGAATGTCGGCTACAGTATTTCGCATGTGAAAGGGAAAAGTTATGATGGGAAAGAATGTTGGTTGATGTTGACCAATATAAATATAAATTTAAATTGAATTCGATATAGATTTCAACGCGTTTACTTACGGTACGCTCACACACCAACTCCAATCAATACGAAATTTGAAATCCGATAATAATACAATACTACGGATCCAATGGAACTGGTTTCGTCGAATTCCGAGACTGCGCCTCGGAAGGCTATTTTTAAATTCAATTAAAACAATAAAATTTTAAAACTGTACAAACCACCGTAAAAATTCAATTTTACAACTTCTATTATCTTCAGCGTTATCAATATAAATTTTATAAGCCTTCAAATTAAATTTAACCAGCTTTAAAAATTCCGGGTCGTCACAGCCTACATCCACTTTATAGTTCTTATTATTCACTTGCACTGGCTTTACAATGGCTTTCAATACAAGAACCATACATTCATAATTCTTTTTACAGACTTAAGCAAAGCTTTTAAGTAAAATATGGACGCAAATGATTGCTGTTCCAAGCTCTTGGAATTGGATCTCCTTCGACAGTTGTCAGTTTGAAAGTTCCATCAAGAAGTTTTTGGCCTATGACATATGGCCCCTCCCAGTTTGGCGCAAACACTCCTGTTGCTGTCATGACCCTTTTCAAGACTAGATCCCCAATCTCAAAGCTGCGTCGGCGAACTTTGGAATTGAAATGCCTGGCAATTATTTGCTGATGGGCTGCAACTCTGAGCTGAGCTTCTTCCATTTTTTCATCAAGGAAGTCAAGTGCTTCAAGTTGCAACTCTTCGTTTTCAGCTTGGTTGAAATGAATTCTTCTATGTGAAGGGACTTCTATTTCCACCGGAATCATTGCCTCCGATCCATATACTAATGAAAATGGAGTGTGCCCGGTCGCAGTTTTGTGGGTAGTTCTGTATGCCCATAGTGCTAGTGGAAGCTTATCGACCCAACCACCTTTCGCTTTTTCCAGCTGTTTTTTGAGGGTTGATTTGATAATTTTGTTTACTTCTTCCACTTGCCCGTTTGCCTGCGGATGAGCCACTGCACAGAAGCTTTTCTGGATCTTGAATCGTTTGCAAAAATCTTGGAACTCTTCACTTTCGAATTGGGTTCCATTGTCTGTGATTATCTTTTGAGGCACACCATACCTGCAAATGATATTCTTAGTTACAAAGTTTATCATCTTTTTAGAGGTAATATAGCTAATGGTTCAGATTCAGCCCATATAGTAAAATAATCAACAACAACAATAGCATATCCGATTCCGGATTTGGCGGTTGGCAATGGCCCGATGAGATCTATTCCCTAAATAGCAAATGGCCATGGACTGACCATCTGTGTTATCTCAGTGGAAGGTGTTCTTGGGATCTTTGCGAATCTCTGGCATCGGTCACATTTTCGGGCATAGCTTGCAGCATCACGATTAATATCTGGCCAAAAATACCCATAATGGAGGATTTTCTTTGCTAGAGTTTGACCACTTGAATGGTCTCCACGCTCTCCTTCGTGTACTTCAGCTGTAATCGTTTTAGCTTCTTCCTTGGTCACACATCGGAGTAATGGCATTGAGAATCCCCGCCTGTACAATCGGCCATCTTGAATTATGTATCTGGAGGCTTTTCTTAGCAACTTTTTTCGTTCTTTTGAACTTTCTGGTAGAGAACCATTGAGCAGATATTCCACTGTCGGAGTCATCCACGATTCTTGCTCTTGAGATATAGTCATGATCCAGTCAATATCCATCTCATCAATGCTTGGGGATGACAGGACTTCCACAGGAACTAATCCCAATAATTGAGCTTCACGAGTGCTTTCGTACTTTGCGAGAGAATCTGCCTTCATGTTCTCTTCCCGGGGTATATGATTTATCGTATAATGGTCAAGATCATCGAGAAGTTCCCAAGCTCTTGACAAATAAGTAGGCAGATTTCCTCCTTTAGTCTGAAACTCTTTCCTGACTTGACATACAATAAGTTGTGAATCACTGAAGATCTGCAACACTTTGACATTCAACTCTTTAGCAATTCTCAAACTGGCAATAAGGGCTTCATATTCTGCTTTATTTTTTGTCGAAGGGAATTCCAATATCAGTGCATAGCACAACGACCGCCCTTCAGGGGTTTCAATCACAACCCCAGCTCCGGAATAGTAATCGTTTCTTGCACCATCAACATATAATTTCCATTGAATTGGGGAATTACCAGTCAGTTCTTCCTCACTATCACCTTTATCTATACATTCTGCGATATAATCTGCTAAGGCTTGTCCATTGATTGCTCTCCGGGGATGATAAGTGATGTTGTATTGGCTGAGTTAAATATTCCACTTTAGAAGACGACCCGAAGTCTCAGGACGAAACAGGACTTGCTTTAGAGGCTGATCAGTGAGGACTTTGATAGGATGTGCTTGGAAATACGGCCTCAACTTCCTTAATGCAATGAGTAGACAATAGGCGAGCTTTTCCAATTTTGAATAACTCATCTCTGCCCCGGTGAATCTCTTGCTGATATAGTAGACTGGGCGCTGAATTCTTTCGTCTTCCCATACCAACGCTGCACTGAGAGCATGAGATGAAATCGGCAAATATACAAAAAGATCTTCACCATTGTCTGGCTTAGAAAGTATTGGAGGCGTTTCCATATGACGAATTAACTCATCAAAAGCTTTCTGGTATTCAGGAGTCCAGTCAAAATTTTTCCTTCCTTTCTTCAGTGCATCGAAGAATGGAATGCATTTATCAGTAGTTTTGGAAATGAATCGACTCAAGGCAGCGACTTTTCCATTAAGACTTTGCAATTCCTTCTTTGTTCTAGGAGCTTTGACTTCTTTTAAGGCAGCAATCTGTGTAGGATTAGCTTCAACGCCCCTAGCACTCACAATGAAACCCAGAAACTTTCCGGACTCCACCCCAAACGAACATTTCAAAGGATTAAGCTTCATTCCATACTTTCGGAGGATTGCAAACATTTCCGCCAAGTGGTCCACATGGTCTACCGCTTTCTTTGACTTTACCAACATATCGTCACCATAAACTTCCATAGTTTTACCAATCTGCGGTTTGAACATAGAATTGACGAGTCTTTGGTAAGTTGCCCCTGCATTCTTAAGTCCGAAAGGCATGACTCTATAGCAATAGAGACCAACATCGGTGATGAAGCTCGTATCCTCCTGATCCGGCTCATGCATCATAATCTGGTTGTATCCGGAGTAAGCATCCATGAAAGATAACAATTCGTGCCCCGCTATTCCATCCACCAACTGATCCATCCTGGGTAACGGGAAGCAATCTTTGGGGCAGGCTTTGTTTAAATCTGAAAAGTCAATGCAAACTCTCTATTTCCCATTATCTTTCTTAACCAGTACTGGATTTGAAACCGAATTCGGATAAATAGACTTCCTGATGAAACCATTCTCCATAAGCCGGTCAACCTCTTCTTTCAATGCTGCTGACCTTCCAGGACCCTGGGTTTTTCTTTTCTGTTTTACTGGTGTAAACTTCGGATCAATATTCAAAGTATGTACTACATTTTCTGGGTATATTCCGCACATATCAGCATGAGTCCAAACGAATACGTCCAGTTTTCCTTCAAGAATGATATTAAGGAATTTTGAACCGCCATATTAAGTTGCGAACCCACATTCACTACTTTGTTCGGATCTTTCGGGTCAACAGGTACTGGCACCATACTTCAACTGGCACCACTCTATTCTCCCCTGCACTAGCTTTTCTGGGATCCATTTCTCTTCGTGCCCCGCTATGCTCGCCGCTACAGGGTCCACCTTGTAATTGCTACAAGGTTGGTTCTTTGATGCGGAATGGGGCTTTCGCATCTTTTCCCATCTTTCTCTTCCTTGCTTCACGCAACTCTATTAGATAACATTCTCGCATAGCATTCTAATCCCCTTTAATAACTCCAACACCATTATCCGTGGGAAATTTCATAGTAAGGCACCACGGGGGGAGAATTGCCTTAAAAGCCGCAAGAGTTGGTCGGCCTAGGAAGGCGTTGTAGGCAGAAAATTCAACAACAATTACAAAAGTCTGTTTCTGAACTACCTTTTTCTACCCCTCTCCAAGCTCGACGAACAAGTCGATAGTTCCAATGGGCTGTTTCGGTTCCCCAGTGAACCCAACAATCTTCTGAGATGAGGCTTGAACATCAGCCATTGGAATTTTCATTTGATCGAACGTCCTTTTAAAGAGAACATTGCAAGAAGCGCCGCAATCTACAAGCACTCTTCTCACAATAGCCAGCCCAATGCCTGCAGAGATGACCAAGGGATCCATGGTCGGAGCTTCAGTGCCCATAGAGTCCCTGGCTCTGAAAACAATATCATCATTAAAAGTTTTCTGCTGCTTCGAAGGTGCAGCGTCTTCTAGCACAAAAACACTCACTTCCGTTGGTGCATACTTTAAGGCACGGGCATATCTTTCCATCTCACCCCAGCTTCTGCCTGCTGGGTGAGGACCTCCTGTAATCACATTAATAACAGGTCTTTCTGATTCATGCACAGTGTTCCTCTCACCCGAGCCCGATGAATGAGCAGGAAGTTGCTGACCCTTAGCAGACGAAATTGGGTCATTTTACTTCTCTTAACATATTGCTGCAACTTGTACTCTCTCAATAGTTCTTCAATTAAATTTTTCAGATGGCGACATTCGTTGGTATCATGACCGGGTTTGTTATGAAACCAACAGAATCTCCCACTTTGAGCAGCTTTTTTGCTAACTCTCATCTCAGGCGGTTTAGGATATTCTACCGCATCTTTGGTAGCAAAGAAGATATTTTCCAAAGTGTCAGTCAAAGGAGTGAAATCTGAAGATTTTAAGAAGCGAGGTTTCTTCATATCTTTCTGTTTCTTTCCACCATTGTTTTCCCTTTTCTGACTCCTGGATTCTCTTTTGGTAGGAGCAGTAGCATTATCCTTAACCTCTGTCAATGCCACTTTAACTGGTGCCCGAAGGCTTTCCAAGCGCATGAATTCATCATATTTCTTATCGAATTTCTCAAGTGAATTCGGTTCTTTCAACTTCAGCCACTTCCCAAATTCGCTTGATTTATCAATTGCCCTCATCAGGTATGTCAAGACCATTCGTGGTTCTGCATTGTCCACTTCAGCCAAGGCTATGTTGAAGCGGTTCAAGAAAGACCTGATAGATTCCCCAGGATTCTGCTCCAAGCTTGACAGCGACATAATATCCTTTGCCTTTGAAGCATACAACCTGAATTGCTCTTTAAACTTCCGAGTCAAATCGACGAACTGATCTATGGATCGGATCGGAAGTTTTGTGAACCAGAGCAGAGCCACTCCTTCCAAATATACCAGAAAGTACCGAAAATTGATCTCATCAGACGCTCTAGCACCCGTCATGTGCCAATCATACTTATATAGAAATTGATTGGGGTCGCTTGTTCCCTTATAAGCTGGGATGGTCGGAGGAACAAACTTCCTTGGGAATTCTACCTTTAGAATCTTCTTAGTGAACGGTGTTTTGCTCGGCGCGAATCGCCATTCCTTTTCATCTTCGTCTCTCTGCATACTTTCTTTCATGATTTGTCGCACCATGACCGAAAGATATTCATCATCATTTACAGGATCTGCAGGACAGACTTCGGCCATTTTCTCGGAAGTTTGTCAGGACAAACGTTCGTAGAGAGTTGGCTGTGGTCTCGATCCTCCAGGTCGAGGAGGTGTTTCTTTGGCGGCGCTAGCTGGTCTTTGAGGATTATTCCTTTCCTCAGGATCACGAATATCATCTGCATGGTTTTCATCGTTATTCACCGGTTGACGGTTTGCTTCGAGCAACGCATTTATCCTTTCAAGCATTAAAGCATTCTGAGTTTCCATCTGCTGGTATAATCCAGATACTGCAGCATCTAAATCTGCCCGTGTAATTCCAGCACTTGGTGCTGCTTGACTTGACGAAGGAGAAGTGGCAGTATTTTTATGGACATTACTAGGTCTTGTATATCCACGCTTTCTTCCAGGAGCCATTATTTCTGATAGACTTCTGGTTTTAAGAGAGACTTTTTCCACAAACTTTTGCGAAGCAATGATGAAGATAGCCTGAGTTGGGTTCTCAGTGAAAGCACAAAAAATGTTAACGCTAAAAATTGAACGCTAACACCCCGGTGGATGTAGAGGTTAAGTGAAAGCACCACCCGTGAACACGGGAATTAGAAACAAGTAAGAAAGTCCAAAGAAAGCAGTAAAAGACAACAAGTTTATAGTGGTTCGGCTTTAAATTAAGCCTACGTCCACTTTAATCCTCTTTATTACTGAAATCAATTACAACTTTACAACAATCCCCAATTACAATACTGATGAGACAAACAACTAGGACTTCGATGTAGAAGAATTCTTTGAATACATGTCGATGGTGTTAGATTTCCTCTCAAAGTTAGTTGAGATGCCTTTCGTGTTTGAAGTGTCGTGTGAGTCGAGAATTCAGCAGAGTATCGGTGTTCCAGGAATGAACCAAAAGATCCCCCGAATGTTGGAGCTAGCGCCGTATTTATAGGAGAGTTCGGCTTTAGGTCGTAGGTCGCGAGCGACCTTGGATAGGTCATAAGTCGCCAGCGACCTAGGGGATGTGGTTTACGACTCAATAAGGTTGTACTAGGTCGTCTGAGCGAGTTAGTATGTAGTTGCGACTTATGGGAGATCAGTCCTGAAGTAGCTTAAGTCGTCCACGACTTAATGAAGCTCCTTTTCAACCAGATACTGGCTGTCAGCGACTTAGCACATAAAAGCATAAATGTTTTATCAGCTTGCTTAGGTCGCAAGCGACCTAATGAGAGAGTATACATGCGGCTTTGTTCTGGATCTCGCTAGGTCGCTTCCTTTTTTGGCTCGCTAGGTCGCTGGATACTTAAGTCGCTAGGTCGATGGGTACTTAAGTCGCTAGGTCGCTGGATACTTAAGTCGCTAGGTCGCTAGGTTCTTAAGTCGCTAAGTTGTACATTCTTTAGATAGTTAAACTCATTAGCTCGCTGAGTGGCTTAACTCGTTTAGTACTATAGGTCGCTAGCTCGCTGTTGGTCTTGCATCCATGTTAGGTCGCTTGGATTGTTAGGTCGTGGTCTTCTGTAAGCCGATAAGTCGCGGTACCCCTTAGGTCATTAACCCGCTTCAGCAGTTAGGCCGCCGTTAACTCGTTGATTCACTAGGTCGTTGGACTATCTGCTCCTGTAGGTCGCTGATCCCTTTCAATCCTCTAGGTCGTTGAGTCGCTTCAAAGTTAACTCGTTCATACTCTAGGTCGTTACATTGCTGATTCGTGAAAAAGTGGAGTTAACAACTTGCATCCCCCGCTTCGTGTTATTTGGTCTTAACTTTGTTTACGTGTTGATTTCTGCAATTTGTGATCTTCGATTATGATGGTATTGCGGAGATATTTTGGTACAGCTCTGACTTTTAATTCTTTGATGTCATGTCTTTGATTCAGTTCTTATTAATTTTGGGCTTGCTGTGTTTTCATTTTTACATATATATGTCTTTCCATTATCAGGTATATATATGCATTTAGGTATGTATGTATATGATTGTTGTTGCTTCTGGAATTTCATTGTGTATCCACACATCTTTGTAGCATATGTTGAAATTTGTTATAACCTTATGATATACTGGTTGAAGCTCTATTAGTCTGGTTCACCTTAGTTAATTACATTGGTCACAGGCACTGCTCAGTTGCGTGCATTGGGTTTGTTCATCCTGTAGCATATTTTTGAAAGAACCATTGCATTCCTGTATATGTACATGAATCAGATGCATTTCAAAGTTTGTTTTGTCCTATTTCATGTTGCATTAATACATTTTGATTTGGTCGAGGCTTGTTCACATTTCTGGTGCACTGTTGTAGCCTTTATGCACCGTTTATGTTGTCAACCAGCATTACCCTGTTTTACAAATGCATATATGTATTGGAGTATTCATCTCGGTGACCATTCATGCTATTGCACTAGGTTGTACTTCACCGTGTACATTAGCCTGCACTTCCCTATCGGCTCGGACTTGGTGTTTTCCCCTTGGTTCTGTTGTCATTCATCGTATATTTTAAGTTTGTCTACATTTGGTAGTCGCATTCCTTTGTGCTCGATCTTTTTGCACAATGATGCATTCTAGGGTACATATTGGTCCGCATTATTTTGACCATGTCACTGTTGAGTTCATCAGTTTCCATATCATGTGTATTTTGGTCATCTGTTGGTTGGTGTAGTTGCTTTGAGTCACTGATTTTTGCATTTGGTTAGAGTCTGGATTTGCATGGTAACTCGTTCGTGACTTGTAGTTTTCCCTGTCATAACTGGGTATGCACTTTGATATGGTGTAACCAATCTGGATCATATATGTTGACTTGTGTATGTTGTACTTGTACATTGATTTGTACATTGAGTTGTATCCAGCTTAAACGCTTGGGTTTGACCTTGTACTCGTGTTGTGATTTTATTTGTATTCATTTGGGTTGAACCTGACTTTTCCTAGGGTTCGACCTTGTGCTCGTTTCTGAATTTCCATTGAGCTTTTGGGTACATCATTACTGTAGTGGTAAGGCAGTGCACGCAAGCGTACTGCAGCCACACGGTATGGCTTTTATTGATATTCTATTTTGTTTTGATTTATTGATCCTTTGCGTATTCCGTATGCTGTAGTGGCGAGGCAGTACACGGGTGCGTGTACTGCAGCCCTACCCGAGTTGGCATTTTAATTGATATTTTAATTGTTTGAATTGTTTCATATATCCAATTCAATATATTTTGAATCATATTTTAATTTGGTTGACATCTAATTATCATTTTGATAATTAGATTATGAGTTTCTAATTATTTATTTAATAATTAGATATTGTCGTAATTGTCGTTTAGGCAATTCTTTTGTTTTCTAAATTATCTTCGTTGATAACCCTTTTATTTATCTTCGTTGATAAAATTGAATTTATTGGCTTGTTTTTTAACACTGTTAAGTGTTATATTTACCGTTATCCGATTCCTGATTAAAGAATTGGATAGACGAGATTTATCTTCACTGTTGTCTAATTGTTATTTAATTATTATTGCTTCCGTGCATTAATAACTGAGTTGGAATTAGACTTACCTGTGTATTATTTTCTTTTGAATTTAATACTCGGGTCAGACCGAGTTATTATAGGTTGTAGATATCTTGCTTTGGGTTGTAGCTAGAGCTATGAAGTCTTTTCATATCTTTTGGAGTGGTTGTTGTCATAGTATAGGATGATGTGTATTCATGTATATTAATTCTAATAATGTACTTGTATATATAACTTCCAGAGTCGACAGTTGTAGTTGTATCATATGTACTATATCACATGTATTATAATTGACATCAGTAATATTTATATATGAGAATTTTGTTATTTGTGTTCCACATTAGTTTATCTGTGTTATTATTATATATATTGTTAACCCTAACTCGTTCACAAGTTAACAGGTCCACGAGTTAAGGCATGTACGACTCAAGGCATGTACGACTCAAGGCATGTACGAGTTAAAGGATACATGAGTCAGCAACTTCCTACGACTTAAAGACCTCTACGAGTTAGCAAGCTTACGAGATAAGCGGCCTACGAGTTAAGGAGTACCCGAGTTAAGCTACTTGCGAGATAAGCCTTTACGAGTTAGCAAATCTACAAATTAGCAAGTGTACGAGTTAAGATCTTCCACGAGTTAATCCTCCACGAGTTAATCCTCTGCGAGTTAAGATCTTCTACGAGTTAGCAGGCATACGAGTTAAGAAAAGCTAACGACTTAAGGTCTTTACGACTTAAGGAAATTGATGGCCTACGACTTAATGATAACTGCAGTTTGTACGACTTAAGACCCTTACGACTTAAGGAAGTTACAGCTTAACGGGTTAAAGCTTGAACGAGTTAACAAGAGTTACGACTTAAAGAGGATACGACCTAAAGACACACCTCTTAACTCGTCTACGAGTTAAGACTTGCTTTAAACCAGTTGCAATTAGTTAAGTCGACTACGACTTACGACATAGAAAGAGTCGTATACGACTTAAGAAAGGAAATTAGCAATTGCAGCCAGATAACTCGTACACGACTTAGAACTTAGGGATGGGTTCAAAAAAGGGGAACTGCCATAGACTCGGCTCAGTGACTCGGGGACGACTTACCTTAAGTCGAACACGACTTATCTTAAGTCGGCCACGAGTTAGGACTTGGCACTTTTTTCGCCCAGAACTCTCTATAAATATGAAACCATCTCCAACATGCAAAGGACTTTTTCGGGGGGGGGGCTCATTCTCTTCAAGCGCCATTACTCTGCCAAATTCAGAGTACTTCAAAGCTTTTTAGATCCAACAAACTTCTAAAGGAACTCCATGAAGGAATCATCCACATTCGCCATGGATTTGAAGATGATTGTCAACATCAAAGCCTGAGCTACTTGTTTTACATATCCTATCACTTGAAGTGTGTTGTAATTGAAAGATCTTGTACAGGATTGTAATCAAACTAGTGATAAAAAGATTAAAGTGGACGTAGGCTGGATTATAAGCCGAACCACTATAAATACTGTGTCTCTTACTGTTTTTCTGCATGCTTTCTGCTTATTTCTGTTTCCCATACGAACGGGTGGTGCTTTCACAATCACATCTTATACACCAGGGTGTTAGCGTTTAAATTTGAGCGTTAACATTTTGGTGCTTTCACTGAGAATTGAACTCAGGACATCTATCATCATTGCTTCAGAAAGATTTGTAGATAAAGTTTCTTTAAGAACCAGAAGTCTATCCGAAATCATGGCTCCTGGAAGGAGAAGTAAATCTGTGAGATCTGCAAACATTCAAGAGGGAACCTCCGCTTCCCCAACACCAAATCAAGCTACTCCAACTGTTGGGGTTACGAAAGCAGAGTTGGATGCCGCAATTTTGGGGTTGAACAGACAGATACATGCTCAAAATGTGCAAATGGAAGCCCAGAATGCCCAAAACGCCTTAATCCTGAATAAGTTGAACGATTTGCTCGGGGCAAACCGTCAATCAACAGCTAATGAAAGGAATTTTGCTGGTAATATTCATGAAACTGAAGAAAGGAATGTTTCCGAAAGGGACACTAACCCCGCTGAGCAAATACTTCCTGAGGCTGGCGGATCTAGGGCTCGCAATGATGAAGAATATCTCTCTGGAATGGTTCGCCAAATTATGAAGGAGAGCATGCAAAGAGTCGAAGATGAGAAAGAATGGGGCTTTGCTCCAAGCAAGACTCCATTTACTGAAAAAATTCTAAAGGCTGAATTCCCACGAAAATTTGCTCCTCCAACTATCCCAGCTTATAGGGGGACAAGTGATCCAAACGAATTTCTGTATAAGTATGATTGGCATATGACGGGTGCCCGAGCCTCAGATGAAGTAAAATGCAGATATTTCCCCGTATATTTGGAAGGCGTAGCTCTGCTTTGGTTCACAAAACTACCTGTCCGGTCCATCGATCAGTTTTCAGACCTAACCAGGAAATTTAAAGAGCAATTTAGGCTGTATGCTTCAAAGGCAAAAGACATCATGTCGTTATCCGGTTTGGAACAAAATCCGGGGGAAACTATCAAGTCTTTTTTAAATCGCTTTAATATAGCGTTAGCTGAGGTGGATAATGCAGAACCCCGCATGGTCTTGACCTATTTGATGAGGGCCATAGATAAATCTAGTGAGTTTGGAAGATGGTTGAATATGAAGGAACCAAGCTCTCTCGAAAAGTTCTACAAGAAAGCAGACGAGTTCATGCGTCTGGAGAGCCGCCCTGTATCGACAAAAGCAGCATTGGAAAAGGTTGAAGCTAACACCAATGCTCCACGCAAAAATGAGTCTGTGGGACAGAAGAGGGAGAACAACAATGGAAAACAACAGAATAATCAGAAGAAGCATAGGTCCTTCAAGCCATCAGAATACACACCTTTGTCAGATACTCCAGAACGAATCTACCTGGCTACCAAAGATTCTGTCAATTATCCTAAACCCCCAGTCTTGAGAACCGGGAAAAAAGCTTTGCAAAGTGGGAGGTTCTGTCGCTTCCATAATCAGCCCGGTCATGATACTGATGACTGCCGTCAATTGAAGAATCTAATTGAAGAATTGTTAAGGGAAAATAAACTACAACAATTTGTGAAGAAGAATGATAATAATAATCCTGCTTCGTCGAACCAAGGACAGCAAACTCCTGCTCATCAATCTGGGACTAATGGCAAAGATGCAGGTTTTGAGTCTGGAAGGCCTGTTATCAATATCATTACAGGCGGACCTCACCCAGCGGGCAGAAGCTGGGGTGAGATGGAAAGGTATTCCCGGGCCCTGAAATATGCACCAGAGGAAGAAAATGTTTTTGTTCTAGAAAACACTACGCCTGTGAAGCAGCGAAAGACATTCAATGATGACATTGTATTCAAAACCAGGGATTCCATCGGTATTGAAGCCCCAACCTTGGATCCTTTGGTCATCTCGGCTGGCATTGGGCCAGCCATCGTCAGAAGGATTCTTATCGACAGCGGCGCATCCTGTAATATCCTCTTTAAGAAAACCTTCGACCAGATGAAGATTCCTATGGTTGAAGTGCAGGCATCATTGCAAAAAATTGCTGGCTTCGCAGGGGAGCCAAAGCAACCAGTAGGAACCATTGACTTGCTTGTGGAACTCGGAGAAGGAGAAAGAAAACTAGTTCGCAAGCAGACTTTTGTGATAGTAGATGAATTTTCTGCTTATAATGCTTTCTTTGGTCGACCTATTCTTGCTGCATTCAAAGCTGTCCTTGCCCCATGGTGTCTTACTATTAAATTCCCTACAGACAATGGGGTAGGAGTTATTAAAGGAGACCAGAACGCTGGGCGAGAATGTTATATGACAGAGCTGCGAGAAACAAGGAAGAGAGAAATGGGAAAAGATGCGGCAACCCCAATCCGCATCAAAACACCAACCCTATAGCAACTACAGGGCGGACCCTGCACTGGCGAGCATAGCGGGGCACGAAAAGTGATGGATCCTAGAAAGGCCAGTGCGGGGGAGAGTAGGGTGGTACCAGCAGAAACAACGATACCGGTGCCCGTTGATCTGAAGGACCCAAACAAGGTGCTGAATGTGGGTTCACAACTTAATGTGTCAGTTCAGAATGCCTTGATATCTTTTTTGAAAACAAACCTGGATGTTTTCGCTTGGACCCATGCCGATATGTGCGGAATATCCCCAGAAGTTGCGGTACATGCTCTGAATATTGACCCAAAGTTCACGCCAGTAAAGCAGAAAAGAAGAATCCAAGGTCCAGAAAGGTCGACAGCATTGAAAGAGGAAGTTGACCGGCTCATGGAGAATAATTTCATCAGAGAATCTACCTACCCAAATTGGGTTTCAAATCCAGTGCTGGTTAAGAAAGCCAATGGTAAATGGAGAGTGTGCATCGACTTTTCAGATCTAAACAAGGCCTGTTCCAAAGACTGCTTCCCATTACCCAGGATCGATCAACTGGTAGATGGAACAGCGGGTCATGAATTGTTGTCTTTTATGGATGCCTACTCCGGATATAATCAGATCATGATGCATGAGCCGGATCAGGAGGACACAAGCTTTATCACCGATGTCGGTCTTTACTGTTACAGAGTTATGCCCTTTGGGTTGAAGAATGCGGGGGCAACATACCAAAGACTGGTCAATGCTATGTTCAAACCGCAGTTGGGAAAGACTATGGAAGTTTACGTTGATGACATGCTAGTAAAATCTAAGAAAGCAGTGGATCACATCGAACACTTAGCAGGAATGTTCGCAATTCTCCGAAGATACGGAATGAAGCTTAACCCTTTAAAATGTTCTTTCGGGGTAGAATCTGGGAAGTTCTTGGGTTTCATCGTGAGCGCTAGGGGCATTGAAGCTAGTCCAGCTCAAATCACTGCTTTAAAAGAAGTCAAAGCTCCTAAAACAAAGAGGGAATTGCAAAGTCTCAATGGAAAAATTGCCGCCTTAAGTCGGTTCATATCCAAAGCTACTGATAAATGCATTCCATTCTTCGACGCTCTAAAGAAAGGAAAGAAAAACTTTGACTGGACTCCCGAATGCCAGAAAGCCTTTGAAGAATTGATTCAACATATGGAAACGCCTCCAATACTTTCTAGGCCCGGTGATGGCGAGGATCTTCTTATATACTTGGCAGTCTCATCTCATGCTTTAAGTGCAGCGCTGGTACGGGAAGACAAAAGGATTCAACATCCAGTTTACTATATCAGCAAAAGACTCACTGGGGCAGAAATGAATTACTCCAAGTTGGAAAAACTCGCCTATTGTCTATTGATTGCCTCAAGAAAGTTGAGGCAATATTTCCAGGCTCATCCTATCAAAGTCCTCACTGATCAACCTTTAAAGCAAGTCTTATTTCGCCCCGAGACTTCGGGCCGCCTTTTAAAGTGGAATATTGAATTGAGCCAATATGACATCACTTATCATCCTAGAAAAGCGATCAACGGACAAGCTTTGGCAGATTTTATTGCAGAATTTACAGACAAGGGTAACAGCGAGGAAGAAACAATCGAGAACTCCCCAATCCAATGGAAGTTATTTGTAGATGGCGCAAGAAATGATTACTGTTCAGGTGCTGGAATTGTTCTTGAAACTCCTGAAGGCCGGTCATTATGCTATGCGCTAAGATTAGAATTTCCTTCAACAAACAATGAAGCAGAATATGAAGCTCTGATTGCTGGTTTGAAAATTGCTAAAGAACTAAACATTCGAGCGTTACAGATCTTCAGTGATTCTCAGCTTATAGTATGCCAAGTCAAGAAGGAGTTTCAAACGAAAGGAGGAAACCTGCCCGCTTATGTGTCAAAGGCTTGGGAGCTTTTATGTGAATTCGACCATTACACGATAAGTCATATTCCTCGAGAAGAAAACATGAAAGCAGATTCTCTCGCAAAATACTCAAGTTCTGGCGAAGCCCAATCCTTAGGGTTAGTTCCAGTGGAAGTTTTGTCAAATCCAAGCATTGATGAAATGGATATCGATTGGGTTATGAGTATGTCGCAAGAGCAAGAATCATGGATGACTCCAATAACAAAGTATCTACTCAATGGCTCTTTACCAGAAAACTCTAAAGAACGACAAAAGCTACTGAGAAAAGCTTCTCGATATATAATCCAGGATGGTCAATTATACAGACGAGGATTCTCAATGCCACTACTTCGATGTGTATCCAAAGAAGAAGCCAAAATAATCCTATCAGAGGTACATGGAGGAGAATGTGGGGATCATTCAGGTGGTCAAACTTTAGCAAAGAAAATTCTCCGATATGGATATTTTTGGCCAGAAGTTAATCGAGATGCTGCAGATTACTCTCGAAAATGTGACAGATGTCAAAGATTTGCCAAAATTCCTAGAGCACCTTCTACTGAACTCACACAAATGACCAGTCCGTGGCCGTTTGCAATTTGGGGAATAGATTTGATCGGACCATTACCAACCGCCAAATCTGGAATCAAATATGCCATTGTTGCTGTAGATTATTTCACTAAATGGGCTGAAGCTGAACCATTGGCAACCATCACCTCCAAAAAGATGATAAATTTTGTGACTAAGAATATCATTTGCAGATACGGTGTGCCTCAAAAGATAATTACAGATAATGGTACTCAGTTTGAAAGCGAGGAATTCCAGGATTTTTGCAAGCGATTCAAAATCCAGAAAAGCTTTTCGGCAGTAGCTCATCCGCAGGCAAACGGGCAAGTGGAAGCAGTGAACAAGATCATCAAATCAACCATCAAAAAGCAACTCGAAAGAGCAAAAGGTGGTTGGGTCGATAAACTACCACTTGCACTATGGGCATACAGAACTACTCACAAAACTGCAACTGGGCATACTCCTTTTTCGTTAGCATACGGATCGGAAGCAATGATCCCGGTTGAAACAGAGGTCCCTTCACACAGAAGAATCCATTTCAATCAAGCAGAAAATGAAAAGCTGCAACTTGAAGCGCTGGATCTCCTTGATGAAAAAAGAGACGAAGCTAACCTCAGAGTTGCAGCTCATCAGCAAAGGATAGCCAGACATTTCAATTCCAAAGTTCGTCAACGCAGCTTTGAAATTGGAGATCTAGTCCTGAAAAGAATTATGACTGCGACAGGTGTGTTTGGGCCAAATTGGGAAGGACCGTATGTAATAGGTCAGAAACTTCTTGACGGCACATTCAAGCTCACCACTGTTGATGGAGATCAAATTCCAAGGGCATGGAACAGCAATCACTTGCGTCCATACTTTACTTGAAAATTTTGTTGAAACATTGTAAAAAGAATTATGAATGTATGATTCTTGTAATTGAAAGCAATTGTGAAACTGATGCAAGTAAATAATGAAAGAATATAAAGTGGATGTAGGCCCAATTTCATGGCCGAACCACTATAAATCTTGTGTTCCTTATTATCATTATATGTTTGCTTGGTTCTCGATATAAAAATACATAAAATGTATTGCTGAAATATCGATTTAAATTTTTGCAGACAATGGAGATAAAACTTGCGCATAATAAGACCGAGCGATTCTCACCATCATTCAACAAACAAATTTCAAGTCACAAAGACCCTGAATTCAAATCCTAGATAGGAAATACTTCAATTGAACGGCTAATGATTTCGATAGGAACGAGCCCTTGCTGATAAATTGAGATTGTTTGAACAAACAAACATCCAATTAGGAAGCTAGTGCCCGTTCTCACGAACTTGCCTGGCAATGAAGTACACTTCCTTGGATTAAACAAGCCACTTGTGAGAAAAAGGGGAATGAAAACTTAAAAAAAAAAAAAAAAAAAAAAGAGGATCGCTGAAAAGGCATAAGCAAGTGAACAGAGGAACAACCAAAGCTACCATCAGCGCCACAAGTCCTCTTCGGAGGCGCAACTCTTCGGATAATAAAAGACCTCTAATGGGTCATATGCCACAAAAAAGAAAGTTCTCTACTCAACAAAAAAGATTGGAGGAGTCATGACCCTCCAACCATGAGAGAGTAACTTCCAGGCGATGAAAACCCTCTTCGGAGGCCCATTTCACCAGGAGTTGAAGTGTTATAACCGCTCTTTGGGATTTCACTTCACCAGAGTTGAAATGTAAACAAAATAAAGCCCTTTTCGGAGGCCCATTTCACCAGGAGTTGAAGTGTTATAACCGCTCTTTGGGATTTCACTTCACCAGAGTTGAAATGTAAACAAAATAAAGCCCTTTTCGGAGGCCCATTTCACCAGGAGTTGAAGTGTTATAACCGCTCTTTGGGATTTCACTTCACCAGAGTTGAAATGTAAACAAAATAAAAGCCCTCTTCGGAGGCACATTTCGCCAGGAGTTGAAGTGTAGCAACCGCTCTTCGGAATTTCACTTCACCAAAGTTGAAATGCAAAAACAAAGACCTTCTTGAAAGCCCACGTTTCACCAAGATTGAAATAAAACTTCCAAGTGTTGAAACGTGAAAAGGCTTTCTTCGAAGGCACAACTCTTTGGGGGTACACGTTTCACCGAGATTGAAATAAAACTTCCAAGTGTTGAAACGTAAAAAATCCCTCCTTAGAGGTACGACCCCCTCCCGGGGACACAATCAAAAAAAAAAAAAAAAAAGACCTCTTTGGAAGCACACGTTTCACCGAGATTGAAATAAAACTTCCAAGTGTTGAAACGTGAAAAGGCTTTCTTCGAAGGCACAACTCTTTGGGGGTACACGTTTCACCGAGATTGAAATAAAACTTCCAAGTGTTGAAACGTGAAAAATCCCTCCTCAGAGGTACAATTTGGTATAAAAAAAAAAATCCTCATCAAAAGCGTACTTTAACTTTCAAATGGAAAATGATCGTAAAAAGAAAAGAAGTTAAAGTACCCTTCAGAGGTCCGCTTTGCTACATAAAAGAAATCACTCGGTAAAAAAGAAAATGTACTTAAGCAAAAAAGAAAGAAGTGATTTCTTCAAACGACAAAGCGCGTAGAAACTCATATGAAGGGGGTTGCACTCTACAAGAATTCTTTTTAAAATAAAAATAAAATAATTATTCTTTAGCAAATAAGAGTGCAAGTCCCCTCGAGGTATAGAATATTGCAGCATACTTATGGAATGGGGGCAATATAGTATAATTACACACGATATGGTATAACTAAACCAGCAAAAGGTAACGCTCAAGTAACATACCATAAGCTCGCTGCAATATCAAATAAACTCATGCCAAAACGAATAACAAATGTATTCTTTAATTCAAACAAAAGTTTGTACAAACGAGGAATCATTTTATTCAATTACAATGCAGGTACAGGTTTCAAAATAAAGAAAAGCGGGGGCCGGTACCCGCACAATTCTCGGCCAGTACATGCAAAACACAAAAAACTAGAAACTGAAGATCTTCACTTCTTTCTGCTGCCTTTAGACCCTTTACCCGGCCGAATGATCAGCTTATCAGGGCGGTCGGTGGGCATAAGGGAAGTGGGAGGGGAAGGCGCAACCGGTCCAGCTTTCAGCTCCTCTTCAGTGGTGGTGACTATCTTCCCCCTCCTCTTTGGTGTCCCTCGCTTCTTTTTTCTTCTTTTTGAGGAGGACTCACTCCCGGGAGTGACAAGTTTAGATAGAACAATCTCGTCAGAGGGAGTTCGCTCTGAAGATGTGTCACCTCCCTCAGGCCTTTCATCTTTCTGCTCTTGTGAAGCAATGGGATCATCCAAGCCGTGAAGAGCCTCTATTTGTTCTTCTTGTGACCCAGGTTGCGAGGCAGAAGGAGGCGCCACTTGAAGAGATGGAGGAAGGATCACCGGGGGAGAAGAAGCTTGAGTTTGGCTCGGTGCTTTCTCTACAAAGGAGAAAAAACTTAAAATATCAGTATCTTTCGAAAAGAGAGGGGATGACGGCTCGTCAAAAGTCGGGAATTCATTGACATTTGAGGAATAATCAAAAGTCGGGAATTCATTGACATTTGAAAAATAATCAAGAAGATCGTCAAGTTCACAAGGAGCGAACGAGCAGTTCACCACTTGGGCTGGTCCGGTGTCAAGTTTACCTGGGGCAGTTGGATCTCTGAGGCTGATTTCATATCGCTGTGCTTCGTTGCTTTCACCACCTTCATCCCCGCCTTGTGCACTTGTAGTTTCAGTTACTGTCTTAGTTGCAGGCGGAGTATAGGAGCTAGAACCCGTGATGTCAACCACAGGAGAAACTGGAGGTTGGACAGAGGAAGTAAGTGTTAATTCCTTTCCAGAACGTTCCTCTTCCGCCATTCCAGTTCTCATCCTGGCAAGTTGTTCTCGCCCCTTCGCAAGAGCAACGCGAGCTCCCTCATCCAGGTAACGCGCCTCAAAATCTTCATCGCCATACCCGGCGTCTTTAAACATGTTAAGAGCAGCTTCCCACACCTCGGCCAGGGTGATTTCATACTTAGGACCAAGAAAAGAGAGGCTGCCGCGTCCCAAGACACAGTGTAAATAAAAATCGAATAAAGTCGAATTGATATCGGTTTCCATGGTCTGAGCAGTTTCTTCGGCTGCAATTTTGCCAGCCATGGCCTCATCTCGATCTTTTTCGGTCTGAGCAAGTTGGGCTTTTAGCGCTTCAATCTCCATGTCCCGGGCGCTCAGTTTATTCTGCAACTGGGTGACATCAGTGCGGTGGTTCTCTACAGCTTGTTCTAACCTTTCAGCTTTAGCTTCAGCGTCCCTCTGGCTGGCGTGCGCATCTCGCACTTGTTTTTGCAATACCTCTTCTCTTTGGGTGTAAGTATTAGTAGAAGAGGCAAGATCATCTTTGAGCTGCTTTACTTCAGCTTCGAGTTTTTCATTGTATTCGGCTATCTCCTTCATCTCATCGTTGTGTTGATCAAGAATCTTCTGCCATTCTGATTTGTCATTTTCCATGGTCAGCATTGCTTCGATGTTAGCCCGATTAACTCTTTGAAGTTCATCAACCAGCTTTTGCCATCCAGACATTCTATCGATATCAAGCTTGACAGCATCGAGATTTCTGTACATAGCTTCTTTGTCGATGGGGACCAAATCAAGGTCGAAGCGTACCCCCCTCAAACACCAGTTCGGGAATCGGCTCTGCAAAGTCGGGGGGCCCCTTTCAACATGGTATGAAGGCCTGTTGAGAAGTGTTTGGATGGCACTTCCTTCAAGAGCAGGAGATTTGGAAGGGATGTCAATAGAAACTGAGGCGCCAGGTCTCTCAGATGTCACGGGCACGTGCTCCTCGCCAAGTTTGGTCAGCTTTCTCGAATCCTCAATATGGCTCTTCCCCCTATCATCGTGCGTTTTACGTTTATGGGAATCATCATCCCTTGGGAAGGATTCATGTCGCGTGCCCGCTCCCTCATGACGTTCTTCATACCTTCTCCTCTCTTCAGCTTTTCGCGCAGCTCTCTGCTCATTGGTCTCTCTGGGATCGGTATAGTATTGCTTGTAATCATAGCTGCCACGCCCTCCATAGCGTCGAAAGTCTTTGTAATAAGAACCGCTGCCGCTGCGCCCCATAGAGGAATCTGAAAAGGCAAAAATAGCAAGTCTTAGAAACTTCCGGAGAAAAGAAGTTAAATGTGAACAAATGCCAAAAAATCCTAAGTGTTGTGTGATGTGCAAGCTACGCGCATTAAGCTACAAACCACTCATTGGTGTAGAGGTGATGATAGCTTGGGTATGAGGAGTTGGTGTTTGTGTTGGTGTTAGTCGAAGAAGGGACGTCGCCTCAATTATAGGAGAGATAGTTTTAGACACGTCATCTCTAAAAAGCTCCTGTGAGGTCACTATTATGTCGCTCAACCCATCATAAACATCGTCACCATCATGCTCGGTGAGACTGGTTTTCTCAGTTCCTACATCAGCTAATCCCCCGAGAGGCTGTGAAGGTTCTTCTTCTTCCTCAATCGGGGCAAGTGCCGTCTTACTAGATGACCCCATAATGTCGGTAGGGGTGGAACATTTCACCAATGAAGCTTCGATGTTAGACTCTTTTGATGAGGGTTGTTCGATAGTAACGGGGGCATCCGATGCTTCAGTCGGGGAATCGGGAACTTCAGTCGGGGCTTCATGAGGCTGAGTATAGCGAGAAGAGTGAAGAAGCCCGTATTGATGTAAAAAGTCATCTCTCAGCAAAAACTTTATACTCCTCTCTTCTACTGGCACAGCATTCAATCTTTCAAAAATTTGCTTATAGCCTGGGTCTCTAGAAGGAGGTGGAAGCGCTGAAAAGTAAAAAGGGAAATTAACATCTAACTACTCAGGCTATGAAAAGATTTTATAAGGAAAACATGTGTCAGAAATAAAGCTGAACGCCCTTACTTCCAACTCTCCACACACCATAAAACCCCGGAGGGCAACGAACATAGAAGAATTGGGTTAAAAACCCGTGAGCAGTATCAGGGAGGCCAACAATCAGTTTGCGGTTTCGGGCGCTCCTCACAACAGTAATGGAAGGATGATCCTTAGTCCGAGTAAAAGAGCATAGATAACAAACTTCACCAAAGCTTGGAAGTCGATCAAGTGTTCTCCTAAAAAGCACACACAACCCCATTAGAATGGCATAGCCATTGGGGTGTAGCTGGGATGGAGCAATGGCCAGTTGATGGAGAAGTTGTTGGAAAAAGTCGTTGAAAGGAGGAATGCCTCCACTTAGGCACATTTGCCGGTTAATTGTCACAAAGCCAGAAGGAGCTATATCGGCAGTGTTATTTCTTTCGGGAAGAATGGCATCTAATTCAACGATACCAAACTGAGCACACAACTGGCGAAAAACTTTGTATGATAGTGAAGTAGGAGCTCTTTCAGGAGGATTAACCAGTGGAGCCGGAAGAACAGTTACCTCTCCAGTCCGAACTGTTGCATCACCTTCCTGAGAAGTCATTCTACACAAACAACTGGATATTCAAATATGAAGGTGCACGTTTCCTAAAAAAGTGTGAAGTGTTGTGCAAAAAACTAATAAAAAATAACAAGTAAATATAACTGAAATAAGACTAGTCGACGATTGATCGATTACAAAAATTTCAGAACTTGTTAGTCTTTAGTTCAAGTATAATATTAATGCGAGCTGGTCAATTTTAATTGACTGTTTCAGTATTGCTTTAGTATTTTACTTGAAGTTAATAAGTTGAGAACTTCATTCACACAATCTGTTTAAGTTTAATGACTGTTATTAGCTAATCTGTCATTCGAAGAGGGCGATCAATGGCAGTATATTCGCCCCGGTTTTTCTGTAAATGTTGTATTGGACAGGTTGTTAGCTTGCGAGTCAAAGTAATTTGTAAAAGAAGGCATCAAAGTTCAACAGTTCAACATCACTGCAACAATTCAAGGTTTAAGCAGATCCTAAAAAACACAAGTGCTAAGTCGTATCGGACTCAAGTACTAAGTCGTAACCGACTCAAGGGATGAGTCGTTCCTATCCTAAGTCGTCAACACATCAAGCTGCTTATCCTCTAAGTCCTAAGTCGTAACTCGGGGAACAGGAGAAAGGCTCTGATCCAAAACAACTAGAAATCCTCCAAGTCTTAACCCGGCTACGGCCCATGGAAATCGCTAAGTCACATGGAAGAAGCTGAGTCATATATGAGACGATCCCTTGTTATTTTCAATCAACCTATTCGACCAACTCGCCTCCCTTTCAAATCTCTTAACCTGTTCATCCTTGGCTTCTTCAGCAGCGACAACCTTAACCCGTTACACTATGAATCGCCCCAAAGCGCGAATCACCATAGGCCAAATCAGATGAATTTTAGTTCATCGGTAATCAATTCGAATAGAATTCGCAGGGTTTGAATGGGGCAAACCAAAGATGATGAACTGAATACATAAAGTAACAATGGTTAACGGTCGAAGTTTGAAGCAAGATCTCTTACGATTGTTTGATGCTAGAAAGAATCAGAGATGAATCGGGTCGAAATCGCCTCGGAGAGCTTGAAGATGCGTTAATGGCAGAAAGCAGTTTAAAAGGTTAAGTGATGAGAAGAAGGACGACTCAGGCTTTTATATCTGGAAAGGTTGGGATTTGAAACGACATGACCGAGTTATGATAAGTCGAAGCACACGACTTACGATTTAAGCGTGTGCTTCGAGGGGCAAATGTTAACCCTAACTCGTTCACAAGTTAACAGGTCCACGAGTTAAGGCATGTACGACTCAAGGCATGTACGACTCAAGGCATGTACGAGTTAAAGGATACATGAGTCAGCAACTTCCTACGACTTAAAGACCTCTACGAGTTAGCAAGCTTACGAGATAAGCGGCCTACGAGTTAAGGAGTACCCGAGTTAAGCTACTTGCGAGATAAGCCTTTACAAGTTAGCAAATCTACAAATTAGCAAGTGTACGAGTTAAGATCTTCCACGAGTTAATCCTCTGCGAGTTAAGATCTTCTACGAGTTAGCAGGCATACGAGTTAAGAAAAGCTAACGACTTAAGGTCTTTACGACTTAAGGAAATTGATGGCCTACGACTTAATGATAACTGCAGTTTGTACGACTTAAGACCCTTACGACTTAAGGAAGTTACAGCTTAACGGGTTAAAGCTTGAACGAGTTAACAAGAGTTACGACTTAAAGAGGATACGACCTAAAGACACACCTCTTAACTCGTCTACGAGTTAAGACTTGCTTTAAACCAGTTGCAATTAGTTAAGTCGACTACGACTTACGACATAGAAAGAGTCGTATACGACTTAAGAAAGGAAATTAGAAATTGCAGCCAGATAACTCGTACACGACTTAGAACTTAGGGATGGGTTCAAAAAAGGGGAACTGCCATAGACTCGGCTCAGTGACTCGGGGACGACTTACCTTAAGTCGAACACGACTTATCTTAAGTCGGCCACGAGTTAGGACTTGGCACTTTTTTCGCCCAGAACTCTCTATAAATATGAAACCATCTCCAACATGCAAAGGACTTTTTCGGGGGGGGGGGGGCTCATTCTCTTCAAGCGCCATTACTCTGCCGAATTCAGAGTACTTCAAAGCTTTTTAGATCCAACAAACTTCTAAAGGAACTCCATGAAGGAATCATCCACATTCGCCATGGATTTGAAGATGATTGTCAACATCAAAGCCTGAGCTACTTGTTTTACATATCCTATCACTTGAAGTGTGTTGTAATTGAAAGATCTTGTACAGGATTGTAATCAAACTAGTGATAAAAAGATTAAAGTGGACGTAGGCTGGATTATAAGCCGAACCACTATAAATACTGTGTCTCTTACTGTTTTTCTGCATGCTTTCTGCTTATTTCTGTTTCCCATACGAACGGGTGGTGCTTTCACAATCACATCTTATACACCAGGGTGTTAGCGTTTAAATTTGAGCGTTAACATATATTGTCCTAAACTATTATGAACCATCGTAGTTCGTTTTATACTGGAATTAAGTATGTCGATGGGAGTAAATAAATAAGAGATGAAAAATAAAAAATATATACAACTCCTATCAAGATAACTAATACTAGTGTAAGGCCTAACAACGGATGACCGCTCCTATCCTGCCTTATTCTTCGTAATAACAGACAGTATTTCCTTTAATACTCTTTGTTATTGTGGGCATAGAGGTGGGGCGTTACAGTCATAATCCCTTTGCTTCGCCAACTTCCCCTCATTTTTCATGCACCAAAACTTTCTCAAACACAAAAATTTCGGCCCCCATCTCCTGAAGAAAATTTTGGTAAAAATTCATTCTCTTTTTCACTTTTTTCCTTGTTTAGTTTGATTTTTGCACTTGCTACAACCTGTGGTGCTCAGCCCTTCCTCCTCCTTCACCAAGGCCGCCTCCACCACCACCACAACCAGCCACCATCTCCTCCTTTTCACTGTCCTTCCATGGCCATAGCCTTCTTGGATGATGATCCACAAAAATATTAAGCAAACTCCACTTAAAACATCGTAGCCGAACTCCCCTTTTGCTACACCACTTCACACATCATCTCGGCCACGTTGTGCACCACCACCACCAGCCACTTGCTGACCTGAGACCCCTGCCACATCACTTCCAGTCCACTACCAGACCTGGCCGTGCTTTGGCCGAAAACATTGATGGCATAGAAACCACTTTTATTTGCCTTGTGTTGAAAATTCATGCACACATATCTCTACTCCTTTATATTATGTATGGCCGACCCTTTTGTATCCTTAACCTGATCCAAATCCTCACTTTTGCCAAGCATTTCCAACCTATGGATGAAGCATAAGTTGTTGAATGCAAGTGCAAAAGCTTTGGCTTTGTGTTGTGCATTTATTTCTAGCATTGTTTAATAAAAAGTTTGGTTTGAAATTTATATTGTACTTTGTTTTGTTTGCTATGTGACAAGGCAACTAGCGTTGGCTCTCCGACACTCAAATTATAGTCGTGCTTTCGTGCCTTTGAAGATCTTTATTTTGTGTATTTGGTTGTCGTCTCAAGCTTATACAAGTGAGTAATTCTCACCAGATGAATTTATACTTATATGACTAGTAAACTTATTTCAATTGAATCTGTAAAACATATCACCATGCTATATCTGTTATGCTATGATCATATGATGTTCACCCATGCTTATTTTCCTGTTATAACATCTGATACTGTTATATAATACTATTCTGCTTATTTATATCAGTTTATCACACTACAAGTTCCCTGTAGATTAGGATCACTACGGGTTGAAATGATACATACCCGAATAGACTTTAGAATAGGGAAAAACTGTCATGGGCTGAAATGATAGGCCTGAACGATTTTTAGTTATTTCATTTTACTTGGGACTGCGGGTTTGAAATGATCAAACCCCGGTTTCTTTGTAAATTACGGATTGAAATGATATACTATCTGTATTACTTTACCTAGGCTAGAAAATGATATACAGACCCGTGGTTCATATAAATTTTTCTAAATTTTTTAAAGTATTTTAGAGATGTAAATATTATAATATTTTGATTTAAACTTAATTAAAAATGAATTTTATAAAGTATAATTGATTTTCTAAAAATTTATAAGTGAAATAAATTATTGGTAAAGTTAGAAATTTAAAATATAAGTTATTTTGGAAATTATGATTTTGTTATAAATGGAATTTAAATTAAGTAGGAAATATGATAAATAGATTTGAAATTTGAATTAAAATGAATTTAAATGATTTTTTTATAAAATGTTAATGATTTTTGAATAAGTTAAAAGTTTAAATAAATGAATATTTAAGTTGAATTTTGAAATATAACTTAGATTGGAAATTTGTGAATTTTGTTTAAAAATGAATTTTAAGTTAATAAATAAAATGAAAAATAAGTTATATTTGGGAATTTAAACTTAAATGTTAAGTTAAAAATTTAATTATAAAGATTGGAAATTTAACTTTATGAAATCAGGAATATAAGAGTATTTAAATGATTGTTTTAAAAGTGAAAATATATGATTCATAAGTTGATTTAAATAAAAATTTAATTGTTTGTGAAATTATGTTGAATATTTGGAATTTAATTAACAGTATGTTGAAATGTTATTATTTCTAATGTAAAGGATATTACAACATTTGTAAAAGATGAGTTGATAAAAATGAACGAAATGACTAAATTGAATTAAGGGCTATTATAGCACTTTGTAAGTGCTGTAGTTGCTGAAATTAACTAAGGTTTTATTTGAACTAAAGTAACCCTGTTACCGCATTTTTTTTAAACACTGTCTTTTGTTAAATTGAACTGTTTTAAAAGTAACTTTCCGTAGAAATTCTAAATGCTGCGAAAGTTGAATTTTCATTACTTTAATAAATCTAAGTGAATAAATGAACTTTGAAAGATTATAATTATGAAAACTTAATAATTTAATTATTAAATATAATAACTTCATTTTAATGATTTAAAATGAAGTAATTTGTTTTGAATATAAACTATTTTGAAATGTGTGTTGAAATGGTATTTTAAATAAATTAAATGTGGTTTTGAAAGGATATGATATTTTGATAATTTAAAATGGATTTTTGAATGATATTGAATTTCGGAATGATATTTGATTTCGAAGTATAAATTACTATTTTGAAATTTTAACCACGGGATGTATCAAGTTGGTGGTTTAACTGATCCTTAGAGGATGGGCGATCTCAGCATCCTTTAAGTTATAGTGCATTACTACTATAGTTCACTTGAGTTGGTTTACATTATATAAGTATATATGTCCTGACTCGAGTATTTTGTGTTTTACTTTACGCTCGGGCCAGCTTGAGTATTTATAGCTTAGCTTTGGATTTATTTTATGGAGTGAGGAATCGCTGGAGATTCTGCTTGTCTTGTTATCTGTTCCCTTTCAGTTCCAGTTGTTCTATTTCGGCTTTGGTATTTATAAACTGCTATGTATTTAAGATTTCTATTATATATCTTTTCAAAATGATATTATGTATTATGTTTTGAGAGTTTTTTATAGTAGCTTCATGAACTACTATGGTATTTTAATTTCTGCTGCGAGTTATTCTGATATTTGTGTGTCTGTGATTCTGTGATTTGTATTTCATTTGCTCCAAATTTATTTACAATGCGGTATTTTGAGAAATTCAAGTCCGGCATGTGTGGATGCGATGGCTGAAAATATCAGGTTGTTACAGTTGATATCAGAGCTTTGGTTTTAGGCAAACCATAGCCTGCGGAGCAAAAACTCATTAGATATAGGGTAGAAATACCCTAGAATGAGTGAAATCAATCTCAGAATCATTTCTTTGTGAGAGAACGTAGTTTCGAAGTATAAAATGATTTCAAAATGATTTTAAAGGATTTTCAAAGATTATTTTCGTATAACAAATTTCTTATTTTGAAATCAGTATTTTCTAAACTTCATTGCTTCTGTATCCACCTTGATGAAATCTCTTGGTTAAGATACTTATCGATTAGGATCCCTTGAACTTTGGAACGCTCCCACTTGTTCTGAAATCCAGTCTTGTCTTCCCTATTTTATCCGTATGATTTTGGAGCATTCCATAACTCCACTTTGGAATAACCTCTATAAAGAGAAGTGATTCCATAAATCTTTGAATGATTTATAAGGGGATGAAACTCCTTTACAATTGGCATTGATTCACTGGAGATTTCGTTATCCTCGGATGTCGATGCTATTTATCTCATGCTCTACCTGGATTCTATTTTAGGCGATTGAATGTCGATTTGCCATAGATTTCCGAATTGATTATATTCCTGAAGTCTCAGTGGACCGGTCGTGGTCGCCCGGGATTTGTATATGATTATCCACCTTCTATTTGGTAATTAAATTATCTCATTTTCGTTTGAGCTTATCTTTGAACCAGAATTCTATTTGATTATAGTTCCTCTAAATTTGAATCTTTGTTTGTTTGAAATCTATCCTTGAATCCTTCTTTGGAAATTTATGCTTGGTTGTATTTTGGAATTTGTGCATACATCGAAATTATTATGTTGATAAGGATGACCCTATTTTGTATATAAAAGTGAAATGTTTTCAAAAAGGATTTTATTTCTTTCAAAATGAAAATTTGAAGCTTTGAAAGGATTTAAATATTGAAAAATTTATAAGAAATTTGATTTACATAAAAAGGATTTATAACTGAACGGTTTTGAATTTGAATCTTGAGGAATCGAACTCTGGTGTTTTGAAGTCGGTTTCAAGATTTGGAAAATATATAATAATAATGAAAACATGATTTAAAGATATTTTCTGAATAACAAATGTTTCAAATGTATTCGAACGAATTCCAATGATTTCGAAGTGATTTCAAAGAAGTTTCAAGAAAATAAAAGCCCAGAACCCACTTATGTCACTGGAAAATAATTTCATTGATGAATGCATGCACCATCGACATTGATTTTCGAGTTTCTGAGTGGGGGAGAGGCCGCTCTAGTAGCTTTGCTAGGCGAGTCATTTTGTGAAACCAAATTTTGAAGTATGGTTTGATATTCGAAAGATATATGTATATTTGAAATGATTTAAAGTACACCGGTGTTCAGTCCTCGTGTTTCAGATTTGTTTTGGTATAACCCTATCTTTTGGAATCGGCTTACTGATTTGTTGGTGATTTCCGACTCTTGGATTTGAAAATATGATTTCTTCGATTATTTTGAAGATTCGAGCACTTCCAAATCAAGGTTAAATTTGCAAAGCTAAGAAATTTTGAAAGGTATAAGGTATTTGATAAAGAATATAAGTTTAGTTTGGTATGATTAAAGTATAAAGTAATACGATTTATATAAGTTTGAAACTGTTTGTTGAGTGAAATAAATAAGACTATTTTGAATTTTACTGGTATGAAATATGGATTTGAAATGTTTTGAATAAAAATTATATAGAGAGAAATAAATAGTTTGAAGGTTTTAAAAAGAGATGGTTTTAAACTTAGTAACCATTTTATATATTTTGATGATTGAAATGGTTTGGAAATGATTTAATCTTTATTTTGATAAAGAATGTGAATTTGAAATGATAATTGATTTTGATAAATGAATATTTGAAGTTTATATTTGTATGAAGGGATATATGCTTTACTCGTAATTTGAGTTTATTTAAAAATTATGGATTTATGAAATGAATACTTCACAACTAAGTAATAATGAAGTAAAATTTGTGATATATGAAATTATAAAATTTAGTTTGAAATATGGTATATTTAAGCTTTGAAATATATTAGAGATTGAATAGTTTGTTTTATGGATCAAATCTTTATTTGAAATTTGATAATATTTGAAATGGTTTAGTTGGAAAACTAAATTGAATTGAAACTGATGGTTTGAATTGAATTAAAATTTGAAATTTTAGATTTGTGTTTAATTGAATAAATTTGTGAAATATAAAGAATTAAAGGAATGTTTTATGACTTCAAATGTATGATTTCGAAAGGTTGTGATTTTCAAATTGTAATGATTTAAAGAATTTTGGTTTCGAAAGATTTATAACTTTGGAAGTATTATGATGTTTGAAATTGAATATATGTTTGAAATGGAAATGAATTTAGGTCATGTTGATTTGGAAATCTAGATTATTTTCTAAATCTATTGTTTTAAGAACTTTGAAACTGAATATATGTAATTTGGAAGATATGATTTGGTGAAATCATATATGATTTTGAAAATGAATTGATGTTGAAATAATTTGAAATTGAGAACCTTGTATTATTAATTACTTGATTTGGGAGTTGCCGAACTTATGTAAAATGGATTTGTATAAGTATAAAGTTGATTTGAAAACAATTGATTTGAAAAGGTACTCAATTTGTAAAGGGAAAACTTATATAATCGAACTCTATATAAGTGTAATTTGATATGCTACTGATTTTGGAAAGTATTCGATTTGAAATGAAATCTTATATATAATGGACTTTGATGCAGCACGATCTACAATTCCTCAAGGGTTAAGTCGTTCACGAGCTAATAAAGAGGCCTTAAGTCGTTCGCGACTTAACAGGGTGAAGGATAACGAGTTACGACCTAAGGAAGAGGAGCTACGAGTTGAGGCAGCCGCGTTGAATTATCTGCGAGCTAAGGACTCAAGTCGGCTACGACTTAAGAGTTTAAGTCGGCTACGACTTAAGAGTTTAAGTCGGCTACGACTTAACAGAAGAGGAAGCAGTCACGACCTAACTAAGCCGTTGAGGAGATATGCGCAGGGAGATTGGGGCTTGAGTCGGCATGCGCTTAAGTCGGCCATATGAGCATATGTGTTGTAGTTTGTTGCCTTTGAGTCGTTAGGTCGTATACGACCTAACTGTTGTATCCATGTGGTGTTGAGTCGGCCTTGTGTTGTAAGGTCGCGAGTCTTTGAGTCGTTAAGTCGGTGTGATGTTGGGTCGGCCGAAGGCTGTGTAATGTAATGAGCTGAGTCCTTGAGTCGGTCTTGTATGTAATGTGTTAGGTCGCGTACGACCTATGATGAGTCGGTCGTGTTGAGTCGTTTACATTGGGCTGTATTGTAAAGGGGTTGAGTCGCGTGTGTTAAGTCGGTCACGACTTAAGTTGGGTCGTAGGTCGGCAACGACTTAGGGACTGGGTTGTAACTCCTATAAATACGCGTGTGTTGTATATTTTGAGGTTGTTGAATATTGAATAAAATTTCCTTTTGTTAGCTTTGTGCTTTCATACCAATTGGTAGTTGAGTGTAATCTCCTATCTCCTCTTTCGGTTAATCGAGTGCGCTCGATTCAACGAACGTAGAAGCCGATTCACGGAATCTAGTGCGCTAGATCAACGTGCGAAGAATCGTAGATCTTTGAACACGGTATAGTGCGCTATCAACGTGTTTGGGATAGCTAGAGTTCGGTATCTTTGGATCAACGAACTTGGGCAATTTTGGTATTTTCAACTCACCAATTGCTACAATTCATTGATTGAAGTTTTGCTTGATTAATCCGCTGCGTCAATTTTATGGTATCAGAGCCATACTTAGCCAATCATAGCTAAGTTGATTCTTGGAGCCAAGTTTTTGAAGTTTGAAGTTGTTCATCGTGTTCATATTGAAGTTGCATCAAGTTTGGAGTGTTTGATCCATTTCAATTTGGATCGAGGAATTGGATATTGTTTGGATTTTGACTTGGATTTTTGCGCGCCAAGATTTGAAGTGTGGAGCCGTGCCGACTTAACCATAAGTCGTTGCACATTGAGCCGAATCAAGTCATAGCCGAGACATTGTTGAGCCATGATTTGTTGAAGTCTTGTGATTGAATTGTTGAAGTTTTGTGAAGTTTTCAATCATGCCACCAAGAAGAGCTAATCGTCATCAAAACGTTGAAGCTTTGTATCGAAGAGAAGAAGCCGAGCTTATGGAACAACGTATTAATGAAAAATTTGATGAAGGCATTGGAAAATTGGAGAAATTGATGAATGATTTGAATCAAAGGAGGAGATCACCAAACTCGAACCATGGAGGAAACCGAGTTTCGCCATCGGTTATGGAAGCGAGGAGGGTATCACCACATTCTTGTAGAGATAGAAGAGAAACATCAATTTCATCACGAAGAGATCATCATGACTATGCACATGAAGAAAGAAGAAGTCAACGTGAATTTGACAATGAAGCATATAGAGATGAAGAGAGACATAGTCAAAGAAGTATGCATGAACGAAGGGATGATAATGGTCGAGATCGATGTAGACGTACTTTTGATTTTGTTGAAGAGGGTGATAGAGCTAGTATTCATTATCGAGATCGAGACCAAGTTCGAAATTCTTATCGGGATGTTGAAGATGATCGTCGATGGGAATCGGGTATGAAGATGGAAATTCCGGAGTTTAAAGGCGGAATGATTGCAGAAGAATTTCTCGATTGGATTTCTAATGTTGAAGAGATCTTTGATTTCAAGGAGGTTCCTGAGCATAGAAGGGTGAAGTTGGTTGCTACTAGGTTGAGGGGGAGAGCTTTGGCGTGGTGGCAGCAAACTAAACTTACTCGAGAACGAATGGGGAAGTCAAAGATAGAATCTTGGGAGAAGATGAAAAAGTTGATGAGATCTACATTTTTGCCTTATAACTACCAATCACTTATGTACCAGAGGTTGCAGAATCTGAGGCAAGGGACAAAATCTGTTAGTGATTATGCTGATGAATTTTACCAACTCATCGCCAGGAATGATATCATGGAAACAGAAGAACAGCTAACTGCTAGATTCATTGGGGGCTTGAGAATGCAGATCCAAGATATGGTTAATATGTTTGATCCTAGATCAGTAGCAGAGGCACATCAGAAAGTGTTAGCTTGGGAGAAACAAGGAAGGCGTGGAGGTGGTGTGTTTACTAATTCCAATAATCAAGCAAGGGGTGTTGGCGGAAGTTCTAGTGTTCCTAAACCTGTTACAAAGCCAGTGGTGAAGGAGGCAGAGAAAGCGAAGGCTAGTAGTGTTTTCAAATGTTATAATTGTCAGGAGTTGGGTCACAAAAGCAACGAATGTCCGAAGCCGAAGAAGAGAACCATGGTTGCAGAGGTTGAGGCAGATGATGGTGAGGAGGCAGAGTATTCAAATGTACCTTATGTTGAGGAGGAAGAAGAAGTGTCGGGAGATGAAGGATGTAATCTTATGATGAGGAGAAGTTGTTTGACACCAAAGCAAGAGGAGGATTGTAGTTGGCTGAGAAGCAATATTTTTCAATCGACATGTACTATTCTGGGAAAAGTTTGCAAGTTCGTTATTGATGCTGGAAGTTGCGATAATATTATTTCTACAGAGGCTGTGAGGAAATTGAACTTGAAAACTGAGAAGCATCCTAAACCGTACAAGCTAGCATGGTTAAGGAAGGGTGGTGAAGTGAAAGTGTGTCGAAGAGCTTGTGTTAATTTTTCTATTGGGAAGAAGTACAAAGATGAAATTTGGTGTGATATTGTGGATATGGATGTTTGTCATTTGTTGCTGGGCAGACCATGGCAGTTTGATAGAGCAGTTCAACATGACGGTCGTGCCAATAGTTACAGTTTCATGTTCGAGGGTACTAAAATCACTTTGGTTCCCAAGAGACAGCAACAGAAGGAGAGCAAACTAGAAGAGATTGAAGAATTGAAAACTCTGTTGACTTTGAAGGAGTTTGTCAAGGAAGTGGAGGAAGAACCTGAAGTGTTTTTGTTGATTGGAAGAGAGAGTAGTGAAGAAGTTGAAATCCCAGAAGCAGCAAAGCCAATTTTGAAAGAATTTGAAGATGTCTTTCCAGAGGAGTTGCCTAAGAAGTTACCGCCACTTAGAGACATTCAACATCAAATTGATCTTGTTCCGGGAGCAGTGTTACCACATCGACCACATTACCGAATGAGTCCGAAGGAACATGAAGAGTTACGAAGGCAGGTGGAAGAGTTGTTGGAACAGGGACGTGTTCAGGAAAGCTTGAGTCCTTGTGCCGTGCCAGCATTATTAGTACCAAAGAAGGACGGAACATGGAGGATGTGCACAGATAGTAGAGCTTTGAATAAGATCACTGTTCGATATAGATTTCCTATGCCGAGGTTGGATGATTTGTTAGATCAATTGAGTGGGGCAACTATATTTTCAAAGATTGATTTGAAGAGTGGTTATCATCAAATTCGAATCAGACCTGGAGATGAATGGAAGACAGCTTTCAAGACGAGAGAGGGGTTATACGAATGGTTGGTTATGCCATTTGGTTTGTCAAATGCACCTAGTACATTCATGCGGGTGATGAATCAAATCTTTAGACCATTCATTGGAAAGTTCGTCGTGGTTTATTTCGATGATATTTTGATTTATAGCAGGAGTACGGAGGAACATGTTCTACATTTGAGGGAAGTGTTGATTATTCTTCGTGAAGAACAATTTTATGCTGCTACAAAGAAATGTGTGTTTATGACGCATACTGTTTTATTTCTTGGGTATGTTGTTTCAGGGGAAGGTATTCAAGTTGACCGGAGTAAAGTTGAAGCAGTCAGGAATTGGCCACAGCCAAAGACAATTACAGAAGTGAGAAGTTTTCATGGGTTAGCATCATTCTACCGAAGATTCATACCACACTTCAGTAGCGTGATGGCTCCAGTGACTGATTGCATGAAAGTGAAACAATTTGTATGGTCAGAAGAAGCGGGAGTTGCTTTTGAGAAGATCAAGGAATTGTTGACGTCTGCACCAATTCTTGTTTTACCGAATTTTCAGTTATTGTTTGAATTGCATACTGATGCTTCGAAGGTTGGTATTGGAGGAGTTCTGAGTCAGAATGGGAAGCCAGTTGCTTATTTCAGTGAAAAGTTGTCAGGGGCGAAGATGAGATACAGTACATATGACGTTGAGTTTTATGCTGTTGTACAGGCTGTTAAGAATTGGAGACATTACTTATTTCAGAAGGAATTTGTTCTGTACACTGATCACGAAGCTTTGAAACATTTACAGGGGCAAGATAAGATTTCTGCGAGACATGCGTCATGGATTGCTTATTTGCAGCAGTTTACTTTTGTCGTTAAGCACAAATCAGGGGTGACGAATCGAGTAGCAGATGCTTTGAGTAGGAGGAGTCATTTACTAACGACAATGAAGGTGGAAGTGACGGGGTTTGAAATGTTGCCAGAGATGATTGAAGAAGATCCTTACTTTGTGAAATATGTTGAAAAAGTGAAGGATGGGAGTACCGATGAATTCATGTTGGTTGATGGTTTTCTGTTTAAAGGAAATCGTTTATGTATTCCGGACTGTAGTTTGAGGATGAAGATTGTGAAGGAATTGCACGAGGAAGGACATGTTGGCCGTGATCGTACTTTACAGTTAATTTCGCAGTCTTACTTTTGGCCGTCGATGAGGAAAGAGGTTGAAAGATTCGTGGAGCGATGTCATATTTGCCAAGTTTCAAAAGGAACAGCAACGAATGCAGGATTGTATATGCCATTACCAGTACCATCTAAGCCATGGGTTGATATTAGCATGGATTTCGTTTTGGGTTTGCCAAGAACTCAAAGGGGAAATGATTCGATATTTGTTGTGGTGGACAGGTTTTCAAAGATGGCACATTTTGTTGCTTGCAAGAAGACAGCAGATGCAGTTCGAGTGGCACAGTTATTTTTCAAGGAGATTTATCGACTTCATGGTTTACCAGAATCTATTGTTTCTGATCGAGATACTCGTTTCCTGAGTCACTTTTGGCTGAGTTTGTGGAAGATGGTCGGAACAAAGCTGAATTTTAGTAGCGCTTACCATCCACAAACTGATGGGCAGACAGAAGTTGTTAACAGGTCATTGGGAAATTTGTTGCGTTGTCTTGTACAGGATAATTTGAGAAGTTGGGACATGAAGCTATGCCAGGCAGAATTTGCTCATAATCATGCAGTGAATCGTAGCACAGGATTCAGTCCATTTCAGATTGTTTATTCAATTTTACCCAGGGGACCGTTAGATTTAGCGGTGGTACCACAAGCAAAGGGGACGGTTAAACGAGCTGTTGATTTTATTGAAGGATTGACGGAGTGTCATAAGATCGTTCGGGAACGATTGGAAAAGTCGAATGAGAAGTATAAGCAAGCTGCAGATTTAAAGAGACGAAATGTTGAATTTAATAAAGGTGATTTGGTGTATGCTGTGTTAACAAAGGATCGTTTTCCAATGGGCGCTTATAATAAGTTGAAAGCCAGAAAAATTGGTCCAGTAGAAGTTGTGAAACAGATCAATGAGAATGCTTATAAGTTGAAACTGCCGGAGGATGTATACACTTCTGACGTATTCAATGTTAAACATCTTGTGCCGTATTATGGAGATGGACAATCTGATGGGAAAGAATTTACAAATTCGAGGACGAATTTTTCTCAACCAGGGGAGGATGATGCAGCACGATCTACAATTCCTCAAGGGTTAAGTCGTTCACGAGCTAATAAAGAGGCCTTAAGTCGTTCGCGACTTAACAGGGTGAAGGATAACGAGTTACGACCTAAGGAAGAGGAGCTACGAGTTGAGGCAGCCGCGTTGAATTATCTGCGAGCTAAGGACTCAAGTCGGCTACGACTTAAGAGTTTAAGTCGGCTACGACTTAAGAGTTTAAGTCGGCTACGACTTAACAGAAGAGGAAGCAGTCACGACCTAACTAAGCCGTTGAGGAGATATGCGCAGGGAGATTGGGGCTTGAGTCGGCATGCGCTTAAGTCGGCCATATGAGCATATGTGTTGTAGTTTGTTGCCTTTGAGTCGTTAGGTCGTATACGACCTAACTGTTGTATCCATGTGGTGTTGAGTCGGCCTTGTGTTGTAAGGTCGCGAGTCTTTGAGTCGTTAAGTCGGTGTGATGTTGGGTCGGCCGAAGGCTGTGTAATGTAATGAGCTGAGTCCTTGAGTCGGTCTTGTATGTAATGTGTTAGGTCGCGTACGACCTATGATGAGTCGGTCGTGTTGAGTCGTTTACATTGGGCTGTATTGTAAAGGGGTTGAGTCGCGTGTGTTAAGTCGGTCACGACTTAAGTTGGGTCGTAGGTCGGCAACGACTTAGGGACTGGGTTGTAACTCCTATAAATACGCGTGTGTTGTATATTTTGAGGTTGTTGAATATTGAATAAAATTTCCTTTTGTTAGCTTTGTGCTTTCATACCAATTGGTAGTTGAGTGTAATCTCCTATCTCCTCTTTCGGTTAATCGAGTGCGCTCGATTCAACGAACGTAGAAGCCGATTCACGGAATCTAGTGCGCTAGATCAACGTGCGAAGAATCGTAGATCTTTGAACACGGTATAGTGCGCTATCAACGTGTTTGGGATAGCTAGAGTTCGGTATCTTTGGATCAACGAACTTGGGCAATTTTGGTATTTTCAACTCACCAATTGCTACAATTCATTGATTGAAGTTTTGCTTGATTAATCCGCTGCGTCAGACTTTATATAAGTATGATATTTGAAAGTGATTTTGAAAGGTGCTATATGATACATATTTTCGAAGTAAAGATATGGAAAGTGCCTTTTGCTTGATATCCGCTTTGTGGCCACATTGTGGATTCAATCTATCGATATTATTCTCTCTCTGATTTGGGTTTTCCGGATATGATACTCGAGTGTCCATCGATTTCCATGGTGATCTCCATGGTTTTTCTTTTGAGCGCGACTGCATAGCGTAATTCACAGGGGCTGCGAAAGCCTACAGGTACGGATGTTTCCTAGGGGATCCAAGCATAACCATTGTGTATCTATGATCTATTGGGTCGCTTGGTAGCGTAATCCATAGGGTCTGTGAGAGCCTAAGGGTATAGATGTTTCCTGGGGGATCCAGGCGTAACCATTATGTATTTGTGGTACTACTAGTCTTCGTGGCGTAATCGCAGGGCTGCGGTAGTCAGCCTATGGGTACGGATGTTTCCTAGAGGATCCAGGCGTAACCATTGTGTATCCGAGATCCATGATCAACATGTTTTCGTTTGGATGTTTTGTTTGGATTGTACTTTCCATATCTGTTGTTTTAAAAAGTTTTCCAGTATTTTTCACTGGGTGTTGAAACAAGTCTACTAAGTGCCTGGAGAATTCTAGCTTTGCGCCTGATCAACGCATGGCCAGAGTTTGCAGGAACGAAAGTAAACTTGTTAAGACATCGAGTTATAAAGTATTTTGATAAAGTATTATATAAAAGATATTTTTGATCATTTATTTTAATTGTATAAATAAATTAAAATGTTTTAACCATTGTATACTTTGAACTATCAAATTTGAGTCAAATGACTATTCATCATATTATAAAATGTTTAAAATGTTATAAATTTTTTTTAGTTGAAATGTATATGGTTTTAAAATAATGGTCCATCCTTGTCTTTCAACATACTTTCCCTTCTAACTATTTCTACCTTCTTCCTCTTCGAGGGTCCTCTCCGCATTTATGGAAAGAGTTGGTTCTTTGGCTTATCGTCTGGATTTGCCGAGAAGCTGTCTGAAGTGCATGATGTATTCCATGTCTCATATCTTCTCTAGTATCTTCATAACTCGTCTCTTTTTGGTTCAGCCTTCTGTTCTTGATAGTTTCGATATTGAGTCTAATCTGACTGTCGAGCGGAAGCCACTTCGCATTGTCGACAGAGGTACAAAGCAGCTAAGAAGAGAATTTGTTAGTCTGATCGAGGTACGATGGGGTACTGATGATTGAGATTGTACCTGGGAGATGGAAGAGTGCATTCATGCTTCGAATCTGAATTTTTTTTCCTGGTACTATTTGTTGTCTATCTTGCTTTTCCTTATTTTTCTTATTCGTTCTTTTTGAGGACGAAAAGATTTGAGTGCGGGAGAGTGTAACAACCCTAGTATTTTGCGATTATTTTAATTGTTTATTTTATTTTTATTTTAATTGAAACTCCTGATTTAAAAACTTTATTATATTTCTTAAAGTGGATAAATTTTGTTATTTTAAATATAAATTTTGATTTTTGTGTGAATTATAATTCCAAACCAGAATAAATAGGATATTTCCAGAAAAGTGTATTTTTGGTCAAATTGGTCAAACTTTGACTTTTAAATTTTAAATTTAAATATTTGAATTCGACTTTTATCTTTTATTATGAAAATAAATTTAATTTTAAGAATACTGCTTTTCGTTTCGTTGAAATTCGATTTATATGGAGAAAGTTATGTTTTTTACAATATTGTATGTAAACTGATTTGTTTAATAAAATTTCTATTTTTATTTATATAAATAATATTTTCATTTGTCAAATCTTGTTCTAATTTATATATATGTGTGTGAAATATGTTATGTTATGTATATATTTTTATCTTTTAAATATTTTAAAGTGATGTTTGAATTTTTCCAAAGTTTATTGAATTTATTTTCAATTTTCAAAGCCTAATTTCCATTTTTAGCTATTTTCTTAATTTAATTATATTTATTTAAATTTTATTTATTTATTTTTATTCATTCATTTTTTTTGTGTTTTTACTTTATTTATATGTGTTTAAAATTGCAAAATGAATTAAGAAATTTGAAAGGTTTTGACCTTTTATATGCATGCCTTTTCATATTCAATGTTGTCTTTTCATCACCAATCACCACATGCATTCAATTGCTGCCATATCTCTTTGCTTAGCCAACTTCCCCTCATTTTTCACGCACCAAACCTTTGTCAACACAAAAATTTCGGCCTCCATCTCCTGAAGAAAATTTTTGGTAAAAATTCACTCTTTTTCACTTTTTTCCTTGTTTTGTTTGATATTTGCACTTGCTACAACCTGTTGTGTTCGGCCCTTCCTCCTCCTTCGCCTTAGCCGCCTCCACCACTACCACAACTAGCCACCATCTCCTCGTTTTCATTGTCCTTCCACGGCCATAGCCGTCTTGGATGATGTTGCACAAAAATATTAAGCAAACTCCACTTAAAACTTCATATCCGAACTCCACCTTTGCTCCACCACTTCACACATCATCTCGGCCACGTTGTGCACCACCACCACCAGCCACTTGCTAACCTAAGACCCCTTCCACATCACTTCCAGTCCACTACCAGACCTGGTCGTGCTTATTCATGCTTTGGTCGAAAACATTGATGGCATAAAACCACTTTTATTTGCCTTGTGTTGAAAATTCATACACACATATCACTACTCCTTTATAATATGTATGGTCGATCCTTTTGTACCCTTTACCTGATCCAATCCTCACTTTGGTCAAGCATTTCCAACCTACGACTGAAGCATAAGTTGTTGAATTCAAGTGCAAAAGCTTTGGCTTTGTGTTGTGCATTTATTTCTATCATTGTCTAATAAAAAGTTTGGCTTGAAATTTATATTGTTCTTTGTTTTGTTTGTCTTGTGACAAGGCAATTACCTTTGGCTCTCCCATATTCAAATCATAGTCCTGCTTTCGTGCCTTTGAAGATCTTTGTTTTGTGTATTTGGTTGTCATCTCTAACTTATACAAGTGAGTAATTGTCACCAGACAAATTTATACTTATATGACTAGTAAACTGATTTCAATTGAATCTGTAGAAAATATCACCATGCTGTATCTATTATGCTATGATCATATGATGTTCACCCATGGTTATTTACCTGTTATAACATCTGTTACTATTATATAATGCTATTTTGTTTATTTATATCAGTTTATCACACTGCAAGTTCCCTGTAGATTAGAATCACTACGGGTTGAAATGATACATACCCGAACGGACTTTAGAATAGGGAAAACCTAGGTTATAGTTATTTCATTTTACTTGGGACTGCGGGTTTGAAATGAACAAATCCGTGTTTCGTTGTAAATTACGGATTGAAATGATATATTATCTATATCACTTTACCAAGGCTAGAAAATGATATACAGACCCATGGTTCATATATATATTTCTAATTTTTTTACTTTAGAAATGTAAATATTATAATATTTTGATTTAAACTTAATTAAAAATGATTGTTATAAAGTATTATTGATTTTCTAAAAATTTATAAGTGAAATAAATTAATGGTAAAGTTAGAAATTTGAAATATAAGTTATTTTGGAAATTATGATTTCGTTATAAATGGAATTTAAATTAAGTAGGAAATATGATAAATAGATTTGAAAATTGAATTAAAATGAATTAAAATGATTTTTTTATAAAGCGTTAATGATTTTTGAATAAGTTAAAAGTTTAAATAAATGAATATTTAAGTTGTATTTTGAAATATAACTTAGATTGGAAATTTGTGAATTTTGTTTAAAAATGAATTTTAAGTTAAGTAAATAAAATGAAAAATAAGTTATATTTGGAAATTTAAACTTAAATGTTAAGTTAAAAATTTAATTATAAAGAATGGAAATTTAACTTTATGAAATCATGAATATAAGAGTATTTAAATGATTGTTTTAAAACTGAAAATATATGATTCATAAGTTGATTTAAATAAAAATTTAATTGTTTGTGAAATTATGTTGAATATTTGGAATTTAATTAACAGCAGTTTGAAATATTATTATTTCTAATGTAAAGGATATTACAACATTTGTAAATGATGAATTGATAAAAATGAACTAAATGGCTAAATTGAATTAAGGGCTATTATAGCACTTTGAAAGTGTTGTAGTTGCTGAAATTAACTAAGGTTTTATTTGAACTAAAGTAACCCTGTTACCACATTTTTTTTAAACACTGTCTTTTGTTAAATTGAATTGTTTTAAAAGTAACTTTCCGTAGAAATTCTAAATGCTGCGAAAGTTGAATTTTCATTGTTTTAATAAATTTAAGTGAATAAATGAACTTTGAAAGATTAAAATTTTGAAAATTTAATAATTTAATTATTAAATATAATAAATTCATTTTAATGATTTAAAATGAAGTAATTTGTTTTGAATATAAACTATTTTGAAATATGTGTTGAAATGGTATTTAAAATAAATTGAATGTGGTTTTGAAAGGATATGATATTTTGATATTTTAAAATGGATTTTTGAATGATATTGAATTTGAAATGATATTTGATTTCAAAGTATAAATTAATATTTTGAAATTTTAACCACGGGATGTATTAAATTTATGGTTTAACTGATCCTTTAAGTTATAATGCATTACTACTACAGTTCACTTGAGTTGGTTTACATTATAAAAGTATATATGTCCTGACTCGAGTGTTTTGTGTTTTACTTTACGCTCAGGTCAGCTTGAGTATTTACAGCTTAGCTTTGGATTTATTTTCTGGAGCTAGGAATCGTTGGAGATTCAGTGTGACGACCCGGAATTTTAGAGTATTCGAAATGAGAATATTTAATTCATTTTGAATATTCAAAAGTTAATTATTAACTTTAATTTCAAATATTAGTATCTATTTGATAATTAATTGTTGAATTTAATTATCGGAATTGGGTAAATTATTGAATCTGGAATTTTAAGCCTGTTAAAAATAATTTGAAGGCTTGTAAAATTTATATTGATAATACTGAAGATAATAAAAGTAATAGAATTGAATTTAAAGACGTTTGTTCAGTTTCAAAAATATATCGTTTAAATTGAAATTAAAAATAGCCGTCCGAGGCACAGTCTCGGATTTCGACGAAACCAATTCCATTGGGTCCATAATGTCGTATTATTGTCGGTTCAAATTTCGTAGTGTTTGGGTTTGCTGTGTGAACACACGGTAAGTAAACGCGCTGCATACATATTGAAATTCGCTTGAAAAAAAATTATAATAATAATAAGTAGCCATCTTCTTTCTGAGCGAGCCGACTTTCTTTCATCTTCGTGTTCCCTCTTTTTATAACAGCACGCAAACATCCTCTGAATCAACTTTTTATCAGCCGAGCCTTCGTTCTTTTAAATCGAAGAAAAAAAATCTTCTCCCTTTCTCTTCAATTAAAAATCAAGTTCATTTTTCTAAACGGAAATCAGTTCGTTCAATAAGGAAAGCAAGAAACAAATATGGCCACACGAATCCTCCTCCAAATCAACTTACCCTTTTCTTTTTGTTCGAACAAATGGAATCATTTTCGAAGTAAGAAAATCACACAGAAAACATTTGTCCCTCTCTCCCCTTTTCTTCAGTCGCAAGGTTGATTTTCCCATCAGGGATTCGCGAATACACCTTTATTTCTTGCTCCTTCCAATCCTCGTCTGGACGAGGCCGCGAAGTTTGCAACTTGATGATTTCGTTCATCGACATCGAGGTGGGGGGGGGATCGGCCGTGTAGCAGTGTTTGGGGCTAGGGCAAGTTGCGTTGGGTGATAACGATTTCCGACCTTGGGTGATGCAGTGGGCAGGGCGGTGGTTGGAAGAAGCGACATTCCTTGGGTTTAACGATGTGGAGTTGGGGTTCGCGGTGAAGGATGTGAGGTATGGGGCTTCGAGGTAGCGGCGTGAGTTCGGGTCTCGCGATTGGAGATGATGGATGGTGCATCATCGAAGGTGAGCTCATTCATGAGCAACGGCAGTCTCCGGTGGCGATCAGTGAGGTATATTATTGATTTATTTTCAGAATTTAATATGATTGTTTCGAAAGATTTATATATACATATTTCAGAAAATTCAGTGAGACGTATACGTGCACAGATTTAATTCAATCTATATATATAACGTAAACAATGAAGAAAAATAAATATACATATACGATTTTAAACTTACTAGTTTATTTTAAATTATTATTTTTTTCAAAATAAGATGTTGAAGTGATTAATTTGTTCTTAGTTACTTAAAGAAATTTAATAAAGGAAATTAGTTAAAAATTAAATTAATAGATGGTAATAGGCTGATTGATTGGTTCAAATGTTAATAAACTGTAAATGTTTATTCAAAGGTTGAAATCTGAAAAGAAAACAAGCCGGATTGGAATGGGCGCATGCGTAGTCAAAGGTGAGTTAATCTCACTCAGTTAAATTTAAATTTAAATGGTTAAATTTAAATAATTGTTTGAATGGCTAAATTGATTGATGTGATATAGTATGATATTTTGGAATTGTCATATTATATTGTGCTAACATTTGTGGATGTAGGGAAAACAGGTTGGAGGGATCCAACTGGACCCCTCACATGTATTTAAATTATTCAATGTTCTCTGTTGTGATTATTTGATATCCTATGATGAGTTATATTGGAATATTGAATGTTAGGGTTTGATTGAACATTTGGGTATAATGAATTACGAAAGTATATGAATTGGATTATTAAAAAGAAATTAAAAGGAAGTAAATTTGTGAGCGAAATAATTATAGAAAGTTTGAATAAATTAAGAATGAATTGAAAAGAAATAGAAGTACTATGAAAATAATAATAAATAACTTCGAGTATGAAGAGAAATGGAATTTTGAATAAAATGAAATTGATGAATTGTAAACCTAAGTTATATCAATTAAAGAAATAAAGAATTATTTTAAAATTCAAAGTTTAAATTTATTTAAAGGAATAAAGAAGTAATTGAGAAATCTAAAAATTGGAATTTTTAGTTAAAGTATTTTTAAAATCATAATCAAGAAATGAAATCTGAAATTAATAGATTCTGAATTAAAAGGGAATAAATTGGAAATCAATTTGGGGAATTGATTTAAGTGATTGAAGTTGGGATTTTTTCTCTGGATAACCAAGTATATTTTTAAAGTAAATTTTTACATAAATTTAAAGGTTTAAAAGTTGTCGTAAAAAGCAAGTTTTAAAAAATTTATTATTTCTAATATTTAAATTCAAAAGTAAGTATGTTCTCAAATCTATTATAGTAGTAATTACTTAAAAAGTGACCTAGTATTTTGTTTTCAGAGGTCAAAATCTAGTTTTATATTCTATTAAGTAACTTTATTTTCAAATATTCTTATAGTATGTATTTTGTAAAATATTGAAGTAATTTAACTTAAATGTTTTTAAGTATATTTTCAAAGTAAAGTGTTTTAAATTATTTTAAAAAAAATCTAGTTTTGTGCGTGGTGATTTCAGAGGAAATAGAAAATATTGGGAAAGCTTATTCTGAAAAGAAGATGGTTTTGAAACTGTTTTCAAGGGTTGGAAATGGAAATATATCTCGTAAAGATATTTTGAGATAAATAAATAATTTGGGAAATTATTTATTGTTTGGTGGATGTTGTGAACGTTAATTGATAGTTAAATAACCGACTATCAATATTGGACAATGCATTGATCGTTTCGAAGAGACCGGGATCGAGATTAATTTCTCGAAAACCACTTCGATCCGGTTTGTATGTTTCTTGAAAACGATTTTTGGGTTCGAAGATGGAGCAGTGAAGTGCAAAGGCTAGACGCTACTTATCCTAAGGATATTTCCGAAATGAATGTAGTAGGAATAGTGCCTTCGGTTCCGTTCGAACCCGAGACGGACTTGTATGGATGAATGCTTGCGAAACATCGTCAGGTGGACGATGGGCATTCTAAGGGATATATTCTAAAAAGGTAACGCTTAGCCTCAAGCCTCATCAAATGGGAATGACTGAAAATCAGGGGATATGCAGCAAGGCTAGGTGCGTAGCACCCAAGCAGGGTGAGGTCATTCCAGTCTAGATGTCCCTTATTATTTCGGCTTAGTGGGCGGTTGCTGATCCCAACCGCGGAGTGATCTCACTTGGGAATGTCAAGTAAGAGGTGGTACCGGCCTTGTGTTGCAAGGGAGCGGGCGTACTCCTCGGTACGGTGATCTAGGCCCCGTACTGTGACAGGTGGTACCCCAGTGCCTAGTCATTAGTTGGAAATCCATTGTCCCTACGAGCCTTGTACAAGTTTTGTTTGTATTACCCACTTTGTGGCTAGTAGCTGGAATTTAATGAATGTAACAATTTCGGATATTTTCTAAGTATTTGTATATAGACCCTATTATAATATCAGAGGATTTCTATAAAAATTGTTTTAGCTATCGTAAGGTAAAAACCCGACATGTTTATTTGTGGCGTGGTCTTACGAGATGCTTTTGTTTTCAAAGGATTTTGAAACTTTAATAATCAATTGGGTGTGATTTTCTCATGCTGGTATTCCAGACACACTCGGGTGTTATTTAACTGTAACGCTCGGGTCAGATCAGTATTATAGGATACAGGATTGATGCTGTGGAGCTCAGGAGACGAGCTGGATGACGATACGTATTTACGTACTTGTTTATGTATATAGTCCGCTGTGTTGAGTAGCTGTGTATCCAGATGTATGTTATTGATGTTGAGCTATGTTGATGTACTCTGATGATGTGTGTGTGTATATATATATATATGTAAACAGAAATATTTGATTTTGAGTAAAGATTATTTATTATTTATTATATTTTATTCCGCTGCGATGGTTAGATTCTGTTGTTGTTTTCTATTCTCTTCTTCTACCTCTTCTTCTTTAACCAAATGGTTCGTATTTCTGTGCAACTTGAGTTGATTGTTGTAGAATAGTGTTGACTCGAGGGGTACGGATTTGTGGGTTGTTACAGTTGGTATCAGAGCTTAGGTTGGTGATAACCTTGGCTCTGGTGGGAATTACTCATTTAAATTAGAGTCCGAAGTACTCTACAATGAGTTTGAGCGTATTAATAGATATGAGCGCGTATTTGTTAGTGAATATAAATTGTTTTAATATTGTATTGATTGATTTATTGAGTGGCATATGAACCTTCATCGACACAGTCGGCGCAACTGTATTGAAGGGGTTTCTAAACACTTGAATAGAGAAATCGACACGATATTGTTTTAAATATGGGTAAATGAAATAATTTTACCCAAAAACATATTTAGATATAAAGAAAGTTTTGTAAACTATTTCGCTAATATATGGTTGCTTGGATGTTAGAAACGATAATATTAAAGTATTATCACTGTTAAGTGAAAATTTAACTAGAAATTGAAAATATAACCAAAGTTTGAAGAAATAAATTCATTATAAAATGAAATTCATAAATATGGATTATAAACGTAAATAGTAAATGGAAATATAATTAAATAGGAATTTTTATAAGCCTAAACTGTACAAATGAATTTTAGTTAAAATTTGAATTAAAACAGAATTTGAAATTGTAAAACCCGGAGGTTTTGAAAGTATTTTGAAGATAAATAATAGCCTTATTGTTTTGGAGGTTATTTCTGAAAGGAAATTTGTTTTAAAATGGATTTTGAAAGTGATATATCATTGAATTCACTTTAGTAGCTGGAAAATAACTTCGGTGATGACTGCAGCATCATCGATGTTCATTTTCGAGTTTCTAAGTGATGGAGTGCTGCCAAATTTATTTGTTCAGGAAAAACGAGTTGTTTTTGAAAATTTCAAAGGAAATTTGTTGGAAATAAAACCAGGATTGGTTTAACTTTTGAGAAATGTGATTTGAGATGTTGAAGTTTTTAAATTGTTTTGAAACAAATAACCGGGTGTTTGAAAATCCTGATGAGATAGGTTGTGGGCTTATAAATTGAGATGATTTTTTAAATCAGGAAGGAAATATAAGCTTTGAATGTTGGAATTTGAATTAAAAGTGCAGAGTTAAAAAAATGAAATTAACTTGGATTGGCAAATGAAAATTCAACTGGATTGGAATAAATTGAATAAGGATGGGAATTGAAATAAATAAATAAGAATAACGTGTAAAAGAGTTATAATGCAGGAAATAAAATATGCTTGGAATATAAATAAGCATGAACTTTGAGTTAAAATAAAAGATGAATATATTCAAGTCTAGAATGCATGGAATTGTGTAAACAATATGTTGTGACTTATAAAATCATATAGTGAGATATAAAATCCCAAAATAAATATATAATGATAACCAATGTAGTTAAATAGAAGCTGAATTGTAAGCTAATAATGAAGAGTGGAAATAGAACTCAAGTTATAAATTAAATTCGACTTGAATCATTAGTGAAGAAAATATAAGTGGAGGTGGCCTTGTAATTAATTAAATAAATAGAGAATGAAGGTGAGTTGTGAGTTAATAAAATTTGATGGTAAGTTAAAGGTGAATTATGGAATCAGAATTTGAGTTATTAATTAAAATTCGACTTGAAATGTTAACAAATTAAATATAATTTGAAAAGTATAGAGTAAAAATGAAATTTGGTTAAAATAGAAATGGTTGGTATTGCGAATAAAATCCAAATAGGTGGAAATAAATTGGAAATGGCATTGTAATAAATTGGATGAGTTGAATCTGGAAAGTTAAATTTTATAAATACTAATCAAATAAATTTGTAGTTTGAAATGAGATTGGATTGAAATAGAATCAAGTTAAATTGAAAAGAGAACTTTGTTTGCAAGATGAGAAAGAGCTTAAGTATAAAATTTAAATAAATTGAAGGAAATTGACTTAAGCTAAATGAATGAAGGAGAGTTGAATTGAATTCAACTTAAACAAAATTTAATAATATTGGATTGGTTTCAAATCAAGTGAAAATGAATTTTTTTTATTTGAAATAAAATTGGGTGAGTTGCCGATAATATTTAATGGAATGAAAATGCTTAAATAAATAATTGTAAACCATTTAAATTATTAAGGGATTGAAATAACTTGAGACAATAAGGAAATTGGAATGTTTCAAGTTTATTAGAATGGTTTAAGTGAATGTGGATAAACTAATTATATTGAATAAATAAATGATGGAATAAATAAGTATCAAATGTAGTGTTGGTTTAAATGAGTTGAGAAATGGTTATTGAATGAAATAGCTTGGATTGTCTTCGAGTTAAATAAAATAGTTTGGAATAAACAAATTTGGAATGAAATGCAAATAAATGGATTGTAAATGAAATTTAAATGGAATGTGTCGAGCTAAATAAATGATTGTGAATGAATTAAAATAAAAGGAAAATTTAATTGGCAATTGAGATGAACCTAGGTTGTAAATGGGTTGAATGGTTAACAAAATAAAATGCAAGTGAATGGATTCAAATTTAAAATGCAATGAAACGATAATATATAGATTGTGAATAAATTTAAAAATGAAATAGAATTAAGTATAAATTGAGTTGAAATCCATTTAAATTGGTTATAAAACATAAATATTTGTTTGTTCACATAGATTTTGTCAAATTTGCATAGAATAAATATCATGGGATGTAAATGGAGGTGATTAAAATTTTATGGATTGATAGGAGTAAAATAAATTGATTTCGAGAGAAATTGAATTAAATATGAGTTCGATTTGCTTAAAGATAAAGTTTACTGTAAGCGATTGAGTTTTAAACCATTCAAATTAAATGAAAATGGTTTATAAATTAATTGAAATAGTTGAATTACTATGAAAGTTGTAAAAATTGCTTACGGAAAATGTTGGATGTGCATTTCTTTAGAATTCATATGTTTTAACCATTGCAACTAAGTGAAATATAGTTAAACTGCATATATTTGGCACTTACATGTTTAAATTGAGTAAGTACAGGTACCTGGAAGCCGTATGGCTGGATTTGGGTTGGGCTATTTGCTAAAAATAATAAGCTTCTTTCTTAAAATGCTAAATAAGGTACGCCTACGCAATAAAAATAGGAAATATGAACTGTTTTTGGTTTTTCCGACCGTGTGGGTCGATGTATATATATTTATCTCTTTTGTCAAATTGCAAAAGCTCCTCCGTACAAAGGAGACTCTGCCAAAATTTTTTAGAAATTTTGGGAGTTAGAAAATTTTTGAATTTTTGGAAAATTTATTAACGACAAAAACAATTTCAAACTAGAAATTGAAATAAGTTAGTGAATGAAACTAATTAAAATAATGACAATAATTAGTTATAAATAAAAAAAATTAAAGTTTAGAGTTGAAAATAAATTGAATTTGTATGGAAATGAAAGAATTAATTTGAATGGGAATGGATATAAACTAAAGTGGTAAGATGAAAATGAATATAAGAAACATATAAAATGCTTATGTTAACTTAAGTAAGGAATGGTCAATTCTTAATTGGAGAGTGATATTACAAAGATATTCCAAATTGTTATTTGAATGAGTAAATAATTAACATTTTGTAAGAAAGTTGATATGATGTTTTAGAAATATTGTGATGGGATAATTAGTGCTAAGCAAAATATACAGGTATTATAAGGGAAAAGCAATTTGGTTTTGATTTCAAGAGATCAATTTGAAATGCCCGACAAAAAGGTATGTATTTAAATTTGGTATGAAATTTGATTGAGATTTTGGATTGAGACACTTGGCGTTTTGTTTTCTTTTTGGATTTGGGAGGTCGTAGAGCCATTTTGTAGTAGTACCGAGCTAGCCGCGCAAAGGAGACGCTGGCGAAATTTTTTTGAAAATTTAGAGACTTAGAAAATTTTTGACAAAATTTTGAAAATTTAAATCGGGTTTAAAATTTAAATTTGAATGGATTGGGTCAATGACATTGGTAAAAACCTAATGGAAGAGTTTGAAAGTTAGTAAGATGGATTTGCATGTCTTTGATAAAAAGATTTATTTGAAAAAAAAATTTGTTAAAAGCTATTTGGGTTGAGAAAAATAGTTAATGGATTATGGATCATTCTTCCTAACTAGTAATTTCGGGGACGAAATTCTTTTAAGGGAGAAGGAATGTGACGACCTGGAATTTTTGAGTATTTGAAATGAGAATATTTAATTCATTTTAAATATTCAAAAGTTAATTATTGACTTTAATATCAAATATTAGTATCTATTTGATAATTGACGCAGCGGATTAACAGAAAATCGATATAACGATGAAAGTAGCAATCGGTGGATTGATGAATACCAATATGCCCAAATTCATTGATCCGAAGATACCGAATTCTAGCTATCTCTAACACGTTGATCGCGCACGATACCGTGAAAGAAGATCTTCAATTCTTCAAGCGTTGGTCAAGCGCACTTGATTCCGTGAATCGGCTTCAACAATCGTTGATTCGAGCGCACTCGAATAACCGAAGGTGGAGATAGGAGATTACACTCAACTACCAATTTAAGAAGAAAGCACACAGCAATCAACGAGAATTTTATTCAAAAATCGACCCCTTGAAATGTACAACACACCCCCCTATTTATAGTTTTCACAACCAACTCAGACCCTTAAGTCGGCTGCGACTTACGACTTAGTATAGGTCGTTAACGACCTAGTACAACTCGGTTCAAAACATGTCTCATACGACCCAACACATTACGCGACTTACATATGTACAAAGCGACATACCATCATACGACTCAACTTAAGTCGGCAGCGACTTAACTCACACGGCTCAGCATATTACATTACCACACTCATATGTTTACAACAGTTAGGTCGTACACGACCTAACGACTCACGACTCAGGCAACCTATGTACAACACGTTCAACACAAATGACTCAAACTTCACCAGGCTAACTTTGACCACGACCTACGACTTATCACTTACAACGACTCAACTCCTTGCCGACTTAACACAACCTCCCTGCGGTATTTCCTCAAACGACTTAGCTGGGTCGACTCATCATGAGTCGTAACTCATTAACCCGACACATTTTCCCTCTGGTATCGAGTTAGCTCGGAGGCGACTTATAGATGAATCGTTGAGTCATGTACGACTCATCAAACTCGAACGACTCAGGTTCCCACTAAGTCGTAACTTCTTTGCATCCTTCTCGTTAAGTCGCAAACCACTTAAAATCACTTCGTTAGGTCGCAAACCATTGGAGTTAAGTCGCAGCTCCTTTCCCTTAAGTCGTGGACGACTTAGAGCTCTTTCCATAAGTCGTGGACGACTTATTCCTTTGACCTGAGCTGCATCATCCTCCCCTGGTTGAGAAAAATTCGCCCTCGAATTTGTAATTTCTTCTGTACTAGATTGTTCATCTCCATAATATGGCACAAGATGCTTAACATTGAATACGTCAGAAGTGTATACATCCTCCGGCAGCTTCAACTTATAAGCATTCTCATTGATCCGTTTCACAACTTCTACCGGACCAATTTTTCTGGCTTTCAACTTGTTATAAGCGCCTACTGGAAAACGATCCTTCGTTAACACAGTGTAAACCAAATCTCCTTCGTTAAATTCAACATTCCGTCGCTTCAAGTCTGCAGTTTGCTTATATTTCTCATTTGCTCTCTCCAATCGTTTCTGCACGATTTTATGACATTCAGTCAATACATCAACAAAATCGACAGCTCGTTTAACCGTCCCCTTCGGTTGTGGTACTACTACCAAATCCAACGTCCCCTTGGCAAACTTGAATATACAATCTGAAATGGACTGAACCCTGTACTACAATTCATTGCATGATTATGAGCAAACTCTGCTTGGCATAACTTCGTGTCCCAACTCTTCAGATTATCCTTCACAAGACACCTCAACAAATTTCCCAACGATCTATTAACAACTTCGGTCTGTCCATCCGTTTGCGGATGATAAGCACTGCTAAATTTCAACTTCGTTCCTACCATCTTCCACAAACTCAACCAAAAATGACTCAGAAAACGGGTATCTCTATCCGACACAATAGACTCTGGTAACCCATGAAGTCGATAGATTTCTTTAAAGAACATCTGAGCAACACGAACAGCATCTGCCGTCTTCTTACAAGCAACAAAATGCGCCATTTTCGAAAATCTGTCAACCATAACAAATATAGAATCATTTCCTTTTTGAGTTCTAGGAAAACCCAAAACAAAATCCATGCTGATATCAACCCACGGTTTAGATGGTACATGTAACGGCATATACAATCCTGCATTTGTCGCTGTTCCCTTCGAAACCTGACATATATGACATCTCTCCACAAACTTTTCAACCTCTTTCCTCATTGATGGCCAAAAATAAGATTGAGAAATTAACTGCAAAGTACGATCTCTACCCACATGGCCTTCCTCGTGTAATTCTTTGATAATCTTCAATCTCAAACTGCTCTCTGGAATACATAATCGATTTCCTTTAAACAAGAATCCATCAACCAACACAAATTCATCAGAACTCCCATCCTTAACTTTCTCAACGAACTTTGCAAAGTAAGGATCCTCCTCAAATAATTCTGGCAATAATTCAAACCCCATCACCTCAACTTTCATTGTAGTCAACAAATGATTCCTTCTACTCAAAGCATCAGCCACACGATTCGTTGCCCCAGATTTATGTTTCGCAACAAAAGTAAACTGTTGTAAATAAGCAATCCATGATGCATGTCTCACTGAAATCTTATCCTGCCCCTGCAAATGCTTCAACGCCTCATGATTAGTGTAAATAACAAACTCTTTCTGAAAAAGATAATGTCTCCAGTGCTTCACGGCTTGCACAACTGCATAAAACTCAACATCGTATGTACTATATCTCATCTTAGCCCCTGATAGCTTCTCACTGAAATATGCAATAGGTCTTCCACTCTGACTCAACACTCCTCCAATCCCAACCTTTGATGCATCAGTGTGTAACTCAAACAACAACTGAAAATCTGGTAAAACAAGAATTGGTGTTGTCGTCAACAGTTCTTTGATTCGTTCAAAAGCAACTCCTGCTTCCTCTGTCCAAGAAAATTGTTTCCCCTTCATGCAATCGGTAACTGGTGCCATCACGCTACTGAAGTGTGGAATGAATCTTCGGTAGAATGATGCCAATCCATGAAAACTTCTAACTTTAGTGATAGTTCTCGGCTGTGGCCAATTTCTAACTGCTTTAACTTTACTCTGGTCCACCTGGATTCCCTTCTCGGATACAACATATCCCAAAAATAATACACTTCGAGTCATGAACACACATTTCTTCGTAGCTGCATAAAATTGTTCCTCACGAAGAATAATTAACACCTTTCTCAAATGCTCTACATGCTCCTCTGTGCTCGCACTATAAATCAGAATATCATCAAAGTAAACTACAACAAACTTTCCAATGTACGGTCTGAAAATTTGATTCATCACCCTCATAAATGTACTTGGTGCATTTGATAGACCAAACGGCATAACCAACCATTCATATAAACCTTCCCTCTTCTTGAATGCGGTCTTCCATTCGTCTCCAGGTCTAATCTGAATCTGATGATAACCACTCTTTAAATCAATCTTCGAAAAGATAGTAGCCCCACTCAACTGATCTAGCAAGTCATCCAACCTCGGCATAGGAAATCTGTAACGCATAGTAATCTTGTTCAAAGCTCTACTATCGGTACACATTCTCCATGTTCCATCCTTCTTTGGCACCAACAATGCTGGCACTGCACAAGGACTCTAGCTTTCCTGAACACGTCCCTGTTCTAACAACTCTTCTACTTGTCTTCGCAACTCCTCATGTTCCTTCGGACTCATCCTGTAATGTGGTCGATGTGGTAACACTGCTCCCGGAACAAGATCATTTTGATGTTGAATGTCTCTTAATGGCGGTAACTCCTTAGGCAACTCTTCTGGAAATACGTCTTCAAATTCTTTCAAAACTGGCTTCGCTTCTTCTGGAATTTCAACCCCTTCACTACACTCTCGTCCAATCAACAAAAAGACTTCAGACTCTTCTTCTACTTCTTTCACAAACTCCTTCAAAGATAGCAAAGTTTTCAGTTCTTCGATCTCCTCCAACTTGTTCTCCTTCTGTTGTTGCTTCTTGGGAACCAAAGTGATTTTAGTACCCTCGAACATGAAACTATAGCTATTAGCACGACCATCATGTTGCACTGCTCTATCAAACTGCCATGGTCTGCCCAACAACATATGACACACATCCATGTCTACAACATCACACCAAATTTCGTCTTTGTACTTCTTCCCAATAGAAAAATTAACACAAGCCCTTCGACACACCTTCACTTCACCACCCTTCCTCAACCATGCTAACTTGTATGGTTTAGGATGCTTCTCAGTTCTCAAGTTCAACTTCCTTACTGCTTCTGTAGAGATAATATTGTCACAGCTTCCAGCATCAATAACGAACTTGCAAACTTTTCCCAAAATAGTGCATGTCGACTGAAAGATATTGCTCCTCGACCAACTAGATTCCTCTTCTTGCTTTGGTGTAAGACATGACCTCCTCATCATAAGATTACAACCTTCATCTCCAGATAATTCTTCTTCCTCCTCAACATAAGGTGCATTTGAACATTCTGCCTCCTCATCATCATCCTCAATCTCAGCAACCATTGCTCTCTTCTTCGGCTTCGGACATTCATTGCTTTTGTGACCCAACTCCTGACAATTATAACATTTGAAACCACTGCTAACCTTCGTCTTCTCACCCTCATTCACTACTGGCTTACTGACAGGTTTAGGAACATTAGAACTCCAACTAACACCCTTCACTTGATTATTGGAATTAGTAAACACACCACCTCCACGCCTTCCCTGCTTCTCCCAAGCCAACGCTTTCTGATGTGCCTCTGCTGCTGATCTAGGATCAAACATATTAACCATATCCTGGATCTGCATTCTCAATCCCCCAATGAATCTAGCAGTTAGCTGTTCTTCCATTTCCATGATATCATTCCTGGCAATGAGTTGGTAAAATTCATCAGCATAATCACTAACAGACTTCGTCCCTTGCCTCAGATTCTGCAACCTCTGGTACATAAGTGATTGGTAGTTGTAAGGCAAAAATGTAGCTCTCATCAACTTCTTCATCTTCTCCCATGATTCAATCTTTGACTTTCCCATCCTTTATCTCGTAAGTTTAGTTTGCTGCCACCACGCCAAAGCTCTCCCCCTCAACCTTGTAGCAACTAACTTCACCCTTCGATTCTCCGGAACCTCCTTGAAATCAAAGATTTCCTCCACATTTGACAACCAATCAAGAAATTCTTCAACTACCATTCCACCCTTGAACTCTGGAATTTCCATCTTCATACCAGATTCCCATCGACGATCATCTTCAACATCCCGATAAGAATTTCGAACTTGGTCTCGATCTCGATAATGAATGCTAGCTCTATCACCCTCTTCATCAAAATCAAATGTACGTCTATATCGATCTCAACCATTATCATCCCTTCGTTCATGCATGCTTCTTCGACTATGTCTCTCTTCATCTCTATATGCCCCATTGTCAAATTCACGTTGACTTCTTCTCTCTTCATGTCCATAGTCATGATGATCTCTCCGTGATGAAATTGATGTTTCTCTTTGATCTCTAAAAGAATGCGGTGATACCCTCCTCGCTTCCGCAACCGATGGCGAAACTCGGTTTCCTCCATGGTTTGAGTTTGGTGATCTCCTCCTTTGAGTTTGATTCAAATCATTCACCAACTTCTCTAATTTTCCAATGCCTTCATCAAATTTCTCATTAATACGTTGTTCCATAAGCTCGGCTTCTTCTCTTCTATACAACGCTTCAACATTTTGATGACGGTTAGCACTCCTTGGCGGCATGATTCAAATCTTCACAATCTCTTCAAAACTAGCAACACAAGTCAAACAAATCACGGCTCAATTCAACTTGGCTCAACTATCACTTGACTCGGCTCGGCAACAAGCAACGACTCAAGGATAGGTCGGTTTCAACTCAACAAAGCACGGCTTAACTGCACTTGGCTCGGCCACCTACTTCAACCCTTCAACTCAAACAACCACAAGGCACGGCTCCAATCACTAGCTCGGCCTCAATACTTCAAACACCTCACGGCTCAACTTGGCTCGGCTCAAGGTCTCCAAGCAACTTCAAATTCAAACACTTCTCCAACTCTAGATCCAAAATAAAATGGATCAAAATTTTCAAACTCGTTGCAACTTCAAGATGAACACAATGAACAACAACTTCAAATTTCAACTTCAAAAATTGGCTCCAAGTCTCGGCTTAGCTATGATTGGCTAAGTCTAGCTCTGATACCAAAACTGACGCAGCGGATTAACAGAAAATCGATATAACGATGAAAGTAGCAATCGGTGGATTGATGAATACCAATATGCCCAAATTTGTTGATCCGAAGATAACGAATTCTAGCTATCTCTAACACGTTGATCGCGCACGATACCGTGAAAGAAGATCTTCAATTCTTCAAGCATTGAGCAAGCGCACTTGATTCCGCGAATCGGCTTCAACAATCATTGATTCGAGCGCACTCGAATAACTGAAGGTGGAGATAGGAGATTACACTCAACTACCAATTTAAGAAGAAAGTACACAGCAATCAACGAGTTTTATTCAAAAATTGACCCCTTGAAATGTACAACACAACCCCTATTTATAGTTTTCACAACCAACTCAGACCCTTAAGTCGGCTGCGACTTACGACTTAGTATAGGTCGTTAACAACCTAGTACAACTCGGTTCAAAACATGTCTCATACGACCCAACACATTACGCGACTTACATATGTACAAAGCGACATACCATCATACGACTCAACTTAAGTCGGCAGCGACTTAACTCACACGACTCAGCATATTACATCACCACACTCATATGTTTACAACAGTTAGGTCGTACACGACCTAACGACTCACGACTCAGACAACCTATGTACAACACGTTCAACACAAATGACTCAAACTTCACCAAGCTAACTGTTAACTCTGTTTAGGCAACGAGTCAAGGTCTGGGCCGACTCACGACTGAAGGTTCTTAACGGTTCAGAAGGGATCCCCTACTCAACAAGCAACCGACTCAACAAGCAACCGACTCGACAAGCAACCGACTCAACAAGCTACCGACTCAACAAGCTAACGAGTTAAAGCTTAAGGCGACTTAGAGGAGTGGAGCGACTCAAGGGATTAATGGTGTATGGGATAGACCGACTCAAGTTCTCTAACGACTCAACGACCTAAGGTGTCAAATGACCTAACTGACTAAAATCCCAAAACAACAAAGGACCGACCTACGACCTATGGTAGGTCGTTCACGACCTAAGCAAAAGAATTCGGCACCGCTTCATTTTACATCGTGGCCCATTGACTCGTACACGACTCGGTAAGCAAGCTAACCGGTTAGGCCACGACTCACGACCTTGCTTGAGTCGTCCACGACTTAAAGCTACTAAGTAGAAATCCAATGCCGCCTCATTTTGGACCACGACCTTTTAACTCGCAGACGAGTTAGGACTTGTGCTATATACAGAGGACCGTAGACGCTCTGATACGATGTCTAGGCTCAACCAATTGAGTCGCCCACGACTTACGACTCATCCTGAGTCGGTCACGACTTACGACTCATCTTGAGTCGGTCACGACTCATGACTTAACAATTCCAGCCTAGAAATTTGCCTATAAATACATGGCCACATCCAGCATTCAAGGGACTTTTGGCTCATTCTCTTCAAGCGCCGTTACTTCGCTGCATTACAAACCAATCCAACACTTAAAGCTCTCAAGACACGAAGAACGCTACAAACAACTTCGAGAAAAGATCACACACATCCAACATGGATTTGAAGACACTAATCTCCATTGAAGTTTAGGCTACTTGTTCTAAGTGACTTGTAATTCAAAGGTTATTGTACTTGGAAAGAATTGTATTAGCTTGTAACGAGATCATCAATAAAAGTACTTAATGTGGACGTAGGCTATACCCTTAAGCCGAACCACTATAAAATTGTTGTTGTTTACTGCTTTTCCGCTATTATCTGCTTGTAATCTGTTCCCGAGTTATCGGATGGTGCTTTCACAACTATAACTCATACACCGGGGTGTTAGCGTTCAAATTTTAGCATTAACATTTTTGGTGCTTTCACTGAGAACTGAACTCAGGCGAGTTATCATCATTGCTTCACAGAGGTTTGTAGAGAGAATTTCCTTGAAAACCAGAAGTCTATCCGAGATTATGGCTCCTGGAAGGAAGAGTAGATCTGTCAGATCTGGGAATATTCAAGAGGGAACCTCCGCTTCCCCTATATCGAATCAAGCCACTCCAGCTGTCGGAGTTACAAAGGCAGAGCTGGATGCTGCAATTTTAGGGCTGAACCAACAGATCAATGCCCAAAATGCACAACTCGAGGCTCAAAATGCCCAGAATGCCCTAATTCTAAGTAGGTTGAACGATTTGCTTGGGGCAAACCGTCAACCAGCAGGTAATGAGAGGAATTTTGCTGGCAACCTTCATGATGCTGAAGAAAAAATGCTCCTGAAAGGGCTGCTAGCCCCTTTGAACAAACACTTCCAGAGGTTGGTGGATCTAGAACTCGACATGATGAGGAGTATCTTTCTGGAATGGTCCGACAAATCCTGAAAGAGAGTATGCAGAGGGTTGAAGACGAGAAAGAATGGGGTTTCGCCCCAAGTAAGACTCCATTTACTAAGAAAATCTTAAAGGCTGAATTCCCAAGGAAGTTTGTCCCTCCAACCATTCCAGCTTACAAGGGGACAAGTGATCCGAACGAATTCCTATACAAATATGATTGGCACATGACAGGTGCCAGAGCCTCTGATGAAATAAAGTGTCGATATTTCCCTGTGTATCTCGAAGGCGTAGCTCTGCTATGGTTCACCAAGCTGCCAGTCCGATCTATCGATCAGTTTTCTGACTTAACCCGGAAGTTCAAGGAGCAGTTCAGACTATATGCCTCAAAAGCCAAGGATATCATGTCACTGTCAAGTTTGGAACAGAATCCAGGAGAGACTATCCGATCCTTCTTGAACGGCTTTAATATAGCGTTAGCTGAGGTGGACAATGCAGAACCGCGAATGATATTGACTTATCTGATGAAGGGTATTGATAAGTCGAGCGAATTTGGGAAATGGCTAAACATGAAGGAACCAAATTCCCTTGAAAAATTCTATAAAAAAGAAGATTAATTCATATGCTTAGAAAGCCGTCCCGTACCGGTAAAGGCAGTGTTGGAAAAAGCTAAAGATAACACTGTTGCTCCACGCAAGAATGAATCTGTAGGGCAAAAAAGGGAAAATAACAATGGGAAGAAGCAGAGTAATCTGAAGAAGCCCCGATCCTTCAAGCCATAAGAGTATACTCCTTTATCAGATACGCCGGAGCGTATCTACCTTGCCATTAAAGATTCTGTTGACTTTCCTAAACCTCCTCCTCTAAGGACCGAGAAAAAAGATATACAGAGTGGGAAGTTCTGCCGCTTCCATAATCAACCCGGTCACGAAACCGACGAATGCCGCCAGTTGAAAAATCTGATTGAAGAGTTGCTAAGGGAAAACAAACTGCAGCAATTTGTGAAAAAGAATAGCAACAATCCTGCTTCATCTAGTCAGGGGCAACAGGCTCCTACTCAACAGCCTAGGACGATTGAGAAGGCCGCAGGGCATGAATTTGGAAGGCCCGTTATTAATGTCATTACAGGAGGACCTCACCCAGCAGGCAGAAGCTGGGGCGAGATGGAAAGGTATACCCGAGCTTTAAAGTATGTACCGACCGAGGAAGATGTATTTGTTTTGGAAGGTGCTACGCCCTTGAAGCAACAAAGAACTTTCGATGATGATATTGTGTTCAGAGCTAGGGATTCCGCAGGTATTAAAGCTCCTACTTTGGATCCTCTAGTCATCTCGGCTGGTATCGGACCAGCTATTGTCAGAAGAGTTCTCATTGATTGTGGCGTATCCTGCAATATTCTCTTTAAGAAAACATTCGACCAAATGAAGATCCCTATGGCTGATGTGCAAGCCTCATCGCAGAAAATTGCTGGTTTCACTGGGGAGCCAAAGCAGCCGATAGGGACCACTGATTTGTTTGTGGAACTTGGAGAAGGAGAGAGAAAAGTGGTCCGCAAGCAAACTTTTGTGATTGTCGACGAATTTTCTGCTTACAATGCTTTCCTTGGTCGTCCAACTCTGGCAGCGTTCAAAGCTGTTCTTGTCCCGTGGTGCCTCACTATTAAATTCCCTACAGACAATGGAGTAGGAGATATAAAAGGTGATCAAAATGCTGGGCGAGAGTGCAATCTGACAGAGCTACGAGAAACCAGAAAAAGAGAAATGGGAAAGAATGCGGCAGCCCAAGTCCGCATCAAAGAACCAGCCTTGTAGCAATTACAGGGCGGACCCTGCACTGGCGAGCACAGCGGAGCAAGGAAAGAGATGGACCCTAGAAAAGTCAGTGCAGGGGAAAATAGAGTGGTACCGGTGGAAACGACAATACCAATACCTGTTGACCCAAAGGACCCAAACAAAGTGTTGAATGTGGGTTCACAACTTAATGCGTCAATTCATAATATCTTAATATCTTTTTTAAAGGCAAATCTGGATGTTTTTGCTTGGACTCATGCCGATATGTGCGGAATATCCCCAGAAGTTGCAGTGCATGCTCTAAATATTGATCCAAAATTTACGCCTGTGAAGCAGAAAAGGAGAACTCAAGGTCCAGAAAGGTCGGCGGCATTAAAAGAAGAAGTTGATCGGCTCATGGAGAATAATTTTATCAAAGAATCTACTTATCCGAATTGGGTTTCAAATCCAGTGCTGGTTAAGAAAGCCAACGGAAAATGGAGAGTATGCATCGATTTTTCAGATCTAAACAAGGCCTGCCCCAAAGACTGCTTCCCATTACCCAGAATCGACCAACTAGTAGATGGAACAGCGGGACACAAATTGTTATCTTTTATGGATGCTTACTCCGGATATAACCAGATCATGATGCATGAGCCAGATCAGGAGGACACGAGCTTTATCACCGACACTGGTCTTTACTGCTACAGAGTTATGCCCTTCGGGTTGAAGAATGCAGGGGCAACATACCAAGACTCGTTAATGCTATGTTCAAACCGCAACTGGGCAAGACTATGGAAGTCTACGTCGATGACATGTTAGTAAAGTCTAAGAAAGCAGTGGATCACATAGAACACTTAGCAGACATGTTCGCAGTCCTCCTCAAAAGACTTAGCACAACCTCCCTGCGGTATTTCCTCAAAAGACTTAGCTGGGTCGACTCATCATGAGTCGTAACTCGTTAACTCGGCACATTTTCCCTCTGGTATCCAGTTAGCTCGGAGGCGACTTATAGATGAATCGTTGAGTCATGTACGACTCATCAAACTCGAATGACTCAGGTTCCCACTAAGTCGTAACTTCTTTGCATCCTTCTCGTTAAGTCGCAAACGACTTAAAATCACTTCGTTCGGTTGCAAACCATTGGAGTTAAGTCGCAGCTCCTTTCCCTTAAGTCATGGACGACTTAGAGCTCTTTCCATAAGTCGTGGACGACTTATTCCTTTGACCTGAGCTGCATCAATAATTAATTGTTGAATTTAATTATTGGAATTGGGTAAATTATTGAATCTGGAATTTTAAGCCTGTTAAAAATAATTTGAAGGCTTGTAAAATTTATATTGATAATACTGAAGATAATAAAAGTAATAGAATCGAATTTAAAGACGTTTGTTCAGTTTCAAAATATATCGTTTAAATTGAAATTAAAAATAGCCGTCCGAGGCACTATCTCGGATTTCGACGAAACCAATTCCATTGGGTCCATAATGTCGTATTATTGTCGGATTTGAAATTTCGTAGTGTTTGGGTTTGCTGTGTGAACACACGGTAAGTAAACGCGCTGCATACATATCAAAATTCGCTTGAAAAAAATAATATAATAATAATAATAATAAGTAGCCATCTTCTTTCTGAGCGAGCCGACTTTCTTTCATCTCCGTGTTCCTTCTTTTTATAACAGCACGCAAACATCCTCTGAACCAATTTTATATCAGCCGAGCCTTCGTTCTTTTAAATCGAAGAAAAAAAATCTTCTCCCTTTCTCTTCAATTAAAATCAAGTTCATTTTTCTAAATGGAAATCAGTTCGTTCAATAAGAAAAGCAAGAAACAAATATGGCCGCATGAATCCTCCTCCTAATCGACTTCCCTTTTTCTTTCTGTTCGAACAAATGGAATCATTTTCGAAGTAAGCAAATGGCACAGAAAACATTTGTTCCTCTCTCCCCTTTTCTTCAGTCGCAAGGTTGATTTTCCCATCAGGGATTCGCGAATACACCTTTATTTCTTGCTCCTTCCAATCCTCGTCTGGATGAGGCCGCGAAGTTTGCAACTTGATGATTTCGTTCGTCGACATCGAGGTGGGGGGATCGGTCGTGTAGCAGTGTTTGGGGCTAGGGCAAGTCGCGTTGGGTGATAACGATTTCCGACCTTGGGTGATGCAGTGGGCAGGGCGGCGGTTGGAAGAAGCGGTATTCCTAGGGTTTAATGATGTGGATTCGGGTTTCGCGGTGTAGGATGTGAGGTACGGGGCTTCGAGGTAGCGGCGTGACTTTGGGTCTCGCGATTGGAGATGATGGATGGTGCATCATTGAAGGTGAGTGCATTCATGAGCAACGGCAGTCTCCGGTGGCAATCAATGAGGTATATTATTGATTTATTTTCAGAATTTAATATGATTGTTTCGAAAGATTTATATATACATATTTCAGAAAATTCAATGAGATGTATACGTGTACAGATTTAATTCAATCTATATATATAATGTAAACAATGAAGAAAAATAAATATACATATACAATTTTAAACTTACTAGTTTATTTTAAATTATATTTTTTTTCAAAATAAGATGTTGAAGTGATTAATTTGTTCTTAGTTACTTAAAGAAATTTAATAAAGGAAATTAGTTAAAAATTAAATTAATAGATGACAATAGGCTGATTGATTGGTTCAAATGTTAATAAACTATAAATGTTTATTCAAGGGTTGAAATCTGAAAAGAAAACAACCCGGATTGGAATGGGTGCATGCGTAGTCAAAGGTGAGTTAATCTCACTTAGTTAAATTTAAATTTAAATGATTAAATTTAAATAATTGTTTGAATGGCTAAATTGATTGATGTGATATAGTATGATATTTTGGAATTGGCATATTATATTGTGCTAACATTTGTGGATGCAGGGAAAACAGGTTCGAGGGATCCAACTGGACCCCTCACATGGATTTAAATTATTCAATGTTCTTTGTTGTGATTATTTGATATCCTATGATGAGTTATATTGGAATATTGAATGTTAGGGTTTGATTGAATATTTGGGTATAATGAATTACCAAAATATATGAATTGGATTATTGAAAAGAAATTAAAAGGAAGTAAATTTGTAAGCGAAATAATTATAGAAAGTTTAAGTAAATTAAGAATGAATTGGAAAGAAATAGAAGTTATATGAAAATAATAATAAATAAATTCGAGTATGAAGTGAAATGGAATTTTGAATAAAATGAAATTGATGAATTGTAAACCTAAGTTATATCAATTAAAGAAATAAAGAATTATTTTAAAATTCAAAGTTTAAATTTATTTAAAGGAATAAAGAAGTAATTAAGAAATCTAAAAATTGGAATTTTTAGTTAAAGTATTTTTAAAATCATAATCAAGAAATGAAATTTGAAATTAATAGATTCTGAATTAAAAGGGAATAAATTGGAAATCAATTTGGGGAATTGATTTAAGTGATTGAATTGGGATTTTTTCTCTGGATAACCAAGTATATTTTTAAAGTAAATTTTTACACAAATTTAAAGGTTTAAAAGTTGTTGTAAAAAGCAAGTTTTAGAAAATTTATTATTTCTAATATTTAAATTCAAAAGTAAGTATGTTCTCAAATCTATTATAGTAGTAATTACATAAAAAGTGACCTAGTATTTTGTTTTCAGAGGTGAAAATCCAGTTTTATATTCTATTAAGTAACTTTATTTTCAAATACTCATATAGTATGTATTTTGTAAAATATTGAAGTAATTTAACTTAAATGTTTTTAAGTATATTTTCAAAGAAAGTGTTTTAAATTATTTTAAAAAAAATCTAGTTTTGTGCTTGGTGATTTCAGAGGAAATAGAAAATATTGGGAAAGCTTATTCTGAAAAGAAGATGGTTTTGAAACTGTTTTCAAGGGTTGGAAATGGAAATTTATCTCGTAAAGATGTTTTGAGATAAATAAATAATTTGGGAAATTATTTATTGTTTGGTGGATGTTGTGAATGTTAATTGATAGTTAAATAACCGACTATCAATATTGGACAATGCGTTGATCGTTTCGAAGAGACCGGGATCGAGATTAATTTCTCGAAAACCACTTCGATCTGGTTTGTATGTTTCGTGAAAACGATTTTTGGATTCGAAGATGGAGCAGTGAAGTGCAATGGCTAGACGCTACTAATCCTGGAGATATTTTTGAAATGGATGTAGAAGGAATAGTGCCTTCGGTTCCGTTCGAACCCGGGACGGACTTGTATGGATGAATGCTTGCGAAACATCATCAGGTGGACGATGGGCATTTTAAGGGATATATTCTAAAAAGGTAACGCTTAGCCTCAAGCCTCAGCAAATGGGAATGACTGAAAATCAGGGGATATGCAGCAAGGCTAGGTGGGTAGCACCCAAGCAGGGTGAGGTCATTCCAGTCTAGATGTCCCTTATTATTTCGGCTTAGTGGGCGGTTGCTGATCCCAACCCTGGGGTGATCTCACTCGGGACTGTCCAGTAAGGGATGGAACCGGCCTTGTGTTGCAGGGGAGCGGGCGTACTCCTCGGTACGGTGATCTAGGCCCCGTACTGTGACAGGTGGTACCCCAGTGCCTAGTCATTAGTTGGAAATCCATTCTCCCTACGAGCCTTGTACGAGTTTTGTTTGTATTACCCACTTTGTGGCTAGTAGCTGGAATTTAATGAATGTAACAATTTCGGCTATTTTCTAAGTATTTGTATATAGACCCTATTATAATATCAGAGGATTTCTATAAAAATTGTTTTAGCTATCGTAAGGTAAAAACCCGACATGTTTATTTGTGGCGTGGTCTTATGAAATGCTTTTGTTTTCAAAGGATTTTAAAACTTTAATAATCAATTGGGTGTGATTTTCTCACGCTGGTATTCCAGACTGACTCGGGTGTTATTTAACTGTAATGCTCTGGTCAGACCGAGTATTATAGGATACAGGATTGATGCTGTGGAGCTCAGGAGACGAGCTGGATGACGATACGTATTTACGTACTTGTTTATGTATATAGTCTGCTGTGTTGAGTAGTTGTGTATCCAGATGTATGTTATTGATGTTGAGCTATGATTGATGTACTCTGATGATGTGTATATATATATATGTAAACAGAAATATTTGATTTTGAGTAAAGATTATTTATTATCTATTATATTTTATTCCGCTACGATGGTTAGATTCTGTTGTTGTTTTCTATTCTCTTCTTCTACCTCTTCTTCTTTAACCAAATGGTTCGTATTTCTGTGCAACTAGAGTTGATTGTTGTAGAATAGTATTGACTCGAGGGGTACGGATTTGTGGGCTGTTACATTCATCTTGTTTTGTTATATGTTCCCTTTCAGTTCCAGTTGTTCTATTTCAGCTCTGGTATTTATAAACTGCTATGTATTTGAGATTTCTATTGTACATCTTTTCAGACTGATATTATGTATTATGTTTTGAGAGTTTTTTATAGTAGCTTCATCAACTACTATGGTATTTTAATTTCCGCTACGAGTTATTATGATATTTCTGTGTCTTTGATTCTGTGATTTGTATTTCATTTGCTCCAAATTTGTTTACAATGCGGTATTTTGAGAAATTCAAGTCCGGCATGTGTGGATGCGAATGGCTGAAAATATCAGGTTGTTACAGTTAATATCAGAGCTTTGGTTTTAGGCAAACCATAGCCTGCGGAGCAAAAACTCATTAGAGATACAGTAGAAATACCCTAGAATGAGTGAAATCAATCTCTGAATCATTTCTCTGTGAGAGAACGTAGTTTCAAAGTATAAAATGATTTCCAAATGATTTTAAAGGATTTTTAAAGATTATTTTGGTATGAAAAATTTCTTATTTTTAAATCAGGATTTTCTAAACATCATTCCTTCTGTATCCACCTTGTTATAAATCTCTTCGTTAGGGTACTTATCGATTAGGATTCCTTGAACTTTGGAACGCTCCCACTTGTTCTGAAATCCAGTCTTGTCTTCCCTATTTTATCCTTAGGATTTTGGAGCATTCCATAACTCCACTTTGGAATAACCTCTATAAAGATCAGTGATTCCGTAAATCTTTGAATGATTTATAAGGGGGTGAAACTCCTTTACAATTGGCATTGATTCACCGGAGATTTCGTTATCCTCAGATTTCGATGATATTTATCTCCTGCTCTACCTGGATTCTACTTTTGGCGATCGAATGTCGATTTTCCTTAGATTTTCGAATTGATTATATTCCTGAAGTCTCAGTGGACTGGTCATGGTCGCCCGCGATTTTTACATGCTTATCCACCTTCTATTTGGTAATTAAATTAACTCATTTTCGCTTGAGCTTATCTTCGAACCAGAATTCTATTTGATTATAGTTCCTCTAAATTTGAATCTTTGTTTGTTTGAAATCTATCATTGAATCATTCTTTGGAAATTTATGCTTGGTTGTATTTTGGAATTTGTGCATACATCGAAATTATTATGTTGATATGGATGACCCTATTTTGTATATAAAAGTGAAATGTTTTCAAAAAGGATTTTATATCTTTTAATATGAAAATTTGAAGCTTTGAAATGATTTAAATTTTTGAAAATTTTATAAGAAATTTGATTTACATAAAAAGGAATTATAACTGAACGATTTTGAATTTGAATCCCGAGGATTCGAACTCCGGTGTTTTGAAGTCGGTTTTAAGATTTGGAAAATATATAATAATATTATGATTTAAAGATATTTTCTAAATAAGAAATGTTTCAAATGTATTCGAATGAATTCCAGTGATTTCGAAGTGATTTCAAAGAAGTTTCAAGAAAATAAAAGACCAAAACCCACTTATGTCATTGGAAAATAATTTCGGTGATGAATACATGCACCATCGACATTGATTTTCGAGTTTCTGATTGGGGGAGAGGCCACTCCAGTAGATTTGCTATGCGAGTCATTTTGTGAAACCAAAATTTGAAGTATGGTTTGATATTCGAAAGATATATGTATATTTGAAATGATTTAAAGTACGCCGATGTTCAGTCCTCGAGTTTCAGATTTGTTTTGGTATAACCCTATATTTTGGAATTGGTTTACTGATTTGTTGGTAATTTCCGACTCTTGGATTTGAAAATATGATTTCTTCGATTATTTTGAAGATTCGAGCACTTCCAAATCAAGGTTAAATTTGCAATGCTAAGAAATTTTGAAAGGTATAACGTATTTGATAAAGAATATAAGTTTAGTTTGGTATGATTAAAGTATAAAGTAATATGATTTATATAAGTTTGAAACTGTTTATTGAGTGAAATAAATAAGACTATTTTGAATTTTACTGGTATGAAATACAGATTTGAAATGTTTTGAATAATATATATATAAATAGTTCAAAGGTTTTAAAAAGAGACGGTTTTAAACTTAGTAACCATTTTATATATTTTGATGATTGAAATCGTTTGGAAATGATTTAATATTTATTTTGATAAAGGATGTGAATTTGAAATGATAATTGATTTTGATAAATAAATATTTGATGTTTATATTTGTATGAAGGGATATCTGCTTTACTTGTAATTTGAGTTTATTTAAAAATTATGGATTTATGAAATGAATACTTCAAAACTAAGTAATAATGAAGTAAAATTTGAGATATATGAAATTATAAAATTTAGTTTGAAATATGGTATATTTAAGCTTTGAAATATATTAGAGATTGAATAGTTTATTTTATGGATCAAATCTTTATTTGAAATTTGATAATATTTGAAATGGTTTTGTTGGAAAACTAAATTGAATTGAATTAAAATTTGAAATGTTAGATTTGTGTTTAATTGAATAAATTTGTGAAATATAAAGAATTAAAGGAATGTTTTATGATTTCAAATGTATGATTTCGAAAGGTTATGATTTTCAAATTGTAATGGCTTAAAGAATTTTGGTTTCGAAAGATCTATAACTTCGAAAGTATTGTGATTTTTGAAAGTGGATATATGTTCGAAATGGAAATGAATTTGTTTGACCTAAATTTTGTTGATTTGGAAATTTGGATTATTTTCTAAATTTACTGTTTTAAGAACTTCGAAACTGAATATATGTAATTTGGAAGAAATAATTTGGTGAAATCATATATGATTTTGAAAATGAATTGATGTTGAAATAATTTGAAATTGAGAACCTTGTATTATTAAGTACTTGATTTGGGAGTTGTCAATCTTATGTAAAATGGATTTGTATAAGTATAAAGTTGATTCGAAAACAATTGATTTGAAAAGGTACTCAATTAGTAAAGGGAAAACTTATATAATCGAACTCTATATAAGTGTGATTTGATATGCTAATGATTTGGGAAAGTATTCGATTTGAAATGAAATCTTATATATAATGGACTTTATATAAGTACGATATTTGAAAGTGATTTTGAAAGGTACTATATGATACATATTTTCGAAGTAAAGATATGGAAAGTGCCTTCTGCTTGATATCCGCTTTGTGGCCACATTGTGGATTCATTCTATCGATATTATTCTCTCTCTGATTTGGGTTATCCGGATATGATACTCGAGTGTCCATGGATTTCCATGGTGATCTCCATGGTTTTTCTTTTGAGCGCGTACGGATGTTTCCTAGGGGATCCAAGCGTAACCATTGTGTATCTGTGATCTATATGGTCGCTTGGTAGTGTAATCCATAGAGGCTGCGAGAGCCTAAGGGTACAGATGTTTCCTGGGGGATCCAGGCGTAGCCATTATGTATTTGCGGTACTACCAGTCTTCATGGCGTAATCGCAGGGCTGCGGTAGTCAGCCTACGGGTATGGATGTTTCCTAGAGGATCTAGGCATAACCATTGTGTATCCGCGATCCATGATCGACATGTTTTGGTTTGGTTGTTTTGTTTGGATTGTACTTTCCATATCTGTTGTTTTAAAAAGTTTTCCAGTATTTTCATTAGGTGTTGAAACAAGTCTACTAAGTACCTGGAGAATTCTAGCTTTGTGCCTGATCAACGCATGGCTAGAGTTTGTAGGAACGAATGTAAACTTGTTAAGACATCGAGTTATAAAGTATTTTGATAAAGTTTTATATAAAAGATATTTTTGATCATTTATTGTAATTGTATAAATAATTTAAAATGTTTTAAACATATTTTACTTCGTACTATCAAATTTGAATCAAATGACTATTCATCATAATATAAAATGTTTAAAATGTTATAATTTTTTTTAATTGAAATGTATATGGTTTTAAAATAATGGTCCATCCTTTTTTTTCAACATACTATCCCTTCTAACTATTTCTACCTTCTTTGAGGGTCCTTTTCGCATTTGTGGAAAGAGTTGGTTATTTGGCTTATCGCCTGGATTTGCCGAGAAGCTGTCTGAAGTGCATGATGTATTCCATGTCTCATATCTTCTCTAGTATCTTCATAACTCGTCTCTTTTTGGTTCAGCCTTCTGTTCTTGATAGTTTGGGTATTGAGTCTAATCTGACTATCGAGTGGAAGCCACTTCGCATTGTCGACAGAGGTACGAAGCAGCTAAGAAGAGAATTTGTTAGTCTGATCGAGGTACGATAGGGTACTGATGATCGAGATTGTACATGGAAGACGGAAGAGAGCATTCGTGCTTCGAATTCGAAAATGTTTTTCCTGGTACTATTTGTTGTCTATCTTGCTTTCCCTAATTTTCCTTATTCGTTCTTTTCGAGGACGAAAAGATTTGAGTGGGGGAGAGTGTAACAACCCCAGTATTTTGCGATTATTTTAATTGTTTACTTTATTTTTATTTTAATTGAAACTCCTGATTTAAAAACTTTATTATATTTATTAAGGTGGATAAATTTTATTATTTTAAATATAAATTTTGATTTTTGTGTGAATTATAATTCCAAACCAGAATAAATAGGACATTTCCAGAAAAGTTTATTTTTGGTCAAATTGGTCAAACTTTGACTTTTAAATTTAAAATTTAAAATATTTGAATTTGACTTTTATCTTTTATTATGAAAGTAAATTTAATTTTAAGAATATTGCTTTTGGTTTCGATGAAATCCGATTTATATTGAGAAAGTTATGTTTTTTTACAATATTGTATGTAAACTGATTTATTTAATAAAATTTCTATTTTAATTTATATAAATAATATTTTTATTTGTCAAATCTTGTTCTAATTTATATATATGTGTGTGAAATATGTTATGTTATGTATATATTTTATCTTTTAAATATTTTAAAGTGATGCTTGAATTTTTCCAAAGATTATTGAATTTATTTTCAATTTTTAAAGCCTAGTTTCCATTTTTAGCTGATTTCTTAATTTAATTATATTTATTTAAATTTTATTTATTTATTTTTATTCATTCAAATTTTTTTGTGTTTTTACTTTATTTATGTGCATTTTTATATGTGTTTAAAATTGCAAAATGAATTAAGAAATTTGAAAGGTTTTGACCTTTTATATGCATGCATTTTCATATTCAATGTTGTCTTTTCATCACCAATCACCACATGCATTCAATTGCTGCCATATCTTTTTGCTTCAGCCAACTTCCCCTTATTTTTCATGCACCAAAACTTTCTCAAACGCAAAAATTTCGGCCTCCATCTCCAGGAGGAAAATTTTGGTAAAAATTCACTCTTTTTCACCTTTTACATTGTTTTGTTTGATTTTTGCACTTGCTACAACCTGTTGTGTTCGGCCCTTTGATACAGCTCAGACCAGGGTTGAAGAATTGCAAGCTATCAGTTTCCAAGGTTTAAATCGTTTTCGACCTAACTGGAAACCAGAAGTTGAAAGCTTAGGTCGTCCATGACCTAAAAAGGGAAGTTTGGGTCATTCCCGACCTAACTGGAGACCAGAAAGGGAAGTGGCACCGAGTCGACCTAACTCATACGGGTTACGACCTAATAACGTAATGCCGATTGATAAAGTATTAGGTCGCCAGCGACCTAACGTTTCTTTAGGACGCTCTGAAGATATTAAACGACCTAACGGCGTTATTTTAACTCACCAACGACCTAACGAACTGAAACATGGGATGAGTCGTTCGAACGACCTATGATAAGTCGTGAGCGACCTAGCGAGTTACTCACTCAATATGCCGCATAAAGCTTAGGTCGCATGAAGAGGATTGGAGGCGGGTTTGGGCTAAGTCGCGTTTTCTCTTGAGTCGCTGGGTTTTCTTAGGTCGTACGTCGTCGTGGATTTGATTCGCGTGTTGTTAGGCCGTCAACGACCTACGTTGAGTCGCGTTTTTTTAAGTCGGTTTGTATATATGTTAGGTCGCGTGAGGCCTGTATTGTGATGTATTCTATTTGTTAAGTCGTTAAACGTGTTAACCCGGGAATGTTTGTGATAGATCGTTAACGACCTATGGTAGGTCGGTGGTGTTGTAATGTGCTGATAATGTTGTGATGTGTTCGTTTAAGTGGCAAGTGTTAGGTCGTGGCCGACCTAAGTGTTAGGCCGTGGCCGACCTAAGTGTTGTCAAATGTTGAGTTGTGTGTGGGATGTAAACTCTATAAATAGCGGGGTTGAGTCATTTGTAAAGTGGTTGATTTTTGAACAAAATTCTTGTTTGATTGTTGTGTGCTTTAATCCTAAATTGGTAGTTGAGTGTAATCTCCTATCTCCACTTTCGGTTATTCGAGTGCGCTCGAATCAACGATTGTTGAAGCCAATTCGCGGAATCAAGTGCGCTTGATCAACGCTTGAAGAATCGAAGATCTTCTTTCACGGTATCGTGCGCGATCAACGTGACGAAGATAGCTAGAATTCGGTATCTTTGTGATCAACGAATTTGGGCCTTTTAGTATCTTCAATCCACCGTTTTCTACTTTCATCGATCTATATCGTTTTGTTAATTATCCGCTGCGTCGGTTTTGGTATCAGAGCTTGTTTTGGCCAATCATAGCTAAATCGGGTCTTGGAGCCAAGTATTTGGAGTTGAAGTTGTGTTCGTCGTGTTCATTTTGAAGTTGCAACGAGAGGAGAACTTTTGATTCATTCCATTTTGGATCAAAGTGTTGGAAGGTGTTTGAATTTGGACTTGTTGGAAGTTTGCGCGCCAAAGTTGAGTTTGAAGTGTTGAACCGTGCCGACCTACCCTAGGTCGTTGCATACTATCGAGTTATTGTGGAGGCCGAGCCGAGCTAGTGAGGAGTTGTGCCGAGCGACTTAAGCCTTAAGTCGTTCACCTTGTTTAAGTTTGAGGTTGTGACTTGCTTGTTGTTTTGTTGAAGTTTTGTGTTCGATTTGTTGAAATTTTGTGTTGATTCACTCATGCCACCAAGGAGAGCTAACCGCCATCAAAATATTGAAGCATTGTATAGAAGAGAAGAAGCCGATCAAATGGAACAACGTATGCATGAGAAGATTGATGAAGGCATTGGTAGGTTGGAAAAGTTGATGATTGATATGAGTCAGAATAGAAGGAGAGTTTCACCTGAATCCAACCGTGGGGGTAGTAGAGTTTCATCACATTCAGAATGGGAGAGGAGAGAAAGTCAAGAGCATAGAAGTGTTGACAATCGAAGTCGGAGGAATGTTGATGATCATGATAGACGGGATGTTGGTAGTAGAAGTGGTGGTAGAGATGTTGGAGGGCGTGAACGACAATGTTATACATCAGATTTTGATGAGGAGTTTTATGTTGAGAGAGGAAGTGTTCATTACAGAGAACGAAGTTAGGGACAACGTCAGTATCAAGTTATTGATGATGATCGACGTTGGGAATCGGGAATGAAGATGGAGATTCCGGAGTTTAAAGGTGGGATGGTAGCTGAAGAGTTCTTAGATTGGTTGTCAAATGTGGAGGAGATCTTTGATTTCAAGGAGGTTCCGGAGAATCGCCGAGTGAAGTTGGTTGCTACTAGGTTGAGGGGGAGAGCTTTGGCGTGGTGGCAGCAAACTAAACTTACATGAGAACGGATGGGAAAGTCGAAGATTGTAGATTGGGAGAAAATGAAGAAATTGATGAGAGCTACATTTTTACCATACAACTATCAGTCACTAACGTACCAGAGATTCAAGAATCTAAGCCAGGGGACAAAGTCAGTCAATGATTATGCAGATGAATTTTACCAACTCATTGCCAGGAACGACATTATGGAAATGGAAGAACAACTGACTGCTAGGTTTGTTGGAGGGCTGAGGATGCAGATCCAGGATATGGTTAATATGTTCGACCCAAGATCTGTGGCGGAGGCACATCAGAAAGCGTTGGCTTGGGAGAAGCAGGGAAGACGTGGTGGTGGTGTGTTTACTAATTCCAATAATCCAGTGAAGGGTGCCAGTGGAAGTTCTAATGCTCCTAAAGCTGTTACAAAGCCAGTTGTGAAGGAAGGTGAGAAGGCGAAGCTAAGCGATGGGTTCAAATGTTACAATTGCCAGGAGATGGGTCATAAAAGCAATGAGTGTCCGAAGCCAAAGAAAAGAACCATGGTTGCAGAAGTTGAGGAGGATGATGATGAAGAAGCAGAATGTTCTAATTCATGACCGGTTGAGGAGGAAGTCTTGTTGTCGGGAGATGAGGGATATTCACTGATGATGAGGAGAAGTTGTTTGACACTGAAGCAAGAGGAGGAGAATAGTTGGTTGAGGAATAACATATTTCAGTCTACTTATACTATCCTTGGGAGAGTTTGCAAATTTGTTATTGATGCTGGGAGTTGTGATAATATTATCTCTACAGAGGCTGTGAAGAAGTTGGGATTAAAAACCGAGAAGCATCCTAAACCGTACAAGTTAGTTTGGTTAAGGAAGGGTGGTGAGGTGAAAGTTGGACGGAGAGCTTGTGTTAAATTTTTGATTAGGAAGAAATACAAGGACGAAATTTGGTGTGATGTAGTGGACATGGATGTGTGCCATCTTTTGTTGGGAAGACCATGGCAGTTTGATAGAGCAGTACAACATGATGGTCGTGCTAATAGCTACAGTTTCATGTTCGAGGGTACCAAAATCACTTTGGTTCCCAAGAAGCAACAACAGACGGAAAGTAAGTTGGAGGAGATTGAAGAGCTGAAAACTTTACTATCTTTGAAGGAGTTCGTTAAGGAAGTTGAAGAGGAGCCTAAAGTCTTTGTGCTGATTGGACGAGATTGTAGTGAGGAGGTTGAAATCCCAGAAGAAGCAAAGCCAGTTTTGAAAGAATTTGAGGATGTATTTCCAGAGGAATTGCCGACGGAGTTGCCACCATCGAGAGACATTCAACATCAAATCGATCTTGTTCCGGGAGCAGTATTACCGCATAGACCACATTATCGAATGAGTCCGAAGGAACATGAAGAGTTGAGGAGGCAGGTGGAAGAGTTTCTTGAGCAAGGACGTGTGTAGGAAAGTTTGAGTCCATGTGCTGTGCCAGCTTTGTTGGTACCGAAGAAGGACGGAACGTGGAGGATGTGTACTGACAGTCGAGCATTGAATAAGATTACGGTGAGATATAGATTTCCAATGCCAAGGTTGGATGACTTGCTAGATCAGTTGAGTGGGGCAACTATCATTTCGAAGATTGATTTGAAGAGTGGTTATCATCAAATTAGAATTAGACCAGGAGACGAATGGAAGACAGCTGTCAAGACAAGGGAAGGATTATATGAATGGTTGGTTATGCCATTTGGTCTATCGAATGCACCGAGTACATTCATGAGGGTGATGAACCAAATATTCAGGCCGTATATTGGGAAGTTTGTGGTAGTCTATTTTGATGATATTCTGATATATAGCAGGAGTACGGAGGAGCATGTTCAACATTTGAGGGAAGTGTTGATTATTCTTCGTGAGGAACAATTTTATGCTGCTACGAAGAAATGTGTGTTTATGACGCATAGTGTTTTATTTCTGGGTTATGTTGTTTCAAGAGAAGGTATTCAAGTTGATCAAAGTAAAGTTGAAGCGATCAGAAATTGGCCACAGCCCAAGACGATAACAGAAGTTCGGAGTTTTCATGGGTTGGCTTCATTCTATCGGAGGTTTATTCCACACTTTAGTAGTGTGATGGCTCCAGTTACTGATTGCATGAAGGGGAAACAATTTTCTTGGACAGAGGAAGCTGAGATTGCTTTTGAGAAGATCAAGGGACTGTTGACGACAGCACCAATTCTTGTTTTACCAGATTTTCAATTGTTGTTTGAATTACATACTGATGCATCAAAGGTTGGGATTGGAGGAGTATTGAGTCAGAGTGGGAAACCAGTTGCTTATTTTAGTGAGAAGTTGTCAGGAGCGAAGATGAGGTATAACACATACGATGTGGAGTTTTACGCAATTGTTCAGGCTGTTAAGCATTAGAGACACTATCTATTTCAGAAAGAATTTGTTCTTTACACTGATCATGAAGCATTGAAGCATATGCAAGGACAGGATAAGATTTCCACGAGACATGCATCATGGATTGCTTATATACAACAGTTTACTTTTGTTGTCAAACATAAGTCTGGGGTGACAAATCGGGTAGCCGATGCTTTAAGTAGGAGGAGTCATTTATTAACAACAATGAAAGTTGAGGTGATCGGGTTTGAATTGTTGCCAGAACTGATTGAAGAACATCCGTATTTTATGAAATTTGTTGAAAGGGTCAAGGAAGGAAGTGATAATGAATTTGTATTGGTTGATGGTTTTCTGTTTAAAGGAAATCGATTATGTATTCCGGAGAGCAGTTTGAGAATGAAGATTATCAAAGAGCTACATGAAGAAGGCCATGTGGGTAGAGATCGTACTTTGCAGTTAATTTCTCAATCTTATTTTTGGCCATCAATGAGAAAAGAGGTAGAGAGGTTTGTGGAGAGATGTCATATTTGTCAAGTTTCGAAGGGAACAGCTACGAATGCGGGGTTGTATATGCCGTTACCTGTACCAACTAAACCATGGGTAGATGTGAGTATGGACTTTGTGTTGGGATTGCCGAGAACGCAGCGTGGCAATGATTCTATCTATGTGGTGGTTGACAGATTTTCGAAGATGGCACATTTTATTGCCTGCAAGAAGACAGCGGATGCAGTTCGAGTGGCGCAATTATTCTTTAAGGAGGTGTATCGATTGCATGGTTTACCAGAATCTATTGTTTCTGATCGGGATACTAGAGTTTTAAGCCATTTTTGGTTAAGTTTGTGGAAGATGGTGGGAACGTAGTTGATCTTTAGCAGCGCTTATCATCCGCAAACGGATGGACAGACCGAAGTTGTTAACCAATCGTTGGGAAATTTATTGCGATGTCTTGTGAAGGACAATATGAAGAATTGGGACATGAAGTTATGCCAAGCAGAGTTTGCACATAATCATGCGGTTAATAGAAGCACAGGTTACAGTCCATTTCAGATTGTATATTCAAGTTTGCCAAGGGGACCGTTGGATTTGGCGGTAGTACCAAAACCGAAGGGGACGGTTAAACGGGCCGTTGATTTTGTTGATGAGTTAACTGAATGTCATAAAATCGTTCTGGAACGATTGGAGAAGTCGAATGAGAAATATAAGAAGTTTGCATATTTGAAACGACGAAGTGTTGAATTTAAGGAAGGTGATTTGGTTTATGCTGTATTGACGAAGGATCGCTATCCAGTGGGTGCATACAATAAGCTTAAATCTTGAAAGATTGGTCCTATAGAAGTTGTAAAACGGATTAATGAAAATGCTTATAAGTTGAAACTGCCGGAGGATGTGTATACTTCTGACGTGTTCAAAGTTAAGCATCTTGTGCCATATTATGGAGATGAACAATCTGATGTGGAAGAATTTACAAATTCCAGGCGAATTTTTCTCAACCTGGGGAGGATGATGCAGCTCAAACCAGGGTCGAAGAATTGCAAGCTATCAGTTTCCATGGTTTAAATCGTTTCCGACCTAACTGGAAACCAGAAGTTGAAAGCCTAGGTCATCCACGACCTAAAAAGGGAAGTTTGGGTCTTTCCCGACCTAACTGGAGACCAGAAAGGGAAGTGGCACCCAGTCGACCTAACTCATACGGGTTACGACCTAATAATATAATGCCAATTGATAAAGTATTAGGTCGCCAGCGACCTAACTTTTCTTTAGGACGCTCTGAAGATATTAAACGACCTAAGGGCGCTATTTTAACTCGCCAACGACCTAACGAACTGAAACATGCGATGAGTCGTTCGAACGACCTATGATAAGTCGTGAGCGACCTAGCGAGTTACTCACTCAGTATGCCGCATAAAGCTTAGGTTGCATGAAGAGGATTGGAGGCGGGTTTCGGCTAAGTCGCGTTTTCTCTTGAGTCGCTGGGTTTTCTTAGGTCGTAGGTCGTCGTGGATTTGAGTCGCGTGTTGTTAGGTCGTCAACGACCTAAGTTGAGTCGCGTTTGTTTTGAGTCGGTTTGTATATATGTTAGGTCGCGTGAGGCCTGTATTGTGATGTATTCTATTTGTTAAGTCGTTAAACGTGTTAACCCAGGAATGTTTGTGATAGGTCGTTAACGACCTATGGTAGGTCGGTGGTGTTGTAATGTGCTGATAATGTTGTGATGTGTTCGTTTAAGTCGCAAGTGTTAGGTCGTGGCCGACCTAAGTGTTAGGCCGTGGCCGACCTAAGTATTGTCAAATGTTGAGTTGTGTGTGGGATGTAAACTCTATAAATAGCGGGGTTGAGTCATTTGTAAAGTGGTTGATTTTTGAATAAAATTCTTGTTTGATTGCTGTGTGCTTTCATCCTAAATTGGTAGTTTAGTGTAATCTCCTATCTCCACTTTCGGTTATTCGAGTGCGCTCGAATCAACGATTGTTGAAGCCGATTCGCGGAATCAAGTGCGCTTGATCAACGCTTGAAGAATTGAAGATCTTCTTTAACGGTATCGTGCGCGATCAACGTGACGAAGATAGCTAGAATTCGGTATCTTTGTGATCAACGAATTTGGGCCTTTCAGTATCTTCAATCCACAGTTTGCTACTTTCATCGATCTATATCGTTTTGTTAATTATCCGCTGCATCACCCTTCCTCCTCCTTCACCATAGCCGCTTCCACCACAACAAGCCACCGTCTTCTCGTTTTCATTGTCCTTCCATGGCCGTAGCCCTCTTGGATGATGATGCACAAAAAGATTAAGCAAACTCCACTTAAAACATCATAGCCGATCTCCCCCTTTGCTCCACCACTTCACACATCATCTCGGCCACGTTGTGCACCACCACCACCAGCCACTTGCTGATCTGAGACCCCTTCCACATCACATCCAGTCCACTATCAGATCTGGTCATGCTCATTCATGCTTTGGCCGAAAACATTTATGGCATAGAAACCACTTTTATTTGCCTTGTGTTGAAAATTCATACACACATATCTCTACTCCTTTATAATATGTATGGATGATCCTTTTGTACCTTTATCCTGATCCAAATCCTCACTTTGGTCGAGCATTTCCAACCTATGGCTGAAGCATAAGTTGTTGAATGCATGTGCAAAAGCTTTGGCTTTGTGTTGTGCATTTATTTCTAGCATTGTCGAATAAAAAGTTTGGTTTGAAATTTATATTGTTCTTTGTTTTGTTTGCTATGTAACAAGGCAATTGCCTTTGGCTCTCCCATATTCAAATCATAGTCGTGCTTTCGTGCCTTTGAAGATCTTTGTTTTGTGTATTTGGTTGTCATCTCCAGCTTATACAAGTGAGTAATTCTGACCAGACAAATTTATAATTATATGACTAGTAAACAGATTTCAATTGAATCTGTAGAACATATCACCATGCTGTATCTGTTATGATATGATCATATGCTGTTAACCCATGGTTATTTACCTGTTATAACATATGTTACTGTTATATAATGCTATTCTGGTTATTTATATCAGTTTATCACACTGCAAGTTCCTTGTAGATTAGAATCACTGTGGGTTGAAATAATACATAACCGAACGGACTTTAGAACCGTTATGGGCTGAAATGATAGGCTTGAATGATATTTAGTTATTTCATTTTACTTGGGACCGCGGGTTTGAAATAATCAAACCCAGGTTTCATTGTAAATTACGGATTGAAATGATATATTATCCGTATCACTTTACCTAGGCTAGAAAATGATATACAGACCCGTGGTTAATATATATTTTTCTAAATTTTTTGAAGTATTTTAGAGATGTAAAAATATTATAATATTTTGATGTAAACTTAATTAAAATGATTATTATAAAGTATTATTGATTTTCTAAAAAATTATAAGTGAAATAAATTAATGGTAAAGTTAGAAATTAGAAATATAAGTTATTTTGGAAATTATGATTCGGTTATAAATAGAATTTAAATTAAGTAGGAATTATGATAAATAGATTTGAAATTTTAATTAAAATGAATTTAAAATGTTTTTATGAAGTTTTCATGATTTTTGAATAAGTTAAAAGTTTAAATAAATGAATATTTAAGATGAATTTTTAAATATAACTTAGATCGGAAATTTGTGAATTTTGTTTAAAAATGAATTTTAAGTTAAGTAAATAAAATGAAAAATAAGTTACATTCGGAAATTTGAACTTAAATGTTAAGTTAAAAATTTAATTATAAAGAATTGAATGTTGAATTATATAAATAAATTATTATTAAATTGATTTTTGAACGGAAATTTAACTTTACGGAATCATGAATATAAGAGTATTTAAATGATTGTTTTAAAAGTGAAAATATATGATTTCGTAAGCTTAAAATGATATAAATAAAATTTAATTGTTTGTGAAATTATACAGAATATTTGGAATTTAATTAACAGCATTTCGAAATGTTATTATTTCTAATGTAAAGGGTATTACAGCATTTGTAAATGCTGTAGTTGATGAAAATGAACTAAATGGCTAAATTGCATTAGTGGCTATTATAGCACTTTGTAAGTGCTGTAGTTGCTGAAATTAACTAAGGTTTTATTTGAACTAAAGTAACCCTATTATAGCATTTTTTTTAAACACTGTCTTTTGTTAAATTGAATTGTTTTAAAAGTAACTTTCCGTAGAAATTCTAAATGCTGCGAAAGTTGAATTTTCATTGTTTTAATAAATTTAAGTGAATAAATGAACTTTGAAAAATTAAAATTTAGGAAATTTAATAACTTAATTATTAAATATAATAACTTCATTTTAATGATTTAAAATGAAGTAATTTATTTTGAATATAAACTATTTTGAAATGTGTGTTGAAATGGTATTTTAAATAAATTGAATGTGGTTTTGAAAAGATGTGATATTTTGATATTTTAAAATGGATTTTTGAATGATATTGAATTTTGAAATGATATTTCATTTCGAAGTATAAATTACTACTTAAAATTTTTAACCATGGGATGTATTAAATTTATGGTTTAACTGATCCTTAGAGGATGGGCGATCCCAAGCATCCTTTAAGTTATAGTGCATTACTACTACAGTTCACTTGAGTTGGTTTACATTATGTAAGTATTTATGCCCTGACTCGAGTATTTTGTGTTTTACTTTACGCTCGGGTCAGCCTGAGTATTTACAGCTTAGCTTTGGATTTCTTTTCTGGAGCTAGGAATCGCTGGAGATTCTGCTTGTCTTGTTATCAGTTCCCTTTCAGTTTCAGTTGTTCTATTTCAGCTCTGGTATTGATAAACTGCTATGTATTTGAGATTTCTATTGTATATCTTTTCAGACTAATATTGTGTATTATGTTTTGAGAGATTGTTATAGTAGTTTCATGAACTACTATGGCATTTTAATTTTCGTTGCGAGTTATTCTGATATTTCCGTGTTTGTGATTTGTATTTCATTTAGTCCAAATTTATTTACAATGCGGTATTTTGAGCAATTCAAGTCTGGCATGTGTGGATGCGAATGGCTGAAAATATCGGGTTGTTACAAGTTCCATTTCGTGGGAAAATCTTGACGTAATCTGTTCTTACTTTTATCCAAAGAAAGACTAGTTATGCATTCTACAAAAAAAATCTAGATTAAGAGCCCCTGATATATTTCATGATTTCCCTTATGTTGCTCAAACAAGTAGTAATAGATTTCAAGCCATCTTGCACTATCAAATTCAATATATGTGCGGCACACTTAACATGTAAATATTGTCCATTCGCAACCAATGATCTTCTATAGTGGAGATATGATCCAAATAATTCAATAAACTTATCATTGGAATGCATTATGAAATGAACATGAAAATATTTTATCGACTATTCCCCAAATTAGCAACTAACTTGATATCTTTCCAAATATGGGTGACCCAGAATGAGGAGGCGGCAACAAACAAAAACTAAGGAATCTTTTTTGGAAATTCCATTCATTATCAATAAAATGTGCAGTCAAAGTTATGTATCCATCTGTATTGACTGAAGTCCACAAATCAGACATTATATTCACTCTTCCGCCACATGAATCTAATAAGGCTTTAAGTTTTACTTTCTCATTCTCATAAAGTTTTATAACATATGAACGCGAAGTGTTTCTGGATAAATGTACCACTTCATCATTTAAATAAGAAATTAATTCACCAATACTTTTATAATGCACAAAATTAAACGGTAAATTATGCCGAATAATTGCTTTAGTCATTAAATCTCTATACTTCATTTGACTAAAGTTTCCTTTATTGATGTCTTCCACATTTATACCGTGGCATTTTTTAATATGTCTCCTAAAATTATTTGTCCCATAATTATCACCACATATATATTCTCTTTTACATTGTTTGCAAAATCATGTACGCTTTTCACCACTAACAATTTCCTTCTTTTCGAAATATTTCCACACATCAGAATAAGTATTTCTTTAATCGTTTACTTCCCATGGAACTACCCATCAAATCAAGATCCACTTTCAATTCTACCATATCTCTTGTTTGACTAACATGTTCGCCGATATTCATATTCTACAAAAAGTTTGTAAAAGTCATCAAGACTTTATCATCATAACATATAAAATATATCAAGTTGATCAATGTACAATATGTTATTTTTTTAGTGAATATTTTATTAGTAATTATGTAGTGGCAAATATTTTAGTTTCATTGTAGGGCAAAAAATAAAATCGGAACATTAGCAAATTATCAATCTATAGGAACGAACACTATATTACGTGTTATATATAAATAAAATTCCCCGGAATGAACATCAAATTTTATGTTTACTGCAACACCAAATGAATGAAAATCATGGGTATGCAGCGGAATGTTAAAAAATTGATAAAATTAACCAACCCTTCTTGCAATCTTCTTCACAGCTATTTCACTAAAGTGTTGAAGCTGCAAAAATGATGTTATTCCTTCTAAGTTTCCTCAGATTAATTTTCTTGTACTGAGAGGAACAACGTGCATTTATTAACACAATTAGGCAAGAAACCGTACCTTCAAATCCATGATTGATAGTAAAATTATGCTTTAATCTGTGAGTTAAAAAAATATATATGTGTGTACACATGGGTTATACACATGATGAATGAATACGTACATATAATTGAATGAATAAATGATATATATATATATATGTACACATGGGTTGCTAACCACTTGTATGATTCAATCAGGGATATTGAAGAAGACAACAGTGAAAAAGTGTGCCTTGCTCGAGTAAAGCTCTAAATAAAATATATGAAACATATATGTTTATAGATAGCTTCGGGTGTAGGATGCCTTGTTTTTATTTTTCGAGCTACTTCTTTTGTAACGGATACAGAAAATACAAGGAGGATCATGTTTACAAAAAAGTTCAATTTCACTGTGGGTATGAACAACATTAATACCTTGTTGCTTCTAGAACGGATACAGAAAATATTATCTTGGTAACAACATCAAAAAATTTGCACTTCGAAAGAAAAGATTATATCTGATATTGTGGTTCATACTTCATATGGAAAATACTTCTCTGCTTCTTTTACAATTCACTAAAAATAATATTGACAAACTATACAATTGGTAAATGGTTTATAAATTATGGGCTAATTCTTGAAAAGTGAAATGCTAGTTAAATAGATTTAATCATGCATGCAAAAACTGGCAATTAATGTTTAGGTATGGTCGAACAAGCGCAAGCAAGCAAAAAGCAACTTTCTATGCACATGTATAATGAATAGAAAATGGAAGGGAACAGAAGAGAAAACACAGTCATTTGGTCTAGCTAATTATTCCAGTTTATTTTTTTATTTTTTTACATACAATTTAAAGCAACGACTTTCTAAATTTTGAACAAAGGATAGTTGCAATTGTCCTATGTAAATTTAGAAAATGGTAGTTGAAATATAATCATTTCCCTGGTTATTTCTCAGCTCACTTGATATGTTTTCCTTTGTATTACAAAATGAAAACATATTTTTCATCTTTCCTTTGCTGGTGTTACCGTAAAAATTTATGATTTTCTCAACTCCATATAGTAAGAATTAGCAAATTTCTAGTTAAGTTAAATAAATTAAATATTTTGCTTGAATCCAAACTTCTATAATAAATCATAGAAGTTCCCAATAACTAAATTTTTACAATCAATTTCGAATTCTGAAACCAGAGCAAATTAAAAACCATACAGTCTAGATATTACCTTCTACAAGCAACGATATTGCAGTAAGAAAGTCTAAGACGGCCACCACATCTATGCTTAGTACAGTAGATAACAACACATTGCCAACTGAACTAAAGTCAATAAATTGATACAGTGGAAGCAAATAAGTTCAAACGAACAGGCAAAAAGTTGTTATGAAATATAACTGCTCAAAAATGGTTATAACCCATATCCTAGCAACTGCCTTGGACTATATAGGAAATACCTAATCATAGTAATAAATATGAACAAATTACTGACCTATTTCCGGTTAACTCCCCAGTCGACGAGGTGATTTAGTTAACAGCAAGAGATAGGGTGTACTGCAAATGCAATAGATTTAAAATTTTGTCTCTCGATTTATTCAATTAACAAACATAAATAAAAAATTAGAACAAAAAATAGTACCTTTGATCTATTAGACCTTCAACTTTGAAGGTTAAATCGTTTCGAAGAAACATGAGAGATAGATCCAGAGAGATAGATCCACACAATTGAGGGCGAGAGTGATTGTTTGAAGGGAATCGAGTCGATTTGGAATTAGGGATTCAGAGATGAGATGCTGACATCGTATTTTTAAGAAATGAAAGTTCGTAGAGTTTTTGATGGGTAAGTGGGTAATCAGGGTTATAGTGTCTTTTAAGTGGGCTGAATGGGTATTGACCGAATACATGATATAATTGAATTAGTTTAACCCTACCCGATTAAAAATGGGTTAAAATGGTTAGGTTAAAGGGTAGTCTTGGATTTTGACAGCCCTAAATTAAGCATGGAGATGTATACTTGTGGCGTTATTATTGCCAGAACGAGAGATTAATTAGCACAATGATTAACATTATGAATAAAATAATCGACGTTTAGGTCTAAACCATGGCACACTAATGTGCATAATGCATTTGATATGACTGCTTATTACTAGAAGGTTAATGATCAAAGGTTTGATGTAGTAGCACTTTACCAAAATACGCATGTTCTACTTTGTCGTACCAATATTATGATTTATTTATGCATTATATACTTGAAACAACAAAAGAACATCAAGTCCATTCAGGAAGCTTCCTTGGATCCACTATGCTTCCAGCCTTCCATTATGAAAATGAAAATGTTAAATTTACATATGGAAAGTTATAACTTTTGTCCATCGCAATTAGAATTAGGGTCGGATGGATGAACAGATTGGATTGCTTTACTTTGGGAAGTTTTGTTCATAAATTGTATACGGGTTGGGTAAAAACAATCTGACCCTTTTAATATTAAGGTTATTGTTTAGGCAAATGGGATAATTTATGGTATGTTTTGATATATACATGATACAATGGTAATCTAATCATGGAAAGAGTAATTTTTTTGGAGATGATTGTGCCATATAATTCACATTTTTCTCCTAAATATTTCCAAAGTTACGTATAGGTCCATATTTTGATAGTCGGTTATTTAGCTATCAAATGAACAACCATTCAAACATTGATTCAATTCCATATGGAATCCACTAAGCCTTTATTAGTTAATCTATAATTACTAAATTCACTTTATAAAACTTGATTAAAAAATCTTTACACATCACTACTTTCAAAACTCTTCCCCTTTTGCTTGTAAAATATTTATACTTACCTTAGGAGGATATCAAAATATTTGAAAAATCCCTCATTTCAAATTTCTTTTTGATAACATTACTGACTATAAACCAATTCACTTATCTTTTATAAAAAGTTCCATTTTAAAATCTCACTTCACATTTATATACCTTTATAAATTTCCAAAAGGGGCATTTCACCAGAAGGACAAACCTTACAGTCCAATTAGTTTCTAGGACACACATTCAAAGAAATTACTTTCAAGGCCAAAGTCAGCAGAATAATTACTTTCGAGGACAAAGTCAGTAGTCCATTTACTTTTAAGGACATAATTTCATAGGTTTTTAGGGCCTAAAAACTAATTATTTTATGTTTCGTCCTTGAAAGTAATTATTTTAGTTATGTGTCCTAGAAACTAATTCCACTCGATAGAGAGGCTCTTGTGGCTAATTTCCACTTTCCAAAATAAATGTATAAAACACTTTTATAAATCTACAAGTCAATTTAAAAAACTTCTTTACAAACCTCTAAAATCATTTATGAAACATTTCCGTATTTAAAACTCCTTTGATAAATCTTTTGTAAGAAAAATCCTTTACAAAATATCTGTTGCAACTCTTCCTTTTAAATCACTTTAAATAAATCATTTTACCTAGCAAAACTCATTTTTATAAACAAGTTATTATTTTTAAATACCTTTATAAAATAATAATATAACTTGAAAAATCATTTACAAATCTTAACCCCAAATTGATTAAAAAATTGAAGTTAATTCAAAACCATACTTAATAATTTCAAAAGCAGGCTTAGCAATGGCAATGGTAGTAATTTAAGTTATCATTTAACAGCAATTTCACTTTCAAGTCATTTAACCATTTATTTGCATAATTCAATAATATATGTGTGTGTGCGCGCGCGCGCGAGCGCAATTCATATCTAAATAAGGGAATTACAAGTCAATACAACTCAACTAGCATATACATGTCAAAATAACATAATAGCAGGATGGTGATTTATCCCGCAAAATAAATGTCCAAACAACTCACAAGTTAAAGAAAAATGAGAATTTATTCTACTAAGCATATGTCCACATAATAAATAATTACATTATAGCAGAACGAGAATTTATTCTGCTATCAGATATTAAAACAATCAAACAATGAACTTATATAGCAGAACGAGAATTATTCTATTAACACATATCAACAGCACCAAACAATTTACATAACTCATTCACAATTGTTTGTCTACTTATGGTATCGATATTTGAATCCCTTGTATTCAAGACCATCTTTAAAAAAGAAGTATTTTTAAAACAACTCGATTCTTAGAAAATAAGTATTAAAACTTAAAACTCCCTTTTAGAATAATTATTTACAAGTTAGACCCTTTATTCAACCATAATTAAACTTAATTAAATCTTAACTTAATTAATAATTAAGATACAATAAACCTTAAATAAATAATATTTATAAGTTTAAACCTCTAATTAATTAATAATTAAAAATAAATCTAACACTTGATTAATAATTAAAAATAATTAACCTAATAAATGATTAACAATTATTAAAAATAAATCATATACATAACCCATAATTAATTAAAGATTAATCCCGCTTAATCAAAAATTTATTTAAAATAAATCTTACTTTTAAAAAGATAATTAATTATTACTAATCTTTAATTAATTAAAATTAACAAACCTTGCTTAATACTTAGTTAATTATTAATTATCAAAACTGAATAATTAATAATTAATTATTAAATTCTTAATTAACTTACCTTAATCGTTGTTATTAAGCTTTTAAAATATTTTAAAATATGAAATTTTTTCAAAAATTGGATTTTTTATCGAACCACATCCATAGCGAATATCTTTATGGATACCATAACTTTCAAACTTGTTTAACTTGTTAACTTGATAACTAAAGGTCACAACTTACTTCACTCACTAGTCTAGTTCACTAACTTTACTAGCTAGTTTGGTTCACTCATAACACTAACTAATAAGTTCACTAACCTTTAGCTTACTAGTTGCTTACAACATAGCTTTCATGTTTAGTTTCTACCTTACTAATTAGTTTCCATTTTCTAACTAGTTTGTTAGCTAATTTTCCATATCACTTCCAAACACAAAACAAAGATCACAAGTTTAACATCTCTTAAACATCGATTCATAGTCTAATGCTAAAGCACAAGTTAGCACATAGATATACGTCCAAACCATACTATAATCCAAACAACCACTACAAGAAAAGTGGATTTTTATAGCACAACAGATAACGCTTTTTTCATAGTGTTATTGTATTTTCTAACTTTTTTGATTTAGAGAATAGATTGTTATGTAACGTTTTCTAATCTGCCTTTTATTTTTCATGGCCGTTGATTCCCTATATTATTTCCCCCCTCTTCTTATCTCAAGCCGCCACAGCCAAAATTAAAAAACCTTGAAATATCAATTCGCTACTGAAACAGAAAAGAAAAAAAGGGTTGAACACTCGATCATGATTGGGAAGGCGACGGGACCATGGCGATAGGAGGATGCCGACTTTTACCATCAATTATATCCAAACCCGATTCCATACTTATTCCCTAATTCACAAATTTATTAAATGGAAAGAAAAATAATCGCATTCTCATTTTGGGTGGTGTCGGGTAGAAACACGCGGGGTTATCATAGTGATATAACAAAAGAGGCACTGGCGTATGTTGGATGCCAACAATGTTTGCTTGCGTGCATCAGGTAGACGATGATGCAATGGTAGGAGTTGGCATGTGTCTTGAAATGGGGGGTCGCTAGGAGGTTTCTCGATGCCAGTGGAGGTTGTTGAGTACACGAAAATCAAATTTAGGCGAGTATAATACCTTTTATAATCTAACAATGAAGTATATACATATTTCTATCAGTAATGTTCTTAATACCTATTTTGATTTACAGTAGATTAATTTCTGTTTTGATTTCCAATTGAAATATATGTGAATTAGCTGCCTTGTTTTTATGGTTATGAATTGTTGAGGATTGATTTGTTGTGGATTATATTAATTTGATGTTCATTAATTTAAAGGGCTAATGAATTGAATTATACATGAATTGAATTAATGATTTGGGTTTTACTATTTATGTTAACTATATCAAAGAAATATATTTTCTAATTTGATTTTAATTCAATTCAGCTTTAACAAAAATGACTTGGTTTCCTAATGTAATGGAATTATTTTAATAAATAAAGAATTATTTCGATAATTTGATAAGAATTTTGATGAAACAGTGATTATTCACACTATTTTGTATTTACATTGAGTGTAATCTGATTTTGGGATTTAACGTATCATGGTTCAGATTTACACTTGTTGTTATAACGTTATATGCCTGCAAACATAAGTATTCATACCATATAGTAGTGTTCTAATAAGAATATACTTTTGCTTGCAAGATATGCTTTTAGATGAAGATTATATTACTTTCATATATCATTTAGACAATATCTAAATAGTGAAAATACCATAGCTATATTTTACACAACATTCTATCACTAGGAAAAATACTTGGTTTTTCATCCTGTTAACAATTGTTTAGCTAGAATAGATATTAAACTTCTAGCCAAGGAAGGTGGCCATGTAATTTCTCTATTGCAAACATGGCTACGATTTTTCTTATGAAATTTAGTTGATATGTTGTCATTTATATTACTTCATTAGGTGAACAAAGGATTGCACAAACCGTTCCAGTATGTTAACTTCATTAATTTTCATTATTCTTCGATTGAAACCTCCACTTCAAGTAATATGACATTTATAAGTATTTATATGAACTCATAACTTTACCTCTCTTATATAATGATTATTTACATATCAAATATATGTTATATCTAGGGTAGGAAAATTTGACAAACTAAACTATAGGCTAATTTGCCGAGTATATTGATTCATCTAGAGGTAAAGCAAAAAATTACTTTAGAAGAGCGGATTAAACAATGAACGCTGCAACAACAATGTGGTGATTTAAATCTATCATTTATTTATGAGCATTTATGTAAGTGCAAGTTATTCTTTTAGACTTGAGAATGTCTATTTGTTATCCTCTCTCCATTCTAAAATTAGATAATAGAAGTAGATAATTTTACTTCCAAAAAGTACTATTTTGTTAATCATTTATCCTTTTTGGCCATAAAAAATAAAATCTTTTTCATTGTATTTTGAAAATTGTTTAAAGGAACATCAAACTCAGCTCCATTAGACATAGACAAGTTTTTGAAGATTGTTTAAATGTATTATGACGCTATACATGACTTTTTTTTAGTTAAAAGGGTTTTTAAAGGGAAAAACAAAATAGTATGGGATGTGATGAGATAATAAAATATTAGAACTAGACTTTGAATGCACAATCAATAAATATAAAAAAATACGAACTAAACAATTTGATATGATAACCCACTATATGAACAAACCTTTATGTTCTTGCTTTCTTCCTTTTTTTGTAGGGTGTTGTAGATTCCATCCTTGATAACAATGTTGTTAGATAAAGCCGAAATCACCCATGCTGAATGGAGAAAATATAGAATGGATTCAACTTTTGATTAGAGTTGACATCCTATTACCAGGCGAGTTTAAAAGGTTGCTAGCTTTGATCGTGTAATAGACATCACTTGTGCCATTTATTGCTTATTACTTCATGTTTACTACCAGGAGTGAAAAATCTTTGACGCCCCACCTCTATACCCATGATAGCCAAGGACACTACAGGGTAATGCCGTTAACTAACACGGAGAATAAGGCTGGATAGGAGCGACCATCTATAGCCTTGCTCTAACTATCTATTGAAAACATCGACAATAGACATACCAAGTAGGTCGACATACCCAATGAATACTTAAAAAAAAACCATAGGCGGTTGAAGGATCTATCAGAACAGAATATAACAACTCACATGTAATAAACATCACAGAACAGTAGATCATCATATACACATATAATGATACATAACAGAGTATACAAAATAATACATGTCAAGTGGTATAGCAAACCACAATATACAGACAAATCCAGAAGAATAAATATCAGAGTTACAACTAAAAGGAATACACAAAAAGCTATCGCAAAAAGGAGCAGGCTGAATAGTCCATGCGGAAGCAAAATAGGCTAAGTCCAAAAGCACCTAACCTGAAGCATCTCGGTCTGACCCGAGTATAAGATACACGGGTCAGTCTAGCTGAACAAATCAGATAGATAAACTGAACAACAATAAACCTGCAAGGTTACAAGGTATAAAAAATATCTCTGAAAGAGATAACACAATCATCTAATCAAAAGATGAATCATATGATAACAAGCCTCGTATCATCGGCAACTCATGGAAACAAAGGGTAGGAATACCCCAAAACAAGCCAAAAGGCAATAACAAATACCAATAAAGGTAACACAAGTTCCACAAGGTAATCGCTACATATCATGTGGTTCAAAAAGACCAACACCGAAGGGCGATACCTAGGGAATATACATATCAATGAAACATCATAAAATTTGCATGTGCTCAGTACTGTATAAACAAGGATCCATGAGCCCGAAGACTCCAAACCCAAATATCACTCGAGCGGCTCATAAAGACCTAACTCCGAAAGCGATACAATAGGGCAACAAACCCGAAGGCACAAACCCGAAGGCAGCATACCCGAAGGCAACATACCCGAAGGCAACAAACCTGAAGGAGACAGTCCGAAGACACTATCCCAAAGGCAACAAACCGTAGTGGTGAAGGTCCGGAGGCCCAGTACTGGACACCACTAATTGGCAGAATGTGTCATAACTCTCAAAAAGGAATCCGAAATGTGGTAACGTGAGTCCAATAACCACTCGTTCGCACTAAACGGTTTACTATCCGTTAGTTAATTTCACACTCAAAGCAGTACAAAGTTTACCTCGTCTCATCGGTAAACCAGACCAAAAGGTCAAAACAATCAATCGAATAGGTCGGGGATTAATCGGAGAGATAAACGCATGGATTCATTGTCTGTGTTTTACCTAACTATTTAATCTCCTTTCCACTCCGCTCGAAGTGCGAAATTGTGTGTGCGCGTTTTAAATAGAATTTATAAATTAGAGAAACGAGCTTTTAATGCAATTTGAAGATTATTTTATAAAACCCATGGATGAAGTAAAAAAGAAATCATCAAGGTCAAATATGCATAAACAACTAATTGGAATCAATTTAAATCGATAAAAGTGGAAATCACAAACAAATAGGCACACTGGACAAAATAAAGCAGGTCAGTCGACTGGCCAACTGCAGTCAGTCGACTGGCCAACTGCAGTCAGTCGACTGAAACATAACTCGAGAGTTTTTAAACTCTGCAGTCAGTCGACTGACTACAGGAGGTCAGCCGACTGGCTGTAGCTGGAAATGTTTTCCAGCTTAGAAAATGGAGGAGCAAACTCACCCCATTTGCAAACTGTCGAGCAATGGACTTAAGGGGCTTTTGCCAATCGATAACCCAAAACCATTGACTCTGATTCACCACCAAAAACATGATCAAACATCAAAGTTATGATTTTCAAGGATTTGACTCCAAAACACCAAAAAGTGAAATGTTCACCAATTCAATTCAAATCAAAGGCAAATGGCCATGAATAAGTGTTAGGAACTCATACCTAACAATCCAACATAGTTGTAAACATAGATGTGAGATAAAAATCTCACCTAGCATCAATAATCTCAAGAGAAGTAGATGTGAGTTCAAAACTCACCTTTTAATTCAAAACAAGAATAGAGAAGCTCAATAGCAAAGAAAACAACCAACCACTCTCCACATCAACTCTACTAGCTTCAATCTATGATTAAAACAAGTATTTTCCTAAGTTAGGTTTAGGAAATTTTCTGAAATTGAAGGAGAAAGAGTTGGAGAAGATGAAGAGGAGCTTACCAATAGCTTTTCTTTGATTTTGGAGCAAGAATTCAAGTTTGGAAGGTAAACTAGGGCTTGGAATTTCTATTTCCCACTCTCTTCCTCCATTTTCAGTTTTGCTTAAGCTTAAGAAATGAAAATGTGTGAATGGAAGGAGAGAAAGGGCTGAGTTGGTTTATAGAATAGTTTGGGTGAAACCCAAACCCAAAAGCCTACTTAACAAATAGCAAAATTCGACTTACTCCAAACATATCAAAGTTAATACTCAAAAAAATCGCAAACGCCATTTTGGAATCAATGGAAATGGTTTCGTGTTCCAATTTGGCCATTTGCAAAAAGTAACTTTTCGGACCTAAATCCGACTAACGACGCTATATTTAAATAAAACATTTAAATATATAATCGTTAAATATGTGGGTTGTTAAAGATCTCCCCTCCTAACAAAATTGCGTCCCCGCAATTGCTAGAGACGATACTTGTGACAACTACATACATACAACATTCAAAATAAAAGAAAATAAGCTTGAGATGAAAAGATATACTCACCGTTTCCAAGTAAAGATAGAAAACCCGGATAGGATCGCTCAATAAACTCTCTGGTTTCCCAAGTACAGTCATTGGGATTAGCGGACCATTGAACTTTAATGAGCGGCACGTTCTTGTTCCGAAGGTGTCGCGCCTCCGTGTCAAGTACGCGAATAGGCTGCTGTACAATAGATAAGTCCGATGAGATCTCAAGCTCAAGCAAATCAGGAGATTCAATAACAGAATCCGATTAGACACTTCCGAAGTAGCGAGACATGAAACACGTCATGAATGCCAGATAAATGAGTAGGAAGTGAAACTCTATAAGCCATAGGGCCAATAGTTCAGTAATAGAAAATGGTCCTATATAGCGAGGAGCCAATTTCCCAGTCGTACTGAAACGCATAAACCCTTTCAAAGGAGAAACACGAATAAAGACAAGATCACCAATCGAGAACTCGAGAGGCCTCCTACGGCTGTCCGCGTAGGATTTCTGGCAACTTTGTGCCTCTTTCATTCTCAACCGGATAAGATCAATCTTCTCGGAAGAAATCTGGACCAAGAATAAGCTTCTCCCCAGATTCCAACCAACGTGAAGGTGATCGGCATGGCCTTCCGTATAAGGCTTCGAAAGGAGCCATACCGAAACTAGACTGAAAACTATTGTTGTAGGAGAACTCTAGAAGAGGTAGTTGATCCTCCCAACTACCACAGAAATCAAAAATACAAATACGGAGAAGATCTTACAAGATACGATTCACCCGTTCAGTCTGTCCGTCAGACTGCAGATGATAAGCTGTACTAAAATTAAGCTTGGTTCCCAAAGCTTGCTGAAGACTCTTCCAAAAATGACTCTTGAATAAAGGATCACGATCACTCACAATAGAACTGGAACACCGTGAAGTCTCACGATTTCCTTGACATACACTTAGCCAAGTGCGAAGCAGTCCTATTAGACTTAATAGGAACAAAATGAACAGACTTGGTGAGGCGATAAACAATAACCCAAACGCTAGAATGGCCCGATCTCGAACCAGGTAGGCCGTTAATGAAATCCATAGAAATCCGATCCCATTTCCATAATGGAATCTCTAGAGGCTGAAGAAGACCAGAAGGATGCTGATGTTCAGCCTTAATACGCTGACAAGTTATGCAATTACTCACATAACTCGCCACATCACGCTTCATGCCTTCCCAATAATAAAGACGACGCATATCGGCATACATCTTACTACCACTAGGATGAATGGTATACTTAAAACGGTGACAGTCATCAAGAATGTCATGTCTAAGTGCAAAATCAGAAGGCACAAAAAGACGGTTCTTCTTGCAAAGACACCTATGAGAATCAATGCTGAAATCCCGCAACGCCTCATCACAGGATCCAGACTCACAAAGCTGAATAAGATGCAATAAATCAGGATCACGCCGCTGGGCATCGGCAATACGATCGAACAAAATAGGTTGAGCTCCCAAACTAAATAATAGAATAGGAGAATCATAAGATGAACCACGATCACGAATTTCACAAAAAGATAGAGTCTCAAGAATATCCCATTCGGCAAGTATCATAGAAACAACATCCGAATGCTTGCGACTAAGCGCATCACAACACGATTACGCTTTCCAGGGGTATACTGGATATCAAAGTCATAGGAAGCAAGAAACTCGAGCCAACGCTGTTGTCTCATATTGAGTTCCTTCTGAGTAAACAAATACTTCAAAGATTTATGATCGGTATAAAGAATGAAGCGCTCGCCTAATAAATAGTGTCGCCAAATCTTCAAGGCAAAGACAATGGCGGCTAACTCAAGATCATGAGTGGCATAGCGAACTTCATTCGAACACAGTTGCCTAGAAGCATAAGCAACTACCCGATCCTTCTGCATAAGAACAGCACCGAGACCACTGCCACAAGCATCGGTGTAGACAACAAGATCATGATTCCCCTCGGGAACCACAAGAATAGGAGCATTAGTGAGAAGTTCCTTTAATTTCTGAAAGGAAGCTTCACACTTGTCGTACCAGATAAAACGAATGCCTTTCCGAGTAAGGCTGGTGTGAGGAAGCACAACACGAGAAAAATCCTTAATGAACCGTCGGTAATAACACGCCAATCCAAGGAAACTACGAATCTCATGCACATTCTTAGGCCTCTTCCAATGCTGGATGGCTTCGATCTTTGAGGGATCGACAAAAATGCCATCGGAAGATATAAAATGGCCTAAGAACTTAACCCTATTCTCCCAAAAATGGCATTTGGAGAATTTGGCTTTAAGCTGATAGTGACGAAGAGTACTCAAGACAATACTCAAGTGATTAGCATGCTCGGCTTCCGACTTAGAGTAAATAAGGATATCATCAATGAATACAAGGACGAACTTGTCGAGATATTCCCGGAATACTCGATTCATGAGATCGACAAAGAAAGCAGGAGCGTTCGTCAACCTGAACGGCATAACGAGCCACTCAAAAGAACCATAACGAGTGTGGAAAGCAGTAAGAGGTATGCTATCCTCCGCGACTCATAACTGATGAAAACCCGTGGCAAGGTCAAGCTGAGAAAAGACCTTAGCACGACTCAATAGATCAAACATATCATCGAACCTAATCAATGGATACCTATTTTTGATGGTTAACTCGTTAAGCTTGCGATAGTCAATGCAAAGCCTAAGAGTTCCATCGGACTTCTTCACGAAGACGACCGCGGATCCCCAAGGAGAAAAACTAGACTGAATCAACTGCTTGGACTCAAGCTCTAAAAGCCGCTTCTTGAGTTCCTCATTTTCCTTTGTAGACATCCTCGTGGGAGGACGACTAACTGGCTGCGCGCCTGAAATGAGATCAATGCGGAACTCAATTGCCCGTTTGGGTGGCAAACCCGAAACTGGTTCAAAAACATCAGAAAAGTCACAAGCAACAGGAATACGAGATATATCATCATCATCTCGCGAATCAAGAGGATGTAAAGCCATTTCAGAATTATCCACATTCCGAAGAATAAGTAATAGCTGAGTAGGCGAATCCGGATGTCGAAGATACAAAATTCTCTCCGAACAAATAATCCTGGCATCATATCTCACTAGCCAGTCCATTCCCAAAATCATATCAAATCCCAGACAAGAAATAACGTGCAGATTCGCACGAAAAGAAAAGCCACACAAAACAATCTCAACATCATCACAAAGCAAGCTAAGGGTCGCGGATCCCCCAATAGGATTCGCAATCCTTAAAGAAGTAACCAAACAAGAAACATCTAAAGATAAATCATCAACGAGCTTTTTCGATATGAAAGAATGTGATGCACCCGTATCGAAAAGAACTCGTATACTATGATCATGAAATAAAATAGAACCTTCCAAAATAGGTGGAGATATACCTTTGGGCTGAGAGGGACCTTCAGAAGCCTTAGCAGCATAAAGCTTGCCAGACTTGGAACCAGCCAGAACAGTAGGACAAGTGGAAACATGATGACCTTCCTTCTTGCAAGAACGGCAGAAGAGAGGCTTAGGACAAGCTCGAATAATATGATCAGGAGAACCACAACTGAAACACTTCCGGACGAAAGGTGTTCTAGAAGGCTGAGGATGAGAGCTAGAACCACCTGTCTTTTTCTTCTTAGAAGGAAAAGACCTCTTCTAAAATGGAATCTGCTTCTTGTTGGGGTTCTTGGAAACCTCAACATCAACATCACTATCACACTCCTTCTTGACGGTCTCGAGATGAAGTGCCGAATCAACTAACTCCTCAAAAGAAAGCTTAAGCTGGAGCAACAAAGACTTCTTAAGATATTTCTTAAGACTAGAAACAAACTTCAAATTCTTCTTATAAGAAGTGCTAATGAATTCAAGACCATACTTAGATAAATCCTCGAATGATGCAACATACTCAGAAACAGAAGATTTCCCTTGCTTCAACTCAAGGAAGCGACGAGTCAATAAAACTTTTTCAGATTCAGGAACGAACTTGAGTTAAAATCGCTCCCGAAACTGAGTCCAAGAAAGAGTAGACTCATCAATTTCGGCTACAAGAAGCTCATACCAATCAAGAGAACGCTTTTGTAATAAGCTAGAAGTTATAAGAACTCCATCATGATCAGAAAGATCCATATGAGAGAAGATACGCTCGAAGGTGTGAAACCAAGCTTGGACTTCAAGAACGGACTCGGAGCCTTTAAACGGCTTTCCTCCAAGATGAGCAAAATCACTGCGCTGGCTTGCAAAAGCAGACTTGCGAGGTGGAGAAATTCAAGAAGGAACTGGAGGCTGAGTGCTCCTAAACAATTCCAAAAACTAATCAGCAGAAATATAAACGCCATCCGGATGTGAACCACTAGATCGCCCAGCATCCGAACGTCGTCCCCTGCCTCTTCCAGCCATACGCTGAAAGTAAGATAAGGACAAGATTAATCACAAGGTAGATACTTCAATACGGAATACTACGGAATAAAATGCAGTCCTAGACGTATTTCCCAAATTCTATCTAACCTTTGATGGTGGAAGAAATAGAGAGACATGATGATTCAAAGATTTGTATCACTTATTACACTCTGATGTATCGTAATATGTGCCTCTATTCTGTGTTTATCATACTTTGTTCTGAACTCAGCTCTGATACCACGCTGTGACACCCCACCTCTATACCCATGCTAGCCAAGGACACTACAGGGTAATGCCGTCAACTAACATGGAGAATTAGGCTGGATAGGAGCGACCATCTATAGCCTTGCTCTAACTATCTATTGAATAATCGACAATAGACATACCAAGCTGGTCGACATACCCAATGAATATTTAAAACAAAACCATAGGCAGTTGAAGGATCTATCATAACAGAATATAACAACTCACATGTAATAAACATCACAGAACAGTAGATCATCATATACACATATAATGATACATAACAGAGCATAAAAAATAATACATGTCAAGTGGTATAGCAAACCACAATATACAGACAAATCCAGAAGAATAAATATAAGAGTTACAACAAAAAGGACTACACAAAAAGCTATGACAAAAAGGAGCAAGCTGAATAGTCCATGCGGAAGCAAAATAGGCTAAGTCTAAAAACACCCAACCTGAAACATCTCGGTCTGACCCGAGTATAAGATACACGGGTCAGTCTAGCTGAACAAATCAGTTAGATAAACTGAACAACAATAAACCTACATGGTTACAAGGTATAACAAATATCTCTGAAATAGATAACACAATCATCTAATCAAAAGATGAATCGTATGATAACAAGCCTCGTATCATCCGCAACTCATAGAAACAAAGGGTAGGAATACCCCAAAACAAGCCAAAAGGCAATAACAAATACCAATAAGGGTAACACAAGTTCCACAAGGTAATCGCTACGTATCATGCGGCTCAAAAAGACCAACACCGAAGGGCGATACCTAGGGAATATACATATCAATGAAACATCATAAAATTTTCACTTGCTCAGTACTATATAAACAAGGATCCATGAGCCCGAAGACTCCAAACCCAAATATCACTCGAGCGGCTCATAAAGACCTAACTCCGAAAGCGATACAATAGGGCAACAAACCCGAAGGCACAAACCCGAAGGCACAAACCCGAAGGCAGCATACCCGAAGGCAATATACCCGAAGACACTATCCCAAAGGCAACAAACCGTAGTGGTGAAGGTCCGGAGGCCCAGTACTGGACAACACTAATTGGCAGAATGTGTCATAACTCTCAAAAAGGAATCTGAAAAGTGGTAACGTGAGTCCCATAACCACTCGTTCACACTAAACGGTTAACTATCCGTTAGTTAATTTCACACTCAAAGCAGTACAAAGTTTACCTCATCTCATCGGTAAACCTGACCAAAAGGTCGAAACAATCAATCGAATAGGTCGGGGATAATCGGAGAGATAAACGCATGGATTCATGGTCCGTGTTTTACCTAACCATTTAATCTCCATTCCACTCCGCTCGAAATGCGAAATTGTGTGTGTGCGTTTTAAATAGAATTTATAAATTAAAGAAACGAGCTTTTAATGCAATTTGAAGATTATTTTATAAAACCCGTGGATGAAGTAAAAAAGAAACCATCAAGGTCAAATATGCATAAAAAACTAATTGGAATCAATTTAAATCAATAAAAGTGGAAATCACAAACAAATAGGTACACTGGACAAAATGAAGCAGGTCAGTCGACTGAACCATAACCCGAGAGTTTTTAAACTCTGCAGTCAGTCGACTGACTACAGGTGGTCAGTTGACTGGCTGTAGCTCGAAATGTTTTCCAGCCTAGCAAATGGAGGAGCAAACTCACCCCATTTGCAACCTGTCGAGCAATGGACTTAAGGGGCTTTTTCCAATCAATAACCCAACACCATTGACTCCGATTCACCACCAAAAACATGATCAAACATCAAAGTTATGATTTTCAAGGATTTGACTCCAAAACACCAAAAAGTGAAATGTTCATCAATTCAATTCAAACCAAAGGCAAATGCACATGAATAAGTGTTAGGAACTCATACCTAACAATCCAACATAGTTGTAAACATAGATGTGAGATAAAAATCTCACCTAACATCAATAATCTCAAGAGAAGTAGATGTGAGTTCAAAACTCACCTTTTAATTCAAAACAAGAATAGAGAGCTCAATAGCAAAGGAAACAACCAACCACTCTCCGCTTCAACTCTACTAGCTTCAATCTAAGATCAAAACAAGTATTTTTCTAAGTTAGGTTTAGGAAATTTTCTGAAATTGAAGGAGAAAAAGTTGGAGAAGAATAAGAGGAGGCTTACCAATGGCTTCTCTTTGGTTTTGGAGCAAGAATTCAAGTTTGCAAGGTAAACTAAGGCTTGGAATTTCTATTTCCCATTCTCTTCCCCCATTTTCAGTTTTGCTTAAGCTTAAGAAATGAAATGTGTGAATGGAAGGAGAGAAAAGGCTCAGTTGGTTTATAGAATAGTTTGGGTGAAACCCAAACCCAAAAGCCTACTTAACAAATAGCAAAATTCGACTTACTCCAAACATATCAAGACTTATACTCAAAAAGATCGCAAATGCCATTTTGGAATCAATGGAAATGGTTTCGAGTTCCAATTCGGCCATTTGCAAAAAGTAACTTTTCGGACCTAAATCCGACTAACGACGCTATATTTAAATAAAACATTTAAATATATAATCGTTAAATATACGGGTTGTTACAAAATCTCTACTTGCTAAGTATTCAACAATATTTCCTTTCATGCCATAACTTTTGATGATCAGGTATATTATTTTTCTTCAACATTTATTTATGTTATTTATTTTGCATTGAATTTAGGTATCAACATTTCCGTTCACCATTTCTCATAAAAATTTACATTTATCCACGTTTATTATTAATTGAGAAAACACAAAAATTCAATGTCTTTGGCAAAGATTTCTTCTTAAAATTTCATTAGTAGTCCTTTTACTGCATTAGATGGGAGTTCATTCACTTAATTCGTTATTCGTACACAAGCTGTTTAGACATAAACGGCGTGATAAATGATAAAGAGTTTTCAATCTCTTAATTTTCTAAGAAAAGGAAAGTAGCCATGTTGCTTACGAGCAAAGCAATCCAAATACATAGTGATCAAATGCAGACAGACATCCATGTATACTCGCTTATATAAAATAACATAATGAATCCAAAACCAAATTTGAAATAATTATTTTAGCTTATTTTCAATGATTTTCATTGAAACAGTAAACTAATCAGATACTCTGTAATTTTGTAAATTAGTTTACGTAATCCAAAATGCAACTTCCATTCATATTTAACTCATTATTAGAGATTAAACTGCCAAAAGGGATGAAAAACTATTCACCTCAAGTTACTACTTCTAAATACTAATAGTAATGCTTGCTTGGTGGCTTTATAGCCGAATCATTCCTAGGCCGATTTCTCACTATTTCAATATATTTATAGTTATATATGAACTATCTTAAGTCAACAAATTTGATTATATTTTGACATTAAAGGAAAATATTTCTTTAAGAATAACTAAAATTTATAATCTGAACTAGTTTTTATAAAAATTAACTAAATTTCACTACAAGAAAATATATTATTAACAACACCATTTAATAACGCATTATTCTAAAGCGTTGTTGTTTACCTTTAAATATATTTTTGACACAATTTGTTTTGTACTTACATATGGAACGCTTTGACACAGGTATTCTCCATTTCCAATCTTTGAAATTTAGCTATTGTACTCCACCCCCAATCTTCCACGGTTCGCTCTTCGATAGTTGTGAAGTCGACGGTGTCAGGAGCCCTAGTCTCCAATCTTCGATCTTCGATTTCGCTCCTCATCAATATCTGCCTGATTCTTCCCACTTTAATAATGAAATTCAAGAGATTTGTCCCACAATTCCAGTCGTCCCAGGCCACCATTCTGACGTTTTTAGTTTTCAGCTATGCTTATTTTAATCTCGAATATTACCTATATGTTGATTTTAACATGTAGCATATGCTTGTGAATTTTTTTCAGATGTTGATGGCACTAAAGAGAACAAAGATCTCAATGACGTATCTATAAACAAAAGCTGTAATTTAAGCGACAAAATAACTGAAAATGGATTGGAATCTCGGATAATTACCGAAAAGAAGAAAGAACTTGAAATCGAAGAAGCTGAACAAGTTGTAGATTATGACTTTGAAAGAGTTATAGCAGAACATGAAACACATGATTTGTTCTGCCAAAATTGCCATTCTTGTATCACCAAAAGAGTTATTTTACTCAAATGAAAATGAATGCCAAGACAAAAACCTATAGATTTTATGCCTCAGAAAAAACCCAATGTCCCTTTTGTTGCACCTGAAGTCGACAATACTCCACCTGAGGTGAGGAATGCTCCAACTGAAGCCTAGAACGCTCACCAAGATGAGGAAGTGTTCAAATGCTTGTTATGTTTCAGCTTCTTTGTTCCAACTGGTATAAATTTATACGCTACCATATATTTCTGTAGATGAATTTAAATAGATTGTGTAACAGAATATTTTGTTGAATATAAGGAGGATTTAATATTTTTCCCGACATATGGAAATGTGAAGTGTACTGTAATTTCCCATGGCCGGATGCCGCATCTGGTAAGAAAGTGAATTGCATTTTTTTCCTTTTCGGATCAACTTTAAGCGACAACAAAAACAGTGAGACGGGTATCTAACTATTCAGAACTATATAGCCTTGATGATAGTATTAATAACTCCTATATGGAACATAAATCATTTCCCGTTACTTAATTTATGCATATAAAGACAGCATACCAACTGGACCTCCAGCTAAACCACCTATTCACAAAGATGGGGACGATGCAAAGTTACCGATTTCCATTGCCCCATCTTCAGTAGGTGTAAAATTAGCCTTGTTACTTTAAACTGTAAAATGTAAACATTTTTCAATCATATCGATAGATAAATCATATGCATATATACGTTAGCTTTATTTTGTGTTTTTGCCAAAAATATTGCAGATGATGGTGTCAGACAACCTCTATTACCAAAGAGACCTGCAGGAAATAATTCGACTGTTCCTACTCCAGAAACACCTGTAGTCGCTGACAGCTCAGTTTTAGACATTGATGTGCAAGAAGTCTTAGCATCAACCAGATGGGAATGGGATATACTAAAAAGCATTGTACATGGTGGGTTGATTGAATGAACTACTAGCCTTAGTATAGTTTCATCTGCAGCTGGGGCTGGTTCTTCTACTTATGAGTATCAATCAATCTCTGCTTTTTATTTTATTTTAACATGCACGCCTATGTGCTTGTGCTCTGTTAACGCTGAAATTTGAACGCTAACACCCTGGTGTATGAGTTATAGTTGTGAAAGCACCACCCGATAACTCGGGAACAGATTACAAGCAGATAATAGCGGAAAAGCAGTAAACAATGACAATTTTATAGTGGTTCGGCTTAAGGGTATAGCCTACGTCCACTTTAAGTACTTTTATTGATGATCTCGTTACAAGCTGATACAATTCTTTCCAAGTACAATACACTTTGGATTACAAGTCACTTAGAACAAGTAGCCTAAACTTCAGTGGAGATTAGAGTCTTCAAATCCATGTTGGATGTGTGTGATCTTTTTCTCGAAGTTGTTTGTAGCGTTCTTCGTGTCTTGAGAGCTTTAAGTGTTGGATTGGTTTGGAATGCAGCAGAGTAACGGCGCTCGAAGAGAATGAGCCAAAAGGTCCCTTGAATGTTGGAGGTGGCCATGTATTTATAGGCAAATTTCTGGGCTGGAATTGTTTAAGTCATGAGTCGTGACCGACTCAGTATGAGTCGTAAGTCGTGACCGACTTAAATATCACGAGTCAACAGGCAGTGACATAAGGGAAGCGGTATTGAGTTTGCCCCTTGTTGCTTAGGTCGCCAGCGACTTCTAATAGGTCATTAGACATCTTAAGTCACTTAAGTCGTTTGAAAACTTAGGTCAGTCCGCCACATGAGTTGTTAACTCCATGAGTCGTTAACCCGTTGAGTCGGCCGTTACTTTTAAGTCGCTAAGGCTATAACCCGGTGAGTCGTTATCCCTCCTGAGTCGCTGAGTCGTAACCCTTCAAGATCGTTGAGTCGTAACCCTTCAAGGTCGTTGAGTCGGTAACTCCTTAAGGACGTTGAGTCGGACTATTCTCTTAAGCTGCTAAGGTTACTAAGTCGTTTGCCTGTTGAGTCGTAACTAGATAGGTCGTTGATTCGGTTCATATGTTAGGTCGGTAATCAGTTGAGTCGGTGTTAACTCCCTTGAGCCGTAACCCTTTAAGTCGCTTTGAGCTTTAGGTCATTAACTTTGTGAGTCGGTGACTTGATGAGTCGTGAGGCTTCCTGTGTCGTAGATCCTTCCTGAGCCGTTAAACACCTTAAGTCGTGGCTCACCCCAGGCCTTAACTCGTTGATTTCTTTGACTCGTGAGCAAGAACGGGGTTAACATTTGCCCCTCGAAGCGCACGCTTAAGTCGTAAGTCGTGTGCTTCGACTTATCGTAACTCGGGCGAGCCGATTCAAGTTCCAGCTCTTCCAGGTATAAAGCGCTTGACTCGTTCCTCCTATCTCCCACTTTTTATTTCTTATCCTTTGAACCGTGTCTGCCATTAACGCATCTTCGAGCTCTCAAAGGCGATTCCAACCTGATTTTTCTTCGATCATCTTTAGCATCACACCGTGTAAGAGATTTTGCATCTTTTTTCAATTGCTGATGATTGCCGATCTCCGCCTCTGTTTTTCCCCCTTGATCCTTGCGAATATTATTACATTGGACATTGATGGATTAAAGGCAGGCGGTTTGATCTTACTTGTAACGATTCGAGATTTGAGGCGACCTAGTGGTGTGATGGAACTGGGGTTAACCATTATGAGGTTATCGGGTTATGGATTAGATGGTTAATGGGTTAGGAGTTAGATGGTTAATGGGTCAGATTGATTCGAATATTGCCGTAGGTTTGACTCGGCTATTTTTGTACGATCCAGCGACCTTTGCGATTTATCCATGATGCGACTCAACATGCTCCATGACCTAAGCCTTGAGTCGTTGCCGAGATAAAACCCTTGAGTCGTGGCCGAGATGAAACCCTTGTGTCGTGGCCGAGATAAAACCCTTGAGTCGTGGCCGAGATAAGACTTGGAGATTTTCTTATTATTTTGAACCAGAGCTTTTTTAACATACTCCACGACCTAAACCTTGAGTCGTGGTCGAGATAAGACTTGGAGATAATCTCCTTATTTCTACGACTCATGACTTAGGGCACTGCCGACTCAGAATTTTTGAACCGCTGACGAGTCATGACTTGCGCGAATTCTGTTTGAACTTTGGACCATTGCATTAATTTTGAACTGTTGAATTTTATTGCATTCATTCACAGGTTATTTTGACTTGCAGGCTAACAACCTGTTCAATACAACATTCACAGAAAACTGGGACGAATATACTGTCATCGATTGCCCATATCAAATGACAGATTAGTTAATAACAGATAATTAATTTAAACAAATCGCGTGAATGAAGTGCTATCGATTTCAAGTAGAATATTAAAGCAATACTGAAACAATCAATTGAAACTGACCAGCCTGCACTAATATTGTGCTTGAACTCTAAATTAGCAAGTTCTGAAATTACCATAGTCGATCAATTGTCAACCAGTTTAATTCCAGTTATATTTACTTGTTATTTTCATTAGTTCTGCACAACACTTCACACATTTAGGAAACGTGCACCTTCGCATTTGAACACCCATTTGCTTGTGTAGAATGACATCTCAACAAGAAGCACCGATGGGCCCGGCTGAAGATGTCTTCCCAGTAGCCAACTTGTTGGATAATCCTCCGGAGAGAACTCCCACCACTCTGAATCAGCGGGTGTTTAATCAATTGCTCACCCAATTTGGCATTGCCGAAGCTGATGCCTTACTGCCGGGGCCAAATGATACTGCAGATAGGCCCCTTTCTGGCTTTATTGCTGTCAACCGCCAAATGTGCTTGAGCGGTGCCATACCACCTTTCAATGACTTCCTTCAGCAGTTCTTGCTTCGATTATCTATCTCTCCATTCCAATTGCACCCCAATGGTCATGCCATTCTGATGGGGTTATGTGTAGTATTTAATAGAGTTCTGGGCCGATTACCGAGCTTCGAGGAAGTCTGCTACTTTTGCTCATTCACAAAAATTAAAGATCATCCCTCTATCGTAGTTATAAGGAGTGCTCGAAACCGCAAGCTCATCACCGACCTTCCTGAAAGTGTTCATGGATTCCTAAACCAGTATTTCTTTGTTCGTTGCCCTCCAGGGTTTTATGCCATCTGGAGAGTAGGAAGTAAGATTTTCCTGTTCTTATTTCTCCATTCTTGGGCTTTTCAAAATCTTAGTTGCTAACTGCTAACTTGGCTTCTTTATTTTTTCCTGTTTTAGCGCTTCCTCCTCCCTCTAGAGATCCGTGCTATAAACAAACTTTCGAGAGATTGAACGCCGTGACGGCAGAAGAGAGGAGTATCAAGTTTTTGTTAAATGATGAATTTCTACATCAATACGGGCTTCTTCATTCTTCTCGCTTTACTCAACTTCATGAAGTTCCAACTGAAATTCCCGATTCTCCGGCGGAAACTCCTGATGCCCCGGTCTCTATTAAAGAGCACATGCAGGGAGGAACCTCTATGGAAACTCCACTAGTGAGATGTTCAATTCCGAAGGACGTTGCGGGGCCGTCTGATAAGTCTGCACTTGCCCCAGTTATCGAAGAGGAAGAAACTCCACGATCTTCCGGAAGATCTGCCAACGAAGGAGTTGAAAAAGCCAGTCCCAAAAAACATGATGGCGATGATGTTTTCGAGGGGTTGAGCGATTTAATTGTGACTTCTCAAGAACTTTTCAAAGATGATGTTTCCAAAACTGTCTCTTCTGTAATTGAGGCGACATCTTCTCTACAACAAATGTCAACTCCTCCTACTCAAGTTATCACTACATCTATTCCACAGAGTGGTCTGTAACTTGATGCGTGTAGTTTACACGTTACACAACACTTAGGATTTTTCATCACTTCTACGCGTTTATCTTCTTGTACTTTAAAGATTTCTAAAGCTTATTATTTTTATTCCAGATTCTCCTATGGGGCGCAGCGGCTCGTACTATGATGATTTCCAGCGCTACGGGAGGCGTAGCCAGTATGATTACAGGCGTTACCTCCCCTCTTACAGAGAATCGGATGAAGAGAGGGCCATCAGGAAAGCCGACGAGAGACGAGCATATGAAGAACGTCACCGAAGGGAACAAGAAAGACATGACCCTCCCCACAGAGATGATGATACTCAAAAGAGAAAAGCTCACGATGAGAGAGGTAAAGGTCACATAGACGATTCTTCTAGCAAGCGGGCTAGACTTACCGAAGAAACAATGCCGACAGCTTCTGAACATGTTCCTGCTCAATCTCCTGCTCCCGTTCGCTCCGACATTCAAGCAATCATCAACTGGCCCGCATACCAAGTCGGGCAAGGTCCTCCCACTCTTCAAAGTCGATTTCCTCAGTGGTGCTTGAGAGGGGTTCGATTTGATCTCGACTTGGTTCCTCTCGACAAACCGGCTATGCTGCGAAATCTTGATACTGTCAGGACCGATATTGAAAGAATGTCGAACTGAAAAAAATTTGTCGACGAACTTCAGAGGGTTAACCGAGCCAATCTCGAGGCCATGCTCACAATGGAGAACGTTAAGGCTGAGTGGCAGAAGACTCTCGAACAACATGACGCCGAAATGAGAAGTATTGCTTCCTATAATGAAAAGCTGGAAGCGGAAGTAGAAAAGCTTAAGGAAGAATTAGCTACTTCATCTACTTTCCATTCTCAAAAGGAGAGCATGCTTCAGCAACAAGTACGAGATGCGCATGCCAGTCAAAGGGCAGTCGAAGATAAGCTTACACACCAAGAGAAGGTCATAGAAGAATATCGTGCTGAAACTTTACAGCTGTGAGAACATGCCGGTTCTCAAAGCTTGGAGATAGAGATGCTAAAAGCTCGACTTGCTATAGCCGAAATGGAGCGTGATGAGGCTGTCGCTGGTAAACTCGCGGCCGAAGAGGCCCATCAAGCAACCAAAGCTGATATTAGCTCCACATTATTTGATTTCTATCTGCATAGCATTTTGGGGCGTGGCAGCCTTGCCTTTCTAGGCCCTAAATACGAAATTACATTAGCTGAAGTCTGGGAGGCAGCACTTGATATGCTAGGTGGTAAAGGTGCTGGCTACGCTGAGACAGCTCTTGAAGAGCATTATCTCGATGATGATGCCCGCGCCGCTCTTGCCAAGGGAAAAGAGCAACTCGCCAAGGTACGGGCCGGAATGGCGGAAGGGGAACGTTCTGAGAAAGAAATACCACCTACCTCTTCTGAACGCCCTTTAGTTTCTCCCGAAGTGGACATTACAGGCTCTAGTGCTCATTTGCCGCCTCCTATAAGAACCGGGGTAATCACCCCTACTGATGATGAGGCTTTGGAGGATATCGGGGCTCAGAATTATGAGATTGAACTTACGAAGCAAACATCTTCAGGTAATTTTGATATTGGTCCGATTCAGGTGGACCGCTTGCTTACACTTCAAAAGTTTGATGAGCTTCTCGATTACTTCTTGAATCTCGACGAACCCATATCTCCCTTCTTTCGGGGAGATACTAATATTTTTAATTTCTCTTCTTCTGCAGTTGAAACGCCAAGTGTTGTGCAGACTTCACTTCCTCCGGTTATCCCTCCTCCGTCTCTTCAGGTGACTCCTCCTTCTGCTTCACAACCCGGGTCACAAGAGGAACATATTGAGGCTCTTCATGGCTTGGATGACCCTATTGCTTCGCAAGAGCAGAAGGACGAGGGACTTGAAGGAGGCGAGATCTCTCCGGAGCGGACTCCCTCTGATGACGTAGTTTTGTCCGCTCTTGTTACTCCAGGGAGTGAGTCTTCTTCGAAGAGAAGAAAGAAGCACGGAACATCGAAGAGGAGGGGGAAGAAAATCATCACTACTGAAGAGGAACCGGAAGTTGCACCGGTTGCACCTCCCTCTCCTTCTTCTCTTATGCCTATAGGTAGACCTGAAAAATTAATCATTCGGCCAGGCAAAGGGTCCAAAGGTGGCAAGAAGAAGTGAAGAGTCGGACTTCGGGCTTTTTGACTCCTTTTTTGTGTAATGGTCGAGAATTGTGCGGGTATCGGCCCCCCGCTTTTCTTTTGTTGAAACTTGTACCTGTATATAAAGTAATGTTGAATAAAATGATTCCTCTTTCTTTGTATAAACTCCTGTTTGAATTTGAGAATGCATTTATTATTCATTTTTGCACAAGTTTATTTATATGACATTGCAGTGAGCTTGTGGTATTTTGTATGTAACTATACCGTGTTGCCCCCATACCATAAGCTTGCTGCAATATTTTATACTTTGAGGAGACTTGCACTCTTATTTTCTGTAGAATGACTATTTCATTCGTGAAGAAATTTTTCATAGAGTACAACTCCTTTCACATAAGTTTTTACGCTTTGTCCTTCGAAGAAATCACTTTTTCCTTTTGCGTATGTACACATTTTGCCAAGTGAATTCTTCTATGTGGTAAAGCGGACCTCTGAATGTACTTTAACTTTCTTCCCTCTTCTTTTTTTTTAGAATAGGTAAATTACTCTTCCTTTGAAAGTTAAAGTATGCTTCTTGATGAGGATTTTTCTTTTAAATAGAAATTTGTACCTCTGAGGAGGGATTTTTTCACGTTTCAACACTTGGAAGTTTTATTTCAATCTTGGTGAAACGTGTACCTCCAAAGAGTTGTGCCTTTGAAGAAAGCCTTTTCGCGTTTCAACACTTGGAAGTTTTATTTCGATCTCGGTGAAACGTGGGCTTCTGAAGAGGTCTTTCTCTTTAATTGTGTCCCCGGGAGGGGGTTGTACCTCTGAGGAGGGATTTTTCACGTTTCAACACTTGGAAGTTTTATTTCAATCTCGGTGAAACGTGTACCTCCAAAGAGTTGTGCCTTCGAAGAAAGCCTTTTCACGTTTCAACACTTGGAAGTTTTATTTCGATCTCGGTGAAACGTGGGCTTCCAGGAAGGTCTTTATTTTGTTTTGCATTTCAACTTTGGTGAAGTGAAATTCCGTAGAACGGTTGTTACACTTCAACTCCTGGTGAAATGTGCCTCCGAAGAGGTCTTTGTTTTGTTTGCATTTCAACTCTGGTGAAGTGAAATTCCGAAGAGCGGTCGTAACACTTCAACTCCTGGTGAAATGTGCCTCAGAGAGGGTTTTCATCGCCTGGAAGTTACTCTCTCATGGTTGGAGGGTCATGACTTCTCCAATCTTTTTTGTTGAGTAGAGAACTTTCTTTTTTTTTGTGGCGTATGACCCATTAGAGGTCTTTATCATCCGAAGAGTTGTGCCTCCGAAGAGGACTTGTGCTGCCGATGATGGCTTTGGTTGTTCCTCTGTCCACTTGCTTATGCCTTTTTCAATGATCCTCTGCTTCCTCTATTTTCTTTTTTTTTTCTTTTTTTTTTAGCTTTCATTCCCTTTTCTCACAAGTAACTTGTTTAATCCAAGGAAGTGTGCTTCATTGTCAGGCAATTTCGTGAGAACGAGCATTAGCTTCTTAATTGGATGTTTGTTTGTTCAAACGATCTCAATTTACTAGCAAAGACCCGTTTCAGTCGAAATCATAGGCCGTTCAATTGAAGTACTTCCTATCTAGGATTTGAATTCGGGGCTTTTTTGAAATTTGGCGAGGATCACTTGGTCTTTTTATGTGCAAGTTTCACTTCCATTGTCTGCAAAAATTTAAATCGACATTTCAGTAATACATTCTATGTACTTTTTATATCGAAAATAAAGCAAACATGTAATAATAATAAGGAACACAAGATTTATAGTGGTTCGGCCAGGAAATTGGGCCTACATCCACTTTATATTCTTTCATTATTTACTTGCATCAATTTTACAATTGCCTTTAATTACAAGAATCATACATTCATAATTCCTTTTACAATATTTCAACAAAATTTTCAAGTAAAGTATGGACGCAAATGGTTGCTGTTCCATGCCCTTGGAATTTGATCTCCTTCAACAGTGGTGAGTTTGAATGTGCCGTCAAGAAGCTTCTGACCTATGACATATGGTCCTTCCCAATTTGGCCCAAACACACCTGTCGCTGTCATAATTCTCTTCAGGACTAGGTCTCCAATCTCAAAGCTGCGTTGGCGAACTTTGGAATTGAAATGTCTGGCTATTCTTTGCTGATGAGCTGCAATTCTGAGATTAGCCTCATCTTTTTTTTCATCAAGGAGATCTAGCGCTTCGAGCTGTAGCTTTTCGTTTTCTGCTTGATTGAAATGGATACTTCTGTGTGAAGGGACTTCTATTTCTACCGGAATCATTGCCTCTGACCCGTATGCCAATGAAAACGAGGTGTGCCCAGTCGCAGTTTTGTGAGTGGTTCTGTATGCCCATAGTGCCAGTGGTAGCTTATCGACCCAACCACCTTTTGCTCTTTCAAGTTGCTTCTTGATGGTTGACTTAATAATTTTGTTCACGGCTTCCACTTGCCTGTTTGCCTGCGGATGAGCTACTGCTGAGAAGCTTTTCCGGATTTTGAATCGCTTGCAAAAATCTCGGAATTCTTCACTTTCAAACTGAGTTCCATTGTCTGTTATTATTTTTTGAGGCACACCGTATCTGCAAATGATGTTTTTAGTCACAAAACTTATCATCTTCTTTGAGGTGATAGTAGCCAGTGGTTCAGCTTCTGCCCACTTAGTAAAATAATCTACAGCAACAATGGCATATTTAATTCCAGATTTGGCAGTTGGTAACGGTCCTACAAGGTCTATCCCCCATATTGCAAACGGCCATGGACTGACCATCTGTGTGAGTTCAGTGGAAGGAGCTCTGGGAATTTTGGCGAATCTTTGACATCTGTCACATTTTCGGGAATACTCTGCTGCATCTCGATTAATTTCTGGCCAAAAATATCCGTATCGGAGAATTTTCTTTGCTAATGTTTGGCCACCTGAATGATCACCACATTCTCCTCTGTGTACCTCTGCTAGGATTGCTTCAGACTCTTCCTTGGATACACATCGAAGTAATGGCATTGAGAATCCCTGTCTGTATAACTGGCCATCCTGGATTACGTATCGAAAGGCTTTTCTCAGTAGCTTTTGTCGTTCTTTTGAGTTCCCTGGTAAGGATCCATTGAGCAGATATTCTATTATCGGAGTCATCCATGATTCTTGCTCTTGAGACATGCTCATGATCCAATCAATGTCCATCTCATCAATGCTAGGAGTCGACAGGACCTCCACTGGAGTTAGCCCCAGAAATTGAGCTTCGCCTGTGCTCGAATACTTTGCGAGAGAATCTGCTTTCATGTTTTCTTCTCGAGGAATGTGACTTATCATGTAATGATCGAAATCACCCATGAGTTCCCAAGCCTTTGACAAGTAGGCGGGCAGATTCCCCCCTTTTGCTTGGAATTCCTTTTTGACTTGGCATACAATGAGCTGAGAATCACTGAATATCTGTAACGCTCGGATGTTTAATTCTTTAGCAATCCTTAAGCCAGCGATAAAGGGCTTCGTATTCTGCTTCATTGTTTGTTGAAGGAAATTCCAATCTTAGTGCATAGCATAATGATCGACCTTCAGGGGTCTCAAGTACAACTCCGGCTCCAGAACAGTAGTCGTTTTTCGCACCATCGACATATAACTTCCATTGGATTGGGGAATCGTCGACTGTTTCCTCCTCACTGTTACCCTTATCTGTGAATTCTGCAATGAAATCTGCTAAAGCTTGTCCATTGATTGCTTTTCGGGGATGATAAGTGATGTCATACTGACTGAGTTCAATATTCCATTTTAGAAGACGACCGGAAGTTTCAGGGCGAAACATGACTTGCTTTAAAGGTTGATCAGTGAGGACTTTGATAGGATGAGCTTGAAAATATTGCCTCAACTTCCTAGACGCAATTAATAAGCAATAGGCGAGTTTTTCCAACTTAGAGTAACTCATCTCTGCCCCAGTGAGTCTTTTGCTGATATAGTAAACTGGATGTTGAATCCTTTTGTCTTCCCGTATCAGCGCTGCACTTAAAGCATGAGATGATACTGCCAAGTATATAAGAAGATCCTCGCCATCGCCAGGCCTAGAAAGTATTGGAGGCGTCTCCATATGGCGAATCAATTCATCGAAGGCTTTTTGGCATTCGGGAGTCCAATCGAAGTTTTTCTTTCCTTTCTTTAGGGCGTCAAAGAATGGGATGCATTTATCTTTGGCTTTGGAAATGAACCAACTCAAGGCGGCGACTTTTCCATTGAGACTTTGCAATTCCTTCTTTGTTCTAAGGGCTTTGACTTCTTTCAATGCAGTAATTTGAGCTGGAGTGGCCTCAATGCCCCTAGCGCTCACGATGAAACCTAAGAACTTGCCGGATTCCACTCCAAATGAACATTTTAAAGGATTGAGCTTCATTCCGTATTTTCGGAGGACTGCGAACATGTCTGCTAAGTGTTCTATGTGATCCACTGCTTTCTTAGACTTTACTAACATGTCATCGACGTAGACTTCCATAGTCTTGCCCAGTTGCGGTTTGAACATAGCATTAACGAGTCTTTGGTATGTTGCCCCTGCATTCTTCAACCCGAAGGGCATCACTCTGTAGCAGTAAAGACCAGTGTCGGTGATAAAGCTCGTCTCCTCCTGATCTGGCTCATGCATCATGATCTGGTTATATCCGAAGTAAGCATCCATAAAAGATAACAATTCGTGTCCCGCTGTTCCATCTACCAGTTGGTCGATTCTGGGTAATGGGAAGCAGTCTTTGGGGCAGGCCTTGTTTAGATCTGAAAAATCGATGCATACTCTCCATTTTCCGTTGGCTTTCTTAACCAGCACTGGATTTGAAACCCAATTCGGATAAGTAGATTCTTTGATAAAATTATTCTCCATGAGCCGATCAACTTCTTCTTTTAATGTCGCCGACCTTTCTGGACCTTGAGTTCTCCTTTTCTGCTTCACAGGCGTAAATTTTGGATCAATATTTAGAGCATGCACTGCAACTTCTGGGGATATTCCGCACATATCGGCATGAGTCCAAGCAAAAACATCCAGATTTGCCTTTAAAAAAGATATTAAGATATTATGAATTGACGCATTAAGTTGTGAACCCACATTCAACACTTTGTTTGGGTCCTTTGGGTCAACAGGTATTGGTATTGTCGTTTCCACCAGTACCACTCTATTTTCCCCTGCACTGACTTTTCTAGGATCCATCTCTTTCCTTGCTCCGCTGTGCTCGCCAGTGCAGGGTCCGCCCTGTAATTGCTACAAGGCTGGTTCTTTGATGCGGACTGGGGCTGCCGCATTCTTTCCCATTTCTCTTTTTCTGGTTTCTCGTAGCTCTGTTAGATAGCACTCTCGCCCAGCATTTTGATCACCTTTTATAACTCCTACTCCATTGTCTGTAGGGAATTTAATAGTGAGGCACCACGGGGCAAGAACAGCTTTGAACGCTGCCAGAGTTGGACGACCAAGGAAAGCATTGTAAGCAGAAAATTCGTCGACAATCACAAGAGTTTGCTAGCGGACCACATTTCTCTCTCCTTCTCCAAGTTCCACAAACAAATCAATGGTCCCTACCGGCTGCTTTGGCTCCCCAGTGAAACCAGCAATTTTCTGCGTTGAGGCTTGCACATCAGCCATAGGGATCTTCATTTGGTCGAATGTTTTCTTAAAGAGAATATTGCAGGACGCGCCACAATCAATGAGAACTCTTCTGACAATAGCTGGTCCGATACCAGCCGAGATGACTAGAGGATCTAAAGTAGGAGCTTCAATACCTGCGGAATCCCTAGCTCTGAACACAATATCATCATCGAAAGTTCTTTGTTGCTTCAAGGGCGTAGCACCTTCCAAAACAAATACATCTTCCTCGGTCGGTACATATTTTAAAGCTCGGGTATACCTTTCCATCTCGCCCCAGCTTCTGCCTGTTGGGTGAGGTCCTCCTGTAATGACATTAATAATGGGCCTCCCAGATTCATGCCCTGCAGCCTTCTCAATCGTCCTAGGCTGTTGAGTAGGAGCCTGTTGTCCCTGACTAGATGAAGCAGGATTGTTGCTATTCTTTTTCACAAATTGCTGCAATTTGTTTTCCCTTAGCAACTCTTCAATCAGATTTTTCAATTGGCGGCATTCGTCGGTTTCGTGACCGGGTTGATTATGGAAGCGGCAGAACTTCCCACTCTGTATAGCTTTTTTCCCGGTCCTTAGAGGAGGAGGTTTAGGAAAGTCAACAGAATCTTTAATGGCAAGGTAGATACGCTCCGGCGTATCTGATAATGGAGTATACTCTGATGGCTTGAAGGATCGGGGCTTCTTCAGATTACTCTGCTTCTTCCCATTGTTATTTTCCCTTTTTTGCCCTACAGATTCATTCTTGCGTGGAACAACAGTGTTATCTTCGGCTTTTTCCAACACTGCCTTTGCCGGTACGGGACGGCTTTCTAAGCGTATGAATTCATCTGCTTTTTTATAGAACTTTTCAAGGGAATTTGGTTCTTTCATGTTTAGCCATTTCCCAAACTCGCTCGACTTGTCAATACCCTTCATCAGATAAGTCAATATCATTCGCGGTTCTGCATTGTCCACCTCAGCTAGCGCTATATTAAAGCGGTTTAAGAAAGATCTGATAGTCTCCCCTGGATTCTGCTCCAAACTTGACAGTGACATGATATCCTTGGCTTTTGAGGCGTATAATCTGAACTGCTCCTTAAACTTCCGGGTTAAGTCAGAAAACTGATCGATAGATCGGATTCGAAGTTTGGTGAACCAAAGTAGAGCTACACCTTCGAGATACACAGGAAAATATCGGCACTTTATTTCATCAGAGGCTCTGGCACCTGTCATGTGCCAATCATACTTGTATAAGAATTCGTTCGGATCACTCGTCCCCCTGTAAGCTGGAATGGTTGGTGGGACAAACTTCCTTGGGAATTCAGCCTCTAAGATTTTCTCAGTAAAAGGAGTTTTACTTGGGGCGAAACCTCATTCTTTCTCGTCTTCAACCCTCTGCATACTCTCTTTCATGATTTGTCGGACCATTCCAGAAAGATACTCCTCATCATGTCGAGTTCTAGATCCACCAACCTCTGGAAGTGTTTGTTCAAAGGGGCTAGCAGCCCTTTCAGGAGCATTTCTTTCTTCAGCATCATGAAGGTTGCCAGCAGAATTCCTCTCATTACCTGCTGGTTGACGGTTTGCCCCAAGCAAATCGTTCAACCTATTTAGAATTAGGGCATTCTGGGCATTTTGAGCCTCGAGTTGCGCATTTTGGGCATTGATCTGTTGGTTCAGCCCTAAGATTGCGGCATCCAGCTCTGCTTTTGTAACTCCGACAGCTGGAGTGACTTGATTCGATATAGGGGAAGTGGAGGTTCCCTCTTGAATATTCCCAGATCTGACAGATCTACTTTTCCTTCCAGGAGCCATAATCTCGGATAGACTTCTGGTTTTCGAGGAAATTCTCTCTACAAACCTTTTTGGAGCAATGATGATAACTCTCCTGAGTTCAATTCTCAGTGAAGGCACCAAAAATGTTAACGCTGAAATTTGAACGCTAACACCCTGGTGTATGAGTTATAGTTGTGAAAGCACCACCCGATAACTCGGGAACAGATTATAATCAGATAATAGCGGAAAAGCAGTAAACAATGACAATTTTATAGTGGTTCGGCTTAAGGGTATAGCCTACGTCCACTTTAAGTACTTTTATTGATGATCTCGTTACAAGCTGATACAATTCTTTCCAAGTACAATACACTTTGGATTACAAGTCACTTAGAACAAGTAGCCTAAACTTCAGTGGAGATTAGAGTCTTCAAAACCATGTTGGATGTGTGTGATCTTTTTCTCGAAGTTGTTTGTAGAATTCTTCGTGTCTTGAGAGCTTTAAGTGTTGGATTGGTTTGGAATGCAGCAGAGTAACGGCGCTCGAAGAGAATGAGCCAAAAGGTCCCTTGAATGTTGGAGGTGGCCATGTATTTATAGGCAAATTTCTGGGCTGGAATTGTTTAAGTCATGAGTCGTGACCGACTCAGTATGAGTCGTAAGTCGTGACCGACTTAAATATCACGAGTCAATAGGCAGTGACATAAGGGAAGCGGTATTGAGTTTGCTCCTTGTTGCTTAGGTCGCCAGCGACTTATAATAGGTCATTAGACATCTTAAGTCACTTAAGTCATTTGAAAACTTAGGTTAGTCTGCCACATGAGTTGTTAACTCCATGAGTCGTTAACCCGTTGAGTCGGCCGTTACTTTTAAGTCGCTAAGGCTATAACCCGGTGAGTCGCTATCCCTCCTGAGTCGCTGAGTCGTAACCCTTCAAGATCGTTGAGTCGTAACCCTTCAAGGTCGTTGAGTCGGTAACTCCTTAAGGACGTTGAGTCGGACTATTCTCTTAAGCTGCTAAGGTTACTAAGTCGTTTGCCTGTTGAGTCGTAACTAGATAGGTCGTTGATTCGGTTCATATGTTAGGTCGGTAATCAGTTGAGTCGGTGTTAACTCCCTTGAGCCGTAACCCTTTAAGTCGCTTTGAGCTTTAGGTCATTAACTTAGTGAGTCAGTGACTTGATGAGTCGTGAGGCTTCCTGAGTCGTAGATCCTTCCTGAGCCGTTAAACACCTTAAGTCGTGGCTCACCCCAGGCCTTAACTCGTTGATTTCTTTGACTCGTGAGCAAGAACGGGGTTAACATGCTCGTGCCAATATCTTTGTGCATATATACATATATAGATAAAATGTATTTATGTACACGTTGATGTACAGTAGGTGGTAGACAATCATCTTTTAAGTTTATTCCTATCTTTCATTTTAAACTTAATGCCTAGCTCTTGTATTTTCGGTTGTCACTTCTGCAGTGAATACCTGTGAATTGGGGCAGGCAAATTTGGTCAGCGGGTTGTTTTTGATTTCTCATGATGTAAGCATTGTTGTATCTAGTATTTATGTTGATTCCTTTTACGTATGTTTTCTGATTGATGTGATGTTAACAACACGACTTTCTGAATTGAAAAGAGGCATAAATAATGAGGAAAATATAGATCAAACACAAAGTCAGTACTACAAGAAACTGGGAAAGAGGGAAAATTTCAAGCGTCATGCATTGTTCTCTATTTTATCCTTCATTATTTTCGGGTTAGTACCTCCTATTGTATACGGATTTGCATTTATTCAAGGAAAGATCATTTCCTAGATGACTATGGTAAAATAACTGAAATGTATTAGAGTTCGTTTATGCTAGTATAGTGTTATTGGAAACGATGCTTGACAACAACCATCATTTCGATTATTGGATTTTGATCCAAATTCATAGCTTCGTAAGAATGTATTTAGCGCCTAGATTATTGGATACTATATCGTAATCAGGAGTGAATGTGCATATAACTAGGGCTATCAATGGGTCTGGTCGGGTAGGGGTCAGCTCAAGTTGGATTCAGGTTGATTTTAAATGGGTTGGGTTAACCTTTTTGTTAAACGGGTTAGAAATAGCTCAACCCGAACCTGAACCTTTTATAAACAGGTTGACCCAACCTGTGTAACCCGATTATAAACAGATCGGGTCTGGTTGGGTCGTCAACGGGTCGGGTCAACCCGTATAAGGTGTAAATGGGTTGTAAATGGGTCAAATTCGGGCTCACGAGTCGGCTGGGTTATAATTGGATCGAGTCAGCCTATATAAGTATAAATGCATTATAAACGGATCAAATTCGGCTTCGTGGGTCAACCCGAAACTCACCCGTTTATAAATGAGTCAAATTCGGTTGACCCGAAAATGGCTCGCTCACTTAACCGGGTCGGGTTAACCTGCTAATTTCCATGTAATCTTCAGTCATGTTGGAAATTGGCAGCCCTACATATAACCTCGGTTAATATGTTTGTTATTATTGGTTTTATCTAAACAAATCGTTGCTTTGCTTAAAAACGTCAATATTAGGCTATCTTTGTTAGCTATACTTGTGAAAATACTTTATGCAGTGATATTACTAAAAGAAAGTTAGGGTAATTTTTCTCTATATTTTGCAATTTCTGAACTATGATTAAACTTTGAATGAAATGCATTTGTGCTAACAAATAGACTAGAAATAAGGTTGTAGAGAGAATGTGATTTCTTCTTTTAAGCATTATTATAAAATATTAACCAAGTTACCTATGTTTTATAAAATGTAACTAAATTTATATATAATAATAATAAATTAACAAAGTTTATGAAAATTTACTAAGTTTATAATCATTATAATAAAGCAGCAAATTATAAGATATGAATCAAGTTTACTAAGTTTTATACAATATAACTAAGTTTATGTTGTTGTTGTAATAATAATAATAAATTACCTTAAGTTATAAAAATTAACTAAGTTTAAAATAATGAAAAGTGAACTAAGTTATTAGAAATGAACTTAGTTACACACAAAAATTCAAAAATGCTTTCTGATGATTAGCAATAACATACATATAGACTACAAGTTAAGATAAATAAAAATTTACGGTTGTAAGATATATTGAATTTATTTATTTAATTAAAATCCGAACCAAGTCTTTGATTGGAGACAAACAACCATCACACGACATATGCACTTCTCAAAGAAAATAAGTTATAAAACTTATGTAGTGTTAGGTATCAACTTTACTTTTTTATATGAAAGAGTGGTCCTCAAAAAGGGGAGAGCACTCATTGATAAATAATATTAATATATATGGTACATCAAATTATACAAATGGAACTTAGGGATCATCACATGGATGATCAAAAGACAAGAAAAAAATAAAAAATAAAAACAAATAGGCAGTGAATGTTTATCGTTATTATACAAGGTTTTTAGCTAAAAACATTCTTTGATGGATTGAAGTGCATAGAATATGATCTTCGTGTGCTACATCGTTTGCATGCGTTAGTTTTTGAAGCCTGAAGTGTTGTTGCTAATAGGAAAGCTAGACTGAAGGTGCATGATATTTGAAAATCGAAACTAGTGGGCAAGCTTGTAGGTAACATAGTTGAGGCTAAACTGAATGAGCTTGCTGAATGTGAGTAGCAAATTACATCTTAACTAAAATCGCTGAGTAGGTGCACGGGTGATTTGAGCTGTCATTGTCCTAAATTGGGGATGGTAGAAGCCTGCCTACATGCTTTGAACAAATCTATTGCAAATGAAGTGGACTGGGCCAGTACATAAGATTGGTAATTAAATATAAATGTAGATTGGCATAATAGTTCAGTGACTGTGCTATTGTGAGGTGAGGGCAATGGCAGCAGGAAGAGCATGCAAAGTTTTGCTAATGTCAGGGGAGGGCAATCACAAGATTGTTGGATTATGTAATATCCTAGGTTGGTGAAACTACATATGCACTAGGCTGATGAATGCACACATAATTATATGACCAGTAAGTAGATAATTTCCTGAATGTGTGCATTGTGTGCATTATGTGTGGTGATATCAAGCAGAGATGGTGATAAATTCATGAATGCGTAATGTGTTGAAATAATAGAAGGTACCTTACTGTTGATAGGGATTTGAGGCTGAGTTGGATAAATAATAATTAAGCACCTAACGTGGACCCAAAGTGGATGTGTATTAGATATCAATGGACCCAAAGTGGACAAATTTATGAAGGTTATAAAATTAACTTTAAAGTAAATTCATAAAAATTAGCTAAGTTAACAACAACACTAGTAGTAATTTAACTTAATTTGGTTTATAATAATAATACCAACAACAATAATCATAATAGCAATTATAATAATAAATAAACCCAGTTTATAAAATTTAACTAAGTTTCATAAAAATTAACCAAGTTTCAGGAAGACCGTGTTATGTTTATGGAAGAAGATTCGCATTTATTGAAGAAGATTCGCATTTATTGAAGAAGATGATTTTGATCGAGTTTTGATGAGTTTGTGATTTTGAATTAAATAAGAGAATCTTTGACATTGATGTAGTGAAATGATTTTCTTAACTAGAGCTTGAAAAACGCGTGCATGTTCTTGAAAATCAAATTTTAAATTAATGTCCTAAAAAATAAAATTATTTTAAACTTTTTCATTTAAACTAATTGACTTTATTTGAAACGTAAATAGGAAGAAACATAAAATTTAGTTTTAACAATTATAAGGATGCATGACCAGATCTTTTCAAATTAAATTTGAATCTTCTTGGCCCTCCAGTCAATCATTGTAGACTAGAGATTTATCTATACTTAATAGTTGTGTAGCAGTGTGGGCATAATATTTGTCACAGCCATGTTGTCGCCATATGCATACAAAAAGAATTAAAGCTATGTTCATTGCAGATATGAAAAAGCAGTAACTGTTAGGCCAAAGGTGCACATTTGGTAGAAGAATGTTAACAACAAATCGTTTTCAAGATAGACCATCAAAAAATTGACCCCTACAAAATGACGTATAACTAACGAAGGCACGTCAAATGCTAATACTCGTACCAATCCATACGCTTATAACTGGCAGTGAATCAAAAGCAAAACATTTGCATTCATTGGATTTGTGATATCCCGGAAATTGGGCAATATAAATTTAATAATCTGTGTTATAAATTTAATTTGATTTGATAATTTTAATAACTGATTTGGAATTTGATTTAATAATCTGTTTTAATAAATATTTAAATTGAAAGATTTTATCTTTTTAAAAGTGAATAAATTGTTTATAATATATATATATATATATATATTTGGATATATCGTAAATTAATAAATTTTGATTTTGAATTTAGTAAATGAATTAATTTTCTAGCTCTAATTTATATTTGATAAATTGGAAATTTGATTTAAATTGGAAATTTGATTTAAATTTGAAATTTAACTTTTCGAAGCAATTCAATAAATAATTTTATGGTTTATACTTATGGAAAATCTTATTTGTTTAAATTTATATTTTTAATTAGCTTGAAGATGAATTTAAAATTTGATTAACATATAAGCTTTGTTTTATTTTCTTTTTTAAATATTGCTTGAAATTTATATACAAGAGTTAAAATACAAATCTCAAAATGATCTTAATTTAGTTACAATCTCTTTCATAAAATCATTTTTAATATTGTTTAATTTGTATTTTAGATAAAAATTATAATACTTAGTTTTTCATAAAACATAAATAGATTTTGTAAGGAATAAAATTGTTATTTTAATTTTAATAGATTTATGTATGCATCTATATATATATATATATAACTTGATTATTAAAATTTGATTTTGAGAAATTAATTTAAAATTTGAATTTAATGTCTTGGATTTAAAGAATAAATAATTAAAAATATTTGAATAAGCTTATACTTAAAATTTGTTTTGTTTTATTTTTTCTATAAAAGATAAGGAAGAAATTCATTTGTATATACATAAGAAATAATGAATTAAGATATAAAAGTTTTTAAACTCAATTTAAATTAAAAATACTTAGAGTACATGTGTAAGTTTCTTAAGATACAAATGGACATGTGTTTACCATATAATAAACTAAAGTGACAAATGTTATACTTAAACCAAGTGTCCTTTTAATTATCTTTTATTTTTGTTAAAATCAAAAATCTACTTGTATTAATACACTTCTTTTCATCTCATTTACCTTTTGCAATTCCTCTTCAAAACTTAAGAAAAATTTTCAGATTCTAAAATCTGAATTCATCTACATTCAAGAACAGAAAAATCAAAAATCTGCAAACCTATTTCCCTCAAAACCAAAACCCTCTGAAATACATTCTGCAAGTCAGAAATCTGTAGCTCTTCAAAGTATAAACTAAAATCATTTGTAAATCCCCTCAAATCTGTTATCACCTTAAAAATCAAACCTGCAACTACATAGTTCAATCATGCCTGCAAATGAAATCAGGGAGCTTAGGCATTTCAGCAATAAATCAAGCCTGCAAATTCTTTTCTGTTTAAGAAAAAGGTACAAACCTGAAATTGTTCCTGGAAAGCATGCATTTGGATTCATTTAGCATCTTAGTCATGCATCATTTTCTAAAAGCCTGCTCTATTTTCCTGGATGCATGCTATTGTAGATCAGGGAGCATTACAGCTATAAACACAAAGTACTACCATCAATTTCAAGTTTAAAAAAAAGCAATCTGAAGCTCAAGCCATAAGCAAAAATTAAAACTAAAATCAGAAGGTCTTCACAAACTCATATGCTCTACCCCTAAAACCAGGTGAGTAACATTTATTTTAAATGAAATTAGTGAATATAGTTGTTTGATTTATCCTGTGATAATCATGTTTGGATTGGTTGAATTTGATTGTATTCTCTGTTATATGTTGAATGCATGTTGCACTGTAACTTATTTAGCCTGTTCTAGTTTCCAGATTGTAGTTATGTACAAATCATGACTTCATGATAAAATTAATGTTATAGTTTAAGGTTTTGTTTGCACAAAAAATGGGCAAACACCTCCTAGTCGTATGATTTAGTTGATTATATGTTGATATAGATAGTTCGGGTGATTTATGCAAATATACGAAATTGATGGACTAAACTGTAAAAGACACACAGATTTATAGTGGTTCGGCCAGAACGTGCCTACGTCCACTTTATATGTTATTCTCCTTTTTCTTTCTGATTACAAGTACAAAGCTTTGTATACAAGTATGTGAAAGTTGTTCTAAAGTTCCTTCCGTGCTTGAGCTCTCAAACTTGTTTGCCATTGTTGTGCCCTTGCCCCTCTATTTATAGAGTGAGGCTGGAGGCAGGGGTCTTGGATGTATATAGCAGTTGGCGAGACTGGGCTGATGCAATCTGGCCTGGCAGAGTTGGTCCGGTTTGCTTTGGTCCGGTGGTTGGAGATGGTTGCACCGGTGGAGCTTTGGTCCGGTGGTTGGAGATGGTTGGACCGGTGGAGCTTTGGTTCGGTGGTTGTTGGTGGGAGATGAGACCTTGGTCCGGTATGGTTGGTTTGGCTAGGACGTGGAGATGTGGTGGTTCGGTGGAGGGTGAGGTTTGGCTCGGCAGTGGTTGGTCCGGTGTTGTCGATTCGGTGGTTGGTCCGGTGTTGTTGAGGAGATGTTTTGGTTCGGCTGGGGAATGGTCCGGTGGTAGAGGCCGGAACTCGGTTCGGCAGGTACGAGAAGAGGTTGGTTCGGCTTTGAGGTGGAGTGGTGGCGTCTCCTTTTCTTTTTGGATCGGTGGTGGTGGAAACGCACCCAACATTTGCCCCCCAAAGTAGGGCATATGCATGTATATGGCGTGCTTTGTTTTCTCGTGGTTTGGATGGTTTCATTCGGTTGTGAGTGCCGAACTGATTGGTCTGGTTACCCTGCGCTCGCCTATAAGTAGGGGCATCATGCCACTGTCATTCCTTCACCTTTCGAGATAGCCGAACCAATTGATTTCCGAATAAAAATCCCATTCTTGCCGAATCAGGTGAGATCTTATTCTGCCGAATGTGTGTTTGTTCTCAACTACCGAATGGACTCGGGAACCTTGTGTACCGAATGAACATGAAAACCTTGTTTTACTGAATGGGATAGGGAGTTTGAGTGCCGAATGGCCCTTTGATATTGTACTACCGGATGTGTTCGGGGACCCTGTGTACCGAATGAACTTGAAAAACCTTCGATTACCGGATGTCCTCAAAGACTATCAATACCGAATGAATTCGGGAGCTTAAATGTCGGATGTCCTTTTGTGTTTTGAATCGTGAATGAAACTCCATGCTGCATGTACTTGTTCGTTTACATTTTCATACTCCTTGTTCTAACAATACGTCTTTCCGGTGATGCAGATAATGTCTCACAAAGTGGAAACTCGATCAGATAAGAGAAAATCGAAGGGAGAAGGAGAGTCCTCCGCAGTGCCCCCAGCCCAATTAGGACCGGGACGACAGGGGCCCATCCCGAGATCGCTAGTGGATGGATATGGTCCTCAGGAGCTCTTGAACTCTCCTCCTAACTGCTTTCCTAGCTCCCTCCGAGAGGAGCAGCTTGATGTTATATCCCGCTCCTTTGGGATTGATAGACCACTCATGCTATTGCCGGGGGACGGAGTGATGTCGTACAATCCCCCTGAAAGATATTTTGCATATAGTAGGTACCATTGCATGTGCGGGGCCATTCCTCCGATCAATGCGTGGATAGTCAGCTTCATTACTTACCTGAAAGTGGCTCCTTTTCAGCTTCAGCCCAACTCCTACGCCATCTTAGTGTGTCTATTCGTTATCTTCCAGAGGAGATATGGGCGCCCCCTTCTAACCGGGAAATCCGATATCTATACAATCTGAGGGGCTACAAGAAGGGGTCTCCGTACATTAGTTTAGAGTTAGCCGTGTCCTTCAAGCCGGTCTTGGACTTATACTCGAAGTTTACCATGTTTAAGAAGGAATGGTTCTTCGTCAAGGACGACTCTGTTTCTTTTCGCCTTTTCACTTCTGGCTGTAAGTTGAATTCCACTTGTAATTTCTTTGTCCCGACTGCAATGCTTCTTCTTATATGCTTTTATTTCTTGCTAGCGACAGGTGGCTTTGCGGTCGTGGAGAATGATCGCCTGGTACAGATGGCCGTGGAGATAGAGGGTATCTCTGGAAGGGACAGGTCAGCTTCTTACCTAATCAGGAATGCCACTCTCCTGGAGCACAACCTGATTCTGCCACGTCAATCCGTGGTCAAGTAGAGAGATACAGCCGAGGAAAGGGCTGCTAAAGCTAAAGATGGGGCTACTGCGAAGAGCAGCAAGAGGAGGCCTTTTACAAAGCCTTCAGTTGTCGGAGGTAAGAAGCTCAAGAAGTCCGACGGCCCTTCCCCTAGCACGTGCCCAATTACTCCGGGGGAGAAAGACGTGGAGGAGGATAGAGGTGAAGGCGAAGGAGGCGATGTAGGAGGAGAGGCAGAGAGCGGAGACGACAGAGAAGGTGATGGTGGTGGTGATGGCGCCGGGGCTTTTCCTCCTGGCCAAGCTGGCGAGATTCAAGAGTGGACGGATGATGCCTTCCACCAGGCTTTTGAGGGGTTGGAGGAAGGATCAGCCTTGGTGGAGAAATCGAAGAGGTCTGATAAGGCCGGGTCCGGTGCCAGTCTATCTTCTGAGAGTATTTCAGCTAAGGCAACTCCGGTGGTTCAAGGTGAATTCTTAACGCCTTCTTTTAACTTCACACGTTTCTTGATTCATAGTTTTATGCATGCTTTTAACACTTGGTTTTTATTCCAGGAAGGGGTAAGGTGGCCAAGACATCAGATATTCGGCACCGCCTTGAACGGTATAAGTTACTCAAAGCTTCCACCAAACCAAAGCCGTCAGCTAGTCGTCCTAGAGATGAGGTTAGATATCGCCCTCTTCTCGGAGTTAATGAAGAAGATATGCAAAAGAGAAAGAGGGGCCGATCTTCGTTTGAACCTTCACCTGGCCCTCAGCCTCCAGCCTAGCCTATACATGATATTACTGAGGAGGATACTGAGCTTATGCCTTCCCCACATCCGTCCGAAAATCCAACCGTCGCCCCGATAGACCATCCTGGTTTGGTTCGCAACCCATTTGCCGGCCATCCGGATCTGGACCCGAGTTTTCAGGATATCTCTTTTGACGAGGCCACGGGTGAGCATCTTCTTCCGCGCAATCCCATGGTACGGGTGCTTGATGAGGCTAAGTCCTTAGACCTCGATTTGCTTACTACTCGGATAGTTACCATGGAGGACGAAGCCAAGGCTAATATTGATCGGGTTGCGGAGGAGACCAGGAAGTTGATAGGGCATCATGCCCGTCTGGTCAAGGCTGGAGAGGAGATTGGGACTGCTAATATTCGGTTGCGGCTAAAGGTTGTTGATCAGGCCAAACAGCTTGCCGATCAAGCCATTCAGATTTCTCAGCACGAGGCAGCCTCCAGGCGGTTGAAGGAGACTATGGAAGAGGCTAGTAGGGCAGAACTATGGAAGATGGAGGCCGCCTGCAAGGAGCGGATTGACATAGCCATTACTACGGTGGATGAGGTTCGGAGGGCGGATCTCGAGAAGGTAGAGGAGTTATCTAGGAGGCTGGAGGCCGCAGAGCTTGCTCAGGCCAGGCTAAAGGAAGAGATGGAGGAAATGAGGAGGTCTCTCCAGGCTGACCGCTTGAGATATCGATCGGAGAGGGATGTTGCCATCGCTAAGTTGCTGTCCTCCGAGGCCTGGGTGAGGGAGTTTGAGGAGAATGAGGGGATGATGGATGAGATGTTGCAGGATATGTACTTCCGTACTTGGAAGCAGGGTAATCTATCCTGGATGGATGACTATCCCCGGATCATGGCTAGGATATATCTCCGGGCTTTGGAGGAGGCCAAGGCCGATGCGGATAAGGAAGGTGGAGCGGCATTCAGGATGGATGTGGTTACTGCCCAGTTCTCAAAGGAGGAGAAGGTAGCGGTGAAGGAGGGGATGCGGCTACTTGCTGCGGAGGAAGCCGGTTTGTAGTTGGGGGATGAGGACCAAGGAGCGGGTGTTGGTGAGTTTTCCCTTTTTAGCTTTTCATAACTTGATCGTTCGTTGTCGGTTTAATGGACTCTTTTCCTGAATTGGACATGTGGGGCCTCTGGTCATCATGATGGGAGCTCCAATCCTGCAGTCAAGTAGATTCGAAGAGCTGGTAGGACGAGGGTGGAGCACGGGTGCAGTTGGTTATTTTATTTGGTCTGCTTGACATTCCTGTACATGCTAGTTCAAAACATTAATGTACTCTTAAGTTGTAATTAGGTTATTGAACGTCTTTATGTAAGTTTATAACATAAGCTGATTCAGTTATATTTTGAATGCTGTTATTATTTTGAAGTGCTGTATAAAAAACATAGTTATGCATATGCCTGTGATTTAATTGTGTTCGATGTTAAGCTTTTGCTCGAAATATAATCTCATGTTTTGCAATGTTATGAATAAGTCATAGCTACATGATTATGTATAAGAGAAAAGAGTACCGCCCTTCATGTTCTGGTTGCAGAGGGTAGCTTTGGACATCTTGTGTAATTGACCATGGATGCGGCTGAGTGCCTTGTCACCCAGTTTGCGGGCTCAGATTCTCGTGAGTGAATGCCTCCTATTTAGTGTCTTGTACTTTGGGGACCGTTATACAGGATACAAGAAAAGTATTTAAATGGAATGGAAATATAGGAAAAGTAAAACTTCCAGTCACAGAAGGCCGTCGATATGCTTAAGTTCGTGGCAAACGGGTTTTGTAGTAACTTTCCCTAGCTGTGGGTCTTGGAGACATTTGTCACCCATCTTGCGCCTCCGCGGGGAGTTTATCTTTTTTACCACAGCCGCACTCAAGACATATCGGAGCCGAGATCGCGCACAGTAACTACCCGAGCCATTATGGACCATAATCGTGGGTTTTATTCGATTTACTGTGGCCGGCTAGCGTGGGTGCCGATCGTCAACCGTGAACTACCTCTGGCTGGCCACACCTTATGTTGGGGCTTAAAGTAGGTTCACAGTTGCCGGCGAGCCGAATGCCGTAATGAGCTGCCATCGGCTATAGTCGGCCTTCCTGATGGCTTATAATCGGCTCAATACAGTTGGCTTTGAGGGCAGTTGCGAGCAATGAGTTAACCCGCAGCAGAGGGATGCTGGAGCAAAAGTGTCTCATTGGCGAGTGCATAGAATCGCATAGTACCTGTTGGGTCTTTTCCAGGTGAGGTTGCGCCGCGATGTTCCAGTACGGAAATGTCGTTATACATGATTTCGTTCAACAGAAAAGGATAACGCTTAACAAGCAGCTAAGATATAAAGGAACAAGTTAAAAAGAGACAAGATTTTTAAAGTGGTTCGGCACGAAAATGCCTACGTCCACTGATTCTCTTTGTTTATTCACTTCATATGGGCAGTACAAGTTAAGAAAAATATCGACGGAGGTGTTGGATGTTCCATGCCCTCTGGAACACCTCTCCGTCCACTGTTGACAAAATATAAGCTCCGTTGTGGAGATCTTTATGAATTACATAAGGTCCGTCCCAGATTGGATCTATCGCTCCGGGGCGTGGGAAGATCCGCTTGAGGACAAGATCTCCTTCTGTAAGCTGCGGTGCTTGACTTTAGAGTTGTATTGTGCTGCTACTTTTTGCTTGTGAGTTGCCGCTTTAAGTGCTGCATCATTTCTTCTTTTTTCAATTAGATCCAAAGACATGTGTAGGAGTTCTTCATTCTCTTCTGGGTTGTAGTGGATCCTACGGTGGGAAGGCACTACAGTTTCAACTGGGAGCATGGCCTCCGATCCGTATGCCAAAGAGAAAGGAGTATGCCCTGTTGATGTTCTCTAAGATATGCGGTAAGCCCAAAGTGCCGTAGGAAGTTCATCCACCCAAGCGCCTTTTGACTTTTCAAGTTTCTTCTTGATTAGGGTTTTGAGGATTTTGTTGACAGCTTCGACTTGTCCGTTTTCCTGGGGGTAAGACACAAATGAGAAGCTTTTGTGAATTCCGTGTTCTTGGCACCAGTCGGCGAATTCCTCGCTGTCAAATTGAAGTCCATTGTCCGATATGATTTTGAGTGGAACCCCGTACCTGCATAAAACATTTTTGATCAAGAAGTTAATAACTTTTGCCGAAGATATTTTATTTAGAGGCTCCGCTTCCACCCATTTGGTGAAATTGTCAACTGCTACTATGGCATATTTGGCTCCGCCTCGGCCCATTGGCAGTTCGCCAATCAAGTCAATTCACATATTGCAAAGGGCCAAGGGCTGGTCATTTGAGTAATCTCGTTTGTTGGTAGTCGAGGAATTTTAGCAAATTTCTTACATCTGTCACATCTTTTGACGAAGTCTAAGGCGTCTTTGTTTAAGGTAGGCCAGTAATATCCATATCGAAGTATCTTCTTTGCCAGAGTCTGCCCACCAGTGTGATCTCCGCAACTTCCTCGATGTATGTTGGATAAGATCTCCTTGGCTTCCCTTCCAGCGACACACCTTAATAAGGGATTAGAGAAGCCGCGTCGATAGAGGATGCCTTCTTGTATCGTGTAGCGGGAAGCTTTCCTCAAGATTTTCTTGACTTCGTTATGCCCGTCGGGCAGGGTGCCATCTTGTAAATATTTTCGGATAGGAGTCATCCAAGTTTCCTCTTCGATTGCAGCTATCTTGTTCATTGTCTCGTAACTCGGGGTTAGTTGCTGTGAGATTGTTATTGTTCGGGAAGCGGCGCCGTCCTTCATGCTAGCTTGCTTTGCCAATTCGTCGGCCTCCTGATTCTCTTCTCGAGGAATGTGTTTGATTAAATTGTGATCCAACTGATTGGGTAGCAGCTTGGTCTTCTTTAGATATGTTGTGAGTCGTTCTCCTCGAGCCTGGAATTCTCCCAGTATTTGATTTACAATAAGTTGAGAATCACTATGGAGACATAAAGAACCGACTCCAATCTCCAGGGAAAGTTCTAATCCGGCTATCACTACTTCGTATACCGCGTCATTGTTAGTGGCAGCGAACTCCAACCTTAGGGTGTAGTGCAGCTTCCTTCCCCTGGGGGTGATTATCACAACACCTTCCCCCGAGCCTTGTTCATTTGATGCTCCATCAACGAAGAGGTTCCACTTGATATTTTCTGCTACTTCAGATTGCTCCTTACCTTCGTTAGTAGTGAGTTCGGCAATGAAATCAGCTATGGCTTGTCCCTTGATAGCGGTGCGAGGATGGTAGGTAATATCATATTGACTCAGTTCAATGCACCACTTAAGTAGTCGCCCGGAAGTGTCGGGGCGATGGAGTACTTGCCTTAGTGGTTGATCGGTTAAAACTCTGATGGAATGAGATTGGAAGTAGTGTCGCAGTTTCTGTGACATGATTAGCAAACAGTATGCTAGCTTTTCAAGTTTAGGGTATCTGGCTTCTGCCCCTGTGAATCTCTTGCTTACAAAGTGTACGGGTCGCTGTGCATGGTTGTCCTCCCTCACCAAAGCGGCGCTTAATGCATGGGACGATACAGCAAGGTACAGGTATAGTTCCTCGGCTTCATTTGGAGTTGAGAGTACTGGTGGTCTTTGGAGGTGTTCGATTAAGTTAAGGAAGGCTGTCGAGCATTCGTCAGTCCATTCGAACTTTCCTTTGTCTTTCTTAAGAGCTTCGAAGAAAGGGATGCATTTGTCGGTTGCTTTAGAGATGAACCTGCTTAGGGCAGCCACCTTCCCATTTAGGCTTTGCATATCTCTTCGAGTGGATGGTATCTTGATATCTTGCAAGGCCCGGACTTGTTCGGGGTTCGCATCAATCCCCCTGGCATGGACGATGAATCCTAAGAACTTTCCCGACGATACTCCGAAGGAGCACTTTAAAGGTTTCAGTTTCATTCCATATTGGCGAAGTACTTGAAACATCTCGTTCAGGTGGTTTATATGATCGTTGGCTTTCCTTGATTTCACCAGCATGTCATCCACATAAACTTCCATAGTTCGCCCTATTAATTTCGCAAACATCTTGTTGACGAGGTGCTGATAAGTAGCTCCGGCGTTTTTAAGTCCAAAAGGCATTACTTTGTAGCAGTACAATCCCCGGTCAGTGATGAAACTAGTGTGATCTTGATCGGGGGCGTGCATAGGGATCTGGTTATATCCTGAGTATGCGTCCATAAAGGATAAGAGTTCGTGTCTGGCTGTGCTGTCCACGAGCTGGTCGATTCGGGGGAGTGGGAAGCAGTCTTTCGAGCAAGCGTCATTTAAGTTGGAGAAATCGATGCATGTTCGCCACTTCCCATTAGCTTTCTTTACCAGTACCGGGTTGGCGATCCATTCTGGGTAGATGGCTTCTCGTATGAAGTCATTGGCAAGTAAGTTCATTACTTCTTCCTCGAGGGTTGCCGATCGTTCTGCCCCTATGCTCCTCTTTTTCTGCTTCACTGGCACCTTGGTGGGATCGATGTTCAGTATGTGGCATGCTACGTCTGGAGAGATTCCTGTCATGTCGGCGTGCGTCCACGCAAATACATCCATGTTGTGGCGAAGAAAATCGACGAGTTGGTCTTTCAACTCCGCTCTTAACTGAGACCCGACTCTCAGCAGTCTACTCGGGTTGTGTTTGTCTACAGATACAAATTCCATAGCCTCTACAGGCTCGGCAGTGGCCTCCTCCTCTTTGTCCCTGGGGTCTAATTCATTGAAAGGGTCACTGGTATATCGAAGAGGAGGGGCTTTCTTTAGTGCTATGCTTCCAAGTTTTTCAAGCAGAGAGTAGACTCTGCATTTTTCCCTTTATCTTTTCTGCGGTTATTGCGAAGTTCAGTTACATAGCAGTCTCGAGCAGCGTCTTGATCCCCCTCAGTTTCTCCTACTCCATTATCTGTTGGGAATTTCATTTTCAGGCACCATGGGGCTAGGACAATTTGGATGTCAGACAAGGCTGGTCTTCCCAAAAAGGCGTTGTAGGCCAGTGGCTTTCTATTAGCACAAATGTTTGTTTTCGCACAACGGAGCGGGGATGACTTCCTATTTCAACAAAAAGGTCCAGTTGCCTGAGGGGAATCTTCGCATCTCCAGTGAAACCATGTAGTGGTTTGTTGCAGGGAGACACATCCTTCATTGACAGCTTCATTTTGTCGAAAGCAAGCTTGAATAGGATATTTACCGAGCTTCCAGTGTCTACTAAAATTCGAAAAACTTTTGCTGGACCGAACCATACAGAGATGACCATAGGATCCATGTGTGGGTACTGCCTTCCCTCTAGATCACGCCTACTGAATGTGATGCCGTCCTTCTCTTTCCGTTTCGGGTGGCGTTCTTCCATAACAGAGTTAACGTAGCCTTCATCATTTTTAAGTGACTTACCGTATCTTTCCATCTCTGCCCAGCTTCTGTCGGCGACGTGTGGTCCTCCTGATATGGTATGGACCACTATCTTCTCTTGATTAGAGCCGTTCATGTTGCGATTTCCTCCACCTACTTCTGGGAGGGGTAGCCCAGGTTTCTCATTGGCAGGAGTCGAAGTCCTGTTCTGGTTTTTTACATAGCGTTCCAGTTTCCTCCTTCTAATGTGTTCTTCAATCAAGTCCCGAAGATGGTGGCATTCATTGGTGTCATGTCCGTGGGATTCGTGGAAGCGGCAGAACTTTCCAGACTTCAGTGCGTTATGTGACTCCTTCTTGTGCGGGGGCGCTTGTATCTAACTTCGTCTTGAGTGCCTAGGAAGATGTTTTCGATTGTTTCATTCAAAGGAGTGTAGGAGTCAAATCTTGGTCCTGGTCGGTACGAGCGCTTTTCTCCCTTCTTGCCCCCAGCACTGTCTCCAGAGTCACTTCTCCGAACATCATTTGTTGCAGCGGGAACCTTGTCCGGAGCTGTCTTAGCCTGTTGCCCTGACTGCCTCTCAGTCGCAGCGTCTTCAAGTGTCATATACTTTCCAGCTTCATGGAAGAAATCAGGTAAAGTAGTTGGTTTTTCCTTGGTTAGTCTTCTAGCAAATTTAGTATCCAGATGTACACCACTGCAGAGGGCCATTAGGATAAGTTTCTCGTCGGCATCTTGGACTGCTGCCGCTGCATCGTTGAATCGGGTTAGATATTGTTGCACTGTCTCTCCGGGCTTCTGTTTGATATTAGATAAGGAATAAGCGTCCTTGGGTTGTTCCACATGGATGTGGAACTGGCTGATGAACTTTTCTTTCAGCATTTCCCATGAGTTGATGGACCCTTGGGGTAGGTGGCAGAACCAGGAGGTAGGTAGATCTGCCAAGAAAGGGGGGAAGCATTTGCACAATACTCCCTCGTTGCTCCGCTCATGAGCATATGCTGGGTGTATCTCTGTAAGTGTACTATGGGGTCAGAGGTTCCCTTGTAAGGTTCCATCGTTGGCATTTTCCATTCCCGAGGGGTGATGGCGATTTCGATATTGCGGGTGAAGGGGCTGGTTACCCTAGCGCCTATCCTCCGATCCCTTTGCTCCCGTTGGACGCATTCTCTGAACAATCGCGCCATCCTTTCATCAGAACTTGGAGCGGATAGAAATGAGTTTGGCTCTTCCCTGCAGGACTGATTCTGTCCATACGGCTTGTAGGGATGGTATCGTTTGTCCCTTCTAACATTCTCCAATGGCTGCCTCTGGTCTTCTGGGGGCGTGCTGGGGTCAGCCACATTTGGCCCTTGCCTTGATCTTCCCCTGCTGGGTTCTGTTCTCAGCACTTCCTCGGGTCCAACTTCGGGCCGGACTCCATCTCGGCCCCGTCTACTGGTGTTTTCATGGTTAGGTAGCATGACCGGCTCAGCCACATCCGACCCCTGCCTGGCACCTCCCCTGTTGGGTTCGGTTCCAAGTGTTTCCTCGGGTCGGAATTCGGGCTGAGTCCGGGCTTGGCCCTACCATGGTTGTTTCTGTTGTTAGCCTCTTCGAAGAAGAAAGACCTTTGTCGCCTCCTAGATCCTCCAGACCGGGACCCACCCCATGATTCAGTGTTACGGTTGGATTCTTCAGCATCCCTTAAGCGTGACATGAGTTGGTCCACCAAGGCTTCTTGTTGAGACGTGAAGCGTTTAGTTACTTCAGCCACGATCCTGTCCAGATCCGCCCTTGTAATTGGTTGTTCCGTAGCGGGGGCTGTCGGATTTGCCTGATTTGAATTTGCCGTTGGAACCTGACGATTGTCTTGGTCCCTAATCACTGGATCTGGGATACTGCCAGTTGCAACGTTCTTTCCTTTTTAGTATCTTTCTTGCGCCCGGGAGGCATGTTTTCCGAATGAACGATGCTGACAGGAAAAGGATTAAGTGGGAGAAGCTGAAGCTTCGAGCTCCTGAGTTCAGTTCTCAGTGAAAGCACCAAAAATGTTTGCATAAAAAAAGGGCAAACACCTCCTAGTCGTATGATTTAGTTGATTGTATGTTGATCTGGATGGTTTGGGTGATTTATGCAAATATACGAAATAGATGGACTAAACTGTAAAAGACACACAGATTTATAGTGGTTCGGCCATAACGTGCCTACGTCCACTTTATATATTATTCTCCTTTTTCTTTCTGATTAAATGTACAAAGCTTTGTATACAAGTATGTGAAAGTTGTTTGAAAGTTCCTTCCGTGCTTGAGCTCTCAAACTTGTCTGCCATTGTTGTACCCCTGCCCCTCTATTTATAGAGTGAGGCTGGGGGCAGGGGTCTTGGATGTATACAACAGTTGGCGAGCCTGGGCTGATGCAATCTGGCCTGGCAGAGTTGGTCCGGTTGTCTTTGGTCCGGTGGTTGGAGATGGTTGGACCGGTGGAGCTTTGGTCCGGTGGTTGGAGATGGTTGGACCGGTGGAACTTTGGTTCGGTGGTTGTTGGTGGGAGATGAGACCTTGGTCTGGTATGGTTGGTTCGGCTATGACGTGGAGATGTGGTGGTTCGGTGGAGGGTGAGGTTTGGCTCGGCAGTGGTTGGTCCGGTGTTGTCGATTCGGTGGTTGGTCCGGTGTTGTTGAGGAGATGTTTTGGTTCGGCTGGGGAATGGTCCGGTGGTAGAGGCCGGAACTCGGTTCGGCAGGTACGAGAAGAGGTTGGTTCGACTTTGAGGTGGAGAGGTGGCTTCTCCTTTTCTTTTTGGATCGGTGGTGGTGGAAACGCACCCAACAGGTTTTAAGCCCAGTATGTTATGTAATATAAGATAGAGTTTAATCTTATAAAAAAATGAAAATAAGGATAAACTGAGATGACTCTGTATAAAAAAAATATGCTGCAGAGCAAAAATTTCTGTAAACCATATCTAAATGTTCAGATTTATTTATTTAATTTTATAAATAAATTAGTTGATTAATAACTTGATTTTTAAAACCATAATCTGAATTTTTAGTTTGCATTCAACTAAATATTTCTGATTTAACGAGAAAACACAATTGGGGCTGGTTCTGTCAATCTAGGGGTTTGAAGTTGCTTGTGTCTCTTTTGTTGATGGAGTAATGTGTGTAGTTTAGAGGAAAAATAATAGATGATGGATTAAAGCAATAAGGAGAAGTGATTTGGGTTTGAAATTTTGAACCCTAGTTTTTCTGTGCTTAAGAAATTGGATCACTGTGATCAAATTAAGTAACTGAGCTTTACCTATTTTGAGATGATGGTAGCTGGGGTGTGGGGGAGTCTATGGCCGGAGGTGGTACCTTTTTAGTGGTCAGAGGCGAGAGAATGCTGATGATCTTCATTTCGACATTTTCCAGTATTGGTACCCGAATGCTTGATTTTGGATTTAGGGTTGCTGTAGTTGAATTGAAGGTTGAGTTGGTGTTTGGAGAGGATTGTTGACTTGCGTAGGGGGTCGTGAGGGGTCGGAGATGGATTTTCCAGTGGTGCAGGTGCACGATTATTGATGGCGTATCAGTGTTTTGGGGAAGATGGTTTTCCAGTGTTTGTTTCGGGTTGTTTCTCATGTAGCTCGAAGGATTAGGGCATGGGACTCGGGGGTATGGGATGGTTGACTCAGAGTAGATGTCGAGCAGGCTCAGGTGGTTCAATTGTTTCAGGTTTGTGAAAACCTGAGTTGTTTATGAATTTAAATAATTGCAAAATGAAAAAAAATGATGATACTCGTGTTACTCTAGTGATTTCGAGTTCGCTCGAGCTAAATTGTTGCAGTTTAGAATTTGTCGTATTTCAAATTTTAAACTGAATATCAAAAATACTATGTAAAGAATTTAATTAAGTTTTAAATCTAACTTTAAATTGTGAATTCAATTTTTGGTTCGAATCTTGATTGGAAATAAATAAGCTTTTAAATTTAAACTTGTTTTAACTTTAAAGGAGTTTATTGTTTAAAAATATTTTAAAGAATTTGAATTTTAAATTTGAAATTGAAATATGAAGTAATGTTTAAACAAAATGTAAATTTTGATTCAAATTTGGATTTGAATCTTTGTTTAAAAATAAATTTAAGTTTATAAATTTAAGTGCTTAAACCAAATTTAAACGATAATGTAAAAATTTAAACGGTTTTAATTTAGAAAAAGAAATTTATTTTAACTTTTATAAAATTTCTTTTGTAATTAAAGTATTATTATCAATTAAAAGTTTTAGATCGATTTTAAAACTTATTATAGTTAAATAATAATTTAATGTTTTGTATTCCATTTAATTATTAGGATAATTAAATGAACAATTAATTTATTTAAGGAATAAATAAAATGGTAATTGTTAACCCTATCTCGTTCACGAGTTAACAGGTCCATGAGTTAAGCAGCTCACGACTCAAAAGGCTTCACGACTTAAGGAAATGAATGGTCTACGGCTTAAAAGGATTGTGTGGCTTTGAACATGTTACGACTTAAAGAAACACACGACCTAAGGATTTTTACGACTTAAGACCTCTACGGGATAGGAAGCCTTACGAGTTAAGCTTCCTACGACTCAAGGCATCTACGAGTTAAAGGATACACGAATTAGAAACCTCCTACGAGTTAAAGCCTCTACGAGTTAAGGAGTACCCGAGTTAGGCTGCTTACGAGATAAGCGGCTCACGAGTTAAGAAGAGATAACGACTTAAGACCCTGATGACCTAAGGAGTCTATACGACTTAAGGGAGCTACGACATAACAGATTAAAGCTTGACCGAGTTAACAAGTGTTACGACTTAAAAAAGGTGTACGACCTAAAGACACTATCTCTTAACTCGTCTACGAGTTAGGACTCGCCTTCACAAAGCCTGAACTCAGCTTTAAGCCGAAGGCAGCTGGTTAAGTCAACCACGACCTACGACTTATGATGAGTCGTATACGACTTATACAAACAAGCCAGAAACTACAACCAGATAACTCGTAAACGACCTAGTACTTGAAGCGTGGGTTCGAAAAAGGCAGGAAGCTCTCTACAAACCAGAGACTCAGCTCAATGAGTCGGTCACGACTCATCCTAAGTCAGCAACGACTTACCTTAAGTCGGCAACGAGTTAGGACTTAGCAACTTTTTTCACCCAGAACTCTCTATAAATAGACATCCACCTCCAACTCTGGGGGGGACTTTTGGTTCATTCTCGAAGCGCCAAAACTCTGCCATTTTCTCGACTCAAGCAACACTTCAAGCACTCCAAACATCGAAGACGTTACATCAAATTCAAGAGAGAGAATCCCCATCATTTATCATGTGTTTGAAAGATAATTCTCCGTCAAAGTTTGTACTAACAGTCTAGAGTGGATTGTAATTGAAGAAAGTTGTATAAGTTGTACTTGTTCAGCAATAAAGAGATCAAAGTGGACGTAGGCTCGATTTTAGGCCGAACCACTATAAAACTGTCGTCTTTTACTGCTTTTCTGCAATTTCTCTACTTGTATCTTGTTCCCGTACCAACGGGTGGTGCTTTCATAACTGTTATCTACTCACTGGGGTGTTAGCGTTTAAATTTTAGCGTTAACATTTTTGGTGCTTTCACTGAGAATTGAACTCAGGACAACTGTCATCATTGCTTCACAGAGATTTGTAGAAAGAATTTCTTTAAAAACCAGAAGTCTATCTGAGATTATGGCTCCTGGAAGGAAAAGTAGATCTGTCAGATCTAGAAACATTCAAGAGGGAACCTCCGCTTCCCCTGTGCCTAATCAACCTACTCCGTCTGTTGGAGTTACGAAAGCGGAGTTGGATGTTGTGATTCTAGGGTTAAACCAGCAGATAAACGCCCAAAATGCACAACTAGAGGCTCAAAGTGCCCAGAATGCTCTGATTCTGAATAAGTTGAACGATTTACTTGGGGCAAACAATCAACCAGCTGGAAATGAAAGGAACTATGCTGGCAACATTCATGATGTTAGTGAGAGGAATGCTCCGGAAAGGGCTACTAGTCCCTTTGAGCAGGCAGTCCCTGAGGCTGGTGGATCTAGAACTCGGCATGATGAGGAATATCTTTCTGAAATGGTCCGGCAGATCATGAAAGAAAGTTTGCAAAGGGTTGAAGATGAGAAGGAATGGGGTTTCGCCCCGAGTAAAACCCCGTTTACTGAAAAAATCTTGAAGGCGGAATTTCCAAGGAAGTTTGTCCCTCCGACTATTCCAGCTTACAAAGGGACAAGTGATCCGAATGAGTTCTTGTATAAATATGATTGGCACATGACAGGTGCCAGGGCCTCCGACGAAATAAAGTGCCGATATTTCCCCGTATACCTGGAAGGCGTGGCTTTACTGTGGTTCACCAAGTTGCCAGTCCGATCTATCGATCAGTTTTAAGACTTGACCAGAAAATTCAAGGAGCAGTTTAGACTATATGCTTCGAAGGCCAAGGACATTATGTCACTATCGAGTTTAGAGCAGAATCCTGGTGAGTCTATCAGATCCTTCTTGAACCGCTTCAATATAGCACTGGCTGAGGTGGACAATGCTGAACCACGAATGATATTGACTTATCTGATGAGGGCTATTGATAAGTCAAGCGAATTTGGGAAATGGTTAAATATGAAGGAGCCAACCTCTCTCGAAAAGTTCTACAAAAAAGCAGATGAATTCATTCGCTTGGAAAGCCGTCCTTTACCAGTAAAGACAGTGTTGGAAAAAGCAGAAGACAACACTGTCGCTCCACGCAAGAATGAATCGGTGGGGCAAAAAAGGGAGAATAGTAATGGGAAGAAACAGGGTAATCTGAAGAAGCCCCGATCCTTCAAGCCATCAGAATATACTCCATTATCACATACACCGGAGCACATCTACCTGGCCACTAAAGATTCCGTCGATTTCCCTAAACCTATCCCTTTGAGAACCGGGAAAAAAGCCATACAGAGTGGGAAATTCTGCCGCTTCCACAATCAACCCGGTCATGAGACTGATGAATGCCGCCAGTTGAAAAATCTGATTGAAGAGTTGCTGAGAGAAAACAAGTTGCAGCAATTCGTGAAAAAGAATAGCAACAATCCTGCATCGTCGAGTCAGGGGCAGCGGGCTCCTGTTCATCAGCCTGGGGCAGGTGAGAAAGCTACGGGGCATGAATCTGGAAGGCCCGTTATCAATGTCATTACAGGGGGGCCTCACCCAGCTGGCAAGAGCTGGGGTGAGATGGAGAGATATTCCAGGGCTTTGAAATATGCTCCAGCCGAAGAAGACGTCTTTGTTTTAGAAGACACTACGCCCCTGAAACAACAGAAAACTTTCAGCGATGATATTGTTTTCAGAACCAGGGATTCCACAGGTATAGAAGCTCCTACCCTAGACCCCTTGGTCATCTCGGCTGGTATTGGACCGGCCATTGTCAGAAGAGTCCTCAATGACTGCGGAGCATCATGCAATATCCTCTTCAAGAAGACATTTGACCAGATGAAAATCCCTATGATTGATGTACAAGCCTCATCACAAAAGATCGCTGGCTTCACTGGGGAGCCAAAACAACCAATTGGGACCATCGATCTGCTTGTAGAACTCGGAGAAGCAAAGAGGAAAGTGGTCCGCAAGCAAACATTTGTGATTGTCGATGAGTTTTCTGCTTACAATGCTTTTCTTGGCCGTCCAACACTCGCAGCATTCGAAGCTATCCTAGCCCCGTGGTGCCTCACTATTAAATTCCCTACTGACAATGGAGTAGGAGTTATAAAAGGGGATCAAAATGCTGCGCGAGAGTGCTATTTGACAGAGCTGCGAGAGTCAAGAAAAAGAGAAATGGGGAAGGATGCGGCAACCCCAGTCCGCATCAAAGAACCAGCCTTGTAGCAATTACGGGGCGGACCCTGCACTGGCGAGCACAGCGGGGCACGGAAAGAAATGGATCCCAGAAAAGCCAGTGCAGGGGAGAATAGAGTGGTACCGGTGGAAACGACAGTTCCGGTACCTGTTGACCCGAAGGACCCAAATAAGGTGTTAAATGTGGGTTCGCAGCTTAATGTGTCAATTCAGAATATCTTGATATCTTTCCTGAAAGCAAATCTGGATGTCTTTGCTTGGACTCATGCCGATATGTGTGGAATATCCCCAGAAGTTGCAGTACACGCTCTGAATATTGACCCAAAGTTTACGCCAGTTAAACAGAAAAGAAGAACCCAAGGTCCAGAAAGGTCAGCAGCATTAAAAGAAGAAGTTGATCGACTCATGGAAAATAACTTCATCAAAGAATCTACATACCTGAATTGGGTTTCAAATCCTGTGTTGGTCAAGAAAGCTAATGGAAAATGGAGAGTGTGCATTGATTTTTCTGATCTAAACAAGGCTTGCCCCAAAGATTGCTTCCCATTACCCAGGATCGATCAACTGGTAGACGGAACTGCGGGACATGAATTGTTATCTTTCATGGATGCCTACTCCGGTTATAACCAAATCATGATGCACGAGCCGGATCAGGAGGATACAAGTTTTATCACAGATGTTGGACTTTATTGCTACAGAGTTATGCCCTTCGGATTGAAAAATGCAGGGGCAACCTACCAAAGACTTGTTAAAGCTATGTTCAAACTGCAATTGGGCAAAACTATGGAAGTCTACGTCGACGACATGTTAGTGAAGTCCAGGAAAGCAGCGGATCACATTGAACACTTAGCAGAAATGTTCGCAGTCCTCCGGAAATACAGAATGAAACTTAACCCTCTGAAATGTACATTTGGGGTCGAGTCCGGAAAGTTCTTAGGTTTCATCGTCAGTGCTAGGGGCATTGAGGCTAGTCCAGCTCAAATTACTGCCTTGAAAGAAGTTAAAGCTCCTAGAACAAAGAAGGAATTGCAGAGTCTCAACGGAAAGATCGCCGCCCTGAGTCGGTTCATTTCCAAAGCCACTGATAAATGCATCCCATTCTTTGACGCCCTGAAAAAAGGAAAGAAGAATTTTGAATGGACTTCCGAATGCCAAAAGGCCTTCGATGAGTTGATCCGTCATATGGAAACGCCTCCAATACTTTCTAGGCCAGGCAATGGTGAGGATCTTCTTATATACTTGGCAGTATCATCTCATGCTCTAAGTGCAGCGCTGATACGGGAAGACAAAAGGATTCAACATCCGGTTTACTATATCAGCAAAAGACTCACTGGGGCAGAGCTGAATTACTCCAAGTTGGAAAAACTCGCCTATTGCCTACTAGTTGCATCGAGGAAACTGAGGCAATATTTACAAGCTCATCCTATCAAAGTACTCACCGATCAACCTCTAAAGCAAGTCCTATTTCGCCCTGAAACTTCGGGTCGCCTTCTAAAATGGAACATTGAACTCAGTCAATATGACATCACCTATCACCCCCGAAAAGCAATCAACGGACAAGCTTTAGCTGATTTCATTGCAGAATTCACAGAGAAAGATAATGGTGAGGAAGAAGCGATCAATGATTCCCCAATCCAGTGGAAGATGTATGTTGATGGCGCAAGAAATGACTACTGTTCTGGAGCCGGAGTGGTACTTGAAACTCCTGAGGGTCGATCATTATGTTATGCACTAAGATTGGAATTTCCTTCAACAAACAATGAAGCAGAATATGAAGCTCTTATTGCAGGTCTGAAAATCGCTAAAGAGCTAAACATTCGAGCATTACAAATCTTCAGTGATTCTCAGCTTATTGTATGCCAAGTCAAGAAGGAATTTCAAGCAAAAGGTGGAAACCTGCCTTCCTACTTGTCAAATGCTTGGGAACTCCTATGTGAACTCGATCACTATTCAATAAGCCACATTCCTCGGGAAGAGAATATGAAGGCAGATTCCCTCGCAAAGTATTCAAGTTCTGGTGAAGCTCAACTATTGGGATTGGTCCCTGTAGAAGTCCTTTCAGCGCCAAGTATAGACGAGATGGATATAGACTGGATTATGAATGTATCTCAAGAACAAGAGTCATGGATGACTCCAATACTGGATTACCTACTCAGAGGTTCTCTGCCAGAAAACTCGATAGAAAGACGAAAGCTACTAAGGAAGGCCTCTCGCTATGTAATTCAGGATGGCCGATTGTACAGACGGGGATTCTCAATGCCATTGCTTCGATGTGTATCCCGGGAAGAGTCCAAAACAATCCTAGCTGAAGTGCATGGAGGAGAATGCGGTGATCATTCAGGTGGTCAAACATTAGCAAAGAAAATTCTCCGATACGGATATTTTTGGCCAGAAATTAATCGGGATGCTGCAGATTACTCCCGAAAATGTGACAAATGCCAAAGATATGCCAAAATTCCTAGAGCACCTTCTACCGAACTCACACAGATGGTCAGTCCATGGCCATTTGCAATTTGGGGAATGGATCTCATTGGGCCGCTACCAACTGCTAAATCAGGGATTAAATATGCTATTGTTGCAGTTGATTATTTTACTAAGTGGGCTGAAGCTGAACCATTGGCTACTATCACTTCAAAGAAAATGATAAGCTTTGTGACCAAGAATATCATTTGCAGATACGGTGTGCCTCAGAAAATAATCACAGACAATGGTACTCAGTTTGAAAGCGAGGAATTCCAGGATTTTTGCAAACGATTCAAAATCCAGAAAAGCTTTTCGGCAGTAGCTCATCCGCAGGCAAACGGGCAAGTGGAAGCAGTGAACAAGATCATCAAATCAACCATCAAAAAGCAACTCGAAAGAGCAAAAGGTGGTTGGGTCGATAAACTACCACTTGCACTATGGGCATACAGAACTACTCACAAAACTGCAACTGGGCATACTCCTTTTTCGTTAGCATACGGATCGGAAGCAATGATCCCGGTTGAAACAGAGGTCCCTTCACACAGAAGAATCCATTTCAGTCAAGCAGAAAATGAAAGGCTACAACTTGAAGCGCTGGATCTCCTTGATGAAAAAAGAGATGAAGCTAATCTCAGAGTTGCAGCTCATCAGCAAAGGATAGCCAGACATTTCAATTCCAAAGTTCGACAACGCGGCTTTGAAATTGGAGATCTAGTCCTGAAAAGAATTATGACCGCGACAGGTGTGTTTGGGCCCAATTGGGAAGGACCATATGTGATAGGTCAGAAGCTTCTTGACGGCACATTCAAACTCACTACTGTTGAAGGAGATCAAATGCCAAGGGCATGGAACAGCAATCACTTGCGTCCATACTTTACTTGAAAATTTTGTTGAAATATTGTAAAAAAGGATTGTGAATGTATGATTCTTGTAATTGAAAGCAATTGAAAAACTGATGCAAGTGATTAATGAAAGAATATAAAGTGGATGTAGGCCCAATTTCATGGCCGAACCACTATAAATCTTGTGTTCCTTATTATCATTATACGTTTGCTTTGTTTTCGATATAAAAATACATAAAATGTATTGCTGAAATGTCGATTTAAATTTTTGCAGACAATGGAAATAAAACTTGCGCATAATAAGACCGAGCGATTCTCACCATCATTCAACAAACAAATTTCAAGTCACAAAGACCCCGAATTCAAATCCTAGATAGGAAATACTTCAATTGAATGGCTAATGATTTCGATAGAAACGAGCCCTTGCTGATAAATTGAGATTGTTTAAACAAACAAACATCCAATTAGGAAGCTAGTGCCCGTTCTCACGAACTTGCCTGGCAATGAAGTACACTTCCTTGGATTAAACAAGCTACTTGCAAGAAAAGGGGAATGAAAACTAAAAAAAAAAAAGAGAGAGGATCGCTGAAAAGGCATAAGCAAGTGAACAGAGGAACAACCAAAGCTACCATCAGCAGCACAAGTCCTCTTCGGAGGATAAAAGACCTCTAATGGGTCATACGCCACAAAAAAAGAAAGTTCTCTACTCAACAAAAAAGATTGGAGGAGTCATGACCCTCCAACCATGAGAGAGTAACTTCCAGGCGATGAAAACCCTCTCTGAGGCACATTTCACCAGGAGTTGAAGTGTTATGACCGCTCTTCGGGATTTCACTTCACCAGAGTTGAAATGCCAAAAAATAAAAGCCCTCTTCGGAGGCCCATTTCACCAGGAGTTGAAGTGTTATGACCGCTCTTCGGAATTTCACTTCACCAGAGTTGAAATGTAAACAAAATAAAAGCCCTCTTCGGAGGCACATTTCGCCAGGAGTTGATGTGTAACAACCGCTCTTCGGAATTTCGCTTCACCAAAGTTGAAATGCAAAAACAAAATAAAGACCTTCCTGAAAGTACACGTTTCACCGAGATTGAAATAAAACTTCCAAGTGTTGAAACGTGAAAAGGCTTTCTTCGAAGGCACAACTCTTTGGAGGTACACGTTTCACCAAGATTGAAATAAAACTTCCAAGTGTTGAAACGTGAAAAATCCCTCCTTAGAGGTACAACCCCCTCCCGGGGACACAATCAAGAAGAAAGACCTCTTCGGAAGCCCACGTTTCACCAAGATTGAAATAAAATTTCCAAATGTTGAAACGTGAAAAGGCTTTCTTCAAAGGCACAACTCTTTGGAGGTACACGTTTCACCGAGATCGAAATAAAACTTCCAAGTGTTGAAACGTGAGAAATCCCTCCTCAGAGGTACAACTTTGTATAAAAAAAAAAAATCCTCATCAAAAGCGTACTTTAACTTTCAAAGGAAGAGTAATTTACCTACTATGGAAAATGATCGTCAAAAAAAAAAAGGAAAAGAAGTTAAAGTACCCTTCAGAGGTCCGCTTTACCACATAGAGGAATTCACTTGGTAAAATATGCACATAAGCAAAAGAAAAAAGTGATTTCTTCGAACGACAAAGCGTAGAAACTTATACGAAGAGAGTTGTACTCTACAAAAATTTTCTTTAAGAATAAAATAATTATTCTTTAGCAAATAAGAGTGCAAGTCCCCTCAAAGTATAAAATATTGCAGCAAGCTTAAGGTATGGGGGCAACATGGTATAATAGTATAGCTGCATCAGTAAAGTAATACTCAAACAACATACCATAAGCCCGCTGCAATATCGTGTAAATAAACCTGTGCAAAAAATAAAATAAATAGTAAATGCATTCTCAAATTCAAACAGAAGTTTGTACAAACGAAGAATCATTTTATTCAACTATAATGCAGATACAGGTTCTCAAAATAAAAGCGGGGGCCGATACCCGCACAACTCTCGGCCAGTTCATACAAAAGACAAAAAGCTAAAGTCTTCACTTCTTTTTACTGCCTTTGGACCCTTTACCCGGCCGAATGACCAGCTTTTCAGGTCGACTAGTGGGTATAAGGGAGGAAGGAGAGGTAGGCGCAGCTGGCCCAACTTCTGGCTCCTCTTCAGTGGCAGTGATTATCTTCCCTCTCCTCTTTGATGCTCCTTGCTTCCTTCTCCTCTTTGAGGAAGACTCACTTCCTGGAGTGACAAGTTTAGATAGAGTTATATCGTCAGAAGGAGTCCGCTCCGGAGATATGTCGCCTCCCTCAAGTCCCTCATCTTTCTGCTCTTGCGAAGCAATGGGGTCATCCAGGCCATGGAGAGCCTCTATTTGTTCCTCCTGTGATCCAGGCTGCGAAGCAGAAGGAGGAGCCACTTGAAGAGATGGAGGAGGGATTACCGGAGAAGTAGAGATTTGAGCAATGCTTGATACTTTTTCTACAGAAGAAAAGAGGTTAAAGTCAGTAAAGAGAGGAGATGAAGGTTCACCAATGAAGTCAGTAAAGAGAGGAGATGAAGGCTCATCAAGGTTGAGAAAATAGCCAAGGAGCTCATGAAACTCATGCGAAATAAATGAGTAACCCGCTTGAGCAGAATTGACAGTAGCGAGATTAATAGTGAAATTACCTGGAGAAGCTGGTTTCCTGATATCGACTTCATAAGCTTGCGCATCAGCGCTCTCATCACCCTCATCTCCACCTTGCATGCTTGTAATCTCAGTGGTAACTTTGGTGGGAGATGCAAGATGGGAACTGGAACCAATAATGTCGACTTCAGACGAAGAAGGTGGCTGGACTAGAGTAGTTGAAGTGGTTTTCCCCAGCCGGTCCCCCACCGTCACTTCAGTTCTTAATTTGGCAAGTTGTTCCTTTCCCTTGGCAAGGGCAGCGCGAGCGTCATCATCGAAATAATGCCTTTCCAGGGCTGATTCGTCGTAACCGGCACCTTCAGCACCAAGCATCTCAAGAGCGGCCTCCCATACTTCAGCTAAAGTAATTTCATACTTAGGACCAAGAAAAGCGAGGCTTCCACGCCACAAGACGCTATGCAAGTAGAAGTCGAATAATGTTGAGCCGAAGCTGTTTTTGGTCGCCTCATGAGATTCTTCGGCTGCGATTTTGCCGGCGACAGCCTCATCGCGCTCCCTTTCAGTTTTGGCAAGCTGAAGCTTAAGCATTTGTATCTCCGCCTCCTGGGAGTTGTTTTTCTTTCGAAGCTCAGCAATATCAGAGACATAGCCGTCACTGATTCTTTTTTGTGCTTCTAGCCTGTCTTCGGCATCCCTTTGGCTAGCGTGAGCATCTCTCACTTGTTTCAGAAGCACTTCTTCTTTTTGAGAGTAGGAAGTAGAGGAAGCAGCAAGTTCATGTTTCAATTCCTCGACTTTTGCTTCAAGATCCTCATTGTAAGAAGCAATGTTCCTCATCTCGGTGTCGTGTTGCTCAACGACCTTTTGCCATTCGGCCTTATCGTTTTCCATAGTAAGCATGGCCTCTATGTTGGCACGGTTAACTCTTTGAAGCTCATCGACAAGCTTCTGCCAGTTTGACATCCTCTCGATATCGAGCTTGACTGCATCAAGATTGCGCAACATAGCAGACTTGTCGATGGGGACCAAGTCTAGGTCGAATCTCACCCCCTTAAGGCACCATTGAGGAAATCGGCTCTGCAGAGTGGCAGGACCCGGTCCAACTTGAAATTTGGGTTGCTAATTATCGTTTGAATGTCTGATTTCCCAAGAGCGGGAGAGCCAGAAGGAATGTCAAGCAAAGCAGGAGTAGTAACTTTCTCAGGAGTGGTAGAGGCCTGCTTTTCACTATGACGAGCTCGTTTGCTTAAGTCTTCACCCATGTGACCTTTTCCTCGATCGTCATGAGATTTTCTCTTGTGGGAGTCATCGCCTTTTTGCCAAGAATCATGGCGCTCTTCTCTCTCCCTTCTTTCACGACGCTCTTCCTCATCCCTCCTTTCACGAGCCTTTCGAGCAGCCCTCTCTTCGTCAGACTCTCTGTAGGAGGGAAAGTAACGCCGATAATCATATCGACCACGCCCCCCGTAGCATTGGAAATCCTGATAATATGATCCGCCGCGTGTCATTGAAGAATCTGAAATAAGAAAAGATAAGCTTTAGAAGTCTTTAAAGTATAAGAAGATAAGTGCATAAATGTGCTGGAAAATCCTTAGTTGTGTGTGAAGTGCAAACTACTCGCGTTGGACTAACGAACCACTCCTCAGTTGGGGGGAAGTAATAGGTCCCACTGTCGGTGACAATTCTTGGGATAAAGGAGTCGGAGTCTGTTGGAGGGCAGATGTCGCTTCAATCATCGGGGGTACAGTTTTACCACAGGCAGGGTCATCTTTAAAGAGCTCTTGGGAAGTGACGATTATGTCACTTAAATCCCCAAAGACGTCATCACCATCATGCCCAACCTGATTCCCTCCATCAGCTCCTTTGTCGGCACTCTTCCTGGTTTGGGAAAGGGGCTCCTCTTCTTCTTCAATTATGGGAGCAAGTGCGGGCTTTTCGGAGGGTCCCGTATCGTCTCTTGGAGTAGAGCACTTTACTAGTAAGGTTTCTGCAGAAATTTCTCCTCGCATGTGCTCTTTAGTGGAGATCGGAAGATCAGGAGTTTTCACCGGAGAATCAGGAACCTCCGTTGGAGCTTCACGAGGCCGAGTAAAGCGAGAGGGATGGAGGAGTCCGTATTGATGTAAAAATTCATCGTTTAGCAGAAACTTTATGCTCCTCTCTTCTACCGGCACGGCATTTAATCTTTCAAAAATTTGCTTAAGACTTGGGTCCCTGGCAGGGGGTGGAAGTGCTAAAACAGGAAAAGAATGAAATTAGCAATTGAGAGTTCAGATCTCGAGAAAGTTTCAAAACGGAAAAAGTAAAGACAGGAAATCTTACTTCCCACTCTCCAGATGGCATAAAACCCTGGAGGGCAGCGAACAAAGAAAAACTGATTCAAAAATCCGTGAGCGCTTTCGGAGAGATCAGTAATAAGTTTACGGTTTCGAGCGCTTCTTATAACCACGATGGAGGGATGGTCTTTAGTTTTCATGAATGAACAAAAATAGCAGATCTCCCCGAAGCTTGGTAATCGATCCAAAACTCTCCTAAATAGAACACATAACCCCATCAGAATGGCGTAGCCATTGGGGTGTAATTGGAATGGAGAGATAGACAACCGAAGCAGGAACTGTTGGAGAAAGTCATTAAAGGGAGGAATAGCGCCGTTCAAGCACATTTGGCGATTAACAGCAACAAAGCCAAGAGGGGGCCTATCCGCGGTGTCATTTGGCCCCGGAAATAAGATGTCAGCATCATCAATGCCAAACTGGACGTGCAGTTGGTTAAACACCCGCTGATTCAAAGTTGTGGATGTTCTCTCCGGAGGGTTGTCTATAGGGAGGGCTACTGGGAAGACATCTTCAGCCTGGCCCATCGGCTCTTCTTGATGAGAGGTCATTCTACACAAGCAACTGGATGTTCAAATGCGAAGGTGCACGTTTCCTAAAAAGTGTGAAGTGTCGTGCAAAGCTAAAAAATAATAATAATAATAATAATAACAAGTAAAGATAACTGGAATTAAACTGGTTGACGATTGATTGACTACGGTAATTTCGGAACTTGTTATTTAAAGCTCAAGCATAATATTAATGAGGGCTGGTCAGTTTCAATTGACTAATCCAGTGCTGCTTTAATATTCCACTTGAAATCGATAGCACTTCGTTCACACGATTTATTTAAGTTAATCATCTATCATTAACTAATCTGTCTTTCGATGTGGGCAATCAATGACAGTATATTCGTCCCAGTTTTCTGTGAATGTTATATTAACAGGTTATTAGCTTACAAGTTAAAGCAATCTGTAAAAGATTCAAGCAGCAGTTCAAGGTTCAAGTGGAGTTTAAAAAATACATGTGCTAAGTCGTAACCGACTCAAGAGTTAAGTCGTAACCGACTCAAGAGTTAAGTCGTTCCTGTCTTAAGTCGTCAACACATCAAGCTGATTATGCTCTAAATCCTAAGTCGTAACTCAAGGAACAGAAGAAAGGCTCTGATTCAAAGCAACTGGAAATCCCTTAAGTCTTAACTCGGCTACGGCTCATGAAAATTGCTAGGTCGCATGGAAAATCTCTGAGTTGTATATGGGACGATTCCTCACTCTATTCGAATCAAGTTTTTCAACCAACCTGCCTTCCCTTCTAACTTTCAACCTGTTCACCCACGGCCACCTCAACAGCAATAGCCTTAACCTATCACACTACAAGTCGCCTCAAATCGCGAATCACCTTATGTCAAGCCAAACGAGTTTAAGTTCGTCAATGACCGATTTGATAAAGCTCGTAGGATTTGCAAGGACAAGCCAAAAACGAGGGACTGAACATGTAAGGTAACAATGGCTAACGGTCGAAGAGGGAACAAGATCACTTACGATTGTATGATGCTAGAAGGAATCGGACGAAGTTTGGATCGAAATCGCCTTGGAGAGCTCAGAGATGCGTTAATGGCAGAAAACAGTTTAAAAGTTAAGTGATGAGAAGAAGGAAAGAGGAAGGACGACTCAGGCTTTTATATCTGGAAATGTTGGAATTTGAATCGGCATGCCCGGGTTATGATAAGTCGAAGCACACGACTTACGACCTAAGCGTGTGCTTCGAGGGGCAAATGTTAACCCTATCTCGTTCACGAGTTAACAGGTCCATGAGTTAAGCAGCTCACGACTCAAAAGGCTTCACGACTTAAGGAAATGAATGGTCTACGGCTTAAAAGGATTGTGTGGCTTTGAACATGTTACGACTTAAAGAAACACACGACCTAAGGATTTTTACGACTTAAGACCTCTACGGGATAGGAAGCCTTACGAGTTAAGCTTCCTACGACTCAAGGCATCTACGAGTTAAAGGATACACGAATTAGAAACCTCCTACGAGTTAAAGCCTCTACGAGTTAAGGAGTACCCGAGTTAGGCTGCTTACGAGATAAGCGGCTCACGAGTTAAGAAGAGATAACGACTTAAGACCTTGATGACCTAAGGAGTCTATACGACTTAAGGGAGCTACGACATAACAGATTAAAGCTTGACCGAGTTAACAAGTGTTACGACTTAAAAAAGGTGTACGACCTAAAGACACTATCTCTTAACTCGTCTACGAGTTAGGACTCGCCTTCACAAAGCCTGAACTCAGCTTTAAGCCGAAGGCAGCTGGTTAAGTCAACCACGACCTACGACTTATGATGAGTCGTATACGACTTATACAAACAAGCCAGAAACTACAACCAGATAACTCGTAAACGACCTAGTACTTGAAGCGTGGGTTCGAAAAAGGCAGGAAGCTCTCTACAAACCAGAGACTCAGCTCAATGAGTCGGTCACGACTCATCCTAAGTCAGCAACGACTTACCTTAAGTCGGCAACGAGTTAGGACTTAGCAACTTTTTTCACCACGAACTCTCTATAAATAGACATCCACCTCCAACTCTGGGGGGACTTTTGGTTCATTCTCGAAGCGCCAAAACTCTGCCATTTTCTCGACTCAAGCAACACTTCAAGCACTCCAAACATCGAAGACATTACATCAAATTCAAGAGAGAGAATCCCCATCATTTATCATGAGTTTGAAAGATAATTCTCCGTCAAAGTTTGTACTAACAGTCTAGAGTGGATTGTAATTGAAGAAAGTTGTATAAGTTGTACTTGTTCAGCAATAAAGAGATCAAAGTGGACGTAGGCTCGATTTTAGGCCGAACCACTATAAAACTGTCGTCTTTTACTGCTTTTCTGCAATTTCTCTACTTGTATCTTGTTCCCGTACCAACGGGTGGTGCTTTCATAACTGTTATCTACTCACTGGGGTGTTAGCGTTTAAATTTTAGCGTTAACAGTAATTAAGGCTTTAATCATTAAGGTTTAAGATTAATTAATTTTAGAGTAATTAACTTGTAATTAAGAATAATTAATTAAATAAGATTAGTTTTTTGTTAATAACTAATAAATCAAATAATAATGGATTAATTAAGTTTTAATTAACACTTAATTATTTAATTAATATGGGATTAATTAATGGGTTAATTAATGATTAATTAATTTGTAATTAATAATGATTAAATAAGTTAATTATTTTAGAAAATAATTAATGTTTTAATGAAGGACATTAACTAAGGATTATTTAATAATTAATTAATGTGATTAATTTTAATTATCAATTAGATTAATTAATTTAAAGATAATCATTTGTTAATTGTTGAGTATAATTATTTATGGAAGTAATTAAGGAATTAATTAATTACTTATTGTAATTAATTGAGTTAATTTAATTAGTTTAAGTTAATTAATTCAGTTAATTTAATTAGTTTAACTTAATTAATCATTTGATGATTTATGGAGGATAATTACATAATGTAATTTGATGTAGAGGAATTACTTAGAGAAGTAATTAATGGTAATTACTATGTAATTAATTGGAAGTGATTTGATCATTTAAGTTATTTGAGTATAATTACTTTGTAAATTAATCAAGGGATTAATTAAAGATAATTAATTAATGAGTAATTAATTTATTTGGTAAAGCAATTAAGGGTAGCTTATTACTGAATGGGGTTACTCAAGGGTGATTAACAATTATAGTTTAAATTTAGATTAATTACTTAATGTAATTAATTTAAATAAGGTAATTAATTAAAATGTAATTAGAGATCATTAATTAATATGATTAATGATGTAATTAAGATTGATTAATTAAGACTAATTAATCAATAATAAGTGATTAAAGGTAGTTAATTTAGGTAATTAATTAAGGATTAATGTAATTAATTATAGTTAATTAATTAATGAAGTAATTAAAGATTAATTACTGTATTTGGTTAAATATAATTAATTTGAGAAATTAATTAGTGGATAATTACTTGAATGTAATTAAAGGTTAATTAATCAGGGATGATTAATTGAAATAAATAATTGGTTGATGATTAATTAATTGATTGATAATTAATCAATAGCGATATGAGCAAGTTGATATTGGTGAAGTAATTAATTTAATTTACTTTAAATTAATTTGAATGATGTAATTAATTTAATTGATTTTGAATTAATTATATTTGGTGAGGTTAATCATTGCTTATATAGATGGATGATGTTGTTTGCTTGGATGGTTTGAATCTCAGATATGAGATAGATAATGTTGAGTGGTTTGGATGCATTGGTTGCATTGTGATGTTGATATAGATTATCTTTCTGGATAATGATAATATGGTTTATCTGATATGATGATAATGTTGATTATCTGTGTGAATCTATGATCTATCTATCTGTGTGTATATAGATAATTGTATTGTTTTAAACCTTCAAAAAACTTGGCCCTAAAACACACACTTCGAATTTTGATGAGACCGGGATCGGGTTTCCATATTTAGATATCTGAAAACCACATCGATTCCAATTAAACGTTAGGTCGTGAATCCAAGTGAAGAGTGAAGACTCGAAGTGTAAGGACTATACGTCAGTATAACTCTGTGGGTGATTCCGTAATGAGTTTGACGGAATAGAACTTATAGGTTCGAGATGGTGATCTAGAGTGCAACGGTTATCGTCGTTAACTCTGAGGATGATTCCAAAATGAGTGTAACAAGATAATGCCTTCGGTTTCGGTCGACCCCGGAATGAACTTGTATGGATTGAATGCTTTCAGAACATCGTCAGGTGGACGATGAGCATTCTAAGAGATTTGTCCTCTAAAGGTAATCGTATCCTCAAGCCTCATCAACCGGGAATGGCTAAAACAGGGTTGGTGCAACAAGGCTTCGTGGGTAGCTCCCACTGGAGAGCAAGATTGATCCCTGTCTAGAGGTCCCTTTTTATTTCGGCTGTGTGTGCAGTTGGATGTACACCAACTGCGGGGTTGTCTTGTTCGGAACTGTTAAGTAAGGAATGGGTCCGGCTTTGTGTTGCAGGGGAGCGGGCGTACTCCTCGGTACGTTGATCTAGGCCACGTACTGTGACAGAAGGTACCCAGTAGCCCTACCATTGTATGGAATCCAAAATCCAATAAGTGCCAACGGTTTTGATTGTATTACCCACTTTTGTGGCTAGTAGATGGAATTTAATAAATGTAACAATTTCGGCTATTTCATATTTACTTGAAAACCCTAGACACTATTATAGTATCACTGGATTTCCTATCAAATGTTTTGGTTAGCGTAAGGTAAAAACTTTTCCATGTTTATGTGTGGGAAGTCTTACGTGATACCTTTCTTTTCAAAAGGATTTTCAAAATTAAGCAACTTTAACCTATTACTCACACCAGACCCATGTCTGCCCCAGAGTTTATCTTTTGTTTTCTTAAACTCTTGGGTACTCAAATTTTTACGAGTAGCCAAGGGATTCGGGATTAGCTTTGACGAATATTGGAGGAGTAATGGAGCAGGAGGCTTCTGCGTTAGATATATAGTATTCCGCTGTGTGATTTGTGATTATCTCTGAGTTGTATTATGTTGTAAATACTAGACAGGTGTTTATAACTGTCTAGTATGTGTTGTATATCTGTGTGCTCTGATAGTGGTTGTAAACTATGTAATATTTTATTTTGTTAATATAATTTATTTGTTCCGCTGTTTAGATTCTGATGTTGTGTTCTTCTTTCTTCTCTTTCTTTTATCTTTTCTATCCCTTTCTTTCTTCGTGATGATACGACTTTTCTGAGGAGAAAAAGTCGGGTCGTCACAGTTGGTATCAGAGCATTAGGTTGAGTGAATACCTAGGCTTTGGAGTGGTGTCTATCAGAGAGCGTATTTGTATTTTTATTATATATATGTATATTTATATAATTACTTCTACCTATTTGTTGGGTTACCTTTTCGGGTTTTCCAATATAGGTTATAAAGGTAGATAGGTAGTGGGTGTGTAACATGACTACTACCAATGGTTGGAGTTTGGTGTTTGAGGTTGGAAGTGTATTTTATCGAGACTGTAGACCTAATACCGTCTCAAGTGAGTTATGCAGAGTAAGGATTTCATGGATCTCTGAAGATAACCTGTTAAGGTTCGGAGTCTATCTTTGAAGTTGGATGAGTAGAATTTGGATTTGTCGGTTAGGCAGAAGAGAATGATGGTATCTTGATACCCTAGAAATTAGTAGCTGTGTGATGAGACGCAGTGACTATAGATGTCTACGAAGATTTTGCTTTGGAACAAGTTAAGGAGGTGAGTCTGCTTCAGTGTTGTGGCTGGATTTAGCAGGATGTTTCTGTCCAGTTTGAGGCCTGAGTTTCTCGAAGAGTTTTGGATTAGGAAGTCTTTGGCGTCGGTGTCAGCAGTGCAGTTCGGAGTGTTCTTTGTGCCAGCAAGAAGATCTTTTGGTTAGCAGTTTCTGAAGATAGAATTCAGAAGTAGCAGAGTGGATTCCATTTCTTCGATGGATTGGCTAGATAAGCGTAAGCTGTTCTGATTGGTAAAGAGAGAACAGTTTTCTTTGGATATTAGGCTGGGTTGATCGCAAAAGTGACTTGCGATAGTTCGAGTGTTCTCTTGAGCTATGAAAAGTTTGTCCGTACCTGGAGGCTGAGTTTCCTTATCGACTGGATTCTAGGAGTGATACCGGGGGGTTTAGTGAAGCAGCTTTGGATCAGATGGGGCATCTGAGTTTTCTTTTATGGATCCGTTGAACCATATTTCTATGATGTGTTATCCAGTTTGTGCTCGATTTTTTCTTTTGCTTCAAATCAGAGTTGTGCAGCGGAAGCAGTTTGGGAGTACTTTTGTCTTTTTCGGATAAGGAGAAGTAAGTTAGTTTTCTGATATTTGTAAAGTGGAATTGGTATTCTTGATTTGGGATTGATCTTGAGGAGATCATTTTGTTGGATTTTTTTGGTCCAGTTTGTTTCTAGGGACATCAGCGAAGGTTGAGCTGACAGGAGAGTTGAGGCAGCCCAGGATTGTCAGAAGTATTTTGTGGATGAGAGACAAAGGAATTAGGATTTCGTGGTCGGAGATTTGATTTTGGGTAAGTTTTTCTCCGGTCTAAAGAGCTATAAGATTGAGTAAGACTGGGTAAGTCAGCTCCGAGATGTTTTGGATCTTTTCTGTGTTTTGTGGGGATTAGTGTTTAGATTTCAAGGTTGAATTGTCAGTTTGGATAACTGGAATTCGATGTGTTTCACGTATCTCTGAGGGAGTACGTGTATGGTTTATCTCTGGTTGTGTAACCAGCGGTTCAGGATGATGCGATTGTTGATTCAGACTCGTCTGTAGTCTGATATATTGTTTTGTTGGTAGATCTAGTTGGATAGGAGCTCTATAGCTTAATAATATTGATTGTTTAGATTCTATAGAGCGAGTATTCCGATATTTATACCGGGGAAACTCGTGAAAATTTTATCCAGAATTTTTCAGGATAATTAAATTTGTTTTGATTGGATGAATTGGTTGCCATGGTCGTTAGCATATGTTTGAAATATATGCTTATGTTTTAAAATAAAATCTTAAGATGAATTATTGAATTACCTTTGCTTTTAAATTTCGGGGACGAAATTCTTTTAAGGGGGAAGGAATGTGATATCCCGGAAATTGGGCAATATAAATTGAATAATCTGTGTTATAAATTTAATTTGATTTGATAATTTTAATAACTAATTTGGAATTTGATTTAATAATCATGTTTTAATAAATATTTAAATTGAAAGATTTTATCTTTTTAAAAGTGAATAAATTGTTTATAATATATATATATATATATTTGGAAATATTGTAAATTAATAAACTTTGATTTTGAATTTAGTAAATGAATTAATTTTCTAGCCCTAATTTATATTTGATAAGTTGGAAATTTGATTTAAATTTGAAATTTAACTTTTCAAAGCAATTCAATAAATAATTTTATGGTTTATACTTATGGAAAATCTTATTTGTTTAAATTTATATTTTTAATTAGCTTGAAGATGAATTTAAAATTTGATTAACATATAAGCTTTGTTTTATTTTCTTTTTTAAATATTGCTTGAAATTTATATACAAGAGTTAAAATACAAATCTCAAAATGATCTTAATTTAGTTACAATCTCTATCATAAAATCATTTTTAATATTGTTTAATTTGTATTTTAGATAAAAATTATAATACTTAGTTTTTCATAAAACATAAATAGATTTTGTAAGGAATAAAATTGTTATTTTAATTTTAATAGAGTTATGTATGCATCTATATATATATAACTTGATTATTAAAATTTGATTTTGAGAAATTAATTTAAAATTTGAATTTAATGTCTTGGATTTAAAATAATAAATAATTAAAAATATTTGAATAAGCTTATACTTAAAATTTGTTTTGTTTTATGTTTTCTATAAAAGATAAGGAAGAAATTCATTTGTATATACATAAGAAATAATGAATTAAGATATAAAAGTTTTTAAACTCAATTTAAATTAAAAATACTTAGAGTACATGTGTAAGTTTCTTAAGATACAAATGGACATGTGTTTACCATATAATAAACTAAAGTGACAAATGTTATACTTAAACCAAGTGTCCCTTTAATTTTCTTTTAGTTTTGTTAAAATCAAAAATCTACTTGTATTAGTACACTTCTGTTCATCTCATTTACTTTTTGCAATTCCTCTTCAAAACTAAAGAAAAATTTTCAGATTCTAAAATCTAAATTCATCTGCTTTCAAGAACAAAAAAATCAAAAATCTGCAAACCTGTCTCCCTCAAAACCAAAACCCTCTGAAATACATTCTGCAAGTCAGAAATCTGTAGCTCTTCAAAGTATAAACTGAAATCATTTGTAAATCCCCTCAAATCTGTTATCACCTCAAAAATCAAACTTGAAACTACAAAGTTCAATCATGCCTGCAAATGAAATTAGGGAGCTTAGGCATTTCAGCAATAAATCAAGCCTACAAATTCTTTTCTGTTTAAAAAAAAAGTACAAACCTGAAATTGTTCCTAGAAAGCATGCATTTGGATTCATTTAGCATCTTAGTCCTGCATCATTTTCTGGAAGCCTGCTCTATTTTCCTGGATGCATGCTATTGTAGATCAGGGAGCATTACACCTATAAACACAAAGTACTACCATCAATTTCAAGTTTAAAAAAAAACAATCTGAAGCTCAAGCCATAAGCAAAAATTAAAAGTAAAATCAGAAGCTCTTCATATGCTCTGCCCCTAAAACCAGGTGAATAACAATTTTTTTAAATGAACTTAGTGAATATAGGTATTTGATTTATCCTATGATAATCAAGTTTGGATTGGTTGAATTTGATTGTATTCTCTGTTATATATTGAATGCATGTTGCACTGTAACTTGTTTTCCCTGTTCTAGTTTCCAGATTGTAGTTATGTACAAATCATGACTTCATGATAAAATTAATGTTATAGTTTAAGGTTTTTAAGCCTATTATGTTATGTAATATAAGATAGAGTTTAATCTTATAAAAAAAATGAAAATAAGGATAAACTGAGATGACTCTGTATAAAGAAAATATACTGCAGAGCAAAAATTTCTGTAAACCATATCTGAATGTTCAGATTTATTTATTTAAGTTTAAAAATAAAATACTTGATTAATAACTTGATTTTTAAAACCATAATCTGAATTTTTAGTTCGCATTCAACTAAATATTTCTGATTTAACTAGAAAACACAATTGGGGCTAGTTCTGTCAATTTAGGGGTTTGAAGTTGCTTGTGTTTCTTTTGTTGATGGAGTAATGTGTGTAGTTTATAGGAAAAATAATAGATGATGGATTAAAGCAATAAGGAAGAAGTGATTTGGGTTTGAAATTTTGAACCCTAGTTTTTCTGTGCTTAAGAAATTGGATCACTGTGATCAAATTAAGTAACCGAGCTTTACCCATTTTGTGATGATGGTAGCTGGGGTGTGGGGGAGTCTATGGCCGGAGGTGGTACCTTTTTAGTGGTCGGAGGCAAGAGAATGCTGATGATCTTCATTTCGACATTTTCCAGTATTGGTACCCGAATGCTTGATTTTGGATTTAGGGTTGCTGTAGTTGAATTGAAGGTTGAGTTGGTGTTTGGAGAGGACTGTTGACTTGCGTAGGGGGTCGTGAGGGGTCGGAGATGGATTTTCCAGCGGTGCAGGTGCACGATTTTTGATGGCGTATCAGTGTTTTGGGGAAGATTGTTTTCCAGTGTTAATTTCAGGTTGTTTCTCATGTAGCTCGAAGGATTAGGGCATGGGACTCGGGGGTATGGGATGGTTGACTCGGAGTAGATGTCGAGTAGGCTTAGGTTGTTCAATTGTTTCAGGTTTGTGAAAACCTGAGTTGTTTCTAAATTTAAATAATTGCAAAATGAAAAGAATAATGATACTCGTGTTACTCTAGTGATTTCGAGTTCGCTCGAGCTAAATTGTTGCAGTCTAGAATTTGTCGTGTTTCAAATTTTAAACTGAATTTCAAAAATACTATGTAAAGAATTTAATTAAGTTTTAAATCTAAATTTAAATTGTGAATTCAAGTTTTGGCTTGAATCATGATTGGAAATAAATAAGCTTTTAAATTTAAACTTGTTTTAACTTTAAAGGAGTTTATTGTTTAAAAATATTTTAAAGAATTTGAATTTTAAATTTGAAATTGAAATATGAAGTAATTTTTAAACAAATTATAAATTTCGATTCAAATTTGGATTTGAATCTTTGTTTAAAAATAAATTTTATAAATTTAAGTGTTTAAACAAAATTTGAACGATAATTTAAAAAGTTAAATGGTTTTAATTTAAAAAAAGAAATTTATTTTAGCTTTTATAAAATTTCTTTTATAATTAAAGTATTATTATCAACTAAAAGTTTTAGATCGATTTTAAAACTCATTATAGTTAAATAATAATTTAATGTTTTGTATTCCATTTAATTATTAGGATAATAAAATGAACAATTAATTTATTTAAGGAATAAATAAAATGGGAATTAAGGGTTTAATCATTAAGGTTTAAGATTAATTAATTTTAGAGTAATTAACTTGTAATTAAGAATAATTAATTAAATAAGATTAGATTTTAGTTAATAACTAATAAATCAAATAATAATGGATTAATTAAGTTTTAATTAACACTTAATTATTTAATTAATTTGGGATTAATTAATGGGTTAATTAATGATTAATTAATTTGTAATTAATAATGATTAAAATAAGTTAATTATTTTAGAAAATAATTATAGTGTTAATGAGGGACATTAACTAAGGATTATTTAATAATTAATTAATGTGATTAATTTTAATTATTAATTAGATTAATTAATTTAAAGATAATCATTTGTAAATTGTTAAGTATAATTATTTATGGAAGTAATTAAGGAATTAATTACTTATTGTAATTAATTGAGTTAATTTGATTAGTTTAAGTTAATTAATTCATTTTAAATAATTTAAAATTAATCATTTGATGATTTATGGAGGATAATTACTTAATGTAATTTGATGAAGAGGAATTACTTTGATAATAATTAATGGTAATTACTATGTAATTAATTGGAAGTGATTTGATAATTTAAGTTATTTGAGTATAATTACTTTGTAAATTAATCAAGGGATTAATTAAAGATAATTAATTAATGAGTAATTAATTTATTTGGTAAAGCAATTAAGGGTAGCTTATTACTGAATGGGGTTACTCAAGGGTGATTAACAATTATAGTTTAAATTTAGATTAATTACTTAATGTAATTAATTTAAATAAGGTAATTAATTAAAATGTAATTAGAGATCATTAATTAATATGATTAGTGATGTAATTAAGATTGATTAATTAAGATTAATTAATCAATAATAAGTGATTAAAGGTAATTAATTTAGGTAATTAATCAAGGATTAATGTAATTAATTATAGTTAATTAATTAATGAAGTAATTAAAGATTAATTACTGTATTTGGTTAAATATAATTAATTTGAGAAATTAATTAGCGGATAATTACTTGAATGTAATTAAAGGTTAATTAATCAGGGTTGATTAGTTGAAATAAATAATTGGTTGATGATTAATTAATTGATTGATAATTAATCAATAGTGATATGAGCAAGTTGATATTGGTGAAGTAATTAATTTAATTTACTTTAAATTAATTTGAATGATGTAATTAATTTAATTCATTTTAAATTAATTATATCTGGTGAGGTTAATCATTGCTTATATAGATGGATGATGTTGTTTGCTTAGATGGTTTGAATCTCAGATATGAGATAGATAATGTTGAGTGGTTTGGATGCATTGGTTGCATTGTGATGTTGATATAGATTATCTTTCTGGATAATGATAATATGGTTTATCTGATATGATGATAATGTTGATTATCTGTGTGAAACTATGATCTATCTATCTGTGTGTATATAGATAATTGTATTGTTTTAAACCTTTAAAACAACTTGGCCTTAACAGACATGCTTTGGATTTCGATGAGACCGGGATCGGGTTTCCATATTTGGATATCCAAAAACCACATCGATTCCAATTAAACGTTAGGTCGTGAATCCAAGTGAAGAGTGAAGATTCGAGGTGTAAGGGTTATACGTCAGTATAACTCTGTGGGTGATTCCGTAATGAGTTTGACGGAATAGAACTTATAGGTTCGACATGGTGATTCAGAGTGCAAGGGTTATAGTCGTTAACTCTGAGGGTGATTCCAAAATGAGTGTAACGAGATAATGCCTTCGGTTTCGTTCGAACCCGGAATGAACTTGTATGGATTGAATGCTTTCAGAACGTCGTCAGGTGGACGATGAGCATTCTAAGGGATGTGTCCTCTCAAGGTAATCGTAGCCTCAAGCCTCATCAACCGGGAATGGCTAAAATCGGGGAGGTGTAGCAAGGCTTCGCGGGTAGCTCCCACTGGAGAGAAAGATTGATCCCTGTTTAGAGGTCCCTTTTTATTTCGACTGTGTGGGCAGTTGGATGTACACCAACAACGGGGTTGTCTTGTTCGGAACTGTTCAGTAAGGAATGGGTCCAGCTTTGTGTTGCAGGGGAGAGGGCGTACTCCTCGGTACGTTGATCTAGGCCACGTACTGTGACGGGCGGTACCCCAGTAGCCCTGCCATTGTATGGAATCCAAAATCCAATATGTGCCATCAGTATTGATTGTATTGCCCACTTTTTGGCTAGTAGCTGGAATTTAATAAATGTAACAATTTCGGCTATTTCATATTTACTTGAAAACCCTAGACACTATTATAATATCACTGGATTTCCTATCAAATGTTTTGGTTAGCATAAGGTAAAAACTTTTCCATGTTTATGTGTGGGAAGTCTTACGTGATACCTTTCTTTTCAAAAGGATTTTCAAAATTAAGCAACTTTAACGTGTTACTCACACCAGATACATGTCTGACCCAGAGTTTATCTTTTGTTTTCTTAAACTCTTGGGTACTCAAATTTTTACGAGTAGCCAAGGGATTCAGGATTAGCTTTGACGAATATTGGAGGAGTAATGGAGAAGGAGGCTTCTGCGTTAGATATATAGTATTCCGCTGTGGGATTTGTGATTATCTCTGAGTTGTATTATGTTGTAAATACTAGACATGTGTCTATAACTGTCTAGTATGTGTTGTATATCTGTGTACTCTGATAGTGGTTGTAAACTATGTAATATTTTATGTTGTTAATATAATTTATTCGTTCCGCTGTTTAGATTCTGATGTTGTGTTCTTCTTTCTTCTCTTTCTTTTCTCTTTTCTATCCCTTTCTTTCTTCATGATGACACGACTTTTCTAGGGAGAAAAAGTCGGGTCGTCATAGGATTAGCCATCAACTATATAATATATCGATCTGTTGATATATCGATGTCGTGGTCTGAACAAGGACCTTGCCATTAAACTCCGACATCATGATATGCTCTGAACGTCGGATTATTAAAATACTTCAGACATGAATCATATTATTACATGTATAAACTAAAAATGGTGATCATGCTTTCAAAGCATTTTTCGCTTACTCAATCTGCTGATGTGTCGTGCTCGCTTCCCTTTGTTACCTTATTTTTGTTCCACTGTTACTTTTATTTAATACATGTTTTTCCTACTGCTAGGCATGCTTCTGTTATGAATTCTTCCACTAGTCTAGTTATGCCAGCTTCTTGAATTGTTCACATTTATTTGCCGTTCACGTTTATGAATTGTTCACATATAATTCAACCATTTTCAACATTCAGATACACTCTGTAAATATGAAACGGGTATCGGATATTTAGTTGATGTGGACTATGAGCCCCACGCTGCCTATTTTCAGCAATTGAAGCATGGATTGTACATCAGAATGATTCTGTTGAAACTTCTGATTCGTGCCCGGCAATGTACAAATTTTGCATTGTGGACTGGAAGTTTTTGTGAGGTTATTTTTATTTTATTTTTTGCATATTTGTTGAGGCTTTTCTACATTTGCTCCTGGATTGCCAATGTAGTTAATAAAGGTAGGATCCTGTGCATCATGTCCTATTGTGGGTAAGGAAATGCCATTTTGAGAATTATGGTTTTTCTAAGATTAATTGTTTAAATCTTACTCAACAGCACTTGATTTATGAAATTGTTTGAAATATCAAGCGTGTTTGATTATGTAGTTCAAACTGTAGACTACATAGCAGACTTTTGTTAAATCAGCGCCGAAGAATGAACGTGTATGTGATAACGCTGAATTTTTAGCAATATTAATTTGATAGTCTTCTTATATAATCATTTAAATTTGCAACCTTATCTTTTCAGACAGATAAATTTTCTATCTATTTTCTATTATTCATATGTAAATTTTGAATAAAACTATGATTTGAAATATTTATACCTTAAAAGTAAATTAGATTTTAACTCTACATTTTTTTAACACTAAGTATATATACATAGTTATTAATTGAAATATTAATAGCTTAAGCTAAAATATGAAAAAATAAATAGGCTTTATATTATTTCTTTTAAAGTTACATATATTAATAAAAATATTAAAAAAACAAGTAAATATAAAATGCATGCATAAGACATTTGTAAGCTTAGGATGTCATGCAAATTCACAAGTGTCAAGTTTATTTGTTTTCTTCATTTAAAATTTTTTATAAAATGGTATAAAGGAGAACCAAAGGCTGTATACACTTATATATATATACACACACACATATATCTCCTTTCTTTCTTTTATCTTTCATTTTACAAACCAAGGAAAAACCAAAATTAACCAGAGAAAACTAAAACCAGAAAATCAAAGCTAAACAACTCTTTCAAGTTCAAATTGAAGCAAGCTAGATTCAAATTCATAATCAAGTTGCAGTTCGAAGATAAAAAAAATCAATTTCTAGATTTTTAAAAAGCTTTTCTTTGTTCAAACATTTTTCAAGTGAGTAAACTTAACTTTATAAAGCTAAATCATATTTATATCTCTGTGCATGTAATGATTGATTGTAAAAAATAGCTTGAATGTGATTTGCATGGATGTAGGAATGCATTTTTGTTGGAATATGAGATGAATGACTGTGTGCATGTCTGTGTTTAGATATGTAAGCCTCTGTTCTTGTTTAACAGACCCAAGATCAATTCAAAAATCCAAATCTCTTCACTAAATCTCTTATAGGCTATGATGTATAAAGGAATATTTTTGTATTAACAAAATCTTATTTTTAAAAATAATTATAAGTGAATTTGTAAGTATTTTACTGGGAAGATAGAAATTACAGTGAAAATGTAATATACTAGGAAATCAACAATTTCAATTTCAAGTTTCACCTTTGTAATTTAATAATAACTTCATGATTTTTAAGCTTGGAATTGGGTAGAAGTTACGAGTTGAACGGTAATAGGATTTTCGTCGATTTCTGTCGATCAGAGTGCAGGGGAGAGTCGGGATTTTTGCTGAAGGTAGCGTGAAGGTTAGGGATCACGGGAAAAATGGTCTTAGATTTTTCAGATCACCTTGGTGAGTGTACGGCGACGTTGTAGGGTTTTAAGCCCTGTATGGGTCATCGATGATTTTGGGTTGAATGCGGTGGCGTCGTCACGTCGAGTTGGATCGGAGGTGGGGGAAAAGGAGCGTGGGTCTGCGGCGAAGGTCTGGACGCGGCGTCGAAGCTCCCGTTGGTCGGAGGTGGCAATGCGTGGTGGATCTTTGGATCGGGTTTGGTTCAGGTGGTCCTCGTTTTTGCTCGAATGTCGACAGTAACTTGCTGGTGGTAACAGTGATGATCGGAGCGGCGGCGATGCAATGTGCACATGCACGTGGTTCTGATACGTCTGCGTTTGTGGCTTTATAATGGAGGTAGGATGAGGTACGAGAGAGAGAGACGGGGAGATTGATGGGATTTTACCTGGCTTGGCTCGGGTCTATGCATTAGTATAATAACAGTTTTTTTAAAAGTAAAACGAAAACAAGATTTAAAGTAAAGAGAAGAAGAAGGAGGAAATATTTTGTTTTGGGCTGGTTAATTCTCTTGGGCCGAGCTCCTTTTTAATAAATTAAAATAAAATGAAATGTAAACAAAGTTCAAGAAATTTTATCAAATTTAAAGTTAAATGTTTTTATAATAAATAAAGTAATTTCAAGGTTTTAATTCAACTCTTAACTTAGGTTAATGAAATTAACTTCTCAGAAATATAGAAATCAGATTGACAACATATAAAATCACCACTGAGTTTCTATTTTTTATATATCAGAAAAGAAAAATGAAGTAAAAGATGAATACATGTTCGGATACACTGATACGCTACAGTAAGATGTAAAGAAATCATAATGGTTAATGGGCTGATAACAGGCAAATGGGCTGAGCATCATGGTATACATATTATTTGTGTTATTTCATAATACTCCTCCTCAAGTTGGGTTGTACATATCAAACAAACCCAACTTGTTACTCAAGCACTTAATTCTTTCTCCATTCACAACTTTAGTGAGCAAATCTGCTGGTTGATCCTTCGTTTAAATATACTGAGTTATAATTTCACCATCTTAAATTTTATCCCGAATGAAATGGCAATCTACTTCTATATGCTTCGTTCTTTCGTGGAAATATGGGTTTAAAGCAATATGAATAGCTGCATTGTTATCACACCACAATCTAGTAGGTTGCTCAAACTTTAAATTGCATTCTTTCAACAAATGTTTAATCCACATGACTTCACATGCTGCTTTGGACATAGCACGATATTCAGATTCTGCATTAGATCGTGATACTACACTTTTCTTCTTGCTTTTCCAGGATACCAAGTTTCCTCCAAGAAACACACAAAATCCGGTGGTAGATCTTCTGTCTTCTTTTGATCTAGCCCAATCTGCATCAGCAAAGCTTTCGAACTTCATATGACCATGATTAGCATATAGGATACCATGTCCAGAGGTTCCCTTCAAATATCCGAGAATATGTTCAAGAAGCAACCAATGTTGCTTGCTTGGTGAAGACATAAATTGACTAACTATACTCACTGCAAATGATACATCAGGTCTCGTTATGGTTTAGTAGTTCAATTTTCCCACCAATCTTCTATATCTTTCTGGATTATCAAATAATTCTTCATCAGGCATAAGTTTTAGATTAGGTATGGCTGGAGTAGTTTGAGGCTTGACACCAAGTTTCCCTATCTCTGTTCATAGATCTGGTATATATTTTATTTAAAACAGAAAGATACTAGTGTTGCTTCTAATAATTTCTGCACCTAAGAAGTATATCAACTCTCCTAGATCCTTGGTTCGAAAATGAGTATGAATAAACTATTTGAGACTGGTTATTCCCTTTTCAACATTTCCGGTTATTACTATGTCATCCACATACACCACTAACAGAATTATACCTTGTTTAGATGTTTTGTAAAATACTGAATGATCACTCTTTTATTTTCTTATTCATAATATTTCAAGTGTTTGACTAAATTTCCCAAACTAGGCTCTTGGGCTTTGCTTTAAACCGTAGAGAGTCTTTCTGAGTTTACACACCATATTATCTTCTCCTTGAGCTATAAATCCAGGGGGTTGAACCATGTATATTTCCTCAATAAGATCACCATGAAGAGATGCATTCTTTATATCTAACTGGTGAAGTTTCCAAGTAAGTCTAGCAGTTAAAGCAATGCACAGCCTAATGGAAGTAATCTTTGCAACAGGAGAGAAAGTTTCTGAATAGTCCATGCCACATACTTGAGCATAACCTTTAGCCACAAGTCGAGCTTTATATCTAGCTACTGTCCTATTTGGATTCATCTTAACTGTGTATATCCATCTACATCCAATAGCCTTCTTTGAGTCTGGCAAGGTAACTGGATCACAAGTACTATTCAGTTCTAAAGCATTCATTTCTTCTATCATAGCTTTCTTCCATTCTGGTTTGGATAGTGCTTCAGTAGCAGTTTTGGGAATACTAATAGAATCCAACGAGGTAATAAATGAATATGAATGATTGGGAATATGTTTATATGATATAAATTCAGCCATAGGATAGGTACATTGCCTTCTTCCTTTTCTAAGAGCAATAGGAAGATCAAGATTAGGATCAAATGTGGGTCTGGTTTCTACGGTATTAGGTGGCTCAGGTTCTTGTTATGATTTAGAATAAACTAAGAAGTCATCATTCTCCTCCTGGCTTTGTGAACTTGATGTTATATCATTCTCCTCCTGGCTTGATGAATTGGATGACTGATAATATGGAAAATCCTCCATGAAATTTACATCTATTGATATTAGATACTTGTTTAAACTAGGGCAAAAGCATCTGTATCCTTTTTGTAGTCTTGAGTATCCAACAAAGACACATTTAAAGGACTTTGGATCAAGTTTACCAAGCTGAGTATTCACATCTCTGACAAAACAGGTGCATCCAAATACCCTTGGTTTAATGGTATGTAATTCTATATTAGGGAACAAAACTCTGTATGGAATCTCAAATTCAAGAACTGTAGATGGAATTCTATCAATAAGATAGGATGCTGTTAACACAGCATCTGCCCAAAATGGTTTTGGCACCTTCAAATGAAATAGCAATGCACGAGTAGTTTCAAGTAGATGACGGTTGTTTCTCTCAGCAACCTCATTCTAAGGTGCAGTGTCAACACATGAAGTCTCATGCAACATACCATGCTGAGTTGTGCTAAAAGTATGAGATGTGTACACTCTAGCATTATCACTCCTTAGGGTTTGAATATTTGTCTTAAACTGATTTTGAATTTCAATATGAAAATCACAGAAAATAGAAAACACTTCAGATCTCTCCTTCATTAGAAATAACCATGTAACACGAGAATAATCATATACAAAAGTTACAAAGTATTTAAAACCAGATTTAGATACAGTAGATGATGGTCCCCAAATATCTGAATGTACAAGTTCAAATGCTGCACTTGCACGTTTATTTATTCTACGTTTAGAACTACTACGATGAAGTTTTGCATTTTGTCATGGTTCACAATTAAGAGTAGAAATGTAATTGTATTGAGGACATAAGTGTTTGAATAGAGTAAGAGAGGGATGACCAATGTAACGACCCAGAATTTCTGCCATTTGAAATTCGGATGTTTAATTGATTTTAAATATCAACAAGTAAAATTTATGAGTCGAATAATTTATTTTTCGAATATTTGGATTTAATTGGACAATTAAATCGACAATTTAATATTTGAAATTGCGTAAATAATTAGGAATTGGGTGTAATGTGATTAAAAATGATTTATAAAGTTATATTAAATCATATTGGAGTTAGAACAATGTTTGTGAACTTTCGAAATTGAATTAAATGTTAATTTGTGAAAATTAAATATTTTAATATTTAAATCGACTAGTGAAAATATTCATTTTCCAAATAGTCTCGGATTTCGATGAAATCATCGGATCCGTAATGTTATATTATTGTATGGTTTCAAATTTCGTGTCAATCGGAATTACCGTTTGTCCGGGGCAAGCTAAAACCATAGAAATTTGGTTAATCGATTTAATTTAAAATTGACCGTTTATTTCCGTAACTCGCATAGATGATCGAATTAGCTTCCGAAACCTATTCCATTGTGTCCGGAACACGGGTTAAACCCTAGAAACGCCGATCACCATGCGAGATTTAGAGTTTGCAAATTCCGGATGAATAGTAATTGGTGAATTTTTCTATATAAGGACCTAGTTATTTCCATTTGCAAAGAAACAAAAACCCTAACCCTAATTTTCAAGAGCCGGCCGCCAGTTACATTCAATGGTCGAAAATTGCCATTCTTCTTCCCTCAATTTCTTCTAATTCAAGCACTAATTCGAAAAACCTTCAACACGAAAAGCATAGAGCACTACAAGATCTAGGTAGTTAACTTTTATGATCGAAATCGGGGTGGTAGTTTGATGACAATATGCAATAAATGTCGCGCGTTCATGCTCGTTTTTCTTTGCATAGATAGAGCCGAGCTTCATCAATTTCTAGCCGTTGGTGGTTCGTGTAGCGAGATTCGTCGTGGTGCTAATTGATCGTTACAGAAGTGCTTGTGTTGGCCGCGAGATTTAGGGCTAGAGGTCGGCAATTGGGTTTCTTCGGCCTGTAGCCGAAAGCAAACGTGAAGAAGAAACAAAAAAGGGCACCGAGATTTACATCTAGGAATGGACAATCCAGATTTTCCTAAGGTTAAAATTATAAATGAAATTGTGATTAAATTATATTATAAATCGCACGATGTTTAAATATTGATATCTTTATCATACGAGGTTGAAAAATTACGAAACAAGTTGCGTTAGCTTCGTTTTGTCGAACACTACGCAATGGAGCTGGTTTGGAGTCATATGGAGCTAGTGAAAATTTCGGCTAAAATTAAACGCACGTTTAATTTTATTCGAAATAAAACGCTACAACTGTTATCGGAAATTCAAGGTGAGAATTTCTCACTCAATCGAATTGTTTCGATTTAAATTTTAAATAGTTAGATTTAAAATTGCTTGATTGTGTGATTGGATGATAGTTATTATCTGTTGTATTGAAATAGACCCTATATGCCGTATATTAAGCGGATGTTATTTATTAAAAACATATACCGCGATAATTCCAACTTGTATGGAATTGGTATTATATATGTACTTGGAGTTGATTTCCCGCATAATAGCGAATGAGACCCTATTGCGCCGCACAATAGCAGATAGTATTTTATAAATCCCATATACCGCGATATTCCGTCTCGAAGCGGAATTGGTATTGTGCAAACATCTTTGGATGCAGGGAAACAGATTGGAGGGATCCAACTGGATTCCTCAAATGATTGAATTGGTTTCAATGTTGTGTGTTGATCTATTTATAATCTGCGTGATTATGTTTGTGATTGAAATTGTTCAAGGCTAAAATTTAGCCGAGTATATTTTGGTATCATTAGATGCCGAAAATAAATAAATTTTGATTTTTTGAAAATTAAATTGAGAATTCATAATAAAATTTAATTTTGGAATTGATTCATTTTAAATGAATAAACGTTGAAATTTTTATGTTATAAAAATTATGATTTTTGTGAAATATAACCAAAATGTGAATAAATAATTGATTAATTTTTAAAATGGTTTAAATTGGGATTTTTGAATTATTATAAACGGTTTATATAAATGATTTATAAAATTGATATTTATTAATTAAAATATTGGAATTATAACACAAGTTTTTATAAGTATTAAAATGAAATATAAATGGATTTCATAAGTGGATAAAATCTATAGATATATAAGTTGTGAAGTTATAAAATGAATAGTTTTTTGTAAAATAAAAGATTTATAAGTAATTAACTTATAAATTAGATTTTGGCGTGTAAATAGAATATGGATAGAATCTGTTAATAAAGTGATTTTTATAAGTGAAGTTGTTATAAAGTATAAATGGAATTTATAAACGTTGTTTATAAATCCGAAATCGACTTATTTTGATAAGTTTAATTATTATAGCTTATCAAAGAAAATATATTCACGATTTTGGACGGTGAATAATATGTTTAAGAAATATTTCGGAAAGGTGATATTTTAAATAGAATTTAAAACGATTCAAAAATGTTTTAAAAGGTGTTAAGTATCGTAACCATAGATTTCAACATTCATTGTTGAAATAGACGTTTTCGAAAAACAGAAGGAAATGGTATACAATAACACCGTTTTTATAGTAAATGATTTCCGAAAGGAAAAGTTTTGTGTAGTATTTGGATTTATATATTTATCTAAATTTTGAATCCCTATACTAGTGATTTTGGGTTGTCGTAACGATGTTTTACGTTTTGACCCAAATAAATGTGTTTAAGAGAACGTTTTCCTTAAAGAATAAAGTATATACTTAATTTGGATTTAAGTATATGAATATTTTCAAAATTTTTAAAATAAACAGATTTGTGAATACTTATTATTAAATAAGTATGGAAATGTTTTTCCAATATGAAGTAAATGTTTTGAGATTCTATCTTCTAAAGATAAATTGAAAATAAATATTTGAAATCGATTTGGAAATCGTATATTCATAGATATTTTGGAAAGGTAAATTCCCCATGGAATTTACAAAAGAAAGGGAAATTTGTTTAAAAATAAACATTGATTTATTTTTGAAAGTGTGGAAATAAATTTACGGATTTGGAACGTAAATTTAATAAATCGGTGACCATTTATTTAATTGGTTTAAATGAACCATTTTGAAATGAAAGTTATAAGGGTGTAAATCGATTTGAAATTGTTTTCAAATGGTTGAAGTGTGGAAACTATATCTTGTAAAGATATTTTTGAAAATAAATAATTTGGGAAAATTATTTGAAATCGGGTTATGTTGTGAATATTTATTGATAGTTAAATAACCGACTATCAATATTGACCCTTTAATGACTATTTGTTGTGAATTGGTTGAATTGAATGCTACACTTATTTTTAAATTATTGCGCTCGTTATTCGGATTACCCATTCCGAATAGTGATACGACGTAATGGATAACATTGAAGACCGGTGGTGAAGACCGGGCATTTGTGAAAACGATAGGATGACCTATCGATTGTCTCTGCATCGTTAGCTACGGTATAGAGATTTCCTTTGTGATGGGAAATTCGATCGGGTTGTGAATACCCGGATTTCAAGGGCTTCTTTGGAAGTGCCTTCGGTTCTGTTCGAGCCCGGAACAGACTTGTATGGTTACGTGTCTGACATTACATTTTGAGATATAAAGCAGATTTCTTTCAAATACATTTCTATTAGTGGCAGAGAATTTATTCTCTTATCTTAACACCCTTCTCTGAGACGTACGAGCTCAGAGGTTATGTAGTTGAAGGTTATCAGCGATATATTTCAAATTTGATAATATGGCATGCTGAGTGTTGCTGTGTGATGATTATTTATTGATCATTTGTTGATCAAAGCGTGTCTTTGCGAAAATGCGTAGCTTTGTGGACGAGACTTCGTCAGACCTCACACCCCGGAAATGGTCGAAACAGGAATATGCAGCAAGGTTATGAGGGTCGTGCCCTTTAGGGTATGTCATTCCCTTCTGGAAAAGGGTATTGTGAGGTATGGAGCCCTGATGCTTAACCTATGTGGTTGCTCCAATCTCATTTTTCTGTTTGGTTGTTGCTTGGTGATAGAGGGCCCTCGGATAAAGGTCCCAAAGGACCAGGGGTTGGCATATTCGTGTAGTAGTTACCTAGTTACAGAGGTAACACGGCCTTGTGTTGGCAGAGAGCTGGTTAAGTTCTCGGGACGTCCCGCCAGAGGCGATCCCATGTGGCAGTAGGAAGTTCCTTAGCCTGACCATTTGTTGGAAAATCCAAAGAAACAATACGAGCCTTGTACGGTTTTAGTTGTAGAACCTGCCATTCACTTATGGTGGCGCCCCACTGTTTGGATGGTAGCTATAGTAGGCATAGTTTTGAATGTCTATGCGGGGTAAGATTTATATTCTATTTTCGAAATGCTTTCATCACTATGCATTATAATAATATCAAAATGATTTGTTATGCGTATTAAGCATCTTTGACTATCATAAGGAGAAATCTCCCCCAATTCAGCGTTTGCGTTGTGTTTGTGCGGGGAGGCCTTATGGTAGTTTCATTTTCCAAAAGCATTGCGGATATTTTTCACTTCCCTTGTTGTAGTTGTTTTAAAAGATAAATAATTGTTTTAGTTCTCAAACAAGTCCCATGACTGACCTGGAGTTTATTGTTCTTTTCCTAAACTCTGGGTGCATATCATTCCACACGGGCAATCTAAAGTCAGGTCATTCTGGATTCAGAAGTGCTTAGGAGCTCAAGTGGCGAGCTGGATGGCGAGGCCTATTACATGTATATGATATTATCTTTCCGCTGTAAATTCTCTTGTGAAGACATGTTTTATAACTGTCCATTGTTTTGTTGTATTTTATATTGTTGTTGTACACTCTGATGTGATGTAATGTAATAACTGAGATAGTTCTTTGTTTTAAAGATTATTCTTTTATCTATTATATGTTATTCAACATTCGATTATGCGGTATTTGATACAGTGGACGTATTAATGTCGATTTTCGAGCGTCGAAAAGTCGCGTCGTTACATTTGGTATCAGAGCATATGGTTAAGTGACAACCTTGGCTCTGTTGGAGATTACTCATTAGAGATAGAGTCAGCAGTACTCTAGAATTAGTTGAGTGTAATAATAGATATGAGCGCGTATTTGTTAGTGAATATGAAATTGTTTTGTATTGTGTTGACTTATCAGTTGATTGTTTATAGATTCTGGTCTGTGCAGTCTAGATAACTTTATTGATAGGGGTTTCTAAACTCTTAAACGAGATAAACTGACATAGTATCATTTTAAATTGGGTAAATGAAATAATTTTACCTCGATTATATTTTATATATAAAGGAATAGTTTTTCAGAATTATCAAAATGTATGTAAAATTGTATTGTTTGATTATTGAAAATGTAGGAAAATATATAAGTGAATCAAAGTTTTTCAATGATTTGAATAAAAACAACAATTGTGAAAGAATAAATTTTATAAAAGCAACAATTGTATATGTATAGAATTAGAATTGAAATGATTTACAATTGTGAAATAATCTTGTATAAGTAATGGGAAATAGTGAAGTTATATAAGCAAGATTTATAAATGAGATTTATAAATGAAAGAAATTTTTTGAAAGAATTTAGAGCGTTGGATTCACTACTGTTGCTGGGGAATAATAAGGGTGATGACTACAGCATCATCAATATCATTTTTGAGTTTCTGTGTGATGGATTTGCTACCATAGTAAATTGAAATTGAATTTTGTTTTGATAAACAAATTTGAAGTCAAAATCCAAGTTGAAATTGATGAATATAAGTTATCAAGTTTTGAACTTATATTATGAGATAATAAAGATTTTAACATTAGTAAAGTTGAAATGAAATTTGAGTTAGCATAATAAAATATATAAAGAGAAATTTAACTAAAGGAAGTTAAATAAATTAAATCAGATCTGGAAGTTGAATAATAAGTTGTATAACTTATTAAATGTGAAGATGTAAGTAAAACCAATTATCAAAATGGTTAAACAACTTTGTTAAGCAAAACGAGGTATGGATCTGAATAAGTGATAAAAATTGACTTTGGTAAAAGTTAAATAGAATTTACTTTGGAGTTGGAATTAGAATTGGGTTTTAATTGGATTAGATATGTTGTTGAAATGGAAATTTAAGTTAAGTTAAACAAATGATGTTTAAAAGGAATATGATTTAAGTAATGTTGAATGAAGTTGATTTTGGTATCGAAGTAAAATAATGAAGTGAATTAAATGGATGTGAACTTGAGCTGTATAAAAGGAGATTCAAATTTATTTGTGAAATGAATTAGCAATTGAATTAACGAAGGGATTGAATGTTAATCAATCGAGTGTAAATGAATTGATATGAAACAATGGATATAGGCGTTAATTCATTAAAGTTAATAAATTGAATAAATTGAATGTAAGCCAATTTAACATTAAACCAAATCGGAATTAAAAGTGTTGAACCAAATTGAATGTAAATTTAATAATTTGGTTACATTGAATAAACATTGGTTGTTATTTGATTGTTAGTTGATTGTATATAAATCCATTAAGTGTTAATGAAATTAAATTAGTGAAACTGAAAGCTATGCAATTGAATTCAAATTGGAAGAAAATGAATTTGAATAGAATTGAATTTGAATTGAAAGTGAACCAACTTGAATGTAAATTAGTAAATGTAAACTAATTGAAAAATGAATAATTAAATGTCGTTGTGTATGAACTGGTTGTAAAAAATTACAAGTAATGTTGAAATCATTTAAGTTGCTTATAAACCTTGTTTAGCATGCATTTCTTTCAATATGCATGTGTTGTAGTTGTTTAAAAGAGTAAAATGTTAATAACTTCTTATATATGTCACTTACGTGTTTATGAGTAAGTACAAGTACCGGGGCTACCGTTAGCAGGATTTTGGTCGCGCAAAATGCTAAATAAATAACTGCATTGCTTAAAAATGCTAAAAAGGTACGCCTACGCAATAAAAATAGGAAATATGAACTGTTTTTTTGTTTTTCGACCGTGTGGGTCGATGTATATATATTTATATCTATTGTGACATTTTTAAAGCTCCTCCGTACAAAGGAGGTTATGGCGAAATTTTCTGAAAAATTAAGGCGTTAGAAATTTTTTGAGAAATTAAGTTTGATTTGAAGTTAAAGGTTAAACGATATAGTTGATTTTGAAAAGATAACTATATATGGATTTGAAACTTAGTAAATATTTTGTAAGAGGTTTAACTATTGAATTCTTGAAAAAGTTAAACACTTAAGAGATTTGTAAAGTCTAATTTGAACCGGTTTGTTTTGAAAAGTTAATGGATTTCAAGACCTTTTCTTACTTGGTAATTTCGAGGACGAAATTGTTTTAAGGGGGAAGTTTGTAACGACCCAGAATTTCTGCCATTTGAAATTCAGATATTTAATTGATTTTAAATATCAACAAGTAAAATTTATGAGTCGAATAATTTATTTTTCGAATATTTGGATTTAATTGGATAATTAAATCGACAATTTAATATTTGAAATTGCGTAAATAATTGGGAATTGGGTGTAATGTGATTAAAAATGATTTATAAAGTTATATTAAATAATATTGGAGTTAGAAAAATGTTTGTAAACTTTTAAAATTGAATTAAAAGTTAATTTGTGAAAATTGAATATTTTAATATTTAAATCGACTAGTGAAAATAGTCATTTTTCAAACAGTCTCAGATTTCGACGAAACAACTTTCATCGAATCCGTAATGTTATTTTATTGTATGGTTTCAAATTTCGTGTCAATCGGATTTACCGTTTGTCCGGGGTAAGCTAAAATGCATAGAAATTTGGTTAATCGATTTAATTTAAAATTAATCGCTTATTTCTGTAACTCACACAGATGATCGAATTAGCTTCCGAAACCTATTCCATTGTGTCCAAAACGCGGGTTAAACCCTAGAAACGTCGGTCACCGCGTGAGATTTGGAGTTCGCAATTTCCGGATGAATAGTAATTAGTGAATTTTTCTATATAAGGACCTAGTTATTTCCATTTGCGAAGAAACAAAAACCCTAACCCTAATTTTCAAGAGCCGGCCGCCAGTTACATTCGATGGCCGAAAATTGCCATTCTTCTTCCCTCGATTTCTTCTAATTCAAGCATTAATTCGAAAATCCTTCAACACGAAAAGCGGATAGCACTACAAGATCTAGGTTTTTAACGGCTATGATCGAAATCGGGGTGGTAGATTGACGACAATATGCATTAAAATGCCACGCGTTCATGCTCGTTTTTTCGTGCATAGATATGGCCAAGCTTCATCAATTTTTGGCCGCTGGTGGCTCGTGTAGAGAGCGGGTGCTAATTGATCGTTACAGAAGTGATTGTGTCGGCCGCGAGATTTAGGGCTAGGGGTAGGCAATTGGGTTTCTTCAGCCTATTTGCCGAACTCGAACGTGAAGAAGAAACAAAAAGGGGTGGCCGAGATTTACATCTAGGAATGGACGTTCCAGATTTGCCTAAGGTTAAAATTATAAAAGAAATTGTGATTAAATTATACTATAAATCGTACGATGTTTAAAATTTGAAATCTTTGTCATACGAGGTCGAAAAATTACGAAACAAGTTGCGTTAGCTTCATTTTGTCGAACACTACGCAATGGAGCTGGTTTGGAGTCGTTTAGAGCTAGTGAAAATTTTGGGTAAAATTAAACGCACGTTTAATTTTATTCGAAATAAAACGCTGTAACTGTTATAGGAAACTCAAGGTGAGAACTCCTCACTCAATCGAATTGTTTCGATTTAAATTTTAAATAGTTAGATTTAAAATTGTTTGATTGTATGATTGGATGATAGTTATTATCTGTTGTATTGAAATAGACCCTATACGTCGTATATTAAGCGGATGTTATTTATTAAAAACATATACCGCGATAATTCCAACTTGTATGGAATTGGTATTATATATTTACTTGGAGTTGATTTCCCGCATAATAGCGAATGAGACCCTATTGCGCCGCAAAATAGCGGATAGTATTTTATAAATCCCATATACCGCGATATTCCGTCTCAAAGCGCAATTGGTATTGTACGAACATCTGCAAACCTGTTTCCCTCAAAACCAAAACCCTCCAAAATACATTCTGCAAGTCAGAAATCTGTAGCTCTTCAAAGTATAAACTGAAATCATTTGTAAATCCCCTCAAATCTGTTATCACCTCAAAAATCAAACTTGCAACTCCGTAGTTCAATCATGCCTGCAAATGAAATCAGGGAGCTTAGGCATTTCAGCAATAAATCAAGCCAGCAAATTCTTTTCTGTTTAAAAAAAAGTACAAACCTGAAATTGTTCCTGGAAAGCATGCATTTGGATTCATTTTGCATCTTAGTCCTGCATCATTTTCTGGAAGCCTGCTCTATTTTCCTAGATGCATGCTATTGTAGATCAGGGAGCATTACAGCTATAAACACAAAGTACTACCATCAATTTCAAGTTTTAAAAAAAAGCAATCTGAAGCTCAAGCCATAAGCAAAAATTAAAAGTAAAATCAGAAGTTCTTCATAAACTCATATGCTCTGCCCCTAAAACCAGGTGAGTAACATTTTTTTTAAAAGAACTTAGTGAATATAGTTGTTTGATTTGTCCTGTAATAATCATGTTTGGATTGGTTGAATTTGATCGTATTCTCTGTTATAAGTTGAATGCATGTTGCACTGTAACTTGTTTTCCCTGTTCTAGTTTCCAGATTGTAGTTATGTACAAATCATGACTTCATGATAAAATTAATGTTATAGTTTAAGGTTTTTAAGCCTAGTATGTTATGTAATATAAGATAGAGTTTAATCTTATAAAAAAAGTGAAAATAAGGATAAACTGAGATGACTCTGTATAAAAAAAATATACTGCAGAGTAAAAATTTCGGTAAACCATATCTAAATGTTCAGATTTATTTATTTAAGTTTATAAATAAAATACTTGATTAATAACTTGATTTTTAAAACAATAATCTGAACTTTTAGTTTGCATTCAACTAAATATTTCTGATTTAACTAGAAAACACAATTGGGGCTGCTTCTGTCAATCTAGGGGTTTCAAGTTACTTGTTTTTCTTTTGTTGATGGAGTAATGTGTGTAGTTTATAGGAAAAATAATAGATGATGGACTAAAGCAATAAGGCAGAAGTGATTTGGGTTTGAAATTTTGAACCCTAGTTTTTCTGTGCTTAAGAAATTGGATCACTGTGATCAAATTAAGTAACCGAGCTTTACCTATTTTGAGATGATGGTAGCTGGGGTGTGGGGGAGTCTATGGCCGGAGGTGGTACCTTTTTAGTGGTCGAAGGTGAGAGAATGCTGATGATCTTCATTTCGACATTTTCCAGTATTGGTACTCGAATGCTTGATTTTGGATTTAGGGTTGCTGTAGTTGAATTGAAGGTTGAGTTGATGTTTGGAGAGGATTGTTGACTTGCGTAGGGGTCGTGAGGGGTCGGAGATGGATTTTTCGGTGGTGCAGGTGCACGATTTTTGATGGCGTATCAGTGTTTTGGGGAAGATGGTTTTCCAATGTTTGTTTCGGGTTGTTTCTCATGTAGCTCGAAGGATCAGGGCATGGGACTAGAGGGTATGGGATGGTTGACTCGGAGTAAATGTCGAGTAGGCTCAGGTGGTTCAATTGTTTCAGGTTTGTGAAAACCTGAGTTGTTTCTGAATTTAAATAATTGCAAAATGAAAAAAATAATGATACTCTTGTTACTCTAGTGATTTCGAGTTCGCTCGAGCTAAATGTTGCAGTTTAGAATTTGTCGTGTTTCAAATTTTAAACTGAATTTCAAAAATACTATGTAAAGAATTTAATTAAGTTTTAAATCTAACTTTAAATTGTGAATTCAAGTTTTGGTTTGAATCATGATTGGAAATGAATAAGCTTTTAAATTTAAACTTGTTTTAAATTTAAAGGAGTTTATTGTTTAAAAATATTTTAAAGAATTTGAATTTTAAATTTGAAATTGAAATATGAAGTAATGTTTAAACAAAATGTAAATTTCGTTTCAAATTTCGATTTGAATCGTTGTTTAAAAATAAATTTAAGTTTATAAATTCAAGTGTTTAAACCAAATTTGAACGATAATGTAAAAATTTAAATGGTTTTAATTTAAAAAAAGAAATTTATTTTAACTTTTATAAAATTTCTTTTATAATTAAAGTATTATTATCAATTAAAAGTTTTAGATCGATTTTAAAACTTATGATAGTTAAATAATAATTTAATGTTTTGTATTTCATTTAATTATTAGGATAATTAAATGAACAATTGATTTATTTAAGGAATAAATAAGATGGTAATTAAGGGTTTAATCATTAAGGTTTAAGATTAATTAATTTTAGAGTAATTAACTTGTAATTAAGAATAATTAATGAAATAAGATTTGTTTTTAGTTGACAACTAATAAATAGAATAATAATGGATTAATTAAGTTTTAATTAACACTTAATTATTTAATTAATCTGGGATTAATTAATGGGTTAATTAATGATTAATTAATTTGTAATTAATAATGATTAAAATAAGTTAATTATTTTAGAAAATAATTAATGTGTTAATGAGGGACATTAACTAAGGATTATTTAATAATTAATGTGATTAATTTTAATTATTAATTAGATTAATTAATTTAAAGATAATCATTTGCAAATTGTTAAGTATAATTATTTATGGAAGTAATTAAGGAATTAATTACTTATTGTAATTAATTGAGTTAATTTGATTAGTTTAAGTTAATTAATTCATTTTAATTAATTTAAAATCAATCATTTGATGATTTATGGAGGATAATTACTTAATGTAATTTGATGAAGAGGAATTACTTAGAGATGTAATTAATGGTAATTACTATGTAATTAATTGGAAGTGATTTGATAATTTAAGTTATTTGAGTATAATTACTTTGTAAATTAATCAAGGGATTAATTAAAGATAGTTAATTAATGAGTAATTAATTTATTTGGTAAAGCAATTAAGGGTAGCTTATTAGTGAATGGGGTTAATCAAGGGTGATTAACAATTATAGTTTAAATTTAGATTAATAACTTAATGTAATTAATTTAAATAAGGTAATTAATTAAAATGTAATTAGAGATCATTAATTAATATGATTAATGATGTAATTAAGATTGATTAATTAAGATTAATTAATCAATAATAAGTGATTAAAGGTAATTAATTTAGGTAATTAATCAAAGATTAATGTAATTAATTATAGTTAATTAATTAATGAAGTAATTAAAGATTAATTACTGTATTTGGTTAAATATAATTAATTTGAGAAATTAATTAGTGGATAATTACTTGAATGTAATTAAAGGTTAATTAATCAGGGATGATTAATTGAAATAAATAATTGGTTGATGATTAATTAATTGATTGATAATTAATCAATAGTGATATGAGCAAGTTGATATTGGTGAAGTAATTAATTTAATTTACTTTAAATTAATTTGAATGATGTAATTAATTTAATTCATTTTAAATTAATTATATTTGGTGAGGTTAATCATTGCTTATATAGATGGATGATGTTGTTTGCTTAGATGGTTTGAATCTCAGATATGAGATAGATAATGTTGAGTGGTTTGGATGCATTGGTTGCATTGTGATATTGATATAGATTATCTTTCTGGATAATGATAATATAGTTTATCTGATATGATGATAATGTTGATTATCTGTGTGAATCTATGGTCTATCTATCTGTGTGTATATAGATAATTGTATTGTTTTAAACCTTTAAAACAATTTGGCCTTAAAAGACACGCTTTGGATTTCGATGAGATCGGGATCGGGTTTCCATATTTGGATATCCGAAAACCACATTGATTCCAATTAAACGTTAGGTCGTGAATCCAAGTGAAGAGTGCAGACTCGAGGTGTAAGGGCTATACGTAAGTATAACTCTGTGGGTGATTCCGTAATGAGTTTGACGGAATAGAACTTATAGGTTCGAGATGGTGATTAAGAGTGCAAGGCTTATCGTCGTTAACTCTGAGGGTGATTCCAAAATGAGTGTAACGAGATAATGCCTTCGGTTTCGTTCGAACCCGGAATGAACTTGTATGGATTGAATGCTTTCAGAACGTCGTCAGGTGGACGATGAGCATTCTAAGAGATGTGTCCTCTAAAGGTAATCGTAGCCTCAAGCCTCATCAACCGAGAATGGCTAAAACAGGGGATGTGTAGCAAGGCTTCGTGGGTAGCTCCCACTGGAGAGAAAGATTGATCCCTGTCTAGAGGTCCCTTTTTATTTCGGCTGTGTGGGCAGTTGGATGTACACCTACTGCGGGGTTGTCTTGTTCGGAACTATTCAGTAAGGAATGGGTTCGGCTTTGTGTTGCAGGGGAGCGGGCGTACTCCTCGGTACGTTGATCTAGGCCACGTACTGTGACGGGCGGTACCTCAGTAGCCCTGCCATTGTATGGAATCCAAAATCCAATATGTGCCAACGGTTTTGATTGTATTACCCACTTTTTGGCTAGTAGCTGGAATTTAATAAATGTAACAATTTCGGCTATTTCATATTTACTTTAAATCCCTAGACACTCTTATAATATCACTGGATTTCTTATCAAATGTTTTGGTTAGCGTAAGGTAAAAACTTTTCCATGTTTATGTGTGGGAAGTCTTACGTGATACCTTTCTTTTCAAAAGGATTTTCAAATTAAGCAACTTTAACCAGTTACTCACACCAGACACATGTCTGACCCAGAGTTTATCTTTTGTTTTCTTAAACTCTTGGGTACTCAAATTTTTACGAGTAGCCAAGGGATTCGGGATTAGCTTTGACGAATATTGGAGGAGTAATGGAGAAGGAGTCTTCTGCGCTAGATATATAGTATTCCGCTGTGTGATTTGTGATTATCTCTGAGTTGTATTATGTTGTAAATACTAGACAAGTGTTTATAACTGTCTAGTATGTGTTGTATATCGTGTACTCTGATAGTGGTTGTAAACTATGTAATATTTTATGTTGTTAATATAATTTATTCGTTCCGCTGTTTAGACTCTGATGTTGTGTTCTTCTTTCTTCTCTTTCTTTTCTCTTTTCTATTCCTTTCTTTCTTCATGATGATTCGACTTTTCTGGGGAGAAAAAGTCGGGTCGTCACAGGATTAGCCATCAATTATGTAATATATCGATCTGTTGATATAGCGATGTCGCAGTCTTAACAAGGACCTTGCCATTAAACTCCGACATCATGATATGCTCTGAACGTCGGATTATTAAAATACTTCAGACATGAATCATATTACTACATGTATAAACTAAAAATGGTGATCATGCTTTCAGCGCATTTTTCGCTTACTCAATCTGCTGATGTGTCGTGCTCGCTTCCCTTTGTTACTTTATTTGTGTTCCACTGTTACTTCTATTTAATACATGTTTCTCCTACTGCTAGGCATGCTTCTGTTATGAATTCTTCCACTAGTCTAGTTATGCCAGCTTCTTGAATTGTTCACATTTATTTACTGTTCACGTTTATGAATTGTTCACATATAATTCAACCATTTTCAACATTCAGATACACTCTGTAAATATGAAACGGGTATTGGTATTTAGTTGATGTGGACTATGAGCCCCATGCTGCCTATTTTCGGCAATTGAAGAATGGATTGTACATCAGAATGATTTTGTTGAAACTTCTGATTCGTGCCCGGCAATGAACAAAATTTTCATTGTGGACTGGAAGTTTTTGTGAGGTTATTTTTATTTTATTTTTTGCATATTTGTTGAGGCTTTTCTACATTTGCTCCTGGATTGCCAATGTAGTTAATAAAGGCAGGATCCTGTGCATCATGTCCTATTGTGGGTAAGGAAATGCCATTTTAAGAATTATGGTTTTTCTGAGATTAATTGTTTAAATCTTACTCGACAGCACTTGATTTATGAAATGGTTTGAAAGATCAATCATGTTTGATTATGTAGTTCAAACTGTAGACTACATAGCAGACTTTTGTTAAATCAGCGCCGAAGAACGAACGTGTATGTGATAACCCGGAATTTTTAGCAATATTAATTTGATAGTCTTCTTATATAATCTTTTAAATTTTCAACCTTATCTTTTCAAACAAATAAATTTTCTATCTATTTTCTATTATTCATATGTAAATTTTGAATAAAACTACGATTTGAAATATTTATACCTTAAAAGTAAATTAGATTTTAACTCTACATTTTTTTAACACTAAGTATATATACATAGTTATTAATTGAAATATTAATAGCTTAAGCTAAAATATGAACAAATAAATATGCTTTATATTACTTCTTTTAAAGTTACATATATTAATAAAAATATTAAAAAAATAAAAAAATAAGTAAATATAAAATGCATGCATAAGACATTTGTAAGCTTAGGATGTCATGCAAATTCACAAGTGTCAAGTTTATTTGTTTTCTTCATTTAAAAAAAAATTATAAAATGGTATAAAGGAGAACCAAAGGCTGTATACACTTATATATATACACACACACACACACATATATCTCCTTTCTTTCTTTTATCTTTCATTTTACAAACCAAGGAAAAACCAAAATTAACCAGAGAAAACTAAAACCAGAAAACCAAAGCTAAACAACTCTTTCAAGTTCAAATTGAAGCAAGCCAGATTCAAATTCATAATCAAGTTGCAGTTCGAAGATAAAAAAACAATTTCTTGATTTTCAAAAAGCTTTTCTCTATTCAAACATTTTTCAAGTGAGTAAACTTAACTTTTTAAAGCTAAACCATATTTATATCTCCGTGCATGTAATGATTGATTGTAAAAAATAGCTTGAATGTGATTTGCATGGATGTAGGAATGCATTTTTATTGGAATATGAGATGAATGACTGTGTGCATGTCTGTGTTTAGATATGTAAGCCTATGTTCTTGTTTAACAGACCCAAGATCAATTCAAAAATCCAAATCTCTTCACTAAATCTCTTATAGGCTATGATGTATAAAGGAATATTTTTGTATTAACAAAATCTTATTTTCAAAAATAATTATAAGTGTAATTTGTAAGTATTTTACTGGGAAGATAGAAATTACAGTGAAAATGTAATATACTAGGGAAATCAACTATTTTAATTTCAAGTTTCACCTTTGTAATTTAATAATAATTTCATGATTTTTAAGCTTGGAATTGGGTAGAAGTTACGAGTTGAACGATAATGGGATTTTCGTCGATTTCTGGTGATCAGAGTGCAGGGGAGAGTCGGGATTTTTGCTGAAGGTAGCGTGAAGGTTAGGGATCACGGGAAAAATGGTCTTAGATTTTTCAGATCACTGTGGTGAGTTTACGGCGACGTTGTAGGGTTTTAAGCCCTGTACGGGTCATCGATGATTTCGGGTTGAATACGGGGGCGTCGTCGCGTCGAGTTGGATCGGAGGTGGGGGAAAAGGAGCGTGGGTCTGTGGCGAAGGTCTGGACGCAGCGTCGAAGCTCCTGTTGGTCGAAGGTGGCAATGCATGGTGGATCTTTGGATCGGGTTTGGTTCAGGTGGTCCTCGTTTTCGCTCGAATGTCGACGGTTACTTGCTGGTGGTAACAGTGATGATAGGAGCTGCGGCGATGCAATGTGCACATGCACGTGGTTCTGATACGTCTGCGTTTGTGGCTTTGTAAGGGAGGTAGGATGAGGTACGAGAGAGGGACGGGGAGATTGAGGGGATTTGACCTGGCTTGGCTCGGGTCTATGCATTAGTATAATAGCAGTTTTTTTAAAAGTAAAACGAAAACAAGATTTAAAGTAAAGAGAAGAAGAAGGAGGAAATTTTTTGTTTTGGCCTGTTAATTCTCTTGGGCCGAGCTCCTTTCTAATAAATTAAAATAAAATGAAATGTAAACAAAGTTCAAGAAATTTTATCAAATTTAAAGTTAAATGTTTTTATAATAAATAAAGTAATTTTAAGATTTTAATTCAACTCTTAACTTAGGTTAATGAAATTAACTTCTCGGAAATATAGAAATCAGATTGACAACATATAAAATCACCATTGACTTTCTATTTTTTTATATATCAGAAAAGAAAAATGAAGTAAAAGATGAATACAAGTTCGGATACACTGATATGCTACAGTAAGATGAAAAAAAAATCATACTGGTTAATGGGCTGATAAAAGGCAAATGGGCCGAGCATCATGGTATACATATTATTTGTGTTATTTCATAATACTCCTCCTCAAGTTGGGTTGTACATATCAAACAAACCCAACTTGTTACTTAAGCACTTAATTCTTTCTCCATTCACAACTTTAGTGAGCAAATCTGCTGGTTGATCCTTCGTTTGAATATACAGAGTTATAATTTCATCATCTTGAATTTTATCCCGAATGAAATGGCAATCTACTTCTATATGCTTCATTCTTTCGTGGAAATATGGGTTTAAAGCAATATGAATAGCTGCATTGTTATCACACCACAATCTAGTAGGTTGCTCAAACTCTAAATTGCATTCTTTCAACAAATGTTTAATCCACATGACTTCACATGCTGCTTTGGACATAGCACGATATTCAGATTCTGCACTAGATCGTGATACTACACTTTGCTTCTTGCTTTTCCCGGATACCAAGTTTCCTCCAAGAAACACACAAAATCCGGTGGTAGATCTTCTCTCTTCTTTTGATCTAGCCCAATCTGCATCAGCAAAGCTTTCCAACTTCATATGGCCGTGATTAGCATATAAGATACCATGTCCAGAGGTTCCCTTCAAATATCCGAGAATATGTTCAAGAAGTAACCAATGTTGCTTGCTTGGTGAAGACATAAATTGACTAACTATACTCACTGCAAATGATACATCAGGTCTCGTTATGGTTTAGTAGTTCAATTTTCCCACCAATCTTCTATATCTTTCTGGATTATCAAATAATTCTTCATCAGGCATAAGTTTGAGATTAGGTATGGCTGGATAAAAGCAACAATTGTATACGTATAGAATTATAATTGAAATGATTTACAATTGTGAAATAATCTTGTACAAGTAATGGGAAATAGTGAAATTGTAACAACCAAGAATTTTGAACAATTTAAAAATGAAAATATTTAATTAATTTGAAATATTTGAATGAAAATTTAAATTGAATTTCAAATTTTCAGTATAAATTGGCGATGAAATTTTAGAATTTAATCTATTTAAGTTGAATAAAATTTGAATTTGACTTTGGAGTTGAAATTGAATATTGAATTTGTATTTTAAATCAAAGTAATAACTTAGAAAAAAATAATTTGGATATAAGAATTATTATTTATGAAAATTTATAAATTTGTGGTTAGTCTCAATAACATTTTTCATTTACTTAAATAAAATAGAATAAAATTTTAATCAATACAAAATAAATAAATAAATACACTTAGTTAAAGTTTTAACAACAAAATTAAGCAAAAACAAAGTAAAGAAAATAATTTACAAAACAAATTGAATTTAAAATGGAAAAATAATAATATAAAAATAAACATAAAATAAAGGGAAAAAAAAGAAAAGAGTACACTGCCTTGTTGAACACATCAGCTCCTAAATACACGCCTAAATCAACGCCTTTAACCACGCCCTAAATTACGCACACTTCACTTCAAAGCATGCCGAGATCTCGTTCCCCCATCATTTCATACGAAAAGAAAAAAAAACTCAATCGAAGAAAAAATGGTGGCGGCCTCGTCTTCCTCTTCGCACCCAAGCTTAGGGTTTTTGCTTCTGGTTCGCTCGCTCGCGTGCTCCTCGATTCGAACTAAGGTGAGTACTTGTTAGCTACTCACATCTAATTCATTTTCGTCGATTTGCTTAGCTCGTTCAAATCTGTGTTTTTGTTGTTTGAATGAGTGATACTCTCCGCTATTTGATTTCGATGCTGGTGAATTATCATTGACTTTTCAATTTTACTTGAATAATATAGTTCATTCGATTCTGACTTGTTTGGTTTTGAGATAGTACGGCTTTGAATTCTTTTGGCTTTGAGACGAAAAAAATAAATAAAAATAAAATAAAATTGACTACGGCATTGGACTTGAACCACTGACTTCGATCATGATTGTTCATGCCTGTAGAGTCTTTTGACTTATTTATATTTGTCCCCTAGTTTTGACTTTCCGGAATTTTAAACATGAATTTGTTCGAATTGGCCATTTGAAGCTATTTTGATTGCTAGTATTTTGGTTCTATGAACCTCTGGCTAGACTCGAATTTAATGCCTTGGTCCTTACTACTATGACCTGATACTGCTGACTTCGGGTTGCACTGATTTGTTTTGATTCCACCTGATCCTTGGTATGGTGTTGTTGTTTCTTTACATTTGTCTGAGTCACATTCCTATTGTGCATGTCACTGCATACATGTCTATACGCATGTTTATGCATTGTCTACTTGTAGTTGGATTTGTTTACCGCTTCGACTTGCATTTTGAGTTGCGGGTTCAGGTTGCATTGTTTGGGTGTTTGTTGTACATATGAAATTGATTCATATGTATGCTAGACATTGTTTACACTGCATTTTCCTTGTCACTGAGTTCTTTTGGTTTGAGTACACATGCCTAGTTCGCTTTTGGGTTGCTGTAGTGATGCATGTGCTTTATGTATCATTGCATATGCTATTTTCCATGTTATCGAGTGGCTTGGCAGTTGTGTTGAATCATGATAGTTGTGATTTGACCTCTGCATTTTGTAATTGCTGATAGCATGTTTATGTATACATGTTTATGCAGCTTGCAATTGAGTTATAATTTTGAGTTTACTTTCCTGTTTAATCTGCAGTGTCTTCATTGTGCACAGCTATGTATTGGTTCTTGATGTATTGATTTTTAGCTTGCTTCTGATTTTACTGAACTTTGACAGTCTCGACTAATTTGCTTCGAGACAGTTTTTGTTGCAGTTTTCAAAGTTTTAAAATTTAACAAGTTTCAAAGTTTAAAATGTTTAAAGTTAAATATCTTTGAATCGTTTTAACAAATGGGTTAAGTGAGTAAATCTTCAACCTCTGCTGATAGGATATACTATGCATCATGTATAAGTCTTAATTTCAATCTAAGAAGTGTCCATATGTATTTACTGTATGGACATTGGAAAAATATGATCTGTAGTTTCTGTATCTTCTTCACATAACATAGGTGGTGCATCGTTTTGCATACCTAATGAGATTAACCTGTGTTTAGCATCCAGCCTGTTTAGAATTGCTTCACAGGTACAAAAAGCCATTTCTACTGTTCTTTGAGTGCCATATTACGTTTACCCGTCTGCATACGTTATTGTGTTGGTTAATTGAATTCCATGCTGTATAAAAATTGAATTCACCTCCTTCAAACCATTCATAATAGTTTGTACTAGCCTATGAATTTATCTTAACTTGATTTATAGTATATGATATTTCAGATGTACCTGGGTTAAGACTAGGAATTAGTGCACCTTCCCTGATTATATCCGAAACACGTGAAGATGATGACCCAATTTCAAACAAGAAGTTAAATCTGTAATCAAGTCTTTAAAACTGTTTCAACATGATTTGAAGAAATATATCACTGTCTTCATGTATGTTTATACACCGTCTTCATGTAGTTATACACTGTCTTCGTGTAGTTGTATTTGTTAGCAGTTCCAAAACTGTTGTTAGCTTTGACTTAGACCTGATGCACTTTATTTTTATTAGCACTGAGTTAATTCTCATGTGCGCTACAGTCACTTTGATGCAGTCTCATGATCTTGTGGTGGCTGCGTTATTGTTGCAGTTGCCCTTGTGCACTAATACTGGCTGCCCTATTTAATTTGGGAACTTTTATGTTGTTTTGAGTTCTATGTGCAGTCCTACCTTGTATTTACAGTGTTTGTTGCATCGTGACCTTGTGGTGGCTGCGTTATTGTTGCAGTTGCCCTTGTGTCCAAGTAATGGCTGCAGTTTCATTTTTTATGAAAATTTTGCACTTGTTGAAACGTGCAGTAATAAGTTGTTTGGAAACTTGTTTTATTTCACAAGTTGTTTTGGCGAGGCCGTACGCGAGTGCGAGCACTGCAGCCCTACCAAATTTAATGTTTAAATTGATGTTTTCTTTTGATGAAAATTATTTTATGTTGCCAATTCAATATATTTTGAATCGATTTTGATGATTTTGTTGTTAATTGCCGTTTAGGCAAATTTTTGATTGTTTTCTAAATTATCTTCATCAATAATCCCTTCATCTATCTGCGTTGATAATTTGAATCTACTGATTTATTGTTTAACACTGTTAAGTGTTGTATTTACCGTTATCCGATTTCTTGTTAAAGGATCGGATAGGTAAATTTATATTTGACTGTCATCTAATTGCTATTTGATTATTATTGCCTCTATGCACTAATAACCGAGTTTGAATTAGACTGACCTGTGTATTATTTTCTTTTTGAATGTAATACTCGGGTCAGACTGAGTAATTTTACAGCTTGAAGATTTTCAGGCCGCGAAGTTAGAGAGAGAGGGAAATTGCTTCACTTTAGCTTTTCGAAGAATTTTTGTACTTAAAGATATATTCCGTTGTACAAAATTTAAATGCATTGTACAAACTCTGATATATGTATAACAATTCATTTATGTAAAATATGATGATTATTTGTTGTGATTCTGTGGCTGATTCTGTTTAAACTCTATAAACTGACTAACAATCCGTCATTTTGAACGTCTCAAGTTGGTTTAATTACCGACTGGAGGCGGTCAGAACGGCGGGTCGTTACAAAAGTGGTATCAGAGCTTTGGTTTACACAAAGCTCAGTTTATGATGTTTGATATGAATAGTTACTAGAACCACTTTAAAGAAAGTGTTTTTCAAATTTAAAGAAGTATGAAATTGTTTTCTTTGAAAAAATAAAAGGTATTTTAAAAATTCAAATCTTTTTCGAAAATTCCCCTCTCTAAATTTAGGTTTGCGATAGTTTCTCTTCGGTAATGTCTCCTTAGATTTGAGTCTCGATCATTTGAAAACTCATTATCGAATTGTTGATATTTATGAAAAATAAAATTAAAGTTAAGTGAATTAATGAATTGGTTTAAATCAAATATTTTGAATATGTCCAAAATAATAATTGTGAAATAAAAAGATATTTCAATTTAGTTATAGCCAAGAGGATAATTAAACTATAACTTGGGAATTTGATTCTGAATTCTTTTGAAAAATTAATTCAAATGTTTTGAAGAATGATTTAGTGAATAAATGGATTATAAGTACTTAACTTATAAATGGACTTTTGATGTATAATTGAGTTATGTAAATTGAATTCAATTAATAAAGAAGATTTATAAATCGAAGTTTATAAATAGAAATGGAATTTGTAAAGATTGTTTATAAATTCGAAACCAATTGAATTTGATAAATGAAAAATAGAAGTTATTAAAGGAGATATATTCGTGATTTTGACAGCGAATTATCCTTTAAGTTAAATATTGTGATAGTAAATGTTGGTTGGGAATTTTATTCACGATTTTGGACAGTGGATAATCTTTTAAATAAAAAGTGTAGAAACAATGAATTGAATAGATAAGTATATTCACAATTTTGGACAGTGAATATATTATTAAATAAAACAGATATGTTTTAGGGAAGTGATATTATGAAATGAGGTTAACGTGGAAATATAAATTTAATGGAACCAAGTTGATGAATGGCTTACTAAAGAACTAGTTGATTATTTTTGGGAATAGAAAGCAAATGCAAAGTTCGAATAGAATTTAAATTTCAAATTTGAAGTTGTCAATATGATAATCCATTATAGGTTTAATAAATTCAGTGATGAATTTGAATTTAAACGTGCGGAAAATTAAATTAAGTGAAAAACTTAATATTGAAAGGTTTGAAATTGGTTTAAAACCAATATTATGAAAAGTATGAGGAATTCAAACTATGAATTAAGTTGAAATTGAAAAAGTTAATGGTTTTAAAGATGTTTTAAAATGCATTAAGTATCGAATACATAGATTTCAACATTCATTGTTGAAATAGGCGTTTTCGAGAAATAAGGAAATGGTGGACTATAACACCGTTGTTATAGTAAATGGTTTCCGAAAGGAAATGTTGTTTATAGTATTGGGATTTATATATATATCTTAAATTTGAATCCCTATACTAGTGATTTTGAGTTGTCGTAACGATGTTTTACGCAACATTCGTTTTGACTCAAATAAATGTGTTTAAAAGAACGCCTTCCTTAAAGAATGGAATATATACTTAATTTTGATTCAAGTATATTGAATATTTTCAAAGTGTTGAAAATAAATGGATTTGTGAATGACTTATTATTAAATAAGTATGGAAATGTTTTCCAATATGAAATGAATGGTTTCAAATTTTATCTTTTAAAGATAAATTGAAAAAAATGAATATTTGAAATTGGTTTCAAATGGTTAAGTGTGGAAAATATATATATCTTCAAAAGATATTTTTGAGAAATGTGAACAATTAGTTCAACTTGGAGATTTTTCAAAAAAGATTGAATTTTGAGTTAAATTGAGTTTAACTTCGACATCAAAAACAATATAAGTTGAGCTTTGAATTTTGGATAGTCGATTTGGATTGTATGTCTAGCATTGTGAATTGATGACATAGCAATTGATCTCTATTAAATATATATCTATTGGTGGCGGAGAATTTATTCTTTTAGCTTAACACCCTTCTCTGAGACGTACGAGCTTAGAGATTATATATCGGTAGACATCAATTATGTGTTGAGAATTAACGATGTAACGTGAAATCCAAATCGAATGTGAAGTCGATAATGAATTGGATTTGAATGTGAATTAGGTTTGAGATAACCTTAAATTTTCAAATCGATTTAGAGGAAAATTTTAAACGAGATGGAAAATTTAGAAATCCTCTATTTGTTATGATGTGAATTGAGTTTTCGTAATTTATATATGTGAATGTAATAATTCGAAAACCATCAGTTTGGAAAGTCATTATTATGGAAAGTCCTATGCAAGTTTACATAGGTATGATATATACGAAATGTGAAATAAAGTACTATATGTATATGACATATGTTTTCTAAAAACTAAGGATATGGAAATGTACCTTCCATTTATTATTGGTGAAGGTGATTGGAACTCGGTGGAGTGTCCATTGGAAATCGTAGCTACGTAGAATTTCCATTAGTGGAATGTCCATTGGGACTGACTGGGATCCCCCACGATGGATCATCGTGTTTGGGATTATGTGAATTGAAGCTGGCGTAATTCGTGGGGCGTGATGCCTACAGTTACAAGCGAATCCACTGGGATAGTGGCGCAACCGCCGTGTAAACTGTGATCTAGAGGTCGAAGCGTAATTTGAGGGGTGTGATGCCTACGGTCACGAGCGATTCTACTGGGATAGTAGCGTAACCGCTGTGTGAACTGCAAACTATGGCAACAACCATGGCGAAATTCAAGGGAGATGTGAAATCTACAGTTACAAGCGATTCTACTGGGATAGTAGCGTAACCGCCGGGTAAACTGTGATCCATGGGGGAACGTGCTTTCCATATCCATTTTTAAAAGATTTTTTCAAAGTATTTTCACTGGGAGTTGAAGCAAGTATATTTAGTACTTGGAGATTTTTAGTCCTGCGCCTGGCCAGCGTATGCCTAAAGTCTGTAAGAACGACGATGGACTTGTTAAACTTCGAGTTAGCAAGTATTTTAAAAACTTTGAATAGAAAATCAATAGTCTGAAATTAGAATTACATAATTCTAACCTAATGAATTAAGGAAGAAGATCTTTTAAAATATCTTGAAAGCACACAGCTTTGGAAAAGATATGATATGTAAATATCTAGCATGAAGAATTTCAAGTTTAAAAATCTGAGTTTTGTAAGTCAAAATTTTTGGTAAAAGACTTTTGTGTCTTGATTGTAGAAATCGATGAATAAAGCTAGTGAAATAGAATAAATGGAATGAATCCTATATTTATTTATGAGTTTGAAACTTGGTAAAATTGTGTAAGGTATAAATATCGGTGAGATTTTAGCAATCGTTTTTCCTAACTTATAATTTCGGGACGAAATTCTTTTAAGGAGGGAAGATTGTAACAACCCAGAATTTTGAACAATTTAAAAATGAAAATATTTAATTAATTTTAAATATTTGAATAAGAATTTAAATTGAATTTCAAATTTTCAGTATAAATTGGCGATTAAATTTTAGAATTTAATCTATTTAAGTTGAATAAAATTTGAATTTGACTTTGATGTTGAAATTGAATATTGAATTTGTATTTTAAATTCAAACTAATAACTTAGAAAAAAATAATTTGGATATAAGAATTATTATTTATGAAAATTAATAAATTTGCGGTTAGTCTCAATAACATTTTTCATTTACTTAAATAAACTAGAATAAAATTTTAATCAATACAAAATAAATAAATAAATACACTTAGTTAAAGTTTTAACAACAAAATTAAACAAAAAAAAGTAAAGAAAATAATTTACAAAACAAATTGAATTTAAAATGGAAAAAAAATAATATAAAGATAAACATAAAATAAAGGGAAAAAGAAAAGAAAAGAGTACATTGCCTTGTTGAACACATCAGCTCCTAAATACACGCCTAAATCAACGCCTTTAACCACGCCCTAAATTACGCACACTTCACTTCAAAGCATGTCGAGATCTTGTTCCCCCATCATTTCATACGAAAAGAAAAAAAAACTCGATCGAAGAAAAAACGGTGGCGGCCTCATCTTCCTCTTCGCACCCATGCTTAGGGTTTTTGCTTCTGGTTCGCTCGCTCGCGTGCTCCTCGATTCGAACTAAGGTGAGTACTTATTAGCTACTCACATCTAATTCATTTTCGTCGATTTGCTTAGCTCGTTCAAATCTGTGTTTTTGTTGTTTGAATGAGTGATACTCTCGGCTATTTGATTTCAATGCTGGTGAATTATCATTGACTTTTCAATTTTACTTGAATAATATAGTTCATTCGATTCTGACTTGTTTGGTTTTGAGATAGTACGGCTTTGAATTCTTTTGGCTTTGAGATGAAAAAAAAATAAAAATAAAATAAAATTGACTACGGCATTGGGCTTGAACCACTTACTTCGGTCATGATTGTTCATGCCTGTAGAGTCTTTTGACTTATTTATATTTGTCCCCTAGTTTTGACTTTCCGGCATTTTAAACATGAATTTGTTCGAATTGGCCATTTGAAGCTATTTTGATTGCTAGTATTTTGGTTCTATGAACCTCTGGCTAGACTCGAATTTGTTGCCTTGGTCCTTACTACTATGACCTGATACTGCTGACTTCGGGTTGCACTGATTTGTTTTGATTCCACCTGATCCTTGGTATGCTGTTGTTGTTTCTTTACATTTGTCTGAGTCACATTCCTATTGTGCATGTCACTGCATACATGTGTATACGCATGTTTATGCATTGTCTACCTGTAGTTGGATTTGTTTACAGCTTCGACTTGCATTTTGAGTTGCGGGTTCAGGTTGCATTGTTTGGGTGTTTGTTGTACATATGAAATTGATTCATATGTATGCTAGACATTGTTTACACTGCATTTTGCTTGTCACTGAGTTTTTTTGGTTTGAGTACATATACCTAGTTCGCTTTTGGGTTGCCGTAGTGATGCATGTGCTTTATGTATCACTGCATATGCTATTTTCCATGTTATCGAGTGGCTTGGCAGTTGTGTTGAATCATGATAGTTGTGATTTGACCTCTGCATTTTGTAATTGCTGATAGCATGTTTATGTATACATGTTTATGCAGCTTGCAATTGATTTATAATTTTGAGTTTACTTGCCTGTTTCATCTGCGGTGTCTTCGTTGTGCACAGCTATGTATTGGTTCTTGATGTATTGATTTTTAGCTTGCTTCTGATTTTACTGAACTTTGACAGTCTCAACTAATTTGCTTCGAGACAGTTTTTGTTGCAGTTTTCAAAGTTTTAAAATTTAACAAGTTTCAAAGTTTAAAATGTTTAAAGTTAAATATCTTTGAATCGTTTTAACAAATGGGTTAAGTGAGTAAATCTTCAACCTCTGCTGATAGGATATACTATGCATCATGTATAAGTCTTAATTTCAATCTAAGAAGTGTCCATATGTATTTACTGTATGGACATTGGAAAAATATGATCTGCAGTTTCTGTATCTTCTTCACATAACATACGTGGTGCATCGTTTTGCATACCCAATGAGATTAACCTGTGTTTAGCATCCAGCCTGTTTAGAATTGCTTCATAGGTACAAAAAGCCATTTTTACTGTTCTTTGAGTGCCATATTACGTTTACCCATCTGCATACGTTATTGTGTTGCTTAATTGAATTCCATGCTGTATAAAAATTGAATTCACCTCCTTCAAACCATTCATAATAGTTTGTACTAGCCTATGAATTTATCTTAACTTGATTTATAGTATATGATATTTCAGATGTACCTGGGTTAAGACTAGGAATTAGTGCACCTTCTCTGATTATATCCGAAACACGTGAAGATGATGACCCAATTTCAAACAAGAAGTTAAATCTGTAACCAAGTCTTTAAAACTGTTTCAACATGATTTGAAGAAATATATCACTGTCTTCATGTATGTTTATTCACCATCTTCATGTAGTTATACACTGTCTTCGTGTAGTTGTATTTGTTAGCAGTTCCAAAACTGTTGTTAGCTTTGACTTAGACCTGTTGCACTTTATTTTTATTAGCACTGAGTTAATTCTCATGTGAGCTACAGTCACTTTGATGCAGTCTCGTGATCTTGTGGTGGCTGCGTTATTGTTGCAGTTGCCCTTGTGCACTAATACTGGCTGCCCTATTTAATTTGGGAACTTTTATGTTGTTTTGAGTTCTATATGCAGTCCTACCTTGTATTTACATTGTTTGTTGCATCGTGATCTTGTGGTGGCTGCGTTATTGTTGCAGTTGCCCTTGTGTCCAAGTAATGGCTGCAGTTTCATTTTTTATGAAAATTTTGCACTTGTTGAAATGTGCAGTAATAAGTTGTTTGGAAACTTGTTTTATTTCACAAGTTGTTGTGGCGAGGCCGTACGCGAGTGCGAGCATTGCAACCCTACCAAATTTAATGTTTAAATTGATGTTTTCTTTTTGATGAAATATTTTTTATGTTGCCAATTCAATATATTTTAATCGATTTTGATGATTTTGTTGTTAATTGCCGTTTAGGCAAATTTTGATTGTTTTCTAAATTATCTTCATCAATAATCCCTTCATCTATCTGCGTGGATAATTTGAATCTACTGATTTATTGTTTAACACTGTTAAGTGTTGTATTTACCGTTATCCGATTTCTTGTTAAAGGATCGGATAGGTAAATTTATATTTGACTGTCATCTAATTGCTATTTGATTATTATTGCCTCTATGCACTAATAACTGAGTTTGAATTAGACTGACCTGTGTATTATTTTCTTTTTGAATGTAATACTCGGGTCAGACCGAGTAATTTTACAGCTTGAAGATTTTCAGGCCGCGAAGTTAGAGAGAGAGGGAAATTGGTTCACTTTAGCTTTTCGAAGAATTTTTGTACTTAAAGATATATTCCGCTGTATAAAATTTAAATGAATTGTACAAACTCTGATATATGTATAACAATTCATTTATGTAAAATATGATGATTATTTGTTGTGATTCTGTGGCTGATTCTGTTTAAACTCTATAAACTGACTAACAATCCGTCATTTTGAATGTCTCAAGTTGGTTTAATTATCGACTGGAGGCGGTCAGAACCGCGGGTCGTTACAGAAATTATATAAGCAAGATTTATAAATGAAAGAAAATTTTTGAAATAATTTAGAGCGTTGGATTCACTACTGTTGCTGGGGAATAATAAGGGTGATGACTACAGCATCATCAACATCATTTTCGAGTTTCTGTGTGATGGATTTGCTACCATAGTAAATTGAAGTTGAGTTTTGTTGTGATAAACAAATTTGAAGTCAAAATCCAAGTTGAAATTGATTAATATAAGTTATCAAGTTTTGAACTTATAATATGAGATAATAAAGATTTTAACATTAGTAAAGTTGAAATGAAATTTGAGTTAGCATAATAAAATATATGATGTGAAATTTAACTAAAGGAACTTAAATAAATTAAATCAGATCTGGAAGTTGAATAATAAGTTGTATAACTTATTAAATGTGAAGATGTAAGTAAAACCAATTATCAAAATGGTTAAACAACTTTGTTAAGCAAAACGAGGTATGTATCTGAATAAGTGATAAAAATTGACTTTGGTAAAAGTTAAATAGAATTTACTTTGGAGTTGGAATTTGAATTGGGTTTTAAATGGATTAGATATGTTGTTGAAATGGAAATTTAAGTTAAGTTAAACAAATGATGTTTAAAAGGAATATGACTTAAGTAATGTTGAATGAAGTTGATTTTGGTATCGAAGTAAAATAATGAAGTGAATTAAATGGATGTGAACTTGAGCTGTATAGAAGGAGATTCAACTTTATTTGTGAAATGAATTAGCAATTGAATTAATGAAGGGATTGAATGTTAATCAATCGAATGTAAATGATTTGATATGAAACAATGGATATAGGTGTTAATTCATTAAAGTTAATAAATTGAATAAATTGAATGTAAGCCAATTTAACATTAAACCAAATCGGAATTAAAAGTGTTGAACCAAATTAAATGTAAATTTAATAATTTGGTTACGTTGAATATACATTGGTTGTTATTTGATTGTTAGTTGATTGTATATAAATGCATTAAGTGTTAATGAAATTAAATTAGTGAAACTGAAAGCTATGCAATTGAATTCAAATTGGAAGAAAATTAATTTGAATAGAATTGAATTTGAATTGAAAGTGAACCAACTTGAATGTAAATTAGTAAATGTAAACAAATTGAAAATGAATAATTAAATGTCGTTGTGTATGAATTGGTTGCAAAGAATTACAAGTAATGTTGAAATCATTTAAGTTGCTTATAAACCTTGTTTAGTATGCATTTCTTTCAATATGCATGTGTTGTTGTTGTTTAAAAGAGTAAAATGTTAATAACTTCTTATATATGTCACTTACGTGTTTATATTGAGTAAGTACAAGTACCGGGTTTACCGTTAGCAGGATTTTGGTTGCGCAAAATGCTAAATAAATAACTGCATTGCTTAAAAATGCTAAAAAGTAAAAATAGGAAATATGAACCGTTTTTCTGTTTTTCGACCGTATGGGTCGATGTATATATATTTATATCTATTGTGATATTGTAAAAGCTCCTCCGTAAAAAGGAGGTTATGGCGAAATTTTCTGAAAAATTAAGGCGTTAGAAAATTTTCGGGAAATTGTAGAAAAATTTGTGAAAACTAAGATTGATTTGAAGTTAAAGGTTAAACGATATAGTTGATTTGGAAAAGATAACTATACACGGATTTGAAACTTAGTAAATATTTTGTAAGAGGTTTAACTATTGAATTTTTGAAAAAGTTAAACACTTAAGAGATTTGTAAAGTCTAATTTGAACCGGTTTGTTTTGAAAAGTAAATGGATTTCTAAACCTTTTCTTACTTGGTAATTTCGAGGACGAAATTCATTTAAGGGGGAAGTTTGTAACGACCCAGAATTTCTGCCATTTGAAATTCAGATATTTAACTGATTTTAAATATCAAGAAGTAAAATTTATGAGTCGAATAATTTATTTTTCGAATATTTGGATTTAATTGGATAATTAAATCGATAATTTAATATTTGAAATTGCGTAAATAATTGGGAATTGGGTGTAATGTGATTAAAAATGACTTATAAAGTTATATTAAATAATATTGGAGTTAGAAAAATGTTTGTAAACTTTTAAAATTGAATTAAAAGTTAATTTGTGAAAATTGAATATTTTAATATTTAAACCGACTAGTGAAAATAGTCATTTTTCAAACAGTCTCAGATTTCGACGAAACCACTTGCATCGAATCCGTAATGTTATATTATTGTATTGTTTCAAATTTCATGTCTATCGGATTTATCGTTTTTCCGGGGCAAGCTAAAACGCATAGAAATTTGGTTAATCGATTTAATTTAAAATTAATCGTTTATTTATGTAACTCGCACAGATGATCGAATTAGCTTCCGAAACCTATTCCATTGTGTCCAAAACGCGGGTTAAACCCTGGAAACGCTGGTCACCGCGTGAGATTTGGAGTTCGCAATTTCCGGATGTATAGTAATTACTAAATTTTTCTATATAAGGACCTAGTTATTTCCATTTACGAAGAAACAAAAACCCTAACCCTAATTTTCAAGAGCCGGCCGCCAGTTACATTCAATGGCCGAAAATTGCCATTCTTCTTCCCTCGATTTCTTCTAATTCAAGCATTAATTCGGAAAACCTTCAACACGAAAAGCGGATAGCACTACAAGATCTAGGTTTTTAACGGCTATGATCGAAATCAGGGTGGTAGATTGACGACAATATGCATTAAAATGCCACGCGTTCATGCTCGTTTTTTCGAGCATAGATATGGCCGAGCTTCATCAATTTTGGGCTGTTGGTGGCTCGTGTAGAGAGCTTCGTCGTGGTGCTAATTGATCGTTACAGAAGTGATTGTGTTGGCCGTGAGATTTAGGGCTAGGGGTAGGCATTTAGGTTTCTTCGGCCTATAGCCGAACTCGAACGTGAAGAAGAAACAAAAAGGGGCGGCCGAGATTTACATCTAGGAATGGACATTCCAGATTTGCCTAAGGTTAAAATTATAAAAGAAATTGTGATTAAATTATACTATAAATCGTACGATGTTTGAAATTTGAAATCTTTGTCATACGAGGTCGAAAAATTACGAAACAAGTTGCGTTAGCTTCATTTTGTCGAACACTACGCAATGGAGCTGGTTTGGAGTCGTCTGGAGCTAGTGAAAATTTCGAGTAAAATTAAACGCACGTTTAATTTTATTTGAGATAAAACGCTACAACTGTTATCGAAAACGAAAGGTGAGAACTTCTCACTCAATCGAATTGTTTCGATTTAAATTTTAAATAATTAGATTTAAAATTGCTTGATTCTGTGATTGGATGATAGTTATTATCTGTTGTATTGAAATAGACACTATACGTCGTATATTAAGCGGATGTTATTTATTAAAAACATATACCGTGATAATTCCAACTTGTATGGAATTGGTATTATATATGTACTTGGAGTTGATTTCCCGCATAATAGCGGATGAGACACTATTGCGCCGCATAATAGCGGATAGTATTTTATAAATCCCATATAACGCGATATTCCGTCTCGAAGCGGAATTGATATTGTGCCAACATCTTTGGATGTAGGGAAACAGGTTGGAGGGATCTAACTGGATTCCTCAAATGATTGAATTGGTTTCAATTTTGTGTGTTGATCTATTTATAATCTGCGTGATTATCTTTGTGATTGAAATTGTTAAAGGCTAAAATTTAGCCGAATATATTTTGGTATCGTTAGATGCCGAAAATAAATAAAATTTGATTTTTTGAAAATTAAGTTGAGAATTCATAATAAAATTTAATTCTGGAATTGATTCATTTTAAATGAATAAACGTTAAATTTTTTATGTTATAAAAATTATGATTTTTGTGAAATATAACCAAAATGTGATTTTTGAAATAAATAATTGATTAATTTATAAAATGGTTTAAATTGGGATTTTTGAATTATTATAAACGGTTTATATAAAAGATTTATAAAATTGATATTTATTAATTAAAATATTGGAATTATAAAACGAGTTTTTATAAGTATTAAAATAAAATATAAATGGATTTCATAAGTGGATAAAATCTATAGATTTATAAATTGTGAAGCTATAAAATGAATAGATTTTTGTAAAATAAAAGATTTATAAGTAATTAACTTATAAATTAGATTTTGGCATGTAAATGGAATATGGATAAAATCTGTTAATAAAGTGGTTTTTATAAGTGAAGTTGAGTATAAATGGAATTTATAAACGTTGTTTATAAATCCGAAATCACCTTATTTTGATAAGTTTAATTATTATAGCTTATTAAAGGAAATATATTCACGATTTTGGATGGTAAATAATATGTTTAAGAAATATTTTGGGAAGGTAGTATTTTAAATAGAATTTAAAACGATTCAAAAATGTTTTAAAAGGTGTTAAGTATCGAAACCATAGATTTCAACATTCATTGTTGAAATAGACGTTTTCGAAAAATAGAAGGAAATGGTGGACTATAACACTGTTGTTATAGTAAATGATTTCCGAAAGGAAAAGTTTTGTGTAGTATTGGGATTTATATATCTATCTAAATTTCGAATCCATATACTAGTGATTTTGGGTTGTCGTAACGATGTTTTACGCAACATTCGTTTTGACCCATATAAATGTGTTTAAGAGAATGTTTTCCTTAAAGAATAAAATATATACTTAATTTGGATTTAAGTATATTGAATGTTTTCAAAATGTTGAAAATAAACAGATTTGTGAATTACTTATTATTAAATAAGTATGGAAATGTTTTTCCAATATGAAGTAAATGTTTTGAGATTTTATCTTTTAAAGATAAATTGAAAATGAATATAAGAAATCGATTTGGAAATCATATATTCATAGATATTTTGGAAAGGTAAATTCACTATGGAATTTACAAAGGAAAGGGAAATTTGTTTAAAAATAAACATTGATTTATTTTTGGAAGTGTGGAAATAAATTTACGGATTTGGAACGTAAATTTAATAAATCGGTAAGGATTTATTTATGAAACGACCCGACTTTCTTACCACAGAAAATCGCATCATCTTTAAGAAAGAAAGGGATAGAAAAGAGAAAAGACAGAGAAGAAGAAAGAAACAACATCAGAATCTAAACAGCGGAACGAATAAATTATATTACTCACATAATACATTACATAGTATCATATACATCAGAGATACACAGCTAAACAACACATACTAGACAGTTAAAAACACCTGTCTAGTTATACAACTCAATACAACTCAAAGCCAACAACTCAGAGGACACACAACGGAATACTCTATAGCTATACGCAGAAGCCTCCTGCTCCATTTGCTCCTCCTGAATTCGTCAAGCCAACCTAAAATCCCCTGGCTACTAGTAAAAATTTGAGTACCCAAGAGTTTAAGAAAACAAATAAACTCCGGGTCAGACATGGGTCTAGTATGAGTAAACAGTTAAAGTTGCTTAACCCTTAAAAACCTTTTGAAAGAAAAAGGTATCACGTAAGACTTCCCACACATAAACATGGAAATGTTTTTACCTTACGCTAACCAAAACATTTGATATGAAATCCGATGATATTATAATAAGGTCTTGGGTTTTCAAATAAATATGAAATAGCCGAAATTGTTACATGATTAAATTCCAGCTACTAGCCACAAAAGTGGGTAATATAATCAATACCATTGGCGTTTATTGGATTTTGGATTCCATACAATGGCAGGGCTACTAGGGTACCGCCCGTCACAGTACGTGGCCTAGATCACCGTACCGAGGAGTACGCCCGCTCCCCTACAACACAAAGCCATACCCATTCCTTACTGAACAGTTCCAAATAAGACAACCCCGGCGATTCTAGCTATAAATCGCCCACACAGCTGAAATAAAAGGGACCTCTAGATAGGGATAAATCTTACTCTCAAGTAGGGGCTACCCACGAAGCCTTGCTGCACCTCCCCCGTTTTAGCCATTCCAGGTTGATGAGGCTTGAGGCTATGATTACCTTTAGTGAACACATCACTTAGAATGCTCATCGTCCACCTGACGATGTTTTGAAAGCATTCAATCCATATAAGTTCGTTCCGGGTTCAAACGAAACCGAAGGCATTATCTCGTTACACTCATCTTGGAATCACCCTCAGAGTTAACGACAATAACCCTTGCACTCTGAACCACCATCTCGAACCTATAAGAACTAATTTCGTCAAACTCATTCGGAATCACCCATAGAGTTATACTGACGTATAGTCCTTACACCTCGAGTCCTCACAATGCTCCACTTTGATTCACGGCCTGACGTTTAATTGGAATCGATGTGGTTTTCGGATATCCAAATATGGAAACCCGATCCCAGACTCATCGAAATCCAAAGCGTGTCTTTTAGGTCCAAGTTGTTTTAAAGGTTTTAAAACAATTCAATTATATATATACACACAGAATAGATAATTAACAATATTACAATTTATAGTCAACATTATCAAATAACATATATCTACATTGTCAATATCAAAATAGATAATCTATATATCACCATCCCAATAGGTAATCTATGTTATCATCACAATACAACCAAGTATTCATACCACACAACATTACTTATCTCATTTCTGAGGTTACATCCAATCAAGAAAATCAAAGTCATTCATTCGTACATAAGCAACGATTTACTTAATCACAACATAATTAATTTAAAATGAATTAAATTAACTATCTCTAACTCTAATTAATTTAAGTGAATTAAATTAATTACTTCATCTCTTATTTAATATAAAATTAATTAAATTAATTACCTTCATCACAATAAATCTTGCTTAAATAAACATTAATTAAACCAATTAATTAATCATTGTTCTAATTAATCAACCTTGATTAATTAAAATCTTAATCAAATAATTAATCCTTAATTTTTTTCATTAATTATATCAATTAATGAACCTTAATTAATTACTTCCAAATAAATATAAACAGTAATTAATTTTTCTTAATTACTTTTATTTACTCATAAATTCATTGGTTTATTACACCAAGCAATAAACCCTTAATTGCTTTAACCAGTAATTACCCATTTAAAATTTCTTTCCAATCAGTAATTTTACTTACCTCAATTACCTCTGAAATTTATTAATTACTTATCTTAAGTAATTACTCTTATCAAAACTTATTAAGTAAACATACTTAATCCTTAATCAAGTGACTATAATTAATTAATTAACAAATTAATTAACTTACTTGATCATACTTATCTCATTAATTATAGTTGAGTGATTCATCCCTTAATTACTCATTAACGAAATTAATCCTCAATTAATAGATTAATTATCTTCTACTATTAATTAATAAAGCTTAATTATTAATCAGTTATTTAATAAAAAGTAATTAATCACTAATTACGTTTAATTAATTAATCAACCTTAATTAACTAATTAATTATCTCTTAATCATTAATTAATAAACTTAATTAATAATTAACAACTTTAATTACAAATTAATTAATATAATAAATTAATTCTTAATTACAATTAATTAACCTTAATAAAAATAGTTAATTAATTCTTAATAATCTTGCATTTTAGATTAATAATCTTTTTAATTATTAATTAAGAAAACTCTAATTATTACTTAATAAAACCTTTAACAAGTATTAATAAATTACTATTTTAGCTAACCCTTAATTACTTAACCAATAAATAATTACTATTTAATTAACCATTGGTGATTAATTAAATCATCATCTTAATTAATAGTTAATTAAATAAATAATTATGCTTAATTAATCACTTAATTAACCCCTTTTAAAATAATAATTAAATTAATTAATTAACTTAAAATTTCTTAATTAATTTAATTAATTAATACTTAATTAATATTTAAGATAAAACATTATCTTCATTTAACCTTGAAAAAAAACTTTACTTAACAAAATTCATTAATTAAATTAAGATATAAAATAATCATTAATTACTTTCCTTAATTATTAATTAGCAATTCTAATTTCAAGTTAATAAATTATCTCAATCTTTAATTGTTAATTTTAAATCATTTTCCACTAATTAATTTAAATAAAACATTTACTTAAAATTCTTTTTATATTTCAAAATAAGTTTTGAGAATAACATTAACTTAAAACATTTAAACAAATCATGCAAATTCATTTATAAAAACAAATCAATTTAAAAACAAGAATTTAACTTAGCTTAAATTTATAAAGTTTAAAACTTTATTTATTTAAATTAAAACCTGGTTGAACATTAAATTGGGTTCAACCCATGTATACTTGAATTTAAGTATAAGTACTTTTTTTTTTAAAACAACCCGCCCTTTTAAAATTTTAAAACTGTTTTAATTTAAAACTTGAAACTATTAAAACAAATAGTTTAACATTGCAACTCAAAACCCCAGAGACCACGCGAGTATTACCCTGAGCCACAACAAAAAATACTCGAGCTTTCCCCCGAGTCTCCTCCCTTACTACCCGAGCTAAATCCCAACAACACAAGCCCAAATGTTGCTGACACCAACCACCTCTCGTGCACCTACACCAGGGCCGGAGCCACCTCTGGCCAATGCCGACTTCACCGACAAGTCATTCTACCACCCTACAGGCCTCCACGACCAACCAAACTTCAATACTTACCCAATTCAAAATTGAGCATCCCTGGGTGTACAGAACACCAAACCACTCATCAGAAAACCCCAAACCACTCGCCGCTGGTCGATGTTAAGCTCCACAACTCCGGCCTTGGGATGTTGATCCACCGCACATCCTTCACTCAATTCCCCTTCAAACTCGATGCAGAGAGGAAGACACAGTAGACCAATTTCCCAAGTCCAAACAGAACTAGGGTTAAAATCATAATCAAGCAATCCCACCCTTCACAATGAATTACAAGTTCTTCCACCATTTTTGCTACACTCCCTAATGCTTCACCTAGCTCCATCAACCATCTCATGTAACCCAGATTCACAGATCAACAGATATTTGCAGAAACCCAATATGCAGAAAACCCCCAATTCCTCCATCACTACAATTTTAAAAATTGTAAATTTCTTTCCAAAAATCATACTTTCCAATGATAATCCAGATTTTATAGTTATTTCATCAAATTTTAACATTTGATTTCTCACATTGGTGATTAAGTATCACTGCTTTGTTGGTTTACCAGAAAACTTCTAATACCAAGACTATGTTCGTCTTTAAATCTTAATTAATACTTAAACTAATTTATCTTTTTTGATTTCTAAGACATAACAATTGTTTAAATATAATAGCTTGAAGTTTCTAACTATATCTTAAATTTTCAGTAAGGTGAAATATGAATATAACATGCACAGATTCAAGCCTTACAACAAATTTGCAGATTTGTCTACACAGATATAAATTCATATTCACTACAAACATCATCGTAAACTTATATGAAATCAGATAATTACTTCTTTAAATTTTATAGTAAAATTGTTTACTCACCTCATCTAAAAGAAGACAGTGTAGAGGTTTGATGATAAACTGGAAGTTGCAAAAGACTATGAACTTGAACTTGCAAAATACTTAAACTTGAAGCTGAGCCCTCTAAAATTGCTTCAACAAATTTGCTTCAGATTGCTTTGACCAGATTCACTTGCATGTATATGTAGATTGATGCATACAACTGAGCCCTCTAAAATTGCTTCAACAAATTTGCTTCAGATTGCTTTGACCAGATTCACTTGCATGTAATTGTAGATTGATGCATACAATGGATTGGAGACATGCATGCACTAGGAAGATGATGCAGACTTTGTTTTGAGGAGGTTGTTTCAGGTTTGTTCTTTCTTTTTCTTTTTTTAACTTGCAAATTCTTTGAACTGATGATGAAGCTTTATTTGAAACAGAGAAAAGCTTCATCCCCCTTTTTGTTCGTTACAGTGCTTCATGTTGCTTCAGATTTGCATTCAACAGATTCACTTGCATGCATATGGAAATTGATGCAGACAAGGGATTGAAAACTTGCACCATACTTTGAAATCATGATGCAGAATTTGTTGCACTTGATTTTTTTTTTACAGGTTTTGATATAAACAGAGATAAATATTGGAATTTGAGGAATTGATTTTGGACTTGAGAACAAACTGCAGACATGCAGTTTGATTTGCATACAAAAATTCAAGTTTTATGTTGATTTGAGCATTCGTTTTGAATTGAGGAATTGATGCAGTTTTTGGATGTTGAGCAATGGTTTAAGGAAGTTTCAGATTTTATTTTGAAGGTTTTGTTTGAATATTTTCTAGTTTTGGGTGAGTAAAAGTTTGCATGATAGATCTAGTTTTCTTCTAGGCATGAATACCAAATTTTAAAGAAAAATGAAAAATGATAAGAGAGGGTGTTTAAATGGGTGAATTTTCAGATTTAATAAAATAAAAAGAAAATAGAAAAACATATGGACACTTGTCATTTAATTACTCAAATGTTTTACACTTGTTAACAAAGTGTTTTAAAACAAAACATTTGTCAAATTGAGTTTTGTTTTAATTCTAAAAGAAATTTAAAAGCTTTTAAAATTATTTTCCTAATTAACAAACATGTTTTCTTAATTTTAAAAATACTCTTTAATTAAAATTCTAATAAACAAATACATTTTTACATTTATAAATGTATGCTAAATTTATATAAAATACAATCTTTAAAAAGAATGAACCAAATATAATTTAAATAAAATTATAAAACATTGCAAACTCATTTGAAAAAATGCTATTTCAAAAGCCTTGCATTTATTTTTATTAAATAAATACAAATCAAATTTCTATAGATAAATTTCTATAAAAAGAAATAAAACAAATCTTACTTTTAATTAAAAACATTATCTATATATTTTAAAACCAAACTATATTATTATTCTATTTTAATATATATGTATATATATTCCTTGAATTCAAATTTATATTAAATTCAAAGTCAAATCTAAAAGCCCAAATCTAAAAATCAATTTAAATAAGTAAAAATATCTTATTTTAAAATAAGCTCACTATTATTAACAAATAATATATCCTATTTTAAAATCCATTTAAAATACACAGATTTAAATACATAGATATAAATGCATTTTAAACACACTTATAAATTTTGAAAACAATATACCAATTTATAATCATAAATAAAATGTTATATTATATTACTTGGTTAATTATTTTTGAAAATAACATTTATCAATTTCGAATAATTTAAATAAGAGATTATCAACATTTTAAACTCCTGGAAATTCTGGGATATTACAATCCTTCCCCCTTAAAAGAATTTCGTCCTTGTTAACGTAAAAATCTGACGCTAACACCCCGGTGCAAGTAAAGCAAGTGTGAAAGCACCACCCGATGATACGGGAATCAGAAATAAGCAGGAAAATATCAAAAAGACAGTAAAAGACACAGTTTTTATAGTGGTTCGGCTAATAGTCAAGCCTACGTCCACTTTATATCTCTTTATTGCTGACCCAAGTACAACTTATACAACTTTCTTCAATTACAACATACCTTAGACTAGTAGTTCAAACTTTGATGGAGAATAATCTTTCGAATCCATGTTGAATGATGTAGATTTTCTCTTGAAGTTTGTCATAGTGTCCATGGTGTTTGGAGTGCTTGAAGTGCTATTCGAGTTGAGAAAATGGTAGAGTATCGGCGCTTCGAGAATGAGCCGAAAGATCCCTCGAACGTCGGAGCTCACGTTGTATTTATAGGAGTTTTTCGGAGTTAGGTCGCTGATAGGTAGGTCGTAGGTCGGAGATAACGACTTAAAGTAGGTCGTAGACCACATGTGAGCGACCTAGCAAACGGAAGCTTCGGCCCTCCCTGGTAACACTGGTCTCTTCTGGATAAAGTATTAGGTCGTGGACGACTTAGGGGAATGGTTGGCAACCTTATAGCACTAAGATATCCGATGTAGCGACCTAAGGTAACTTGTTAACCCATTATGTCGCATAGCCCATTAGGTCATTAGGTCGCTTGTGATTTTGGGTCGCTAGGTCACGGACCTCTTAGGTCGGTAGGTCGCTGCCTGTTAGGTCGCTAACTCACTTCTTACTTTAGGTCGCTAAGCCGCCAGGTCTTTTAGGTCATTGAGTCGTGGCTTCCTGTGAGTCGTTAGGTCGTCCACCTCTTGAGTCGTTAGGTCGTCCACTTCTCTAAGCAGTTAGGTCGTCCACTTCTCTGAGTCATTAGGTCGTCCACTTCTCTAAGTCATTAGGTCATCCACTTCTCTGAGTCGTTAGGTCGTCCACTTCTCTAAGTCGTTAGGTGATCCCTTCCCGTAAGCCTCTTCATGTGTTAGGTCGCCTACTCCCTTAAGCAGTTAAGCCATCCCGTACCTTAGGTCGTGAGGTTATTTCAAAACGAGGTTAACACTTGCCCCTCGAAGTGCACGCCTAGGTCGTAGGTCGTGTGCTTCGAGTTAACATGCTTGGATCGTGACCGACCTAAGAGATAGATTAACATGCACATCCGTTTGCCTCTGCCTTATATAACCGTTAGCTCGTGTCTTTCCCTTTAACTATTTCCTTAACCCATTCCGCCATTAGCGATTTCTCGAGCTCCCCAAAGATAATTTCGAACCAATCAATCACTGATTATCCTTAATACTGCATCACGTAAGTGAATTTGCTTCCTGTTCAATCTTCGGTCATCATTGAACCACGAATCTTACTTTCCGTTTCCGACCTACCTTCTTATGCCACATTTTACTGTGAATCCTGTTTCATCGATTGTTGGTGGACCGGATGTAGTTCGATTTAGCTTTAGACGATTCGTAATGAGAGGATGATGGGTTATAGTGTGTTAGGTTAACTGATTCGTGATTCTGGAGGGAGCAAGGATATTATCAACGGGTTAGCGAGATATGAGGGGTGAGACTTAGGGTTTCTCCAAGGGGAAATGGCCTGAGACTGCTGAGCTACCTCTAGGACAATCTAGTGGATCAAGCGAGTTAAAAATTCTTGGAATCCAGGGAAAAACGAACGACCCACTGGCTTATGACTTGGCGTGCCTGCGATCTTTCTTTCTCGCGACTTACCATACTTGGACGACTTAGGCTTTAAAGTAGAACGACCTTATTCAACACGACGTATCTGTCAGCGGCATAAGGATTAGGTCGTCCCCGAGCTAAGACTTGTTACGACTTAACTCTTTAGGCCGTGTTAGCGACCTAGGCTTTAGGTCGTGTAGACGTCTTAGGACTTAAACAATTGTCAAACTGCTTCTTGCGACCTAGATCCGCTCTGACTTTCCTGTTAGTTCGTGAACGACCTAAGACTTGAACAACTTGACCCGAGCCCCCTTTTTTCCTTCAATATGCATTACGACCTAAAGAGAAAACGACTTAACTTAACCCGCGGCACATTCTTTAGGTCGTGGACGAGCTAACACTTAGCTAAAAAATGTTTGGACCGACTTGAAGCATAATTTTGACTTGAATTCTCAATCTGAACTGCCAAAATAAACTGCCCAAATTTTTGAATTATCTGAACTTTGGTGTACACTTTCACAGATCACATTAGCTTACAAGCTAACAACCTGTTGACTATAATATTCATAGAGAACCAGGACGAATATACTGCCATTGACTGTCCACATCAGATGGCAAATTAGTTGATAAAGAATAATTAACTCAACTTAAGGAAATTGTATGAAATGTTGTGAGTTAACAAATGCAAGTGAAGTAATAAAGCAATGTTAATCAACTAAAGCTGATTTGTTTGCATTAATATCGCACTTGTACTTGGACATAGAGCGAAAAGTCTTGAAATTTTACAATTGATACATGTTCATTAGCTTAATTTCAGTTATATTTACTTGTCACTTTATTAGTTTTACACAACACTTCACACATTTAGGAAACGTGCACCTTCATATTTGAATAATCCAGTTCCTTGTGTAGAATGTCTTCTCATCAAGAGGAGGAAGTAGAACAAACTGGGGAGGCCTTCCCGATAGTTGATCCACTGGTTCACCCACCAGAAAGAACTCCAACTACTCTGAGTCACCGGGTGTTCAACCAATTACGGGCCCTGTTTGGGATTGTAGAAGCAGATGTTATTCTCCCTGGGCCAAATGACTTTGCTGATAGTCCTCCCTTCGGCTTTGTTGCCGTTAACCTCCAAATGTGCGTTTGTGGTGCCATTCCTCCTTTCAACAATTTTCTCCAACAACTTTTTCTCCGATTGGCTATTTCTCCTTTTCAATTACATCCCAACGGCTATGCCATTTTGATGGGATTATGCATTCTCTTCAGAAGAACGCTTGACCGCCTCCCAAGTTTTGAAGAAATCTGCTATTTATGCACATTTGCGAGAAATAAAGACCATCCTTCCATTATATATGTGAGAAGCGCCAGAAATCGCAAGCTTATCACTGATCTCTCTGATAGCGCTCATGGTTTCCTGAACCAGTTCTTCTTTGTCGGTTGCCCCCAGGGATTTTATGCTATCTGGAGAGTAGGGGGTAGGTTTACTTATCCCCATTCTTTCCTTTTCCGAGCTTTCCGAGGTCCGAATTGCTAAATGTTAACTTCGTTCTCTACTTTTGCAGTTCTCCCTCCTCCTTGTAGAGACTTTAGCCATAAGTCAACTTTTGAGAGGCTTATCGCTGAGGCGGCTGAAGAGAGAAGCATTAAGTTTTTGCTAAGAGACGAGTTCCTTCATCAGTTCGGACTCTTACACCCTTCCCGCTCTACTCAGCCTTATGAAGTTCCTGATTCTCCGGCTGAGACACCGGATGCCCCAGTTTTTGTTGAGGAGCCTATACCGAAAGAACCTACTTCTGAGGCTACTCTGGTGAAGTGCTCTACTTCTACCGATGTTGCTGGGTCATCTGGCAAGCTCGCACTTGCCCTGGTCATTGAAGAAGAAGAGCCTCGAGAACCTCCCCTACATACAGGGAAGTCCGGTGATGGAGGAGCTGGGAAAACAAGTCCTGTCAAGCAGAGCGGGGATGACACTTTTGAAGGCTTGAGCGACCTGTTTATCACCTCACAGGAGCTCTTTAAAGACGATCCTGTTACGACTAGGGTTTCCTCTTCAGTAGTTGAAGCAACTTCCACTTTGCAACAGACTACGTTGACTCAAGAGTTGACGTTAGCTACTACACCCATCATTTCCCCGCAACCGAGGAGTGGTTCGTAGTTTGACGCGCGTAGTTTGCACATTACACACACTTAGGATTTTTCAGCACTTATATGTACTCTCATGCACTTTACTTCCAGGATTTTCAAGTTTTTCCTCTTTCTCATTTTCAGGTTCTCCAATGGGGCGTAGCGGTTCCTATTATGACGACTTTCAACAGTACGGAAGGCGTGGTCAGTATGATTATAGGCGCTATCTTCCCACCCACAGGGAAACTGATGAAGAGAGAGCTGCTCGAAAAGCTCAAGAAAGAAGAGCGTATGAAGAAAGGTACGAAAGAAGGGATGAGCAACATGATTTTTCTCGCAGAGGCTATGACTCTCATAAAAGAAAAACTTATGACGATAGAGGAAAGAGCCATGACATCGGAGATCCAAGCAAGCGGGCCAGGCTTGATGAAAAGACTGCATCCGCAACTTTAGAAAAGGCCGCTGCTCTCACTTCTCTTAAAATTCCTTCAAAGTCTCCTGCCCTTGAAGGAGCCGACATTCAGAAACTTCTCGGCAGACCCTCGTACCAAGTTGAAAGAGGTCCGCCAAGCCTTCAAAGTCGGTTCCAGCATTGGTGCTTAAAGGGAGTCCGCTTCGACCTTGACTTGGTTCCCATCGACAAACAGGCCATGCTATGAAATCTTGACACTGTTAAACTTGATATTGAGAGAATGTCAAGGTGGCAAAAGCTCGTCGATGAGCTTCAGAGGGTGAACCTGGCCAACCTTGAAGCTATGCTGACGATGGAGAACGACAAGTCTGAATGGCAGAAAATTCTTGATCAGCACAACACCGAAATGAAAAACATCGCTGAGTACAACGAAAAGCTTGAGGCGGAGGTCGAGAAACTTAAGCACGAGCTTGCTACTTCTTCCACCTCTTATACTCAAAAGGAAGAAGTGCTTCAGAAGCAAGTTCGAGATGCTCATGCCGCTCAATGGTATGTCGAAACCCAGCTTGAAGCTTCACAAAAGACGGTGGAAAAATATTGTGCTGACTTTGTAGAGCTACGGGAGAAAGCTAACTCCCAGGACTTAGAAATCATGAGGCTGAAAGCTCAACTATTAAAGACTGAGAAAGAACGTGATGAGGCCATCGCTGGAAAGAGAGCCGCTGAACAATCTCATGAATAGACAAAAGCCAACATCAGCTCTACTCTGTTTGATTTTTACATCCAAACCGTCTTGGGGCGTGGCTGCCTTGCATTTTTGGGGCCTAAATATGAAATCACTTTAACTGAAGTGTAGGAGGCCGTAATGGATATGCATAAAGGCGCCGGTTATTCCGAAGATGAACTTGAGGCGCATTACTTTGATGACGAAACTCATGCCGCTCTTGCCAGAGGAACGGAGCAGCTTGTTAAAGTACGAGCCGAAATGATGGGAGGGGAGCATCCAGAGAAAGAAGCACCTTTAATTGCCCTTGTCCCTTCTTCGACTTCGGCCGACATTGATATCTAGGCTCCGGTTCCCATTCTCCGCCCACGGCTAAAGTCGTAACTGAGATTACAAGCGCACAAGGCGGAGATGAAGGCGAAGAAAGCACTGAAGCACAAGCTTATGAAATTGACGTTAGAAAGTCAACTTCTCCAGGTAACTTTAATGCTGATCTTGCTCAATTAGACTGCTCATTTGCTTCATATGAGTTTGATGAGCTTCTTGATTATTTCCTAAATCTCAACGAGCCTTTATATCCTCTCTTTACTGATTTTAACTTCTTTTCTTCTATAGAGAAAGTACTGAGCATTGTTCAGACTTCCCCTCCTCCAGTTATTCCTCCCCCGTCTCTGCAAGTCACTTCTCCTTCTGCCTATCAACCGGGATCACAAGAGGAGCAAATAGAAGCTTTCCATGACTTGGACGATCCCATTGCTTCTCAAGAACATAGGGGAGAAGAAACTGAGGAGGGCGAAAAGACTCCGGAACTAACAGGCTCCGACGATATGCCGTTAGCCACACTTTTTACTCCAGAAAGCGGGCCTTCTTCTAAGAAAAGGGGAAAAAGTGGAGTCTCAAAGATGAAAGAAGCTTCAGCTGGCGAGAAAAAAGCAGAAACAAGTCTGATTGTTCCTCTTTCTCCTTCTTTCCCTACTCTTTCTAGCCAGCGCAAGAAGTTGGTCATCCGGCCAGGTGCAGGCTCAAAAGGTGGAGGGAAGAAAAAATGATGGCTTTGGTCCTGTGCTTTTTATCTCACTCTTTGCTTTTTGCTTGTATATAAGCTTGTATTGACTGGATATTGTGCAGGTACCAGTCCCCGCTTTCTTTTACTTTGAAACCTGCATATGTATAAAATTCTCATAGTATGGAATAAAATGGTTTTTTTACTTATACAAATTTCTGTCTGTATTTGAAAACGCTTTTATTTTCTGCTTTCATGCAAGTTTCTTTATCCTCTTTATGTGAAGTTGCAGTAAACCTATGGTATGTTTCTTGAGCATTGTTTTCATTTTTGTGATGACTATATTGTATTGCCCCCATACCATGGTTTATTGCAATCTCTTTCACATTGGCAAAGTTTCGGAGAACACTCTTCTGTTTCGAGAAGACTTGTACTCTTTCTTTAGAGAACAACTCTTCCATTTGAAGGAAGTTTGCATTTGTACTTTATAGGATAATATTTCCGTTCTAAGAAAATATTTTGTCCTAATTTAGTAGAATGCACTTCATATTGGAGGAGTTTTTTCTTCTTTTTTTTTTGCGAAGTTTTTACACTTCACTTTTGGAAAAAGTCACTTTTGCCTTGGCAGGTGAATTTTACTTCATAGTACAGTGGGCCTTCCAAAAAAGGGCTTCAACCTGCCTGAGCCTCCGAAGAGAGTTTTTTTTTTATTGTGCCTCTAGGAAGAGGTCTTTTTGTTTGGTTGCGCCTCTGAGAAGAGGTCTTTTTGTTTGATTGTGCCTCTGGGAAGAGGTCTTTTTTTTTGTTTCTTCCTCTTGGGAGAGGCTTTTATCTTTTCCCTGTTCGCTGGGAAGCGGGCCTCCGAAGAGGGCTTTTCACATTTCGACTCGTGTGAAGTTTTATTTCAGATCACGATGAAATGTGTGCCTCTGAGTAGGGCTTTTGCCTGGAAGTTTGGAGTTCCCTTCTCCTAGTTGGATGGATTCACGGGGCGGACACGAGTGTTCTGTGCCACCGATCAGTCCGCAACTTTCTATCGAGAAAGAACTCTCTTTTTCTAGCGAGGCCCGCTAGAGGTCTTTTAGCATTTCAACTATGGTGAAATGGGCCTCCGAAGAGGGCTTTTCACATTCCAGCACTTGTGAAGTTTTATTTCAAATCTCGGTGGAATGTGTGCCTCCGAGTATGCCTGGAAGTTTCTTCCTCATGGTTGGCTGGATTCACGGGGCAGACGCAAGTTTCTTAGACGCTTATTTGCGCAGACTGTCTCAGCTAGTGAACAAGCGCCTTGCCTTCCACTTGGGAAGGTGCCTCCGATCATCGTATGGATTCACGGGGCGGACGCAAGTTACTTGGACGCTTGTCTGCGCAAACTGTCTCAGGTAGTGAACAAGCGCCTTGCCTTCCACTTGGGAAGGTGCTCCCGGTCATTCCATGCCAATCTTTTTTGTTGAGAAAGTCTTCTGGCATGCCCCGTTCGAGGTCTTTATCCTCCGAAGAGTTGTGCCTCCGAAGAGGGCTTTTGCCTCCGAAGAGGTCTTTGGCTGTTTGATACTTGCTCGCCCATGTCTCTTTGCCATCTATTCATATCGGCGATCCCCGTTACCTTTTCCAAATACACTTCTCTTTTAATTGCCAACAATTTCCTTTATCCAAAGAAGTATACTTCATAGTTAAGCGAGTTGGTGGGGGCAGACACAGGCTATTTAACTTGATGCTTGCTTGTGCAAACAACCACAATTGGTTAGCAAGGGCCCAATTCCAGCAGAATCACTAACTTTTTGCTTGATGCACTCCTTTCGTAGGATTTGAGTATGGAAATTTTGAATGACTTAGTGTTTGCTTGTTGGGTGATGTCAGGGATTTCTTGGTCCTTCGATGGGTAAGCTTTGTTTTTATGGCCTACATTATTAAATTGACATTTTAGTAATACAATTGACGTATTTTATATATCGAAATAAAACAAAGCAATTTATAATAGTAAAGAACACAAGATTTATAGTGGTTCGGCCATGAACTGGGCCTACATCCACTTTATAGTTCTTATTATTCACTTGCACTGGCTTTACAACGGCTTTCAATACAAGCATCATACATTCATCATTCTTTTACAATATTTCATTAAAGCCTTTTAATTAAAATATGGGCGCAAATGATTGGTGTTCCAAGCACTTAGGATTGGGTCTCCTTCGACAGTTATGAATTTGAATGTGCCATCAAGAAGTTTTTGGCCTATAACATACGACCCTTCCCAGTTTGGCCCAAACACGCCTGTAGGTGTCATAATTCTTTTTAAGATTAGATCCCCAACTTCAAAGCTGCGTTGGCGAACTTTGGAATTGAAGTGCCTGGCTATTCTTTACTTATGAGCCGCAATTCTGAGCACAGCTTCTTCTCTTTTTTCATCAAGGAAGTCAAGGGCTTCAAGTTCCAGCTTTTCATTTTCGGCTTGATTGAAATGAATTCTTCTATGTGAAGGGACCTCTATTTCTACCGGAATCATTGCCTCTGATCCATATGCCAATGAAAATGGAGTGTGCCCCGTCGCAGTTTTATGTGTAGTTCTATATACCCATAGTGCTAGTGGAAGCTTATCGGCCCAACCACCTTTCGCTTTTTCCAACTGTTTTTTGATGGTCGATTTGATAATTTTGTTTACTACTTCCACTTGCCCGTTTGCCTGCAGAAGAGCTACTGCTGAGAAGCTTTTCTGGATCTTGAATTTCTTGCAAAAATCTTGGAACTCTTCACTTTCGAATTGGGTTCCATTATCTGTGATTATCTTTTGAGGCACACCATACTTGCAAATGATATTCTTAGTTACAAATTTATCATTTTCTTAGAGGTAATAGTAGCTAATGGTTCAGATTCAGCCCATTTAGTAAAATAATCAACAGCAACAATAACATATCTGATTCCAGATTTTGTAGTTGGCAAAGGCCCGATGAGATCTATTCCCCAAATAGCAAATGGCCACAGACTGACCATCTATGTTATTTCAGTCGAAGGTGCTCTTGGGATTTTTGCAAATCTCTGGCACCAGTCACATTTTCGGGCGTAACTTGCGGCATCACGATTAATATCTGGCCAAAAATACCCATAACAGAGAATTTTCTTTGCTAAAGTTTAACCACCTGAATGATCTCCACACTCTCCTCCATGTACCTCCGTTATAATTGTCTCAGCTTCTTCCTTGGTCACACATCGGAGTAATAGCAGTGAGAATCCCCGCCTGTACAATCGGCCATCTTGAATTATATATCTGGATGCTTTTCTTAACAACTTCTGTCGTTATTTTGAGTTTTCTGGTAGAGAACCGTCGCGCAGATATTCCAATATCGGAGTCATCCATGATTCTCGCTCCTGTGATATAGTCATGATCCAGTCAATATCCATTTCATCAATGCTTGGAGTTGACAGGACTTATACAGGAACTAATCCCAATAATTGAGCTTCACTAGTGCTTGCATACTTTGCGAGGGAATCTGCCTTCATGTTTTCTTCCCGGGGTATATGGTTTATCGAATGATGGTCCAGGTCATCGAGAAGCTCCCAGGCCCTTGACAAGTAAGCGGGCATATTTCCTCCTTTGGTTTGAAACTCTTTCCTGACTTGACACACGATAAGCTGTGAATCACTGAAGATCTGCAACATTTTGACATTCAACTCCTTAGCAATTCTCAAACCGGCAATAAGAGCTTCATACTCTGCTTCATTGTTTGTCGAAGGGAATTCCAATCTTAAAGCATAGCAAAATGAATGCCCTTCAGGTGTTTCAAGCACAACCCCAGCCCCGGAACAGTAATCGTTTCTTGCGCCATCAACATACAATTTCCATCGAATTGGGGAATTTCCAGTCACTATTTCCTCACTATCACCTCTGTTTGCACATTCTGCGATGAAATCTGCCAAAGCTTGTCCATTGATTGTTCTCCGAGGATGATAAGTGATGTCATATTGACTGAGTTCAATATTCCACTTCAAAAGGCTACCCGAAGTCTCAAGGCGAAAAAGGACTTGCTTCAGTGGCTGATCAGTGAGGACTTTGATTGGATGAGCTTGAAAATATGGCCTCAATTTTCTTGATGCGATCAGTAGACAATAGGCAAGCTTCTCCAACTTTGAATAATTCATTTCTGCCCCAGTAAACCTTTTGCTAATATAGTAGACTGGGTGTTGAATTTTGGCGTCTTCTCGCACCAGTGTCGCACTAAGAGCGTGAGCTGAGACCGCCAAGTATACAAAGAGATCTTCGCCATCGTCGGTTAAGAAAGTATCGGAGGCGTTTCCATATGACGAATTAACTCATCGAAAGCTTTCTGGCATTCTGGAGTCCATTCAAAGTTTTTCCTTCCTTTCTTCAGAGCATCAAAGAATGGAATGCATTTATCAGTAGCTTTGGAAATGAATCGACTTAAGGCACCATCTTTTCCATTGAGACTTTGCAGTTCCTTCTTCTTTCTAGGAGCTTTGACTTCTCTTAAGGCGGTGATTTGAGCAGGATTAGCCTCAATGCCCTTAGCGCTCACAATGAAACCCAAGAACTTTCCGGACTCCACCCCGAACGAACACTTAAAGTGATTATGCTTCATTCCATACTTTCGTCGGCAAGTGAACATTTCCGCTAAGTGGTCCATATGGTCTACTGCTCTCTTTGATTTAACCAACATATCGTGAACGTAAACTTCCATGGTCTTTCCAATCTGTGGCTTGAACATTGCATTAACAAGTCTTTGGTAAGTTGCCTCTGCATTCTTCAGTCCGAAAGGCATGACTTTGTAGCAGTATAGACCAACATCGGTTATGAAACTCGTGTCCTCCTGATCTGGCTCATGCATCATGAACTGGTTATATCCGGAGTAAGCATCCATAAAAGATAACAATTCATGTCCCGCTGTTCCGTCAACCAATTGGTCAATCCGGGGAAGCGGAAAACAGTCTTCGGGGCAGGCCTTGTTTAAATCTGAAAAGTCGATGCATACTCTCCACTTTCCATTAGCTTTCTTAACCAGTACTGGATTTGAAACCCAATTCGGATAAGTTGATTCTCTGATAAAGTCATTCTCCATGAGCCAATCCACCTCTTCTTTCAATGCTGCTGACCTCTCGGGACCCTGTGTTCTTCTTTTCTGCTTCACAGGTGTAAACTTCGGATCAATATTCAAAGTATGTACTGCAACTTCAGGTGATATTCCACACATATCAGCATGGGTCCATGTAAATACATCCGGATTTTCTTTCAGGAATGATATTAAAATATTCTCCGCCGCACTAAGTTGTGAACCCACATTCACCACCTTGTTTGGGTCTTTTGGGTCAACAGGTACTGGTACCGTTACTTCCACTGACACTGCTCAATTCTTCCCTGCACTAGCTTTTCTGGGATCCATTTTTCTTCGTGCTTCGCTACATTCGCCAGTACAGGGTCCGCCCTGTAATTGCTACAAGGTTGATTCTTTGATGCGGACTGGGGCTGCCGCATCCTTTCCCATCTCTCTCTTTCTTGCTTCACGTAGTTCTATCAGATAACATTCCCGCCCCGCATTATGATCCCCTTTAACAACACCAACTCCATTATCTGTAGGGAATTTCATGGTAAGGCACCACGGGGCGAGGATTGCTTTAAAGGCTCCTAGAGTTGGACGGCTTATGAAGGCGTTGTAAGCAGAAAATTCATCAATAATTACAAAAGTTTGCCTTCGAGCGACCTTCTTCTGCCCCTCGCCAAGTTCCATGAACAGGTCAATAGTCCCAACCGGCTGCCTGGGTTCTCCAGTAAACCCAACGATCTTTTGCGATGAAGCTTGAACATCAGCCATTGGGATCTTCATCTGATCAAAAGTCTTCTTGAAAACAATATTGCAAGAAGCACCACAATCAACAAGTACTCTTCTTACAATAGCTGGCCCAATGCTAGCAGAAATAACCAAGGGATCTATGGTAGGGGCTTCAACACCCATAGAATCCCTGGCTCTGAAGATAATGTCATCATTAAAAGTTTTCTGCTGCTTCATAGGTGTAGCATCTTCCGACACAAAAAAATTCTCCTCTACTAGGGTATATTTCAATGCACGAGCGTACCGTTCCATCTCACCCCAGCTTCTGCCATCTGGGTGAGGTCTTCCTGTAATCACATTAATAACGGCCCTCTCAGATTCATGACCTGCTGCCTTTTCACTTGAGCTAGGACGATGAACAGGAGCCTTCTGTCCTTGAGTTGGTGAAGTTGGGCCATTCTTGTTCCTCCTTACATATTGCTGGAGCTTGTTTTCTTTCAATAGTTCCTCAATCAACTCCTTCAAGTGACGACACTCGTTGGTATCATGCCCGGGTTGGTTGTGGAACCGGCAAAACCTTCTATTCTTCTTGGCTTTCTTACTAACCCTTTGCTTAGCTAGTGAAGGGAACTTGACTGTGTCTTTGTTTGCAAAGTAGATGTTTTTCGGGGTATCTGTCAGAGGGGTGAAGTTAAAGGGACGACTTTTCTTTGCATCTCCTTGCTTCCTCTAACCATCATTTCCCCTCTTCTGATTGCTATATTCTTTCCTACTCGGAACCGCATTACTATTTCCAGCCCCTATCGATACAACCTTAGCCGGTGCTTGGAGGCTTTCCAGGCGCATGAATTCATCGGCTTTCTTATAAAACTTGTCAAGCGAATTCGGTTCTTTCATTTTCAACCACCTCCCGAACTCACTTGTCTTATCAATAGCCTTCATCAGGTACGTCAAAATCATTCTCGGCTCTGCATTGTCTACTTCATCCAGAGCTATATTGAAGCGATTCAAGAAATCTCTAATGGATTCTTCAGGATTCTGCTCCAAGCTGAATAATGACATTATATCTTTCGCCTTCTAAGCGTACAATCGAAATTGTTCTTTAAACTTTTGAGTCAAATCATAAAATTGGTCTATTGACCGGACCGACAGTTTTGTGAACCAGAGTAGAGCAACTCCTTCTAGGTATACCGGAAAATATCGGCATTTGATCTCATCGGAAGCTCTGGTGCCAGTCATGTGCCAATCATACTTGTATAGAAATTCATTAGGGTCACTTGTCCCCTTGTAAGCCGGTATGGTAGGAGGAACAAACTTCCTAGGAAATTCTGCTTTCAAAATCCTTTAAGTGAATGGAGTCTTGCTCGGAGCGAACCCCCATCCATTTTCGTCTTCCTCTCTTTGCATACTTTCCTTCATGATTTGTCGGACCGTCCCTGAGAAATATTCCTCATCATTAATGGGCTCAGCAGGAAAGGCATCAGCTTTCTTCTCAGAAGTTTGCCTTGACAGGCGTTCATGGATGGTTGGCCGTTGTCCCGATCCTCCAACATGGGGAGGTGTGTCTTTAACCGGGCCAGCTGCCCTTTGAGGAACATATCTTTCTTCCACATCATGAATATTATCAGCAAAGTTTGGTTCGTCATTCACCGGCTGATGGTTAGCCCCTAGCAAAGTGTTCAACCTTTCCAACATCAGATTGTTTTGGGATTCCATCTGCTGATATAGCCCAGAAACCGCAGCATCCAATTCTGCTCGCGTTACTCCAACAGTTGGAGTTGTTTGACTTAAAGAAGGAGAAGTGGCAATAGTCTTGCGAACATCGTCGGATCTAACAGACTTGCGCTTTCTTCCGGGGGCCATTATTTCTGATAAACTCCTGGTTTTTAGAGAGATTCTTTCTACAAATTTCTGCAAAGCTATGATGACAGTACCTTGAGTTCAATTCCCTGTGAAAGCACCAAAAATGTTAACGTAAAAATCTGACGCTAACACCCCGGTGCAAGTAAAGCAAGTGTGAAAGCATCACCCGATGATACGGGAATCGGAAATAAGCAGGAAAATATCAGAAAGACAGTAAAAGACACAGTTTTTATAGTGGTTCGGCTAATAGTCAAGCCTACATCCACTTTATATCTCTTTATTGCTGACCCAAGTACAACTTATACAACTTTCATCAATTACAACACACTTTAGACTAGTAGTTCAAACTTTGATGGAGAATAATCTTTCGAATCCATGTCGAATAATGTAGATTTTCTCTTGAAGTTTGTCGTAGTGTCCTTGGTGTTTGGAGTGCTTGAAATGCTGCTCGAGTTGAGAAAATGGCTGAGTATCGGCGCTTCGATAATGAGCCAAAAGATCCCTCGAACATTGGAGCTCACGCTGTATTTATAGGAGTTTTTCGGAGTTAGGTCGCTGATAGGTAGGTCGTAGGTCGGAGATAACGACTTAAAGTGGGTCGTAGACCACATGTGAGCGACCTAGCAGAGGGAAGCTTCGGCCCACCTTGGTAACACTGGTCTCTTCTGGATGAAGTACTAGGTCGTGGACGACTTAGGGGAATGGTTGGCAACCTTATAACACTAAGATATCCGATGTCGCAACCTAAGCTAACTTGTTAACCCATTATGTCGCATAGCCCATTAGGTCATTAGGTCGCTTGTGATTTTAGGTCGCTAGGTCGCGGACCTCTTAGGTCGGTAGGTCGCTGCCTGTTAGGTCGCTAACTCGCTTCTTACTTTAGGTCGCTAAGCCGCCAGGTCTTTTAGGTCGCTGAGTCGTGGCTTCCTATAAGTAGTTAGGTCGTCCACCTCTTGAGTTGTTAGGTCGTCCACTTCTCTAAGCAGTTAGGTCGTCCACTTCTCTAAGCAGTTAGGTCGTCCACTTCTCTGAGTCGTTAGGTCGTCCACTTCTCTAAGTCGTTAGGTCGTCCACTTCTCTAAGTCGTTAGGTTGTCCCTTCCCGTAAGCCACTTCATGTGTTAGGTCGCCTACTCCCTTAAGCAGTTAAGCTGTCCCATACCTTAGGTCGTGAGGTTATTTCAAAACGAGGTTAACAGTCCTTGAAATTTAAAACAAAGATAATCCAAAGTTTAATTTTATTTCAACCAATTCAAACATCAATAACAGCCATACACTATCAATCAAACAAACAATTTCATCTAAACAACCAATTCAATCAATTAATTAACACTAGCTATCCGGGCACAGATCCGGATAAACTTCCTAAAATTATCTCGAGTTTCCCGGGTACAAACATAGGGGTACTCGCTCTATTAAACCCAAACTAGCTATACTTCTAAGCTACTGAGTCCCCACTCAGCTAGATCTATAATCTACACAAGATACCAGACCAAAGATAAGTCTGATCAACAACTAAAACCTTCACAAAACTACTGGTCTCAAAACCTGTGATGAACCAAAACATGTACTCCCTCAGAGACACGTGAAATAATTTGAATTCCAGTCTTCCAACTGGCAATTCAACTCTTCAAACCAAAACACTGATCTCTACAAAAACTCAGAAGAATCCAATATGCCTCGAAGCTCACCAAAACTTATTGCTGCCTTTACTAGAGAAAACTTCAACAACATCGAAGCCTCCCACTTCAAATTTCAAATTCTTCCGTTACTTAACCTCAAAACTTACAGAATGATCCGGGCTGCCTACAGATCCTTCCCGATCAGCTCAGCCTTCGCTGATGCTCCTACAAACAAACTGGATCAACTCAACAAACTGATCCTCACAAGATCGATCCAAAAATCAAAACCAAACTTTACTATCAACAGAAGAAAACAACTTCTCCTATCTGGAAAAGACAGAACAGAATCACTCGCCAATTTGCCTCAGATTCTGAAAAATTAATTCCGAAGAAACTCTCTAATCCAAAACACTCCCAGTTGCTTCTACTCAAGAACAACAACCACCTTGCTTCCGCTGCACAACTCTGATATGGAGCAGATGAAAATGTCGACAAATGAACACGGGCACAGATTAATCATCACATCTCAGAAATAAGGTTCAACGGAAATTCCAAGAAATGCAGAGCTGCTTCACCAAACAATCAACTTAGGAGACAACCTTCTACCCAGCTGAATCACCGGTATCACTTCTGACATCAAGCTAATTCAGAACTTAAACTCCAATATGGGCAAATCTATAACTTCCCTGTAGATATATCCGGAAAATCTTCGACAACTCCATAACTTCTATATCCTCTAGAAATGCCACAAATCCAAGCAAAAGACTATCTAAGATAATCACCAAACCATCACAAGTCACTTTTGCGATTAACCCAACCCAATATTCAAGATACTGTTCTCTCTCCACTAATCCGAACAGTTTATCCTTGACCAACTAATCTATCAAAGAAACAGATCCTTACTGCTGCTTCTGAATTCCACCTCCAGGAAATACTAAGACATAATGATCTTCCTGCTAAAACACAGAACATTACCGAGCTACACCGCTAACTTAGATGCCAAAGACTTCTTATCCAAAGTTCTTTAACAAACTCGGACCTCCAAACTAAACACATACATCCTGCTGAACACCTGAAACAGACACACTTCCTTAAACTTGCTCCGAAAGAAAACATCTCCGGAGACATCCATAGTCACTACACTTCATCACGCGGCTACTACTTCCTGAGGTATCAAAATACCATTACTTGCTTCTATCTAACCGACGGATCCAAATCCTCAAAAATCCACTCACACGAGCGCAATCAAACTATACTTCAAAGATGAACTCCGAACCTTAACAGGTTTCCTTCAGAGATCAATGAAATCCTTACACCAAAGTACAAAGATTTGAGATGGTATTAGGTCTACAGTCTCGACAAATACACTTCCAACCTCAAACATTTAAACTCCAACCATTGGTAGTCGTGTTACACACACCACTACTCATCTTCCTTTATAACTTATATTGGAAAACCCAAACACCCAACAGATAGGTAGAAATATATATATATATATATGTATATGTATATGTATGCATGTATGTATGTATATATATATGTATATATATATATATGTATATATATATATATGTATATATATATATATGTATATGTATATATATATATATATAAATTACAAATACGCTCTCTCAAGAAAGACACCACTACAGAGCCTAGGTATTCACTCAACCTAATGCTCTGATACCAAGTGAAACGGCGCGACTTTCTTACCATAGAAAATCGCATCATCTTTAAGAAAGAAAAGGATAGAAAAGAGAAAAGATAGAGAAGAAGAAAGATACAACATCAGAATCTAAACAACGGAACGAATAAATTATATTACTCACATAATACATTACATAGTATCATATACATCAGAGATACACAGCTAAACAACACATAGTAGACTGTTATAAACACCTGTCTAGTTATACAACTCAATACAACTCAAAGACAACAACTCATAGGACACACAGCGGAATACGCTATAGCTATACGCAGAAGCCTCCTACTCCATTTGCTCCTCCTGAATTCGTCCAGCCAACCTAAAATCCCCTGGTTACTCGTAAAAATTTTAGTACCCAAGAGTTTAAGAAAACAGAATAAACTCCGGGTCAAACATGGTTCTGGTATGAGTAAACAGTTAAAGTTGCTTAGACTTTAAAAAAAATTTGAAAGAAAAAGGCAACACGTAAGACTTCCCACACATAAACATGGAAAAGATTTTACCTTACGCTAACCAAAACATTTGATAGGAAATCCGACGATATTATAATAGGGTCTAGGGTTTTCAAATAAATTGAAATAGCCGAAATTGTTACATGATTAAATTCCAGCTATTATCCACAAAAGTGGGTAATACAATCAAAACCGTTGGCGCTTATTGGATTTTGGATTCCATACAATGGCAGGGTTACTGGGGTACCGCTCGTCACAGTACATGGCCTAGATCACCGTACCGAGGAGTACGCCCGCTCCCCTGCAACACAAAGCCGGACCCATTCCCTACTGAACACTTCCAAATAAGACAACCCCGGCGATTCTAGCTATCAATTGCCCAAACAACTGAAATAAAAGGGACCTCTAGACCGGGATAAATCTTACTCTCAAGTGGGGGATACCCACGAAGCCTTGCTGCACCTCCCCTGTTTTAGCCATTCCCGGTTAATGAGGATTCAGGCTACGATTACCTTTAGTGAACACATCACTTAGAATGCTCATCGTCCACCTGATGATGTTTTGAAAGCATTCAATTCATACAAGTTCGTTCCGGATTCGAACGCAACCGAAAGCATTATCTCGTTACACTCATCTTGGAATCACCCTTAGAGTTGGCGACAATAACCCTTGCACTCTGAACTATTATCTCGAACCTATAAGAACTAATTTCGTCAAACTCATTACGGAATCACCCACAGAGTTATACTGACGTATAGTCCATACACCTCGAGTCTTCACAATGCTCCACTTTGATTCACGACCTAACGTTTAATTGGAATCGATGTGGTTTTCGGATATCCAAATATGGAAACCCGATCCCGGACTCATCAAAATCCAAAGCGTGTCTTTTAGTTCCAAGTTGTTTTAAAGGTTTCAAAACAATTCAATTATCTATATACACACAGAATAGATAATTCACAATATTGCAATTTATAATCAACATTATCAAATAACAGATATCTACATTGTCAATATCAAAATAGGTAATCCATATATCACCATCCCAATAGGTAACCTATGTTATCATCACAATACAACCAAGTATTCATACCACACAACATTACTTATCTCATTTCTGAGATTACATCGAATCAAGAAAATCAAAGTCATTCATTCATTCATAAGCAACGATTTACTTAATCACAACATAATTAATTTAAAATGAATTAAATTAACTATCTATAACTCTAATTAATTTAAGTGAATTAAATTAATTACTTCGTCTCTTATTTAATTTAAAATTAATTAAATTAATTACCTTCATCACAATAAATCTTGCTTAAATAAACATTAATTAAACCAATTAATTAATCATCGTTCTAATTAATCAACCTTAATTAATTAAAATCTTAATCAAATAATTAATCCTCTATTATTTTCATTAATTATATCAATTAATGAACCTTAATTAATTACTTCCAAATAAATATAAACAATAATTAATTTTTCTTAATTACTTTCGAATTACTTTTAATTACTCATAAATTCATTGGTTTATTACACCAAGCAATAAACCCTTAATTACTTTAACCAGTAATTACCCATTTAAAATTTCTTCCCAATCAGTAATTTTACTATCTCAATTACCTCTGTAATTTATTAATTACTTATCTTAAGTAATTACTCTTATCAAAACTTATTAAGTAAACATACTTAATCCTTAATCAAGTGACTATAATTAATTAATTAACAAATTAATTAACTTACTTGATCATACTTATCTCATTAATTATAGTTGAGTAATTCATCCCTTAATTACTCATTAACCAAATTAATCTTCAATTAACAGATTAATTATCTTCAACTATTATTTAATAAACCTTAATTGTTAATCAGTTATTTAATACAAAGTAATTAATCACTAATCACTTTACTTAATTAATCAACCTTAATTAACTAATTGATTATCACTTAATCATTAATTAATAAACTTAATTAATAATTAACAACCTTAATTACAAATCAATTAATATAATAAATTAATTATTAATTACAATTAATTAACCTTAATAAAAATAGTTAATTAATTCTTAATTATCTTGCATTTTAGATTAATAACCTTTTTAATTATTAATTAAGAAAAACTCTAATTATTACTTAATAAAACCTTTATTAAGTATTAATAAATTACTATTTTAGTTAACCCTTAATTACTTAACCAATAAATAGTTACGATTTAATTAACCATTAGTCATTAATTAAATCATCATCTTAATTAATAGTTAATTAAATAAATAATCATACTTAATTGATCACTTAATTAGCCCCTTTTAAAATAATAATTAAATTAATTAATTAACTTAAAATTTATTAATTAATTTAATTAATTAATACTTAATTAATATTTATGATAAAACATTATCTTCATTTAACCTTGAAAAAAACTTTACTTAACAAAGTTCATTAATTAAATTAAGATATAAAATAATCATTAATTACTTTCCTTAATTGTTAATTAGCAATTCTAATTTCAAGTTAATAAATTATCTTAATCATTAATTGTTAATTTTAAATCATTTTCCACTAATTAATTTAAATAAAACATTTACTTAAAATTCTTTTTTATATTTCAAAATAAGATTTGAAAATAACATTAACTTAAAACATTTAAAAAATCAAGCAAATTCATTTATAAAAACAAATCAATTTAAAAACAAGAATTTAACTTAGCTAAAATTTATAAAGTTTAAAACTTTATTTATTTAAATTAAAACCTGGTTGAACATTAAATTGGGTTCAACCCATGTATACTTGAATTTAAGTATAAATACATTATTTTTTAAAACAGCCTGCCCTTTTAAAATTTTAAAACTGTTTTAATTTAAAACTTAAAACTGTTAAAACAAACAGTTTTACACTGCAACTCAAAACCCCAGAGACCACGCGAGTATTAACCCGAACCACAACCAAAAATACTCGAGCTTTCCCCCGAGTCTCCTCCCTTACTACCCGAGCTAAATCCCTGTAACACAAGCCCAAATGCAGCTGACACCAACCACCTCTCGTGCACCTGCACCAGGGCCGGAGCCACCTCCGGCCAATGCCGACATCACCGACAAACCAGGGCCGGAGCCACCTCCGACCAATGCCGACATCACCGACAAGTCATTCTACCACCCTACAAGCCTCCACGACCAACCAAACTTCAATACTTACCCAATTCAAAATCGAGCATCCCTGGGTGTACAGACACCAAACCACTCATCAGAAAACCCCAAACCACTCGCCGCCGGTCGATATTAAGATCCACAACTCCGGCCTTGGGATGTTGATCCACCGCACATCAGAATCTAAACAGCAGAACGAATAAATTATATTACTCACATAATACATTAAATAGTATCATATACATCAGAGATACACAGCTAAACAACACATACTAGACAGTTATAAACACCTGTCTAGTTATACAACTCAATACAACTCAAAGCCAACAACTCAAAGGACACACAACGGAATACTCTATAGCTATACGCAGAAGCCTCCTGCTCCATTTGCTCCTCCTGAATTCGTCCTGCCAACCTAAAATCCACTGGCTACTAGTAAAAATTTGAGTACCCAAGAGTTTAAGAAAACAAAATAAACTCCGGGTCAGACATGGGTCTAGTATGAGTAAACAGTTAAAGTTGCTTAACCCTTAAAAACCTTTTGAAAGAAAAAGGTATCACGTAAGACTTCCCACACATAAACATGGAATGTTTTTACCTTACGCTAACCAAAACATTTGATATGAAATCCGATGATATTATATTAGGGTCTAGGGTTTTCAAATAAATATGAAATAGCCGAAATTGTTACATGATTAAATTCTAGCTACTTGCCACAAAAGTGGGTAATACAATCAAAACCATTGGCGTTTATTGGATTTTGGATTCCATACAATGGCAGGGCTACTGGGGTACCGCCCGTCACAGTACGCGGCCTAGATCACCGTACCGAGGAGTACGCCCGCTCCCCTACAACACAAAGCCGGATCCATTCCTTACTGAACAGTTCCAAATAAGACAACCCCGACGATTCTAGCTATAAATCCCCCATACAGCTGAAATAAAAGGGACCTCTAGACAGGGATAAATCTTACTCTCAAGTAGGGGCTACCCACGAAGCCTTGCTGCACCTCCCCCGTTTTAGCCATTCCAGGTTGATGAGGCTTGAGGCTATGATTACCTTTAGTGAACACATCACTTAGAATTCTCATCGTCCACCTGACGATGTTTTGAAAGCATTCAATCCATATAAGTACGTTACGGGTTCAAACGAAACCGAAGGCATTATCTCGTTACACTCATCTTGGAATCACCCTCAGAGTTAACGACAATAACCCTTGCACTCTGAACCACCATCTCAATCCTATAAGAACTAATTTCGTCAAACTCATTCGGAATCACCCATAGAGTTATACTGACGTATAGTCCTTACACCTCGAGTCCTCACAATGCTCCACTTTGATTCACGGCCTAACGTTTAATTGGAATCGATGAGGTTTTCGGATATCCAAATATGGAAACCCGATCCCAGACTCATCGAAATCCAAAGCGTGTCTTTTAGGTCCAAGTTGTTTTGAAGGTTTTAAAACAATTCAATTATCTATATACACACAGAATAGATAATTAACAATATTAAAATATATAATCAACATTATCAAATAACAGATATCTACATTGTCAATATCAAAATAGATAATCCATATATCACCATCCCAATAGGTAATCTATGTTATCATCACAATACAACCAAGTATTCATACCACACAACATTACTTATCTCATTTCTGAGGTTACATCCAATCAAGAAAATCAAAGTCATTCATTCGTACATAAGCAACGATTTACTTAATCACAACATAATTAATTTAAAATGAATTAAATTAACTATCTCTAACTCTAATTAATTTAAGTGAATTAAATTAATTACTTCATCTCTTATTTAATATAAAATTAATTAAATTAATTACCTTCATCACAATAAATCTTGCTTAAATAAACATTAATTAAACCAATTAATTAATCATTGTTCTAATTAATCAACCTTGATTAATTAAAATCTTAATCAAATAATTAATCCTTAATTTTTTTCATTAATTATATCAATTAATGAACCTTAATTAATTACTTCCAAATAAATATAAACAGTAATTAATTTTTCTTAATTACTTTTATTTACTCATAAATTCATTGGTTTATTACACCAAGCAATAAACCCTTAATTGCTTTAACCAGTAATTACCCATTTAAAATTTCTTCCCAATCAGTATTTTACTTATCTCAATTACCTCTGTAATTTATTAATTACTTATCTTAAGTAATTACTCTTATCAAAACTTATTAAGTAAACATACTTAATCCTTAATCAAGTGACTATAATTAATTAATTAACAAATTAATTAACTTACTTGATCATACTTATCTCATTAATTATAGTTGAGTAATTCATCCCTTAATTACTCATGAACCAAATTAATCTTCAATTAATAGATTAATTATCTTCAACTATTAATTAATAAAGCTTAATTATTAATCAGTTATTTAATACAAAGTAATTAATCACTAATTACTTTTAATTAATTAATCAACCTTAATTAACTAATTAATTATCTCTTAATCATTAATTAAAAAAATTAATTAATAATTAGCAACCTTAATTACAAATTAATTAATATAAGAAATTAATTCTTAATTACAATTAATTAACCTTAATAAAAATAGTTAATTAATTCTTAATTATCTTGCATTTTAGATTAATAATCTTTTTAATTATTAATTAAGAAAAACTCTAATTATTACTTAATAAAACCTTTAACAAGTATTAATAAATTACTATTTTAGCTAACCCTTAATTACTTAACCAATAAATAATTACTATTTAATTAACCATTGGTCATTAATTAAATCATCATCTTAATTAATAGTTAATTAAATAAATAATTATACTTAATTAATCACTTAATTAACCCCTTTTAAAATAATAATTAAATTAATTAATTAACTTAAAATTTCTTAATTAATTTAATTAATTAATACTTAACTAATATTTAAGATAAAACATTATCTTCATTTAACCTTGAAAAAAAACTGTACTTAACAAAATTCATTAATTAAATTAAGATATAAAATAATCATTAATTACTTTCCTTAATTATTAATTAGCAATTCTAATTTCAAGTTAATAAATTATCTTAATCTTTAATTGTTAATTTTAAATCATTTTCCACTAATTAATTTAAATAAAACATTTACTTAAAATTCTTTTTGTATTTCAAAATAAGATTTGAAAATAACATCAACTTAAAACATTTAAACCAATCATGCAAATTCATTTATAAAAACCAATCAATTTAAAATCAAGAATTTAACTTAGCTTAAATTTATAAAGTTTAAAACTTTATTTATTTAAATTAAAACCTGGTTGAACATTAAATTGGGCTCAACCCATGTATACTTGAATTTAAGTATAAGTACATTTTTTTTAAAACAACCTGCCCTTTTAAAATTTTAAAATTGTTTTAATTTAAAACTTGAAACTATTAAAACAAACAGTTTAACACTGCAACTCAAAACCCCAGAGACCACGCGAGTATTACCCCGAGCCACAACCAAAAATACTCGAGCTTTCCCCAGAGTCTCCTCCCTTACTACCCGAGCTAAATCCCGGTAACACAAGCCCAAATGCTGCTGACACCAACCACCTCTCGTGCATCTGCACCAGGGCCGGAGCCACCTCTGGCCAATGCCGACTTCACCGACAAGTCGTTCTACCACCCTACAAGCCTCCACGACCAAACAAACTTCAATACTTACCCAATTCAAAATTGAGCATCCCTGGGTGTACACAACACCAAACCACTCATCAGAAAACCCCAAACCACTCGCCGCCGGTCGATGTTAAGCTCCACAACTCCGGCCTTGGGATGTTGATCCACCGCACATCCTTCACTCAAATCCCCTTCAAACTCGATGCAGAGAGGAAGACACAGTAGACAAATTTCCCAAGTCCAAACAGAACTAGGGTTAAAATCATAATCAAGCAATCCCTCCCTTCACAGTGAATTACAAGTTCTTCCACCATTTTTGCTACACTCCCTGATGCTTCACCTAGCTCCATCAACCATCTCATGTAACCCAGATTCACAGATCAACCGATATTTGCAGAAACCCAATATGCAGAAAACCCCCAATTCTCCCTCATTACAATTTTAAAAATTGTAAATTTCTTTCCAAAAATCACACTTTCCAATAATAATCCAGATTTTATAGTTATTTAATCAAATTTTAACATTTGATTTCACACATTGGTGATTAAGTATCACTGCTTTGTTGGTTTACCAGAAAACTTCTAATACCAAGACTCTGTTCATCTTTAGATCTTAATTAATACTTAAACTAATTTATCTTTTTTAATTTCTAAGACTTAACAATTGTTTAAATATAATAGCTTGAAGTTTCTGACTATATCATAATTTTTCAGTAGGGTGAAATATGAATATAACATGCACAGATTCAAGCCTTACAACAAATTTGCAGATTTGTCTACACAGTTATAAATTCATATTCACTACAAACATCATCATAAACTTATATGAAATCAGATAATTACTGCTTTAAATTTTATAGTAAAATTGTTTACTCACCTCATCTAAAAGAAGACAGTGTAGAGGTTTGATGATAAACTGGAAGTTGCAAAAGACTATGAACTTGAACTTGCAAAATACTTAAACTTGAAGCTGAGCCCTCTAAAATTGCTTCAACAAATTTGCTTCAGATTGCTTTGACCAGATTCACTTGCATGTATTTGTACATTGATGCATACAGCCGAGCCCTCTAAAATTGCTTCAACAAATTTGCTTCAGATTGCTTTGACCAGATTCACTTGCACGTATTTGTAGATTGATGCATACAATGTATTGGAGACATGCATGCACTAGGAAGATGATGCAGACTTTGTTTTGAGGAGGTTGTTTCAGGTTTGTTCTTTCTTTTTCTTTTTTTAACTTGCAAATTCTTTGAACTGATGATGAAGCTTTATTTGAAATAGAGAAAAGCTTCAACCCCCTTTTTGTTCGTTACAATGCTTCATGTTGCTTCAGATTTGCATTTAACAGATTCACTTGCATGCATATGGAAATTGATGCAGACAGGGGATTGAAAACTTGCACCATTATTTGAAATCATGATGCAGAATTTGTTGCACTTGATTTTTTTTAAAGGTTTTGATATAAACAGAGATAAATATTGGAATTTGAGGAATTGATTTTTGTCTTGAGAATAAACTGCAGACATGCAGTTTGATTTGCATACAAAAATTCAGGTTTTATGTTGATTTGAGCATTTGTTTTGAATTGAGGAATTGATGCAGGTTTTGGATGTTGAGCAATGGTTTGAGGAAGTTTCAGATTTTATTTTGAAGGTTTTGTTTGAATATTTTCTGGTTTTGGGTGTGTAAAAGTTTGCATGATAGATCTAGTTTTTTTCTAGGCATGAAAATAAAATTTTAAAGAAAAAGAAAAATGAGAGGAGAGGGTGTTTAAATGGGTGAATTTTCAGATTTAATAAATTAAAAAGAAAATAGAAAAACATATGGTCACTTGTCATTTAATTACTCAAATGTTTTACACTTGTTAACAAAGTGTTTTAAAACTAAACATTTGTCAAATTGAGTTTTGTTTTAATTCTAAAAGAAATTTAAAAGCTTTTAAAATTATTTTCCAAATTAACAAACATGTTTTCTTAATTTTAAAAATACTCTTTAATTAAAATTCTAATAAAAAATACATTTTTACATTTATAAATGTATACTAAATTTATATAAAATACAATCTTTAAAAAGAATGAAATAAATATAATTTAAATAAAATTATAAAACATTGCAAACTCATTTGAAAAAATGCTATTTCAAAAGCCTTGCATTTATTTTTATTAAATAAATACAAATCAAATTTCTATAGATAAATTTCTATAAAAAGAAATAAAACAAATCTTACTTTTAATTAAAAACATTATCTATATATTATAAAACCAAACTATATTATTATTCTATTTTAATATGTATGTATATATATTCCTTGAATTCAAATTTATATTCAATTCAAAGTCAAATCTAAAAACCCAAATCTAAAAATCAATTTAAATAAATAAAAATATCTTATTTTAAAATAAGCTCATTGGATATGGTTTTGGTTTAAGTATTCATTGGATATGTCGACCTGCTTGGTATGTCTATTGTCAATGTATTCGTAGAAGTTAGAGCAAGGCTATAGATGGTCGCTCCTAACCAGCCTTATTCTCCGTGTTAGCAAACGGCATTACTCTGTAAGGTCCTTGGCTAGTGTAGGAATAGAGGTGGGGCGTCACAGAAAAGTTCTTGGAAATTCTTTTTGCTTCAATTTAAGAAAAGAATAACTCAATTTTGGTTTATTTCGAGGGAAATATGATCAAAAGAAAGAGTGTTGTTTTCAGGCATGAAAATATGAGTCTGAAAATGAGTCGGAAAGAATTGTATTTTTAACCCAAAAATAGTCGAAATTTGAAAAAGTGGTGTATATGAAAATTGTAGCCATCTCAATTCTATTAAATCTAAAAAAAGAATTTCTTCATTTGGTATAGTTAAGAGGAAGTTATGGTAGGATGTAGTATGAGTGAAAATGGAGGAAATGAAGTATTAAAATGGAAGAAGGAGATGTTCAAAACATGTTTGGAAACATTTCAAACAATTTAAAACTCTTTGATTTTTAAAATTTTAAGACTATTAAGCAGAAGCAATGGAGATTGTTTAAAAGCCTAAGGAGGTTTTGAAAAATGAAGATGAGGATGAGAAAAATGGAAAAGAATTTAGAAAAATTAGTTTTATATGAAAATAACATGTAAATTTTCCAAACTATTCCTCTTCCTTTACCCTCCATTCCTTGAATGTCACGTCACCATGTCCTCCTCCAATCATGTCAATGCCTCCATAGCCTCCCCCTTTCATATCAAGCCACCATGCCATTTATTGATTGTACTTAAGTGTATAAACATGTTTATTTTCTAATGTCACATCTTGTCACTTAATACATCCTTTTATTTTAAACTTAACATATTTAGTATAAATACACATGCATATATATTATAATACACACACACACATTATCTCGTTTTCAAATTTATGTACACATGTATACAATAGTTATGTCATTTTCGACAACTTTTAGTCGAGGAAAAGTCGAAAATTCAAAAGATGAATTTCGATCACATTTTCTGTTTGTCTTCGAACTAAATAGTTTTGTAAACAAAATTTGAAAACTATTTCACCATAGATAGATTTTTTTGAAACAGATAAAATAGGCCCAAGGCATAGAGTTAACAGGTAGGTCCCAACCCGAAAGAAACATCTTTCAAAACCCTCACCGCAACATTTACTGAGATACGAAAGACAAAAGGTCAAAAAAAACCTTAAAACTAAAAAATGGGGGAAAGTATACGATACATAGCGAATTTGTAACAAATCCGGGAGATCATGGAGGCTTCCATGCAAAATCCTTCCCCTTGCTATCTTCGTCATTGATTACAAGAGAGTCTCGATTTATTGTACGCCGATAAAGCTGAGTCGAGATTTTACTCCAAAACTGCTCCTTTTATTTTTTATTCTTGATGAGTAACTTAGATGAAAGAAGATCCCTGGTGTTTGGGGCGTCTCGACTAGAAATGTCTTGGATCTCAGGCCAAAGTAGGGATTTTGCTTATGGTAATCGATAGAATGAGTAGATGAGCAGAAATCCAAGTAGTCGGTTGCAGCAAGCTTGCTGTTAGTATAACAATTTCTTTTTTCTCTTGCTGCAAGCTCTTCATTAGCATACTGCTTGCTACAATCTCCTTTGTCCCAAACAGATAAGTGGTTGATAAGATTATTAATGTTACTTTTGTAGAAATCATTTGAAACTCTTTAATTATTCATATCCAGCTACAAAATCTTATATTTATGCAGGAGATAATCATAGTGCTCCTTCTACCTGTGTGTGCGGTAGCCTCCGCCTCTATCAGGTAAATTTGAAGAAAAATCAGTTTTTGAATTTGTATAATTGTCATCATCATGTTTATTATAAAGTATACTTCCCTTTCTGTTGTAGGGTGGATCTCTGGTTTGCTGGTAGAGGTGGCCGCCACCAGTAGATACAATCTCGTATTTGGAACTCCTGAGGCTAATAGACTCCTTCATCTAGTGATAGCCACTGTGGTGAAGGGGTTTGCCACCAAGGAAAACAGAGTATAATTTCTCATTCTATAAAAAAGTTTCTAACTCTTCCTCGTAGCTGTCAGCTGTCTAAAAAGTTTGATTGAGGTTTTCGGAGTATTTACGTTGATTTTCCAATTTTTTGAGGAGAATTCGGCTCTTCATTTTGATTGTTTTCCATAGTTGAATGCTTCCTGTTTCCTTTTGCGTATGTAGTCTTTGGTTTCTCTCTTTCCAGATGTGAAAGATAGTTGTTGTGAGAATAATGCTAGCATTTCTGAAATCCTTTAATTTTTTTGAAGATTTCCTGTATGTATTTGATGCTTTCTCTGATGTTTTGCACAGCATGATGCTGATTTATTTTAAGTTTTGACTTGGCTATGTACCAAATATGCTTTGAAAAGACACAATCAAAAAATAGATGATTTATACTTTCAGCCTCTTGTTTGCAAAATAGACAAACAGTTTCACCATTTTTGTTCCACTTCAAGCACATGTCCCTTGTTGGCAACATGTTAATAACAACAAAGAAAGCACATTGGGATATTTTTGGGCAATTTGATTTATTCCAGATAACATTACACCATTCTACTTCACTTCCATGACCCCTAATAAATTTCCAAGCTTTCTTAAAAGAGAAAATCACTTTTTTTGAAAGTCTCGATCCCATATGTCTTTTTAAATATTTGGGTTAATAGAAATCTTATTTATGGCATCGTTAAAAATTGTAGCAGGTGGATGTCTAAATGTATTCCAAGAATTATTTTGAATAATGGTGCTAAAATTATTTTTATTTAATCATAATACCTAGTGTTCGAATATTTAAAACTAATTAAATATTCGTAAATCAAAGAAGAGAAATTCTGAGTCGTTACACCATGGTCGGCCCGAAAAGGCCATGATTCATACTTACATCACTATATGTTCCATCGGAGCGCCGGGGCCGAATTTTAAGGGATAAGTCGCTTCATCGGAGAGTGATAGGATCGACCTGCCCGTGTTGAATTTGAATTGAACTTAGCAAGGGTCCTGTAACGTCCTGCCTTTTCACACGATTTAAACAGACACACATGCCGATTCAATCCATACGGAAGGGCGCATTGTTATGGGGTAAATAAGAAAAACAAGAAAGAAATAAAAGAAAACAGAATCTCGCAGCAGAAGGATAAAATATAATAATAAAATATACAGTTTATAAATCTGTTTACAAAACATTCATATAATACATATCAGAGTTACACATACCAACAACAATGCAGCGGAACAGTGTGTAGTGCACTAGTATAAATAATAATAATATACGTCTTCGTCTTCGTCCTCCAGAGCTAAATCTTCAAATCCTGAAACGCTCGGACTGACCCGAGCGAATTGAAAAGACAAAACACTCGAGTCAGAACTAAAAGATCTTATGTAAGTTAAATTAATAGAAATAAATATGAGTGCAGTAACTTAAGAGATGCTCGGGATTTACATCTCCTAAGGATCCGTTAAACTATTTACTATATAGTATATTGCGCTATTATAATAGTGTCTATTTGTAAGATAAACTTACTTTTTAATAGCGTTAAGGGGTTACCCATATAGCCCTTAACACAAATAATGCCAATAGTCTATACAGTACCATAATACCTCCTGATCGGGAGGCTACCAGAGGATACTCCATAGGTACGACACAAATAGAAACTCGTAGTAAAGGCGCGGTAGGGTAGGTGACACGGCACAACTTGGCAATGCCAGGGTAGATATACCAATTACGCTTCCAGGCCAATGGAAACGCGTAGCGCGCAGCTGCCGCCCACCTCGAACAAACTCCCCACATCAAAGAAATCAAATATGAAGGTGGCCACGGAATCAATCCAAAATTAGAGTATAGTATCGAAGGGAAGTGTCCGGTCAGAGGTGCTACCTCATTAACCCGTCAATCGCTCCTGTTTTAGCCACCTTATGCCAACTCACGGGAGTTGGGTCCACGTATTTACCTTACAGGAAACGCCGCCACCAACCTACTTCATTCTGCAATCTCCACCGCGTACACGGTTACTCAAAGTGGTTTTCGGTATCGACAGAGAGTATGTCCATATCCGATCCCGGTCTCTTTGCCAACCAATCGTTATTATAACACCGCGGTTATTTAAAAAAAATTATACTTTTAAAACTATAATAAAATATCCATTTAAAACCCATATAAACCTATATCATTTATTCTTAAAACCCCAAATCAATACGATGTCATTTATTTTCCAATATATATTCTCTCCAAAATCATAGGATTTTCAAAGTAAAATATTTAGAAATCAAAACGCTTGAATATAATATTTCCAAATTATACTACCTTGAAAACATAGCTTTGAAACAAAATTTCCATCTCTTAAATGGTTAAATATTAAATTACTTTTATAAACAAAATAGCTTTTTTAGATTTCACAAATCAATTTCAAATATCGATTTAAACTTCCAAATACCATTTCAATTCTTATGTTTCAAGGCTTTAAATATTTCACCATTTCAAACAGACTCATTTGACAATTCCATATATATATCAAATTCAGTTACTTATTATTTAGACTTGAAATGTTTGCTTAATGAATTCAATATAATTTAAGAAAACCTTTAACTTCATATAACTGGATCATCTTTCAATTTATTATATATTCATTTAATCAACCTGATATTCATTAAAATCACTTTACACAAAAATCAAGTTATAAAAATCATATCCTTTAAAAATTCTATTTTTCTTAAATTTCAATTTAACTTAATATTCATATTCCAAATCTATTCTCATTTAAGTCATAAAACTCCAGAAATTAAATTTTAAATAAATGTTTAATCCTATTTGATCTTAAAATCAAACTTATTTAAACTTCAAATCAAATTTATACAAAGCTTAAAAACTGGAAATTACTATATATACATATACATACATATATATATATATATATATATATATATATAATAGCCTTTATCAATAACCAAATCAATATCTCATAAACCATATATATATATGTAACTTTACAAAACCATAGAAAAACATTTCAGAAGTAAGTTTATATATTTACCGCGGTGCCTGTATATAATTTTCTATCCTATGGTCAAGTGATACGGATGTTTATCATTTCAATCCGCAACTAAAAATGAAAAAAAAGTGCGGTTATATATCATTTCAAACCGCAATCCCGAATGAATGAAATGCATAGCAACTTGCAATTAGTAAAATTAATCGTCCATTCATCCATCAAACCATACATCCATTTATCACAGTCATGATCCAATTTCAAACAATCATCAATACATAACAGGTGATAAATAATGGTATCAATTATCAGTTTATACTCAAAATAAATTTAATAACTGTTAATTGGCAGTTTATATGCAAAAATAAACGTAAATTTAACTGGCAGTTGATATGAAATAAAAATTTAACATAACTATGACTGGAAGTTAATATGAAATTAAATAAATTCTAACTGTCAAATTTATGCAATAAATAAAATTAATTAACAGTTATATTAAATGAATGCGATTTATCAGTGATAATGAATAAAACATGCCAAACAGTCATAAATAAATTTCTACTCATATCTAAAATTAATTTAACAAACACAAGAAACTTTAGAAATTGTGAGTGGGTTAAAACACTCACCTTTTGAATTTAAATCGAATTAAAATCCGATTTAAACCCAAAAATTCGACGGTCTCCAAATCTGTCCAAACCAGCGTCAAAAAATCTGGAATTTAATTACGATCCTAACAAAAAAATTGCGGATGAAACGGAGTTCGTATGTGGAAGTTAAATGTATTAACGCGTTTGAAAAATCAAAATTAAATTAAATTCAAACAAAATAAACCTACCTATTACCACTTGCCACGTCAGCGTTTCTTGCGCACCCCTAGTGACTAATCTCACCAAACCCATGTTTCAATTTCGCAAATAGATGAAGAAATCAAAAGGCCCCAATTCAACCTTTTGGGTTTCGAATTTTATACGTTTGACCGTGATTTCTGTCTCAAGCGACTATTGCAAAAACAGAGATTGCGCTTAGATCCGTAGATGAAAACTACAACATAATTTTTTTTTCTGAGAACTTTGAAATTTTTTATTTTTATTTTTGAATAGAATTGGATCTGAAATTTGCATCCATTTAGAAAGAGAAAGATTTGAAGAAAATGAACGCACAAATAAAAGAGAATAGATGGAGGCTAGGGTTTATAATTGGGTTTATATAGATAGGTTAGAATTAGAGTAGATGGATCTGATAAACAAACGCGCTGAACGATAATTTAAATTAACGTAATAATTACAATTCACATTTCCATGAACGCATTTACGTTATTTCCCATTTATTACTTTATTTAACACAACCCTTAATTTACATCTATTGCAATGTTTTCAAATTTAATTGAATGAACTAATTATCTCACTCCTAATAATTGTTGTAAGACTCTGAATCCCACATTTGTAAGTATATATTATTTCCACTCAAATATTATAGATATATACAGAGTATAGGTTTCCATTAAATCATTATTTATTATATATTCAAATTAACTAAATTCACTATTGAAGTCCATTTATATTTATTACCAAATATCCATTTACCTTTCCCAATAAATTTGAATCCATTCATTTAATATAACAAATCAAATTTCCATTCACACCTTATTATCGACCCACAATTTATTGCAATTCATTATCTTAGATAGATTTTATACAATTAATATCAACTTTACATTAAATTTCTATCCAATGAATACTTATTCATCAATCAATTTAATATTTACTTTTCTTTCCCTCTATTTGATACTTAACCTAGTATACATTTAATGGGTAAACATATCATTGAATTATAATGCATTTCTCATGCATTCTTCATTTAATATAAATTCCTCTTTATTAACCAAGTCACATTAACAAAACAAAATATATTTTTTTTCAATCGATTACCAGTCTAGACTTAATATATTTAATAAACGGTTAACCTAAAACGATTGTTACCCCTTTAGCATTCAAATTCACTTACGACTATTATTAACACAATGTTGCCATTTGATTTATATATATTTAAATGAATTATATGAATGGGTAAAACTTTAGAAATTATCTTACCTGCAAATTTACTAACAAACATCCTAAATTACCAACTTGCAATTTATTTTTAATTACTAAATTTGCATTGATTATATCAAGTTGAGATTTAATACGTATTATTTCCTCAAATAAATAAATCTTTTGATTTAAATTCCTAAAACCATAAATTTTGTCCTACCATAAATCTATGCTTTTATTATTTTACGTTCACACTCCCGTTACTCTATGATAAATCACCAAGCAACGATATCCTAAACCAACATTAATTTATATATCAATCCTTATAACTCAATAAATTTGTTAAATATGAATAACCTTAACAATACTTACACATATTATCTTACTTACAATAATGTAATATTAAACGTTGAATTTCATTTATTTTGCAATACTTCAATTTAATTAATAAATACTGCTCCTATACTTAAATCTATATTAACAAATCGTTAGATTTGGATCGATAGAAATCAGTTTACCAAAGCTTACGTACTCATTACGTAAATAAACAACTACATAAATTTGCCACCTATTAGCTCTAAATTTTACTCTTAAGTTTGTTACCTATCAATTTAGATTATACTTCCATCTATAATGCAAATCCAAATCTCCTCTAACTGCATAAATTAGGGCAATTTATTGCAATTGATTTCCCATTAAACTTCATAAATTAACAAATTGAAACCTAAATAAAAACGTTTATTTATTTAAAAATCTTGTTGTTTAATTAAATTGACCATTCACGGATATAATTTACATTGTTCTCCAATTATTACTTAAATACATCACACAACGTTAAATCTATATTCAATACAATTTGTTACCAAAATTAATTTAACGAAAACAATTACGCCCTTAAAATTTCTCTTCATTCATTAATTGCTAATTGTGATTCAATTAAACTCATTCATTTGATTTCCCTATTATGCATCAATTATAAACCCATCATCTTAAAGGTGATGTCTACATTTTATACTATAAATTTACCCTTTTATATTCCAATATCAATGAATGCTCACATACAAATTTAGATCTTAACTCCAATTAATTATTCCATTTAATCCATTGATTTATTAACTTTAATTACTGCAATTCATTGTCCTACATAAATTTGAATCTATTTCCAAATTTTCAATATTCCAATTAATTGAAATATAAAATTAAATTTGTAAAAATTTAATTACCCTTGATCCATCAAATTTCAACATTCTCTTTCATGTAAACAAATAAGATTTTTGTTTCTTCCTAAATTTAAATTAGAAATCCTATAATTTAATTCATTTTAAACATCGAATTTACACGGGTCGTTACACTCTCCTCCACTCAAAACTTTTCGTCCCCGAAAAGGAAAAGAAGGGAGAAGGAAGAATTTAATAATAGCACATCTTATTCAAATATTAACTAATAAACAATAATTTACAACATTTGTTACCTTAAATAAAATATACCATTTTAAAATCATTATGTAAAAAAAAAATTCTAAGTCCAAAATTTACGGAAATTTTTTGGCAGAGTCTCCTTTGTACGGGGAGGCTCAGGAGAAAATATAATATGAAAATATAACAATTATATTACATATATTATCCAAAATATTATATTCCAACTCTCGAAATATATATAAATAGCGCTATAAACCGTAATCTGAAACGTACCTATTTGTCGGCATTTTACGCTTAAGTTATGGAACCAAAAGCAGCAGCAATTGCTTCCACAACCTACATTTCACTTATAAAGATCCAAAGGGTTAACAATTTATATAAAGTGAAATTAAGCGGTTTCAAACACTAACAACCAATCAGTACAACAACCATCAAAACAGCATGCACAACAAATCCAAAACAACCATTCAACAAACAAACAAATAGTTGTTCGGATTCAAAACTTGAAATTGTACGGATTGGAAATAACTATCAAGTGCATCATTTACTCAACAGTCTTAGATGGAACAAAAAGATTATTTATTCATCCAACAATTTCAAATTCCCTTACCCAACCAACCATAAATCAAATAATAGAATTCAAACCAACAAACCAAATTAACTTATTATAAATTTATTTCATACTTTAGCTGTTTAATTTCCTTTCTTTCATTACGTCATTTATTTTCATTATATTTATTTCTATTTTGTTTAGAAATTAAATTCAACCCTTTCTCTTAAGTTTACAATTTCCCTTTATTATATTACACTCATTTATTTTCACTTACTAATTACTATTATTCATTCATTTATTATTGCATGACCTCTTTCATTTACACTTTAATTACTTAAATTTATAATCATCTATTTGTCATACTTACCTTTATTATATTTTACTTGGTAAAATTTCAATTATAACTTAAGTTTATAATATTAAATTCTCATTTAACAGCAACTTCATTGAATACTTTTACTACTTGTATAATATTCTATTACAATCTCTTATTAAACATTTCAACTTTTAATATTTGGTAAGTTATATACAATATATGTTATTTAAGGATGTAATTGAAAGTTATGCAAATTTTTTCACAATTCTTTTAATTAATTAATGGTTCAGTAATTATATCTTTGTTTTATAATTTACATATTTCAAATTACCTTCAATTCCTTTTATTCTATTGTTTTTAATTATAGTAACATTTTAATTACACTTAAATTTATAACCTTATAACATCAATTCTTATAAATAAAGAATTTCATTAATTCATTTACTAAGGCTTACAATCATTTATATACATTACTTATCTCCCTATTATTAAATTTTTACTTTAATTAAAGGTTCCAATTATTAATTACTAACCTTTCATTTCACTACAATAATTGAAACAATTTATTAGCAGAAATTTAAGAATTTAGATACCGGGTTAAATTTCAAATTATTTTGAAATAACAGATAAATATATTCTTACAACTTATATCTCAATTTATATTTAAAAAAATTCAAAATATATATAAATATTTTCTTCAAAAAAAGAATCGGTAGTAAAACTACTACAGTGGCCTTTCCCCCTCGAAACTCGAAAATGAATGTCGATGATGCGTGCACTCATCACCGAAATTATTTTCCAGCGACAGAGAGGAAAGTACAAAACTTATTTTCTCCAAAATCTCCATTAAACAAATCTTCCGAATTATATTGAAATACTTATATAAGAAAATACTTATAAACAATATTATTATATTCCAAAGTTTATTCGAAAGAAATTTCAAAACCCCGGATCTTAAGTCCTAAATTTCCAAATTTCATTGATTTTATTTTTCAATCTTATTTCTATTATTAATTATACACTTCATTACCTAACAACCAATCTATTAAAGCCAAATATAGATATTATTTAGAAAAATTATTTTATAGAAAATATAATAGGTAAAATTATTTCATTCACCTATATTAAAAACAAATATTATGTCGGTCTGTCCTATTAAGTGTTTAGAAATCCCTATTGATGTCATAGCGTCCCATGCACCAACCAGAATTTATAAATATGAAACGGAACAGATTAACACAATATAAAATCCTTTTTATAACACTAACAAATACGCTCTCTCATATATATACACTCAGCGACTCCCATAGGGTATTACTACCCTATTAGTAAAGAGTCAAACCCCACAAAGCTAAGGTTTATCGCTAAACCAAATCTCTGATACCAGATGTGACGTCCTGCCTTTTCGCACGATTTAAACAGACACACATGCCGATTCAATCCATACGGAAGGGCGGATTGTTATGGGGTAAATAAGAAAAACAAGAAAGAAATAAAAGAAAATAGAATCTCGCAGTGGAAGGATAAAATATAATAATAAAATATACAGTTTATAAATTTGTTTACAAAACATTCATATAATACATATCAGAGTTACACATACCAACAACAATGCAGCGGAACCGTATGTAATGCACTAGTATAAATAATAATAATATACGTCTTCGTCTTCGTCCTCCAGAGCTAAATCTTCAAATCCTGAACGCTCGGACTGACCCGAGCGAATTGAAAAGACAAAACACTCGAGTCAGAACTAAAAGATCTTATGTAAGTTAAATTAATAGAAATAAATATGAGTGCAGTAACTTAAGAGATGCTCGGGATTTACATCTCCTAAGGATCCGTTAAACTATTTACTATATAGTATATTGCGCTATTATAATAGTGTCTATTTGTAAAATAAACTTACTTTTTAATAGCGTTAAGGGGTTACCCATATAGCCCTTAACACAAATAATGCCAATAGTCTATACAGTACCGTAATACCTCCTGATTGGGAGGCTACCAGAGGATACTCCATAGGTACGACACAAATAGAAACTCGTAGTAAAGGCGCGGTAGGGTAGGTGACACGGCACAACTAGGCAATGCCAGGGTAGATATACCAATTACGCTTCCGGGCCGATGGAAATGCGCAGCGCGCAGCTGCCACCCACCTCGAACAAACTCCCTACATCAAAGAAATCAAAAATGAAGGTGGCCACCGAATCAATCCAAAATCAGAGTATAGTATCGAAGGGAAGTGTCCGATCAGAGGTGCTACCTCATTAACCCGTCAATCGCTCCTGTTTTAGCCACCTTATGCCAACTCACGGGAGTTGGGTCCACGTATTTACCTTACAAGAAACGTCGCCACCAACCTACTTCATTCTGGAATCTCCACCGCATACACTGTTAGTCAAAGTGGTTTCCGGTATCGACAGAGAGTATGTCCATATCCGATCCCGGTCTCTTTGCCAACCAATCGTTATTATAACACCGCGGTTATTTAAAAAAATTTTTATACTTTTAAAACCATAATAAAATATCCATTTAAAACCCATACAAACCCGATATCATTTATTATTAAAACCCTAAATCAATACGATATCATTTATTTTCCAATATATATTCTTTCCAAAATCATAGGATTTCAAAAGTAAAATATTTAGAAATCAAAACTCTTGAATATAATATTTCCAAATTATACTACCTTGAAAACATAGCTTTGAAACAAAATTTCCATCTCTTAAATGGTTAAATATTAAATTACTTTTATAAACAAAATAACTTCTTTAGATTTCGCAAATCAATTTCAAATATCGATTTAAACTTCCAAATACCATTTCAATTCTTATGTTTCAAGGCTTTAAATATTTCACCATTTCAAACAGACTCATTTGACAATTCCATATATATATCAAATTCAGTTACTTATTATTTAGACTTGAAATGTTTGCTTAATGAATTCAATATAATTTAAGAAAACCTTTAACTTCATATAACTGGATCATCTTTCAATTTATTATATATTCATTTAATCAACCTGATATTCATTAGAATCACTTTACACAAAAATCAAGTTATAAAAATCATATCCTTTAAAAATTCTATGTTTTCTTAAATTTCGATTTAACTTAATATTCATCTTCCAAATCTATTCTCATTTAAGTCATAAAACTCCAGAAATTAAATTTTAAATAAATGTTTAATCCTATTTTATCTTAAAATCAAACTTATTTAAACTTCAAATCAAATTTATACAAAGCTTAAAAACCGGAAATTACTATATATATATATAATAGCCTTTATCAATAACCAAATCAATATCTCATAAACCATATATATATATAACTTTACAAAACCATAGAAAAACATTTCAAAAATAATTTTATATATTTACCGCGGTGCCTGTATATAATTTTCTATCCTATGGTCAAGTGATACGGATGTTTATCATTACAATCCGCAACTTAAAATGAAAAAAAAATGCGGTTATATATCATTTCAAACCGCAATCCCGAATGAATGAAATGCATAGCAACTTGTAATTAATAAAATTAATCATCCATTCATCCATCAAATCATACATCCATTTATCACAGTCATCATCCAATTTCAAACAATCATCAATACATAACAGGTGATAAATAATGGTATCAATTATCAGTTTATACTCAAAATAAATTTAATAACTGTTAATTGGAAGTTTATATGCAAAAATAAACGTAAATTTAACTCGCAGTTGATATGAAATAAAAATTTAACATAACTATGACTGGAAGTTAATATGCAATTAAATAAATTCTAACTGTCAAATTTATGCAATAAATAAAATTAATTAACAGTTATATTAAATGAATGCGATTTATCAGAGATAATGAATAAAACATGCCAAACAGTCATAAATAAATTTCTACTCATATCTAAATTTAATTTAACAAACACAAGAAATTTTAGAAATTGTGAGTGGGTTAAAACACTCACCTTTTGAATTTAAATCGAATTAAAATCCGATTTAAACCCAAAAATTCGACGGTCTACAAATCTGTCCAAACCAGCGTCAAAAAATCTGGAATTTAATTACGATCCTAACAAAAAAATTGCGCATGAAACAGAGTTCGTATGTGGAAGTTAAATGTATTAACGCGTTTGAAAAATCAAAATTAAATTAAATTCAAACAAAATAAACCTACCTATTACCACTTGCCACGTCAGCGTTTCCTGCGCACCCCTAGTGACTAATCTCACCAAACCCAAGTTTCAATTTCGCAAATAGATGAAGAAATCAAAAAGCCCCAATTCAACCTTTTGGGTTTCGAATTTTACACGTTTGACCGTGATTTCTGGTTGTCTCAAGCGACTATTGCAAAAACAGAGACTGCGCTAAGATCCGTAGATGAAAACTACAACATAATTTTTTTTCTGAGAACTTTGATTTTTTTTTTTGATTTTTGAATAGAATTGAATCTGAAATTTGCGTCCATTTAGGAAGAGAAAGAATTGAAGAAAATGAACGCATAAATAAAATAGAATAGATGGAGGCTAGGGTTTATAATTGGGTTTATATAGATAGGTTAGAATTAGAGTAGATGGATCTGATAAACAAACGCGCTGAACGATAATTTAAATTAACGTAATAATTACAAATCACAATACCATGAAGACATTTACGTTATTTCCCATTTATTACTTTATTTAACACAACCCTTAATTTACATCTATTGCAATGTTTTCAAATTTAATTGAATGAACTAATTATCTCACTCCTAATAATTGTTGTAAGACTCTAAATCCCACATTTGTAAGTATATATTATTTCCACTCAAATATTATAGATATATACAAAGTATAGGTTTCCATTAAATCATTATTTATTATATATTCAAATTAACTAAATTCACTATTGAAGTCCATTTATATTTATTACCAAATATCCATTTACCTTTCCCAATAAATTTGAATCCATTCATTTAATATAACAAATCAAATTTCCATTCACACCTTATTATCAACCCACAATTTATTGCAATTCATTATCTTAGATAGATTTTATACAATTAATATCAACTTTACATTAAATTTCTATCCAATGAATACTTATTCATCAATCAATTTAATATTTACTTTTCTTTCCCTCTATTTGATACTTAACCTAATATACATTTAATGGGTAAACATAACATTGAATTATAATGCATTTCTCATGCATGCTTCATTTCATATAAATTCCTCTTTATTAACCAAGTCACATTAATAAAACAAAATAATTTTTTTTTTCAATCGATTACTAGTCTAGACTTAATATATTAAATAAACGGTTAACCTAAAACGATTGTTACCCCTTTAGCATTCAAATTCACTTACGACTATTATTAACACAATGTTGCCATTTGATTTATATATATTTAAATAAATTATATGAATGGGTAAAACTTTAAAAATTATCTTACCTGCAAATTCACTAACAAACATCCTAAATTACCAACTTGCAATTTATTTTTAATTACTAAATTTGCATTGATTATATCAAGTTGAGATTTAATACGTATTATTTCCTCAAATAAATAAATCTTTGGATTTAAATTCCTAAAACCATAAATTATGTCCTGCCATAAATCTATGCTTTTATTATTTTACGTTCACATTCCCGTTACTCTATAATAAATCACCAAGTAACGATATCCTAAACCAACATTAATTTATATATCAATCCTTATAACTCAATAATATTTTCAAATATGAATAACCTTAACAATACTTACACATATTATCTTACTTACAATAATGTAATATTAAACGTTGAATTTCATTTATTTTGCAGTACTTCAATTTAATTAACAAATACTGCTCCTATACTTAAATCTATATTAACAAATCGTTAGATTTGGATCGATAGAAATCGGTTTACCAAAGCTTACGTACTCATTACGTAAATAAACAACTACATAAATTTGCCACCTATTAGCTCTAAATTTTACTCTTAAGTTTGTTACCTATCAATTTAGATTATACTTCCATCTATAATGCAAATCCAATTCTCCTCTAACTGCATAAATTAGGGCAATTTATTGCAATTGATTTCCCATTAAACTTCATAAATTGACAAATTGAAACCTAAATAAAAACGTCTATTTATTTAAAAATCTTGTTGTTTAATTAAATTGACCATTCACGGATATAATTTACATTGTTCTCCAATTATTACTTAAATACATCACACAACGTTAAATCTATATTCAATACAATTTGTTACCAAAATTAATTTAACGAAAACAATTACGCCCTTAAAATTTCTCTTCATTCATTAATTGATAATTGTTATTCAATTAAACTCATTCATTTGATTTCCCTATTATGCATCAATTATAAACCCATCATCTTAAAGGTGATGTCTACATTTTATACTATAAATTTACCCTTTTATATTCCAATATCAATGAATGCTCACATACAAATTTAGATCTTAACTCCAATTAATTATTCCATTTAATCCATTGATTTATTAACTTTAATTACTGCAATTCATTGTCTTACATAAATTTGAATCTATTTCCAAATTTTCACTATTCCAATTAATTGAAATATAAAATTAAATTTGTAAAAATTTAATTACCCTTGATCCATCAAATTTCAACATTCTCTTTCATGTAAACAAATAAGATTTCTGTTTCTTCCTAAATTTAAATTAGAAATCCTATAATTTAATTCATTTTAAACATCGAATTTACACGGGTCGTTACAGGTCCAGAAAGACCATGGTATTGACGGACGATCCGATGAGATCACGGATTTAGCTATTAATGGATTAAGGACTTTGGACTTATGGTAATTCAAAACACACCTTCCTACCCCAAGAGGTGTTTTAGGGGGCAAGTGTTAAACAGTCTTCTGACTAGGCGGTATATGGGTGAATTTAACCAAACGAATTTCATAAATATCAAAGAATGAAGCGTGAAGGGGTGATTATCACCTTTAAAAATTTGCCATTAGCAAGGTTATGGATGATAGTCAAGCGAATTCAGGCGAATGATATCCCAGAATTGGCTGAATTATGATTACTACTTCCCCTAGGTAGGGGATCGTATCATATCCCTTACCATAGGCGAAGGATCGAATTGGATCTCCTATGACTATGGACACTTAACTCGGCAGCTTAACTGAACGAAAATCGATTGATATCTTCAAATTTCACCTAGGCAACATCGCATAGCTACTCATGAAACATGGAGTTAGCCTAGAATGGACCCACCGTAGCGATCGCCGACCCCAATTACTAAGTATTGGGGATCGCTTGTGTTTCCCCTATAGGGATCGGTGTTGATCCCTCTATCGGGATTTACATCAATCCCTCATAAAGGCCCAGACAGGCCCTTTTTTTCGAGGGTTTCATCTTGATCTTAGGCCTCTACATGAGGATTTTCAAATAGATATTTGTAAATCTTCTCCTATAAATACATGATCATTGGCTGAGGAAAAGATATTTTCTCTTTGGACTCTGCTTCCTACACTCTGCCATTTTTAGTATTCAAATTTAAATCATTGTAACTATAATCAATGATATAAATTAAAGGAAAACCATTTGGAATGAATGATTCTCTGGTGCTTAAATCAGTCACCTCTTATTACCTTGAATAGTCGATTATAGTTTTCTTTTATATTTAGTAATTTTTTTACATTGAACTCTGTAGAGGTAGTCTTTTGGAGGAACAGAAACTCTCACATTGTCATGATTACTTTAATAAGTTCAAAATGGAGAATACTTATGTTTGATATTGACGATGGCAAAGTTGTTAACAATGATGATGTTGAACAGTTGAAGATAATGACAATGATGAGACTCAATGTTCAACCCGAATAACCTGGTATATCATATCCTCTCCCTTTTATTAGTTCATAACAATTGTTGAAGTAATGCTTATTTGGTGTATATTGTAGCTCTTTATGTAAGCCAATATTAAGAATAGTGCAATAGCGTTTTTCTTTCAGAAAAAGAATTAAGTTCATGAAAATGCACAGCAAACAATTTTCTGTCTAGTGGAGCCATAGTTGGATTTTGCATATTGCAACGTGTCATTTATAATTTTTGATGCTTCATATTGTAATATTACCATACTGCTGAACATGACCAACATATGAATTAAAACTCATTGAAGTCAAGTATGATAGCTGTAGTATGATTTAAATATAGCATTAAACTTGCATTTTAGCCATTATGACATTCTACTTAGGTAGACTTGTCTCTACTTTCCTATGTTAATTTAAGAGAAACGAAAGGTGAGACAGTTGGTTTATTTTCTACCTTGATGAGTGTCTGCGACATTCAGTTTTCCAACCTTAAAATTATCTTACATGCGTTTGAATTGTATGATTTTTTGACTATTAGAGCTTCGATTTTACGTTTTATTTATGAAAAACATGTTATGTTAGTTTAAGAGAAACGAAAGGTGAGACAATAGGTTATTTTCTACCTTGTTGAGTTTCTACGGCATTCAGTTTTCCAACCGTAAAATTATCTTACACATGTGTGAATTGTATATTTTTTGACTATTAGAGCTTCGATTTGACATTTTATTTATGAAAAAATTAAAATCAAATGAATGATAAAACAACAGCGAACCTAAAAGTCTATAACAAGCTATTCTAAACTTTTAAGTATATGTATACTATAAAATAATATAGTACACAATCACATAATTGTTAGCATGATTATTGTTTTAAATTGGAGATAATTTTTGTTGAAAGCAGATGATACTTCTGTTACTGCCAGTAGTATAGTGGCGGATAAATTGAATCAGATAATGGCTCTTCAGTTAATGCACCGTCGAGTAAAAGATAACGGAGCTAGAAATGTCGAAGAAGATTGAGGTGGCCATATTCCCTTTAAATGTGCGGGATTTCGCTTAAAAGGGTATGTTCATATTTCTTAGTTTATTCAGAAGGTAATCCCACGATGAAAATTTCAATGTCAAACTGTTACTTTTGGAATCTCATTATATGCAGGTCATAATATTGTCTTCGTATTAAGTAAAAAAAAATCATGTGAAAGGTTAGTTTTCATAGCGTCTTTATGTTAAGCAAAAAATAATAATAATATAAAAAGGTCAGTCTTCCTATTGTCATTACTTTGTCGTATTAACCAATCAACATAAATTTAAATTTCATTCCACAAAGTTACTTAGCTATATTAAAACACATACACCTACACATATATTCTACTAATGGAATCTTCCGATAATTTGGGAGTAGACTCTGCATCGTAGTGTACAATTTTATCGTAATGAGCTAGATCTTTTACAAAGTGATTTTGTGGATTGGGTAGCGTATGGAGCATTGCTTGAAGTTCCAAGAATTTGTACATCTGGTCATCAAATCTGGACTTTGAAGACACCGCTAATTTGCTTTGATGTGGTGCAAATGTATTCTCCTGATCGAGTAATGAGACAATTTGGTTATAAACAAAACATACACAATGCATATGTACCTATTAAGATGCGCAAAGAAAGCGTTAAAGCATTAGAAGGTCGAAAACCAACATACATAAAAATATGGAGTAAAAGACGTATGCCATTATAGTGAGACATGGTTTGTAAGATTTATTTCGAAAAATAGATCTTGTTTTTCGATAGTCTAGAATACCTCGAAATTCTGTAAATGAGCTTATAGCAGGTCCTAGAAAGAAGCCAAAGAGAAGCACATCACTCAAGCAACAATGATAAGAAATCAATAATTCTATTGATTGGTTGGGAACTTTTTCTTATGTTGAACCATGCATACTTGCTTATTTTGACAATGTGGATTTGCTTATGTTGAACAAAATCGAGGGTGTTGAATCGGGGAAGAAGTAGTGGAGGGAGACTGGAGCTCCTACTAAGAGTTTAATGTCGGAGAGGAGGAAGAAGTTATAAAGATAGGTTGTATTATCGTGTGTTGTCTGGAGCTGCTCCTATCAAGGTGAGTATATTTGATGGTTGCTTTTACATTTTTAATTAGTTTGTTTGTTAGTTTGTAAATTATGATAGGTTATGACAATGATAATCTAGTCGGTCAATAAGAAATTGTGAGTTTTATATTATTTGATGGCCACTTTGAATTCTTCAATAAAATAAAACAGACGATGATTTGTATCACCATAGGTGCATAATTTATTTACTTTATCTTAAGTAAATAATGTTAAAATGTAACATTGAGATGTCTGTCAAATAAAAATAACACATGCATTAATTTAATTGGTTGTATGGGCTTATTTTTCTGCAAAACAGCACATGATCGAGTAAAACTGCGCTCTTATGGTAGAATCCAATTTCCTAATACCAACAAAAAGATGTTGGGTAAAGTAATCAAATATTACAAAAAGCACGACAAAGCTGCAGCTTTTCTGAGGCTAATGAAGTTACTAGGTCATCAGATGATGTACTCAAGAGTTGGGATGCTGATTTTGTTTAATTGGTTATACCTGCTCTTTTTGCTCTTACTGCTATGGTAAAAGGATTCATTGTCTCATGTTTTCACCTGCCTGTGCTTAGTTAAGTACTGACTACATATTTAGATATATCCCACTCCTTAATTTAATTTTGCTTATTATTATTGCAGTTGTCAATCAGAATTGATTGTTAGGGAAACAAAACAAAACCCAGATACTGAAAAGGATGAAAATGCGTTAATGGAAGCGGCGTTGCGTTTTGTAGGGTTCACCAGGCCTTTTGCTGAAAGCAGATGATACTTATGTTACCGTCGGTTATATACTTGTATAGTGGCGGTTCAATTGGATCAGATGATACGTCTTCGTTGCACCATTGAGTAGCATAATGGAGCTGAAAATGTTCATGGAAATTGAGGCAACCATTTTCCATTCCAGTGTGCGGGATTTTTCTTAAGAATGGCATGTTCATGTAATTCTCCAATTAAAACAGTGATGATGTCAACGATATACCCGACTTCTTAATTGAATTCAGCTTATTACTATTGCAGTTATTCAATGCTGGCTTAGATGTGTAATAGGAGTATCAAACATCCTTTGTGAGTTTGTTTTCGATCGTATGTCGAGCAAATTTATAGGCTTAGGCTTATTTGGGGGCAGTCGAAATGGTGGATAAGACAGTAAAAGCTAATTTATCAAATAGCCATTTTTTAGTATTTTTACTTTAATAATCGGTTACGATTTTAGGGAATAATTGATTTGAAGAAATCAGCAAAAAAAAGTAGTAGAGATTTTTATTCTGCCACCTCCAATGCTGCTCTGTTTCAAATGATACCTACACCCAAGAACACAAATCAATAAGTATCGACAAACATTCTTTTATCCTGTGAAAACAAAAATGTTGAAGATCTTAGTAGTATTATCAATCAGCAAACCGTTGAGCTCGATCGATATTTGAGTGCTCAGGTGATTATAATTTTGTTTTAACTTAGGTTAAATGCGAGGTTGAATTTTCAAAAAGGGATGGACTGTTTTGAAATTAAACGGGGGGAGAAGCTTAGGCGCATGATAGCGGAGACACAAGCAACGCACAGTCAGGCACTGATGAAGGCGGTTGAAGAATCATCGCTGAAACAATAAGGGCAATAGACCATGAAGTAGACCGGGCCGGCAAGCGAGCCGCGGAGCTGGAAACGTGGCTTGCCAGGACCCCAAACGAACATCTGATGTGGCAGGTGGGGGCGTTATCGGAGCATGAAAAGGCTACGTCGCTTCACACATGAATTCAGCAAGCGCAGCTGGTAGCAGTTTGGAAATACCAGGTAAGAGTGAACCAGAGGTGGAGCATGAAAAGGCTATGTTCTGTTTAGGAGGATCCAATAAGAGTGGAGGTGGGAATATCGTGTCAGGACCCGATTCTTCGACTTTCGAAAACCGACATCAATACCTCTACTGTATCAACTGCCGAGCAATCGAATGCCGAAAAACCGAACCATGAGGGTTAAAGAAGAAGAGGTAGAAGAAAAAGATAGAAGAAATAAGGAAACAGAACAAAAACAATACCAGAATCTCACATACGCAGCGGAACAACATATAATAGATAATTGAATAATCTTTAAAACAAAGAACTATATTAGTTATTACACGACATCACTTTACATTACATCATTAGAGTGTACAACAACAAACAGTGGAAAAGAAGTACTATATACTAGTGAATACGCCATGCCATCCAGCTTGCCTCCAGCAACCCCTGAATCCAGAATAATCTGATAAACCTGACTCTTGACTGCCCGTGTGGAAATTAGTGGGCACCCAGAGTTTAGGAAGGAAAACAATAAACTCCGAGTCACTCATGGGACTGGTGTGAGAACTAAAACAGTTATTTAACTTTTAAAAACAAAGAACAGGATAATTTTAAAGTCAATTCGCAATGCTTTTGGAAAATGAGACTACCATAAGACCTCCCGCCACACATACAATGCAAACGCAGAATTGGAGGAGATTTCTTCTCATGATAGCCAAAGATGCTTGATACGCATTAAAAAGAAACATTCGATATTATTACTAGTGCATAGTGTAGGAGAAATCATTTCAAAAGTAAAGATATAAATCTTAGCCAACATACGACCATTATCGTATGCCTACTATAGCTACCATGTTCAATAGCAGGTTACCGCCATATTCCATGGCAGGTTATACAACTAAAACCATACAAGAATCGTATTGTTTCTTTGGATTTCCAACAAATGGTCACGCTAAGGAACTTCATACTGTCACGTGGGATCTCCTCTGGCGGGACATCCCGAGAACTTAACCAGCTCTCTGCCAACACAAGGCCGGGTTACCCTTTGTCACTAGTTAACTACTACACGGCTATGCCATCCGCCGGTCCCTTTGGACCTTTATCCGAGCGCTCGATAACCAACATCACACAGTAATAAATATAGTGTGTCAGCATGAGTAAGTATCTGGGCTCCATACCATGATACCAGCCTTTCCAGAAGGAAATGACATACCCTAAAGGGCGCGACCCTCATAACCTTGCCGCATATTCCTGTTTTGACCATTTTTGGGGAGTGAGGTCTGACGAAGTCTCGTCCACAAAGCTAGGCACAAAGCCACGCCTTGATCAACAAATGATCAATAAATAATCATCACACAGCAACACTCAGCGTGCCACATTACCGAATTGGGAATATATCGCTGATAACCTTCAACTACATAACCTCTGAGCGCGTACGTCTTAGAGAAGGGTGTTAAGCTAAGAGAATAAATTCTCCGCCACCAATAGAAATGTATTTGAAAGAAATCTACTTTATATCTCAAAATGTAATGTCAGACACGTAACCATACAAGTCTGTTCCGGGTTCGAACAGAACCGAAGGCACTTCAAAAGAAGCCCTTGCAATCCGGGTATTCACAATCCCGGTAAAACTTCCCATCACAAAGGGAATCTCCATACCATAGCTAACAGTGCAGAGACAATCGATAGGTCATCCTATCATTCTCACAAATACCCGGTCTTCGCCACCGGTCTTCGCCACCGGTCTTCAATGCTATCCATTACGTCGTATCACTATTCGGAATAGGTAATCCGAATAACGAGCGCAATAATTTAAAAATAAGTGTAGCATTTCAATTTCAACCAATTCACAACAAATTCCTATTTAAAGGTCAATATTTGATAGTTGGTTATTTAACTATCAATCAATATTCACAACATCACCCGATTTCAAATAATTTACAAAATTATTTATTTTCAAAAAAATATCTTTACAAGATATATATCCCACACTTCAACCATTTGAAAACCAATTTCAATTAAATTTACACCCTTACAACTTTCATTTCAAAACGGTTCATTTAAACTAATTAAATAAATCCTTACCGATTTATTAGATTTACGTTCCAAATCCGTAAATTAATTTCCACACTTCAAAATAAATCAACGTTTATTTTTAACTAATTTCCCTTCTTTTATGAATTCCATAGTGAATTTACAATTTCAAAATATCTATGAATATACGATTTTTAAATCGATTTCTAATATTCATTTTCAATTTATCTTTAAAAGATAAGATCTCAAAACATTCATTTCATATTGGAAAACATTTCCATACTTATTTAATAATAATAAGTAATTCACCAATCTATTTATTTTCAACATTTTGAAAATATTCAATATACTTAAATCGAAATTAAGTATATATTTCATTCATTAAGGAAAACATTCACTTAAACACATTTATTTGGGTCAAAACGAATGTTGCGTAAAACATCGTTACGACAACCCAAAATCACTAGTATAAGGATTCGAACTTAAAATAGATATATAAATCCCAGTACTACATAAAGCATTTCCTTTCGGAAATCATTTACTATAACAACAGTGTTATAGTCCACCATTTCCTTCTATTCCTTGAAAACGTCTATTTCAACAATAAATGTTGAAATCTATGATTTCGATACTTAACAAATTTTAAAACGTTTTGAATCATTTAAATTCTATTTAAAAATATCACTTTTTCCAAGATATTTCTTTAATATATTATTCGCTGTCCAAAATCGTGAATATATTTACTTATCCAAATTCAACAATTTTATTTAAAGGATTATCCACTGTCCAAAATCGTGAATATATTTCCTTTAATAAGCTATAATAATTAACTTATCAAAATAAGTCGTTTTTGGATTTATAAAACAACGTTTATAAATTCCATTTATATTTTAAGGCCACTTCAACTTATAAAATCACTTTATTAACAAATTCTATCCATATTCCATTTACACGCAAAAATCCAACTTATATGTTAATTACTGATAGATCTTTTATTTTGTAACATCTATTCATTTTATAACTTCGCAATTTATAAGTATATAGATTTCATTCACTTATAAAATCCATTTATATTCCATTTTAACACTTATAAAAACTTGCTTTATAATTCCAATATTTTTAATTTATAAATATCAATTTTATAAATATTTTATATAAATCATTTATAAAAATTCAAAAATCCCAATTTAAACCATTTTATAAATTTATCAACTATTTATCTAAAAAATCACATTTTTGTTACATTTCACAAAAATGATAATTTTAATAACATATAAATTACAACGTTTATTCATTTAAAATGAATCAATTTCAAAATTAAATTTTATTATGGATTCTCAACTTAAATTTTCAAAAACCAAATTTTATTTATTTTCGGCATCTAACGATACCAAAATATATTCGACTAAAATTTAGCCTTTAACTGTCTCAATCACAAAGATAATCACGCAGATTATAAATAGATCAATAAATCGATCAACACACAACATTGAAACCAATTCAAATGTTTGAGGAATTCAGTTGGATCCCTCCAACCTGTTTCCCACAATACCAATTTCGCTTCAAGACGAAATATCGCGGTACATGGGATTTATTAAATACTATCCGCTTAATAGACGGCGCAATAGGGTCTTATCCGCTATATAATGCGGGAAAAAAACTCCAAGTACATAAATAATACCAGTTTCACTATACGTTGAAATATTCGTGGTATATGTTTTTAATAAATAACCTCCGCTTACTAACGGCGCATAATGTCTATTTTAACAATCAATAGATAACAAATTATCATTCAAACATACAATCAAAAAAATTTAAATCTAAGTATTTAAAATTAAAATCGAAACTAATTCGATTGAGTGAGAAGTTCTCACCATGATTTCAATTCCGTTTTCGCGTTTTATTTCGAATAAAATTAAACGCGTGTTTAATTTTACCCAAAATTCTCACTAGCTCCAAATGACTCCAATCCAGCTCAATCGTGTAGTGTTCGTCAAAACGAATCCGGCGCAAGTCGTTTCGTCGAAATTCGACCTCGTACGAAAAAGATACACATTTTTAAAGTTGCACGAATTATAAATATAATAATTTTTACAATTTATTTTAAATTTTTTTTAACCTAAACAGATCACGGCCCTTCAATTTTTCACCATCAAATCCTAGCCGCTGCTATGCTCTTCCCCCTCACCAACTCACATACGTGAATTATCACGTTGGAACCCAAAGCCGCCCTCCTTCATTGAATTTTCGCACCTCATATCGAACCCTAGACGACGATCTGGCAGCGGTATATCGAAGCCCTTGCTTCACTTCACCTTCGGCTGAAGCATCATGGAGCTCGGCCCCTTCTTTAGCTCGAGAGACGTGCGTGACTTCCGGTCGTTTGAGCACGATTTGCCGCCAATCCATCGCATGATTTTCGATCTCCACCGTTGGATCTGTAGAGCTCGAGAAGCTCCACACTTCACTAGTTGGAAGTTTGTAGAATCGTTGCACGGATTTGTAGAAAATTAGGGAGGAAGGAGAGAAGATCTCAGCCCTTGGTTTTTAATGGTGGCGGCTAGCTTCAAATTAGGGTTAGGGTTTTCAATTGTGAAGAGAAGAGGTCCTTTTATAGAAATTTCTCAACGCACTATTCATCCGTGATTTTCCGAACTACAAATCTCGCGCGGTGACCTGCGTTTCTAGGGTTTAACCCGCGTTCTGGACATAATGGAATAGGTTTCGGGAGCCAATTCGATCATCTGTGCGAGTTACGGCAATAAACGATCAATTTAAATTAAATCGATTTAAACTAATTTCTAGGCGTTTTGGCTTACCTCGGACAAACCGTAAATCTGATTGACACGAAATTTGAAACCATACAATAATATCACATTACGGATCCAATGAAACTTGTTTCGTCGAAATCTGAGACTGTTTGAAAAATGACTATTTTAACTCGCCAAATTAATATTAAAACAATTTCGATGCGTTTCGAGTTGCCACGGTCAAACGTAAACTCCGATTCCTACGAAAATTGACATTCGATAATAACAAACTATTACGGATCTAATGAAAATAGTTTCGTTCGATTCTGAGACTGTTCGAAAATTGGCTATTTTTCAGTCGATAATTAAATATTAAAATATTCAATTTTCACAAATTAACTTTAAATTTAATTTTAAAACTTCTATAACATTATTCTAACTCCAATATGATATAATAAAATTTTACAAATCATTTTTAATCATATTTGACCCAATTTCCAATTATTTCTGTAATTTCAACTATTAAATTATCGATTTAATTATCCAATTAAATCCAATTATTCGAAATAAAATTTATTCGACTTATAAATTTTACTTACTAATATTTAAAATCAATTAAATATTCAATTTTTTATTAACAAAAATTCTGAGTCGTTACAGACTTCCCCCTTTAAAAGAATTTCGTCCTCGAAATTACCAAGTAAGAAAAAGATAAAGAATCCATTAACTTTTCAAAACAAACCGTTCAAGTTTGATTTTTTTACAAATCTCTTAAGTGTTTAACATTCCCAATATTCATAGTTAAACTTCTTATAAAATTATTTACTAAGTTTTCAAATCATACTTAGTTATAGTTTTCAAAATTTTCCAAAATTCCCAAAAATATTCTAACGCCTTAAATTTTCGGAAAAATTCGCCAGAGTCCCCTTTGCGCGGCTCGATCCAAAAAAAAATTAACAGTATATATATCACAAATATACATCTCATCAAGTGATGAGGCATCCCGCAGGGAAAAAAGTGTAAAAGTACGATATTTAATCCGAGATATGTACCTTATTTATTATTAGCGAGCGTATACGGCTAATATAGCGCGAAAGCGAGCTCCAAATGCGAAGCATAAGCCATCCACACCTACTATACACTCAATCAAACAAATGAGAATATGTATATATGAAAATAATATCAATATACAGCATATAGCAACATAACAACTACATGTGCCAACATAGCAACGCACTCAAAAGCTAAAAATGCAACCATCAACAACTATCATCCAATAATCATCCAACAAATCAATAATCAAATCAATATTCTTTCATTACTCATTAATATTCAATGAATTAGATTTTCATTTTAATCACATTTGATTTGTTAACATTGGACTGTTTTTACTAACATTCATTTATTCATATTCAACTAGTTTACATTCACCAGTTTACATTCATTTTAGTTCACTTCCAAAATCAAATTCAATTCTATTCAAATTCATTTTCTTCAAATTTGAATTCAATTACATAGCTCTCAATTTTGCTAATTTAATTTCATTAAAACTTAATGAATTTATATACAATCAAATAACAATCAAATAACAACCAATGTGTATTCAACATAACCAAATTATTAAATTTACATTCAACATTTAATTTGCTTCAACACTTTTAATTTCAATTGGTTTAACATTTAATTGATTTTCATTCAATTATTCAACTTCTAATAATATTGGCTTTCAATGAATTAACACTTCATTCATTATTTCATATCAACTTATTTACATTCAATTGATTTACATTCAATTCATTCATTGGTTCAATAGCTAATTCAATTAACAATTTAAAATTGAATTTCATTTATATAACTCAAGTTCATAATCATCACTTCTCTTGATTAATTTCTTCGATACCACAATCAACTTCATTAAATTTTACTTAAGTTATATTCCATTTAAACATCATCTGTTTAACCTACTTAAATTTCCAAATCCAATTCAGATTTCGTTTTGCTTCAAAAGATTGTTTAACCATATTAACAATCAGTTTTACTTACATTCTCTCATTTTCTAGGTTATACAACTTATATATTTAAACTTCCAAATCCATTTACTTATCCAAAGCTAAATTTATTATCTTATACTATAAGTTCTAAATTCATTTCACTTATATTCATCAATTTCAACTTGGATTTTAATTTCAAATTTGTTTATCACAACAAAACTTCAATTTCAATTTACTATGGTAGCAAATTCATCACACGGAAACTCGAAAATGATACTGATGATGCTGCAGTCATCACCCTTATTATTTCCCAGCAACAATAGTGAATTCAGTGCTTAATATTCTTTCAAAAATCTCCTTTTATTTATAAATTACGTTTATAAATCTTTCCTTTACTTATACAAGATTGTTTCACAATTGTAAATTATTTTAATTATAATTCCATATTTATAATTCATTTGCTTATACAATTCATTCTTTTACAATTGTTGTATTTATTTAACTTATTCAACAACCAAACAATCAATTTTATATACACTTTAGTAATTTCTGAAAAATTATTCCCTTTATATATAAAATATAATCAAGGTAAAATTATTTCATTTACCCAATTTAAAACCATATCATGCCGAATTGTTCTGAACAAGTGTTTAGAGATCCCTATCGATAGAGTTGTACAGACTATACCGACCAGAACCCATATACCACTCAAAAAACCAATCATCACAATATAAATTAATTTTATATTCACTAACAAATACGCGCTCAAATCTATTATTATACTCAAACTCATTCTAGAGTACTACTGACTCTATCTCTAATGAGTAATACCCAACAGATCCATGGTTGTCACTTAATCAAATGCTCCGATACCACGTTGTCAGGACCCGATTCTTCGACTTCAAAAAACCGACATCAATACGTCCACTGTATCAACTGCCGAGCAATCGAATGCCGGGAAACCGAACCATGAGGGTTAAAGAAGAAGAGGTAAAGGAAAAAGATAGAAGAAATAAAGAAACAGAACAGAAACAATATCAGAATCTCACAGTCGCAGCGGAACAACATATAATAGATAATTGAATAATCTTTGAAACAAAGAACTATATCAGTTATTACATTACATCACTTTACATTACATCATCAGAGTGTACAACAACAAATAGCGGAAAAGAAGTACTATATACTAGTGAATACGTCATGCCATCCACCTTGCCTCCAGCAACCCCTGAATCCAGAATAATCTTATAAACCTGACTCTTGACTGCCCGTGTGGAAATTGGTGGGCACCTAGACTTTAGGAAGGAAAACAATAAACTCCGAGTCACTCATGGGACTGGTGTGAGAACTAAAACAGTTATCTAACTTTTGCAAACAAAGAACAGGATAATTTTAAAGTCAATTCGCAATGCTTTTGGAAAATGAGCTACCATAAGACCTCCCGTCACACACACAATGCAAACGCAGAATTGGAGGAGATTTCTTCTTATGATAGTCAAAGATGCTTGATACGCATTAAAAAGAAACATTCAATATTATTATTAGTGCATAGTGTAGGAGAAATCATTTCGAAAGTAAAGATATAAATCTTAGCCAGCATACGACCATTATCGTATGCCTACTATAGCTACCATGTTCAATAGCAGGTTACCGCCACATTCCATGACAGGTTATACAACTAAAACCGTACAAGGATTGTATTGTTTCTTTGGATTTCCAACAAATGGTCAGGCTAAGGAACTTCCTACTGCCACATGGGATCGCCTATGGCGGGACGTCCCGAGAACTTAACCAGCTCTCTGCCAACACAAGGCTGGTTACCTTTATCACTAGGTACTACTACACGACTATGCCATCCCCTGGTCCCTTTGGACCTTTATCCGAGCGCTCGATAACCAACATCACACAATAATAAATATAGTGTGTCAACATGAGTAAGTATCTGGGCTCCATACCATGATATCACCCTTTCCAAAAGGAAATGACATACCCTAAATGGCGCGACCCTCATAACTTTGCCGCATATTCCTGTTTTGACCATTTCCGGGGAGTGAGGTCTGACGAAGTCTCGTCCACAAAGCTAGGCACAAAGCCACGCTTTGATCAAAAAATGATCAATAAATAATCATCACACAGCAACACTCAGCGTGCCACATTACCAAATTGGGAATATATCGCTGATAACCTTCAACTACATAACCTTTGAGCGCGTACGTTCTCAGAGAAGGGTGTTAAGCTAAGAGAATAAATTCTCCGCCACCAATTGAAATGTATTTGAAAGAAATCTGCTTTATATCTCAAAATGTAATGTCAGACATGTAACCATACAAGTCTGTTCCGGATTCGAACAGAACCGAAGGTACTTCAAAAAAGCCCTTGCAATCCGGGTATTCACAATCCCAATAAAACTTCCCATCACAAAGGAAATCTCCATACCGTAGCTAACGGTGCAGAGACAATCGATAGGTCATCCTATCATTCTCATAAATACCCGGTCTTCGCCACCGGTCTTCAACGCTATCCATTACGTCGTATCACTATTCGGAATAGGTAATCCGAATAACGGGCGCAATAATTTAAAAATAAGTGTAGCATTTCAATTTCAACCAATTCACAACAAATTCCTATTTAAAGGTCAATATTTGATAGTTGGTTATTTAACTATCAATCAATATTCACAACATCACCCGATTTCAAATAATTTACCAAATTATTTATTTTCAAAAAAAATATCTTTAAAAGATATATATCCCACACTTCAACCATTTGAAAACCAATTTCAATTAAATTTACACCCTTACAACTTTCATTTCAAAATGGTTCATTTAAACCAATTAAATAAATCCTTACCGATTTATTAGATTTACGTTCCAAATCCGTAAATTAATTTCCACACTTCAAAATAAATCAACGTTTATTTTTAACTAATTTCCCTTCTTTTATGAATTCCATAGTGAATTTACAATTTCAAAATATCTATGAATATACGATTTTTAAATCGATTTCTAATATTCATTTTCAATTTATCTTTAAAAGATAAGATCTCAAAACATTCATTTCATATTGGAAAACATTTCCATACTTATTTAATAATAATAAGTAATTCACCAATCTATTTATTTTCAACATTTTGAAAATATTCAATATACTTAAATCGAAATTAAGTATATATTTCATTCATTAAGGAAAACATTCACTTAAACACATTTATTTGGGTCAAAACGAATGTTGCGTAAAACATCGTTACGACAACCCAAAATCACTAGTATAGGGATTCGAACTTAAAATAGATATATAAATCCCAATACTACATAAAGCATTTCCTTTCGGAAATCATTTACTATAACAACAGTGTTATAGTCCACCATTTCCTTCTATTCCTTGAATACGTCTATTTCAACAATAAATGTTGAAATCTATGATTTCGATACTTAACAAATTTTAAAACGTTTTGAATCGTTTAAATTCTATTTAAAAATATCACTTTTTCCAATATATTTCTTTAATATATTATTCACTTTCCAAAATCGTGAATATATTTACTTATCCAAATTCAACAATTTTATTTAAAGGATTATCCACTGTCCAAAATCGTGAATATATTTCCTTTAATAAGCTATAATAATTAACTTATCAAAATAAGTCGTTTTTGGATTTATAAAACAACGTTTATAAATTCCATTTATATTTTAAGGCCACTTCAACTTATAAAATCACTTTATTAACAAATTCTATTCATATTCCATTTACACGCAAAAATCCAATTTATATGTTAATTACTTATAGATCTTTTATTTTGTAACATTTATTCATTTTATAACTTCGCAATTTATAAGTGTATAGATTTCATTCACTTATAAAATCCATTTATATTCCATTTTAACACTCATAAAAACTTGCTTTATAATTCCAATATTTTTAATTTATAAATATCAATTTTATAAATATTTTATATAAATCATTTATAAAAATTCAAAAATCCCAATTTAAACCATTTTATAAATTTATCAACTATTTATCTAAAAAATCACAATTTGGTTACATTTCACAAAATTGATAATTTTAATAACATATAAATTACAACGTTTATTCATTTAAAATGAATCAATTTCAAAATTAAATTTTATTATGGATTCTCAACTTAAATTTTCAAAAACCAAATTTTATTTATTTTCGGCACCTAACGATACCAAAATATATTCGGCTAAAATTTAGCCTTTAACCATCTCAATCACAAAGATAATCATGCAGATTATAAATAGATCAATAAATAGATCAACATACAACATTGAAACCAATTCAAATGTTTGAGGAATCCAGTTGGATCCCTCCAACCTGTTTCCTGCATCCAAAGATGTTAGCACAATACCAATTTCGCTTCAAGATGAAATATCGCGGTATATGGGATTTATAAAATACTATCCGCTTAATAGACGGCGCAATAGGGTCTTATCCGCTATATAATGCGGGAAAATCAACTCCAAGTACATAAATAATACCAATTTCACTATACGGTGAAATATTCGCGGTATATGTTTTTAATAAATAACCTCCGCTTACTAACGGCGTATAATGTCTATTTTAACAATCAATAGATAACAAATTATCATTCAAACATACAATCAAGAAATTTTAAATCTAAGTATTTAAAATTAAAATCGAAACTAATTCGATTGAGTGAGAAGTTCTCACCATGATTTCAATTCCGTTTTCGCATTTTATTTCGAATAAAATTAAACGTGCGTTTAATTTTACCCGAAATTCTTACTAGCTCCAAATGACTCCAATCCAGCTCCATCGTGTAGTGTTCGTCAAAACGAATCCGGCGCAAGTCGTTTCGTCGAAATCCGACCTCGTACGAAAAGATACACATTTTTAAAGTTACACGAATTATAAATATAATAATTTTTACAATTTCTTTTAATTTTTTTTACCTAAACAGATCTCGGCCCTTCAATTTTTCACCATCACATCCTGGCCGCTGCTATGCTCTTCCCCCTCACCAACTCACGTACGTGAATTATCACGTTGGAACCCAAAGTCGCCATCCTTCATTGAATTTTCGCACCTCATATCGAACCCTAGACGACGATCTGGCAACGGTATATCGAAGCCCTTGCTTCACTACACCTTCGGCTGAAGCATCATGGAGCTCGGCCCCTTCTTTAGCTCGAGAGACGTGCGTGACTTCCGGTCGTTTGAGCACGATTTGCCGCCACTCCATCGCATGATTTTCGATCTCCACCGTTGGATCTGTAGAGCTCGAGAAGCTCTACACTTCTCTAGTTAGAAGTTTGTTGAATCGTTGCACGGATTTGAAGAAAATGAGGAAGGAAGGAGAGAAGATTTCAGCCCTTGGTTTTTAATGGTGGCGGTTTGTAACAACCCTAAATTTTGAACGATTTAAATTGAAAATATTTAATTAATTTTAAATATTTGAATGATGATTTAGTTTGAATTCCCAATATAATTATGAAATTGGCGATTTAATTTTAGAATTTAATCTATTGAAAGTTGAATAAAATTTGAATTTGACTTTGGAGTTTGAAATTGAATATTGAATTTGTATTTAAAATTCGAACTAATGACTTAGAAAAATAATTTGGATTTAAGAATTATTACTTATTTAAATTAATAACTTGATGGTTAGTTTTAATAATCTTTTTCGTTAACTTAAATAAAATAGAATAAATTTTATCAATACAAAATACAAGTATAAAATCTAATTGTAAAACATGTTAATATAAAGTAATGTTTGATAGTTGAACTTCAAAAAGTTTATATATCTATGAAGCTTATTAAAGAAGATAATGAAACAAAAGAAAATATCTACAAAATAAATGACACAAGTTGTAAATAAATAAATAAAAAAGATGTAACATCTCAGCCGAAATAAAAGAAAATAATATGAATATTGTACAAAGCAATTAATGCTAGCACTATCATCAGCTGTTTTCCTCTCCTTTAACCACGCCATAATTCACGCCTTTGATTTCGCACCCTTCCTTCCAAAACACGGCCGAAGTCCCTTTCGATGTCAAAAAAAATATCAAACGAAAAAAAAATTGGCGACTCTCTCGTCTCCCTCTTCGCTCCAAAATTAGGGCTTTATAGAATCAAAGGCGGCCGACCTTCGTAGCTCAGTCGATCGACGCTTTCTCCTTCTTGCTCGCGACTGCTTCAAGCGAAGGTGAGTAATATTCTTTACTCACATCTAATTCGAGCTTTTAGTGTTTCCTAGCTTGTTCAAAATTGGAATTTTGTTGCTTGAGTAACTGATTAAATTTATCTCGGTATTCGACTTTGTTTTGATGATTGATTTCGTTTGATTTTGGATATATATATATATACATATATATGGATTTCGAAACCCTTGAAATTGTTCGTATTCATTTAAATTGACTTCATCACTTCCCTTTCTCGGCTGCCTGATAATATACCGATGGTTGTGATATTTGCGACTTTGTCACATATGTATATTTTTGACTTGATTCTCACGGTTTTGATTTTTAAAAAGTTCGATCATTCCTTGATGGTTACGGCAGCAACTTTCCTATTTATTTGGATTGGACTTTGTTCGTTACAGTAGTACATTTTTTCCCTGTATGTCGGCTTGAGCTCCGATTATACTTCTGTTGTTTTTAAAAAAAACAAAAAATTGGTTTTTGATGGTTGCCACTGGTTGATTTCGAGTTGGTCGTTATGATGATTTTCTGGGTTAAGGTAATTTGATTTTGGAACTGCCCTGGACTTGTTCGATCTTCTGGATTTGACTTGGTCGACATTGTCGAACTCTGTTCTACCTTCTGACCTGTACAGTTTGTTGCTCGATTTTTGTTACTGTTATTGATAATTGATGGTTTGAATTCTGTGAAATTTTTAATGTTGACTTCGACAAAGAAATTTATCTTTGATTAAGACTGCTACTGGAACATTGCATTCCTGTACTTCATATCATTCGGTCTTGATTTTGTTTATGTGACGATTTCCACAATTTGATGTTTGTGATTTTGATAGTATTGCGATGATATTTTGGCAGCCCCGACTTTTGATTCTTCGAAGACCATGGCTTCGATTTAGTTCCTATTAACCTTGGCTTATGTATACCTAGTTAGAATATGACACTTCAATGTGTGTCAATTTTGTTTATTCGAGCCATGATGCATTGTTTTGGTTGCTGCCTGGTCGACCATAACAATTCATTGGTCTTGAGACTTCTGCGTATAGTTGCAGCACTCACTATGTTGTAACTGGACTGGTACTCTTGAGTCTGCATTTGTTTTGATATGCACTTGCTTGGGTTTTTCTGAGCTTTTGCATTTGTTTGTTCATTTGGTTTTGTACTGATATGCTTCACTAGTACCTGTGCATTGCTCACTTCTCTGATCTTGTTTGTTGGTGCACTTGTTTGCCCTTGTGACCTTGTGTTGGCCGCAGTTCCGTTGCAGTCTGCCCTTGTGTTCTTGTGGTGGCCGCAGTACATCTGATTTTTAGTTGTTTGCTCTGTCCAGTTTTACAGTGCATGTATGTTATATCTTTGTTCATGTCACTCCTTTGGTTTTTGATTCACTTGCGTACTTGCTGACATCAATGATGCACTGATTTTTGTTCGGCTGTGTCTTTGATGCTGACTCGCATTGTCACTGGATCTATTTTCTATAGCCCTCTTATGAGTATTGTCTGGTTTGTTGTTGTATATGCATATTGGGTTGGTTTCAAGGTGGTCCTCTATACCACTGTAGTTATCTTCTCTTGACATTTTAGAGCTTGCACTGTTAAGTTTACAGTTGCATGATTATATGCATTTCTTTGAATTGTTAACCTTTGGGTTGAAACTTCTGATTCATTTTGTTTGTAGTAGTGTTGAGTCACGAAATTTGTGACTTTACTTCTGCAGTTTCGATGTATTATTGGCATTTGGTGTTGTGATGACTTCATATGCTGTTGTGGCGAGGCAGTGCACGCGTGCGTGTACTGCAGCCACACAGTATTGATTTTAATTGATATTTCTTTTGCTTTTGATCAATTGACCCTTTGCGTATTTCATTTGACGTATTGGCGAGGTAGTACACGCGTGCGTGTACTGCAGCCAATCGATATTGATGTTTTAAATGATATTTCAATTGTTTAAATTTATTTGATTTAAATTGATGATTTTGTTGTTAATTTCCGTTTTGACAATTATGTTGTTTTCTAAATTTTCTTCATTAATAATCCTTCTATCTATCTGTGTTGGAAATTTGAATCTACTGATTTGTTGTTTTAACACTGTTAAGTGTTATATTTACCGTTATCCTATTCCTTGTTAAAGGATCGGAGAGGTGAATTTATCTTTGACGGTCCTCTAATTGTTATTTAATTATTATTGCCTCTATGCACTAATAACTGAGTTTGAATTAGACTGACCCGTGTATTATTTTCTTTTGAATGTAATACTCGGGTCAGACCCAGTATTTTACAGCTTGAAGATTTTCAAGCAGCAAAGTTAAAGAGAGAGGGGGAAAACGCTTCACTTAGCATTTTGGGGATTTTTGTACTTAAAGAAATATTTCGCTGTATAAAATTTAATGCATTGTATAAACTCTGATATATGTAAAAAAATTCATTCTTGTGAAATAATATCATTATTCTGTGATTCTATGGCCGATTCTGTTTAAACTTTATAAACTAAATAACAATCCATCATTTTGAATGTTTCAAGTTGGTTTAGTTACCGACTAGGGGAGGTCAAAAAGGCAGGATGTTACACGGCTGGCTTCAAATTTGGGTTAGGGTTTTCAATTGTGAAGAGAAGAGGTCCTTTTATAGAAATTTCTCAACGCACTATTCATCCGTTATTTTCCGAACTCCAAATCTCGCACGGTGACCGGCATTTCTAGGGTTTAACCCGCGTTCCGGACACAATGGAATAGGTATCGGGAGCCAATTCGATCATCTGTGCGAGTTACGGCAATAAACGATCAATTTAAATTAAATCGATTTAAACTAATTTCTAGGCGTTTTGGCTTGCCCCGGACAAACCGTAAATCCGATTGACACAAAATTTGAAACCATACAATAATATCACATTATGGATCCGATGAATCAGGTTATGTCAAAACCCGAGACTGTTTGAAAATTGACTATTTTAACTCGCCAAATTAATATTAAAACAGTTTAGATGCGTTACGAGCTGCCACGGTCAAACGAAAACTCCGATTGCTACAAAAATTGAAATTCGATAATAACAAACTATTATGGATCCAATGGAACTAGTTTCGTCCAATTCTGAGACTGTTCGAAAATTGGCTATTTTTCAGTCGATAATTAAATATTAAAATATTCAATTTTCACAAATTAACTTTAAATTTAATCTTAAAAGTTCTATAACATTATTCTAACTCCAATATGATATAACAAAATTTTACAAATCATTTTTAATCATATTTGATCCAATTTCCAATTATTTATGTTATTTCAACTATTAAATTATCGATTTAATTATCCAATTAAATCCAATTATTCGAAATAAAATTTATTCGACTTATAAATTTTACTTACTAATATTTAAAATCAATTAAATGTTCAATTTTTTATTAACAAAAATTGTGGGTCGTCACATATCGGATCGGACATGTCGGGTTTGTGGGGTATCGGATACGTAAGTCATGCTGTTGCCATGTCTGCATTTGTGCATATGTGACTCCTGTGATGGTGCGTTAGGCACAATGGCCGTTTGTTGTTTGTTGTCGGGTCCGCGACGTTGTTAGTACAGGAAGCATATAAATGCTTTATTCATAATTGTCATATATGCAATATTTCGAATTTTTTATGTTTTTGGAAAAAAACATTAGTTGAAATATGTAATTATCGGAAAAACGAGTCGCTGTGGGTAAACACATGCTTGTATGCTAATTGAGCATGGAGACGTATGCTTGTGGTGATATTATTACCATACCGAGAGATAGTTAGTAGAATGATTAATATTATAAATAAAATAATCTACGTTTAAGTCTAAACCCTGGTACACTGATGTGCATGTTCTACCTTGTCATACCAGCGTTATGATTTATTTATGCACTATGTACTTTGTAACAGCAAAAGAATGTCTAGTCCGTTCAGGAAGCTTCCTTGGATCCACTATGTTTCAAAATTAAATTTACATATGCAAGTTATGACTTTTGCTCATCACAGTTAGAATTATGGTTGGATAGATGGGCGAGTTGCATTGCTTTGCTTAGGGAAGTTTTCTTCATATATTGTATACATGTTGGGTAAAAACAAAATAAATTTTTAAATGAGTAGATCCAACCCTTTTAATATTAGGGTTGTTGGATTGAGTAAATGAGTTATGATCTATGATACAATGGAAATAAAATCATGAAAAGAGTAATTTCCTTAGCTTTAAGTTTGTTGTTGCTTCGAGGAAGTAGAAAAGATGGTTGCCTTATTGAGACATTCTTAATTTTGAGGATAAGAATGCACACAACTCTAAATTTATTTATTAATTCCTTTTATAAATCCCCAAATTTATAAAACACCTTTTATAAATCTCATTTACTTATCACAAACCTACACTTTCAAGATAGGACAAAATACTTTCCATAAAACAATCATTTCATAAATATTTCTTTATTAATAGTTGGCTTGGAAGCATAATTTTTTTGGTCCGACCGCAAAGTTCCAAAATTGCCCTTTATATGTATTCTTTTAGCAATCGTTGTAATATATTTGATGTCACTCTCTTTTGGTGTTAGTATGAAATACCAAAAATGCCTATATGCAGATACTATTAAAATTTAATATCACTCAAAAACAGGATCTGACAATTAAGCTTTATTTACAAATTCAAAATTTCTTTTACAAATATTTACCAAGTTTTCATATCACTTAAAAGTAGGATCTAACAAATAAACTACTTTACAAATTCATTTTTTATTAATTAATACTATAAATAAAAATTTAAACTAACAAAAAAATTAAATATTGCAACTTAAAAATAAAAATTCAAATTAACTACGTTTGATTCAATACAAAAAATATTACTAAATAATTGTGAAAATCAATGTATTAAACAAATAGAATTTGGAGAAAAACAATTTAGATGTCTTCATCACGCGCGAAGCACGTGCCGTCATGCTTGTTTATTAATAGTTGTCTTGAAAGCGCAAACTTTTGGTCTGACCATAAACTTTCGAAAATACCCTTTACTCATATATTATTTAACGTCAATCTATACTAGTATAACCGCACAACGGTGGAGAAACCGACCGTTCGATTGTATAACTTTGATAAGAAATATACATTTAAAATTTTTGTTAACATTACTTAAACATTAAGTGATAATATGTTGGAAAAGAATAAACTGAGATTTGAATCTGAAAATATGAATTTCAAATTTAAATATTAATCAAAGCATTCAAAATTGTCGATTTGAAATTGAAATTTTAAAATTTGAAAATCATAATAGATTTGAATTTGGAATCTTTGATGCGCGAAATAAAAGGAGGAAGTTTAGGGAAACCGCAATGAGACAAGATCCACGTTTTTAGGGAAACCGCGATGAGACAAGATCCACGTTTTTTTGGCTTCAGAAAAATTGATTTTGGCCAGTGATAGTAAGCAAACCTCCCTAACGGCCGGTTTGATTATCAAATTTCCATAAAAATTGGATCTGAGAAATAAACACCACTTTACAAATTCAACATGCGCCTTTAACAATAATTAATAAACATTAGTATCACTTGAAAATAAGACCCTGATAAATAGTTTTTTTTACAAATTTATAACGCTCAAATATAATCAAATCTTAATGTCACTTTAAAATATGATATAATAAATTAAATAATATTCATAAATCTTTATCCTTTATTTGTAAAATACCATTTATAAATCTATCTTTCTATACAATATTTTATACAAAACCTTTCACCAATATTTATTTCAAAATACTGCTATCTTCTGTTAAAAAAATTTATTTAATTATAAAAAGATAAATTCCTCTTTATTTACCTTTTAAAATAACCATCATTATTATATGAACTTTTATGTATAGTAAATACTTGTTGAAATACTGTTTAAATTTTTTAATATAAATTAGAATAGATTAATGAAAAGATTGAAATAAAATAAAGAACTTCAAAAACTGTTTCTATCACTGCTGTAATAAAATTAACCTCATTAACCACTCAAATCACATTATAACATTAAATTAAATTAATGTCTTCACAAGATTATTCAAGATGCCCATATTACAACATAAAAATATACCATGATCTTTGTAGAACTATAGAGTCCAAATATTCGCCAGCACAACCCATTCTTTGATGCCAGTCCATCCAATCCATGGTAACAAAAAAAACCTACAAAATAAGCATACCTCTACTTATATAAGAAACCAAATTAAAAGTAATTGTTTATATTAAATAATAAATGATCTGGAAATGAAGATAATGCCCAAAGAAATTGTACATGTGGTCAGAAACAAATTAAACAGAATTGTATGCAATAATTAAAGGCACACATATGGTTCAATGTGGTCTAAGTCATTCAAATTCCAAAAAAAAATCACTTAATAAATGATAGAGTCTTCTCCTTTTTCCTCGGTCAATGCAATTATCTTGCTTCAACAGTTTCATATCCTTATCATATTTCAATATAAATAGAACATACTAAACAATAACCTAGAGAAGCTCGAATCATTTTTTTATTATTGCTCAACTGTATTTTTCTATATCTCGATTTTTTAATCCAATATGTTATATCCATACTTTTATGCACAATGAAATAGATACTTTTGTATGCAGTGTGAGTTTAATTAACTTTCTTATTATGTATTTTTCAGTTCAATTATCCTGATAATATAGTGTTGTTTTTACAAACATTTTATTCTCTGCTACAGTTTACAAACATTATTATGCATATATTAACATATTTTCTCATCAGAAAAGCAACTGCAATTTGAAAAATTACAATTCTTTAAAAAAGGTCACCATATCTTTATTTGATTTACTACTTTCTAAGTAAAAAAATTATTATTAGTTTCTGCTTACAGGTAACAAAAAAGATGAAAGCCAATTATTGCAGTTTACTGTCTCTACGCACATATTTATAAAGGACTGCAAAATCAAAGAGAGGGTTTCTAAATAAGGAAGTCTTTTAACTTGAAGAACAATGAAGCTTTTGCAATTAACGTGCTGCTTATTGATGAAGTGGTAAGCACTGAACTACTGCAAGTAACTATTCGAAATCATCTCATACATACTAATAAATTGAGCGTTGTTTATTAGGGCGTCAATTAGTGGCGATCGTACCAGAATTTTTAGTGAACAGGTTCCAATCTAAAGTTACAAAGGGATTGATATTTGAAATAAGCAACTTTAGCATCAAAAATCAAAAGAAATCTTATCAGGTCGTGGAAAAGCCTTACAATATTGAATTTCGTGCTAACACATGCATAATAAAGGTGTTTGACGGTTAAACAGTGATTCCGCAATACAAATTTGAGTTTTTTCCACTGGATGAAATAGAATCGCTGTATGGAAATGACACATATCTGTTAGGTATGATCATATAATATATATATGTAGAACAAACTAGTTGAATCATTTAGTTAATAATGTATTAATAACTATCCATATGTGATTAGCAAACTATGTTCAATGTTAAATATTGAAGAAGTAACACAATTTTGACGAGCTAAAAAGCAAAAGTTTGAAGAGAGATATTATTGTAGCAAATTTCAGGTAATGGTTTAATTTTCATTATCATTATTATCTTCATAGAAAATTGCAGTTATGAATTATGTTTTCTCTAGAACGGTGAAAAAATTCGTATTACCTTATGGGGAGATTTAGCTAAACAATGCAATAAAGAAGATAATCAAAAATTAAAGGAATCATCGTCATAATAGTTATCTCCACTGCTGTCAAAAGCTATGGAGGTAAAAAAAATTATGCCAACAAATAATGATTCTTCATCAAATAATTATTACTGAAATACTATTAATTTTTTATAAACCAGTGCATATTTCTTGCAGTCAACAAATGCTTCCAAAGCGTATATCAATTTGGATGCGCCAGAAGTTTTTTCCATGTTAACGAGCTACGTTTAGCAAGAAATAAGTAATGATTTAATTTCACACTTCTTATCATCAATGTATATATTTTTTACACATCTTTAACATCACAGAGAAGGGATTACTTTAAATGAATCAACAATAGAAGTTCTCAATAAAAAAGAATAATACCACGGAAGCAATTGTGGAGAAAAAACATTTGAGGAACTATTGTTCAAAATGAAAATTCGAACAACAAAGTATGATTTGCCTTTATCTAAATATTTTTTTCTAAGATACCCAAATTTTCTTTTGATTAAGCAAGTCAATGACTATAATGATTTTTTTTTCATTTTATAGGAAACTAAGTTTAATTGCCACGCCAGTGTATCACAAATTTATGATCGATATAATTGGAGTTATATGTCTTGTCCAAAATGGAAGAAGATGGTGGAAAAGATAGATGAAGTATTTTACTGCAACAAGTGTAAAAGTGAAACTAGATGCTCAGTTGTACGGTAAATTTTTAACTAAGTTTATCACTATTTAACAATTTGACATATGTTTTTACCTATATTGATATTTTTAGATACAAGCTGAATATGCAAATTGAGGACGATTCTTGATTGGTTGATTTGGTCGCATTTAAGAAGAAGTCGAATATTTATTAAAATTTACAATGAGAGAGTTAATTGAACTTGAAGCATACGTTTTGTATATCATATATTTCACATATAATATATATTTTAATCACTTTGTTAATTGAAGTTCAGTTGGTAACAATAGGAAAATGGAAAGGAAAAGATTTATTCGCTATTCAGTGATTTGGTTGGAACAAAAATAGTCTTGCAAATAAAAAGAGGGACTACTGTGTAAATAATTGGGAAAAGAGGAAAATAACAGCAAATAAAATTCAGAAAGTCATTGCCGATCAGAATTTTTTTAGCTCCACAGAAGAAAAGAAAAGGTAAAACTGCATTAAAATTTAAATGGTGTTACAAAGCTATTATAATAACTTAATATATTTTTATTTGTTTCAGGAGGCTAAATCCGAACCACGAAAATCGAAAAGAACATTGGAAGAAGAGAACTTGGATTAGGACATGAATCTCTACAAGAGAAATTGCATCGGCTTATAATAAAGTAATGTATGATTTAATAGTGTTTTGGTTATAATATAAATTGTGAATATGTTATATATTGTTTTGTGTTTAGTCCCACATCGTGGGATTAGTTCTATCCCAAGTTCCTAGGCCCTTATTTAAAGGTGCTAATGTAACGAAAATTGATTGTCAATCTCTGAATAGATAAGATTGTTCTCTCGAATGGCTTCTGCTTTCTTTATTTTATAAACACGTTATTAGCACGATCTCTATATAAAAGGAAAATTTCAGATCTGATTATAAATCTTCAAAGCAGTAAGCTATTTCTGATCTGATTAATCAAATCTTTCGGATCTCATTCTATTGATTTTATTTCTCTTAGATCTCATTGTATCATTGATCTAATTATTTAGATCTGATTCTATTTGTACATCTTATTTTTTGTCCCTGTATTTTAGATCTTGTTTTGTTGCAGATCTTATATATTTTTTCTTTCTTCTAATTTTTCAGATCACTTGTAGATTTTAATATCATGTTCAAATGATATATTTTTTAGATCTGTAGATTTTAATCTTCAGGTCTCTTATTAATTTTTATTAACGTATATCCATTTTTGGTGATAATTTTGAATTTGATCTGAAACTAAAATTATTTCATAGACTAAAATGTAATTTCAGACCTTATTCTATTAGTACTCTTTTTAGACCTTATCTATCATATCTAATTTTCTAGATTTCATTATATATATATATATATATTATCTTATAGATCTTGCTCTATTAATATTATCATTTTAGATCTCATTTAACCGTAGATCTAAACTTTTAGATCTCATTCCATTGTTTGGTAAAAAAATGGTTTTCATTTTGAAACCTTTTTTTTTTGGATTTCGGTTTGAATGAGGACTATAGATATGATTTTGCTACATGATTTATATTTCCAGAAGATCATACGCTACATGAGGACTAGAGAAACAAATATGAGGATAATACGTATCTAGAAGATCATATTAAGTTTATATGAAAGAATAGGAACCTGAAGTTCATTTGTGCGAAGGTGAAAGGTTAAAGCTTTCATAAGCTAAAATAAAGCCTTAAAGAAAATAAGCGAGAAATTCCAAAGGAAGATGTTGATATATCCAGAAGACATAACATAAAAAAAAATATGCTAGAATAACAGTACAAATGTGGTAAATACTATTTCCTTGAAGAGAAATAGTATTATGATTCTCACGTTCGAATATAATTATGAAGAGTCCTCTTGTTTCATTGTGTTTATTTAATATTGGAGACCTGAAGTTCTCAAATAAATTTTATGCATATAAGTTTGTATTCCTAAAAAAAGGATTATATATCAAAACTTTATAAATTTGAGATGTGAAGTGTTGAATTATTAGAAAAGGTAATTCAGATTATGGTAAATTCTAACCAAGTTTGCAATCAAACCTGAAGTTTGATAATGAAAATCAAGTTGTACCATTTAGGATCTAAAGTACTAAACAAGGACTTTACTTTAATGTAAAATTGGAACCTGAAGTTCTAAAAATATTTGCCAATAGTATTAACTACTAAACCAATTAAATTTATTGAAATTTGTTCACTCCAAAAGTGGTGATAATAATAATATAAAAAAAGTATCTAGAAGAGTTTGTATATTTAGTAATGATAAAATATCTCTAGAAGAGATTTGTTGATATATTTGGTGCTTTTATTAAATCAAATAAATACATTAAAATATATCGACTCTCCCGCTCTCTTTATTTTTAATAGAAAATAAGGTGTTATAACAGGAAGTTTATTTCCTAATTTTTTCCTTCTTCCATTCATCCAATCATGTCTCTCAAAAGGTAACATATAATAGATCAAGTTTCTTTCCTTGGCTCATCAAGTAAGTATTCTGGATTCTTCATAAAATGAATGTTAATATTTATACACACATCAATTATGTTATATTATATATGAAACTCATTCATCTTTCCTCTTTCAGCAAAGAGGTATTCAATGTTTACTATTTTATATACTTAATCTTTTACCTATTATTGTCATGTCACAAATATATACTTATTGATTGATATCAGTAGTTATAACTCATACAACATACTTTTTAGTTGCCAAGTCAAACTATTTTGTTTTTCATGATATTATTCATACACTATGTGATGTACAAATTTCCGCAAATATTAACTCATATATTAATTCATATATTCAATAGTAATTAATAAATCAATAAATAAAATTTATTGATTAATGAGAATGGTCCAACAAAGATATGTCTGAATGCTTCATACATTTATTCTTCATTTATATCTCTTATTGTAGACGAGGATCATAACATTAATACATGGTATATATTTCTGTTTCTCACTATTGCAGTTGTCATGCATTAATACATGGTATTTAATACAACCTATTAATATTCTTAAATCTACCTATATTATAAAAATAAACGTGATACAGTTAGCATAATTTTTTGATTACAATTCATCATTTCTCCACCAATCAACCCATATAAAGGTCTTTCCATATTTTCAAGGGTAATTTTGCATTTTCAGGGAAACTAATGAATGAATAAATGAGATTGAATCTAGAGCTATCAAAAGGATGTAAATAATAAATTATAGTCGCTTTATTAGATTATATTTGGTTGTCTTTTACTATTTTCCATATCATTTACTATTTTTATTTCCACTTATAGTTGGTAATATGATAAACATAGCCAGGCTTGAATTCAAAGCATTGGACTTATTAGAGGATAACTTTTTTGTCATAGTTATTGGTTGTTGACATCCAATTACAATCTCGTTGCTTAGAAAATGCCATAAAAATGATGATCCAATAGGATAAAACAACGACTCTTATATTTTTAAGGTGTCATATCCATGACAAACTTAAAATAAAACATTTAACCAAAAAAGATCATCTTTACCTATGGAACTCCCTGAAGGAGCGTTATGACCACCAAAATATGGTCACACTTCTAAACACTAGACACGAGTGGTTGAACTTGAAGTTTCAAGTCTTTAAATCTATTAGGAAATACAATTCCTCTATATTTAGAATTACTTCTAAACTAAAATTATGTGAAAGGATTGTATAGTAATACTAAGCTAAAGTTAGATCATATTGTGACGCCCCACCTCTATGCTCATAATAACAAAGGTTATTATAAGGAACAACGTCTGCTATTGGGAAGAATAAGGCTTGCTAGAAGGGACCAACCATAAGATATGCCTTAGAAGAGTATTGATTACATCGACAGGAGTTGTATAAATTACTCCCAAAGATATATATTCAATCCAAATCTAAAACGAAACTACGGTGGCTAAAGAAAAATGTAGAACAACTCATAATATCAACAACATTGATAATATAATCGTAGAAAAATAGAAATATCAGATATATATAGCGGATGACAAGTCTGGAATACATGTTACAACAATCTATAGTTCCCATGAACCAAATACACATATACATGGATAACTACATACATAAGATGGGAGTCAAATAACCAAAAGAACTCCTCGAAGGCTAGACAAAAGAAGACGCAAAATCCCAAAAGCTGAAGCTGCTACAGAGTTAGAGATAGAGATTACCCTGAAATAACTCGGTCTGACCCGAGTATTATTTAAAAGAAAATAATAAACGGATCAGTCTAATTTATTCTTAGAAGTGAATGCCTCATAAACAACATAAATCAAAATAATAATAATCTCGAATGAGACTATTCAACATAAGAAATCGACATAATTAAATGAAGAAATCACATCAAACTCCATCAAAATCAACTTTCAAATTCACAATTGAATTCAAAACAATAATTCACAAAATCTAGAAATCAAAAATACATAACTACAAAATCAACATAAAAGTTGATCGATCCCAACAAATGGCGAGTTTTAGCTACGTCGCACGTGCATCAACATAAGGCCGAAGCCTACCAAGTACTGCCAACATAATTTTGGCGCCTAACTTATGACCCGAAGGTCCAACATATGACCCGAAGGTCTAGTACTGGTATTTGAACTGAAGGTCCAACATATGACCCGAAGGTCTAGTACTGGTATTTGAACTGAAGGTCCAACATATGACCCGAAGGTCAAACATAGTGGCTCGAAAGCACACAAAATCATCAAAATCATCAAACAACAATTATTTCAATTAACGAGTCTGGAATTGACCGAAATAGTAAAAGTATGGTTCCATACTCCATACTTTTGCTAAATCCTTTAAATCTCTTCCTTGAAAGTGCAAAAAATGTTTATTTTATAAAATAACATTTTATGTTCTCAAACAGACTAGTCCGGAATTAAGCGAATCAGTAAAAATAAGGGTTCATAGTCCTCAATTTTGCTGAAACGTTTAAATCGCTTCCTCATTCTTTTGTAAGCACAAACTGTAGAATTTTCGAAAACAATTTCAATTTAAAACGATTTTTAAAACACGTGATTAAAATAGAAACAACTATAGCAATTTCGACGAGCAAATTGCGCTTCACAAAACACCATAAAAAGGGATACCAAATCAGTGCTGTGGGATAACCGCTTGAAAAGTCACTTTAAATTAACGGTTACTGAGGTTAAAATAACAGTGAATTTTCTTTCATCAAAAATATCATCAAAACAACACACATCAAAAATATAGTATCGGTGTACGTATTCCGTTATAAAAATAACGGCAACAAATTACGTTTCAAACTAAACATCGGTTCGACGTAAATTAACCGGTAGGGTGTACTACTATAAATTCAACAAAAAGGTTACAGTGTCCATTTGCACAAGTGCTTAGTTCATTTGTACGAAACTCATAACACACTTTTCTTTTAGCATAAAAATGAACACGTCACTTGTTCTAGTTTGCATGCATATAACCTATTAATTATGCACAAAGGAAAGTGATACGAAAACCTGGGCAAACTTCATTTGCATCATAAATATATAGCAAAACAACTTGTGATCAACCATACAGGTACCCACTCACGTGCATAATAATACACGCCTACTGTATATTCTTTTCTAAAAATGACACAACTTTAACATGCCTGAACAATGAAATAATAAATTTTTGGACAATCTCTAGTGTTCAATACTACAGCGTGCCCAGGTGCTTACTAAAAATATGTGTACGAAACTTTATTTTTATTTTTTTCGCATGAAACACTACACATGCCTGGACTATACACCCCATACACGCATAATACGTGATGTATTCATGCGTTACTGGGAAACATTTTACATTTAAATAAAAATCATTGTGCGCGTGAACTATATGCAATGAATAACTCACTTATCTGATATGCATTGAATTACTATATGTATTATTTAACTCACTTATCTGATATGCATTGAATTACTATATGCATAAAGGGGTACACGTTTAAACTGTTTCATATATTATTTTTTTTCGCAAAATATTTTAAAACAAAACTGGCAATATTTTACAGACATTGTTCGCAAGCCACTGAATGGTCTCTGGAAATAAAAAGAGTTGAAATGCCTATAACTACACATGTATGCACGTGAAAGGTTTGAAGTGAATGTTTCCCTGTAACAAAGCATACACATGCACGAAAACTAAAGTTTGTAAAAAACCGTTTTGAAGCTGAAACAAGGTCACACTTTTACAAATTGAAACCAAACAGAGCATTCGAAAAGATCCTGGCAATATAATGTCTACAAAATATGCTAACACACCTATCTATGCTCATACAACTTCCAACTATATCCACATTTTATACTCTGGTGCATCTATATCCATACACAGATGCAAGGAACAAAGAAAAGAACAGTGAAAGAACCATGAAAAGTGAGTAAATGTTTTACCACCCTATTTCAAAGTCAAACATTGGAAAGAACAATTGGAAGCCAAAAAACAGTTAACTGGGCACAAATAAGAATTAGAGATGCGAGTTATACTCACTTTAATTTGTTTCGAATCCAGTTAACTTCAAAGATGCGAGCAAGCAAGCAACGTAGAGGTAGCCATTAATGTTTTCTCAGAAGAATTCTGTTTGTAGAGACGAAAAGTTTGCAGAGAAAATATTATTCTCTTTCCTTCAAAAGCGTAAGTCAAAAAAAGGGGTGATGGCCATCTTTCAGGTACACATAGCATTTAATGCAAAAGTGTATTTTGAAATATTTTACACCGCATACAAGATGGCTACTAACATTTGCATTTTGATAATAAGAGATATAGTCAAAGTGTTCGCTTTGTTTTATATTTCTTTTCACGCATTTGCGCCGCTACCAGAACGTGAGCAAGTTTATATCTCATGCAAATGATTTCAGGGGCAATGCACACGCAGGTAAAAAAGGTCTACAATTTTTGTTTACTGACTTTACCACATTATATTTTCAACAAATTTTGATTTAAAATTTTTTTATTTAAAATATTCACTTCGGCAGTAATTTAAAAATCACGTTCGTCGTAGATTTTAAAAATATTTATTATGACGGTAATTAAATCACGGTCGTTACAGACTCCCCTCCTTATAAAAATTGCGTCCTTGCAATTTTCATACTAGAAGCAGTCAATAACTTAAATAATTCATCACAAAAAAAATTCAAAATAGAAAAGATGAATAAGAATGCTCACCTCCGCCCGAAGAGGAGAGAAAACCGGGATAAGAACGTTCGATGAATTCTCTGGTTTCCCAATGCAATCCTTGGGGTTTGCACACTATTGAATCTTCACGAGCGGAACTTCTTTGTTCCGAAGGCGTTTCACCTTCGTAGCTAGCACACGAATAGGATTTTGCATAATAGACAAGTCAGGTGAGATCTCAAGATCTTGCAGCATAGGAGGATTAATAATAATATCCCAATCTCGAAGACATCTACGAAGCTAAGATATATGAAATACGTCGTGAATTCCCGAAAACTGAACAGGTAACGATACACGATAAGCAACAGGGCCAATATGTTCCTAATAGGAAACGGTCCAATGTAACGAGGAGCCAATTTCCCGGATCTACTAAAACGTACCACACCCTTCATCGGGGAAACATGAATGGATACAACATCGCCAACAGAAAATTCCAAAGGCTTCCTACGGTGATCGGCATAAGATTTCTGCCTATTCTGAGCCTCCTTCATTCTCTGTTTGATAATATCAATCCTCTCAGAAGAATCACTAATATAATAGGGGCTGAGTACTAACTTTTCCCCCGATTCCAACCAACAAGATGGTGATCGACACGGCCTTCCGTAAAGGGCTTCGAATGGAGCCATACCGATACTGGATTGAAAACTGTTGTTATACGAAAATTCAACAAGAGGTAAGTGGTCTTCCCAACTACCACCAAAATGAAGAATGCAAGCTCGAAGGAGATCCTCTAAAACCTGATTCACCCTTTCTGTCTGACCGTCAAACTGTGGATGATAAGTTGTACTGAGATTGAGCATAGTGCCCAAAGCTTTCTGAAGGCTCTGCCAAAAACCACTAGTGAAAAGCGGATCTCTGTCACTAACAATATAACTAGGCACACCATGAAGTCGAACGACTTCTTTAATAAACAGCTTAGCCAACAAAGGAGCAGTCCGATTGGACTTGATATGAATAAAATGGGCTGATTTAGTCAATCTGTCAACAATCACCCAAATACTAGTATGGCCCGACCTCGAACGAGGTTGACCATCAATGAAGTCCGTGGAATCTGATCCCATTTCCATAATGGAATCTCAAGAGGCTGCAAAAGACCACTGGGACGCTGGTGTTCTTCTTTAACAAGTTGACAAATCATGCAATGACTTACATAATTTGCAATATCACGCTTCATACCCTCCCAATAGTATAAGCGTTTCATATCAACATACATCATACTACTGGCCGAATGGATAGTATACTTCGAACGATGACAGTCCTCAAGAATGTCATTTCTAAGATTAGAAATATCAGGCACGATCAATCTACCCTTCTTCCAAATACAACCATGAATATCAATAACGAAATCCTTAAGATCAACACTGCCGGATTCCGATTTACAATTCTGAATAAGATAAGCAATATGTGGATCTTGTTTCTGGGCATCGGCAATACGATCCAACAAATTAGGACGAGCTTCCATGCTAAATAAAAGCACGAGGGAATCAAAAATTGAAGTAAGGTCTCTAATATCACAAAGAGATAAAGCTTCCAAAACATTCTACTCTGCTAGCATCATGGAAACAACAACTTGCTGCTTGCGACTAAGCGCATCAACAACTCGATTACCCTTACCAGGGGTATACTGAATGTCGAAATCATATGAAGCAAGAAATTCGAGCCAACGCTGTTGACTTATATTAAGCTCTTTCTGAGTAAATAAACACTTCAGAGATTTGTGATCAGTGAAGAGAATAAAACGCTCGCCCAATAAATAATGTCCCCAAATCTTTAGAGCAAAGACTATGGCGGCTAACTCCAAATCATGGGTAGCATAACGAGTCTCGTTAGGCTTTAGTTGTCTAGAAGCATATGCAACTACTCTATCCTTTTGCATAAGAACAACACCGAGCCCAAAGCCACTGGCATCGGTATACACAACAAGATCACGATTCCCTTCGGGAACCACCAAGATAGGAGCATGAGTAAGGAGATCTTTTAACTTCAAGAAAGAATTCTCACACTTATCCGACCAAACAAAAGGAACGGCTTTTCTCGTAAGAGTGGTAAGCGGTAAAGCAATACGAGAAAAGTCCTTAATAAACCGACGATAATAACCCGCCAATCCAAGAAAACTACGAATCTCAGTAACAGTCTCGGGCCTCTTCCAATTCTGAACAGATTCGATCTTGGCAGGATCGACTGAGATACCATCGGAAGAAACAATGTGACCGAGAAACTTCACCTTATTCTCCTAGAAGTGACACTTGGAGAATTTGGCGTAAAGCTGATGCTGACGAAGAGTGCTCAAAACAATCTCCAAATGCTGAATATGATCGGCTTCAGATTTGGAATAAATAAGAATATCATCAATGAAAACCAAGATAAACTTATCGAGATATTCTCGGAATATCCGATACATAAAATATACAAAATACGGCGGAGCGTTCGTCAAACCGACGGCATGACAAGCCATTCGTAAGAACAATAACAAGTACGGAATGAGGTAAGAGGAATGCTATCTTGCGCCACTCGTAACTGATGAAAACCGGCAGCAAGATCAAGTTGGGAGAAGAGCTTAGCGCCACTTGATTGATCGAACATGTCATCGATCCTTGGTAATGGATACCTTTTTTTGATAGTGAGCTCGTTAAGCTTGCGATAATCAATGCAAAGCCTAAGAGTACCATCTGGCTTCTTAACGAAGACAATGACGGTGCCCCAAGGAGACGAGCTAGAACGGATAAAATGCTTGGCTTCCAACTCAGATAATTGTTGCTTGAGTTCCTCATTTTCCTTAGCAGACATCCTCGTGGGAGGACGACTGACAGGATGTGCACCGGAGATAAGATCTATACGTAACTCTATTGCCCTTTTTGGCGGCAATCTCGAAATAGGCTCAAAAACATCGAGAAATCACAAACAATGGGAATATTATCTAGGTCATCCTCAGATTCGAGGGAAGATATAAAAGCATTCGAAGTATAATCCATGCTTCGAAATATAATAGATAATTGCTCGCTAGCATCGGGATGCTTTAGATATAAAGTTCTTTCGGGACATAGGATTTGAACTTCATAACTGACGAGCCAATCCATACCCAATATCATATCAAAATCAAGATGACCCATAACATGCAGATTCGCATGAAAGGGGAAACCACAAAGAATAATCTCAACACCAACACATAATAATCCAAAGGTAGCGAATCCACCAATTGGATTTATGATCCTCAAAGGGTCGCAAAGAGTAACAACATCCAAATGAATAATATCAACAAGCTCCTTCGACACGAATGAATGTGGTGCACCCTTGTCGAAAAGAACTCTAATAGAATGGTCATGAAATAAAATAAAACCTTCCAAAACAAAAGGAGTAATACCTTTGGGCTGAGAAGAATCACCAGAAGCTTTAACAACATTAACCTTCCCCGGTTTGAAACCCTTAGGAGCAATAGGACAATCGAAAACCCAATGACTTTCTTTCTTGCAATAACAACAAATGCAAGGCTTAATACAATTGCGAAGAAGACGATCCAACGAACCACAATTATAGCACGCCCTCTAAACAGAAGGTGCACTACTAGGCTAAGAACTAGAGGTAGCTTGCTTCTTCTTCTTCTGATTAGAATTAGGCTTACGAAATGGAAACCTCTTCTTGTTAGGGTTCTTAGAAACCTCAACATCATCACCACTATCACGTTCCTTTTCAACAGCTTCAAGACAAAGAGCCGAATCAACAAGCTCCTCAAAAGAGAGCTTAAGGTGAAGCAAAAGAACCTTCTTCAAATACTTCTTCAACCCATCAACAAAACGAAGATTCTTCTTACGCGGAGTGTTAATGAACTCACTCCGTACTTGGACAAGGCCTCGAAAGATGCAACATAATCAGAAACATCGGACTTTCCTTGCTTCAACTCAAGGAAACTACGAGCAAGATTAGCCTTTTCTGATTCAGGACAAACTTAAGTCCGAAACGTTCCTTAAACCAAATCCATGATAGACTGGACTCGTCAACTTCCGAAATAAAGAGCTCATGCCAATCTAGCGCATGCTCTTGCAACATACTAGATGCCACGAGAACGCGATGATGATCTGAAAGATCCATCCGAGAAAATATGCGCTCACAAGTGCGCAACCAAGTCTGAACCTCCACAACACTTTTCGATCCTTTGAAAGGCTGATCTCCAAGGTGGGAATAGTCACTACACATGCGGGCGAAGGTAGACATCTGAACAGGAGCCGCGGGAGTAGCAACAGGAGGCTGAGTACCCCAAATAGCTCCATAAACTGATTAGCTGACATATAGACACCATCCGGATGAGAACCACTAGACGGTCCTGTAGAAGAATGCTTCCCTCTACCTCTTCCAGGCATAGGCTGAGAGACAAGAGAAGGTAAAGATCAGTTAAAACAATACACAATGATAAGAAGTTTAACAAATGGAATACTACGGAATATATAATTTATTCCAAGACATACTCCACATGTTAAAGTGAAAAGAATAGATTAGAAAGGCACGAATAAAAACCCCGAACAGTTGTAAAATATGTTCCATTCTGTTTCTGTTCTTTGTATATTATAATTTGTTCTGAATTTCAGCTCTGATACAAAGCTGTGACGCCTCACCTTTATGCTCACAATAACAAAGGTTATTATAAGGAATAACGTCTGCTATTGCGAAGAATAAGGCTTGTTAGAAGCCACCAACCGTAGGTTATGCCTTAGACGAGTATTGATTTCATCGATAGGAGTTGTATAAATTACTCCCAAAGAATATATTCAATCCTAATCTAAAACGAAACTATGGTTGCTAAAGAACAATGCAGAACAACTCATAATATCAACAACACCGATAATATAATCGCAGCACAACAGAAATATCAGATATATATATAGCGGAAGACAAGTCTGGAATACATGTTACAACAATCTATAGTTCCCATGAACCAAATACACATATACATGGATAACTACATACATAAGATGGGAGTCAAATAACCAAAAGAACTCCTCGAAGGCTAGACAAAAGAAGACGCAAAATCCCAAAAGCTGAAGCTGCTACAGAGTTAGAGATAGAGATTACCCTGAAATAACTCGGTCTGACCCGAGTATTATTTAAAAGAAAATAATAAACGGATCAGTCTAATTTATTCTTAGAAGTGAATGCCTCATAAACAACATAAATCAAAATAATAATAATCTCGAATGAGACTATTCAACATAAGAAATCGACATAATTAAATGAAGAAATCACATCAAACTCCATCAAAATCAACTTTCAAATTTACAATTGAATTCAAAACAATAATTCACAAAATCTAGAAATCAAAAATAGATAACTACAAAATCAACATAAAAGTTGATCGATCCCAACAAATGGCGAGTTTTAGCTACGTCGCACGTGCATCAACATAAGGCCAAAGCCTACCAAGTACTGCCAACATAATTTTGGCGCCTAACTTATGACCCGAAGGTCCAACACATGACCTGAAGGTCCAACATAGTGGCCGAAATCACACAAAATCATCAAATAATCAAACAACAATTATTTCAATTAACGAGTCCGGAATTAACCGAAATAGTAAAAGTATTGTTCCATACTCCGTACTTTTGCCACATCGTTTAAATCTCTTCATCGTTTCCTTGAAAGTGCAAAAATTGTGTATTTTATAAAATAACATTTTATGTTCTCAAACAGACAAGCCTGGAATTAAGCGAATCAGTAAAAGTAAGGGTTCATAGTCCTCAATTTTGCTGAAGCGTTTAAATAGCTTCCTCATTCTTTTGAAAGCGCAAACTGTAGAATTTTTTTAAAAAAATATAAATTTAAAACGATTTTTAAAACACGTGATTAAAATAGCAACATCTATAGCAATTTCAATGAGGAAATTGCGCTTCACAAAACACCGTAAAAAGGGATACCAAATCAGTGCTGTGGGATAACCGCTTGAAAAGTCACTTTAAATTAACGGTTGCTAATGTTAAAATAATAGTGACTTTTCATTCATCAAAACAACACACATCAAAAATATAGTACCGGTGTACATATTCCGTTATAAAAATAACGGCAAAAAATTAAGTTTTAAACCAAACATCGGTTCGACGTAAATTAACCGGTAGGGTGTACTACTATAAATTCAACAAAAAGGTCACAGTGTCCACTTGTACAAGTGCTTAGTTCATTTGTATGAAACTCATAGCACACTTTTCTTTTAGCATAAAAATGAACACGTCACTCGTTCTAGTTTGCATGCATATAATCTATTACTATACACGAAGGAAAGTGATACCAGAACCTGGGCAAACTTCATTTGCATCATAAGTATATAGCAAAACAACTTGGGATCAACCATGCAGGTATCCACTCACGTGCATAATAATACACGCCTACTGTACATTCTTTTCTAAAAATGACACAACTTTAACATGCCTGAACAATGAAACAATAAATTTTTGGACAATCTCAAGTTTTCAATACTACAGCATGCCCATGTGCTTACTAAAAACATGTGTACGAAACTTTAATTTTTTTTTCGCATGGAACACTACACTTGCCTGGACTATACACCCCATACACGCATAGTACATGATGTATTCATGCGTTACTGGGCAACATTTTACATTCAAATAAAAATCATTGCGCGTGAACTATATGCATTGAATAACTATATGCATTGAATAACTCACTTATCTGATATGCATTGAATTACTATATGCATTATTTAACTCACTTATCTGATATGCATTGAATTACTATATGCATTAAGGGGTACAAGTTTAAACTGATTCATATATTTTTTTTCGCGAAATATTTTTAAACAAAACTGGCAATATTTTACAGACATTGTTCGCAAGCCACTGAATGGTCTTTGGAAACAAAAGAGTTGAAATGCCTGTAACTACACATGTATGCACGTGAATGGTTTGAAGTGAATGTTTCCCTGTAACAATGCATACACATGCATGAAAACTAAGGTCTGTAAAAAAAACGTTTTGAAGCTGAAACAAGGTCACACTTTTACAAGTTGAAACCAAACAGAGCATGCGAAAAGATCCTGGCAATATAATGACTACAGAATATGCTAACACACCTATCTATGCTCATACAACTTCCAATTACATTGGTGTATCTATATCCATACACAGATGCAGGGAACAAAGAAAAGAACAGTGAAAGAACAATGAAAAGTGAGTAAATGTTTTACCACCCTATTCCAAAGTCAAACATTGGAAAGAACAAGTGGAAAACAGTTAACTGGGCACAAATAAGAAGTAGAGACGTGAGTTATACTCACTTTAATTTTTTTCGAATCCAATTAACTTCAAAGATGCGAGCAAGCAAGGAACGTAGAGGTAGCCATTAATGTTTTCTCAGAAGAATTCTGTTTGTAGAGACGAAAAGTTTGCAGAGAAAATATTATTCTCTTTCCTTCAAAAGCGTAAGTCAAAAAAAGGGGTGATGGCTATCTTTTAGGTACACATAGCATTTAATGCAAAAGTGTATTTTGAAATATTTTACACGGCATACAAGATGGCTACTAACATTTTCATTTTGACAATAAGATATATAGTCAAAGTGTTCACTTTGTTTTATATTTCTTTTTACGCATTTTCCCCACTACCAGAACGTGGGCAAGTTTATATCTCATGCAAATGATTTCATGGGCAATGCACACGCAGGTAATAAAGGTCTACAATTTTTGTTTACTAACTTTACCACATTATATTTTCAACAAATTTTAATTTAAATATTTTCTATTTAAAATATTCACTTCGACGGTAATTTAAAAATCACATTCGTCATAGATTTTAAAAATATTTATTACGACGGTAATAAAATCACGGTCGTTACACATATCTTCGAAGTTGATGATGGAAACTTCATTAATGGTGAAAATTTAAGTGCAATAATAAATGATATGGTCGAATTGATCAATAGTAGCAGCCTGAAGTCTGCTATGTGGATTTTATTTTATTTCAATTCAATAAATCAGTTGGAAGTTGGTGCTTGTATGTTTTTCCTTTCATAATTAATTGAATAATGTACCGATAATGTTGGACTCTAATCAGTAGTCTATTTTAAATTTTTGAAAAGTGCTAGCATTTATTTATGCTTATAAATTTAGTAGTTGACTAACTATATTGTCCTTTAGTTTTTAAGATATGGACCATCAATATTTGAGTGATAATATATTCCTACTAGATAGTGCAACTACTCATATGATTTTGAAAACCAGAAGTTTTTCTCTGAACTATATGAAAATATTTTAGCTAAAAATTTTAGCAAATTTGCTAATATAATCGAAGGGTATGGAAGAGCCCATATAGTATTACCAAATGGTATATATTTCTTAATTCAAAATACATTATACTCAAGCAAACTTAAAAGAAATTTGTTGAGTTTTGAGGATATATAAATGAATAGCTACCATATTGAAACTATAATGAAAACGTCAGAATATCTTTACGTTATTTCTAAAATTAAAAGCCATAAGCTTATTTTAGAAAATTTAGTATAATTTCAACTGGATTATATTTCATGAAAATTGGGCATAATTGAATCTCATATTTAAACATGAGCCAGAAGATCACAAATATCACTTGAATGCATCTTACCAATTGATAAAAGAATTATCCTCTTATCATTCATATGTATGGTGTATTTGCTAGTAACATGATAATGGATCAAAATGAGAATCCAAAGATGATTATTATTTAATGTGATAATGTTTATCAACACCGAGGGGGAGGATAAAGCGATACAAGTTCATCTTAATCTTCGGTGTTAAATATTTGTTAACATGTATAATGATACAAAATATTGACTAACTTGAATAAATTATCAATAATATCCCCATTAGACTTTCTCCAATATAGCTTTGAATCCCTGAAGGATCAAAATATGTAAACCACATCTGAAATATGGTACAAAAGTCAGTTTGAAATACTTTTGGAGTAAGTAATAAAGATGTGAGACTAATGACATGAATGACAAATAACCCTATAAGTGGTTTAGATAGCTAAAAATGATAATTAAAGAGATCTCAATAATCATGTCTAGAACTGACAATAAAAATCATTGATTATAAATTTATGAATAATAAAGCGCTTATGTTTATTAATGGATTAAAGATCCTGGATTAGAGAAAAACATGATTGGCTATCATAAAATTCTCCTAAATAAGAAATGTGGACCCATAGTCCACAAAAGTAAAATTAGAAACATGTATATAAGGCGACAAAAGCACACTAAAATTATTAAAACACATATAGTGTCAACAACATGTTAAGTGGCATAGGCATGCTAGTTTTAAAGATAATTGAATTGATTGAAGTAGTGAAAGTGTTTGAAACACTCAAAATACCCCGAAGGTATAAATATTGTTTAAATTATAATAAATAATGAAAGTACACAAATTCCTGAAGAATATGAATAACTTTGGTGGTTATAAAGAAGGTAAAGAACAAGAAGAAGCATATATTGCAACCTACTTTGAGTATTGCTGTAATGAAAATCTTGATATAATTCACGATGAGTAGATTACTTCCTATTTTTTAGTATCGTTGTAATGAAACTTTAATATACATTTAAACGTTAGTTGCGATATGCAAAAATTATTCTTGAAGAATACAAATAACTGTGGTGATTATAAAGAATGCAAAGAACATGGAATATAGACTACAACCTTCTTCTAAGTATTGTTGTAATGAAAATCTTGATGCACTTTAAGATAAGTAGATTACTTCTTGCTTTTAAGGATTGTTGTAATAGAACTTTTTATATTCATCAAAGATGTAGTTGCAATATGCAAAACTGATTTGACGCATGAAAATAAAAACACATGATGTGTCATAAAGGTAGCAAACAAAATGCAAAAAATGGAAATCATATTTGGATTGGAAATTTTGATTGTATCGAAGGAAACTATTAATAAATTGTATTATTAATGAGATACATATTTATGGATCCAGAAGTATCTATAACCAATTTAAGCTATCGAAGGACGAATACGAACTCAGAGAAACTTTAAATTAGGGGAGCATCCATAAGTATTTTATAATGCACTCTTTTTCCTTAACTAAGATTTTTCCCACTAGGTTTTTATTTGTAAGGTTTAATGAGGCATTATCTTGATCCAGAAGTATCAACTCCCCGGCAACAATTGAAAATAAGTTACAATGTACTCTTTTCCCTTATTTAAGATTTTTTTTCCACTGGGTTATTCTTACTAAGGTTTTAACGAGGCATTGTCTTGATCTAGAAGAATCAAATGCATTTTCAAGAAATAACATCTCAAATATTTAATTTAATTTAAATTGTATTTTTATCCTTGACTAAGGTTTTTTTTATCGGGTTTTCCTTTGTAAGGTTTTTAATGAAGTATTGTATTGATCCAGAAGTATCAAACTGTAACGATCTAGAATTCCTGTCATTTGAAATTCATATATTTAATTGATTTATAATATTAACAAGTAAATTTTATAAGTCGAATAAATTATATTTCGAATATCTAGATTTAATTGGATAATTAAATCGATAATTAAATATTTGAAATTACAGAAATAATTGGAAATTGGGTGTAATGTGATTAACAATTGATTTGTAAAGTTGTATTAAATCATATTGGAGTTAGAATGATGTTGTAGAACTTCTAAAATCGAATTAAAAGTTAGTTTGTGGAAATTGAATATTTTAATATTTACTTAACGAGTAAAAATAGTCATTTTTCAAATAGTCTCGGATTTCGATGAAACCAGTTTCATTGGATCCGTAATGTTAAATTATTGTAAGATTTCAAATTTCGTGTCAATTGGGTTTAGGGTTTGTCCGGGGCATGCTAAAACGCACTGAAATCGGTTTAAGTGAATTTTAAATTTAAATAGTCGATTTGAAAACCTATCTTCCAAATACAATAGAATTGGCTCCCGATATATAGTCCATTGCATTCGGAATAGGGGTAAAATATTATAAACGCCAGGCGGCACGCTTCGTTTGGAGTTTGGAATTTTTTTGGGTGAATAGTGTTTTGGAGTTTTCTATATAAGGACGTTATTATTCACTATTTTCATTAAAAACCTAGCTAGGATTTCAGGCCGCCACCAACAGTATCAATGGTCGAAAATATTCAGTTCTTCTCCTCTTAATCTCTTCCAATCCACTCGATATTATTGAAAACTTTCTGAAGCAAAATTGAAGAGCATTGCGAGTTCTTCATATCCATACGGTTTTGATTATCATCGGAGCATCGTGGTGGTCGCTAGAGGGCCACGTTCGCCTATCGGTCGCGCATGTTTTTCGAATCATATAAGCAACCGAGTTGATCGTGGTTAAGGGCGTGGGGGCGTGGTTTGATGGCGCACGTCCTGGTGGTGTTCGATCGTCTCCTCGACGTCGCTAGTGGCCACGACAATTCAAGAAGCAAGGGCAGCCACAGGTTTGTTCGAACGTGATAACCTGTTGGAGGAGAAGCAAATTGCAGCGGCCTAGATTTTCTATAGCAAAAGGAACGACCGAGATTTAGGTTGAAAATTAAAATAAATTTGGGATTAATTTATATATTTTGAATTCGTTCAATCTTTAAAACGCTATTACTTTTTGATACGAGCTCCGTTTCGCACGAAACGACTTGCGTTGGAATCGAATGGACGAATACAACGCTATAGAGCTGGATTGGAGTTGATTTGAGCTAGTATGAATTTTGGGTAAAATTAAACGATCGTTTAATTTTATTCGTAATAAAGCACTGCAACCGTTATTGGAAGTAAGGTGAGAACTTCTCACTCAATCGAATTTGTTTTGATTTAAATTTTAATTAGTTAAATTTAAAATTGCTTGATTGTGTGATTGAAGATGATTGCTATCTGTTGTATTGAAATGGACCTTATACGCCCCATATTAAGCAGATGTTATTTTATTAAACACATATACCGCGATATTCTACCTTGAAATGGAATTGGTATTATATATGTACTTGGAGTTGATTTCCCGCATTATATAGCAGATGAGACCCTATTGCGCCGCATAATAGCGGATAATATTTTATATAAACCCATGTACCGCGATATCCCATCTTGAAACGGGATTGGTATTGTGCTAACATCTGTGAATGCAAGGAAACTGGTTGGAGGGATCCAACTGGATTCCTCAAATAATTGAATTTGTTTCAATGTTGTGTGTTGATTATTTCTCTGTGTGATTATTTTTGTGATTGAAATCTTTAAAGGCTAAAATTTAGCCGAATATAATTTTTGGTATCGTTGGATACCGGAAATAAATAAAAGAATTTGATTTTTTAAAAATCAGGTTGAAAGTTATATTAAAATTTATTTTTGAGAATTGTATAAATTTAAAAGAATAAATTCTAAAACAATAAAGTGCTATTTTTAATCTTATTGAATAAAATTTCAAAATATGGGAAAAGCTTTAATAAATGGATTTCGGGTAATATTATTTAAAAGTTGAAGAACATATTCAAAATACGGATTTTAAAGAGTTTGAAAAATAAAAGAATTTGTTTTCTTTAAAAGGAATTTGTTTTTAAAAGGAAATAAAATTTGAAATCCATTTTGGAATTGATTTTTGGTAATTGAATTTATATCTATTAAAAATCCATTTGTAAATTTATTTGGTGTTTTGAAAAGAATTTGGAATCAATTTGAAAAATGATTTAGGGTTTAGTAGAAATTGATATAAATTTTAAATTTGAATAAAATTCACTTGGTGTTTAATTTCTTGGAAAATCAATATGGAATTTGATTTGGTTGTTTTTGAAATCAATTGAAAAATTGAATTGTTGTTGAAAGTGAATATTTGAAATCGATTTGAAAATCGTATATCAGTAGATATTTTGGGAATGTGAATTCACGTGGAATTTACAAAGAAAAGGCAAATTTGTTTAAAAACAAACATTGATTTATTTTTGAAGCGTGGAAATAAATTTACAGATTTGGAACGTAAAATTAAAGTAAATCGGTAAGGACTTATTTAATTGGTTTAAATGAACCATTTTGAAAATGAAAGTGTATTCTCCCTGGAAAGCCGAACAAAATTTCTGAATAGCTCTAAAGGATATATACATATATATATTTATATAAAATTCTAGAATTGGTTTTGAAAAGGATACCTTGGAGAAGTTAATTTCTTAAATTGTTTTAAATCCTTTAAGTGAAGATTTATTAAGTTTATTATAGAAACGGTTATTTCTAAGATTTAATCAATAATTGTTTTAGAAAATAGTTATTTAAATAGTTATACTCTATCTACTAAATTTTATTTTGAAAATTAGTTTGGACTTATGTTAAATGTTGTATTGGTATAATATTTTTATAGCTAATATTTTAAGTAAAGTGTTTAAAGAAAAATAGTTTATTTCAAAGTGTTTTCCCGATATATTTTGGATAAGTGTTATAAATAATTTTAAAGTATTTGAACTCAGTAGATTTCCAGTGACAATGAATAAATAATTGGAAATGTTTCCGCGTAAGGAAAATGATTTGATATTTGTTTTCAAAAGTTGTAAAGGTGAAAAGTAATTTGAAATTTGTTTTCAAAGGGTTGAAGATTGGATAAATCTATCTTGTAAAGATATTTTTGGAAAATAAATAATTTGGGAAATTATTTGGAATCTGGTGATGTTGTGCACATCTATTGATAGTTAAATAACCGACTATCAATATTTACCTTTAAATTGGTGTTTGTTGTGATTTGCTTGAATTTGAATGCTACACTTATTTTAAAATAAGCGCTCGTTATTCGGTTTAGCAGGGAGAGGACCTTTGGGTCATGAATCCCATTCCGAATAGTGATACTCGTAATGGATAGCATTTGAAGACCGGTGTTGAAGACCGGATATTTTTGGGAACGAAAGGATTACCGTCGAATGTCTCTGCATCGGCCGATCTCCAATATAGAGATTTTATCACTCTTTGTGATGGGAATTCCGGACATGATTAGTGAATATCCGAATTTCGAGGGCTTCTTTTGGAAGTGCCTTCGGTTCCGTTCGATCCCGGAACGGACTTGTATGGATGTGTGTCTGACGTTACAATTTGAGATGTAAAGCTGGTTTCTATCAAATACATTTCTGTTGGTGGTGGAGAATCTATTCTCTTAGCTTAACACCCTTCTCTGAGATGTACGAGCTCAGAAGTTATGTAGTTGATGGATACAAGTGATACATTCCCAATTTGGTAATGTGGCACACGACGCGCTGTTGATCATTTGTTGATCAAAGCGTAGCTTTGTGGACGCGACTTCGTCGGACCTCACACCCCGGTAATGGTCAAAACGGGAAGTTGCAGCAAGGTTATAGGGAGTAGCGCCCCTTAGGGTATGTGCATTTCCTTCTGCATAGAAGTGGTATCATGGTATGGAGCCCAGATACTTAACTTATGTGGATGTTGCAAATATATAAGACTTTGTGATTGTTGTTGGTTGAGGATCCTCGGATAAAGGTTGTTTACAACTGGGAGATGGCATACTCCTGTCACTAGTTACCTACTTTTGCATAGGTTACACGACCTTGTGTTGGCAGAGATCCGGTTAGGTTCTCGGGGCATCCCGCCAGAGGCGTTCCCATGTGGCAATAGGAAGTTCCTTAGCCTGACCATTTGTTGGAAAATCCTAAGAAACAATACGATCCCTGTACGGTTTTAGTTGTATAACCTGCCATGGAATGTGGCGGTAACCTGCTATTGAACATGGTAACTATACTAGGCATACGATAATGGTCGTATATTGGCTAAGATTTATATTATAGTTCCGAAATGTTTTCCTACACTTTGCACTTATAGTAATAATATCAAAGATATTTTTCTGCATATCAAGCATGTTTGACTATCATAAGGAGAAATCTCCTCCGATTCTGCGTTTGCATTGTGTGTGTGTGCGGGAGGCCTTATGGCAGTTTCATTTTCCAAAAGCATTGCGGATCTATCTTAAAATATTCTTTTTTTATTTTAAGATAAATTGTTTTAAGTTCTCACACCAGTCACATGACTGACCTGAAGTTTATTGTTCCCTTCGTAAACTTTGGGTGCCCACCAATTTCCAGCCGGGTAGTCTAGAGTTAGGTTATTAGGTCATTCTGGAATTCAGGAGTTGCTGTGGAGCTCAGGAGGCGATCTGTGAAATTCAAATATTTAATTGATTTTAATTATTTATAAGTAAAATTTATAAGTTGAATAATTTATTTTTCGAATATTTAGATTTAATTGGATAATTAAATCGATAATTTAATATTGAAATTACAGAGAAAAAATTGGAAATTGGGTTAAATATGATTGAAAATGGTTTGTAAAATTTTATCTAATCATATTGAAGTTAGAAAGATGTTATCGAACTTTTAAAATTAAATTAAAAGTTAATTTGTGAAAATTGAATATTTTAATATTTAATTGACGAGTTAAAATAGCCATTTATCAAATAGTCTCGGATTTCGACGAAACCAATTTCATCGGATCCGTAATGTTATATTATTGTGTGGTTTCAAATTTCGTGTCAACCGGATTTACCGTTTGTCCGGGGCAAGCTAAAACGCATAGAAATTTGTTTAACCGATTTAATTTAAAATCGATCGTTTATTGCCGTAACTCGCACAGATGATCGAATTAGCTTCCAAAACCTATTCCATTATGTCCGGAACGCGGGGTAAACCCTAGAAATGTCGGTCATCGCGTGAGATTTGGAGTTCAGAAAATTTCGATGAATAGTAATTTGGGCAATTTTCTATAAAAGGACTTCATAATTCACTTTTGCACTCAAGCCATAGGGTTTTAAGTAGGCCGCCACTTTCAGCTACCAATGTTCGAAAATCATCCTTCTTCCTCCTCCCTTTTCTTCAAATCCGCAAAGTAATTCAAGAAACTTCCAACATGAAAAGTGTAGAGCTCTCCAGGATCTTGCTATCCAACGGTGGAGATCGTTTGAAATGAAGCCGATCGACGACAATCAGTTCGTGAAGCCCTGATGTTGCGCACGTCTTTTCACAACAGGGGGAAGGCCGAGCTCGACCGGAAATGGAGCGTGGGTGGAGTTGCTAATGGCGGTTCGTATGGTGGTGGTTTGATGAGCTCTCGATGCTCGTGGAGGCCGTCGTGATTAACCCTAGTCGGCTGCTAAGATACGTACGCAAATTACCTGCAGATAGCGCGCGTTGGGAGGAAAGCATACGCGCGGCCAGGATTCTCAGGAGCAACATCGAACGGCCTCGATGAAGTTAGGGTTAAATTTTAAAAATAAAATTGTAATTTAGTTTTATTATAATTCGTGTAACTTTAAAAATCAATATCTCTTTCATACGAGGTCGAAAAAATACGAAACAAGTTGCATTGGAATCGTATGGACGAGCACTACGCTATGGAGCTGGATTGGAATCATTTGGAGCTAGTGAAAATTTCACGTAAAATTAAACGCACGTTTAATTTTATTCGAAATAAAAAGCTACAACTGTTATCCGAAACTCAAGGTGAGAACTTCTCACTCAATCGAATTGTTTCGATTTAAATTTTAAATAGTTAGATTTAAAATTGCTTGATTATGTGATTGGATGACAATTTGTTATCGATTGTGTTAAATAGACATTATACGCCGTATATTAAGCGGATGTTATTTATTAAAAACATATACCGCGATAATTCCAACTTGTATGGAATTGGTATTATATATGTACTTTGAGTCGATTTCCTGCATTATATAGCGGATGAGACCCTATTACACCGCCTAATAGCGGATAGTATTTTATAAATCCCATATACCGCGATATTCCATCTCGAAGCGGAATTGGTATTGTGCTAACATCTTTGGATGCAGGGAAACATGTTGGAAGGATCCAACTGGATTCCTCAAACATTTGAATTGGTTTCAATGTTGTGTGTTGATCTATCTATTGATTTGTTTATAATCTGTGCGATTATCTTTGTGATTGAAATCGTTATAGGCTAAAGTTTAGCCGAATATATTTTGGTATCGTTAGATGCCGAAAATAAATAAAATTTAGTTTTTGAAAATTTAAGTTGAGAATTCATAATAAAATTTAATTTTGGAATTTATTCATTTTAAATAAATAGACGTTGTAATTTTTATGTTATAAAAATTATGATTTTTGTGAAATATAACCGAAATGTGGTTTTTGAAATAAGTAGTTGATTAATTTATAAAATGGTTTAAATTGGGATTTTTGAATTATTATAAATGATTTATATAAAGGATTTATAAAATTGATATTTATAAATTAAAATATTGGAATTATAAAATGATTTTTTATAAGTGTTAAAATGAAGTATAAATGGATTTTATAAGTAAATGAAATCCATAGATTTATAAATTGTGAAGTTATAAAATGGACAGATTTTGTAAAATAAAATATCTGTAAGTAATTAACTTATAAATTGGATTTTGGCGTGTAAATGGAATATGGATGGAATTTGTTAATAAAGTGATTTTACAAGTTGAAGTTGTTATAAAATATAAATCGAACTTATAAACGTTGTTTATAAATTCAAAATCGACTTATTTTAGTAAGTTTAATTATTATAACTTATTAAAGGAAATATATCCACGATTTTGAACAGTGAATAATCCTTTAAATAAAATATGTAGAAATTGAATTTGGCTAATGAAGTATATTCATGATTTTGGACGGTGAATAATATATTAAAGAAATGTTTTGGGAAAGTGATATTTTAAATAGAACTAAAACGATTCAAAAACGTTTTAAAATGTATTAAGTATCGAAACCATAGATTTCAACATTTATTGTTGAAATAGATGTTTCGAGAAATAGAAGAAAATGGTAGACTATAACACTGTTGTTATCGTAAATGATTTCCGAAAGGAAATGTTTTATATAGTATAGGGATTTATATATCTATTTTAAGTTCGAATCCCTATACTAATGATTTTGGGTTGTCGTAACGATGTTTTACGCAACATTCGTTTTAACCCAAATAAATGCATTTAAGAGAATGTTTTCCTTATAGAATAAAATATATACTTATTGGATTTAAGTATATTGAATATTTTCCAAGTGTTGAAAATAAATAGATTTGTGAATTACTTATTATTAAATAAGTATGGAAATGTTTTTCCAATATAAATTGAATGTTTTGAGACTTTATCTTTTAAAGATAAATTGGAAATGAATACTAGAAATCGATTTAAAAATCGTCTATTCATAACTATTTTGGAAAGGTAAATTCACTATGGAATTTATAAAAGAAAGGGAAGTTTGTTTAAAAATAAACGTTGATTTATTTTTGAAGTGGGGAAATAAATTTATGGATTTGGAACGTAAATATAAAGTAAATCGGTAAGGATTTATTTAACCGGTTTAAATGAACCATTTTGAAATAAAAATGAATAAAGATTTGTGAATATATCCCGTGTAGGGAAACGATTTGAAATTTGTTTTCAAAAGTTGTAAAGGTGAAAAGTGATTTAAAATTTGTTTTCAAATGGTTGAAGTGTGGAAAATATATCACGCAAAGATATTTTTGAAAATAAATAATTTGGGAATTTATTTGAAATCGGTTGATGTTGTGAATATTGATTGATAGTTAAATAACCAAATATCAATATTGACCTTTAAATAGGTATTTGTTGTGAATTGGTTGAAATTGAATGCTACACTTATTTTTAAATTATTGCGCTTGTTATTTGGATTACCCATTCCGAATAGTGATACGACGTAATGGATAACATTGAAGACCGGTGTTGAAGACCGGGTATTTGTGAAAACGAAGGATGACCTATCGATTGTCTCTACACCGTTAGCTACTGTATGGAGATTTCCTTTGTGATGGGAAATTCGATCGGGATTGTGAATACCCGGATTGCAAGGGCTTTTTTTGATGCCTTCGGTTCTGTTCGAACCCGGAACAGACTTGTATGGTGAAGTGTCTGACATTATATTTTGAGATATAAAGCAGATTTCTTTCAAATATATTTCCGTTCGTGGTGGAGAATTAATTCTCTTAGCTCAACACCCTTTGAGGTTATGTAGTTGAAGGTTATCAGCGATATACTCCCAATTTGGTAATGTGACATGCTTAGTGCTGCTGTCTGTTGATCATTCATTGATCATTTGTTGATCAAAGCGTAGCTTTGTGCCTAGCTTTGTGGACGAGACTTCGTTAGACCTCACTCAACGGAAATGGTCAAAACAGGAATATGCGGCAAGGTTATGAGGGTCGCGCCATTTAGGGTATGTCATTTCCTTCTGGAAAGGGTGGTATCATGGTATGGAGCCCAGATACTGACTCATGTTGACACACTATATTTATTACTGTGTGATGTTGGTTATCGAGCGCTTGGGTAAAGGTCCAAAGGGACTGGGGGATGGCATATTCGTGTAGTAGTTACCTAGTTACAAAGGTAACCCGGCCTTGTGTTGGCAGAGATCTAACCGTAACGTTAGGTTCTCAGGACGTCCGTCCAGAGGCGATCCCATTGACAGTAGGAAGTTCCTTAGCCTAACCATTTGTTGGAAATCCAAACAAAACTATACGAGCCTTGTACGATTTTAGTTGTAGAACCTGCCATTTAAAATGGTAGCTATAGCAAGCACAATTTAATGGTACCTATGCTGGCTAAGATTTATATTCTATTTTCGAAATGCTTTTATCACTATGCACTAATAATAATATCAAAAAATGATTTGTTTTGCGTAGTAAGCATCTTTGACTATCATAAGGGGAAATCTCCTCCAATTCTGCTTTTGCATTGTGAGTGTGCGGGGAGGCCTTATGGTAGTTTCATTTTCCAAAAGCATTGCGGATATTTTTCACTTCCCTTATTGTTGTTGTTGTTTTAAAAGATAAATAACTGTTTAAGTTCTCACACCAGACCCATCACTGACCTGGAGTTTATTGTTTTCTTCCTAAACTCTAGGTGCCCACCACTTTCCACACGGGTAGTCTAGAGTTAGGTTATCAGATCATTCCGGATTCAGGAGTCCCTTTGGAGCTCAGGAGGCGAGCTGGATAACGAGACGTATTACTTGTATACGATATTATGTTTTTTGCTGTGTATTTTACTTGTAAGGACATGTTTGTATAACTGTCCATTGTCTAGTTGTGTTGTATATTGTTGTTGTATACTCTGATGATGATGTGATGTAATGTAATAATTGAGATAGTTCTTAGTTTTAAAGATTACTCATTTATGTATTATATGTTGTTCCGCTGCGTTATGTGAGATTCTGATATTGTTTCTGTTCTGTTTCCATATTTCTTCTATCTTTTTCTTCTACCTCTTTTTTTAACCCTCATGATTCGGTTTTCCGGCATTCGATTGCTCGGCAGTTGATACAGTGGACGTATTAATGTCGATTTTTGGAAGTCGAAAAATCGGGTCCTGACAATGTGGTATCAGAGCATATAGTTAAGCGACAACCTTGGCTCTGTTGGGTATTACTCATTAGAGATAGAGTCATTGGTACTCTAGAATGAGTTTGAGTGTAATGATAGATATGAGCGCGTATTTGTTAGTGAAAATAAAATTGTTTTATGTTGTGATGATTGGTTTGTGGAGTGGTATATGGATTCTGGTCGGTATAGTCTGTACAGCTCTATCGATAGGGATCTCTAAACACTTGTTCAGAACAATTCGGCACGATATCTTTTTAAATTGGGTAAATCAAATAATTTTACGTCGATTATATTTTTATTTAAAGGAAATAATTTTTCAAAAATTATTAAAGTATATATAAATTGATTGTTTAGTTGTTGAAAATGTAAAAATGTATAAGTCAATAAAAGTTGTTTGAATAAGTTAAATAAAACCAACAGTTGTAAAAGAATGAATTATAAGTATGGAATTATAATTAAAATGATTTACAATTGTAAAATAATATTATATATAAATAATGAAATTATACGAGGAATTTTTTTTATAAATGTGATTTATAAATAATGAAAAGGAAAATTTTGAAAGAATATTAAGCACTAAATTCACTACTATTATTGGGAAATAATAAGGGTGATGACTGCAGCATCATCAGTATCATTTTCGAGTCTCTACGTGATGGATTTGCTACCATTGAAAATTGAAAATTGAAGTTTTGTTATGATAAACAAATTTGAAATTAAAATCCAGGTTGAAATGAATTTAAGTTGTCATCAAAGACATGTGATTTGAAATTTAACTAAAGGAAAGTCAAATAAAATTGATTTGGATTAGATGAGATGTTTGAAATGGAATATAACTTAAGTGATATTGAACAAAATTGATTTTGGTATCGAAGTAAAATAATGAAGTGAATTAAATGGATGTGAACTTGAGTTATATAAAAGGAGATTCAACTTTATTTGTGAAATGAATTAGCAATTGAATTAATGAATGGATTGAATGTTAATCAATCAAATATAAATAAGTTGATATGGAATAATGGATGTAAGTGCTAATTCATTTAAAGCTAATTGAATAAATTGAATGCAAGTCAATTTAATATACACCAATTGGAATTAAAAGTGTTGAACCAAATTGAATGTAAATTTAATAATTTGGTTATGTTGAATATACATTGGTTGTTATTTGATTTTTAGTTGATGGTATACAAATTCATTAAGTGTTAATGAAATTAAATTAGTGAAACTGAAAGCTATGTAATTGAATTCAAATTGGAAGAAAATCAATTTGAATAGAATTGAATTTGATTTGGAAGTGAACTAAAATGAATGTAAATTAGTGAATGTATACTAATTGGAAATGAATAAATGAATATTTGTAAAGTCCAATGTTAACAAATCAAATGTGATTAAAATGAAAAAAACCAATTCATTGAATAATAATGAGAAATGAAAGAATAGTGATTTGGTTATTGATTTGTTGGATGTTAATTGGATGATAGTTGTTTGATGGTTACATTTGTTGTTTTGTTGCATTTGCTATGCTGGCATATGCAGTTGTTATGTTGCTATATACATGTATTGTAGTTATCTAAAAGAGTAAAATGTTAATAACTTCTTGTATATGTCACTTACGTGTTTATATTGAGTAAGTACGGGTACCGGGACTACCGTTTGAGGGATTTGGTTGCGCAAAATGCTAAATAAATAACTGCTTCGCTTAAAAATGCTAAAAAGGTACGCCTACGTAATAAAAATAGGAAATATGAATTGTTTTTCTGTTTTTCCGACCGGGTGGGTCGATGTATATATATTTCTATCTATTGTGATATTGTAATAGCTCCTTCGTACAAAGGAGGTTATGGTGAAATTTTTTGAAAATTTAAGGCGTTAGAAAATTTTCGGGAAAAATTGAAAAAAATATTTTGTGAAAACTATGTTTTGATTTGAAGTTAAAGATTAAACGATATAGTTGGTTTTGAAAAGATACCTAAGTATAGATTTGAGAAATATTAGTAAATATTTTGTAAGAAGTTTAACTATTGATATTTTGGAAAAGTTAAACACTTAAGGGATTTGTAAATCAAACTTGAACGGTTTGTTTTGAAAAGTTAATGGATTTCAAAACTCTTTCTTACTTGGCAATTTCGAGGACGAAATTCTTTTAAGGGGGAAGTTTGTAACGACCCAGAATTTTCGTCATTTGAAATTCAGATATTTAATTGATTTTAAATATTTATAAGTAAAATTTATAAGTTGAATAATTTAGTTTTCGAATATTTAGATTTAATTGGATAACTAAATCGATAATTTAATATTGAAATTACAGAGAAAAAAATGGAAATTGGGTTAAATATGATTGAAAATGATTTGTAAAATTTTATCTAATCATATTGAAGTTAGAAAGATGTTATCGAACTTTTAAAATTAAATTAAAAGTTAATTTGTGAAAATTGAATATTTTAATATTTCATTGACGAGTTAAAATAGCCATTTTTCAAACAGTCTCAGATTTCGTTTGTAAAGTTTTCGAAAATTGTATGGTTTCAAATTTCGTGTCAATCGGATTTACGGTTTGTCCGGGGCAAGCTAAAACACACAGAAATTTGTTTAACCGATTTAATTTAAAATCGATCGTTTATTGCCGTAACTTGCACAGATGATTGAATTAGTGTGATATCCCAAAATTTTTGGCAATATCAATTTAATAATTTGTGTTAAAAATTAAATTAACTTGATAATAATTGTTAATAAAATTTAAATTGATTTAATAATCTTCTTCTAAATAAATATTTAACTATTAATTTATCTTTCAAAAAAACTAATAAATTGTTTTCTATTTGTAGTATGTATATATATTTGTGTATATTATAAATAGATAAGCTCTGTTTTAAATTAATAAATAAGGACATGTTTTCTAGTTCTAATATTTCTGATAACTTGGAAATTTGATTTAATTTAGTATTAAGCTATTGAATAGATATCTATATGGTTTTAAGTACTTAAGATAAATGTTTAATAGTTAGAACTTATTCTAGCTTAAGTTTAAGTTTAAAATTTATTAACAAAAAAGGATAGGTTATTTTCCTTTTAGTATAGCTTGATAGAATTATGGTTTAAATATACTCAAGATAAAGTTAAAAATTTGTTTAGATGATTTTAGCTAAAATTTAAATTTAACAAAAATTATTTGTTCTTTTCTAAAAATAGCTTGACGAAAATAAGTAATTAAGTAATAATTTCTTTTATGAATTATTTTAATTTAATAATGAGTTATTTTTAAACAATATCAATAATGTAATATTTTTACAAATGGATTTCAATACAAATAAAAATGGTTATTTTAAATTTATCTAAATACGTATATGTGTATTATGAAAGAAGACTATGGTTTGGAAATTTAAAATAAATTCCTTCAAGAATATTTAAAATAAAATAAATCTTGTAAATATTAATATAAGTATATAAATAATTAAATATTTGATAGTTTAAGTTGTAATAAAAAGAGAGAAAATAAGAAATTATGTAAGAATGGAACTAAATATTTAAGCTAAAAATTTATATCAATAACTAAAGTAACTTTATATATGCATAAGAGATAAATACAAACCAGGTTTGTATATATGTAGCCTGTAAAAGTAGTTATGCAAGAACAAAGAAACAAAGCAAAGCATAAACAAAGAAATGTAAAATATCTAAGCACAAAAATGTGTTTAGTAGAGACACAAAGTACATTGGCAATAAATGCTTTCACCTTAGCAGCAATACATAGTCAACTCGTGTTGAATTTCAGCCTCCTAATTAAAAAAATCTTGTCTGATACAAACAAATAAGTCTGATCAAAAGAAAAGCCTAAACCCAGATATCACCTACCCTGTAAACTTCTTTATATACATCTTCTTATTTCTATTCGTTCACTAAACATATCAAACCTGAAACAAAGAAATAATGGCAAACATTTCCATTTATACAAACTCAAGTAATATTTACAACTGAAGATAAGCTAGAAGATTAGGAAGATCAAAGCAAAATAGTTCCCAGCTTTTAAAGTTCAAAGCTTTTTCAAAATAGAAGGCTCTGTTCTTCACGTTTCAGTGAGTAAAATCTGAAGTAAGATTCAACTTAAATTTAAACAAAGTTCAATGGAAACAACTCGGATTTAAACAACAATACATCAATGCAAACTAGAGGATTTAACTGAGGAGATTTCAGTTTCAAAACTGTTTCACTACCAAGGTGCTCTATTCATTTTCAAAAGCACTGGTGAGTAACTTCATATTTTAATAACTTAAGTTTTAATCTAGTTGCATAACTAATATCTAAAATTTGTTGTATGAAGTATAAGCATTTTTCTATATTTTTGGGTGAGATGATGCCTGTCTGCTTAATAGCCTGAAAACATTCTCTGTATATAAAATTTGAAACTCAGATTTGAAACAAAAAAAAATCATCTCTGCTAAACCAGTTGATTGATAGGATCGAGTATCTAAACAAGATAGGTTGTATGATCATAAAGAAAATTTTAAAATTTGTATTTGAGTTTGCAAAGTAGAACCGCTCTGTAGAAACCTAAAGAACAGGAAATGCTTGGTATAGGTGAAATTTCAAACATTTTAAAAATATCAATTCAATTTTATAACTTGAATTCTTGCCTGTAATAAGGATTTTTAAAACTATAATCACATTTTTTAGTTGAGCTTTGAACATGCTTTGCTTGGTTGATCAATGTGTGGAGTTTGGGTGGCCTCGGGCAATACACTTGATCGGGGTGGTTGAGATTCGCTCGGGAGGTAGATGGGTGATCGGAGAGGCCATGAAAATTGGTCGGAGGCACTCTCGATCACTGTGGCGATGGTGGCTTTCGATTTAAGTGGGTAAACCTAGTTTTGGCTGAATGGAGTTTTTGGGTCGATTCGAAAGCCTCGAAGCGTCGAGTTCAACGGGGGTTTGGGAATGCGTAGAGGGATGGTAGGCGAAGTCGTGGCCAGTGGTGGTGGTTTTCTGGTGGTCGGAGTTTGAAGCGAGGTGAAGTTTCCAGGTTTGGGTTTGAGCAGTGGTTCGTGTTCCAGGTTTGAAGTGGAGAACTCGAATTTGATTGAAGACATGGTGATGGATTCTGGTGGTCGTGAGATCGTCTGGAGGTAGTTGCTGATAGGTAGCAGCTCTAGTGGGTGGCCGGAGGTGGCCAGAGCCACGGTGCACGTGCACGTGCCATTGAAGTGTTGAGTTTCTTTGGTTGTGTGCAGGGTTTTAACTCGGGAAAGACTCGAGTTATTTGAGTGTTTAACTCGAAGTAGAGGGAGGGGAGACTCGAAGTAAGTTTGGGTTTTCTCGAGACCTGGCAACAGAATTTGTTTCTAAACAAATTCAAATGAAACCTAAAAATAAATAATGATTTAAACAAGTTTAAATCCAGTTGAAGTATGAATTCAAAGTTTTACTTGAGTTCAAATCTGAAATAAAAATAAAGTTTTAAAACTATGAAAGGTGGATTTTCTTTCAGGTTTAAAAACCTGACAATTTCAGATTTTGAAATTAAATTTAAAATCTGAAACAAAAATTTATACAGTGTTTTTTTTTTTTTTAAATTAAAAGTTCAAATTATAGATTCAAATGAACTTTTCAATCTAAGTTTTAAAAGTGAATTTGGATTTTAAATCAAGAATTAAAAACCAAATTTTTAAAAGAGCAAGTTAAACCCAAGTTTTAAATTTAAAGTTAAACTAATAAATTCAAGTTTTCTTGAATTCAGATCTGGGAAATAAATCAAGTTTAAAATCTAAATATATAAAACAAGTTTAAATCAAACAGTTGGTTTTTAAAACTAATTTATTTTCAAATAAATATTTAAATTGGTCTTTATAAAGATTTTTGAATGGAAAGTAAATAAATTGTTTTAACTTGAAATTGCAAGTTAAAATATTAATGTATGTTGGAAATTGAAATTTAAATCAAGATTCAAGTAGTTTAATTTAAAGGCCTTTCTTATATAAGTTCATATGTAAGTAATTAATGTTATTTACAAGATTATAAATTGAATTTAAATTTGGTAGATGTTTAAACAAAAATCATTTTGAATCTTAAATTCAAAATGGAATTTGAATTTAAATTTAAAATGTAATGTTCTAATACACTTTGATATTTATGAAGTCATTAATAAAGAAATAAATTATCTTAAGGATAATTTAAATATTTAAATGATTTAATGAATAAGTTAATTAAGGAATGACTCTTGTATAAATAATTTAGATAAATTTATAATTGGAGATTAATTAAGAAGTAAATTAGGAAATGTTATTAGTTAATGAAGATAATTAACTAAGGATTATTAATTAATTAATTAATGTGATAAATTTTGATAATTAATTGGATTAATTAGATAATCTATCGTAAATTGTTAAGTGTAATTACTTGATGAAAGAAATTAAGAGATTAATTACTTATTGTAATTAATTCCGATAAAATGATTAATTTAAACTAATTAATTTAGTTTAATTAATTTAAGAAAATCATTTGATAAATTGATATGTGTAATTACTTAGTGTATTTAATGGGGCATAATTACTTAAGGAAGTAATTAATGCTAATTACTGAATGTAATTAGTGGAAGTTGATGTGTTAATGAAGTAATTTGGATAATTAATTTTGTAATTAATCAAGGGATTAATTAATGGAGATAATTAATTATGGGATAATTAATTTATTAATATAAGTAATTAAAGATAGTTAATTACTGGTTTTGTTATTAATCAAGGATGATTAATAATTATGTTTAAATAAAGATTAATCAGTTAATATACTAAATTTAAATAAGGTAATTTAATTTAAATCTGGATTAGAGATCATTAATTCATATAATTAATGATGTAAATAAGAATTGGTTAATTAAGAAATAATTAATAATGTGGTGATTAATTTATGTAATTAATTAAGAATAAATGTAATTAATTATATTTAATTAATAAATGAAGTAATTAAATGTAAATTACTATAATTGTTTTAGGATAATTAATTTGTGAAATTAATTAAAGACTAATTACCTATTGTAATTAGAGAATGATTAATCAAGGGTGTTTAATCAAGACAAATATTTAGAGGATGATTAATTAATTTGATTTATAATCAATTAATGGCTGTATAAGCAGGATTTATGGGATAAGTAATTAATTTAATTTACTTTATATTAATTAGAGATAGAAGTAGTTAATTTAATTCATTTTAAATTAATTATAAATGGTATGATTATAAATCGTTGCTTATGTATGAATGATATTGATTTTGATTAATTGTGATCTCAGATATGAGATGAGTAATATCTATGTGATATGGATGTATGGTTTAAGTATGATAATATTGAATTATCTGTTTTGATGATAATATTAATTATCAGTTTATGATGATGATGTGGTTATCTATTGTGATATTGTGAATTATCTATCTGTATGTACATTGATAATATTGAATTGAAATGTTAAGACTAAATAGACAACTTGGCCTTAAAAGATACGTTTTTGGATTTCGATGAGACCGGGATCGGGTATCTTTATTTGGAACATCCGAAATCCACATCGATCCAAATTAACGATAGGTCGTGAATCTGAAGTGAAGATGAAGTTTCAGAGTGCAAGGGTTATCGTCGTTAACTCTGAGGGTGATTCCAAAATGAGTGTAACGAGATAATGCCTTCGGTTTCGTTCGAACCCGGAACGGACTTGTATGGATTGAATGCTTTCAAAACATCGTCAGGTGGGCGATGAGCATTCTAAGAAATATTTTCTCTAAATGTAATCGTAGCATCAAGCCTCATCAACCGGGAATGGCTAAAACAGGGGAGGTGCAGCAAGGTTAGGTGGGTCGTGCCCAAGCAGGACAAGATATTCCCCTATCTAGATGTCCCTTTATTTTCAGCTGTGTGGGCAGTTGATTGCAACAACTTCCGGGGTTATCTTGCTTGGGACTGTTCAGTAAGGAATGGTTCCAGCCTTGTGTTGTAGTGGGTCGGGAGTGATCCTCGATACGTTGATCTAGGCCACGTACTGTGACGGGCGGTACCCCAATGGCCCTGCCATTGTATGGAATCCACAATCCAATAAGTGCCAACGGTTTTGATTGTATTACCCACTTTTGCGGCTAGTAGCTGGAATTTAATAGATGTAACAATTTCGAGTATTTTCTATTTACTTGAAAACCCTAGACCTATTATAATATCACTGAATTTCCTATCAAATGTTTTGCTTAGCGTAAGGTAAAAACTTACCCATGTTTATTTGTGGGGAGTCTTACGTGATACCTTTTATTTCGAAGGTTTTTCAAAATTAAGCAACTTTAACCTGTTACTCACACCAGACCCATGTCTGACACCGAGTTTATTTCTGTTTTTCCTAAACTCTCGGGTACTCAAATTTTTATGAGTAGCCAAGGGATTCCGGTTAGCTTTGACGAATTTTGGAGAAGCAATGGAGCATGAGGCTTTAGCGTTGTAGATACATATAGTTTCGCTGTGTTGGTATCTCTATGTTGTTTTGTGTATTGACTTGTATTAACTAGACAGGTGTTTATAACTGTCTAGTATGTGATGTATTATCTGTATAACTCTGATTGATGTTGTAATTTATGTAAATACTTATGTGATTATTATACTTTGTTCCATTCCGCTGTGAGATTCTGATGTTGTTGTTCTTTCTTCTCTATCTTTTCTATTTTCTCACCCCTTTCTTTCTTCAAGACGATACGGTTTTCTGGTAGTAGAAGGGTGGGTCGTAACAGTTGGTATCAGAGCCAGGTTGAGTCAATACCTAGGCTCTTGAGTGATTTCTTTCCTGAGAGAGCGTATTTGTAATTTTGATATATATATACATACATATATATATATATATATATATATATATATATATATATATATTTCTACCTATTGTTGGGTTACCTGTTCAGGTTTTCCAATGAGCTATAAAGGTAGATAAGGTAGTGGTGTGCGTAACACGACTACCGATGGTTAGAGTTTAAATGATTAAGGTTGGAAGTGTAATTGTCGAGACTGTAGACCTAATACCATCTCGATTGAGCTTTGGGTGGTGTAAGGATAAGCTGTTCTGATTTGTAAAGAGAGAGCAGTATTTTTGGAATTAGGCTGGATTGATCGCAAAAGTGACTTGCGATAGTTTGAGTGTTCTCTTGTGTTTCAGAGATATTTTTCTGGATGTCTTCAAGAAGTCAGAGTTTCGCTAACATATGAAGATTGAGTTTGGTATCGACTGGATTTCAAAAGTGGTACCGATGGATTAGATTAGTAATTGGATGGTTATCGAGTTTGGTAGCTCAGATTTTGGAGGAACTTCTGAGTTTTATTTTTGGATATGTGAACCTTATTTTTGGAATGTGTTGTCCAGTCTGTGCTTGAGTTAATCAGCATTTTCTTCTGCTTAGTAAAAGTAGCGCAGTGCAAGCATGGTGGCAGCTGTTTTAGTTTGGAAGCAATTGGATGTTGCAGTGGTTTGGATTAGAGAGTTTCTACAGGGAATTTTTCAGGATCTTAAGTCCAGATTGGAGTGCACCTGTTTTATCTTTTCCAGATGAAAGAAGTGAGTTCTATTTTCTGATTTGGAATAGAGTTTGTGTTCTGAGTTTGGTTGATATTGGAAAGATCATTTTGTTGGATTGTCTTTGGTTCAGTTTGTTTCTAAGGACATCAGCAAGAGTTGAGCTGGTCAGGAAAGATGTAGGCAGCGCATGATCGTCCGAAGAGTTTTGAGGGTAAGAAACGGAGGAATTTGGATTCTAAAATCGGGGATTTGATTTTGGATAAGTGTTTGGTCTTCAGGATTGAATGTCAGTTTGGATAACTGGAATTCGTTGTGTTTCACGTATCTCTGAGAGAGTATGTCTAAGATCTATCTCTGGTTATAGAACCAGCAGTTCAGAGAGTTTTGGTTGCGGATTCAGACTTGTCTGTAGTCTGATATCTTGTCTTTTTTTGTAGATCTAGATGAGTAGAAGTTCTGTAGCTTAGTAGTATTGTTTGTTTGGGTTCTGTAGAGCGAATATCCCGGTATTTATGTTTTGGGAAACTCGAGAAAATTCTATCTGGAATTTTGTCTGGAAAATTAGATTTGTTTAATTGGATAAATTGGTTTCTATAATTGTTAGCATATGATTAATATATGCTTGTGTTTTAAAATTAAGTCTTTAACTAGATTATTAAATTACCTTTGCTTTAAATTTCGGGGACGAAATTCTTTTAAGGGGGGAGGAATGTGATATCCCGGAAATTTTGGCAATATCAATTTAATAATTTATGTAAAAAATTAAATTAATTTGATAATAATTATTAATAAGATTTAAATTGATTTAATAATCTTCTTCTAAATAAATATTTAACCGATAATTTATCTTTTTAAAAAAATCTAATAAATTGTTTTCTATTTGTAGTATGTATATATTTTCATATATTATAAATAGATAAGCTCTATTTTAAATTAATAAATAAGGACATGTTTTCTAATTCTAATATTTCTGATAACTTGGAAATTTGATTTAATTTCGTATTAAGCTACTAAATAGATATCTATATGGTTTTAAGTACTTAAGATAAATGTTTAATAGTTAGAACTTATTCTAGCTTAAGTTTAAGTTTAAAATTTATTAACAAAAAAGGATTGGCTATTTTCCTTTTAGTATAGTTTGATAGAATTATGGTTTAAATATACTCAAGATAAAGTTAAAAATTTGTTTAGATGATTTCAGCTAAAATTTAAATTTAACAAAAATTATTTGTTCTTTTCTAAAAATAGCTTGATGAAAATAAGTAATTAAGTAATAATTTCTTTTATGAATTATTTTCATTTAATAATGAGTTATTTTTAAACAATATCAATAATGTAATATTTTTACAAATGGATTTCAATACAAATAGAAATGGTTATTTTAAATTTATCTAAATACGTATATGTGTATTTTGAAAGAAGACTATGGTTTGGAAATTTAAAATAAAGTCCTTCAAGAATATTTAAAATAAAATAAATCTTATAAATATTAATATAAGTATATAAATAATTAAATATTTGATAGTTTAAGTTATAATAAAAAGAGAGAAAATAAGAAATTATGTAAGAATGGAACTAAATACTTAGGCTAAAAATTTATATCAATAACTAAAGTAACTTTATATATGTACATGAGATAAATACAAAACAGGTTTGTATATGTGTAGCCTGTAAAAGTAGTTATGCAAGAACAAAGAAACAAAGCAAAGTATAAACAAAGAAATGTAAAATATCTAAGCATAAAAATGAGGTTAGTAGAGACATAAAGCACATTGGCAGTAAATGCTTTCACCTTAGCAGCAAAACATAGTCAACTCGAGTTGTATTTCAGCCTCCTAATTAAAAAAATCTTGCCTGATACAAACAAATAAGTCTGATCAAAAGAAAAGCCTAACCCAGATATCACCTACCCTGTAATCTTCTTTATATACATCTTCTTATTTCTATTCGTTCACTAAACATATCAAACCTGAAACAAAGAAATAATGGCAAACATATCCAATTATACAAACTCAAGTAATATTTACAACTCAAGATAAGCAAGAAGATTAGGAAGATCAAAGCAAAACAGTTCCCAGTTTTTAAAGTTCAAAGCTTTTTCAAAATAGAAGGCTCTGTTCTTCAAGTTTCAGTGAGTAAAATCTGAAGTAAGATTCAACTTAAACTTAAACAATGTTCAATGGAAACAACTCGGATTTAAAAAACAATACATCAATGCAAACTAGAGGATTTAATAGTGGAGATTTCAGTTTCAAAGCTGTTTAAATACCAAGGTGCTCTATTCATTCTCAAAAGCACTGGTGAGTAACTTCATATTTTAATAACTTAAGTTTTAATCTAGTTGCATAACTAATATTTGAAATTTGTTGTATAAAGTATATGCATTGTACTGTATTTTTGGGTGAGATGATGCCTGTCTGTTTAATAGCCTGGAAACATTCCCTGTATATAAAATTTGAAACTCTGATTTGAAACAAAAAAAATCATCTCTGCTAAATCTGTTGATTGATAGGACTGAGTATCTAAACAAGATAGGTTGTATGATCATAAAGAAAATTTTAAAATTTGTATTTGAGTTTGCAAAGTAGAACTGCTCTTTAGAAACCTAAAGAACGGGAAATGCTTTGTAGAGGTGAAATTTCAAACATTTTAAAAATATCAATTCAAGTTTATAACTTGAATTCTTGCATGTAATAAGGATTTTTAAAACTATAATCACATTTTTTAGTTGAGCTTTGAACATGCTTTGCTGGGTGGATCAATGTGGGGAGTTTGGGTGGCCTCGGGTAATACACTTGATCGGGGTGGTTGGGATTCGCTCGGGAGGTAGATGGGTGATCGGAGAGGCCATGAAAAATGGTCGGAGGCACTCTCGATCACTGTAGCGATGGTGGATTTCAATTTCAGTGGGTAAACCAAGTTTTGGCTGAATGTAGTTTTTGGGTCGATTCGAACGCCTCGAAGCGTCGAGTTCAACGGGGGTTTGGGAATGCGTAGAGGGATGGTAGGCGAAGTCGTGGCCGGTGGTGGGGGTTTTCTGGTGGTCAGAGTTTGAAGCGCGGTGAATTTTCCAGGTTTGGGTTTGAGGAGGGGTTCATTTTCCAGGTTTGAAGTGGAGAACTCGAATTTGATTCGAGACGTGGTGTTGGATTCTGGTGGTCATGAGATCATCTGGAGATAGTCGCTGATAGGTAGCGGCTCTAGTGGGTGGCCGGAGGTGGCCAGAGCCACGGTGCACGTGCACCGTGCCACTGAAGTGTTGAGTTTCTTTGGTTGTGTGCAGGGTTTTAACTCGGGGAAGACTCAAGTTATTCGAGTGTTTAACTCGAAGCAGAGGGAGGGAGACTCAAAGCAAGTTTGGGTTCTCTCGAGTCAGTGTTTGTTTCCAGGGTTTTTTGTAAAACCTTGCAGCAGAATTTGTTTCTAAACAAATTCAAATGAAATCTAAAAATAAATAATGGATTTAAACAAGTTTAAATCCAGTTGAAGTATGAATTCAAAGTTTTACTTGAGTTCAAATCTAAAATAAAAATAAATATTTAAAACAATGATAGGTAGGTTTTCTTTCAGGTTTAAAAACCTGACAATTTAAGATTTTGAAATTAAATTTAAAATCTGAAACAAAAACTTAAACTGTGTTTTTTTTTTAAAACTAAAAGTTCAAATTATAGATTCAGATGAACTTTTTAATCTAAGTTTTAAAAGTGAATTTGGATTTTGAATCAAGAATTAAAAACCAAATTTTTAAAAGAGCAAGTTAAACCCAAGTTTTAAATTTAAAGTTAAACGAATAAATTCAAGATTTCTTGAATTCAAATCTGGGAAATAAAGCAGTTTTAAAATCTAAATATATAAAACAAGTTTAAATCAAATAGTTGGTTTTTAAAAGTAATTTTTGTTTTCAAATAAATATTTGAATTGGTCTTTATAAAGATTTTTGAATAGAAAGTTAATAAATTGTTTTAACTTGAAATTGCAAGTTAAAATATTAATGTATGTTGGAAATTGAAATTTAAATAAAGATTCAAGTAGTTTAATTTAAAGGCCTTTCTTATATAAGTTCATACGTAAGTAATTAATGTTATTTACAAGATTATAAATTGAATTTAAATTTGGTAGATGCTTAAACAAAAATCATTTTGAATCTTAAATTCAAAATGGAATTTGAATTTAAATTTAAAATGTAATGTTCTAATACACTTTGATATTTATGAAGTCATTAATAAAGAAATAAATTATCTTAAGAATAATTTAAATATTTAAATGATTTAATGAATAAGTTAATTAAGGAATGACTTATGTATAAATAATTTAGATAAATTTATAATTAGAGATTAATAAGAAGTAAATTAAGAAATGTTATTAGTTAGTGAAGATGATTAACTAAGGATTATTAATTAATTAATTAATTAATGTGATAAATTTTGATAATTAATTGGATTAATTAGATAATCTATTGTAAATTGTTAAGTGTAATTACTTGATGAAAGAAATTAAGAGATTAATTACTTATTGTAATTAATTCTGATAAAATAATTAATTTAAGTTAATTAATTTAGTTTAATTAATTTAAGAAAATCATTTGATAAAGTAATAAGTGTAATTACTTAGTATATCTAATGGAGCATAATTACTTAAGGAAGTAATTAATGCTAATTACTGAATGTAATTAGTGGAAGATGATGTGTTAATGGAGTAATATGGATAGTTAATTTTGAAATTAATCAAGGGATTAATTAATTGAGGTAATTAATTATAGGATAATTAATTTATTAATATAAGTAATTAAGGATAGTTAATTACTTGTTTTATAAATCAAGGATGATTAATAATTATGTTTAAATAAAGATTAATCAGTTAATATACTAAATTTAAATAAGGTAATTTAATTTAAATCTGGATTAGAGATCATTAATTTGTATAATTAATGATGTAAATAAGAATTGGTTAATTACGAAATAATTAATAATGTGGTGATTAATTTAGGTAATTAATTAAGAATAGATGTAATTAATTATATTTAATTAATAAATGAAGTAATTAAATGTAAATTACTATAAATGATTTAGGATAATTAATTTGTGAAATTAATTAAAGACTAATTACTTATTATAATTAGAGAATGATTAATCAAGGTTGTTTAATCAAGATAAATATATAGAGGATGATTAATTAATTTGATTTATAATTAATTAATGGCTGTATAAGCAGGATTTGTGGGATAAGTAATTAATTTAATTTACTTTAAATTAATTAGAGATAGAAGTGGTTAATTTAATTCATTTTAAATTAATTATAAATGGTATTATAAATCGTTGCTTGTGGATGAATGATACTGATTTTCATTAATTGTGATCTCAGATATGAGATGAGTAATATCTATGTGATATGGATGTATGGTTTAAGTATGATAATATTGAATTATCTATTTTGATGATAATATTAATTATCGGTTTATGATGATGATGTGGTTATCTATTGTGATATTGTGAATTATCTATCTGTATGTATATTGATAATATTGAATTGAACTGTTAAGACTAAATAGACAAATTGGCCTTAAAAGATAAGTTTTTGGATTTCGATGAGACCGGGATCGGGTTTCCTTATTTGGAACATCCGAAAACCACATCGATCCGAATTAACGGTAGGTCGTGAATCTGAAGTGAAGACGAAGATTCAGAGTGCAAGGGTTATCGTCGTTAACTCTGAGGGTGATTCCAAATTGAGTGTAACGAGATAATGCCTTCGGTTTCGTTCGAACCCGGAACGGACTTGTATGGATTGAATGCTTTCAGAACATCGTCAGGTGGGCGATGAGCATTCTAAGAAATATTTTCTATAAAGTTAATCGCAGCCTCAAGCCTCATCAACCGGGAATGACTAAAACAGGGGAGGTGCAGAAAGGTTAGGTGGGTCATGCCCAAGCAGGACAAGATATTCCCCTGTCTAGATATCCCTTTATTTTTGGCTGTGTGGGCAGTTGATTGCAACAACTGCCAGGGTTATCTTGTTCAGGACTGTTCAGTAAGGAATAGTTCCGGCCTTGTGTTGTAGGGGTTCGGGAGTGATCCTCGGTACGTTGATCTAGGCCACGTACTGTGACGGGCGGTACCCCTGTAGCCCTACCATTGTATGGAATCCACAATCCAATAAGTGCCAACGGTTTTGATTATATTACCCGCTTTTGTGGCTAGTAGCTGGAATTTAATAGATGTAACAATTTCGGGTATTTTCTATTTACTTGAAAACCCTAGACCTATTATAATATCACTGAATTTCCTATCAAATGTTTTGCTTAGCGTAAGGTAAAAACTTACCCATGTTTATTTGTGGGGAGTCTTACGTGATACCTTTTTATTTCGAAGGTTTTTCAAAATTAAGCAACTTTAACCTGTTACTCACACCAGACCCATGTCTGACACCGAGTTTATTTCTGTTTTTCCTAAACTCTCGGGTACTCAAATTTTTATGAGTAGCCAAGGGATTCCGGTTAGCTTTGACGAATTCTGGAGAAGCAATGGAGCATGAGGCTTTAGCGATGTAGATACATATAGTTTCGCTGTGTTGGTATCTCTATGTTGTTTTGTGTATTGACTTGTATTAACTAGACAGGTGTTTATAACTGTCTAGTATGTGATGTATTATCTGTATAACTCTGATTGATGTTGTAATTTATGTAAATACTTATGTGATTATTATACTTTGTTCCATTCCGCTGTGAGATTCTGATGTTGTTGTTCTTTCTTCTCTATCTTTTCTATTTTCTCACCCCTTTCTTTCTTCAAGACGATATGGTTTTCTGGTAGTAGAAGGGCGGGTCATCACAATTAGATTCCGAAACCTATTCCATTGTGCCCAGAATGCGGGGTAAACCCTAGAAACGCCGGTCACCGCGCGAGATTTGGAGTTCGAAAAATTTCGATAAATAGTAAATTGGGAAATTTTCTACAAAAGGACTTCATAATTCACTTTTGCACTCAAGCCCTAGGGTTTTAAGCAGGCCGCCACTTTCAGCTACCAATGGCTGAAAATCATCCTTCTTCCTCCTCCCTTTTCTTCAAATCCGCAATGTAATTCAAGAAACTTCCAACATGAAAAGTGTAGAGCTCTCCAAGATCTTGCTATCCAACGGTGGAGAACGTTTGAAGTGAAGCTGATCGACGACAATCAGTTCATGAAGTCCTGATGTTGCGCTCGTCTTTTCACAGCAGGGGGAAGGCCGAGCTCGACCGAAAATGGAGCGTGGGTGGAGTTGTTAATGGCGGTTCGTATGGTGGTGGTTTGATGTGCTCTCGATGCTCGTGGAGGCCGTGGCGATTAACCATAGTCGGCGGCTAAGATGGGTTTGTACGCACGCAAATTACTTGGAGATAGCACGCGATGGGAGGAAAGCATATGCGTGGCCAGGATTCTCAGGAGCAACATCGAACGGCCTAGATCAAGTTAAGGTTAAAATATAAAAAGAAAATTGTAGTTTAGTTTTGTTATAATTTGTGTAACTTTAAAAATCAATATCTCTTTCATACGAGTTCGAAAAATTACGAAACAAGTTGCGTTGGATTCACATTGACGAGCACTACGCTATGGAGCTGGATCGCAACCATTTGGAGCTAGTGAAAATTTGGGTAAAATTAAACGCACGTTTAATTTAATTCGAAATAAAACGCTACAACTGTTATCAGAAACTCAAGGTGAGAACTTCTCACTCAATTGAATTGTTTTGATTTAAATTTTAAATAGTTAGATTTAAAATTGCTTGATTGTGTAATTGGATGATAATTTGTTGTCTATTGTGTGAAATAGACATTATACGCCGTATATTAAGCGGAGGTTATTTATTAAAAGCATATACCGCGATAATTCCAACTTGTATGGAATTGGTATTATATATGTACTTGGAGTTGATTTCCCACATTGTATAGCGAATGAGACCCTATTGCGCCGTATAATAGCAGATAGTATTTTATAAATCCCATATACCGCGATATTCTCTCTCGAAGCGAAATTGGTATTGTGCTAACATCTTTGGATGCAGGGAAACAAGTTGGAGGGATCCAACTGGATTCTTCAAACATTTGAATTGGTTTCAATGTTGTTTTTTGATCTATTTATTGATCTATTTATAATCTGCGTGATTATCTTTGTGATTGAAATCGTTAATGGCTAAATTTTAGCCAATATATTTTGGCATCGTTAGAAGCCAAAAATAAATAAAATTTAATTTTTGAAAATTTAAGTTGAGAATTCATAATAAAATTTATTTTTGAAATTTATTCATTTTAAATAAATAAACGTTGTAATTTTTATGTTATAAAAATTATGATTTTTGTGAAATATAACCGAAATGTGATTTTTGAAATAAGTTGTTGATTAATTTATAAAATGGTTTAAATTTGAATTTTTGAATTATTATAAATGATTTATATAAAGGATTTATAAAATTGATATTTATAAATTAAAATATTGGAATTATAAAATGAGTTTCTATAAGTGTCAGAATGAAGTATAAATGGATTTTATAAGTGAATGAAATCCATAGATTTATAAATTGTGAAGTTACAATATTGATAGATTTTGTAAAATAAAATATTTATAAGCAATTAACTTTTAAATTATATTTTGGCGTGTAAATGGAATATGGACAGAATTTGTTAATAAAGTGATTTTATAAGTTGAAGTTGTTATAAAATATAAATTGAATTTATAAACATTGTTTGTAAATTCAGAATCGACTTATTTTAATAAGTTTAATTATTACAACTTATTAAAGGAAATATATCCACGATTTTGAACAATGAGTAATCCTTTAAATAAAATATGTAGAAATTGAATTTGGTTAATGAAGTATATGCACGATTTTGGACGGTGAATAATATATTAAAGAAATATTTTGGAAAAGTGATATTTTAAATAGAATTAAAATGATTCAAATTTTTTTAAAATGTATTAAGTATCGAAACCATAGATTTCAACATTTATTGTTGAAATAGATGTTTCAAGAAATAGAAGGAATGGTGGACTATAACACTGTTGTTATAGTAAATGATTTCCGAAAGGAAATGTTTTATATAGTATTGGGATTTATATATCTATTTTAAGTTCGAATCCCTAAACTAATGATTTTGCGTTGTCGTAACGATGTTTTACGCAACTTTCATTTTGACCCAAATAAATGTGTTTAAGAGAATGTTTTCCTTATAGAATAAAATATATACTTAATTTGGATTAAAGTATATTGAATATTTTCCAAGTGTTGAAAATAAATAGATTTGTGAATTACTTATTATTAAATAAGTATGGAAATGTTTTTCCAATATAAAGTGAATGTTTTGAGACTTTATCTTTTGAAGATAAATTGAAAATGAATATTAGAAATCGATTTAAAAATCGTATATTCATAGATATTTTGGAAAGGTAAATTCACTATGGAATTTATAAAAGAAAGGGAAGCTTGTTTAAAAATAAACGTTGACCTATTTTTGAAGTGTGGAAATAAATTTATGGATTTGGAACGTAAATATAAAGTATATCGGTAAGGATTTATTTAATTGGTTTAAATGAACCATTTTGAAATAAAAATGAATAAAGATTTGTGAATATATCCCGTGTAGGGAAACGACTTGAAATTTGTTTTCAAAAGTTGTAAAGGTGAAAAGTGATTTGAAATTTGTTTTCAAATGGTTGATGTGTGGAAAATATATCTTGTAAAGATATTTTTGAAAATAAATAATTTGGGAAATTATTTGAAATCGGGTGATGTTGTGAATATTGATTGACAGATAAATAACCGACTATCAGTATTGACCTTTAAATATGTATTTGTTGTGAATTGGTTGAAACTGAATGCTATACTTATTTTTAATTTATTGCGCTCGTTATTCGGATTACCCATTCTGAATAGTGATACGACGTAATGGATAGCATTGAAGACCGGTGTTGAAGACTGGGTATTTGTGAAAATGAAGGATGACCTATCGATTGTCTCTGCACCGTTAGCTACGGTATGGAGATTTCCTTTGTAATGGGAAATTCGATTGGCATTGTGAATACCCGGATTGCAAGGGCTTCTTTTGAAGTGCCTTCGGTTCTGTTCGAACCCGGAACAAACTTGTATGGTTACGTGTCAAACATTACATTTTGAGATATAAAGCAGATTTCTTTCAAATATATTTCCGTTGGTGGCGGAGAATTTATTCTCTTAGCTCAACACCCTTTGAGGTTATGTAGTTGAAGGTTATCAGCGATATACTCCCAATTTGGTAATGTGACATGCTTAGTGTTGCTGTGTGTTGATCATTCATTGATCATTTGTTGATCAAAGTGTGGCTTTGTGCCTAGCTTTGTGGACGAGACTTCGTCGGACCTCACTCCTCGGAAATGGTCAAAACAGGAATATGCGGCAAGGTTATGAGGGTCGCGCACTTTAGTGTATGTCATTTCCTTCTGGAAAGGTTGTTATCATGGTATGGAGCCCAGTTACTTACTCATGTTGGCACACTATATTCATTACTGCATGATGTTGGTTATCGAGCGCTCGGATAAAGGTCCAAAGGGACTGGGGGATGACATATTCGTGTAGTAGTTACCTAGTTACAAAGGTAACCCGGCGATATGTTGGCAGTGATCGAACCGTAACGTTAGGTTCTCGGGACGTCCTGCCAGAGGCGATTCCATTGACAGTAGGAAGTTCCTTAGCCTGACTATTTGTTGGAAATACAAACAAAACAATACGAGCCTTGTACGGTATTATCTGTAGAACCTGCCATTTAAAATGGTATCTATAGCAGGCATAATATAATGGTACCTATGCTGGCTAAGATTTATATTCTGTTTTCGAAATGCTTTTATCACTATGCACTAATAATAATATCAAAAAATGATTTTTTTTGCCTAGTAAGCATCTTTGACTATCATAAGGGGAAATCTCCTCCAATTCTGCGTTTGCATTGTGTGTGTACGGGGAGGCCTTATGGTAGTTTCATTTTCCAAAAGCATTGCGTATATTTTTCACTTCCCTTATTGTTGTTGTTGTTTTAAAAGATAAATAACTGTTTTAAGTTCTCACACCAGTCCCATGAGTGACCTGGGGTTTATTGTTCTCTTTCTAAACTCTGGGTGCCCACCAATTTCCGCACGGGCGGTCTAGAGTTAGGTTATCAGATCATTCTGGATTCAAGAGTCGCTTTGGAGCTCAGGAGGCGAGCTGGATAGCGAGACGTATTACTTGTATATGATATTATGCTTTCCGCTGTGTATTTCACTTGTAAGGACACGTTTGTATAACTGTCCATTGTCCAGTTGTGTTGTATATCGTTGTTGTATACTTTGATGATGATGTGATGTAATGTAATAACTGAGATAGTTCTTTGTTTTAAAGATTATTCATTTATGTATTATATGTTGTTCCGCTGCGATATGTGAGATTCTGATATTGTTTCTGTTCTGTTTCCTTATTTCTTCTATCTTTTTCTTCTACCTCTTCTTTTTAACCCTCATGGTTCGGTTTTCCGACATTCTATTGCTCGGTAGTTGATATAGTGGACGTATTAATGTCGATTTTCGGAAGTCGAAGAATCGGGTCCTGATAGGTTGGCGAAATGTATCACTTGTATACGATATTATCTTTTCCGCTGTGTATTCAGTTGTGAGGACAGGTTTATATAACTATTCATTATTGTGTGGTGCTGTATATTGACTCTGATGATGTAATGTATAAAATTTACAGTTATTTTGATTTAAAAGATTATTCATTTATCTATTATATGTTACTTCGCTGCGATTGTGAGAATCTGATATTGTTTCTATTGCTTCTTCTTTCTTTCTTCTTCTACCTCTTCTTCTTTAACCCTAACAATTCGGGTTTCCGGCCTTCGATTGTTCGGCAGTTGATACAGTAGACGTATTAATTTCGATTTTCGGAAGTTGAAAATCGCGAAACGTTACAGTTAGTATCAAAGCAATTGGTTAAGCGACAACCTTGGCTCTGTTGGGTGTTACTCATTAGAGATAGAGTCAGCAGTACTCTAGAATGAGTGTGAGTGTAATAATAGATATGAGCGTGTATTTGTTAGTGAATATGAAATTGTTTTGTATTGTGTTGACTTATCGGTTGACTGTTTATAGATTCTAGTCGGTGCAGTCTAGCTAACTGTGTCGATAGGAGTTTCTGAACTCTTAAACAAGATAAACCGACAAGGTATTGTTTTAAAATAGGGTAAATGAAATAATTTTACCCAGACTATTTAGTAAATAAAAGGAATGATTTTTCGAAAAATTATTATGGTTGCTTGTTTGTTAGGAAGTGAAAATATTAAATTATTATCATCGATTATTGAATAGGAAATTGAAATCATAATCAAAAGCTGAGAAATAAATCATATACAAATGAGATTTGTAAATATAAATTGTAAATGTGATTCATAATTTGAAATGGAATTCCAGAGTAATATTTGAGAACAAATTTAAAGAATTTGAAATTTAGAGATTTGGGAAATTTAAATTCTTTGGAGTTTGAAAATGATTTTCAAGGGTTTTGGAAATTTGATTTGAAGGGAAGAAATCACTAAACTCTTTTCGGTCGCTGGAAATTAATTCCGATTATGATCGCGACATCATCGGCGTTCGTTTTCGAGTTTCCATGAGAGGAATTGCTGCCGAATTATAATTAAATGGATGTTGTTTGTGAAATTGAGTTTGGTTTTGGAAATTCAAAAGATAATTTGAGTAGATTTCAAAAATAATTTTTGAAAGATTGAAAAGACTCTAGAATGTTATATAAAATGTTTATGGAATAATAGATAAGTTTGGATGACTTAGGAAATTTAGATTTAAAATGAAATCGACCTAAGTTAATTGAAATAAAGGTGAATTTCAGAAGTCTAATAGACTAAATGATTGGAATGCAATTGTTAAGTTGGAAAATAAATTGTGAATGAATAAATAAAATTTGCAATTGCAAGTGCAAGAAAATAAAATTGAATGTTGAAATTCGTTTTGAATTTGTAAGTAAATAGAACTGGAATTGGATTTGAATTTGATTTGTGAAAAACGAAGTGAAGTATTAAACTAAAATTGGTAAGTGGAACTAATTGAAGAATGACTAAATGGATAAGGTTTAAAATGAATTGAATCCAATATTTTTGTAACGACCCGCAAATCCGTACCCTTTGAGTCAACACTATTCTAAACAATGAACTCAAAATGTTTAGAAATACGAACCATTTGGGTTAAAGAAGAAAAGATAGAAGATGAAAATAGAAAACAATATCAGAATCTAACCATCGCAGCGGAATAAAATATAATAGATATAAAGATCTTTACACAAAAACAAATATATATCTGTTTTATACATACATTATCATTAGAGTACATCATCAGAGTTCAACATCAATAACATACAAACTGGATGCACAGCTACTCAGCACAGTGGAATATATATAAAACAAGTACGAAAATAGGCATCGTCTTCCAGCTCATCTCCTGAACTCCACAGTATCAAATCCTGTATCCTATAATACTCAGTCTGACCCGAGCATTACAGTTAAATAATACCTGAGTCAGTCTGGAATACCAGCGTGAGAAAATAACACTCAATTGATTATTAAAGTTTCAAAAATCTTTTGAAAACAAAAACATCTCGTAAGACCACGCCACAAATAAACATGTCGGGTTTTTACCTTACGATAGCTAAAACACTTTTTATTAAAATCCTCTGATATTATAATAATGTCTATAGAAAGTAAAATAGAATCTAGCTGAAATGGTTGCATCTCCCGTTTCAGCAATAGTTGGGCACAAACAAAACTGTACGGGCGCGTAGGTTAAATGGATTTTCAACTAATGACTAGGCACTGGAGTACCACCTGTCACAGTACCTGGTCTAGATCAACATACCGAGGACCCACCCTAAGCCCCCTGCAACACAAGGCCGGAACCATCCCTTACTGGACAGTCCCGAGTAAAATCACCCCGCGGTTGGGATCAGCAACCGCCCACTAAGCCGAAATCAAAAGGGACATCTAGACAGGGATGACCTTACTCTCAAGTGGGGGCTACCCACGAAGCCTTGCTTCATAACCCCTGATTTTCAATCATTCCCAGTTGATGAGGCTTGAGGCTAAGCGTTACCTTTTAGAACATATCCCTTAGAATGCCCAACGTCCACCTGACGATGTTTGTGAAAGCATTCATCCATACAAGTCCATCATGGGTTCGAACGGAACCGAAGGCACTATTCCTACTACATCCATTTAGAAATATCCTCAGGATTCGTAGCGACGAGCCCTCGCACTTCACTGCTCCATCTTCGAATCCAAAATCATTTTCCACGAAACGTACCAACCGGATCGAAGTGGTTTTCGAGAAATAAATCTCGATCCAGGTCTCTTCGAAACGGTCAGTGCATTGGGCCAATATTGATAGTCGGTGATTTAACTATCAATTAATATTTGCAACAACCATCAACCAATAAATAATTTCTCAAATTATTTATTAATCCCAAAAATATCTTCACTAGACATATTTCCTCTTTTCAAACCCTTTTGAAAACAGTTTTCAAACTATCTTCCTTTCTAAGAATAAATTCCAAGTATTTTCTACTTCCACTGGAATCACCAAGCCGAAACTTAGATTTTTAAAATAATTTAAAAATTTTATTGTAAAATATGTTTAACATTTAAATTTAAAAATTACTTTAATACTTAGTTTAAAATAATACTTCAGAAAAAATTAAAATAAGGTTACTTTAAAAATATAAACTAGATTTACTTCTTTAAACAAAATACCAAATCATCCTTTAAATAATTATTATGATAATAGATTTTTAAAAAGAATACTTACTTTAGAATTTAAACATTTAGAAATAATAAACTTTCTAAAACATGCTTTTTAAAACAACATTACTTTTTTTATCTTATACTTAAAAATTTACCTTGAAACGTACTTGGTATTCAGAGAAATATACTTCCCTTCACATTCTTCTTTAAATCTTCAATTCAACAGTTGAATCAATTTCCAAATTGATTTCCAATTTGCTCCCTTTATTACAAAATCCACTAATTTCCGATTTTATTTCTTAATTATGATTTAAAATATTTTTAACTGAATATACCATTTTTAGATTTCTCAAATTACTTCGTAATCCTTTTAAATAAATTTAAAACCTTAAATTTTAAAATAAATCTTTATTCCTTTAAAATAATATCACTTAGTTTTACAATTCATTAACTTCTGTTTATTTCAAAATCTTTTTCTTTTCATATTCGAAGTTATTTATTAGTATTTTAATATCATTTCCGTTTCTTTCCATTCATTCTTAATTTATTCCAATTTTCCCATAATTATTTCGCTTACAAATTCACTTCTTTTGTTTTCTTTCTAAAATCCAATTTATATATTTTTGGTGACTCGTTACACCCAAATATATCCAATCAAACCATAGCATTCCATATTCAATATAATTGATCATAGAATATCAATAATCACAAATAGAGAATATTAAATAATTTAAATAATTGTTGAGGGGTCCAGTTGGATCCCTCCAACCTATCTTCCCTGCATCCACTGACGTTAGCACAACATAAATACCAATACCACTTCGAAGTGGAATATCACAGTATATGGGTTAATATATAATATTTGCTATATAATGCAGGAAATCAAACATTCTAGGATATAGTATATACTATAATATAGCGCATCAATGAATTCAACCATTCAACCAATTATCTAAATTTAAACATTTAAAATTAAATTTAAATTCAGCTGAGTGAGGTTAACTCACCTTTGCCTTTTTATTTTGCAATTCAACCCAACTAGTTGTTTTCTTCATGATTCCAGGCCTTGAATACATATTATATGATTTTATTAATATTTGAACAATCGAATAAATAAATTTCCAGTTGATAAATTAAATTTAATTAACAACAAATTTTATTTAAACTAATTTTCGTCTACTAAATTAGTTTCAGAAAAACACATACACTAATATAATGATGTGCATTACCGTTTTAACTTTCTATATCCCATTGTCTTATTTATACATTTTCCTGCTTGCACTATATATATTTAAACTAAACTATGAATGTTAAAATTTTTTTTTTTCATGTACCACATAATAAATTTATATTTTCAAACTTACATAAAAAAATTAATAAAAGGAATAACTTACCTCCCTATCGGCCGGAAATAACGCCGACCATCGACAACCACTGCCAATCACGAGCGCGACCCCCAACTCACGATGCTACCAACCCTAGTTCAAAGCTTCGGGTCGCACAACATCCCGAGTTGAACAACTCCAATCACCTGCGTGCGCGACGAACGACTATCAAATCAAGCCGTCCATCTCGATCTTAGGCCACTTCGGCAAATCGAACATCCCACCCTCTCGAGTCGCACGTCCCGCCGCACTTCCTCTTTAAGATCCAATTTTCAATTCGATCGCCATGGTTGGGTCGCCCCTCTTAACGACCTCGCGAGCTTCCACAGAGTCGTCCATGAATTGATTTTGAAAAGTATGGTTCGATCGATTATCAGAAATTGGAAAGGGAAGGAAAGCCATGGTTTTACTTGAGAACAAAATCGAGCAAGGGTTGCAAACCTTCGGTCGCGATTCTAAAAAAAATCTCGAACGCGGTTTCAAATCTCAACAGAATTCAAAGGGGAAACAGGAAAAGGAAACTTGATTGAAGAAGTAAGACTACCTGCTATTCATTACCCTTTTTTTTGAACTAAATTGAAAAGAGAAAGGGTAGGCGATTTAAAGTTGAAGGGGACGACATTATTCAGAGCTAGGGAGCGGCGCCTTCAGGGTTAGGTCGGTTTTGAACAGAGATAGGTTGGCTACGATCTGACATTTATTTGACTGGTCAAGCTGTACAATACATATGATATTATTTAAATTTAAGTTGTCTCTAAAATGTAGCTTAAAATTTTGACATCGTCTCGAGACGTGCTGCCAGGTGTGACGGTAGCTAATTTTCGACTCATGAAAGTCGACATTAATACGTCCACTGTATCAACCGCCGAGCAAACGAAGGCCGAAAAACTGTACCGTTAGGGTTAAAGAAGAGGTAGAAGATAGAAGAAGAAAGAAAAAGCAACAGAAACAATATCAGAATCTCACGATCGCAGCGTAACAACATCCAATTGATAAATGAATAATCTTTAAATCAAAAGAACTATATTAGTTATTACATCACATCACATCACATTATTAGAGTTTACAACAACAAACAGCAGAAAAGAAATACTATATACTAATTGATACGCCACGCTATCCAGCTTGCTCCTGATCTCCACAGCAACTCCTGAATTCCAGAATGACCTGATAACCTTACTCTAGACTGCCCGTGTTAAAATTGGTGGGCACCCAGAGTTTAGGAAGGAAACAATAAACTCCAAGTCAGTCATGGGACTGGTGTGAGAACTTAAAACAGTTTATCTTTAAAAACTAACAAAGAAATATTTTCGTGAGAACTGAAAACAGTTTATCTTTAAAAACTAACAAAGAAATATTTAAAATAGATCCGTAATGCTTTTGAAAATGTAACTACCATAAGTCCTCCTGCCACACACACAATGCAAACGCAGAATTGGAATAGATTTCTCCTTATGATAGTCGAACATGCTTGATACGCAAATTTCTTTGATATTATCACTATAATTTCATAGTGCAGGATAACATTTCGAAAGTACAATATTAATCTTAGCCAGTACAGGTACCATTATAGTATGCCTACTATAGCTACCATATTAAATGGCAGGTTCTACAATTAAAACCGTACAAGGCTCGTATTGTTTCTTTGGATTCCCAACAAATGGTCAGGCCAAGGAACTTCCCATTGCCACATGGAAACGCCTCTGGAAAGATGCCCCGAGATCCTAACCGGATCTCTGCCAACACAAGGCCGGGTTACCCCTTGCTGGGTAACAACTGACACCGAGAAGCCAAGTGTAACACAAGGCCGGGTTACCCCTTGCTGGGTAACACAAAGCCAGCTGTAATGAGCCGATCATAAGCCACCGAGAAGGCCGACTATAGCCGAGGCAGCTCATTACGGCGTTCGGCTCGCCAGCGACTGTGAATCGATTATAAGCCCAAACATAAGGTGTGGCCAGCCAAGGACAGTTCACAGTTGACGATTGGCACCCGCGCTAGCCGGCCACGGTAAATCGAATAATACCCACGATTACGGGCCATAATGGCCCGGGTAGTTACTATGCACGATCTCGGCTCCGATGTGTCTTAAGTACGGCTGTGGTAAAAAAGAAAACTCCCTGCGGAGGCGTAAGATGGGTGACGAATGTCTCCAAGACCCACAGCTAGGGAAAGTGACTACAAAACCCGTTTTCCACGAACTTAAGTGCATCGAAGGCCTTCCGTGATTGGAAGTTTTACTATTTCTTATATTTCCATTTTATTTATAAAAACTTTCCTCCTATCCTCTATAACGATCACTAAAGTACAGGACACAAAATGGGAGACACTCGCTCGTGGAAATGAGAACGCACAACTGGATAACAGGTCGCTCAGCTGCATTCCATCCTCAATCACTCAAGACATCCAAAGCTACCGTCCACAACTAAAACATGAAGGGAGGTACTTCCTTTTCTTGTACATAAACATGTAGCTATAGCCTGTTCACTCATCACACTAACATTGCGAGATGTGAAATTATATTTTAAGCATGTGTTTAGCATCAAACACGATTAAAGCACATGCATATACACAGCTATATTTCTTATGCAACACATCAAAATAACGACAGCATTCAAATATGACAGAATCAGCTTATGTTATAAAATTATATAAGAATGAAATCATTCGCTACAATGACATAATTACATAATTACAGCCTGAAAGTACATTAATGTTTTGGACTAGTACATTCAGGAATGCCAAGTAAATCAAAAAGTAGTCAGCTGCAGCAGGGCTCCGCCTCTATCCTGCTAGCCCTCCGGGACCTACTTGACCGCTGGATCAGAGCCTCCAGCATGCTGGCCAGAGGTCCCATCTGTCCAATGCGGAAGAAGAATCCATCAGATAAATGATACGCAATCAGGTTAAGAAAAGATTGAGAGGGAAGACTTACGAGCATCTGCTACCTGATCATCATCACACAACTGCACACCCACTTCCTCGGCGGTGAGCAGCCGCATGCCTTCCTTCACTGCCACTTTCTCCTCCTAAGTAAACTGGGCCGTGACCACATCCATTCTGAAAGCTACACTACCCTCCTTATCCGCCTCGGCCTTGGCCTCCTCCAAAGCCCGGAGATATATCCTAGCCATGACCCGGGGATAATCGTCCATCCAGGACAGGTTTGCCTGCTTCCAAGTACGGAAGTACATGTCCTGGAGCATCTCATCCATCATCCCCTCGTTCTCCTCAAACACCCTCATCCGGGCCTCGGAAGCCGACAGCCTTGCAACGGCAGCATCTCTCTCTAATCGGTATCTTGAGCAGTCAGCCTGAAGGGATTTCCGTATCGCCTCCATCTCCTCCTTCAGCTTGGCTTGAGCAAGCTCTACGGCCTCAAGCCTCCCATATAACTCCTCTATCTGCTCAAGATCCGCTCTCTGAACCTCATCCACCGTGGTAATGGCCATATCGATTCGTTCCTTGTAGGTGGCCTCCATTTTTCGCAGCTTGGCTCTGCTAGCCTCCTCCATAGTTTTCTTTAGCCGCCTGGAGGCCGCCGCATGCTGGGAGATCTGAATGGCCTTATCGGCAAGCTGTTTGGCCTGATCGGAAACCATAAGCCGCGGTCGAATGTTAGCACTTCCGATTTCCTCTCCAGCCTTGACAAGTCGGGCGTGATGCCCCATAAGCTTCTTGGTCTCTTCAGCCACCCGATCGATGTTTGCCTTGGCCTCATCCCCCGTAGTCACAATCCGAGTGGTCAACAAGTCGAGATCCAAAGACTTAGCCTCATCAAGCACCCTTACCATAGGATTGCGGGGTAGGAGGTGCTCACTGGTAACCTCATCGAAGAAAACATCATGAGAACTCGGGTCTAGATCTAGATGACCCGCAAATGGGTTACGAGCCAAGCCGGGACGATCAACATGAGTAACGGAAGGATTCTCTGATGGATGCGGAGATGGTATGGACTCAGTATCCTCCCTCGTGATGTCATGAATTGGCTGGGTTGGGGGCTGAGGTCCAAGTGAAGGTTCGAACATGGAACGCCTCCTCTTTCTCTTTTGGATATCCTCTTCAATAACTCCGAGAAGAGGACGGTAGCCGACTATGCCCCCGGAACGGTCAGTCGAAGGCTTCGGTTTATCAAAAGCTTTAAAGAGTTTGAATTTCTCGAGGCAGTGCCGAATGTCTGATGTCTTGGCCGCCTTATCCGTGCCTGGAATAAAAGCCAAGTGTTACAAGCGTGCATGAGACTATAATCCAAGAAACATGTGAAGTTAAAAGAGAAGTCGAAAATTCACCTTGAACCGCCGGAGTTGCCCTAGCAGAAATGCTCTCAGAAGATGGACTGGCACAAGTCCCGGCCTTATCAGATTTCTTCGGTTTCTCCACCAAGGCCGGCCCTTCCTCCAACCCCTCAAAGGCTTGGCGGAAAGCATCATCCGTCCACTCTTGAATCTCACCCGCTTGCCCAGAGGTCAAGGCACAAACGCCACTACCACCCTGTCCTTCGCCACCGTTATCACCATCACCTTCTCCATCACCTCCGCTCTCCTCCTCGCCTCTTTCCTCCTTTCCACTTTCCTCCTTCGAAATATCTGGGCACGTGCTGGCAGAGGGTCCATCAGATTTCTTAAGCTTCTTCCCCCCGACGACTGGAGGTATCGAGAAGGGCCTCCTCTTGCTAATCTTTGTCGTGGGCCCTCCTTTGGCTTTGGCAGCTCTTTCCCCAGCCGTATCCCTCTGCTTGACCACAGACTGATGTGGTAGAATCAAGTTGTGTTCCAGGAGAGTGGCATTCCTGATTAGGTAAGAAGCTGACCTATCCCTTCCCGAAATGGCCTCTATCTCCGCGGCCATCTGAACCAGGTGATCGTTCTCCACAACCGCAAAGCCACCTGTCGCTAGCAAGAAATAAAAACACATAAGAAGAAGCATCTCAGTCAGAACAGAAATTATAAATAAGCTTCAACTTACAGCCAGAGGTGAAGCGGTGGATCGAAACAGTGTCAACCTGGACGAAGAACCATTCCTTCTTAAACATGGTGAACTTTGAATACAAGTCCAGGACCGACTTGAAGGAAACGGTCGATTCCAAGCTGATGTATGGAGACCCCTTCTTGTAACCCCTCAAGTTATATAGATATCGAATTTCCCGGCTAGAAGGGGGCGCCCGTACTTTCTCTAGAAAATCATGAATAGGCACACCAAGATAGCGTAGGAGTGGGCTGGAGCTGGAAGGGGGCCACCTTCAAATAGGTGACGAAGCTAACTATCCAAGCATTGATTGGAGGAATGGCCCCACACATGTAGTAGTACCTACTATAAGCAAAGTACCCTTCAGGGGGATTATATGGCATGACCCCCTCCCTTGGCAACAACATGCGTGCTCTATCAATCCCAAAGGAGCGGGAGATAACATCAAGCTGCTCCTCTCTGAGAGAGCTCGGAAAGCAATCAGGAGGAGAGTTCAGAAGCTCTTGGGGACCATACCCATCTACTAGCGATCTCGGGGTGGGTCCACGACGTTCCGGTCCTGGCTGGGCTGGGGGCACAACGGGGGACTCTCGTCTATCTGTAGATTTTCTCTTTTCTGATCGAGTTTCCACTTTGCGAGAAATTTATCTATAACACCGAAAAAACATATTGTTAGAACAAGGAGTATGGAAATACAAACAAACAAGTACATGCAGCCTGGAGTCTTATTCGCAATTCGAAACATAAAAGCTCGAGACCAAAGACCATTCGGCCTCACACTTCTCAAACTCATTCGGTAGTTCAAGGACAAAAGGTCATTCGGTATTTTGGGGGCCACGAGCTCATTCGGTAAACCACAGCTTTCAGGTACATTCGGTACATGAGGCCCCCGAGCCCATTCGGTAATTGAAAATAAGAGTTCATTCGGCAGAGTAGATCCTCACCTGGCTCGGTAAGAACTTGATTCGGCTAACACGTTTATTCGGCAGGGATAATAGTTTGATTTGGTAAAAAAAGGGGAGTGGTTCGGCTGATGAGGAAAAATAGAGGCATTAGGCCCCTATTTATAAGCAAATAACAATAGCCGGACCACTTGGTTCGACGCTGGAGACCGGATGAGAACATCCAAGCTTAAAGCAAAGCACGCCATGTGCATGCACATGCCCTACTTTAGGGGCAAGTGTTGGGTGAGTTTCGACCGGCTCCTTCCCTACCACCAAACCATCTCTCGCCGGACCGGCTCCACACCATCCCCACCGAACCACCTACCTCCCAAACAACACCGGACCAACCCACTCACAAGGCACCACCGAACCAACCCATATCCTCACCACTACCGAACCATCTCCTCTCCAAGCAATGTCGGACCACCCATCATCTTCCACGCATAGCCGAACTAGAGTGCTACCAAACCAACTCCACTTCCCTTCCTAGCCGAACCAACTCCACTTCCATGTGCTACCGAACCAGAGTGCAACCGAACCAGAACCTATTCCAACCATCAACTACCGGACCACAGTACTACCGGACCAAGGCATATCGAATCAACACTACCAGGCCAGATTGCATCAACCTTGGCCCACCAGCAGCTATATACATCGAAGACCCCTGCCCCCAGCCTCACTCTATAAATAGAGGGGCATGGATACAACAATGGAGACAAGTTTGAGAGCTCAAGCACGGATAGAACTTTCAAACAACTTTCAGTTACTTGTAATCAAAGCTTTGTACTTGTAATCTGAATAGAAGAGGAGAATAACATATAAAGTGGACGTATGCACGTTCTCGCCGAACCACTATAATTCCGTGTGTCTTTTACAATTTAGTCCCTGCTTTTTATATATTTTCATAAATCACCCAAATCACTAAGAACAACGTATAATCAACTAAATCATACGACTTGGAGGTGTTTGCCCATTTTTTGTGCAAACATTATTCTTTATGGAAAACATTCTCTTAAATGCATTCATTTGAGTCAAAATGAATGTTGCGTAAAACACAGTTACGACAACCCAAAATCACTAGTATAGGGATTCGAAATTAAGATAGATATATAAATCACAATACTACATAAAACATTTCCTTTCGAAAACCATTTACTATAACAACAATGTTATAGTCCATCTTTTCCTTATTTCTCGAAAACGTCTATTTCAATAATGAATATTGAAATCTATGGTTTCGATCCTTAACACATTTTTAAACAACTTCAAATCGTTTTAATTCTATTTAAAATATCACTTCCTAAAACATTTATTTAATTTATTATTCACTGTCCAAAATCGTGAATATAAATCGTTTACCAAATTCAACACTTCTACACATTTTATTTAAAGGATTATCCACTGTCCAAAATCATGGATATACTTCCTTTGATAAGCTATAATAATTAACTTATCAAAATAAGTCGATTTCGGAATTATAAAACAAGGTTTATAAATTCCATTTATACTTTATAACAACTACAACTTATGAAATCCCTTAATTAACAAATTCTATTTATATCTCATTTAAATGCCAAAATCCAATTTTCAAGTTAATTAATTATAAATCTTTTATTTTACAAAATCTATTCATTTTATAACTTCACAATTTATAAATCTATAAATTTCATTCACTTATGAAATCCATTTATACTTCATTTTAACACTTATAAAAGTTCGTTTTATAATTCCAATATTTTAATTTATAAATATCAATCTTATAAACCTTTTTTATAAACCGTTTATAATAATTCCAAAAATCTCAATTTAAACTATTTTATGAAATTCATTAACTCCATATTTCAAAAATCAATTTTCAACTATATTTCTCAAAAATAATAATTTCTATAACATTAAAATTTTAACATTTATTTAATTAAAATGAATCAATTCCAAAATTTAATAAAACGTATACTTTCAAAAATCACTTTAAAAATCCTTTTATATTCAAAATCGTTGCTTTAACATTTTTAAAACTAAAAAATAGGCCCAATGCCGCAACAACGCTAAATATAACAATCACGGCATCCAAACATCATAAATCATATAATAACAGAATATATCACAATATCTGTAAATAAATCAATACGGGTGAGGAATCCAGTTGGATCCCTCCAACCAGTTTCCCTGCATCCACATATGTTAGCACAATACCAATTCCATTTCGAGACGGAATATCGCGGTATATGGGTTCATATAAAATGTTATCCGCTATTATGCGGCGCAATGGGGTCTCATCCGCTATATAATGTGGGGAAATCAACTCCAAGTACATATATAATACCAATTCCACTTCAAGATGGAATATCGTGGTATATGTGTTTAATAAATAACAACCGCTTAATACACGACGTATAGGGTCTATTTCAAAACAATAGATACTAATTTATCATCCAAGCATAAAATCAAGCAATTTTAAATTTAAATATTTTAAAATTTAAATAGAAACAATTTCGATTGAGTGAGAAGTTCTCACCTTGTTTCAATAACGGTTCTAGCATTTTATTTCGAATAAAATTAAACGCACGTTTAATTTTACCCGAAATTTACACTAGCTCCAATCAACTCCAATCATCTCCATCGCGCAGCGTTCGTGAATACGATTGCAACGCAAGTTGTTTCGTAAATTTTTGACCTCATATGAAAGAGTTATTGCGTTTTAAAATTTACATGAATTTAAATATAATTAATATTTACAATTTCTTTTATATATTCCAAACCCTTATTAAATCTGGCCGTAGATTTCAAGTGCATAGATCCTGGCCGCAGGTTCCTTCTTCTCCCTCCATCAGTAAAACGCGACCGAAACTTGAACCCAAGCCACCGTAAATTCGTGAATTTTCGAGCCAGATACCCTCGACTTCATGTTGATCGAACAACACCGTCATGAAGGCAACACCCTTGCTCGCCATCACCTTGAAAATCACCAAGCTCGGTCATCTCCTCTGACATGAAAACGAGCTCGAACGTGATGCTTCAAACTGAAATTGTCGTCTATCTACTACCCCGATCTAGATCATAGCCGTTAGCATTATAGATCTCGATGCCATCTTTGATTTTATAGTTGAAAACTTTTCATAAAAGGGGATGGATTTAAAGATATTAGAGGAAGAAGATGGAGTTTTTTTTCGGCCATTAAAATGTTAGGTGGCGGCTGTATCATTTTGACCTAGGGTTTGATTATTTTTGCAAAAGTGAATATTTGCGGTCCTTTTATACAAAAATGGCAACACGCACTTTTCATCCAAAATTTTCGGAACTCCAAACGAAGCATGCCGCCTGGCATTCATAATGTTTTACCCCCATTCCGAACGCAATGGAATAAATATCGGGAGCCAATTCGATCAAATTTGGAAGATAGGTTTTTGAATCAAATTATTTAAATTTAAATTCACTCAAACCGATTTCTACGCGTTTTAGCTTGCCTCGGACAAACCGCAAATCCGATTGACACGAAATTTAAAACCATTCAATAATATAACAATACGGATCCGATGAAACTGGTTTCGTCGAAATTCGAGACTGTTAAATGACTATTTTAACTTGTCAATTAAATATTAAAATATTCAATTTCCACAAATTAACTTTTAATTCAATTTTAAAAGTTCTATAACATCATTCTAACTCCAATATGATTAAATACAACTTTATAAATCAAATTTGATCACATTAAACCCAATTTCCAATTATTTCTGTAATTTCATATATTAATTTATCGATTTAATTCTCCAATTAAATTCTTATATTCAAAATAAAATTTATTCATCTTATTAAATTTACTTATTAATATTTAAAATCAATTAAATATACGAATTTCAAATGATAGAAATTCTGGGTCGTTACAAACTTCCCCCCTTAAAAGAATTTTATCCTCGAAATTACCAAGTAAGAAAAAGTTACGGAATCCATTAACTTTTTAAACATCTATTCAAATTAAATTTCAAATTCACTTAAGTGTTTAACTTTCCAAAAATCCAATAGTTAAACTTATTACAATAACTTTACCAAGTTTTCAAATCATACTTTGTTATCCTTTCAAAAGTACTAATATCGTTTAACTTTTCACTCCAAAATCAAAGTTATAGTTTTCACAAATTTTCCAAAATTCCCAAATTTTTTCTAACTCCTTAAATTTTCAGAAAATTTCGCCATAGTCTCCTTTGCGCGGCTCGATCCGAAAAAAAAATGGCAATATATGTATCACAAATATACGTCTCGTCAAAGTAATAAGGCATCCCGCAGGGAAAAAAGTGTAAAAGTACGATATGTAATCCGCGATATGTACCTTATATATTAGTAGCGAGCATATACGGCTAATATAGCGCGAAAGCGAGCTCCAAATGCGAAGCAATGCGCAATCTGCACCTATTAAACACTCAACAAACAAATGAAAACATGTATACAGAAAATAATATCGATATACAAAATATACCAACAACTATATATGTCAATATAGCAAATGCAATAGCATTCAACTAACATCCATAACCAAATCAATACACTTTCATTTCTCATTAATATTTAATGAATTGGTTTTTCCAATTTAAATCACATTTGATTCATTAACATTGGATTTACTAGCATTCATTCATATTCAATTTCAATTAGTTTGCATTCACTAATTTATATTCAAGTTTGTTCACTTCCAAATCAAATTCAATTCTATTTAGATTTATTTACTTCCAATTGAATTCAATGATTTTATAGCTTTCATTTTCATTTATTGAATTTCATATGAATTTTCTATACAATCTACTAACAACCAATGTAAAACCAACTTAACCAAATTTGTTTAATTCGCTTACATTCATTCAATTTGGTTCTTCACTTTTAATTAGCTTTAATGAATTAACACTTACATTCTTTATTTCATATCAGTTTATTTACATTCAGTTGATTTACATTCAATTCATTCATTAAGTCAATTGCTAATTCATTTAACAAATAAGGCTGAATTTCATTTATATAACTCAAGTCCACATCATACTTAGTTCACTTTATTATTTTACCTCGATACCAAAATCAACTTCATTCAACATTACTTAAGTTATATTCCACTTCAAACATCATTTGTTTAACTTATCTTAAATTTCCACTTATAAATCCAATTCAGATTCCAATTCCAGTTCTATTTACTTACAAATTAAAAACGGTTTTCAATTTCATTTTCTTGCACTTGCAAATTTTATTTATTCTTTCACAAGTTATTTTCCAACTTAATAATTTTATTCCAATCATTTTATATAACATTCCAGAGTCTTTTCAATCTTTCAAAACCATTTTTGAAACCAATTCAAATTATCCTTTGAATTGCAAAACCCAAACCCAAATTTTTCCAAACAACTTCCATTTAAAACAACTTGGCCGCAATCCCTCTTTTGGAAACCCAAAAATGAACACCGATGATGTCGCGATCATCATCGAAATTATTTTCCAACGACCGAAAAGAGTTTGAGCTTTCATCCTTTCAAAACAATTTTCCAAAATTCTTGAAAATCATTTTCAAACTTAAAATGGAATTTAATCTTTTCCAAATTGCAAACCCTTTCAAAACATTTCCAAATATTCCTCTGGAATTTTACTTCAAATTACAAATCACATTTACAATTTATATTCTCCAATTCTATTTATATGTGAATTTATTTCTTAACTTTGGAGTTACGATTTCAATTTCTTTTTGAACGTTAATGATAATAATTTAATATCGTCACTTTCTAGCAACCCAGCAATTATATATTATAATTATTCATAGAATTTTGTTCTCTTTTATATACGAAAATAATTTTGGTAAAATTATTTCATTTACCCAAATTTTAAAACGATATCATGTCGAATTTGTTCTGTACAAGTGTTTAGAGATTCCTATTAATAACGTTAATTACTCGTATTGACCAGAGTCCATATACCAGTCAACAAACCAATGAACAAAATATAAAACAATTTTTATATATTTACTAACAAATACGCGCTCATATCTATTATTACACTCACACTCATTCTAGAGTACTGCTCACTCTATCTCTAATGAGTAACACCCAACAGAGCCAAGGTTGTCGCTTAACCAAAAGCTCTGATACCAAATGTGACGATAGCAATTTTTTGACTCACGAAAGTCGACATTAATACGTCCACTGTTTCAACTGCCGAGCAATCGAAGGCCGGAAAACTATACTGTTAGGGTTAAAGAAGACGTAGAAGATAGAAGAATAAAGAAAAAGCAATAGAAACAATACCAGTATCTCACGATCTCAGCGGAAGAACATATAATAGATAAATGAATAATCTTTAAATCAAAAGAACTATATCAGTTGTTACATTACATCACATTACATTATCAGAGTTTACAACAACAAACAGCGGAAAAGAAATACTATATACTATTTGATACTCCATGCCATCCAGCTTGCTCCTGATCTCCATAACAACTACTAAATTCCAGAATGACCTGATAACCTGACTCTAGACTGCCCATATTAAAATTGGTGGGCACCCAGAGTTTAGAAAGGAAACAATAAACTCCAGGTCATTCATGGGACTGGTGTGAGAACTTAAAACAGTTTATCTTTAAAAACTAACAAAAAAATATTTTAAAATAGATCTACAATGCTTTTGAAAATGTAATAACCATAAAGCCTCCGGCCACACACACAATGCAAACGCAGAATTAGAGGAGATTTCTCCTAATGATAGTCAAACATGCTTGATACGCAAATATTTTTGATATTATTACTATAAGTACAAAGTGCAGGAAAACATTTTGAAAGTACAATATTAATCTTAGCCAGCATATGTACGATTATAGTATGCCTACTATAGCTACCATATTAAATGGCAATTTCTACAACTAAAACCGTACAAGGCTCGTATTGTTTCTTTGGATTTCAAACAAATAGTCAGGCCAAGGAACTTCCCATTGCCACATGGAAACGCCTCTGCAAAGACGCCCCGAGAAACTAACCGGATCTCTGCCAACACAAGGCCGGGTTACCCCTACTTGGGTAACAATTGACACGAATATGCCATCCCCCGGTCGCAACCGACCTAAATCCTGGGATTCACCAACAACCACAAAATAATAAGTTTGCAGCAACAGCATAGGTTAAGTATCAGGGCTCCATACAATAATACCACCTCTATCCAAAAGGAATGACATACATTAAGGGGGCGCTATCCCCTAATAACCTTGCCGCATCTTTCCTGTTTTGACCATTACCGGGGTGTGAGGTCCAACGAAGTCTCGCCCACAAAACTACGCTTTTCATAAAAGCCACGCTTTGATCAACAAATGCTCAGCAGCACTTCTTATGCCACATTGCCAAATCGGGAATGTATCACTAGTAACCATCAACTACGTAACCTCTGAGCTCGTACGTCTCAGAGAAGGGTGTTATGCTAAGAGAATAAATTCTCCGCCACCAACAGAAATATATTTGACAGAAACCAGCTTTACATCTCAAATTGTAATGTCAGACACACATTTATACAAGTTCGTTCCGGGATCGAACGGAATCGAAGGCACTTCCAAAGAAGCCCTTGCAATCCGGATATTCACTAATCACTACCGGACTTCCCATCACAAAGGGTGATAAATTCTCTATATCGGAGATCAGTCGATGTATAGTCATTCGACGGTAATCCTTCCGTTTACGGAAATATCCAGTCTTCAACACCGGTCTTCAAATGCTATCCATTTCGACATATCATTGTTCGGAATAGGATTTATGACGCAAAGGTCCTTTCCCGGCTAAACCGAATAACGAGCGCTTATTTTAAAAATAAGTGTAGCATTCAAATTCAAGCAAATCACAACAAATACCCATTTAAAGGTAAATATTGATAGTCGGTTATTTAACTATCAAGGCCAACAAACGAATATCCAGTACCATAACAATCACTAGGCCCTTTTTACTAATATTCCATAAATTAAATAACTTGCAAGATATCCACTTCAATTTATCTTTAAAAGGATCTTTTCTCTAAACCCTTTCAATTTCTACATTGGAAAACATTTCCAAATACTTATTTAACAATAAATAATTCACAAATTCATTTATTTTCAATACTTAGAAAATATTCAATATACTTAAATCACAATTTAGTATATATTTTATTCTTTAAGGAAAACATTCTCATAAATGCATTAATTTGAGTCAAAACGAAGGTTGCGTAAAGCACTGTCACGACAACCCAAAATCACTAGTATAGGGATTCGAAATTAAGATGGATATATAAATCCCAATACTACATAAAACATTTCCTTTCGAAAACCATTTACTATAACAACAGTGTTATAGTCCATCTTTTCCTTGTTTTTGGAAAACGCCTATTTCAACAATGAATGTTGAAATCTATGGTTTCGATCCTTAACACCTTTTAAAACGACTTCAAATCATTTTAATTCTATTTAAAATATCACTTCCTAAAACATTTCTTTAATATATTATTCACTGTCCAAAATCGTGAATATAACTCGTTTACCAAATTCAACACTTCCACACATTTTATTTAAAGGATTATCCACTGTCCAAAACCATGGACATACTTCCTTTAATAAGCTATAATAATCAATTTATCAAAATAAGTCGATTTCGGAATTATAAAACAAGGTTTATAAATTCCATTTATATTTTATAACAACTACAACTTATGAAATCCCTAAATAACAAATTCTATTTATATGTTATTTAAATGCCAAAATCCAATTTTCAAGTTAATTACTTATAAATATTTTATTTTACAAAATCTATTTATTTTGTAACTTCACAATTTATAAATCTATAAATTTCATTCACTTGTGAAATCCAGTTATAGTTCATTTTAACACTTATAAAAATTGGTTTTATAATTCCAATATTTTGATTTATAAATATCAATCTTATAAACCATTTTATAAACCGTTTATAACAATTCCAAAAATCTCGATTTAAACTATTTTATAAAACTCATTAACTCCATATTTCAAAAATCTATTTTCAGCTATATTTCTCAAAAATCATAATTTCTATAACATTAAAATTTTAACGTTTATTTAATTAAAATGAATCAATTCCAAAATTTAATAAAACGTATACTTTCAAAAATCACTTTAAAAATCCTTTTAAATTCAAAATCGTTACTTTAACATTTTTAAAACTAAAAAATAGGCCCAATGCTGCAACGCGCTAAATATAACAATCACGGCATCCGAAACATCATATATCATATGATAAAAGAATATATCACAATATATGTAAATAAATCAATACGGGTGAGGAATCCAATTGGATCCCTCCAACCTGTTTCCCTGCATCCACAGATGTTAGCACAATACCAATTCCGTTTCGAGACGGAATATCACAGTATATGGGTTCATATAAAATGTTATTCGCTATTATGTGGCGCAATAGGGCCTCATCCGCTATATAATGCGGGAAAATCAACTCCGAGTACATATATAATACCAATTCCACTTTAAGATGGAATATCGCGGTATATGTGTTTAATAAATAACATCCGCTTAACATACGGCGTATAAGGTCTATTTCAAAACAATAGATACTAATTATCATCCAAGCATAAAATCAAGCAATTTTAAATTTAACTATTTTAAAATTTAAATCGAAACAATTTCGATTTAGTGAGAAGTTCTTACCTTGTTTCAATAACGGTTCCAGCGTTTTATTTCGAATAAAATTAAATGCACGTTTAATTTTACCTAAAATTTACACTAGCTCCAATCAACTCCAATCCAGCTCCATCGCGTAGTGTTCGCGAATACGATTCTAACGCAAGCTGTTTAGTAAATTTTTGACCTCGTATGAAAGAGTTATTGCATTTTAAAGTTTACAAGGATTTAAATATAATTAATATTTATAATTTCTTTTATATATTCCAAACCCTTATTAAATCTGGCCATAGGTTTCAAGTGCATAGATCGTGGCCGCAGGTTCCTTCATCTCGCTCCATCGGTAAAACGCAACCGAAACTTCAACCTAAGCCGCCATAAATTCGTTAATTTTCGAGCCAGATATCCTCAACTTCACGTCGATCGAACAACACCGTCACGAAGGCAACACCCTTGTGCGCCTTGAAAATCACCAAGCTCGGTCGTCTCCTCTGACATGAAAATGAGCTCGAACGTGATGCTTCAAACTGAAATTGTCGTCTATCTACTACACCGATCTCGATCATAGTTGTTCACATTATAGATCTCGATGCCCTCTTTGATTTTGTAGTTGAAAACTTTTCATAAAAGTGGATGGATTTGAAGATATTAGAAGAAGAAGATGGAGTTTTTTTGGGCCATTAAAATGTTAGGTGGCGGCTGTATCGTTTTGAACTAGGGTTTGATTATTTTTGCAAAAGTGAATATTTGAGGTCCTTTTATAGAAAAATGGCAACACGCACTATTCATCCAAAATTTTCCGAACTCCAAACGAAGCATGCCGCCTGGCATTCATAATGTTTTACCCCCATTTCGAACACAATGGAATATATATCGGGAGCCAATTCGATCAAATTTGGAAGATAGATTTTTGAATCGAATTATTTAAATTTAAAATTCACTCAAATCGATCTCTATGCGTTTTAGCTTGCCCCGGACAAACCGTAAATCCGATTGACACGAAATTTGAAACCATACAATAATATAACATTACGGATGTGATGAAACTAGTTTCATCGAAATCCGAGACTGTTTGAAAAATGAATATTTTAACTCATCAATTAAATATTAAAATATTCAATTTCCACAAATTAACTTTTAATTCAATTTTAAAAGTTCTATAACATCATTCTAACTCCAATATGATTAAATACAACTTTATAAATCAAATTTAATCACATTAAATCCAATTTCCAATTATTTTTGTAATTTCATATATTATTTTATCGATTTAATTATCTAATTAAATTCTTATATTCAAAATAAAATTTATTCAGCTTATTAAATTTACTTATTAATATTTAAAATCAATTAAATATACGAAGTTCCAATGACAGAAATTCTGGGTCGTTACACCAGGCATTTATAATGTTATACCCTTATTATGAACACAATGGAAAAGATTTCGAGTGCTAATTCGATCGTATGGAGAAGATAGCTTTTTGGATCAATTATTATATTGAATTTTCGGTATAAATCTCAACGCGTTTAGTTATCGTATGCTTACACAACAACTCCGATCAATACGAAATTTAAAATCCGATAATAATTCGATATTACGGATCAAATGGAGCTGGTTTCGTCAAATTCCAAGACTGTGCCTCGAAAGGCTATTTTTAAATTTAATTTAAACCATAAAATTTTGAAACTGAACAAACCACTGTTAATTTGAATTTTACAACTTCTATTATCCTCGGTACTATCAATATAAATTTTTCAAGCCTTCAAATTTTTTTAATAGGCTTAAAACTCCAAATTCAACAATTTACCCAACTTCACTTATTTAATTTAATAATTCAATTATCAAATAAATTGTGATATTCGTAATTCAAGTTAAAATTACACTATTGAGTATTTAAAATCAATTAAATATTCCAATTTTAAATGCTCGAAAATTGCAGGTTGCCACAATTTTTTTGAAAGTAAATTGTATTCATATAGAATTGGAAATCCAATGTAATATATATAAGTGAAACCAAATGATAAAATGGTTAAACAATTTTGTTAAGCAAAACGAGATATGAATTTGAGTAAGTGACGAAATTTGACTTTGGTAAAAGTTAAATAGAATTTACTTTAGAATTGGAATCTGAATTGGATTTATAAATGGAAATTTAAGTTAAGTTAAACAAATGATGTTTGAAATGGAATATAACTTAAGTGATGTTAAATGAAGTTGATTTTGGTATCGAAGTAAAATAATAAAGTGAATTAAATGGATGCGAACTTGAGTTATATAAATGAAATTCAACCTTATTTGTTAAATGAATTAGCAATTGAATTAATACATGGATTGAATATTAATCAATCGAATGTAAATAAATTGATATGAAAAATGAATGTAAGTGTTAATTCATTAGAAGCTAATGAAGTTGAAAAGAAAAAAATTGAATAATTGAATGGAAGTCAATTAGATATTAAACCAATTGGAAATTAAAATGTGTTGAACCAAATTGAATGTAAAGTAAATTAAACTGAACGAATTTGGTTGTATTGGATATACATTGATTGTTAGATTGTTGTTAGTTGATTATATAGATATTCATTTGGAATTGAATTGATATGGAAGGCTATGTAATTGAATTTGAATTGAAAGTGAACTAATGTGAATTGGTTGTAAGCAATTAAAATTTGTATCGAAACCTTATAAATTGCTTATGGGAATTATTTTGATTGCAATGCTTATGAAAACTATGTGTTTTCCATTGAAAATTAGTGAAATGTAAATGAATTTCCTATATATGTCACTTACATGTTTAAATTGAGTAAGTACAGTTACCGGGGCTGTAGTTGGCTGGATTTGGTCACGCTAAAATGCTAATAAATAACAACTTTGCTTAAAAATGCTAAAAAGGTACCCCTACGCAATAAAAATAGATAATATGAAATGTTTTTCTATTTTCCGAACGTGTGGGTCGATGTATATATACTTATATCTATTGTGATATTGCAAAAGCTCCTCCGTACAAGGGAGACTCTGCCAAAATTTTCCGTAAACTTTGGAAGTTAGAATTTTTTTTAAAATTTTTGAAAAATTTTTGTTAACGAAAAGTCAATTTCTAAATTGAAATGAAAATGTAGGAATTGAACTAGAAAAGTTTAACTATCGGATTTTGGAAGTTAAGAAATTAAATGAATTTGAAATCAAGTTGGAACGGTTTGTTTTTGAAGAAAAAAATTAATGGATTTCAATCTTTTTCTGACTTGGCAATTTCGAGGACGAAATTCTTTTAAGGGGGGAAGTTTGTAACGATCCAGAATTCCTGTCATTTGAAATTCATATATTTAATTGATTTTAAATATTAACAAGTAAATTTTATAAGTCGAATAAATTATATTTCGAATATCTAGATTTAATTGGATAATTAAATCGATAATTAAATATTTGAAATTACAAAATAATTAGAAATTAGGTTTAATGTGATTAAGATATGATTTGTAAAGTTGTATTAAATCATATTGGAGTTAGAATGATGTTACAGAACTTTTAAAATCGAATTAAAAGTGAATTTGTGGAAATTGAATATTTTGATATTTAATTAACAAGTAAAAATAGTCATTTTTCAAATAGTCTCGGAATTCGATGAAACCAGTTTCATTGGATCCCTAATGTTAAATTATCGTAAGATTTCAAATTTCGTGTCAATTGGATGTAGGGTTTGTACGGAGCAAGCTAAAACGCACTGAAATCGGTTTAAGTGAATTTTAAATTTAAATAGTCGATTTGAAAACCTATCTTCCAAATACGATAGAATTAGCTCCCGATATATATTTCATTGCGTTCGAAATAGGGGTAAAACATTATAAACACCGGGCGACACGCTTCGTTTGGAGTTCGGAATTTTTTTGGGTGAATAGCGTTATGGAATTTTCTATATAAGGACGTTATTATTCACTATTTTCATTAAAAACCAAGCTAGGGTTTCAGGCCGCCACCAACAGTATCAATGGCCGAAAATATTCATTTCTTCTCCTCTTAATCTCTTCCAATCCACTCGATATTATAGAAAACTTTCTGAAGCAAAATTGAAGGGCTTCGCGAGATCTTCAGATCCATACGGTTTAATTATCATCGGAGCATCGTGGTGGTCGCTAGAGGGCCGCGTTCGCCCACCGGTCGCGCACGTTTTTTGAAGCATATAAGCAACCGAGTTGATCATGGCTAACGACATGGGGGCGTGGTTTGATGGCGCACATCCTGGTGGTGTTCAATCGTCTCCTCCATATCGCTAGTGGCCACGGCAATTCAAGAAGCAAAGGTTGCCATAGGTTTGTTCGAACGTGATTACCTATTGGAGGAGAAGCAAATTGCAACGGCGTAGATTTTCTATAGCAAAAGGAACGGCCGGGATTTATGTTGAAAATTAAAATAAATTTATGATTAATTTATATATTTTAAATTCATTCAATCTTTAAAACGCTATAACTTTTTGATACGAGGTCTGTTTCGCACGAAATGACTTGCATTGGAATCGTATGGACGAATATTACGCGATGGAGCTGGATTGGAGTTGATTTGAGCTAGTGCGAATTTTGGTTAAAATTAAACGGCCGTTTAATTTTATTCGGAATAAAACACTGCAACCGTTATTGAAAGCAAGGTGAGAACTTCTCACTCAATAGAATTTGTTTCGATTTAAATTTAAAATAGTTAAATTTAAAATTGCTTGATTGTGTGATTGAATGATGATTGCTATCTGTTGTATTGAAATAGACCCTATACGCCGCATATTAAGCGGAGGTTATTTTATTAAACACATATACTGCGATAGTCCACCTTGAAGTGGAATTGGTATTATATATGTACTTAGAGTTGATTTCCCGCATTATATAGCGGATGAGACCCTATTGCGCCGCATAATAGCGGATAATATTTTATATAAACCCATGTATCGCGATATCCCATCTTGAAACGGGATTGGTATTATGCTAACATCTGTGGATGCAGGGAAACAGGTTGGAGGGATCCAACTGGATTCATCAAATAATTGATTTTGTTTCAATGTTGTGTGTTAATTATTTATAATCTCTGTGTGATTATCTTTGTGATTGAAATCGTTGAAGGCTAAAATTAGCCGAATATAATTTTTGGGATCGTTGGATACCGGAAATAAATAAAAGAATTTGATTTTTGAAAATTCAGGTTGAAAGTTATATTAAAATTCATTTTTAAGGATTGGATAAATTTAAAATAATAAATTCTAAAATAATAAATTTTATTTTTAATCTTATTGAATAAAATTTCAAAATATGGGAAAAGCATTAATAAATGGATTTCAGGTAATATTATTTAAAAGTTGAAGAAATTATTCAAAATACGTATTTTAAAGAGTTTGAAAAATAAAAGAATTTGTTTTCTTTAAAAGGAAATAAAATTTGAAATCCATTTGGGAATTGACTTTTGGTAATTGAATTTAAATCTGTTGAAAATACATTTGGAAATTTATTTGGTGTTTTGAAAAGAATTTGGAATCAATTTGAAAATTGATTTGGGGTTTAGTAGAAATTGATTTCAATTTGAGATTTGAATAAAATTCACTTGATGTTTAATTTCTTGGAAAATCAACATGGAATTTGATTTGGTTGCTTTTGAAATCAATTGAAAAATTGAATTGTTGTTGAAAGTGAATATTTGAAATCGATTTGAAAATCGTATATCAATAGATATTTTAGGAATGTGAATTCACGTGGAATTTACAAAGAAAAGACAAATTTGTTTAAAAATAAACATTGATTTATTTTTGAAGCGTGGAAATAAATTTACAGATTTGGAACGTAAAATTAAAGTAAATCGGTAAGGACTTATTTAATTGGTTTAAATGAACCATTTTGAAAATGAAAGTTTATTCTCCCTGGAAAGCCGAACAAAATTTCTGAATAGCTTTGAAGGATATATACATACATACATACATACATACATACATACACACACACAGATATATATATATATATATATATATATAATTCTAGAATTGTTTTTGAAAAGGATACCTTGGAGAAGTTAATTTCTTAAATTGTTTTAAATCCTTTAAGTGAAGATTTATTAAGTTTATTGTAGAAACGGTTATTTCTAAGATTTAATCAATAATTGTTTTAGAAAATAGTTATTTAAGTAGTTATACTCTATCTACTAAATATTATTTTGAAAATTAGTTTGGACTTATGTTAAATGTAGTATTGGTATAATATTTTTATCGCTAATATTTTAAGTAAAGTGTTTAAAGAAAAATAGTTTATTTCAAAGTGTTGTCCCGATATATTTTGCATAAGTGTTATAAATTATTTTAAAGTACTTGAACTCGGTAGATTTCCAGTGAAAATGAATAAATATTGAGAAATGTTTCCGCATAAGGAAAATGATTTGAAATTTGTTTTCAAAAGTTGTAAAGGTGAAAAGTAATTTGAAATTTGTTTTCAAATGGTTGAAGAGTGGAAAAATCTATCTTGTAAAGATATTTTTGGAAAATAAATAATTTGGAAAATTATTTGGAATATGGTGATGTTGTGCATATCTATTGATAGTTAAATAACCGACTATCAATATTTACCTTTAAATGGGTGTTTGTTGTGATTTGCTTGAATTTGAATGCTACACTTATTTTAAAATAAGCGCTCGTTATTTGGTTTAGCCGGGAGAGGACCTTTGGGTCATGAATCCCAATCCGAATAGTGATATGTCGTAATGAATAGCATTTGAAGACCGGTGTTGAAGACCGGATATTTTCAGAAACGTAAGGATTATCATCGAATGTCTCTGCATCGGCTGATCTCCGATATAGAGATTTTGTCACCCTTTGTGATGGGAATTACGGACGTGATTAGTGAATATCCGGATTTCAAGGGCTTCTTTTGGAAATGCCTTCGGTTCCGTTCGATCCCGGAACGGACATGTATGGATGTATGTCTGACGTTACAATTTGAGAAGTAAAGCTGGTTTCTATCAAATAAATTTCTGTTGGTGGCGGAGAATTTATTCTCTTAGCTTATCACCCTTCTCTGAGACGTACGAGCTCAGAGGTTATGTAGTTAATGGATACTAGTGATACATTTCCAATTTGGTAATGTGGCATACGAAGCGCTGCTGATCATTTGTTGATCAAAGCATAGCTTTTGTGATAAGCGTAGCTTTGTGGACGAGACTTCGTCGGACCTCACACCCCGGTAATGGTCAAAACAGGAAAGATGCAGCAAGGTTATAGGGAGTAGCGCCCCTTAGGGTATGTGCATTTCCTTCTGGATAGAAGTGGTATCATTGTATGGAGCCCAGATACTTAACTTATGTGGATGTCGCAAATATATATGACTTTGTGATTGTTGTTGGTTGAGGATCCTCGGTTAAAGGTTGTTTGCAACCGGGGGATGGCAAACTCATGTCAGTAGTTACCTACTTTTGCAGAGGTAACCCGGCCTTGTGTTGGCAGAGATCCGGTTTGGTTCTCAGGGCGTCCTGCCAGAGGCATTCCTATATGGCAATAGGAAGTTCCTTCGCCTGACCATTTGTTGGAAAATCCAAAGAAACAATACGAGCCCTATACGATTTTAGTTGTATAACCTGCCATGGAATGTGGCGGTAACCTGCTATTGAACATGGTAGCTATAGTAGGCATACGATAATGGTCGTATGTTGGCTAAGATTTATATTATACTTTCAAAATGTTTTCCTGCACTTTTCACTTATAGTAATAACATGAAAGAAATTTTTTTTGCGTATCAAGCATGTTTGACTATCATAAGGAGAAATCTCCTCCGATTTTGTGTTTGCATTATGTGTGTGTGCAGGAGGCCTTATGGTAGTTTCATTTTCCAACAGCATTGCGCATCTATCTTAAAATATTTCTTTATTTGTTTTAAGATAAATTGTTTTAAGTTCTCACACCAGTCACATGACTGACCTGGAGTTTATTGTTCCCTTTCTAAAATCTGGGTGCCCATCAATTTCCACACGGGTAGTCTAGAGTCAGGTTATTAGGTCATTCTGGAATTCAGGAGTTGCTGTGGAGCTCAGGATGCGAGCTGCTTGGCGAAATGTATCACTTGTATATGATATTATCTTTTCCGTTGTGTATTCAGTTTTGAGGGCAGGTTTATATAACTGTCCATTATTGTGTGGTGTTGTACATTGACTCTGATGATGTAATGTATAAAATGTACAGTTCTTTTGGTTTAAAAGATTATTCATTTAGATATTATATGTTGTTCCGCTGCGATTGTGAGAATCTGATATTGTTTCTGTTGCTTCTTCTTTCTTTCTTCTTCTACCTCTTCTTCTTTAACCCTAGCAATTCGGGTTCCCGGCTTTCGATTGTTCGGCAGTTGATACAGTGGACGTATTAATGTCGATTTTTGGAAGTCAAAAATAGCGAAACGTTACACAAACTCTATTTGATTCTGTAAATTATTGAAATATCTCATACTATATTGTACTCTTTTTCCTTCACTAAGATTTTTCCCATAGGGTTTTTCTTAGTAAGGTTTTTATGTGGCATTATTTTGATCCAGAAGTATCAAACTTCATTTGAAGAAATGAGAAAATAAGATATGTCATTGTGCTTTTTTTTCCTTCACTAAGAATTTTCCCATTGGGTTTTTCTTAGTAAGGGTTTTAATGAGGTAGTATATTGATCCTGAAGTATCAAACTCTTAGAAGGAATATCATTGTATGATATCTATGATCTCAAGTTGCACTATTTTCCTTATTCAAGGTTTTTCCATTAGGTTTTCCTAATAGAGGTTTTTTTAACGAGGCAACAGATAATATCTAGATTGATTGAACGAATAAGTGCAAGCAAGATAATAATGAAGGGGAGCAATCATCATACACATTACAAAAGAGACAATTTCAAGTTATCAGAGGATTCAAGATTTTGAAGATGCATATTCAAGGGGGAGTGTTATAATATAAATTGTTAATATGTTATATATTGTTTTGTATTTAGTCCCACATCATGGGATTAGTTCTATCCCAAGCTCCTAGGCCTTTATGTAAAGGTGCTAATGTAATGAAAATGGATTACTAATCTTTGAATGAATAAAATTGTTCTCTCTAATGGCTTCTGCTTTCTTTATTTTATAACAGTTTTTCTGTTTTTCATAATAATTATGTTGTTTGATACTTCTTTATTTTCTTAAGGCATTTTAGTAATTTTATTTATTACAATATGTTATCCGTTGATTGTTTTATTATTTGGTATATTAGATCGTTTAAAATCTTATTCCCATTATACTTTTAACTTTTACTTGAATTGAAACTCTTAGAACATTTGTATCCAAATTAGGATATTATCATCCCATCGTTTATGCTTTTTCTTTTGAAAATTATAATTATATACGTGCATCCACTTTCACATGTAAAAAGAAAACAAGGAAAAAAGCATAAAAGAAGCTTTCCATCATTCACTTTTTATTAACTTTAAGGATAAATTACAGAATATATAGATGAATGAAATAGCAATAACTGCAAGAAAAATAATTGTAAATAGTAAGTTATGGTTACTTTTTATTAACTTTTGGGCAGTAACATCCATTGTATTAGGAATTAAATATGCTTAAATTGATTACATGTTATCCCACCATCTCACTTAATATTTAGTGACTTTAAGGTATGAAAGCACGTACGCGAAGTCGAATATTAAAATTTTATTTTATTGACGTTTATATCTTACATAATGGATATGCAAAGATACATGAATAATCTAAAAGAAAATTTTTATACTCTCGTACCTTTCCAACTCATAAGAATTCCGGTGGAAACATGTATCACACCTATAACCGTGCTACCTCCATCTTGAATTTTGTTATCACAAACTACTTAATAATGGTATGTATCATAAATTTGTACATGACACTATTGGTAACACTACAATAAGGGCGCAGTGGAAAGGAGGCTTGGGTTCTGCTAAAATGACCCACGTTCGATTTTTACCATGCGCCTCTCCATCCTATATAAATTTACCCAGGGGTATGGGGCTTGGATCAGCGGACGACTTTACTATACCCTCCTCAGGAGTTTACTGGCCCGCCGGGTTCTCATGGGTTTTCAGAAGAAAAAAACACTATGACAAGAGCATACTTCATCTGCGACTCAATTTATAACAATTTTCAAAGCAAAATTTGAAGCACAACTTATGTGTTTATGGCTACTTATTTTTTTGAAATTGTAGATTTAAAAGCCTGTAGGTATATATGAGAACAATTTGAAGCAATAAAAAATTAGTATTGGAAAAAGAATTATATATTAGTATAAAATTAAAAGAATGGATAAAAAAGATAAATTTTTGTTTAACATTCTATGAATAAATCAGATAACAATTTTTTTTTAATAGTCCTATTCTTCATAACAAGAATTTACATATCACATTGTTACTATACTTTTTGACTTAGTCTCCTATTTGGATTCCTTCTCTTTTATAAGTCATTCTTCAAATGAACAACTTCAAAAAGGTTCTCACTCTTTCTCTCAGTAGAAATCCCAGTAAATTTCTGAATTTTATTTTGCACAAAATTCCACCCTATTTCTCCTTCCTCTATATATTATAATTGAAATAATTTAAGGGTATACGCATACCCGAGTTACCTTTTTTATTGAACTTCAATTATCGAGATTATTTTTCTTTTTCTACAAATACTAGGGTAAAATGTGACACATACATGAATTACTTCAGATTATATTTTTGAATGAATTCTAAATCGTATCACTAATTTTTCTATAGAAATCCAAACAAAAATCTATTTTTCCCTTTCGAATTTTCAAAATGATCTGAACCGCTACGAAAGGTACGTATATATCATAGTTATCTACTTGATCTATCCATCTCTGTTAATCGTGTGATAAATATGTGTTGTAACACAGTCATATTAATTAAGCAACTATAAAAAATATAACTAAAACATACTTTTTCCCTTACCTATGGTACGAAATTCTTTCATAAGTTCATCTCTGGTGTCCCATTCTTCAATTTCCCAATCATGATATTAACGAATTCCTCAAAGTATATTGCACCACTGCCATCTTTGTCCACATCAGTAATCAATTGGTTGATTTGCTACAATTACAAACATAAAATCAGAATTGATTATGTAATACATCAAGTACAAAAATAAAATCAGAATTATAATGTCAATTTCGAATTCTTACACAAAAAAGGTACATGACTTTCCTTAGCTAGAATGTAAACCTGGTCATTCATCTCAAACACCATTACCCTACAAAAACAAGTATGTATTTTCTTCAGATGAAAATAGTCAGAAAAGAGAAGAAAACAGAAAAAATAAGTGGCAGTTACTAATTAGTACCTCATAATAAAATTCAAGTCTTTTGCATTAATTGTGCCTTTTTGAAAATGGAAACAGTGTTATGAATGGCAAAGGAGATAGTATAGATTATAAACTAATAAAGCAATGTCATACATGTACACACCTTAACCATCTATATGAAATTGAAATTGATCATATGCTTCCTTTGTTTTTAGCTTCTTCTGTGGTGCTAAGCCATGATGGCAGCCTCAAGGCTCCTCTCTCTTGATGCATTAATACTATCCTTCCTGATACAAAAAGTAAAATAAAAATAGATCTGTAAGAATTATATAATATGCGCTTAATTTCATACTTTCAAAAAATTGAATCAAGAACTATAGCAATTGTTGATAAAGAAAATTGTATAAAAATGGCAACCGTATTCCATATTTTGAGTATTTGGTCTATTAATGTTTGTAGAGTTTCCTTTATAAAAAAGGAAATCCACCACATCTTGAACCCCTCTTACTATAGAATGAAAGGTTTCAACATTTTCTTACTAAGATTAAAAAGGAATTATATTACTAATGTAACGTGTTTGCACAAAATTTGGACAAACACCTCAAAGTTCAATTTTGGTTAGGTCACGTTAAAGTTGAATGATTTGGAGTGTTTAATGTATCGACACGTTAAAGGATAATTTTTGCAGTCACAGACAATTTGCAAGCTTGAAGTTGGAAAAGCAGTTAAGGAAAGTAAATGACACAGAGTTTTATCGTGGTTCGGCCAGAATGTGCCTACATCAACTGTCCATCTTATTGTTCTTACTTTGCTTTGATTACAAGTACAAGTTTGTTCGGAGAGAGTAAAAACTTATGGTAGCTAGAGTGATTGAGTCCCAGCAGAGTTCCCCCTCTTTTCTTTTAAAATCCGGTCCCCATTATTGTTGAGAAGCTCTGGTATTTATAGAGTGGAGCTATGAAGTATGGAGGAGGAAGATATATCTTTCTGAATCTGCTTCGGCATTTGAGCAGGAGCATTTGGGTCGGGTTTCTTGCCTGGCCTAGTTGTCCTACCTTATCTTGGCTCAATGCTTCTGCTATGGGGCCTTCTATTTGCCAAACCAAAAATTTGGTCTAGCATGCTTGTGTACTGGACCTAATGTTTGGTCCGATGATGGATGTGTTGTGTCAGACCAAATATTTGGTCTGGCACACCGGAGGATGCCGGACCAAACATGTGGTACGGCATGCCAGTCCATATGTTTGGATCGGCATTTCAGCAAATGCCAAGCCTAGCATGTGGTCGGGTACTTCTTTCTTCCACGCCTTCGTCTTCTTTTGCCTCATTTTTTCTCTGCTTGCTGGAAACCAAGCCCACACTTGCCTCCCAAAGTGTATTGTGTAATTACACGAAATGCTTTATTGGTTCAGCATCGAGCTTCTGCTACCGACCGAGAACTGATGACTGTTCATCTTCCCTTTTCCCCTTTAAATACATCTCCTTCTCTTCATTCTTCTACTTCTATTTTCTTAACTAAGATTCTCCACTCTACTTTGGTCATTTGTAATCTAATTTGAGCTCGTTTCGCTGCTTTAATTCGGCTTTTTTCACCTCTTCGTAGCTTGAGGTAAGTTTCCTTAGATTCGATTTTTGGTTTTGGGGTTCCAGGGTTTCGATTTCTAGGTGATTTTAGTGTGATCATGAGCGATTTCGGCTTTGGACTGAAGGGAAGGAAGAAGGAAATGGGATTTGGTGAAGGAGAATTAGGATTCGAGTACTTCATTCATCCTAAGTAGAGTCATGCTTTCATCTTACTGCTGAATTAGGTTCGATTCTTGCTTTACCGTCTTTTAGCTTAAACTAGCGTTTTCCAGTGCCGTGAGTTAACTTCGACTAAGTTTGCAAGGGTATGATGTGTGTTTCTAGATGGACTGGCCATATGGTTACCGCTAAGTGTATTTGGTTCGGTCTTAGGGTGTTAAAAATGCCAAGCCAATTTGTTTGAGCGCTGTGGTCATTGATATGCCGATCCAGAATGGGAGACATCTTGAGATGTTTAGATTAGGAATATGATTTCAACTGGGGTAGATGATAGGAGGTTCCGAGTGAATGTTTTAACTTCCATTTACAATCTTACTTCTATTATACATATGCTTGTCCTTCATTTCTTTGTACATGAATATGTCTTCTTGTCATGAACTTCTTTCTAAGTACGTGTCTTCACTGCCCACCGGGGCTGGTCCTTCCTCTTCTGATGTCCCAATCAATCCTCCTAGGCAACCCAGTTCTACCCATTCTCCGATGGAGGGCTATGCTCCTAATAAACGCTGGTTAGGCCTTCAGAGTGCTACCCCAGCGTGCTGACGATAGAAAATCTTAACTCCATAGCCACTACATTCGGGATATCTCGTTGAGACATGATATTACCCGACCCAGACGATAGGGCCTGCTTTCCCTCAGGTTTGTTGGATCACTGGTTTTGATTGCTGACATGAAACAACAATTCACGAATCTACGATACAACAACATTTGGACTCAATGACTCAAAGTATTGTTCGTATAGTTATATATTTTAACAAGAGTCATCAAATGCGTATATAAAGTCCAGTTTAGTGCTTTGTTAAAATCTTTCCTCAAGAATCATCATTCACATTCAAATAAACTTGCATGCATATTTGAATTAAAATCAAGTTTGCAAAAAATGCATGGATTTCCTCAAGAACTCTTCACCGGCAGTTGCAACTCCTTAACTACTATATATGTGCATGAATTTCAAGATCAAATTACTTCACTTACTTGTTTATACTTGAATCATATTTTCTGAATTAACTACTCTCTTGAATTCATACATTCAGTGCTCATAATCACAATTATATATCTCTAAAAGCAATTCGAAACTTCCTAATCTTCATATACACATAACTGCACATATCGTACTTGAGGATAAGATTATAGGAAGGGTGTACTAAAAGTGACAAATCCATGTTATTAGAATACATAAAGTCAAGCTGAAATCCAGTTTGTAAGAAAGTCCTATTCGGTTGCTCAGGTGGTCAAAGTCCTGTTCGATTTCTCAGGCAATCAAAGTCCTGTCTTGTTGCTTAGGTGGTCAAGTCCTATTCGATTCCTCAGGCGGTAGAAGTCTTATTCGATTGCTCAGGCGAGGTAAACCTATTTCTCCAGTGTTAACGTGAAAATCTGACGCTAACACCCCGGTGTGTGTGTAAAACGATGTGAAAGCACCACCCGTAATACGGGAATCAAGAAATAACAGTAAGTAACAGAAAATGCAGTAAATGTGCACAGAGTTTATAGTGGTTCGTCTTATGATCAAGCCTACGTCCACTTCATCTTTTTATTGCTGATCGGATTACAACCTATTACAATCTTTTTCAATTACAATCCAATTCAATTCATAAAACAAGTAGCTAAGGAAAACTTCGTCGTGACAGAGTTCTTCGAATCCATGATTGAATGTGTAGAATTCCTGTGCGAAGTTGATCTAAGCGTCTTGCGTGTGCTTGAAGCGATGCAGTGTAGATTGCTTTGAAGATAGTGAAGTCTAACTACCTTGAAGAAAATGATCCAAAAGGTCGCCGTAATGTTGGAGATCGTCACGTATTTATAGGCAAATCTAGATAACAATTTTTCACCCAAGTCCCGAGTCGTGACCGACTCAGGGAGAGTCGTAGGTCGCGCTCGACTCAAGGTTCAAGAGTCAACAGGCAGTGGAGTAGGTGAAGTGGTACTGAGCTTTTCTTCGTTCATCTGGATATAAGTCCTAACTCATTCGCGAGTTAAGAAGTCACGGTTTAAAATGAGGCAGCACTAAAATTTTGGCTCTGTGGTTTTAGGTCGTGTTCGACTTATACTAGGTCGTAAATCGGTCACGACTCAAATGCAGTTGCTTTCGCCCTTCTTTGTCTTGAGTCACTAGGTCGTTCTGCCTTTAGGTCTTTTAGGTCGTAGTCCCTTAAGTCGTAAACTATGAGCTGTGAGTCGCGCACGAGTTAACTGGACGTGGCTTTTTGTTTGCTTGCTTGAGTCGTTGACGACTCAAGGTAGGTCGTAAGTCACAAAATTCTTTAACTCATGCAACTCCTCAATTGTTGAGTCGGTAACTTGTTGAGTCACGAGGTACCTTGAGTTGGCAAGCAGCTGAGTCGCGAGGTACTTTGAGTCGGCAATCAGTTGAGTCGTCATTCATTTTAGGTCGACAACAAGCTAAGGCTGTTGAGTTGGTAATCATTGTGAGTCGCGAGCCTGGTTTGAGTCGCTCGAGCAAAGGAGTTAACATCCAGGTTAAGTGAGGGTTGCTAGTTTTAATTCCAGAAGGAGTCTAGGACTGGACGTAGAACGGGAGTTTGAACCAGTATATAAATTCCTAGTTCATTTTACTTTACTGCTATTATTATTTTCCGCACTGGCTATTTTTATACTCATATTCCGCATCAGTAGATAACTTAGTTTATATCGCATTGTCACTACATTTACATTGTTTACAACTTTTGGCCATTTCGATCCTATTGCATAGCCATCACTTTCATTTGGTATCGGAGCACAAAGCACTTTCAATTGGTATTAGAGCACAGAGCACTTTGAAGGTGGATATATGGAATTCAGCAAATACCATTGCATGTGTGGTGCAACCCCTCTGCTCACCAATTGGATTGCAAGCTTTGCTATTTACTTGAAGGTTGCTCCCTTGTAGATTCAACCGAATTCTTACGCCCTCTTAACCTGCTTATACCTAATATTCGTGTAGTGTTATCAGAGACCCCGTACCTATAGGGTGATCAGATATTTATACAATGTGAGGAGCTATTGAAAAACGAGTCCCTTCATTAGTTTAGAGTCCGCTCACAAGCTTAAGTCCGTCGTTGATCTATACTCCAAGTTCTCCATGTTCAAAAAGGAGTATTTCTTTGTGCGTGACAATATCGTTGCTCAACATGCTTTCACTTCTGACTGTAAGTTGCCTTTACACTTTTTCTAAGCTTCTCGTCAACTTGGTTCCTTAATGTTCCATATTTTTTCAAGTTGCATGAAGGTTGCAGAGGACGTGGGCTTGAAAAAGATGGCCAAAGAAATACTAGCCATCCCGGAAGTTGAGAGGGAAGCCTCGTTCCTACTTTGCGACCCAGCTCTTTGCTTTTACAACTTGATTGGTTCTGGTCAATCTGCGTACAAAATTAGGCCAAGCTCCACTGGGAAAGCTACGGGAGCCGGAGGAGATAGGGGAGATGTGGACAAAGGAAAGAGTCCAAAGGAGGAGGGTGGTGTGGCTGAAGCCCCGAAGAAGTTGAGGCATAAGAAGAAAGAGTTCGCCCTCCCCGCTCGGGGAAATCTCTACGTATTCAGGATGCTCCTTCCCTATGGAGGTTTCACATTTATAGGGAGAGAGTGAGGAGAAGGAACCATCGAAGGGAGACTCTGAAGAAATGGAATCAGAGGTACATGTCTCTCTAGAGATGAAGATTATAATTTGCGATGGCATGGGCGTGGCTCCCTTGAAGAATGCCGAGGTGGTGCGGTATTGGCCCGAGCAGTTGGACCAACGTGAGCCAGTCCCTAGGCCGCCTTCGGCCGCTGACCCTTCTAAAGAGATTGTAGCTCCGAGTGATTTGGGTGGAATACCGCCTCTTCCAGTGCAAAGCGGAGCAGGAATCAACGAGGCATTCGGGCTTTTCCCAGGTACTTTCGATTATTGTTTGGATTTCAGAGAATGTGATTTAAAATTAATGAAACATAAATAAATATATATTTATATATAATATACTTGAAGGCAAAGTATTAGTTTAAGAGTAGAAATATATTTATTGAAATCAATATACTATTTAAAATAAGAAAGGTATAAAACGTATATTTAAACAAAATTGAAATTATGAAGTAAAACATGTTTCATAAATAAAAATGAAATAAAGGTTTAAACCATATTTATGAAATAAAATAAAATAAGGTAAGGGTTTGGACATAAAAATACATGTTAGTGACAATTGTAAATTTATAAGCTCCGACACGAATCAGATTTCAACGGATGAATCTGCGGCATTTGAGTACAAGTAATGTATGGATGTTGATTCTCGAACGATGAATTTTTGGTCGTGACATTTTATTTATATTAATAAATAAATATCTATTTAATTTGGAAAATACCAAATTAATTCACAATTTAATTTTAAAAATTAAATTAATCACCAATTTATATTTTGTTTAAAACCAGGAATGTTACAAATTCCCCCCTTAAGAAAATTTCATCCTCGAAATTTGCTTGACAGGAGAAAATCAAAGAATAGATGGAGGATATTTACCAGATCAAACAGAATATCCATTCTACATTTGGCTTATTAAATCAGAATATCAATAATAGATATGAGGAAGAACTCATTCCATATCTCACTAGATACTCGGGTCACCAAATCTATAAAGATATATAGGGGCATTGGTTAGTTCGAAAGGATAACTAACCATTCGTAGAATGTATCTAGACCCAAAAGAACAGATAAATGGATACTCAACTCAGGTCAAAATATCCCAAATATACACCACCTTGTCCCGCTTCGAACTTGAATTCACATTACTTCTTCAAAACTTTTTTTTTGACGAGTCCCAGCCTCCACCTGTTCCTTAATCCAATGAAGCCCGGTTGTCATATGTTCTCCTTCCTCTGAGTGGAGCCTTGTCCCAGCATATTCTCCAATTGGGTGAGACTTTGTCCCGGCCACTTGATCAAGTCTACCCTAAGGGTTTGTAGTAGCTCGTAATGTCCCGGTGTCTTGTGCATTTTGTTTTTATGCTTTGTCCATTCCTTTGCTTTAACGCTGTTACTTGTACTGTAGGGAAAAGTAGGAATCCGAAGAGGAATGAAGTGTCTATGTGGCTTGGGCAGTTCAAATAGATGAAAGCGACTTCCGCTTCTTCCAAGACAGTCTTCCAGGAGGAAAAGACTACGCTAGAGAACACTAAAGGGACGAGCCTAGATAGAGGAGAGTCGCGAGTCGTCTTAGAAACATGCGAGGTCTCCGGATAAGGAAGCCACTTCCCCTGGTTTCCAAACATCCTCTTACCATCGTCGTCACAATCAAATGGGTCCGGAAGTGTACGAAGTGGTAGATGATTCAGGGAAGAGCAATGTCGATACGTTTTTCTCGGATTATCAGCAGCCGATGCGGAGTCCCTTTGAGAGCCATCCTGATATCGATCCTGACTATGCGGGTCGCCATTCGACGGACCTTGACACCGAGTTTCTTCTACCCCAAAATCCTCTAGTCCGGATCTTGGGTGAGGCACATATTCTCGACTTTGCCAACTTAATAACGAGATTGTTCGAATTACGGATGAGACTAGGAAAATCGTAGATTATCAATCTCTCTCAGCCAAAGATAATGTAGAAGTCAAGAGCGTCAACATACGATTGTTTTTGTAGGTAGATGACCTTCGTAAGGCACACAGGGAGAAGGACGCTAAGCTAAAGGCAGTCAGAGCATCTCGCACATCTGAGATAACGAAGGCCAAGGAGAAAGAAACGAGAGTGGTCATCGATTTATGCAAGACTCAGATTGACATGTTATGGTTCAGTGGATGAGGCTCGGTAGAAGGATCTAGAGCGGATCCGTTCTCTCATGGGAAAATTAAAGAAATTGGAGGAGGCCTTAGTTGAGCTAAAGAAGTCTCGGGATGAGAAACAAAAGGAAAAACACTTGTACAAGGCTGAGATTGATAAAATGAAGGCGAAGGAAGCCCATTTGAGAAGGGACAAGGAACTATATATGAACAAGGTGGTTTCTTTCCAGACCAAAGTGGACAAATCCAGCGACTTTTTTGATACAGTCAACCAGATGCTGAAGGATACTTACTACATGTTCTGGTAATAGAGGAACCTTCAGTGGATGGATAATTATCCTCAAGTGATGGCAGGAATTCATGCCCGGCTCATTCAAGAGACTAAGGCTGCAGTTGCACGGGAGGAACGAACCGTATAAAGCATCGGGATGGTGAATTCCCAGTTCATAGTGGAGGAGACCAAAGTTATCACCAAGGGGTATAAGCTGCTGGCGGAGAACGAGGATGACGAGGATGGCTCGGATCTCAAGGGGCTTGGTGATCCACATCATATCATCACTGGTATCTCGTCTTTCTACTTTAGCTTTGCTATTACTTTTTTTGGATTACAAACCCTATGATTCTTCATAATTACATCGTGCAGGGACATCTTTAGGGCAGGTTAGGCCTTTAAAGGGGGCTGGTGAGGTGTTGTAGAAAGAGGGGGAACTTCTCGAGCAATCCGAGCTCACGAAGGACATAGTTGGAGGGAGTGGGCTGAGTGGGAAGGATGTCCCCCTTCTTAGTCAAGGAGATTTTCTTTTTCCTTTTGCATGTATTTTTTAGAGGATGTATGGATGTGCTGCATATGTATATATAGACTAGAAGCCTTGTAAATGAATATTTCAAGTGTGTAATGTTTAATTTATGTCTTTTGTACATTTATCTGGAATGACTTTTGCGATGTCTGACTTTCATAGTCTGTTTCGTCTATTTGTGAACTGTTTACGGCTTGGTTAAATCGTTATTGTGTTCAGAGACATAGAAAACCATAAACGCATAGTTATATTCAAGGCCGATCGCGAATGATAACTACTCGGGTTATTGCCCGTATCGCGAGTATTATTCGATTAATCGTTACTGGCATGTGTAATGCCAATCGTCAAGTGCAAACTACCTCTAGCTACAGCCATACCTTAATCGTGGGGTTTATAATCGGTTCGCAGTTTCCAACAAGCCGAACGCCAATGATGAACTGCCTAGGCTATAAATCAAGCCTAATCCGTGGCTTATTATTGCTTCATCATTGCCGGCTTGGGGTGTCCATCGTCAGTAATGAACTGCCATGGCTTGTTTCGTGCCCTTTATTGTGGCTATCTTACTTTCACTGCTGTTGGAAAGTTTCTGCGATTTCTCACGGTAGGAATAGTCATCAGATAAATTAATTAAATGAAAGAATGTTCAAATAAGATAAGTAATGCGAGATACCAAATTTAATAATGGTCCAACCGAAATATGTCTACGTCCACTGTCTTTCTTCTATTGCTTCATTTAATACGCTTTTCTTTACAGCTCAAGAGAAATTGCGGCGAAAATATTGGAAATTCCACGCTTTCCCAAACACCTCTCCATCTAATGCTGACAAGATATAAGCTCCATTGTGAAGATCCTTATGAACAACAAATGGTCCTTCCCAAATCAGATCTAGTACTCTCGGTCGTGGGAAGACTCGCTTGAGTACCACCTCACCCTCTTGGAGTACTCGAGGCTTCACCATAGAGTTTCATTATCTTGCCAACTTTTGTCTATGAGCTGCGACATTAAGGGCAACGTCAATTCTTTTTTCTTCGATTAGGTCGAGTGACATGTTTAAGAGCTCCCCGTTTTCTTCCGGATTGTAGTGCATCGTGCGGTGTGAGGGGACAACTGTTTTGACGGGAAGCATGGCTTTAGTTTCATATGCCAATGCGAATGGTTTGTGCCTTTTATGGTCTTGTAAGAAGTTTGGTAAGCCCATAAAGTAGTAGGCAACTCGTCGACCAATGCTCCCTTAGATTTTTCTAAATTCTTCTTGATTAATGTTTTTAACACCTTATTTACTTCTTCAACCTGTCCATTTGCCTAAGGATATGCCACAGCCGAGAAGCTTCGGGCAATCCCATGTTCATGGCACCAACTGGAGTACTCTTCACTATCATATTGAAGTCTGTTATCTGATATAATCTTCTACGACACCCCATACCAGCACAGGATGTTGCGTATTAGGAAGTTTATTACTTTGGTAGATGAAATTTTATTCAAAGGCTTCGCTTCCACCTATTTGGTGAAATAATCCACTAGTAGTATAGCGTATTTTTCTCCTCCTCGACTTATAGGGAGTTCCCCGATTAGATCAATTCCCCAGATGGCGAAGGGCCAAGGCTAACCATCTGGATCAAACTGGTAGGTGGTAATCTTGGGATTTTGGCGAATCTTTGGCGTTTGTCATGTTTCTTAGCGAACTCGTCGGCGTGCTCGTTTAGCATGAGCCAAGTTATCCGTAGCGCAGGATCTTTCTGGCTAGAGTTTGCCCTCCGACGTGGTCGTCGCAACTTCCTTAATGAATGTTGTTAAGGATATCCCTTGCTTCTTCCCGGCCACACACCTTAGCAGTGGGTTGGAAAAGCCATGATGATACAATATGTCATTCTGGATGGTGTAGTGGGATGCCCTAATTAAGATTCTCCTGACTTCATTCCGATCTGCTGGTAAGGTTCCTTCTTGTAAATATCTGACGATGGGGGTCATCCATGTCTCCTCCATGCCCGTGATTGGTGTGATTTGCAGACACTCGAAACTTGGTGTAGATTATCTCATGATGGGGGTTGCCCCAGCACTGACTCGGTTCTTACGCAAGCTTCTTTGGCGAGGTCGTCCGCCTCTTGATTCTCCTCTCGTGGGATGTGTTTTATTACATAGTGGTCTAGTTCGTTGGGGAGGGTTTTGGCCTTTTTTAGGTAAGATGCAAGCTTTTGTCTGCGAGTCAGGAATTCCCCAAGGATATGGTTCACAATTAGTTGTGAATCACTGTGATGCATATCGACTTCACTCCTATGTCTTTAGTGATTTATAGTCCAACTATCATTGCCTCGTATTTGGCTTCATTATTGGTTGCAACGAACTCTAGCTTCAGTGCATAGCTTAACTTCCTTCCTTGGGGTGTGATTATTATAACTCCTGCCCCTGAGCCGAGCTCGTTCGATGCTCTATCAACAAACATATTCCATTTGACCGTTTCCTCAATTCTTACTGTTGTCCCCTCATCTTGCATTGTGAACTCAGCTATGAAATCAGCCAAGGCTTGCCCTTTAATTGCAGTGCGTGGATGGTAAGTGATGTCATATTGGCTCAGCTCGATACACCACTTTAGTAGGCAACCCGATGTGTCTGGCTTATGCAAGACTTGTCTCAAAGGTTGATATGTTGAACTCTATAGGAATGCGACTGAAAGTAATGTCGTAGTTTCCTGGATGCTATTAGCAGACAGTAGGCCAATTTTTTGATCTTTGGGTACCTAGCTTCTTCCCCCATGAATCTCTTGCTAATGAAGTATATTGGTCTTTGAATAAGATCATCTTGTCATACTAATGCGACACTTAGTGCGTGGGAGGATACTGCTAGGTATAGGTAGAGGGTCTCTCCATCTACCAGAGTATGGAGCACTGACGGCTTCTTAAGGTGCTCTAGCAGACTATGGAAAGCTGAGGAGCATTCATCAGTCCATTCAAACTTTCCTTTGTCCTTTTTGAGTGCTTCGAAGAATGGGATGCACTTGTTTGTGGCCTTGGATACAAACCTGCTCAGAGCTACTACTTTCCCATTCAGGCTCTGCATTTCCCTTCGTGTGGCTGGGATTTTGATGTCTTTCAAAGCTTGTACCTTTTTAGGATTCGTCTCTATTTCTCTAGCGTGCATGATGAAACCTAAGAATTTAACCGAAGGCACACCAAAAGAGCATTTAAGAGGATTCAGCTTCATTTGGTATCTGTGCAATATTTGGAACATCTCGTCTATGTGGCTTAGATGATCCGTTGCTCTTCTCGATTTGACAAGCATATCATCGACATTGACTTCCATGGAGTGACCAATTTGCTGCTCGAACATCTTATTAACTAAACGTTGATAGGCAACATCGGCATTCTTAAGCCCGAAGGGCGTGGCCTTGTAGCGATATAGTCCTAGATCTGGGATAAAGCTTGTATGTTCTTGATCCGAAACATGCATGGGGACCTGGTTGTATCCCGAATATGCATCCATAAATGATAATAACTCATGTCCTGCGGTTCCGTCTACCAGTCGGTCGATTCGGGGCAGAGGAAAATATTCTTGGGACAAGCATTATTGAGGTTGGAGAAGTCAATGCAGGTTTGCCACATCCCGTTATTCTTTTTCACTAAAACCGGGTTGGAGATCCATTTTGGATAAATGGCTTCGTGGATAGAGCCGTTAGCGAGTGGGTTCTTTACCTCTTCGTTGAGAGCAGTTGACGACTCTATCCCCATGCTTCTTTTATTTTATTTTATTGGGACCTCTGTGGGGTCAATAATGATGGAATAATAGGCTATCACTAGGCAAATTCCCAACATATCTTCATGAGCCCATGCGAATACATTCAAGTTCTTGCATAGGAATCCTATCAGCTGGATCTTTAGATTCTGCTTCAACCGAGATCCTATCTTTAAAAGCCTTGTTTTGTCACGTTTGTCTCCCATCACATGTTCTATAGCCTCCATGGGCTCGGCGTTGACCTCTTCCTCTCTATCTCGGGGGTCCAACTCATTAAATGGGTCGCCGGTATATTCAAGAGGAGGGGTCTTCTTTGATTTCTATGATTTCATGTTTTTGGCGTTGATGGTGACCTCTACGTTTTTCCCTTTTTCCTTCCTTTTGTTCTGGCGAAGTTCTATAACGTGTAATCGCGAGCCGCGTCTTTATCTCCTTTTACTTCTCCTACTTCGCCATTAGTCGCGAATTTCATCTTTATGCACCATGGTGCCAAGACTAGCTAAAAATCTGACAACGCCGGCCTTCCCAAAGATGCGTTGTTGGTAGAGTATCCATCCACCAGCAAGAACGTTGTCTTTCGAACAATTGATCGGGGGTGACTTCCTTGCTCAATAAACAAGTCTAGTTGTCCAAGTGGCATCGTGAGTTCCCCAGTGAACCCGTGCAAGGGCTTATTGCATGGAGATACATCTTCCATTGACAATTTCATCTTGTTGAAGGCATTTTGAACAAAATATTTACTAAGCTTCCTGTACCGACTAAGATGCGAAACACCTCCGCCGGGCCGATCCTGGTGGACATAACCATGGGTTCAGTGTGCAGATATTTCTTCCCAATCAAATCTTCATTGTTGAAGGTTATGTTGGAACTTCCCCTTTATTTTGCGATGCGCCCTTCAACAAAGGAATGAACATATCCATCCCTGTCCTTCAAGGATTTCCCGTGCCTATCCATTTCAGCCCAACTTCCGCCGGCTACATGCGGGCCTCCAGATATGGTGTGGACGACTTTCTTCTCCTAGTTGGAGCAGCTCGTACCTGCTCCTTCCTTATTGTTCCCTTGTGGGGGCTGCCCTAATCCCTCGTCGATAGGAATCGGACAATTGCATCCCTTCTGCATATATCTTTCCAATTTCTTTTTTCGGATGTATTACTCAATGAGATCCCGCAAATGCTGACATTCTTCAGTGTTATTCCCATGAGACTCGTGGAAGCGACAATATTTTCCTATTCTAATTGCGACTTCTGACTCCTTTTTGTATGGAGGGTGTTTGTATTTCAACTCGTGTTGAATAACCATGTAAATGTTCTCTACATTGTCGTTTATAGGAATGTATGAATCGAATCTCGGTCCAGGTCTATATCGTCGTTTATTGTCTCTCTCAGTTCCAGAGTTTCCTTGGTGACTCTTTTTCCCTCGTTGTTTGGCTCACTCCCTTCCCCTCGGATTAAGGCACTCATGTTTCTTTGGATGCTAGAGGCCTTTGTGGGTTGCTCGCTATGTCGTTGAGCTGCCGCGTCCTCCAATCTCATGTACTTTCCGGCTTCATGAAAGAAATCTTGAAGAGTTAGAGGCTTTCCTTTGTCAACCTTGTTGCGAGCTTTGAATCAGGGTGGACGCCTTCGCATAGTTCCATCAGTGTAAGTCTTTCATCTACGTTTTGTACTGCCACCGCGACAACATTAAAACGGGTAAGATATTGTTGCATCAGTTCCCATGCTTTCTGTTTTATGTCTAACAAGGAATAAGCATCTCTAGGCCATTCCACATGGATTCATAAGTGACTTATGAATTTTTTCCTTCAACATTTCCCAAGAGCTGATGGATCCATGAGGCAGCTGATAAAACCATGTGGTTACTAAATCTGACAGGAACAGTGGAAAACATTTGCACAGCATTCCTTCTGTTGCTCCATTCTTGAGCTAGTGCTGGGTGTGGCACTATAAGTGGATGATTGGGTCAGACGTGCCCTTGTACGGATCCACAGTAGGAATCTTCCTCTCTCGAGGAGTGGCGTCGCTTCTATATCCCTGGTGAAGTGGCTGGACACCCTCGCACCTATCCCACTATCGATTTGCTTGCGCATGAGATATTCCCTAAAGAGGCAAGACATGTTGTGATGGTCCGATTTTTTGACGCCCGAAAATCGACATCAATATGTTCACTGTATCAAATGCCGAACAATTAAATGTCGAAAAACTGGACCCTTAGGGTTAAAGAAGATGGAGGTAGAAGAAGAAGCAGAAACAATATCAGAATCTTACCAACGCAGCAGAATAAAATATAATAGATATTAACTGATCTTTACACAAAAGAAACTATATCTGTTTTTACATTACATCATCAGAGTACATTACAATCAACATCACAATTTAGGACGGTCATAATATCTCGTCCTTCCAAAACTGAATACACAGCTTACAGTACTGCGGAATATACATCTACGGAAATGCGCCTCGTCATCCAGCTCGTCTCCTAAGCTCCATAGCAGCCATCCAGAATCATTACCTTATAATATTCGGTCTGACCCAAGCATTGTAGTTAAATAACACCCAAGTCAGTCAGGAAAACCAGCGTGAGAAAATACACTCAATTGGATTATTAAAGTTTCAAAATCATTTTGAAATCAAAGGTATCTCGTAAGACCACGCCACAAATAAACATGTCGGTGTTTTACCTTACGATTTCCAAAACATTTTTTATCAAAATCCTTCTGATATTATAATTGTATCTATAGAAAGTAAAATAGAATCTAGTTGAAATGCTTGCATCTCACGTTTCAGTAATAGTTGGGCACAATCAAAACCGTGCAGGCGCTTATTGGAGATTGGATTCCATACAATGGCAGGGCTACTAGAGTACCGCCCGTCACAAAACGTGGTCTAGATCACTGTACCAAGGATCCTCCCTGATCCACTGCATCACAAGACCAGAGCTACCCCTTACCGAATAGTCCGAATAAGTTTACCCCTCGGTTGGGATCAGCAACCGCCCACACAGCCTAAATAAAAGGGGCATCTAGACAGGGGTGACCTTACCCAAATTGGTTGCTAGCCACTTAGCCTTGTGTGCACCTCCCCTTTTTAGCCATCCCGGTTGATGAGACTCGAGGGTATACGTTACCTTTTAGCACACATTCACTTAGAATGCTCATCGTCCTCCCGGTGATGTTCTAAAAGCATTCGTCCATAAAAGTCCATTCCAGGTTTGAACGGAACCGAAGGCACTACTCCTTCTACATCCATTTTGGAATCACCCTCAGGATTAGTAGCTATTAGCCCTTGCACTTCACTACTCCATCTTCGACTCCAAGCTCTTGTCTTCCTCGCGAAAACGTGAAAACCGAATCGAAGTGGTTTACGAAAATTAATTCTGATCCCGGTCTCTTCGAAACGATCAACGCATTGGCCAATATTGATAGTTGGTTATTTAACTATCAAACACATTCACAAACAATCATCAAGCCATAATAATCTCTTCACAATTATTTATTTTTAAATATCTTTGCAAGATATTTTTCCTACATTTCAATCCTTTGAAAATAGTTTTCAAATCATTTTTCTCTCTCTCGTGGAAACAAATTTCCACCCGATTATTTTATTTTCACTAAAACCCGCGAAGTCCTAAATACTTAAGATTTTAAAAATAATTTAAATCATTTTATTCTAATACATACTTTAAGACATTTAAATTAAAATTACTTAAGCACTTTATTCAAAAATATATACTTTCAAAATATTTAAAATAAAACTACTTTATAAAATATAAAAACTAATTTTTAACATAAAAGTTAAGCCAAACTAAATTTTAAAATAAAACTATTTTATGAAATATAAATATTAACAATTATATTTTTAAAAATTATACCAATTAACCTTTAAAAATAATTACCACTATAACTAATTTAATAAATCTTTACCTTTAAAAATTTAACAACTTATTAATTATTTCTTAAAAACATTCCTTTAAACAACTTTAAAACTTTTAACTTATACTTAAAAATTTGTTTTGAAAACATACTTGGCTTTCCAGAAAATACACTTCTCTTTCACACCTTTTGAAAATAAATCACTATTTATTTTTAAAACAAATTTACCCATTCTTTTACCATTGTGAATTTATCCTTTCAAATATCCACTGATATCTTATTTCACTTTATAAACCCAGTTTATAAATTCCATAGTCTCACTCCTTTTAAATCATAGTTTCTACACTTTATCAATGTCCAAATCGATCTCCAAATTTACTTCATTTTATAATTAATTCTTTTACCTACTCAATTTATTTCAAAATCCACTAACTTCTGATTTTACTTCTTAATTATGATTTAAAATCTTATTTAACTGAAAATACCAATTTCATACCTTTCCAAATTCCTTCTTTATTCTTTCCAATAAATTTGAACCTTGAGTTTTAAAATAAATTCTTTCCTCTTTTTAAATTTTATCACTTGAATTCATTTATTCAAAATATCTCTTTTCCCATACTTTGGATTTATTTATTACAATTTAAAAATCAACTTTTATTCTTCTAATTCATTCTTTAATTTATTCAAATTCTCTATAATTATTTTACTTAAAAATTCTCTCTTTTATTTTCTCATCAAAAATCCAATCTATGGATTTTTAATAACTCAGTATACCCAAATATATTCAATCAAACCATAGCATCCAATATTTTCAATCACCAATATAATCTATCACAGATTATCCAATAATTCATAACACAGAATATTTAAACAATCTAAATATTTTTGAAGAATCCAGTTGGATTCCTCCAACCTGTTTCCCTGCATCCATAGATGTTAGCACAATATAAAATACAATTCCACTTCGAGGTGGAATATCACGGTATATAGGGTTATATTATCTAATCCGCTATTATGCGGGGCATAGGGTCTCATCCGCTATATAATGCGGGAAATCAGTCACTCTAATATATACTATATACTACTATATATATACTATCACATCCAGTCAATTCAATCATTCAATCAAAAATTAAAATTTAACTATTTAAATTTAAATAATAATCTAGAAGAGTGAGATTAACTCACCTTTGATTTGTTTTGCATTCCATTTCCATCTCGACCATTTCTTCACGGTTTTCAAACCTAAGGTGGGATCCCAATTTGAAGGAGCACATGGTTTATGAGCATACCGCCACCAATCCAAAATAAACAACCCAAAATTCCAGATATAAGAGTTGCTAATGGAAAAAAACTATAGGAAGTGCATCACAACTAATCCGAGCTACAATTTCCTTGATATTTTTCTCTTCATCGAGCTTTACATGCTGTGGTTTTCAATTCATGTACATAATAAGTGTTGTAAAACCAAAAGCAAGAGGAATTTGTATTGATGTGATGAGCCAGTAGCCTAAAAGACAACATATCTAAATTTGCACATTATCGGTTAACTTCTCCCAAAAGACAACATACCTAAATTTGCACAACTTTATACTTATGACATCGAAAATGAATTGTCAAATAGAATGAATGAAGTATAGACGAACCACGATGCAGAACTGGATGAAGGCATCATTAGCGAACTAATGAGCATGTTTGATCAATGCAATATACTCACGAAAGCATTTAGGATTGCAAGAGTCGATTTAAAGAAATAATTTTTCAATCTATAACGCTGCAGTTGATTAGTTCACGACAAAATGATGGTATAATGTATAATTTTCCAACATCTTATGAGATAACAACTTCGATAGGAGGTGATGGTTTTCAAAATGACATATACAGGGACATCGTATTAGAAGAGAAAAGGGACTCTTAAGAAGAATAGCTGAAAAACATCCAAGTTCTATGGTAATGCAATATCCTATGTTATTTTCTTATGGGAAAGATGGCTTTAGATTAAACATCACACATGGATACATAAATGATGAAGAAACAGTCAATGAAAGTGATCAAAGTGAAGAGAAAATGCTTATAATGAGGGAGTACTATGTATTTCGTATCGAACAAAGGCCAAATGAAGGGCAAAATTTACTTAGAGGTGGTCGATTATTTCAACATTTTTTTGTGGATGCCTACATCTTCACAGAAGAAGATAGGTTAAGATAGGCATGCAACAATTAGTCTAATATTAGATTTGATCTACATAAAATTATCTTAGACGCAGTAATAGCAGGTGATACAAATGCGTCTTCAATTGGAAAAAGAATGGTATTACCTTCCTCATTTACAGGAGGTCCTCTATATATGATACAAAACTATTAAGATGTTATTGCAATATCTAGAGCAGCAGGTCAGTTTGATTTATTCATTACAATCACATGCAATCCTAATTGATAGAGATTAAAAGGTCTGTATCACTTATTCCTAGACAGACTATACAAGATAGACCAGATATTGTAGCTAGAGTTTTTAAAATTAAACTTGATCAACTAATGGTAGATTTAAGAGAAGGGAGGCATTTTGGGTCTGTTCGCATAGGTATTCATATTTCTTTTCCATTACTACAAACTATTTGTTCAATTATATTAATTAAACGAGTCTTCAATTAAACTAAAAAACAAAAAATAGAATAATCATATTCACTTTAACAATGTTTTGAATGTATAGAAATAAAACCTCTCAACTCAACAATGTGAAAATAATATAATATGTAAACAAATTAAAAAACTTATAAAAGAACAATATTAAAAAGTGAAGCAGTATAAGAAACAAAACTTGTAGTAGCTAATTAACATTTCTTATAATAATTCAAATAGAAGTAGATTACCATATTGTGTTCGACATAAATAATAAACGAAGTGCATAAAAATGTTATCAAATTGTATTAGCATTTCTTATAACTAAGAGCAGAATAAATACCTATAATTTTTTGCCCTAAAAAACCCTTATTACTTTGTTTATGTAAGTTTTACTACAGTAGAATGATGGTATATGATAAATTACTTATACAGGACATAAATTACTACGTATGCATGCTCATTCATGTATATACAAACTAAGGAATGATTATGTATGCATGTATACTTTAAAATTTTAGTGCAGAAGAATAATTTGCAATTCGAAGGTGAACAAGATATAAGAAATGCAACTAAAAAGATAAATTTACTTGAATAGTCTCTATCACTGGTCCTGTATTGGTTTTGTAATCTTTTATCCAGTTGGAAGAATTGTTGATTTCTTATTTGAAAATATTCTCTCCATTTTACCATCAGCCAGTAAAGGGTTAATTATTTGGTTTTTTGTAGTATCTACTTTAAAGCTACTCAATCTGGACCTTTTGGAGGATGCGGATTCAGAAAATATTTTTAGTTGTCCCCTACTCTATCACTGCATTCTCTACCAATATTTTTCTTATGAGGAATTTCCTTAATAAAACTGAACCTTTTTTTGGCATTGTTTTAGAATCTTTAAAAGAAAAAGTTTTCAACAGATTCATTGTTGTAAAAAATGCATCAGTAACTGAAATATTATATGTCCATTGAAGCATTGTTTGGCATTGTAATTTTATAATAAAGTAGGGGGGATCAATCAAGGATTTGTGTGCACATAAGCAAACAAAAACTAACTGCTAATGTTCCCAAAGAAGGTAACCAATCTAAAAAGGTAAGCATGCCAGCACAGCTCGCATTGATTCAACTGTATTAACATCAGACCAAGCTTATAACGTGTGATAACATGCATGATACAAAATTATAGATAAATGTGTTGAATGAGATGGTTGGATCATAACCATATATATTTAATTATGCGATAAATTTGTATTGAGTAGGGCCACATCTACCATTAATTGGGTTTTCCTAAACCAAGGTTAATTTAATCCGGTATCTCTAAATTTTCAGTCTAAAATTCAATACTTCTTTTTTTTTGCTTTATCTTTGTTGGGTTTGCCATCACTTTGTTTCAAACAACTCTATGAAATTATCCAAACATAATCGTTGTCAAAATATAAATTTTGATATATTTCAACGTATCAAAATTATATGCTACATAACGCATATTCACATAACAAGAAACAAGACATGCTAATTATGAGCATGGTGGAAAGGTTTATTTTGAGTGCATACTAACTTTTAGTAATTGCCAACTGAAACCATTTATACTAAAATGAATAGATCTAAAAGTGCATATTATTTTTCCTAATTATTATTTTTTTCCTCTGACCTATAAAAAACTGCTATAGAGCATTAAAAAGTTTAATTTCTACCACTTTTACTTATGAAGTCATATAAAAAATTATTTATGCAAGACATAAATTACTATGTATACATGCTCATACATGTATATACAAACTAAGGAATGATTATGTGTGCATGCATGTTTCAAAATTTTAGTGCAAAAGAATAATTTGCAACGCAAAAGTGAACAAGATATAAGAAATGCAATTAAAAAGATAAATTTATCTAAATTACCTCTATCACATGGTCCTGTATTGGTGTCTATAACCTTTGATCCAGTTGGAGGAATTATAGATTTCTTATTTGACAAAATTCTCTCCTTTTTACCTTCAACTGGTGGAGGATTAACCATTTGGTTTTTTGCAGTATCTTCTTTAAAGCTGCTTAATTTGGCCCTTTTGGAAGATGCGGATTAAAAAAATCTTTTAGGTTGCTCCCTTCTTCTATCACTGCATTCTCTATTAATATTTTTCCTGTGAGGAATTTCATCAATAAACCGTACTTTTTTAGGCTTTATTTAAGAGTCTTTAAAAGAATTAGATTTAAATAGAGTCACTATCACAAAAAAATACATCGACAACTTGAATATGATATTCCCATTGAAGCATTATTGGCATTATAATTTTATAATAACAAAGTAAGGGATCAAACAAGGATTTTTGTGCACATAAGAAAACAAAACTAACTACCAATGTGCCCAAACAAGGCAAAACAATCTAAAAAGGTAAGCATGTCAACACTGCTCGCAATGATTCCACTGTATTAACATCATACCAAGCTTGTAAGCATGTGATGACATATATGATACAAAATTATAGATAAATATGTTGAATGAGATGGTTTGACCCAAACCATATATCTTTACTCATGCAATAAATGAGTATTGAGTAGGGTCACATCTACTGTTAATTAGGTTTTGCTAAACCAAGGTTAATTTAATCTCAGTTTCTCCAAATTTTCAGTCTAAAATTTAATGCTTCTTTTTTACTTTATATTCGCTATGTTTGTCATTACATTGTTTCAAATAGTTCTAAACAATTATTCAAACTTCATCATTGTTTATATACATTTGGATATATTTCAAAATATCAAAATTATATGCTACATAACTCATATTCACAAAATCAGAAAAAAGACATGTAATCATGAGCTTAGTGGAAAGGTTTATTTTGAATGCATAACAACTTTTAATAATTATCAAATTAAACCGCTCACACTAAATGAACATATCTTTAAATACATATTATTTTTCGGAATTATTATTCGTGCCTTTGAGCCATAAAAAAATGCTACAGAGAATCGAAAATTTAACCTCTACAACTTTTATTTATGAAATGGTATAAATAAATTACTTATAAAGGACATAGATCTATGTGTGCATGCTTATAAATGTATATACAAACTAAGGAGTAATTTTGCATGAATGCTTCTAAATTTTAGTGCAAAAGAATAACTTGCAATGCAGAGATGAACAAGATATAAGAATTGTCGAGATCGCCCTTTGTGCGTACCTGTGGAACTTATTTAAGGATAAGCTTTGTAGTATTTTTTAACATACCTTAGTGACAAAAACAAATAACTACCGAGGTGAATAGACAACAAAAAATAATATGTGGATCATATCTTCACTAATTATGCTATGAATTGAAAAATAGAAAGCTATCACTTTTTATGCCAATGGTTTTTTCGAGCGATAAATGTTGCAACTTTACATAATCACCTCAGAAGGGTAAAACACATAAACCATGTCAATAACTGTTGATACTAAATAGCATGCATCTAAGTTCAAACAAGGGTAGAAAAATACCTATGAAATTCTAGACTGTCGATTTAAAATTGTTTTGTCAACGTATAGACTTTTTCCCAAATGTAAATAACCTGTAAAATTAAACAACTTAATTAGTTAGTTATTGAACTATTTGTGGTTATATAAATGACAACTACAAAGAATGAACTACACTACCCAGTAAAATATCATTATGTTCATTATCGATGGTTAACATATCTTTGCTTTCTTTTATATCTATTCATAATTTCTATAACGACCTGCCTTTTTGGACGTTTTAAGCAGACACACATGTCAGACTCAAACCATCCAAAAGGGAAGATTGTTATGAGGTAAAAAAGAAAAAGAGAAAGAAATAAAACAAAACAGAATTTTTCAGTGGAATGATAAAACATAATAATCAAATAACAGTTCATAAAGCTGTTTACAAATGAATTTGATTATACTAATACAATACAGAATTAGAGTTACGCACAACAAGAATCAATAAATAAATGCAGTGGAACAACATTCGAATAAAATAAATAATACTAGCACAAATCTTCATCTTCGTCCTCCAGAAATAAGGTCTTCAAATCCTGAAATGCTCCGGCTGACTCGAGCGAATTGAAAAGACTAAACATTCGAGTCAGAACTGAAAGATCTTATGTAAGTTAAATCAATGGTAAATATGAGTGTGACGGCGTTAGAGATGTTTACCGGGTTTGACATCTCCTATCTAGTGTCTGACGTGAGTGCAGCAACTTAAAAGAAGTTCGGGATTCACATCTCCTAAGGATCCGTTAAACTATCTACTATATAGTAGAATACGCTATTATAATATGTCTACAATAAAGTAAAAGTATTAAAAAAGCATTAAGGAGTTACCCATATCCCCATTAACACATTTTATATATTCCTATAGTCTATACAGTACCATAGGCTCCTCCGTTAACTAGAGATTTACACAGAGGGCACCCCATATGTATGGTACAAAACAAACTCGTAAAAGCACGCTAGGGCATGTGAACACGACACTCGAAGCGATGCCAGGGTAGATATACCAATTACATTCCCGGACTAGTGGTAACGCAAAACAACTACGATCGCCCACCTCGGACACACTCCCATAAACAAAATCAAGGGGTGAGCACAAAATCAATCACAAAGTCAAAGTATAGCATCGAAGAAATATGCCCGATTGGTGGAATGACCTCACTTGGCCCGGTATAGCTCATATTTTAGTCACATCTAAGCAGACTCACGGGAGTCAGGGTCACGTCAGCCTTATACAAGAATCGTTCGCCAAACCATCCTACTTCATTTTTGGAATCTCCACCACGTACACAGTTGTTAAAGTGGTTTCGGTATTGGCAGAGAGTATGACAATATCCGATCCCGATCTCTTTAACAACAAACGCTTATTACATGCCGGATGGTTCTTTTACATTTCAAAAATCATTTTTCATAATTGATATCAAAATATCATATACAATTCAAATCATTTTGCGTTCGAAATTATATTCATTTTCAAAATCATATCACATATGAAATTATATTATTCCCAAAATCAACAATTTTCCAAAATAGGTAAAGCCTTATTTTAAAATCATCATTGTGACGACCTGAAATTTTAGGCAATATCAATTTAATAATCCATATTAATAATTTAATTGATTTTATAATTTTTCTTTATAATTTTATTTTAAATTGGTAAATTTAATATTTTGAAGGTTAATAAAAATTTAATTTGGCAATATTGATCAATATCTTTCTAACAATTTAAAATTTGATAAGAATTATTTTACAAAGCTAATAAAATTTTATTCTATTTATAATATATATGTTTGATATATATTATGAATATAAATTTTTTGTTTTAAATAAAAGATGAATTTTCATATTGTAATATATATGTTATAATTTGGAATTTGTTTTGAAATTTAATATAATCTATTTATAATTTATATATGAATGAATTGTAATTTAAAACTTTGTTTTAAAATTTATATTTTCAAAGGTAAATTTAAGATGTATTCAATTTTTTTAAAAATATAAGATAATTATTTGTTTTTAAATATGATAGTTTAAAAAAAAATTAATCAAAGTTTTGTTTTCTTTTGTTTTAAAAAGCTTAAATTTAAAATGGTTATAAATGTATATATAAAGTTATTAATAAACTTTCTTTTAAAAATTATCTCCTAAACAATAAATATAAATGGTTTAAATTTTAAAAATACATATATCATACATTTATTTGTTTTAAAAACATAAGCTATGTATAAAACAAATGTTTATAAAATATCTTTAACACTTGTATATTTATCTAAATTCAAAACTTATTTAAATAAAAAATTTTTATATACACATAAATATACTTCATAAATACCTTTATAACTTAAATAATTTCAATAAAGAAAGTTAACACTTGTTAATCAAAGATGAAACATTTTAACACATGTAAGAAGATTATGTACTATAATGACAATTGTTTAAATTAATCAACCTGTGGCAACATGCTCATTTTAATTTTTAATAAATGTTTTTAGAAGAAAACTTGTTTTTACAAACATTTTTATTTCTTTGTTTTCACTTCTTAATTAAAATTAATGGCAACCAGAAAATTTCTTTTGACCTGAAACTTGAATTCAGAGAGCAAGTGCTTTTTGGACTATAAGATTTAAAATCTGCAAAGCTGCAATTCAAATCTGAAACTTCAACCTGCAACATCAATTTTAACCTGCTTTTCAAATGGGATGACGATCAAGAGCAACAACAAGTTTTAAAAGCATTAATTGTAAGCATGCAAGAACTCAATTTCAATAGTAAAGCAAAAAAAATTTTCAAATTTATGTTCAGGCCCGTGTGACGACACGAAAATTTTAACGATTTAAAATGGAATAATAAATTGATTTTTAACATTTGAAAGGTTAATTTTAGCTTGTTTCAAATATTAATATTTATTAGATAATTAAAGTATTGAATTATATAATTGAAATTGGATAAATTGTTAAATCTGGAATTTCTAAGCCTGTTTAAAAAAAAAAATTGAAGGCTTATAAAGTCTATAATTATGATACTAAAAATAATAGAATGGTTGAAATTTAGTTTAAAGATGATTTGTTCAGTTTCGAAATTATATCGTTTAAATCGATATTTAAAAATAGCCTTCCGAGGCACAGTCTCGGAATTTGACGAAACCAGTTCCATTGGATCCGTAATAGTTAGTTATTATCGGATTTCAATTTAGCAATCTGAGTTGTCATTTGACCCTGGCAGCTCGAAACGCGTAGAACTATTTTAATCGATTTAATTTAAAGTTGATCGTTTACTTCTGTAATTCGCGCATATGATCGAATTAACTTTCGAAACACGTTCCATTGTGTTCGGAATGCAGGTAAAACCTTATAATCTCCTGTCGGCACGTCTGATTCGGGTTCAGGATTTCGCGTAAGCTTAACGAGACGTTTTGAAAATTTTATATTATATAATAAATTTTTTAGTACTTTTATCAGAGATATTTTATCACCAATCGTACTCAGGAAGCCTGTAGCTTTCGTTCTTTAATCTAGATCCGTCTCCTTTGAAAAATCATTCGGTAATTCGTTTTGAAAAAAAAAATTAATTAATGGCCGAGGCTGATTTAAATCAGTCTCCCCTCCTACGAATTTAAACCCCTCTCCTTCTTCTAATTCTAGCCCAAATCTATTCGAAAAAAAAGGGGCTTCTCTTTCGTTCGACAGCAATCAAAAGCAAACGAAATCGACATCGAAATCGAAATCTTTCCAGTATTCCCTCATCTTCGAGTTCAATCGATTTCATGGCGAGAAGCCGCGTCGAAGAGGAAGTTTTCGTGAGATCTTCGGCATCGCGTGGATAGGTAGAGTTCGACTTGGCTCGAACACAAATTCATAGGCAAGAGGGGAGGTCGCTCTCTCTCTCTCTCTCGTCCGCTAGGTTTCTAATCGATCGCGATAAGGGAGGTTGCCGTGATTTTGTTTGAGGCCGCGTTCGAATTAAGGAAACAACATCGATGTCGAGTTTGTTCTCAACGACTAGGGTCCACTCGCGATGTCGACTGCGATGCTTGATTTCTGGAAGGATGGCGGAGTGTTCGAGATCAAGCAGTGGAGTTTATATCTGAAGGAAGCAAATCGTGGTTAATTCACTGTGTGGCAATCTGTGTGGTAATCTGGTGAGTAAATTCATTTTATTTGATTTTCCTTTCAGAGTATGAAAAAAAAAATTGGTTCATCTGAGTAACTTGGTTTATCAGAGTTTTCAAGTGGAAGGCAATTTGTTTTTTTCTTAAACTTATTTAAAAGGAAACAATACATGAATAGACAGGGGAAGATAACCCGATGCAAGGTCGAGTTATCATCGAGTCCAACCCGGAGTCAGGGAACTAAATTTGAAATCTGTTTAATTAATTATGTGGGAATGAAAAAATGGAATGGTTTCAATCATTTAAAAAAATTCTTTAAATTAAAGGTCTTTCAAACTTTAATCAAGAATAGTTGTTTGCTAAACTAAGTATGTTGAATACTTAAAGGGTATTTAAAACTTAATTTTTTTACGAATATCGGTAAAGGTTATTTAAAGGTAAATGTTTTAGTGATGTGATTAGTATTTAACAAAGGAGATGTTTACCTCAAGTATGATTAAGATTTGACAATTTATGAAATAAGTTAAAGACTAATTAAGTAAGTGATTTATCATTAGTGATCGATTAACTTGTAATTAGAGAGTTACAAATGAGTAATTAAGTTTTATAAATTAACAATGAAGGTTATAAATTAATAGTTATGGAATAGTGAATTTATAATTTCCTGGGAAAGTAAATTAATTAATAATTTATGGATGAAATTAATTTAATGATAATTTGTTAACAAAAATAGTTAGGGTACACTTACTTTGTGAAATTAATCAAGAAATTAATTAAGATAATTAAGTTTTGAGTAATTTATTTATTTAAATGAAGTAAATAACAAGGTGAGTAAATCTTACGCTTTCGAATTTCTATTTAAATTTAAAGGGTTAAATTTAAATGATTGATTAGATGATTGGTTTGTTTTGATATGCTATATTATTTATGGTAGTATAATATATATTGGATGATTGATACTCTGTGATGGATATTATTGGTAATTGGAAATTTGAATGATGTGGATTGCTTGAATATTTCGGTACCCTGAGTTATCGAAATATATAAATTGGTTTTGGAAGAAATATAAGGGTGATTAAAATGGATAATTAATTAATTCAATTAATTAATGGTTTGGGTTAATTAATTTAGTATTTAAGCGTTTGAATTAATCAATAACTTAAGTCATAAGTTAATAAATTAAGTGAGAGTAATTCAGAATAATCATCTGATGGCTTGATAAATAATAGTTTAATGACGTTAATAAAATACAATTACTGTGTAATTAAACAAGAGATTAAATAATATAATTAACTAAGGAGAAATTGATTTATTTAATGAAGAAAATAAATGGATAGTTAATTGCAGGGTAAGATAAATCAAGAATGATTAATATGGAATTTTAATTAATGTAATTCAGATTAAGATAAATTGAAATATAATTGGAAATCGATAATTTATATAATTAATGAAGCAATTAAAGATTTGAATAATTGAGATTCATTAATTCAGAATAAGTGATTTATAAGAAGTTAATTAATTTTAGTAATTAAGGATATTTAGTGCAATTGATTATAGTTAATTAATTTGTGAAGTAATTAAAGATTACTTATTGATTATGGGTTAAGAATATTTAATATCGTGAAATGAATTAAAGATAATCACCTGAATATAATTGAAGAAAATTAATTCAGGGTTGTTAATTAAGATGAATGGATATGGAAGAGTTGATTAATTAATTGAATTGGAATTAATTAATGAGGAAATCTAAGTAATTGAAGTTTGAAATCTCAATTAGAATCAATTGAATTGATGTGTATGCGATTAAGCTTTGTGTATGGATGATTGAAGGGTATTGGACGCTTTGAATGAGTTGATATCACTGATATGAGATGTTGTGTATTTCATTTGGATAACTTGGGTTAGGATGACATGAGTTTCGAAGTGATCGGGGATCGGGTATTGGGAAAATACCCGAAACCACTTCGAATTTTTATAAATTGATTTATGAAATCAATAGGCTGGTATGAAATGATTTAAGTGAATTGGATTATTTTATCTAAGTTTGGTGCTTTGAAATTTATATGTGGAATAAGCATTGTTTATAGGAAATTGTGGATCTGTTAAATTGATATAAATTACCCCAGGTTTATGTAAGTTGTTGCTTTGGTATTCCATGTTAGTTGGGTTTACTCACGCTGGTTTCCAGCCTGACCCGGGTGTTACTTTGATGTAATGCTCGGGTCAGACCTAGTATTACAGATTTTCGGGTAGGTACGTCCTGAAGCTCAGGAGGCGAGCTGGATGGCAATAGTGTATAGAATATTTCCACTGTATATATATTATTGTTAAGCTGAGACATGATAATTGTATATATATTCAGTGATTGTATATATGTAACTCTGATGTATATTAATGTAACCGACATATATAGTATTCTTTTGTAAACTGCTATTATTTATTATATTTTATCCGCTGCGAATGTGAGATGTTTGGTGATTCTGTTCTTCTTCTTCTTCTTCAATCTCTTTCTTCTTTTTCATAACTATCTGAAATTTTCGGCTTCGAAAATTTTCGGGTCGTTACAGTTGGTATCAGAGCTGAAAGGTTAAGCGAGAACCTTGGCTCTGGTGGGGATTACTCATTTAATAGAATCTGTAATATTCTAGAATGAGGTTAGAGTATATATATATGAGCGCGTACTTGTTATTTTCTTAAATAAATATTTTAAATGATCTTATATAAAAGTATGTTTTTGTATATAAAGGAATATTTCATTTTAATAAATATTAAAGCGATTGGTTGTTAAATTTATTGAATTAAATTAAGAAGCAATATAATACAACCAAATTGAAGTCTTGAATTGGAATTAAATCAAGTAGAAATAGAAATACAACTAAATTAAAATTTAAGTGATTGAAAATGAAATTCTAAATCTGATCTCAGAATTTGAAAATTTCGTTTCAAAGTAATGGAAAATAATAAATAAGTATTATTTGGATAACTGGGACTTGTTGCAAAGAATGGGTTGTTTGAAAATTGATTGAAATTAAAACCAAATTTGGTTTAAATTTCAAAATATGGCTGGGAGGGTCAAGAAATAAATATGTAGATATGTATGGATATACATGATATCAAAGATAATTTAGAATAAACTCTAAGAGGTTGAGTTTTGATTTTTCCCTGAAACATGATATAAAACCTCAAAGTGATATAAGTTTTGAACTTATAAGAGGGAAAGAATTTTGAAGTTGAAGCGGGGATTCAAATTGAGTAAGGTTGATTGGATTCAGTAAATTGGAATATAACTTGGAAAGTTAAATGGTTAATTTGAATTGGTAGTTTGTGTAATCTCAAAATGGGTTTGAGATCTGGAAATTGGAAATGGATGGACGTTTTAAAAATAAATTGGATGATATCATCCTATTGTTGATAGAAATGTTTAAACTGAGAATAGTATTGTATAAATAATATAAATTTGAATAATTGAATTGTAAAATTAACTTATTTAAGAACTGGCTTCAAACTGGAAAATTAAATTGAATAATAAATTAATTTTTTTAAATAAAATTGTGTTGAATTCTTATTTGAACCTTGAAATACATAAGCAAAGATAATATAAAATGAAATTTTGAGAATTGAATTCAGAAATTAAATTGATTAAAAACTTTAAATATAAGTTAATTTGGTTTAAAGAGTTAAATCAACCTTTCAGAATTTAACTCGAATTTCTATAATTCGAGATAGTTTAAATTTAAGATTTAATTGAATTAGTTCAAAATTGAATTTGGTTTGCATTAATTGGATTGGTGATTGAAGGTGTATAAGTTTAAAATTTAAATGGGAAATTAAATTGGATTATATTGAAATGATTTGAACCTGAAATGGGTTCAATTGATAATAATTCAAATTGATTGGAATAATATGAAATTAAAGTTAAAATCGAACAGGATTAAAATCAACTAGAATTTGATTTAAATTGGGAAAGAAATCAGGATTTATTAAATTTAAATTGGGGATTAATCAAGTCCAATGGAATTTGGAGTTATTTGAATTGGAATTGGGTCAATTTAAATGAAGATTTAAATTGAATTGTTGTGGAGGTGAATAGTTGGCTCTTGATTATTTTCAATATAAATTGTTTTGATATAAACCTAATTTTTCTAAGCTATTAAATATATACAACCTTTCTTTTTCAAGCTAACTTATTATATACTTATTTTACCATTATTTTTGGAGCTATTTAAACATTTTTCAATTGTTTCCTAAGCAAATTATTATTTTTCAACTATTTCAAACACTAATTTCTATTTTACAACTATTTTGCAATTATCTACAATTTTTGAAACTATTCAGCTATTTCTTAACTATTTCACAGTTAGTTACCTATTTTATAGCTATTTTGCACACTAATAATTATTTTTCCACTACTTATTTATTTTTAAAATTTTCAAGCTATTTTCTAAATATAAACTGGTCGGAGTTCCAACTGTTATTAATTTAAATACCCAACTGAGATAAGAATTGAAGTATAAAAAGGGGTTTTATACAAGTTTGAAATGATCCAAAGTTTTAAAAATTATATATATATATATATATATATATATATATCTGTATATATATAAAGGATCTTATGAGGATTTTGGAAAAAAAAGGGTTTTGAGAACCTTTGGATTTGGAAAGGCTTTTGATTTTTGGGTAAAATCAATATGAGAATTTGGAAAGCCTAGTTTGGGAATTATCGATTTTGGAATAATCGATTTTGTATAAAGAAGCTTTGTATGATATCATACTAGGTGTATGATTTGAAGATACTATATGTGTATAGCAAAAAAAAATATTTTGATGATGGCTCTGGGGAAAAAGGTGCTCCCTTGAAATGAACTTCTTAGGAGTGCCACTGGGTGGTGCTGCCTTGAGCCCAAGGGGGTTCTAAAGTTGATCCTGTGAGGAGCCCGGACAAAACTAGTTCCTGGGGATTATGAGTACTGTATACCATAGTGAAGGTTGTGTGTGCCGCTGAGAGCCAACAATCCGGTTTGATTTTATATCAGTAGACTGCGACCTATGGTATAGTATAGCGAAAGTCGTGTGTGCCGCTGAGAGCCAACAGTCTGCGTTTGATTTTATATCGGCTGAGTGCGACCTATGTAGGAGTGGAGAGGCTTCATTTCGATAGCGAAAATCAGAGGCCGTGGAGAGCCTGCAGTTACATGGACATTTGCTGCGACGGCAACGTAACCCTAGACGTAACTGTGATTTGTTGTGGATTCCATGGCGAAATCGAGAGGCCGCGGAGAGCTTGCAGTTACATGGACTTTTGCTGTGACGGTAACGTAACCCTGGATGTAACTGTGACCATGGATGGGGGTGATGATTTCCGGAGCATTCTCACCAAAGATATTTCCTCTATATTTTCAAAAACTGATTTCTATAATTTCAATAAAATTATTTTCAAAGGTATTTTCACTGGATGTTGAAAATGGGTCTGCTAAGTACGTATAGATTTTCAGTTCTACGCCTGATCAACGTATGACTGAATTTCTATGAGAACAAGGATGGACTGGTTGAGACATCGAGTTATAAAAAAAATATTTTTATAAAGAGTTATTTTAATAGTATGATGTGAATTTAGAAACATTTCTAAAAATTTTAAATAAAGCGTTGGGATTTTGGGAAAATAAAAAGGAAATCCAAACTGGAAATTTCAATGAGGTGATTTTTTTCTAATTAAAAGTTGGAAGTAAGTTAATAAATAATTATTTGATAGATTATGTTAATGAAAATTCAACTTGGTTAAACAAATGGATTGTAAGTTGATAATGGGTTTGGGAATGAATTCAAATTTCAAATAGAATTCAACTTAGATCTAATAATGAATTAAATAAGAAGAGGTGTTGTAAAATAAAAATGAAATAGAGTTGGATTGAAAATGTGATGGTTTGAATCAAGTGTGATTTGAATATAAATTAGTTATAATGGAAGTGATGTCGAATGGAATGAAAAGGGATTATTATAAACATTGTTTAAGTGCAAAACAAAACCCAAGTGAATGGAAATGAGAATGGCCTTGTATTAATAAAATAAATTTGGAAATGAATTAAGTAAGTAAATGGAAAATTTAAAATGGGTTAATTGAATTAAATAATAATTGGATGAAGTTTGATTGAATGGAAATTAAATAAAGGTTTTGGTTGGAATTGGATTGTCAGAATGGACTTAAGTTATGAGACGATTAAATATGAAGTAAAATTTCTTAAATCAATGAAAGCTTGGATTAAATTAAGTTGGGAATGGTCGTTAATTTATAAGTTTGAATGAGAAAAGCCTAATAAATTGTTTGGATGAAATCCAAGGCTGAGATAAAATGAAATGCAATGAATGGTTCGTAAATAATTTAGAAAAGAAATGGAATTAAATGCAGAATGAGTTGAAATTAATTTAAAATAGTTATAAACTAAAATAAATACTCTATTAAGTGAATATCGTCAAAATTGCATAAAATAATTGTCGTTTGGCGTGAACAAAAATAATTAAAATTCTTTGAGTTGATGGAGATTAATAAAATTGATTCTGAATCATTTGAAGTGAATATAAGCTTGTTTGGATAAAAAATCAATGGAATGTAAGAAATTGAGTTGAAAACCATTGAAATTGAATGAAATGGTTTATAAATTGGTTGAAAGAAATTGAATTAGCTTTAAGATTATATAAATCGCTTATGGAAAGGTTTTGGTGCTTGTTGCTTATGATACACATGTGTTTAGCTATTGAAAATATGTGAAATGCTAATAGATTTTCAATATATGGCACTTACATATTTAAATTAAGTAAGTACAGGTACCGGGGAGCCGTTTGGTTGATTTGGATTGCGCTAATTGCTTAAATCAATAAGCTGCATGCTTAAAATGCTAAATAAGGTACGCCTACGCAATAAAAATAGGAAATATGAACTGTTTTTGCTTTTTCCGACCGTCTGGGTCGTTGTATATATATTTATATCTCTTGTCAAATTGCAAAAGCTCCTCCGTACAAAGGAGATTCTGCGAAAATTTTCCTAAAATTTTGGGAGTTAGAAATTTTTTGAAATTTTTGGGAAAAATTTTGTTAACGGCAAAACAATTTTAAATGGGAAATTAAAGTAAATTAGTAGATGAAACTACTATGAATCAGGTATAAATGAAGTTAAAATTCAATGCTCAAATTAAAGATGAATTGAATTCATATGAAAATGGAAAAAACTAATTTGAAATAGGTATGAAACCTATATAAGAGAATGTATAAATTGATTTGTAAAGTTTTGTAACGCCCCGGAGATTTTCGACTTTCGAAAATTCAACATCAGTACTCATTTTATCGACTGCCGAGAAATCGAAGGCCGGAAACCCGAAATGTTATGGTTTTAGAAAAAGAAAGAGGCAGAGAGAGAGAGAAGAATAGAGAAAATAGAGGATAAAGAAAACAGAAAATAGAACGGAACAGCAAAACAACAGAACAACAACAGAATCTCACAATTCGCAGCGGAACAACATATAATAATAAATGAATAATCTTTAAACAAAGAACTATATCAGTTATTACATTTTATACATTACATTACATTATATCATATCATCCGAGTGTACAACAACATACAACAACAAACAATACAGCGGAAAAGAAATACTATATACTAGTAATACGCCATGCCATCCATCTTGCATCCAGCAACTCTAGAATATCCAGAATATCCTGATAAACCTTAACTCTTGACTGCCCGTCTGGAAATTGGTGGGCACCCAGAGTTTAGGAAGGAAAACAATAAACTCCGAGTCAGTCATGTGACTGGTGTGAGAACTCAAAACAGTTTATTTATCTTTAAAATCAAAATAGAGGAATATTTTTTAAAGTCAATTCGCAATGCTTTTAAAAATGAGACTACCATAAGGCCTCCCGCACACACACAATGCAAACACAGAATTGGAGGAGATTTCTCCTTATGATAGTCAAAGATGCTTGATACGCATTAAAAAGAACATTTGATATTATTACTAGTGCATAGTGTAGGAAAAATTCATTTCGAAAGTAGAATATAAATCTTAGCCAGCATAGACATTCCGAACTATGCCTACTATAGCTAACTATGTTCAATAGCAGGTTACCGCCACATTCCATAGCAGGTTACACAACTAAAACTGTACAAGTCTCGTATTGTTTCTTTGGATTTCCAACGAATGATCAGGCCAAGGAACTTTCCATTGCCACATGAGAATGCCTCTGGATGGACATCCCCGAGAACCAAACCGGATCTCTACCAACACAAGGCCGGGTTACCCCTAACTGAGTAACAACTGACCGAATATGCCATCCCCCGGTCCTTTGGGACCTTTCACCGAGCGCTCGCAATCAATTCACACAATCATAAAGTATTTTCAACATGAGTAAGTATCTGGGCTCCATACCATGATACCACCCTTTTCCAGAAGGAAATGCACACATCCTAAAGGGCGCTGCCCCTCATAACCTTGCTGCATCTTTCCTGTTTTGACCATTCACGGGGTGTGAGGCTCGACGAAGTCACGTCCACAAAAACATACTTTATACAAAAGCCATGCTTTGGGTCAACAAATGTCATAGAAATGATCACCAGGATAGACGATCAAATAAACGATCCTATCACACATAATCAACAAAATGATCATTTACAACAACACTCAGCATGTCACATTACCAAATTGGGAATATATCGCTGATAACATTCAACTATATGACCTCTGAGCTCGTACGTCTCAGAGAAGGGTGTTAAGCTAAAAGAATAAATTCTTCGCCACCAATAGAAATATATTTGAATGAAATCGGCTTTATATCTCAATTTGTAATGTCAGACATACAATCCATACAAGTCTGTTCCGGGATCGAACAAAACCGAAGGCACTTACAAAGAAGTCCTTGCAATCCGGGTATTCACAATCCCGATCGAATTTCCCATCACTTAGGAAATCTCTATACCAGGAGCTACCCAGTGCAGAGACAATCGATAGGTCATCCTATCGCTTTCGCAAATACCCGGTCTTCAACACCGGTCATCAATGCTATCCATTACGTCGTATCACTATTCGGAATGGGTAATCCGAATAATGAGCGCAATAATTTAAAAATAAGTGTAGCATTCAAATTCAGCAAATCACAACAAATACCTTTCAAAGGTAAATATTGATAGTCGGTTATTGAACTATCAATGGATATGCACAACATCACCAGATTCCAAATAATTTTCCAAATTATTTACTTTCCAAAATATCTTTACAAGATATATTATTTTCAATATCTCAAAAATAAATCAATATTTATTTTTAAACAACTTCTCTTTCTATTCATAAATTCCATAATGAATTTATATTTCAAAATATCCATGCATATACGATTTCAATTATTCATTTCAATTTATCTTCAAAAAGATAAATTCTTAAGATATTCACTTTATATTGGAAAACATTTCCATACTTACTTATTCATAAGTAATTCACAAATTTTATTTATTTTCAACACTTAGAAAATATCCAATATACTTAAATCGAGATTAAGTATATATTTCATTCTTTAAGGAAATCGTTCTCTCAAACATATTTATTTGGGCCAAAACGAATGTTACGTAAAACATCGTTACGACAACCCAAAATCACTAGTACAGGGATTCGAAATTAAAATAGATATATAAATCCCAGTACTATACAAAACATTTCCTTTCGAAAATCATTTACAATAACAACAGTGTTATAGTCCACCATTTCCATTTATTTCTCGAAAACACCTATTTCAACAATGAATGTTGAAATCTATGGTTTCGAATCTCAATCCAATTGAAACATCGTTAACTTGTTTTTAATTCTATTTAAAACATCACATTCAAACATTTTCTTTAACATATTATTCACTATTCAAAAACGTGAATATACTACGTTAACACATTTCATCATTTCTATTCTTTTTAACTTAAAGGATTATTCACTGTCTAAACGTGAATATAACTCCATTTATAAGTTATAACAATTTACTTATCAAAATAAGTCGTTGTGAATTTATAAAACAACGTTTATAAATTCCTTTTATTAACCTATCTCAATTCATATCTCAATGATATACTAAAAGTTCATATTATAAGTGAAATACTTGTAATTTATTTGTTTACAAAATCGTTCCTTTGAACTTTATAATTATAAATCTTATAACTTATAAGATTCAATTATTTATCCAAATCTATTCTTTCAATAACTTCACGAAATTTATAAATCTTATTATTTATAAATTTCACTTATAACTTCACCATTTATAATTTTATAATTTCCATTCATTTCTGCAATCCATTTTCACTTCATTCAAACACTTATTAAAACTCGTTTTATAATTCAAATGTTTTAATTTATAAATATCAATTTATAAATCCTTTATAAAATCAATTTATACTATTATTTTAAAACATCTTTAATCTCCTTTATAATTTCATCCTTTTGATTTATAAAATAATCAAATTTTATAAATCCTATTTTTAAACTTTTCACAATAAATTCAAATTTCCCAATTTAAACCATTTTATAAAATTATTAACCCCATAATTTCAAAAATCAACTTTTAACTATATTTCTCAAAAATCATAATTTTTATAACTTTAAAAATTATAACGTTTATTTATTTAAATTGGATCAATTCCAAAATTATTTTATAAAACGTATACTTTTCAAAAATCACTTTAAAAATCATTTTAAAGTGTCAAAATTTGGTCCAATGATGCTACATACCAAATAGTCAATCACGACAACAACGATATCATATATCGTATATGATAATCAACGAATATCAAAATATCTAAAATCAAACAAAAACTGTTGAGGAATACAGTTGGATCACTCCAACCTGTTTTTCCTGCATCCACAAACATTAGCACAATACCAATTTCGCTCCATTACGAAATTATCGCGGTATATGTTTTTAATAATATTATCCGCTTAATAATGGCGCAATAGGGTCTCATCCGCTAAAAAATGCGGGGAGTCCACAACTGCAATATATACATATGCCAATATATATATATTGATATTATATATATAATACCAATTTCACTGTTTATGAAATATTCGCGGTATATGTTTTTAATAAATAACATCCGCTTACTAATGGCGCATAATGTCTATTTTAACAATCAATAGATAACAGTCATCATTCAAACATGCATTCAAATATTTTAAATCTAACTATTTAAAATAAAATCGAAACCGATTCGATTGAGTGAGAAGTTCGCACCTTGATTCCAATTTCGATTTAGCGATTTATTTCGAGTAAAATTAAACGGACGTTTAATTTTACGCAAAATTCTCACTAACTCCAAACGACTCCAATCCAATTTCATCGCGTAATGCTCGTCCATACGATTCCAACGCAACTGGTTTCGTAATTTTTCGACCTCGCAGCAAAAAGTTATGCATTTATGAAGTTTATACGAATTTACAATAACTATTTACAACATTTTAATTAAATTTAAACCTTCATTCAATATAGGCCATAGGATCCAACACCTCCCTCATCTACACCGTGCGCACCATCATCTCCTTCATCTTCTTCACGTGAATTTGCTCCAGTATACAGAACGCACAAAAGAACCCACTCACGACATTAGGGTTGAATCTTCCTCCCTCCTCGTCGAACTATATGACGATCAATGACCCCCAAATCGAAGCCACTTGAAGGCTCCACCCTCGGCCTGAGCAATGGTGAACTCGGCCCCACCCAATGCTTGGAAATGCGTGCCAAACTGAAGATGAACGCAGGCCAATTACTCCCTCCATACTGCGACATTCCACATCTCGACCGTATGGATCGATAGAACTCACTTCACTCTTTAAGTTGTTAGTTGGAAGTTTTTGCAATCGATGCATGGATTTGAAAATAATTCGAGGAGAAAGAGGATGATTTATGGCCGTTCACACCATAGGAGGCGGCTGCAGTTATTAGGGTTTAGATTTTTTTTTTTTTTTTTTTTTTTTTTATGAAGGAAGGGGGCTATTTATAGGGAATTCTCAAACACTATTCAATCCGGAAATTCCGAACTCCGATTCACGCGTCGTAACCAGTATTTCTAGGGTTTACCCCACGTTCCGGACACAATGAAATAGGTTTCGGAAGCTAATTCAGACATTTGTGCGAGTTATGGCAATAAACGTTCGATTTAAATTAAACCGATTTAAACGATTTTCTAGGCGTTTTAATTTGTACCGGACAAACGGTAAGTCCGATTGACACGAAATTTGAAACCTTACAATAATATCGCATTACGGATCCGATGAAACTTGTTTCGTCGAAATCCGAGACTTTTTGAAAAATGGCTATTTTAACTCGCCAAATTAATATTAAAAATAAATCGATGCGTTTCGAGCTGCTACGATCAAACGATAGCTCCGATTGACACGAAAATTGAAATCCGATAATAGCTAACTATTACGGATCCAATGGAACTAGTCTCGTTCAATTCTGAGACTGTTCAAAAATTGACTAATTTCACTAGTCGATTAAATATTAAAATATTCAATTTTCACAAATAAACTCCTAATTCGATTTTTAAAAGTTCTAAAATATCATTCTAACTTCGACATGATAAAATAAAATTTTACAAATCATTTTCAATCATATTTAACCCAATTCTCAATTATTTCCATAATTTCACATATTAAATTATTGATTTAATTATCCAATTAAATCCAATTATTCGAATTAAAATTTATTTGACTTATAAATTCACTTATTAATATTTAAAATTAATTAAATATTCAAATTTTAATTACTAAAAATCCTGGTTCGTTACAATCTTCCCCCCTTAAAAGAATTTCGTCCTCGAAATTAACAAGTAAGAAAAGTTATAGAATCTATTAATTTTCCAAAATTCATAGTCAAACTTCTTACAATACTTACTAAGTTTTCAAATCATACTTAGTTATCTTTTCAAAAACAATTACTATTGTTTAACTTTCAACTCCAAATCAAAATTTAAGTTTTTCAATTTTTCCAATTTTCTCAAAAATATTCTAACGCCTTAAATTTTCGGAAAAATTCTCCATGGTCTCATTTGCGCGGCTCGATCCGAAAAAAAAAATGAAAGTATATATATCACAAATATACATCTCATCAAGTAATGAGGCATCCCGAAGGGAAAAAAGTATAAAAGTACGGTATGTAATCCGAGATATGTACCTTATATTTTATTAGCGAGCATATACGGCTAATATAGCACGAATGCGAGCTCCAAATGCGAAGCAAACGCGATCCGCACCTACTAAACACTCAACAAGCAACATGAGAACATGCATATATGAACATAGTATCGATATACAACATATAACAACATAATAACTATATATGTCAACATAGCAATTTAAACAAAAGCAATATATTCAACCATCAACCAACTATCATCCAACTAACATCCATAACCAATAAATATTCATTCATATTCTCATTAATATTCAATGAAATAGGTTTTCAATTTAATCACATTCGATTCATTAACAGTGGATGTTTTTACTAACATTCATTTTCAATTAGTTTATATTCACTAATTCATATTCAAGTTGGTTCACTCCCAAATCAAATTCACTTTTATTTAAGATTCACTTAACTTCCAATTGGATCTCAATTACTTTAGCTTCCAATTTCATTAACACTTAATGAATTATATACAATCAATCAACTAACAACCATATAACAATCAATGTATATTCATTACAACCAAATTCCTTTGCTTTCAATTGGTTTAATTAGATTGATTTTCATTCAACTATTCAACTTTCCATAACATTAGATTTTTAATGAATTAACACTTACATTCATTATTTCATATCAACTAAATTCACATTTAATTGATTAACATTTAATCCATTCATTCAATTCAATTACTAAAGTTGAATTTCATTTACATAACTTAAGTTCACATCTATCATTTAACTTTATTAATTTTACTTCGATACTAATATCAACTTCATTTATATAACTCAAGTTCACATTTATAAATCAATTCAGCTTCCAATTCTAAAGTAAATTTCCATTTAACTCTAAATTCATTTTTATTTACAACTCATATTCATAAATATATTCATATAATTTCACTTCTTATATATATAAGTTTATTCACAATTGTAAATCACTTTAATTATAATTCAATTCTTATAATTCTTTTGCTTATACAATTATTCTTTTATTTAGATTATTCAAACAACTAACAATCCACTTATATACACTTTAATAATTCTTAAAAATTATTTCTTTATATATAAAAATATAATCAAGGTAAAATTATTTCATTTACTCAATTTAAAAACAATACTGTGTCGAATTGTTCTATTCAAGTGTTTATAAACCCCTTCGGCATAGTTGTCCAGACCACGCTGACGAAGGTTCATATGCCACTCAATAAACCAATCATCACAATATAAAACAATTTTATATTCACTAACAAATACGCTCTTATAGCTATTATTACACTCAAACTCAATCTAGAGTACTACTGACTCTATCTCTAATGAGTAATACCCAACAGAACCATGGTTGTCGCTTAACCAACAGCTTTGATACCAAATGTAACGCCCCGGAGATTTTCGACTTTCGAAAATTCAACATCGGTACTCACTTTATCGACTGCCGAGAAATCGAAGGCCGGAAACCTGAAATGTTATGGTTTTAGAAAAAAAAAGAGGCAGAGAGAGAGAGAGAGAAGAAGAGAGAAAATAGAGGATAAAAAAACCGAAAATAGAATGGAATAGCAAAACAACAGAACAACAACAGAATCTCACAATTCGCAGCGGAACAACATATAATAATAAATGAATAATCTTTAAACAAAGAACTATATCAGTTATTACATTTTATACATTACATTACATTATATCATATCATCAGAGTGTACAACAACATACAACAACAAACAGTACAGCGGAAAAGAAATACTATATACTAGTAATACGCCATGCCATCCATCTTGCATCCAGCAACTCCAAAATATCCAGAATATCCTGATAAACCTTAACTCTTGACTGCCCGTGTGGAAATTGGTGGGCACCCAGAGTTTAGGAAGGAAAACAATAAACTCCGAGTCAGTCATGTGACTGGTGTGAGAACTCAAAACCGTTTATTTATCTTTAAAATCAAAATAGAGGAATATTTTTTTAAAGTCAATTCGCAATGCTTTTAAAAATAAGACTACCATAAGGCCTCCCGCACACACACACAATGCAAACGCAGAATCGGAGGAGATTTCTCCTTATGATAGTCAAAGATGCTTGATACGCATTAAAAAGAACATTTGATATTATTACTAGTGCATAGTGTAGGAAAAATTCATTTCGAAAGTAGAATATAAATCTTAGCCAGCATAGACATTCCGAACTATGCCTACTATAGCTAACTATGTTCAATAGCAGGTTACCGCCACATTCCATAGCAGGTTATACAACTAAAACCGTACAAGTCTCGTATTGTTTCTTTGGATTTCCAACGAATGATCAGGCCAAGGAACTTCCCATTGCCACATGAGAATGCCTCTGGATGGACATCCCCGAGAACCAAACCGGATCTCTACCAACACAAGGCCGGGTTACCCCTAACTGAGTAACAACTGACCGAATATGCCATCCCTCGGTCCTTTGGGACCTTTCACCGAGCGCTCGCAATCAATTCACACAATCATAAAGTGTTTTCAACATGAGTAAGTATCTGGGCTCCATACCATGATACCACCCTTTTCCAGAAGGAAATGCACACATCCTAAAGGGCGCTACCCCTCATAACCTTGCTGCATCTTTCCTGTTTTGACCATTCACGGGGTGTGAGGCTCGACGAAGTCACGTCCACAAAAAAATACTTTATACAAAAGCCATGCTTTGGGTCAACAAATGATCATAGAAATGATCACCAGGATAGACGATCAAATAAACGATCCTATCACAAATAATCAACACAATGATCATTTACAGCAACACTCAGCATGTCACATTACCAAATTGGGAATATATCGCTGATAACATTCAACTATATGACCTCTGAGCTCGTACTTCTCAGAGAAGGGTGTTAAGCTAAAAGAATAAATTCTTCGCCACCAACAGAAATATATTTGAATGAAATCGGCTTTATATCTCAATTTGTAATGTCAGACATACAATCCATACAAGTCTGTTCCGGGATCGAACAAAACCGAAGGCACTTACAAAGAAGTCCTTGCAATCCGGGTATTCACAATCCCGATCGAATTTCCCATCACCTAGGAAATCTCTATACCAGGAGCTACCCAGTGCGGAGACAATCGATAGGTCATCCTATCGCTTTCGCAAATACCCGGTCTTCAACACCGGTCATCAATGCTATCCATTACGTCGTATCACTATTCGGAATGGGTAATCCAAATAACGAGCGCAATAATTTAAAAATAAGTGTAGCATTCAAATTCAGCAAATCACAACAAATACCTTTCAAAGGTAAATATTGATAGTCGGTTATTGAACTATCAATGGATATGCACAACATCACCAGATTCCAAATAATTTTCCAAATTATTTACTTTCCAAAATATCTTTACAAGATATATTATTTTCAATATCTCAAAAATAAATCAATATTTATTTTTAAACAACTTCCCTTTCTATTCATAAATTCCATAGTGAATTTATATTTCAAAATATCCATGCATATACGATTTCAATTATTCATTTCAATTTATCTTCAAAAAGATAAATTCTTAAGATATTCACTTTATATTGGAAAACATTTCCATACTTACTTATTCATAAGTAATTCACAAATTTTATTTATTTTCAACACTTAGAAAATATCCAATATACTTAAATCGAGATTAAGTATATATTTCATTCTTTAAGGAAATCGTTCTCTTAAACATATTTATTTGGGCCAAAACGAATGTTACGTAAAACATCGTTACGACAACCCAAAATCACTAGTATAGGGATTCGAAATTAAAATAGAAATATAAATCCCAATACTATACAAAACATTTCCTTTCGGAAATCATTTACTATAACAACAGTGTTATAGTCCACCATTTCCTTTTATTTCTCGAAAACACCTATTTCAACAATGAATGTTGAAGTCTATGGTTTCGAATCTCAATCCAATTGAAACATCGTTAACTTGTTTTTAATTCTATTTAAAACATCACATTCAAACATTTTCTTTAACGTATTATTCACTATTCAAAAACGTGAATATACCACGTTAACACATTTCATCATTTCTATTCTTTTTAACTTAAAGGATTATTCACTGTCTAAACGTGAATATAACTCCATTTATAAGTTATAACAATTTACTTATCAAAATAAGTCGTTGTGAATTTATAAAACAACGTTTATAAATTCCTTTTATTAACCTATCTCAATTCATATCTCAATGATATACTAAAAGTTCATATTATAAGTGAAATACTTATAATTTATTTGTTTACAAAATCGTTCCTTTGAACTTTATAATTATAAATCTTATAACTTATAAGATTCAATTATTTATCCAAATCTATTCTTTCAATAACTTCACGAAATTTATAAATCTTATTATTTATAAATTTCACTTATAACTTCACTATTTATAATTTTATAATTTCCATTCATTTCTGCAATCCATTTTCACTTCATTCAAACACTTATAAAAACTCGTTTTATAATTCAAATGTTTTAATTTATAAATATCAATTTATAAATCCTTTATAAAATCCATTTATACTATTATTTTAAAACATCTTTAATCTCCTTTATAATTTCATCCTTTTGATTTATAAAATAATCAAATTTTATAAATCCTATTTTTAAACTTTTCACAATAAATTCAAATTTCCCAATTTAAACCATTTTATAAAATTATTAACCCCATAATTTCAAAAATCAAATTATAACTATATTTCTCAAAAATCATAATTTTTATAACTTTAAAAATTATAACGTTTATTTATTTAAATTGGATCAATTCCAAAATTATTTTATAAAACGTATACTTTTCAAAAATCACTTTAAAAATCATTTTAAAGTGTCAAAATTTGGTCCAATGATGCTACATACCAAATAGTCAATCACGACAACAACGATATCATATATCGTATATGATAATCAACGAATATCAAAATATCTAAAATCAAACAAAAACTGTTGAGGAATCCAGTTGGATCACTCCAACCTGTTTTTCCTGCATCCACAAACATTAGCACAATACCAATTTCGCTCCATTAGGAAATTATCGCGGTATATGTTTTTAATAATATTATCCGCTTAATAACGGCGCAATAGGGTCTCATCCGCTAAAAAATAAAAAATGCGGGGAGTCCACAACTGCAATATATACATATGCCAATATATATATATTTATATTATATATATAATACCAATTTCACTGTTTATGAAATATTCGCGGTATATGTTTTTAATAAATAACATCCGCTTACTAACGGCGCATAATATCTATTTTAACAATCAATAGATAACAATCATCATTCAAACATGCATTCAAATATTTTAAATCTAACTATTTAAAATAAAATCGAAACCGATTCGATTGAGTGAGAAGTTCTCACCTTGATTCCAATTTCGATTTAGCGATTTATTTCGAATAAAATTAAACGGACGTTTAATTTTACCCAAAATTCTCACTAACTCCAAACGACTCCAATCCAATTTCACCGCGTAGTGCTCATCCATACGATTCCAACGCAACTGGTTTCGTAATTTTTCGACCTCGCAGCAAAAAGTTATGCATTTATGAAGTTTATACGAATTTACAATAACTATTTACAACATTTTAATTAAATTTAAACCTTCATTCAATATAGGCCGTAGGATCCAACACCTCCCTCATCTACACCGTGCGCACCATCATCTCCTTCATCTTCTTCACGCGAATTTGCTCTAGTATACAGAACGCACAAAAGAACCCACTCACGACATTAAGGTTGAATCTTCCTCCCTCCTCGTCGAACTATATGACGATCAAAGACCCCCAAATCCAAGCCACTTGAAGGCTCCACCCTCGGCCTGAGCAATGGTGAACTCGGCCCCACCCAATGCTTGGAAATGCGTGCCAAACTGAAGATGAACGCAGGCCAATTACTCCCTCCATACTGCGACATTCCACATCTCGACCGTATGGATCGATAGAACTCACTTCACTCTTTAAGTTGTTAGTTGGAAGTTTTTACAATCGATGCATGGATTTGAAAATAATTCGAGGAGAAAGAGGATGATTTCTGGCCGTTCACACCATAGGAGGCGGCTGCAGTTATTAGGGTTTAGATATTATTATTATTTTTTATTTATGAAGGAAGGGGGCTATTTATAGGGAATTCTCAAACACTATTCAATCCGGAAATTCCGAACTCCGATTCACGCGCCGTAACCAGCGTTCCTAGGGTTTACCCCGCATTTCGGACACAATGAAATAGGTTTCGGAAGCTAATTCGGACATCTATGTGAGTTATGGCAATAAACGTTTGATTTAAATTAAACCGATTTAAACGATTTTCTAGGCGTTTTAATTTGTACCGGACAAACGGTAATTCCGATTGACACGAAATTTGAAACCTTACAATAATATCACATTATGGATCCGATGAAACTGGTTTCATCAAAATCCGAGACTTTTTTAAAAATGGCTATTTTAACTCGCCAAATTGATATTAAAAATAAATCGATGCGTTTCAAGCTGCTACGATCAAACGATAGCTCCGATTGACACGAAAATTGAAATCCGATAATAACTAACTATTACGGATCCAATGGAACTGGTCTCGTTAAATTCTGAGACTGTTCAAAAATTGACTAATTTCACTAGTCGATTAAATATTAAAATATTCAATTTTCACAAATAAACTCCTAATTCGATTTTTAAAAGTTCTAAAATATCATTCTAACTTCGACATGATAAAATAAAATTTTACAAATCATTTTCAGTCATATTTAACCCAATTCTCAATTATTTCCATAATTTCACATATTAAATTATTGATTTAATTATCCAATTAAATCCATTTATTCGAATTAAAATTTATTTGACTTATAAATTCACTTATTAATATTTAAAATTAATTAAATATTCAAATTTTAATTACTAAAAATCCTGGGTCGTTACAAGTTTCGATTGAATATTGTTGTTAAACAAGATATGCAGGTAATAAAGGGAAAAAGTAATTGGATTTGATTCCAAAAGATAAATTTGAATGGCCCGACAAAAGGTACGTAATTAAATTTCTAGATGAAATTGGATTGGATTTTTGATGTAGTCACTTGGCTTTAGTTTTCTTTTGGAATTTGGGGGCACGTAGAGGCCTTTTGTAGTTGTACCGAGCTAGCCGCGCAAAGGAGACGCTGGCAAAAAATTTTGGGAATTTAGGGAGTAAGAAAATTTTTGAGAAAATTTCGATAATTCCAAATTTGGTTTTAAATTGAAATTTAAACGATTGGGTAAAATGGATTGTTGGAAACCATGAAAAGTTTTGGAAGTTAGTTGAAGTATTAGTGGATCTTTAATAAAAGATATTGTGGCAAGTTGATAAACCTGTTGGTTTTAGAGAAAAGGTAAAAAGGGATTGGTCCATTCTTCCTAACTAGTAATTTCAGGGACGAAATTCTTTTAAGGGGGGAGGAATGTGACGACCCGGAAATTTTAACGATTTAAAATGGAATAATAAATTGATTTTTAACATTTGAAAGGTTAATTTTAGCTTGTTCCAAATGTCAATATTTATTAGATAATTAAAGTATTGAATTATATAATTGAAATTGGGTAAATTGTTAAATCAGGAATTTCTAAGCCTGTTTAAAAAAAATTGAATGCTAATAAAATCTATAATTATGATACTGAAAATAATAAAATGGTTGAAATTTAATTTAAAGATGATTTGTTCGGTTTTGAAATTATATCGTTTAAATCGATATTTAAAAATAGCCTTCCGAGGCACAGTCTCGGAATTCGACGAAACCAGTTCCATTGGATCCGTAATAGTTAGTTATTATCGGATTTCAATTTTCGTCGCAATCGGAGTTGTCATTTGACCCTGGCAGCTTGAAACGCGTAGAACTATTTTAATCGATTTAATTTAAAGTTGATCGTTTACTTCTGTAATTCGCGCATATGATCGAATTAACTTTCGAAACACGTTCCATTGTGTTCAGAACGCGGGTAAAACCTTATAAACGCCTGTCGGCACGTCTGATTCGGGTTCGGGATTTCGCGTAAGCTTAACGAGACGTTTTGAAAATTTTATATTATATAATAAATTTTGTAGTACTTTTATCAGAGATATTTTATCACCAATCATACTCAGGAAGCCTGTAGCTTTCGTTCTTTAATCTAGATCCGTCTCCTTTGAAAAATCATTCGGTAATTCGTTTTGAAAAAAAAATTAATTAATGGCCGAGGATGATTTAAATCAGTCTCCCCTCCTACGAATTTAAACCCCTCTCTTTCTTCTAATTGTAGCCCAAATCTATTCGAAAAATGGGGCTTCTCTTTCGTTCGACAGCAATCAAGAGCAAACGAAATCGACTTCGAAATAAAAAAAATTCCAGTATTCCCTCGTCTTCGAGTTCAATCGATTTCATGTCGAGAAGCCGCGTCGAAGAGGAAGTTTTCGCGAGATCTTCGGCATCGCGTGGATAGGTAGGGTTCGACTCGGCTCGAACTCGAATTCATGGGCAAGAGGGGAGGTCGCGCGCTCTCTCTCTCTCTCGTCCGCTGGGTTGCTAATCAATCGCGATAAGGGAGGTTGCCATGATTTTGTTTGAGGCCGCGTTCGAAACAAGGAAACGACATCGAGGTCGAGTTTGTTCTCAACGACTAGGTCCACTCGCGACGTCGACTGCGATGCTTGATTTCTGGTAGGATGGCGGAGTGTTCGAGATCAGGCAGCGGAGTGTTCGAGATCAGGCAGCGGAGTTTATATCTGAAGGAAGCAAATCGTGGTTAATTCAGTGTGTGGCAGTCTGTGTGGTAATCTGGTGAGTAAATTCATTTTATTTGATTTTCCTTTCAGAGTATGAAAAAAAAAATTGGTTCATCTGAGTAACTTGGTTTATCAGAGTTTTCAAGTGGAAGGCAGTTTGTTTTTTTCTTAAACTTATTTAAAAGGGAACAATACATGAATAGACAGAGGAAGATAACACGATGCAAGGTCGAGTTATTATCGGGTCCAACCCGGAGTCAGGGAACTAAATTTGAAATCTGTTTAATTAATTCTGTGGGAATGAAAAAATGGAATGGTTTCAATCATTTAAAAAAATTCTTTAAATTAAAGGTCTTTCAAACTTTAATCAAGAACAGTTGCTTGTTAAACTAAGTATGTTGAATACTTAAAGGGTACTTTAAACTTAATTATTTTACGAATAACGGTAAAGGTTATTTAATGGTAAATGTTTTAGTAATGTGATTAGTATTTAACAAAGGAGATGTTTACCTCAAGTATGATTAAGATTTGACAATTTATGAAATAAGTTAAAGACTAATTAAGTAAGTGATTTGTCATTAGTGATCGATTAACTTGTAATTAGAGAGTTACAAATGAGTAATTAAGTTTTATAAATTAACAATGAAGGTTATAAATTAATAGTTATGGAATAGTGAATTTACAATTTCTTGGGAAAGTAAATTAATTAATAATTTATGGATGAAATTAATTTAATGATAATTTGTTAACAAAAATATTTAGGGTACACTTACATTGTGAAATAAATCAAGAAATTAATTAAGATAATTAAGTTTTGAGTAATTAATTTATTCAAATGAAGTAAATAACAAGGTGTGTAAATCTTACACTTTCGAATTTCTATTTAAATTTAAAGGGTTAAATTTGAATGATTGGTTGGATGATTGGTTTGTTTTGATATGCTATATTATTTAAGGTTGTATAATATATATTGGATGATTGATATTCTGTGATGGATATTATTGGTAATTGGAAATTTGAATGATGTGGATTGCTTGAATATTTCGGTACTCTGAGTTACGAAATATATAAATTGGATTTTGGAAGAAATATAAGGGTGATTAAAATGGATAATTAATTAATTCAATTAATTAATGGTTTGGGTTAATTAACTTAGTATTTAAGCATTTGAATTAATCAATAACTTAAGTTACAAGTTAATTAATTAAGTGAGAGTAATTTAGAATAATCACCTGATGGCTTGATAAATAATAGTTTAATGATGTTAATAAAATAAAATTACTGTGTAATTAAACAAGAGATTAATTAAGATAATTAATTAAGGAGAAATTGATTTATTTAATGAAGAAAATAAATGGATAGTTAATTGCAGGGTAAGATAAATCAAGAATGATTAATATGGAATTTTAATTAATGTAACTCAGATTAAGATAAATTGAAATATTATTGGAAATCGGTAATTTATATAATTAATGAAGCAATTAAAGATTTGAATAATTGAGATTTATTAATTCAGAATAACTGATTTATGAGAAGCTAATTAGTATAAGTAATTAAGGATACTTAGTGCAATTGATTATAGTTAATTAATTTGTGAAGTAATTAAAGATTACTTATTGATTATGGGTTAAGAATATTTAATATCGTGAAATGAATTAAAGATAATCACCTGAATATAATTGAAGAAAATTAATTCAGGGTTGTTAATTAAGATGAATCGATATGGAAGAGTTGATTAAATTGATTTGGAATTAATTAATGAGGAAATCTAAGTGATTGAAGTTTGAAATCTCAATTAGAATCAATTGAATTGATGTGTATGTGATTAAGCTTTGTGTATGGATGATTGAAGGGTATTGGATTCTTTGAATGAGTTGATATCACTGATATGAGATGTGGTGTATTTCATTTGGATAACTTGGGTTAGGATGACATGAGTTTCGTAGTGATCGGGGATCGGGTATTGGGAAAATACCCGAAACCACTTTGAATTTTTATAAATTGATTTGTGAAATCAATCAGCTAGTATGAAATGATTTAAGTGAATTGGATTATTTTATCTAAGTTTGGTATTTAGAAATTTATATGTGGAATAAGCATTGTTTATAGCAAATTGTGGATCTGTTAAATTGATATAAATTACCCCGGGTTTATGTAAGTTGTTGCTTTGGTATTCCATGTTAGTTGTGTTCACTCACGCTGGTTTCCAGCCTGACCCGGGTGTTACTTTGATGTAATGCTCGGGTCAGACCGAGTATTACAGATTTTCAGGTAGGTACGTTCTGAAGCTCAGGAGGCGAGCTTGATGGCAATAGTGTATAGAATATTTCCACTGTATATATATTATTGTTAAGCTGAGACATGATAATTGTATATATATTCAGTGACTGTATATATGTAACTCTGATGTATATTAATGTAGCCGACAGATATAGTATTCTTTTGTAAACTGTTATTATTTATTATATTTTATCCGCTGCTTCTATCTCTTTCTTCTTTTTCATAACTATCAGTAATTTTCGGCTTCAAAAATTTTCGGGTCGTTACAGCCTAGAAGTTAAAATCTGCTCTATACAATAAATATGTCAGTAAACGTCTTAAAAACAGTTTTAATTCATATTCTAGTTGGATTTATTATTTTTATGTGTTGAATTTGGCTTGTTAATGAATATTTGAACTGTCATGTGTGTATGTTATAGATAAGAAATGCCTGAAGATAGGAAACCTATCATGTTCATCTATGTTCATTTTACAAAACTATTTCCTTAAGGAAATTTCGAAAGCAAAATAAAAAATCTTTTAATTCAAACAATATTAGATCTTGATATATGAATAGAAGTTGTTTTTTATTGTTTGATAGTAATTTTAAAATTAGTTTCATAATTTTTAAAGCAACCAATAATAATAAATAAGGAATTTATAATAAAACTAGGAGTTTTGTAAAAAAAAATCAACCACCTTAAAATTGTAAATTGAATTGCATGCATGTAATCGTGATGATAAATCATGAATTTAGATATGCAGTTTGTAATTTTTAATTGGGTATTTAATGTGAATTTTGGGTTTGATCGTTTTTGGAGTTTTTAGTGATTGCCGTTGATCGGCGTGAAGATTTGAGCTAGAATCTTGGTCGAAGCTAGTTTGTGTGATGAGGATGATGGGAAAAATGTCCAAGAATTTTTCCAATGGCCGAGGAGTTTGGAATTGATCGAACTAGGGTTTTATTATGGTTTTTTCTCGGCTGAACAGTCAGTACTTTTGCGACTTGGATGGAGGATCGAAGTTGTTCGCATATGGAGGAAAATGGAGCTCGTGACGTGGCATTTCGATGAAGTGGTTGGCGAGGATCATCATTGTCGTGATGGTCAGCATTGGGTTTGGATTTGTGTTCATGTTAGGTGCAGTTTTTCGTGAGAATGTTCGAATTTCGATTCGAGTTTGTTTTGGTGGATGTGGGTTCGTATTAGTGCTCGCTCGGGTTCAAGTGACTGTCGACGGTGGGCGCGACGAACTACGGCGGCCTAAGGCACTTCGGTAGGTGCACCGTGCACATTTTTGTGCACTGGGTATTTGAGTTGGGGAAGAAAGGTTTTTACCCGGTGCTGCACTCATGATTTTCGTGTGGTGGCTCGAAGTGAGGGTGCTGGGTTTAGTCTCGAAGCAAGCATGGGGTATGTAGGTGTTTGTCTCGGGTATTTGGGATGTTTTCTTTTTGGTTAATACTGTATCATGTTATCAAGTTTACAGATTTAAACTTGTGTTTGTAATAATGAAATTAAGCTTTAAAATTTAAAAACAAGTTTTATAAAAGGAACAAAATTGTAACGAATGCGGATTTTTCCCGCTCGAAAATCGACATCCATACTTCAAATCGTATTCGAATGCCGTAGATTCGACCGTTCAAATCCGATTCGCCGAAGCTTATAACAACATTAAGTAAATAACACAGCGAAAATAAAAATAAAATAATCTATTGATATACAGCTTTGATACAACAGATGATCCAATAAATATCAATATACATCAGAGATACGATAAAATAGCAGCGGAAAAGAAAAATAGATAGAACCAACAGCGGAACAAATAACTCTAAGATAGTCTTCAACGAAGAACTCCAGCAGCAGCTCGAACCAACGTCACGATACACTAAGACAAGCAAGTCTCGTCCACATCTAAAGACTGAATCTAGCTCCACATAATCCACTGAACCTAACTATCTGAAAAAACCCGACTCTAGACTGCTCGTGTAGAAATAGTGAGCACCCAGAGTTTAGGAAAGGAACAATAAACTCCGGATCAGTCATGGGACTGGTGTGAGCAACAAAAACAGTTTATCTTTAAAAACAATCAACAAGAGAATTTCAAAGTAAATTCGCAATGCTTTTTGAAAATGAAACTACCATAAGACCTCCCGCCACACACACAATGCAAACGCAGACTTGGAGGAGATTTCTTCTTATGATAGTCAAACATGCTTAATACGCAGAAAATTTCTTCGATATTATTATTATAAGTGCACGGTGCAAAAAAATCATTTCGAAAGTAGAATATAAATCTTAGCCAGCATATGACCATTATCGTATGCCTACTATAGCTACTATGTTCAATAGCAGGTTACCGCCACATTCCATAGCAGGTAATACAACTAAAACCGTACAAGGTTCGTATTGTTTCTTTGGATTTACAACAAATGGTCAGGCCAAGGAACTTCCCATTGCCACATGAGAACACCTCTGGAAGGACGTCCCCGAGAACCTAACCGGATCTCTGCCAATATAAGGCCGGGTTACCCCTAACTGGGTAATAACTGACACGAGTATGCCATCCCCTGGTCCTTAAGGACCTTTATCCGAAAGCTCTCTAAACCAACATTACACCATAATAAATGAAGTGTTTCAACATGGGTAAGTATCTGGGCTCCATACCATGATACCACCCTTTTCCAGAAGGAAATGAACATACCCTAAAGGGGCGCTACCCCCTAATAAACTTGCTGCATCTTTCCTGTTTTGACCATTACGGGGTGCGAGGCTCAACGAGGTCGCGTCCACAAAGTTACGCTTTGGTACAAAGCCATACTTTGGGCCAACAAATGATCAAAGTAATGATCACAAAGATAAATGATCAAACAAATGATCATATCACAAATGATCAAACAATGATCATTACACAGCAACACTTAGCATGTCACATTACCAAATTGGGAATATATCGCTGATAACCTTCAACTACATAACCTCTGAGCTCGTACGTCTCAGAGAAGGGTGTTAAGCTAAAAGAATAAATTCTCCGCCACCAACAGAAATGTATTTGAAAGAAATCTGCTTTATATCTCAAGGTGTAATGTCAGACACACAATCCATGCAAGTCTGTTCCGGGTTCGAACAGAACCGAAGGTACTTCCAAAGAAGCCCTTGCAAATTCGGATATTCGCTAATCACGTTCGGACTTCCCGTCACATATGGAGTCTCTATACTGGGGACCAGTCGATGCAAAGACATTCGACGAGTTGTCCTTCCATTTTCGAAAATATCCGGTCTTCATCACAGGTCTTCAAATGCTATCCATAACGATGTATCACATATTCGAAATGGGATATATGACACAAAGGTCCTCTCCCGGCTAAACCGAATAGTGAGCGCAATGTTTAAAAACATATGGATATTGGGATTTCAATTAAGTCACAACTTATTACCCAAATCTTTTCTTCAAATGGTTTAACAAATTACCATTTCAAATCTTTAAACCAAAAAGATTTATTTCAAAAAGATCAATTCATAGATTTCCAGAACAATTTCATTTCGATAGGATTAACTCGTTAAATCTTTAAATCAAAGATTTAACTTATAGCTTTCAAACCGTTTCTATAACTTGGAAATCATTTTCATTTCAAACTAGAAATCTTTTTAACACAAATTGGAAGTTCATTACTTATGTGAAAGCTTTTATTATTTGAAAACAAACAGTTTTCGTTTCAGAAAAATCCAATTATATTTACCTGAGATAAAGTTCTTAATTCATATTCATATTCTCAAATTAATACATTTTAAAATGGTTCAACCCATATATAACTGGTATAACATTTTTAATACCTAGTTTCAAATTATAGAATTCAGTTTCACATTTTGGAATTTAAATTTAAATCAAATTATTTAAATTTCAAACTTTACCAAGTTATTCAAAATAAATTTCATCTTTGAAATTTCATTTTCAAAAGCTTTTCACTTTTACCCGATTCCATTTCAAACTATTTGAATTTAAAAAAAAATTCAAATTCAAAACTATTTTCAAAAATCTGTGACTCAATCGATTTCCTCGTGAAATCCATATTTGTGAGTGTATAAGTGTGGTCCAGGGGTTTAACACAGTAGTGAAACATCATTCAAGCATCACAGATTAAAACACAGAAATATAGTTGATAAGCGATATAAACTGTAACAACCCGATTTTCGCGTCAATTCATAATCGACGTTAAAACGATTTATATTTTCGTCAATTGCCATTTTGAAGTTTTTAAAATTTAAATTAAAATTTAAATTACAAATGGTTATTAAGTTTGAGGGGCTTTTATATTTTTTTTAAAAATAATAAATGGTCCACGAGTTTTTATTTGGGCCGTGAAAATTTAATAAAGTAACCCGTTCCCCTCTTTTTTCTTTCATACTCCCCATTCACTAGCCCTAAAACAAACGCGAACGAAGAAGAAATAATAATGGCGGCCACTTTCGTTCGTTCTTCTTCAACAACTAAGGGCTTCTTCGATCGATCACTTTTGGAACTCGAAGCGCCAACAACAGCGGCCCCTTCAGCTTGCTCGTGGCTGCTTCGATGTGCTTATGCTTAAGGAGAACTTCGTCTGCTTCTTTCGTGACCTCGGTGAGTAACTCACATCTAATTCAAAGCTTCAGTTTAGAGTTTGAATCATTGTTTGAGTTGGTCGATTCATTTTGCTTGCTGTACGCTTTCGGTTCCTGTTGAATTTGGTCACTCGAATTGAGTATGCTGATTCATGTAAATGTTTGGTACCGCTATTACTTTTAATCCTCTGATGCCATGGCTTTGATTCAGTTAGTATTAATTTCGGGCTTGTTGAGTTTTCGTTGCCACGGCTTCGACTTTTCTGTGATGATGTTGATTTACTTGGCCAGTGATTTGAGTTTGTTCATATGACTTGTTCAAAATTTTCATTGTTTGATTTATTCAGTTTTCAGGTGATATGGCTTTGACTTGTTAAAATATGATTTTTTTTTTAAACCATTGATTTCTAAACTTAAACTGTGCTTTCATTGCTATTGATCCTTGTTCTTGTGTGGGTGTTCCCTGATGATTCCCTTGGAGCATTTACATTTTTATCGTATCTTGTTGTTCTGCCTAAATGGTACGTGTGAACCTCAGGCCTGTCCTTGCCGACTTCATTTTTTGCTGGTGTACTAATATACACATACCCTCTTGCTAGTTGGTTGTGTGTTTGAACATCCTTCATTTGTACATGTGTATACCCTCTTGTTTGGTATTGGTTCACTTTGACCTGATCTGTAGCATGAGCTAGTAGCTTGTATTTCATTGTCTTTGTACTTATAGTACATGGTTCAGGTTGCATAGCATGTTGAATATCATCATGCAGTCTTCATTTGCCTATGCTTCTGTTGTCGCTGACTTGAGTTCGAGCCTCTGGTTTGACTGTCTTGTTCAAGACTGATACATTCATTTGTTGCATTGTATTCATTGTGTTTTGTGGTCTTCTTTGTTATCTGGTAGCACTGTCTTCATTGTTACCTGATAGCACTCGTGCCTGCATTGATCTGGCACCATGCCTTCGAGTTATACATATCACTCTGTTGCATAGTTCATCCACTTGCTTCAGTGTTGCATTCATATTGAATGTGAGCATGTTATTTTGTTCTGAATTTCTGAAGCTTGTTTTGGTTTTGACTCTTATGGGCTTGGTACAATGGTTAGTTGCTGAGTTTGTCCATTTAGTCACCATATATATACGTACATATATGTATGTGCGTATATATGTATGTCGTCATTCTTATTCACTGGGCTTCAGTTTTGATAACTGTTTTGATACAATTATTGTCACTGTTATTTTGTTGTATGTTGATGCTAGTTTTACATGCTAATTCAGTTTGCAGTTTTCATTTTGATGTTCATTGGCTTTTGGACTTCATGTATCCATGTACTCCATTGTCCATGTTTTAATGATACTGTAATTTGGGTTCGGTTCCATTTGCCTTTCGCCATTTAGTGGCCTGTGTTCGTGTTGCTGTACATATGTTTTGTGGATACACATGTGTAATCATACATGTATATAGGTAGTATATGTTGCAGACTTATGTTGTTGTTCTTCAGGTTAGCATTTGCATGTATCGAAGGCTCATTTGCTGAATCACCATATAATTTGAAGTTATTGAACTTCTTTCCTCACATGATCTGCTTGATATTCTCCTTGTGTACATTGCAACATGAACACTGTCTAGATACGTGTACATGCTTTCACTTAGCTGTCTGCATAATGAAAACTCGGTTGTTATCGGTCTATACTTGAGCAGTGCATACACTTTATATGTTGGCTTCGATCATTATGTCTCTGAATTTGATGACTCCGGTACTGTCACTGACATTACTTCAACTATTTGAGTATGCGGGTTTGTTTCATCTGTATTGTTGCTTCTGTTTGATTGTTGCATCTGAGTTTTTGTTTGATGTCCTTGGTTCTACTCGGGAATTATTTGCATCTGTGTTTCACTTGAGTTTGAGCCCCACTTTTCTTGGGTTTGACGGTCTGTTCGTTATGAATTTTCATTGTGTACTTCGTTACTGTAGTGGCAAGGCAGTGCACGCAAGCGTGAACTGCAGCCACACGGTATTCATTGGGTACTTCGTCACTATAGTGGCAAGGCAGTGCACGCAAGCGTGAACTGCAGCCACACGGTATGGCGTGTATGATATTCTATTTGTTTTGACTTATGGATCTTTTTGCGTATACCATATTCAGTAGTGGCGAGGCAGTGCACGCGTGCGTGTACTGCAGCCCTACTTGAATTAATATTTTAATTGATATTTCAATGGTTTGAACTGTTTTGTTTATTTCAACTCAATATTCTGAATTGCATTCTGATTTGGTTTAATTACTGTCGTCCATTCATTATTTAATTATTATTGCTTCTGTGCACTAATAACTGAGTTTGAATTAGACTGACCCGAGTATTATTTTCTTTTGAATTTAATACTCGGGTCAGACCGAGTATTTCAGGTTGTAGATATTCTGCTTTGGGTTGCTGCTAGAGCTATGAGGTTCTTTCATATCTTTTGGAGTAGTCGTCGTCATTTGAACTAGTCTGTAAAATTGTATAGGAAGATATGTATTCATGTATATTAAATACGTTAATGTACTTGTATATGTAACTTCCTTAGTCGACTGTTGTAGTTGTATCATATGTACCGTGTCATATGTATTGTGTCAAATGTATTGTAACTGACATCGGTTATTGTATATATATGAGACTTTCTGTTTGATTTGTGTTCCGCATTATATTATCTGTGTGGTATTTTATATTTACTGTTCTAAACTATTACGAACCATCGTAGTTCGTTTTATACTGGAATTGGGGTTTGTTGATGGGAGAAAATAAATCAGAGATGAAAAATGAAAGAAAATATATTTATATACCACTCCCATTGAGATAACCAATACTAGTATAAGGCCTAACTATTGATGGTCGCTCCTCAACAGCCTTATTCTCCGTGCTAGTTGACAGCACTACACCGTATTGTTCTTGGCTAGCGTGGGTACAGAGGTGGGGCGTCACAGCTTGGTATCAGAGCCTGGGGTTTAGAACAAATATAAAACATAACTTAGATAGTACATGCGTTACAACTGTTTGTCGACGTTTTATCTCTCATATTTGCAAATGATTATCTTTGATTGTTAGGTATGAATTCCTAACGCTTATTCATAAGCATTTGATTTTGATTCTTGTGTTTTCGGCTTTGATTAGATTTAGCCGATGATTGATTTTGTTCGAATCTCAGCGATTCTGAACTTGATATTTTATGTTTTCTTCGGCTTGATTTCCATTCAACTTCGGTCACTTTGTTTTTGAGAAATTTCTAAATTCTTGATTTCCAAGACTCTGACTTGGTTTGCCGTTGAGTTTTTGATGATGATGTTGAATCGTTTTGTACTCGATTATGGCCATTAATTGTTGACTTCGACTTCGACTTGATTTTTTATTTTTGTTGAGGTCATTCATGCATTTATGCTCGTTTTGTTTCGTTATTCCATTTGTGAATCGATTCTTCTCTTCCGATTAGTTGTTGTCATCTTTGTCGACTTTGAAAACTTCTATTTCTGGAATTTTTGGATATTCCTACTTTGATGGATTTAGAATCGAATTCTTTGGATTTTATTCACATCTTCGAATGTGAATTTTAATGAATTGATTTGGTTTCCAAATTTAATCGATTTTTGGTTATTTCCCAATTTGTTGCTATCATTTATTAGCAACTTTGATGACCATTTCTTCGGGAATTTTTGTGAACATACCTTTCGATGAATTCGGTATCGATTTCTTTGGATTCTATTCACGTCTTCGTATGTGAATTCTTGTGATTGATTGTTTTTACAATCATTTTTGTGATTTGTCACCTTATAATATAAAGGTTTCAATACTAGTAGTAAATATCAAAACTCTTTTAACAAACAATTTCAACTCTATTTTTAATAACAAAGCTCTTTTCTTAAACCGTTTTCCAATCTATTAGTATATACAAACCTTTACCTCACTCGGATGAGAAATCTAATTAAACGACTTAGTAAAACAAGTGGCATGAAACGCTTGCGTTCACTTCGTCGGTTAATTCTTGGACTTGTTCGATTGAACCTCTTGTGACAATTTTATTAGTGAAGATTTACAGTTTGTTCGTAAATATTTAAGTTAAGCTAGTGGTTATGGGACATGAAGCTAAACTTTTATATTCACTAGATTAGTGTAATTGACACTTCTCGTTGATCTTGATGATCGCTTTATGAATTAGACTAGCAATTGCGTGATGTCTCTTTCATTGCAAGGTTAGACTAGACACCCCTTGTGTGATTCCACTCACGCATACCTTTTTGCTTTTTGGTTAGTCTTGACCTCAATCTGTGTGATTCCATTCACACATGCTTAGTGTAATTGACACTCCTCGTTGATCATGATGATCGTTCTGATGGTCAGACTAGACACCACTTGTGTGATTCCATTCACACATACCTTTCTGCTTTTTGGTTAGTCTTGACCTCAATCTGTGTGATTCCATTCACACATGCGGGGTAGCTCCCCTTGGTCTTCGGACCGTCATGTGATAGGCCTCTTTCCCTTTTTCTGTGATTTCTAGATTCCTTATGTTGATTTCTGGAAATTTTATGCTTCACCTATTCTTGTGCATTGGTGAATTCATATGTTATTGATTTGTCATGAGTACAAATTTGGGGTATGATACCTCTTTGGATCTTTGAGAAGATTCTTGTGATATTGATTATCTCTTATCGGTTGATCTCCTGTTGATCATTATTTGCATACTTATAGTTGTATGTCAGTATGGGTATTTCATATTTATGCCATACCTCTTATCGGTTGATCTCCTGTTGATCATTATTTGCATACTTATAGTAGTATGTCAATATGGATATTTTATGTTATGCCATATATTTTATTGTATTTCATACTCCGTTCGAGTTTTCATACTCCGTTCGAGTTTTCATACTCTGTTCGAGTTTTCATACTCCCGTTCGAGTTCTTATACTCTTATCTTGTGATTTCTGGATTTCTTGTGATGATTTCTAGAATTTGTGCTTCACCAATTTTCGTGATTTCTATTGATAAGTTTTATCAATTCTTGTGCATTGGTGAATTCGTGTGTTATTGACTTGTTATGAATACAAGTTTAGGGTATGATATCCCTTTCTATCTTTGAGAAGATTCTTGTGACACTTTTGATGAATGAAAATCCACTTATCGAAGTTGCTACTGATGTCGCTGTTTTAATCACGTGTTTTAAAAAAATGTTTCAAAATATAAATCAAAATTGTTTTCAAAATTTTTACGATTTGCGCTTTCAAAGGAATGAGGAAGCGAATTAAACGTTTCAGAAAAATCGAGGACTATGACCCCTTTCTTTTACTGATTCGCTTAATTCTGGACTTGTCCGTTTGAGAACGTAAAATGTTATTTTTTGAAAATACACAATTTTGCACTTTCAAGGAAACGATGAAGTGAATTAAACAATTTAGTAAAACTCGTGGTTATGGGTCATGTGCGTTTGCTATTTCGGTTAATTTCGGACTCGTTAATTGAAAATTTGTGATTTCTGATTATCGTTTGTGATAATCAGATATTTGCTGTTTCTGATTATCGCTTGTGATAATCAGATATTTGAGGTTTGATTATCGTTTGTGATAATTAAACATTTGCGATTTGAGATTTGATTATCAATTGTGATAATTAAATATTTGTGATTTGAAATTTGATTACCGTTGTGGTAATTTCTGATTATCGTTTTGATAATTGGATGTTTATGATTTCTGATTTATCGTTTTTGATAATCAGATATTTATTGTTTCTAATTATCGTTTGTGATAATTAGATATTTGTGGTTTGATTATCGTTTGTGATAATTAAACATTTGCGATTTGAGATTTGATTATCAATTGTGATAAATAAATATTTGTGTTTTGAAATTTGATTACCGTTGTGGTAATTTCTGATTATCGTTTTGATAATTGGATGTTTATGATTTCTGATTTATCGTTTTTGATAATCAGATATTTATTGTTTCTAATTATCGTTTGTGATAATTAGATATTTGTGGTTTGATTATCATTTGTGATAATTAAACATTTGCGATTTGAGATTTGATTATCAATTGTGATAATTAAATATTTGTGATTTAAGATTGATTTTCGATTTTGATAATCGAATACTTGTTGATTTGATTATCGTTTTTGATAATCGAATATTTGTGATTTGAGATTTCTGAATTATCTATTGATAATTAGATTTTGTTGATAATTTGTGAATTTCTTTTATGAAATTAAAAGATTTCTTCGGCGTTTATATTGTATTACGCCGGTGTACCGACTCAATTTTCTGCTATTTATGACGTTTCCCACGTCTTCCAATTACGGAAATGCCTTTGGGATTTCCGATCCTTATCCTTATTCTCGAGCTACCTTCTATTCACATCATTCCTTCGAAGGTTCAGCATCCTCGAAATAAAGATGTTTATCTCGTGAAAGCTTAGTGGTTCTCTAATCCTATGGATTTCATTTTTGAATCCAGAGAATTCATTGAGCAAACACGTTCAAGCTTACTCTTTCTTGCTCTTATGGTTGTTACCTTTTGGCCATTTATTCCATATGATTGCGAGGACGCAATTTCTTTAAGGAGGGGAGTCTGTAACAACCCGATTTTCGCGTCAATTCATAATCGACGTTAAAACGATTTATATTTTCGTCAATTGCCATTTTGAAGTTTTTAAATTTAAATTAAAATTTAAATTACAAATGGTTATTAAGTTTGAGGGGCTTTGATATTTTTTTTAAAAATAATAAATGGTCCACGAGTTTTTATTTGGGCCGTGAAAATTTAATAAAGTAACATGTTCCCCTCTTTTTTCTTTCATACTCCCCAATCACTAGCCCTAAAACAAACGCGAACGAAGAAGAAAAAATAATGGCGGCCACTTTCGTTCGTTCTTCTTCAACAACTAGGGGCTTCTTCGATCGATCACTTCTGGAACTCGAAGCGCCAACAACAGCGGCCCCTTCAGCTTGCTTGTGGCTGCTTCGATGTGCTTATGCTCAAGGAGAACTTCGTCTGCTTCTTTCGTGACCTCGGTGAGTAACTCACATCTAATTCAAAGCTTCAGTTTAGAGTTTGAATCATTGTTTGAGTTGGTCGATTCATTTTGCTCGCTGTACGCTTTCGGTTCCTGTTGAATTTGGTCACTCGAATTGAGTATGCTGATTTATGTAAATGTTTGGTACCGCTATTACTTTTAATCCTCTGATGCCATGGCTTTGATTCAGTTAGTATTAATTTCGGGCATGTTGAGTTTTCGTTGCCACGGCTTCGATTTTTCTGTGATGATGTTGATTTACTTGGCCAGTGATTTGAGTTTGTTCATATGACTTGTTCAAATTTTTCATTGTTTGATTTATTCAGTTTTCAGGTGATATGGCTTTGACTTGTTAAAATATGATTTTTTTTTTAAACCATTGATTTCTAAACTTAAACTGTGCTTTCATTGCTATTGATCCTTGTTCTTGTGTGGGTGTTCCCTGATGATTCCCTTGGAGCATTTACATTTTTATCGTATCTTGTTGTTCTGCCTAAATGGTACATGTGAACCTCAGGCCTGTCCTTGCCGACTTCATTTTGTGCTGGTTTACTAATATACACATAACCTCTTGCTAGTTGGTTGTGTGTTTGAACATCCTTCATTTGTACATGTGTATACCCTCTTGTTTGGTATCGGTTCACTTTGACCTGATCTGTAGCATGAGCTAGTAGCTTGTATTTCTTTGTCTTTGTACTTATAGTACATGGTTCAGGTTGCATAGCATGTTGAATATCATCATGCAGTCTTCATTTGCCTATGCTTCTGTTGTCGCTGACTTGAGTTCGAGCCTCTGGTTTGACTGTCTTGTTCAAGACTGATACATTCATTTGTTGCATTGTATTCATTGTGTTTTGTGGTCTTCCTTGTTATCTGGTAGCACTGTCTTCATTGTTACCTGATAGCACTCGTGCCTGCATTGATCTGGCACCATGCCTTCGGGTTATACATATCACTCTGTTGCATAGTTCATCCACTTGCTTCAGTGTTGCATTCATATTGAATGTGAGCATGTTATTTTGTTCTGAATTTCTGAAGCTTGTTTTGGTTTTGACTCTTATGGGCTTGGTACATTGGTTAGTTGCTGAGTTTGTCCATTTAGTCACCATATATATACGTACAGATATGTATGTGCGTATATATGTATGTTGTCATTCTTATTCACTGGGCTGCAGTTTTGATAACTGTTTTGATACAATTGTTGTCACTGTTATTTTGTTGTATTTTGATGCTAGTTTGTACATGCTGATTCAGTTTGCAGTTTTCATTTTGATGTTCATTGGCTGTTGGATTTCATGTATCCATGTACTCCATTGTCCATGTTTTAATGATACTGTAATTTGGGTTCGGTTCCATTTGCCTTTCGCCATTCAGTGGCCTGTGTTCGTGTTGTTGTACATATGTTTTGTGGATACACATGTGTAATCATACATGTATATAGGTAGTATATGTTGCAGACTTATGTTGTTGTTCTTCAGGTTAGCATTTGCATGTATCGAATGCTCATTTGCTGAATCACCAAATAATTTGAAGTTATTGAACTTCTTTCCTCACATGATCTGCTTGATATTCTCCTTGTGTACATTGCAACATGAACACTGTCTAGATACGTGTACATGCTTTCACTTAGCTGTCTGCATAATGAAAACTCGGTTGTTATCGGTCTATACTTGAGCAGTGCATACACTTTATATGTTGGCTTCGGTCATTATGTCTCTGAATTTGATGACTCCGGTACTGTCACTGACATTACTTCAACTATTTGAGTATGCAGGTTTGTTTCATCTGTACTGTTGCTTCTGTTTGATTGTTGCATCTGAGTTTTTGTTTGATGTCCTTGGTTCTACTCGGGAATTATTTGCATCTGTGTTTCACTTGAGTTTGAACCCCACTTTTCTTGGGTTTGACCGTCTGTTCGTTATGAATTTTCATTGTGCACTTCGTTACCGTAGTGGCAAGGCAGTGCACGCAAGCGTGAACTGCAGCCACACGGTATTCATTGGGTACTTCGTCACTATAGTGGCAAGCCAATGCACGCAAGCGTGAACTGCAGCCACACGGTATGGCGTGTATGATATTCTATTTGTTTTGACTTATGGATCTTTTTGCGTATACCATATTCAGTAGTGGCGAGGCAGTGCACGCGTGCGTGTACTGCAGCCCTACTTGAATTAATATTTTAATTGATATTTCAATGGTTTGAACTGTTTTGTTTATTTCAATTCAATATTCTGAATTGCATTCTGATTTGGTTTAATTACTGTCGTCTATTCATTATTTAATTATTATTGCTTCTGTGCACTAATAACTGAGTTTGAATTAGACTGACCCGAGTATTATTTTCTTTTGAATTTAATACTCGGGTCAGACCGAGTATTTCAGGTTATAGATATTCTGCTTTGGGTTGCTGCTAGAGCTATGAAGTTCTTTCATATCTTTTGGAGTAGTCGTCGTCATTTGAAGTAGTCTGTAAAATTGTATAGGAAGATATGTATTCATGTATATTAAATACGTTAATGTACTTGTATATGTAACTTCCTTAGTCGACTGTTGTAGTTGTATCATATGTACCGTGTCATATGTATTGTGTCAAATGTATTGTAACTGACATCAGTTATTGTATATATATGATACTTTCTGTTTGATTTGTGTTCCGCATTATATTATCTGTGTGATATTTTATATTTACTGTTCTAAACCATTACGAACCATCGTAGTTCGTTTTATACTGGAATTGGGGTATGTCGATGGGAGAAAATAAATCAGAGATGAAAAATGAAAGAAAATATATTTATATACCACTCCCATTGAGATAACCAATACTAGTATAAGGCCTAACTATTGATGGTCGCTCCTCAACAGCCTTATTCTCCGTGCTAGTTGACAGCACTACACCGTAGTGTTCTTGGCTAGCGTGGGTATAGAGGTGGGGCGTCACATAAACTATAACGCTTATCGTCCATTCACAGATTCACAGATAATATACAAATGTATCATCCATAAATGAATAAATTATACATACCACAATCTACAGAACAAAATATCACAGATCAGATAGGAAAAACAATTCAAGGCATTTCATATGATACAATCAATCATAGGTAAGGTCAATCATTCAATAAACATTTATAAGCAGGATTAATTATTCGTTTAATCCTAATCAATTCCATTTATTTCCTAGTAAATTAATTACTTAAGAATTAATTATCTAATCCTGATTTATAAATTAGTTACAAATAATTTGATATAAATTAATTTATCAAACACTTTAATTAATTATTCTTAATTAATAAATTAATTAGATTAACCTTAGGTAAATTACAAAATTATTTAACCTTAACTAATTTCATTAAATAATTATTTTTAAATAATTAATTATCTTTATAAATAAATCAACATTCTAATTACATTAAATGAAATTTTATCTTAATCACTTGATTAATTAACTTTAATAATTAACTACTTACAATAACTAATTAATCTTCAATTAATTATAACTCATTAATTAATAAATCTTTAATTAACTATCATTCAATTAATTATCCTTAACTAGCTACAATAAGTGCTCATCCCAAATCACTTATTTTAATGAGTCACAATTTAATTACATCGAGTAATTATACCTAGACTCCTTGATTTATCATTCTTTAATTAAATTAAATCATTTTCACCCTTTAATTATTTATGAGGTAATTTATTCCTTTAATAATGATTTAAATAAATATTAAAGTGTATTTTAAAAACATTACTCTTTTTGAATTTAAATTTGAATTCCATTTTTAATTCAAGATTCAAAATGATTTATCAATTTACATTAGCCAAATTTAAATATAAATTTATAAACTTTTTAAGAGAAATGAAAAAGGACATTTTATTACTTATATAAGAAAAGCCTTTACATTAAACTACTTATTTTTTTTTTAGATAAAAATTTAGCTTTTTAAATTACATTGCATTTTAACTGGCAAATTTCAATTTAAAACAATTTATTTAACCTTTCATTTAAAATCCTTAAATAGAAGAATTTTATCAAAATCAAATTTAAACATTTGTTTGGAACTAATTACCTAAAAAAAAATTAATTTAAACTTGTTTTAAAACATTCAGATTTAAAAACAGATTTGAAATTTAAAATTTGAATTCAAAGAAGAACTTGAATCCAATAATTTAACTTTGATTTAAAAACTTTGGTTTTAACTTGCTTTTAAAAACTTGATTTTTAATTCTTGATTTAAAACCCAAATTCATTTTTTTTAACCTTGGATTCAAAAGATCATTTGAATTACAAAGTTAAATTTTGATTTTAAAACCCCTGTTTTACATTCTGCTTTAAATTTAAATTTCATTTAAATTTTAAAAACAGAACTCTGTCGGGTTATAAAACCTGAAACAACTCATTGACCCGAGGCCCCCCATGTTAATGCTTCGAGTCAGAATCCTAAATGCTTCGAGTCAGATACTCGAATAACTCGAGTCATCCCCTGAAAACACTTCATCTTCCCTAACATGATGACCACCAGATACGCCATTGCCCACGTGCACATGCACGATCAACGCAGCTGACTCCGATCAACCACGGCGATCTCCTCGCATCAACGATCACCCTTTCACCCCATCTCGATCAACAATGCATCAATTCTTCCTCGAATTTGGATTCGAGTGTTAAACGCAAACCTGGAACGAGCCAAAGTTCACCACCACTCATTCCTGACATCACCTCATTCTCAACGCCTCGACCACCGGAGTTCGTGCAACTCCAGCCACTCCATCTCCGTTCATCCACGAAGCCATCCTCCAAAAATCGTACAACTCGAACACCTGGGGATTTCGCAATGCTTCACTTTCATCGTTCGACCAAAACTAGGTTTAGAAACTTTCCAGCTCAACCGCCATCGCCACTGTCATCTACATGCCCATCCACCATTTTTCCTCCGCTCACCGGACATTCTACTATCACCGGAAGAAACCCCGACCTTCCCCTTCAAGCGTATTGCCCGAGACAACCACAACTTCCCAAAATGATCAACCCAGAAATGCCAATTCATATCATTACTAAAAAATATGATTTGAGCTTTAAAAATCCTATTTTTGATTTAGAAATCAGTTTGCAAATTTGAATTGACAATTCAAGATGTTCGAAAATGTCACTTATGTTGAATTTTAACTGTTCTTATGTTTTTTTTCCAGAGCAGCCCAGTTTATTTAGCATGAAATAAATTTTAAAATCCACTTTATACTTACCCAAACATATTGTGTTTATATGTTTTGTTCTAACAATCAATAGATTGAGCAGTAATGATCTTTGAATTATATCTGAGTTTGGATTTTTAATACAGAGAGGTTTAACAGGGTTCCAATATACTGATATCCCACTCCACAATTACACAGAGAAGTGAACTTATAAATACCCACGCAAACATCATCAATAAATGAACACAAATTTGATTATCTTCATACTTAAATCAAGCAACTAGATACTTAGATTGTAGAAAATGAAGTTACTCACCTTAGTTAACAAAGAACACTACAGGCTTTTCTTTTATTTTCCTGGAACTGTAAATTTGAAATTTTGCTTTGCTAATGAAGTTGAACTCTTTGCATGCTTGATACTTATTACAGCTTTGAAAATGTTTGAAGAATTTGAGAAAATGTTTACAAGCATGCTCAGCCTTGTGAACGAAAGCTGTACACATATAGAAAGAAAGAGGTGTGTAGGTACAAGATTTTCTTTTATTTGGTCAGGGGTATTTCTTTCTTATGGAGGCTGAGGTGATTTCTTTGCCTGTACTAGAGATGATGGCATTAAATGCCTTGGTCTCTTTACATGTTTACATATACCATTTCTTTATTTTTTTTGCTTGTCTCGGCTGATGGATATAAGGTAGTGTACTTGAGATATTAATTAGACTTGTACAAATATATATTTTGTAATTTCCCTACTCTAGTTCGGCTGTACATGTTTTTGAGATAACATGATGGCTACTTTTACAAGCTTCTATACTCTTATATATATTTGCATTTCTTTTGAATTTGTCTTGTATTTTCTTTCCTTTTACTTTGCTTTTAGTTTTATGTTCTTTTAGCTAGCATTGTATTTGAGCTTTGTTCATTCTTGCATATTTATTTTACTTTGTTTCATATAAGTGTTATTTCTTTTCTTTTTCTTATGGCTTAATAACATAAATAAATTTCTATTTTATTAGGTTTATTTCTTTTATTTTATTTGTGTTCATATCTTATTGCTTCTACTTTATGTACATTTTATTGCCTACAAATATTTTATTACTTTGTATATTCTAGATAATGTGTTGTTTTAAATTTAGCAAATTTGCTTATTTTATTTTAAAGACTTCATTTTGAATTTTCAAATCAATTTATCAATAAATTTCACCATTCTAGATCAAAAAATAAATTAAATTATCGATTTAAAATAAATTAAAATTCGAGATCGTTACAGACTTCCCCCCTTAAAAAGAATTTCGTCCTCGAAATTCGCCAGAGACATAACGAAGATAGATGAAAGATAGAGAAATGTCGTTTCAGATCAAACTGGATATCAATTCTGCATTTGGCTTCTCAAATCAGAATATTAACAATAGATACAAGAAATTATAATAGAATTTCAAATTTTTGGTTTTAAACGAATTCGTTTTATTGATACACTTCAAATTATCCTTCGTATTCTATTAATCAATTTAACTCAAATTAAAATTTCGAATTTTATTTAAAACTTCTAATTTCAAATTTGCATTAAAAGTTTAAATTGAAAAACTGATAAGAAATTGATGAAGATACGAAGTAAGGATTTCCTATCACGATTCGCAGAGCCATCAACGCAGCGAACTTCTTTCTAGAGCTGTCACGAAGAAATCAAAAGAATTCGAAAATGAATCAAAGGAAATTAATAAGAAAGTTGTTTCCACTGTTGCAGGGCATCGACTATTTACAGTCGTATTTCCCTGTCCCCTATCTCGTTCTCTTCTTGCACTCATACTCACTATCAGTGGATAGTAAGAGAATTTACTGAGGTATTCAAACGGATATCTTAGGGATTACTCATTCTAGGATTTACTTCATCCAATCTCTAATGAGTTACTTAATGTGTTATACTTCTGAGCTAAAGTTCAACCTTAGCTCTGATACCAAATGTAACGAATGCGGATTTTTCCCGCTCGAAAACCGACATCCATACTTCAAATCGTATTCGAATGCCGTAGATTCGACTGTTCAAATCCGATTCGTCGGAGCTTATAACAACATTAAGTAAATAACACAGCGAAAATAAAAATAAAATAATATATTGATATACAGCTTTGATACAACAGATGATCCAATAAATATCAATATACATCAGAGATACAATAAAATAGCAGCAGAAATGAAAAATAATTAGAACCAGCAGCAGAACAAATAACTCTAAGATAGTCTTCAACGAAGAACTCCAGCAGCAGCTCGAACCAACGTCACGATACACTAAGACAAGCAAGTCTCGTCCACATCCAAAGACTGAATCTAGCTCCACATAATACACTGAACCTAACTATCTGAAAAAACCCAACTCTAGACTGCTCGTGTAGAAATAGTGAGCACCCAGAGTTTAGGAAAGGAACAACAAACTCCGGATCAGTCATGGGACTGGTGTGAACAACAAAAACAGTTTATCTTTAAAAACAATCAACAAGAGAATTTTAAAGTAAATTCGCATTGCTTTTTGAAAATGAAACTACCATAAGACCTCCCGCCACACACACAATGCAAACGCAGACTTGGAGGAGATTTCTTCTTATGATAGTCAAACATGCTTAATACGCAGAAAATTTCTTTGATATTATTATTATAAGTGCACGGTGCAAAAAAAACATTTCGAAAGTAGAATATAAATCTTAGCCAGCATACGACCATTATCGTATGCCTACTATAGCTACTATGTTCAATAGCAGGTTACCGCCACATTCCATAGCAGGTAATACAACTAAAACCGTTCAAGGTTCGTATTGTTTCTTTGGATTTACAACAAATGGTCAGGCCAAGGAACTTCCCATTGCCACATGAGAACGCCTCTGGAAGGACGTCCCCGAGAACCTAACCGGATCTCTGCCAACACAAGGCCGGGTTACCCCTAACTGGGTAACAATTGACACGAGTATGCCATCCCCCGGTCCTTAAGGACCTTTATCCGAGAGCTCTCTAAACCAACATTACACCATAATAAATGAAGTGTTTCAACATGAGTAAGTATCTGGGCTCCATGCCATGATACCACCCTTTTTCCAGAAGGAAATGAACATACCCTAAAGGGGCGCTACCCCCTAATAAACTTGCTGCATCTTTCCTGTTTTGACCATTCCGGGGTGCGAGGCTCGACGAGGTCGCGTCCACAAAGTAACGCTTTGGTACAAAGCCATACTTTGGGTCAAAAGTAATGATCACAAAGATAAATGATCAAACAAATGATCATATCACAAATGATCAAACAATGGTCATTACATAGCAACACTTAGCATGTCACATTACCAAATAGGGAATATATCACTGATAACCTTCAACTACATAACCTCTGAGCTCGTACGTCTCAGAGAAGGGTGTTAAGCTAAAAGAATAAATTCTCCGCCACCAACAGAAATGTATTTGAAAGAAATCTGCTTTATATCTCAAGGTGTAATGTCAGACACACAATCCATGCAAGTCTGTTCCGTGTTCGAACAGAACCGAAGGTACTTCCAAAGAAGCCCCTGCAAATCCGGATATTCGCTAATCACGTTCGGACTTCCCATCACATATGGAGTCTCTATACCGGGGACCAGTCGATGCAAAGACATTCGACGAGTTGTCCTTCCGTTTTCGAAAATATCCGGTCTTCATCACCGGTCTTCAAATGCTATCCATAACGACGTATCACATATTCGGAATGGGATATATAACACAAAGGTCCTCTCCCGGCTAAACCGAATAGTGAGCGCAATATTTAAAAACATATGGATATTGGGATTTCAATTAAGTCACAACTTATTACCCAAAACTTTTCTTCAAATGGTTTAACAAATTACCATTTCAAAACTTTAAACAAAAAAGATTTATTTCAAAAAGATCAATTCATAGATTTCCAGAACAATTTCATTTCGATAGGATTAACTCGTTAAATCTTTAAATCAAAGATTTAACTTATAGCTTTCAAACCGTTTCTATAACTTGGAAATCATTTTCATTTCAAACTAGAAATCTTTTTAACACAAATTGGAAGTTCATTACTTATGTGAAAGCTTTTATTATTTGAAAACAAACAGTTTTCGTTTCAGAAAAATCCAGTTATATTTACCTGAGACAAAGTTCTTAATTCATATTCATATTCCCAAATTAATACATTTTAAAATGGTTCAACCCATATATAACTGGTATAACATTTTTAATCCCTAGTTTCAAATTATAGAATTCAGTTTCATATTTTGGAATTTAAATTTAAATCAAATTATTTAAATTTCAAACTTTACCAAGTTATTCAAAATAAATTTCATCATTGAAATTTCATTTTCAAAATCTTTTCACTTTAACCCGATTCCATTTCAAACTATTTGAATTTAAAAAAAATTCAAATTCAAAACTATTTTCAAAAATCTGTGACTCAATCGATTTCCTCGTGAAATCCATATTTGTGTGTGTATAAGTGTGGTCCAGGGGTTTAACACAATAGTGCAACATCATTCAAGCATCACAGATTAAAACACAGAAATATAGTTCATAAGCGATATAAACTATAACGCTTATCGTCCATTCACAGATTCACAGATAATATACAAATGTATCGTCCATAAATGAATAAATTATACATACCACAATCTACAGAACAAAATATCACAGATCAGATAGGAAAAACAATTCAAGGCATTTCATATGATACAATCATTCATAGGTAAGGTCAATCATTCAATAAACATTTATAAGCAGGATTAATTATTCGTTTAATCCTAATCAATTCCATTTATTTCCTAGTAAATTAATTACTTATGAATTAATTATCTAATCCTGATTTATAAATTAATTACAAATAATTTGATATAAATTAATTTATCAAACACTTTAATTAATTATTCTTAATTAATAAATTAATTAGATTAACCTTAGGTTAATTACAAAATTATTTAACCTTAACTAATTTCATTAAATAATTATTTTTAAATAATTAATTATCTTTATAAATAAATCAACATTCTAATTACATTAAATGAAATTTTATCTTAATTTCTTGATTAATTAACTTTAATAATTAACTACTTACAATAACTAATTAATCTTCAATTAATTATAACTCATTAATTAATAAATCTTTAATTAACTATCAGTCAATTAATTATCCTTAACTAGCTACAATAAGTGCTCATCCCAAATCACTTATTTTAATGAGTCACAATTTAATTACATCGAGTAATTATACTTAGACTCCTTGATTTATCATTCTTTAATTAAATTAAATCATTTTCATCCTTTAATTATTTCTGAGGTAATTTATTCCTTTAATAATGATTTAAATAAATATTGAAGTGTATTTTAAAAACATTACTCTTTTTGAATTTAAATTTGAATTCCATTTTTAATTCAAGATTCAAAATGATTTACCATTTTACATTAGCCAAATTTAAATATAAATTTATAAACTTTTTAAGAGAAATGAAAAAGAATATTTTATTACTTATATATAAGAAAAGCCTTTACATTAAACTACTTATTTTTTATTAGATAAAAATTTAGCTTTTTAAATTACATTGCATTTTAACTGGCAAATTTCAATTTAAAACAATTTATTTAACCATTCATTTAAAATCCTTAAATAGAAGAATTTTATCAAAATCAAATTTAAACATTTGTTTGGAACTAATTACCTAAAAAAAATTTAATTTAAACTTGTTTTAAAACATTCAGATTTAAAAACTGATTTGAAATTTCAGATTTGAATTCAAAGAAGAACTTGAATCCAATAATTTAACTTTGATTTAAAAACTTTGGTTTTAACTTGCTTTTAAAAACTTGATTTTTAATTCTTGATTTAAAACCCAAATTCATTTTTTTTAACCTTGGATTCAAAAGTTCATTTGAATTACAAAGTTAAATTTTGATTTTAAAACCCCTGTTTTACATTCTGCTTTAAATTTAAATTTCATTTAAATTTTAAAAATAGAACTCTGTCAGGTTATAAAATCTGAAACAACTCATTGACCCGAGGCCCCCCTGTTAATGCTTCGAGTCAGAATCCTAAATGCTTCGAGTCAGATACTCGAATAACTCGAGTCATCCCCTGAAAACACTTCATCTTCCCTAACGTGATGACCACCAGATACGCCAATGCCCACGTGCACATGCACGATCAACGCAGCTGACTCCGATCAACCACGACGATCTCCTCGCATCAACGATCACCCTTTCACCCCATCTCGATCAACAATGCATCAATTCTTCCTCGAATTTGGATTCGAGTGTTAAACGCAAACCTGGAACGAGCCAAAGTTCACCACCACTCATTCCTGACATCACCTCATTCTCAACGCCTCGACCACCGGAGTTCCTGCAACTCTGGCCACTCCATCTCCGTTCATCCACGAAGCCATCCTCCAAAAATCGTACAACTCGCACACCTGGGGATGTCGCAATGCTCTAATTTCATCGTTCGACCAAAACTAGGTTTAGAAACTTTCCAGCTCAACCGCCATCGCCACTGTCATCTACATGCCCATCCACCATTTTTCCTCTGCTCACCGGTCATTCTACTATCACCGGAAGTAACCCCGACCTTCCCCATTAAGCGTATTGCCCGAGACAACCAAAACTTCCCAAAATGATCAAGCCAGAAATGCCAATTCATATCATTACTAAAAAAAGATGATTTGAGCTTTAAAAATCCTATTTTTGATTTAGAAATCTGTTTGCAAATTTGAATTGACAATTCAAGATGTTTGAAAATGTCACTTATGTTGAATTTTAACTGTTCTTATGTTTTTTTTCCAGAGCAGACCACTTTATTTAGCATGAAATAAATTTTAAAATCCACTTTATACTTACCCAAACATATTTTGTTTATATGTTTTGTTCTAACAATCAATAGATTGAGCGGTAATGATCTTTGAATTATATCTGAGTTTGGATTTTTAATACAGAGAGGTTTAACAGGGTTCCAATATACTGATATCCCACTCCACAATTACACAGAGAAGTGAACTTATAAATACCCACGCAAACATCATCAATAAATGAACACAAATTTGATTATCTTCATACTTAAATCAAGCAACTAGATACTTAGATTGTAGAAAATGAAGTTACTCACCTTAGTTAACAAAGAACACTACAGGCTTTTCTTTTATTTTCCTGGAACTGTAAATTTGAAATTTTGCTTTGCTAATGAAGTTGAACTCTTTGCATGCTTGATACTTATTACAGCTTTGAAAATGTTTGAAGAATTTGAGAAAATGTTTACAAGTATGCTCAGCCTTGTGAACGAAAGCTGTACACATATAGAAAGAAAGAGGTGTGCAGGTACAAGATTTTCTTTTATTTGGTCAGGGATATTTCTTTCTCATGGAGGCTGAGGTGATTTCTTTGCCTGTACTAGATATGATGGCATTAAATGCCTTGGTCTCTTTTCAAGTTTACATATACCATTTCTTTATTATTTTTTTGCTTGTCTCGGCTGATGGATATAAGGTAGTGTACTAGAGATATTAATTAGACTTGTACAAATATATATTTTATAATTTCCCTACTCTAGTTCGGCTGTACATGTTTTTGAGATAACATGATGGCTACTTTTACAAGCTTCTATACTCTTATATATATTTGCATTTCTTTTGAATTTGTCTTGTATTTTCTTTCCTTTTACTTTGCTTTTAGTTTTATGTTCTTTTAGCTAGCTTTGTATTTGAGCTTTGTTCATTCTTGCATATTTATTTTACTTTGTTTCATATAAGTGTTATTTCTTTTTTTTTTCTTATGGCTTAATAACATAAATAAATTTCTATTTTTTTAGGTTTATTTCTTTTATTTATTTGTGTTCATATCTTATTGCTTCTACTTTATGTACATTTTATTGCCTACAAATATTTTATTACTTTGTATATTCTAGATAATGTGTTGTTTTAAATTTAGCAAATTTGCTTATTTTATTTTAAAAACTTCATTTTGAATTTTCAAATCAATTTATCAATAAATTTCACCATTCTAGATCAAAAAATAAATTAAATTATTGATTTAAAATAAATTAAAATTCGGGATCGTTACAAAAATACTAAGTTAAACTTGTTGTTTGAAAAAAATGTAAATCAAACTTTTAAATATTAATTGAATTTATTTTAAATTTAAATTGTTAAGAAGTTTTATTTGAAAATATTTATCTAAGTAGGTTTTGAATTTCAATTTAAAGAAGTGTTTTGAATCTTAATTTAAAAGAAGTGTTTAAATTTTAAGTATTAAATCAAAGTTTAAGTAATGTTTTAATCACAAAGTTTTCAAATTTTATTTAAAATGAATAAGTTTAACTTAGATAATTTAAAGTGTTTTAAATTTTAAATTTGATTTCTAAATGCCTTATTTTCAAATAAGGATATTGTTATGATTTGGAAACCAAATTGAATAATTTGTTTTTAAGTTATTATAATTTGACCAATTTCAAATAATTTATTTATAAAGATAAATAATGTTAAATTATTTTGATATAATTTGAGAGTACCTAATAAATATGATTTGTAAATATGTAAACGTTTAATTAAGAATAATGTTTTCTTAATTAATTAAGGATTTTGAAATATAAGAAGTTAGTTAATTAATTATTTAATTAATTTTGAATAATTAGCTAATTGTTTATTTAATTTTTAAAAATCACTTAATTATGAATTAATTAAGTGTAATTACTAAATGAAGTAATTAATGGTTAATTATTGAATGTAATTAAGAATGGTAATTACTTATGAAACTAATTAGTGGGAGTAATTAACTGAAAGTGATTAATGGATAATTACTTGATGCTATTAGTTAAGGATTAATTTATATAATTGTTTTGAAATTAATTAATTATGGAGTAATTAATTAATTTATGAATTAAGGATTATTAATAATGGAATTAATTACTTGTAAGTAATTAATTAAGAGAATAATCATCTAATGAAAATAATTAGAAGATAATTACTTATGTAAGTAATTAAGAGTTAATTACTTAATTATTTTAGTTAATTAATTAGTATGATTAGATAATTAATGTATGAGATTAATGTAAGATTAATTACTAAGTGTAATTAATTAAAATGTAATTAATTAATAAAGTAACTAATTAAGGATTTATTTATTAATTTAATTGATTAATAATTACTTAATGTAGTAACTAAAGATTAATTAATTAGATTTATTAATCAAAGGGTTAATATAATTAATTAAGAAGTTAATTAATTAAGATAATTAATTACAAGTTGTTATTTACTGTTTGTGATTAATGAGTTGATTAATTACAAGTTAATTATTTAATTTATTAAAAGAATTATCAATTAATAAGGATCATTAATGAATTAATCAAGATTGATTGATAAAATTGATTAATTTAAAATGTGATTAATTAATTGTAAATTAATCAAAGATTAATGTAATTAATTATAATTAGTCAATTAATGGAATTAAATGACATTAATTATTGAAATTAATGATAGTAACTAAAGGATAATTACCGTGTATGGTTAAGGCTAATTACTTGAATATAATTAAAGGATAATTAATCAAGGAAGTTAATTAAAGAAGATCATTAAGAGATAATTAATTTATTTATTTGGAATAAATAAATGAAGAAGTATTTAAGGTCAATCCAATTGATTTACAGTTAATCAATTCTGCTTATGGATGATTGATTGATATTGGGTGATTAATATTGATTGACTGATATTGGATGTTGAATGATATTGGATGATTTGGATATCTGTTATATCTGATATGCTGCTTTGTGAGATGAATGTTTGATATGAATTATCTATTATGATAATGTGATTCATCTATCTGTTATATATCCAAAATATAAGTTAAATGTTTAAACCCTTAAACAACTTGGACATTAAAATGGCGTTTGGTTTCGGTGAGACCGGGATAGGGTTTCAATATTCGGGATTCGAAAACCACATCGATTCCAATTAAACGTTAGGTCGTGAATCTAAGTGGAGCTTAGTGAAGACTCGAGATGTAAGAACTATTCGTCAGTATAACTCTGGGGGTGATTCCGTGATGAGTTTGACGGAGATAGTACTTAAAGGTTCGAGATGGTGATTTAGAGTGCAAGGACTATAGTCGTTGACTCTGAGGGTGATTCCAAAATGAGTGCAAGGAGATAGTGCCTTCGGTTTCATTCGAACCCGGAACGAACTTGTATGGATTGGATGCTTTCAGAACATCGTCAGGTGGACGATGAGCACTCTAAGATAAATGTGTTCTATAAAGGTAATCGCAGCCTCAAGCCTCATCAACCGGGAATGGCTAAAATGGGGGAGGTGCAGCAAGGCTAGGTGGGTAGCACCCATTTCAGGGTGAGGTCATTCCTGTCTAGATGTCCCTTTATTTCGGCTTTGTGGGTGGTTGGTTGCGCCAACCACGGGGTAATCTTACTCGGGACTGTTTAGTAAGGATTGGTTCTGGCTTTGTGATGTAGGCGATTGGGCGTAATCCTCGGTATTGTGATCTAGGCCGATAGCCCTGCCATTGATGGAAACCCATTATTCCTATGAGACCCTACGGCTTTATTTGTATTACCCACTTTTGTGGCTAGTAGCTGGAATTTAATGAATGTAACAATTTCGGCTATTTCTTATTTACTTGAAAACCCTAGACACTATTATAATATCACTGGATTTCCTATCAAATGTTTTGGTTAGCGTAAGGTAAAAACTTTTCCATGTTTATGTGTGGGAAGTCTTACATGATACCCTTTCTTTTCAAAGGATTTTCTAAAATTAAGCAATTTTAACTCGTGTACTCACACCGGACCCCTGTCTGACCCGAGTGTTTTTTTTTCTGTTTTATTAAACTCTTGGGTACTCATATCATGTATGAGTAGTCGAGTGATTCAGGTTTGCTTGACGAATTATGGAGGAGATATGGAGCAGGAGGCTTCCACGTGTAGATATATTATGGTTCCGCTGTGTTTTGTGTGATATCTGTATCTTGTGATATCTTGAGTTGTATAGTTAGACAGATGTTTATAACTATCTAATATGTGTTGTATGAGTTGTGTACTTTGATGTAATATGATACTATGTAATATTTTATGTGATATATTATATTTCATTCGTTCTGCTGTGAGTATCTGATGTTGTTGTGTTTCTTCTTTCTCTTTCTTTTCTTCTTCTATCCCTTTCTTTCTTAATTAGTGATGCGACTTTCTGGTGTCAGAAGTCGGGTCGCTATAATCATACTAAATCAAATAAGTTATTTAAGTCCCAACTTAGCTTATAATGACATTTGACCATATTCACTTTAAATTCAAGGATTTGAATATAAACACATCTGCTTTACTTAGTTTGAAAATTTAGAAAAAATAGTTTAGGTATGTGACGCCCCACCTCTATACCCATGCTAGCCAAGAACATTACGGTGAATGCTGTCAACTAGCACGGAGAATAAGGCTGTTGAGGAGCGACCATCCGTGTAATTGCTTTGTGCGAGCATCGATATGTCAGATAGTATAACATGCAATACTTTATCAAGAGGAAATCCGACATACCGACACAAACTCAAAGCTACTACACAGTGGCTATAATATCTTTGGAAACAAATACAGAAATAAACATAACATAAATCAGTCACAGATAATTCATATCACAAAGGCGGAAGAAGATATGAATATATATAATTAACACATGGAAGTGTGTATCAGAGTAGTGGTCAAAAAGATCCACAATAATACAAAGAATAGCAACATGTGCTATACAAAAGAATACAACTATGAGTCTATCTCTCAAGTGTATACAACAAAATAAACTACTAATCTAAGTAGTTTGCCAAAAGTCAGAGTAATGAATCCCAAGAGAGAAGTCAAGCTGAAGCACCTGTAACATCTCGGTCTGACCCGGGTATTATTTAATAAGAAAATAATAAACGGATCAGTCTAACTATAAATATCAAATGAAACGATACAGAATGAGAGATATGACTAAACACATAATAATCACAATGCCAAGCTGTGATACATATATAATAATTGAAAATCAACAAGAGATTAATCAATATCACCAAATCTACACAAGAATCAAAGAAATGTCATACTCCTTATTTCGTTCACCAAAACATAGATATTGACAATAATATCAATGTCAATCACAAAAGTCAATGACACACAAATTCCAGAATTGTAACACCCCACCCCGAGACCTACCTTAGTAAAGAGAATTAACAAGTAATTCCGTCTACTAAAGCGGAGAATAGGGCTGGTTAAGGGCAACCATCTATAAATTTGTCTTAAACATCTACTGAATACGTCGATAAATGCAATATAATTTTTTTTTCTATTTCAATGGATCGACATACACAGTAAATGCTTAATCCAAAACTATAGGTGGCTAACGGATCTATCAGAACAAAATACAATAACTAAATGTAAAGCACATCACAGAACAGTAATCAACATCATATATATATACTGATACATGTTTAGTACAATACAATATGAATACAGATAAAGGTGGTACTCGACCACATCATACACATTGAATCAAATATAAATACATCAGGGTATGCGGAAGAACAAAAATTTCTCAAGAGAAAGGAGAGCTAATATCCAACATCAACTTCAAGCTAAGACCAATATATGATACCTGAAACAACTCGGTCTGACCCGAGTATAAATACACGGGTCAGTCTAGCTACACAAATCAGTCAATATCGGTAATATGAAGCAGAATAGACATGAAGGTACTTCTTCTCGAAGGATAAGAATGAATCGATAAACCCATAAGCTCAACACTTAAGTAACAAACACTACTTAAGTGAACAAATACCTCGAAAGAGGTAATTCAAACTCAATACTCAAATCAAACACATGCGCCTCATATCATCAGCGACATCCCAAAATGTCTACATGGTTTCCATGAACCAAATTTCCTCAAAAGGAGAAACATCAATACAAACTCTCGCCAAAATGGAAAACATAAAACATTCTCAAATAGGATGATCAAAAACTCAATTATAGATGAATCTCCAAATTCAGTTATACCTCATCTCATCGGTGTAAATGTATATAAGTCTTAATCTCAACTCGCCAAAATGGCAAAACACAGAATATCGTATAAAATCCTGAAATCTCAAAACTCATAACTTGAGGAACTCGATAAGAGTTCAAAACATCATAATTGAAATCACCATATATATAACATCTCATATAGCAAAAGGCTATCGATGTAATAAAACATCTTAAAAGGGTGAAATCACAATAAAACAGAAAACTAAGAATATCCAGATAGGCCAAATCCCTGATTATAATGCAGAAGCAATGCTGCACGTGCTAAACTCAGATGGCCGAAGCCTTAGACAAGGTCGCTAACACCTCCCAAAGCAGTTCGTCCTCATGACAAGGTCGCTGACACCTCTTCAAGCCATTTTTTCAGTCCTAACAAGGTCGCTAACACCTCCCAAAGCAGTTCGTCCTCATGACAAGGTCGCTGACACCTCTCCAAGCAGTTCTGTCAGCCCTAACAAGGTCGCTAACACCTCCCAAAGCAGTTCGTCCTCATGACAAGGTCACTGACACCTCTCTAAGCAGTTCTGTTAGGTAAACATCATGAATGTGTCACAAACTTACGGATAGAAACCCGAAAAGTGTTAACGTGTGTCCCATACCACACATTCGCACTTAGCGGTTTACTAGCCGTTAGTCGATGCCACACTAGAAACATCATAAAACTCAAAAATTTATATCTCGCCTAGTCTCCTTGACGAGTGACAAAGAGCCACCATACTTGTCTCATCTCATCGACAAGCATTAAATGGCATCGTAACTTGTCTCATCTCATCGACAAGTGAAAACATCATGATGGTTTCTCATAAACCATAAATCTCGAAATATGAAATTATAAACTCAAGACTTGCCTTATATCATTGGCAAGTAAATAAGACATCATGATGGATCTCATCGATCATACTCCTATAAAGGAGATCTCAAACCATAGTGTTTGTCAAATATTGGCCATCTTAAATAATTTCCAATAAATAGGAATTATAAAAATAAAATATGCCATAAAATGGAAAAACATCTCAGAATCATTAATCTCAAATAGCTTCGATCGTACAAGTCAGGAATTAACCGAAATGGTAAACGCACATGTCCCATACCACGTGTTTTACTAAATCGTTTAATTCTCTTTCTCATACGTTCGAATAGTGCAAAAGTGTGTGTTTTATATTTAGAATAATTTACTAGAGAAAACAAGCTTTCAAAAACTTTTTCACGAAAAGATTAATAAAACCCATATTTGAAATTCTTTTATTACAGGGAATAAATAGGTTTTGTTTTTTATTTATTACAAAAATAATTTTAAAATACTATATCATAATAATTTTAGATGCCCGTTTATTTCTAAAATTACTTCAAAAATGTTATAGTGAAAACCATACTCGAAAACAATGAAAAACAAGAAAGTTAACTCAAGACCGATAACTTGAGTTCAATAAGAATTCAATTCAAATTTAACTAAAAATCAATTCGAATTCTATTTAAAATTTGAATTTTAAATTCTCCAAATATAGCTAGCCTATTGATAGGAATCATAGCTCTCAAAGCTCTCAAAAACATCATCAAAACCGAAAGAGAATAAGAGTAAAAATGAGCTAATACGATTCTAAGGTCAATGTTTGTTTTTGTCATCTTGTTCTCAGGACAGCAACTTATAACCATAATTTCAACCAATTAAACCTTAAAATTATAGAAAACACAATGAATAAAACTTGTAGTACATGAATTAAGCTTTCCGAAACATCTAACATTATTAAAATCGGATCAAAAACGAAGAAGTTATGGTAAATTTAGTTTCAGCCTTAAGCACAGAGCAAATATTGATTTTGCTCTCGGGATTACAGTATAAAAATTCGATTTTGTCATAGCTAACCTCAAAATAAAAGAAAACTCAACCAACGAAAGTTATAGTGTATAAAATAAGCTTTCCGAAACATCTAAAATTATCAAAATCGGATCAAAAACGAAGAAGTTATGGCTAATTTAGTTTCAGCCATAAGCACAGAGCAAATATTGATTTTGCTCTCGGGATTACAGTATAAAAATTCGATTTTGTCGTAGCTAACCTCAAAATAACAGAAAACTCAACAAACAAAAGTTATAGTATATAAAATAATCTTTCCGAAACATCTAAAATTATCAAAATCGGATCAAAAGCGAAGAAGTTATGGCTAATTTAGTTTCAGCTATAAGCACAGAGTAAATATTGATTTTGCTCTCGGGATTACAGTATAAAAATTCGATTTTGTCATAGCTAACCTCAAAATAACAGAAAACTCAACAAATGAAATTTGTTTTGTATGAAATTAGCTTTCCGAAAAGGCCAAGATTATCAAAATCGGATCTATGGTTCAAAAGTTATGGCTGTTTTTCTAACAAATTCGAACTCAGCCAGGTTTGTTAAAGACAGAATCAGGCTTCTGTATTTAAACTCATTTCAGGTCAAGTAAATGGAGGAATTTCGAACAGTGACTAAAAGATAAATTGCATCTCATTGAATATATTTTCTAACCTAAAAAGATTGAGCCATTTCGGATAGTTGTGCACCAATATATCGCTGTTTTACTGCAGCGATTTTCATATAAAATTTTCAGCAAGCAATAATTGGATTGATTTAACACATACAATCAATTCAAAATCAAATTGAAAGCAATTCAATCAAAAACCTTCTAATTCAATCCAAATAACAACTAAAAAATCACACATATGAATTAGATATAGCAAGTGTGAGTTGTAAATAACTCACCTTTTAGCTTCCTATAGCTTGCTAATCTAATCCAAAGCCTTGTTACAACCTTGCAATCTCTTTGCTAACCTCTAATACACCTAAATGCTCAAAAACCTAAATCCAACCAGCAGCACTTAAATTAAAAATAAAACGACAACCATAATTTTATAAGTCTAGAAGGTAGAGAAGATTACCTAGCTTTGTTTTCTACAAATATTGACCAAAAGCCCTTTGATTTCTAGCTTTGATTTGAGGATTTAAGAACTAGGTTTTTACTTAGCTTTGAGAACATATTTTTGTTTCTATTTCTCCACTAGACTATGAACGTAAGATAAAAGAAAGAAGAAGTAATACTTTTCTTAAATGGGCTAAATGGGCTTGAGCATGGATCCTAAGGCAAAGTGTTGCTAATTAATTTCTTAAGACAAGTGTTGCTATTTCATTCTTATTCCATTTATTTACACTAATCAATATTTTACAAAATCACAAGTTATTTCTCAAATTTAACAAGATCAAATTAACAAATTAAATACTCTCATTTATAATAACACTAAGATATTATACAATTTTAGATATAACTTCTGAAATAAAATAATTCTCATTATTTTTAATAAGAAATCCAAATACTAACACTTAACTGAATTTACAACATTTCGAAAGATACCATAGGTTTTATTAAGATAAACAAATCAATTATTTACAAAAATATGTTTAGATTCATAATTAAATTTACAATTATAATTTTTCAATTTAAACTACAAATCACAATATAAACATTTTACTCTAATTACCAAATTTAACATAATTGATTTAATAATATTCCAATTTAACTTGATATTCTTTATTTAAGAAACAAAAATTATTCCTTAAATAGATCTAACCAAATATTCTTAAAATATGTTTTAATTACTCAATTAAATTTCACAAATCATAAATTAAAATTAATCATTCCTAACAAAATTTTAATTAATTAGTGAATTTACACCGGGGTTGTTACAGATTCCCCCCTTACAAAAATTACGTCCCTGCAATTTTCTAGAAAAAGAATCATAAACAACTCAAAAATTTCAATCGACAAAGGATAAAAGACAAGCTCGAAACTCAAACCATTCATACTCTCAACATAGAATGGTAGAGAGAAACAAGAAAAAACTCACTTGGTTAATCCAATGGCTCAACAAATGCTAAAATAGTGATTAGTAAACCATCGAATTTTCCAAGTAACTCGAAAGAATTACGAAGATATCCCGTCTTCGATCAAAACTCAATAAGATGCTCAACGATTAATCAATCGAAAATGATTGATTTCACAAAACTCTACGAATAGAGTCGGGATCAAACTTACTTAAATCTGAACTCTAAGCAATAAAGAAGAACATCAATAAGATTTTCCGCATAAATATACGGAAAGAACATCCTCACAACAGGGTAGACACAATAGACAAGATAGATAAATCACAAGTTGGCTTCTCACAAGGCCACCAAACTCGAATGACCGCAAAAAATGCAAGTCGCTAATATTAGCTCAAAGATTGAATATACTCAAGAACAAGGATATAAGCTCAAATTATCTTTTAATCCAAGATATTTATAATTTTAAATCTCAACATCATTTAAATTTTAAAACATCAATTTTCAACATTTGAGAATTTCTCAAACTCTTTACTATATTACTTAGTAAGTAATTTAAAACTCAAAGTTAAATTCAAATTTCTTCTCTTACTTCAAAATTAATTTCCAAAGAATTTCGTAAATCCATAATAATATTCCTCAAAATAAATTAAGGGTTTAAATTCTCTTTACTCTTATATTAAACCACTTAAATAGTTATTAAAACAATCTTCAAATTCTTTTATTATACTCTTCCCTTAAAACATTCAATGTATATAATATAAATTCTAAAATCTCAAAATATACTTCCAATAAAGCACGGCTCTAAAATAATCTCATTTATATTCTGATCTTTATAATCTAAATAAATAAATGGCATTGTCTCGCCATTGAGTCTCTAATAAATAAATATATTTATTGGCTGCAGAGTTGACCGAACGATCAAAACTACCTCGCCACTCTATTACTCGTCTCTAAAATCAATGGCTGCAATTACCATTCAAAAATATATTTAATATTTAATCTCAACATATTATTTTCAAAATATCAATCTTTAAAACATAATTCATCGTGTCTGCTTGTCTCATCATTGCATTTAGGAGATTCCTATCGATAACGTTGATCAGGCGTATCGACCAGAACTCTTAACTACTCGATGGATAACCCAACACGCTCAAATTATTTCTATGAAAGAATACTACTCATATAAATATATTCTCAAAACATTCTTTGATTTTTTTTTTAAAATATCTCAAAACTCCAATTTCTGTTTTTAAAACTCATATTTATATAGCTTCAAAACTCAACCCAAAGAAATTAAGAGAATGCATCGAGATATTCCTAGAATACTCAATTCATAAAATCAACAACAGGAGATGGAGTGTTCGTCACCTCCTACAAGATGATGAGCCACTCTCGAAAATCATCAAGATACAGCCAAGCAAGATATTTTTCTCGAAGGAGATGAAGCACACAAACAACAAATCATTACTTCAAATAAAGTAATGTTACAAAGGATAACATCGATTGAGTATCCGAAAAGGGTAACTCAAAAAAAATTGAATGATAAACTCAATCAAGCTTGAAAAATCTAGAAACTTACCTCATTCCTTAGTGGATGTCCTCGTGGAAGGATAGCCAAAGGCTAAAAGCCAGAAATAAGGTTAATTCAACACTCGATTGCCCGATTGGATATCAAACCCAAACAGACTCATCAATACTCAACAAATTCTCCTTGACTGGAATTCGAGATATACCATCGACATCTTGATACTCAAGAGTGAATTTAGAAACTTTGAAATCATCATTAACATTCCAAAGTGAGAGAAATAATAAACCAATAAAAGTAGGAAACCTAAATATACAATAGGATCATATAAAAATAAGAATTGAACTTAATATCAATAAGTCAATCCATCTCAAATCCAATGCCTCTCAAGATTGTGAGTAACAAACAAATACTCACAAAAGCGACATCAAATAGAAATCTTAGAATGCTCACAACGAGCCAATCATTGTGGATCCCCTCAATACGATCCACAACTCTCTAACGAACACAACAAGAATACTCAAAGGAATCAATAAGCTTCATTGATACGAGCTCACTCGCATCGACAAAAATAAGAATAGAATAATCCCAAATAAGATTATTCATAAGATAAGATAATATCCAACTCAATTATCGAATACTATGGAATACAATATATATTCCTAGACATATTCCATCTCGACATATCCCAATACTCGAAAAAGAATTAAAGCACGATTCGAAAACAAGCTCGAATAAAGGATAATGATTCACTCGTATTATACTTCGACGTATCGTGATATAAGTACTGTTCTATGTTTATTCTACTTTGTTCTGACCACAGCTCTGATACCATGCTGTAACACCCCACCCCGAGACCCACCTTAGTAAAGAGAATTAACAAGTAATTCCGTCTACTAAAGCGGAGAATAGGGCTGGTTAATGGCAACCATCTATAAATTTGTCTTAAACATCTACTGAATACGTCGATAAATGCAATATAAATTTTTTTTCTATTTCAATGGATCGACATACACAGTAAATGCTTAATCCAAAACTATAGGTGGCTAACGGATCTATCAGAACAAAATACAATAACTAAATGTAAAGCACATCACAGAACAGTAATCAACATCATATATATATATATACTGATACATGTTTAGTACAATACAATATGAATACAGATAAAGGTGGTACTCGACCACATCATACACATTGAATCAAATATAAATACATCAGGGTATGCGGAAGAACAAAAATTTCTCAAGAGAAAGGAGAGCTAATATCCAACATCAACTTCAAGCTAAGACCAATATATGATACCTGAAACAACTCGGTCTGACCCGAGTATAAATACACGGGTCAGTCTAGCTACACAAATCAGTCAATATCGGTAATATGAAGTAGAATAGACATGAAGGTACTTCTTCTCGAAGGATAAGAATGAATCGATAAACCCATAAGCTCAACACTTAAGTAACAAACACTACTTAAGTGAACAAATACCTCGAAAGAGGTAATTCAAACTCAATACTCAAATCAAACACATGCGCCTCATATCATCAGCGACATCCCAAAATGTCTACATGGTTTCCATGAACCAAATTTCCTCAAAAGGAGAAACATCAATACAAACTCTCGCCAAAATGGAAAACATAAAACATTCTCAAATAGGATGATCAAAAACTCAATTATAGATGAATCTCCAAATTCAGTAATACCTCATCTCATCGGTGTAAATGTATATAAGTCTTAATCTCAACTCGCCAAAATGGCAAAACACAGAATATCGTATAAAATCTTGAAATCTCAAAACTCATAACTTGAGGAACTCGATAAGAGTTCAAAACATCATAATTGAAATCACCATATATATAACATCTCATATAGCAAAAGGCTATCGATGTAATAAAACATCTTAAAAGGGTGAAATCACAATAAAACAGAAAACTCAGAAAATCCAGATAGGCCAAATCCCTGATTATAATGCGGAAGCAATGCTGCACGTGCTAAACTCAGATGGCCGAAGCCTTAGACAAGGTCACTAACACCTCCCAAAGCAGTTCGTCCTCATGACAAGGTCGCTGACACCTCTTCAAGCCATTTTGTCAGTCCTAACAAGGTCGCTAACACCTCCCAAAGCAGTTCGTCCTCATGACAAGGTCGCTGACACCTCTCCAAGAAGTTCTGTCAGCCCTAACAAGGTCGCTAACACCTCCCAAAGCAGTTCGTCCTCATGACAAGGTCACTGACACCTCTCCAAGCAGTTCTGTTAGGTAAACATCATGAACGTGTCACAAACTTACGGATAGAAACCCGAAAAGTGTTAACGTGTGTCCCTTACCACACATTCGCACTTAGCGGTTTACTAGCCGTTAGTCGATGCCACACTAGAAACATCATAAAACTCAAAAATTTATATCTCGCCTAGTCTCCTTGACGAGTGACAAAGAGCCACCATACTTGTCTCATCTCATCGACAAGCATTAAATGGCATCGTAACTTGTCTCATCTCATCGACAAGTGAAAACATCATGATGGTTTCTCATAAACCATAAATCTCGAAATATGAAATTATAAACTGAAGACTTGCCTTATATCATTGGCAAGTAAATAAGACATCATGATGGATCTCATCGATCATACTCCTATAAAGGAGATCTCAAACCATAGTGTTTGTCAAATATTGGCCATCTTAAATAATTTCCAATAAATAGGAATTATAAAAACAAAATATGCCATAAAATGGCAAAACATCTCAGAATCATTAATCTCAAATAGCTTCGATCGTACAAGTCAGGAATTAACCGAAATGGTAAACGCACATGTCCCATACCACGTGTTTTACTAAATCGTTTAATTCTCTTTCTCATACGTTCGAATAGTGCAAAAGCGTGTGTTTTATATTTAGAATAATTTACTAGAGAAAACAAGCTTTTAAAACTTTTTCACGAAAAGATTAATAAAACCCATATTTGAAATTCTTTTATTACAGGGAATAAATAGGTTTTGTTTTTTATTTATTACAAAAATAATTTTAAAATACTATATCATAATAATTTTAAATGCCCGTTTATTTCTAAAATTACTTCAAAAATGTTATAGTGAAAACCATACTCGAAAACAATGAAAAACAAGAAAGTTAACTCAAGACCGATAACTTGAGTTCAATAAGAATTCAATTCAAATTTAACTAAAAATCAATTCGAATTCTATTTAAAATTTGAATTTTAAATTCTCCAAATATAGCTAGCCTATTGATAGGCATCATAGCTCTCAAAGCTCTCAAAAACATCATCAAAACTGAAAGAGAATAAGAGTAAAAATGAGCTAATACGATTCTAAGGTCAATGTTTGTTTTTGTCATCTTGTTCTCAGGACAGCAACTTATAACCATAATTTAAACCAATTAAACCTTAAAATTATAGAAAACACAATGAATAAAACTTGTAGTACATGAATTAAGCTTTCCGAAACATCTAAGATTATTAAAATCGGATCAAAAACGAAGAAGTTATGGTAAATTTAGTTTCTGCCTTAAGCACAGAGCAAATATTGATTTTGCTCTCGGGATTACAGTATAAAAATTCGATTTTGTCATAGTTATCCTCAAAATAACAGAAAACTCAACAAAAGAAAGTTATAGTGTATAAAATAATCTTTCCGAAACATCTAAAATTATCAAAATCGGATCAAAAACGAAGAAGTTATGGCTAATTTAGTTTCAGCCATAAGCACAGAGCAAATATTGATTTTGCTCTCGGGATTACAGTATAAAAATTCGATTTTGTCATAGCTAACCTCAAAATAACAAAAAACTCAACAAACGAAAGTTATAGTATATAAAATAATCTTTCCGAAACATCTAAAATTATCAAAATCGGATCAAAAGCGAAGAAGTTATGGCTAATTTAGTTTCAGCCATAAGCACAGAGTAAATATTGATTTTGCTCTCGGGATTACAGTATAAAAATTCGATTTTGTCATAGCTAACCTCAAAATAACAGAAAACTCAACAAATGAAAGTTGTTTTGTATGAAATTATCTTTCCGAAAAGGCCAAGATTATCAAAATCGGATCTATGGTTCAAAAGTTATGGCTGTTTTTCTAACAAATTCAAACTCAGCCAGGTTTGTTAAAGACAGAATCAGGCTTCTGTCTTTAAACTCATTTCAGGTCAAGTAAATGGAGGAATTTCGAACAGTGACTAAAAGATAAATTGCATCTCATTGAATATATTTTCTAACCTAAAAAGATTGAGCCATTTCGAATAGTTGTGCACCAATATATCGCTGTTTTACTGCAGCGATTTTCATATAAAATTTTCAGCAAGCAATAATTGGATTTATTTAACACATACAATCAATTCAAAATCAAATTGAAAGCAATTCAATCAAAAACCTTCTAATTCAATCCAAATAACAACTAAAAAATCACACATATGAATTAGATGTAGCAAGTGTAAGTTGTAAATAACTCACCTTTTAGCTTCCTATAGCCTGCTAATCTAATCCAAAGCCTTGTTACAACCTTGCAATCTCTTTGCTAACCTCTAATACACCTAAATGCTCAAAAACCTAAATCCAACCAGCAGCACTTAAATTAAAAATAAAACGAAAACCATAATTTTATAAGTCTAGAAGGTAGAGAAGATTACCTGGCTTTGTTTTCTACAAATATTGACCAAAAGCCCTTTGATTTCTAGCTTTGATTTGAGGATTTAAGAACTAGGTTTTTACTTAGCTTTGAGAACATATTTTTGTTTCTATTTCTCCACTAGACTATGAACGTAAGATAAAAGAAAGAAGAAGTAATACTTTTCTTAAATGGGCTAAATGGGCTTGAGCATGGATCCTAAGGCAAAGTGTTGCTAATTAATTTCTTAAGACAAGTGTTGCTATTTCATTCTTATTCCATTTATTTACACTAATCAATATTTTACAAAATCACAAGTTATTTCTCAAATTTAACAAGATCAAATTAACAACTTAAATACTCTCATTTATAATAACACTAAGATATTATACAATTTTAGATATAACTTCTGAAATAAAATAATTCTCATTATTTTTAATAAGAAATCCAAATACTAACACTTAACTGAATTTACAACATTTCGAAAGATACCGTAGGTTTTATTAAGATAAACAAATCAATTATTTACAAAAATATGTTTAGATTCATAATTAAATTTACAATTATAATTTTTCAATTTAAACTACAAATCACAATATAAACATTTTACTCTAATTACCAAATTTAACATAATTGATTTAATAATATTCCAATTTAACTTGATATTCTTTATTTAAGAAACAAAAATTATTCCTAAAATAGATCTAACCAAATATTCTTAAAATATGTTTTAATTACTCAATTAAATTTCACAAATCATAAATTAAAATTAATCATTCCTAACAAAATTTTAATTAATTAGTGAATTTACACCGGGGTTGTTACAGATTCCCCCCTTACAAAAATTGCGTCCCTGCAATTTTCTAGAAAAAGAATCATAAACAACTCAAAAATTTCAATCGACAAAGGATAAAAGACAAGCTCGAAACTCAAACCATTCATACTCTCAACATAGAATGGTAGAGAGAAACAAGAAAAAACTCACTTGGTTAATCCAATGGCTCAACAAATGCTAAAATAGTGATTAGTAAACCATCGAATTTTCCAAGTAACTCGAAAGAATTACGAAGATATCCCGTCTTCGATCAAAACTCAATAAGATGCTCAACGATTAATCAATCGAAAATGATTGATTTCACAAAACTCTACGAATAGAGTCGGGATCAAACTTACTTAAATCTGAACTCTAAGCAATAAAGAAGAACATCAATAAGATTTTCCGCATAAATATACGGAAAGAACATCCTCACAACAGGGTAGACACAATAGACAAGATAGATAAATCACAAGTTGGCTTCTCACAAGGCCACCAAACTCGAATGACCGCAAAAAATGCAAGTCGCTAATATTAGCTCAAAGATTGAATATACTCAAGAACAAGGATATAAGCTCAAATTATCTTTTAATCCAAGATATTTATAATTTTAAATCTCAACATCATTTAAATTTTAAAACATCAATTTCCAACATTTGAGAATTTCTCAAACTCTTTACTATATTACTTAGTAAGTAATTTAAAACTCAAAGTTAAATTCAAATTTCTTCTCTTACTTCAAAATTAATTTCCAAAGAATTTCGTAAATCCATAATAATATTCCTCAAAATAAATTAAGGGTTTAAATTCTCTTTACTCTTATATTAAACCACTTAAATAGTTATTAAAACAATCTTCAAATTCTTTTATTATACTCTTCCCTTAAAACATTCAATGTATATAATATAAATTCTAAAATCTCAAAATATACTTCCAATAAAGCACGGCTCTAAAATAATCTCATTTATATTCTGATATTTATAATCTAAAATAAATAAATGGCATTGTCTCGCCATTGAGTCTCTAATAAATAAATATATTTATTGGCTGCAGAGTTGACCGAACGATCAAAACTACCTCGCCACTCTATTACTCGTCTCTAAAATCAATGGCTGCAATTACCATTCAAAAATATATTTAATATTTAATCTCAACATATTATTTTCAAAATATCAATCTTTAAAACATAATTCATCGTGTCTGCTTGTCTCATCATTGCATTTAGGAGATTCCTATCGATAACGTTGATCAGGCGTATCGACCAGAACTCTTAACTACTCGATGGATAACCCAACACGCTCAAATTATTTCTATGAAAGAATACTACTCATATAAATATATTCTCAAAACATTCTTTGATTTTTTTTTTAAAATATCTCAAAACTCCAATTTCTGTTTTTAAAACTCATATTTATATAGCTTCAAAACTCAATCCAAAGAAATTAAGAGAATGCATCGAGATATTCCTAGAATACTCAATTCATAAAATCAACAACAGGAGATGGAGTGTTCGTCACCTCCTACAAGATGATGAGCCACTCTCGAAAATCATCAAGATACAGCCAAGCAAGATATTTTTCTCGAAGGAGATGAAGCACACAAACAACAAATCATTACTTCAAATAAAGTAATGTTACAAAGTATAACATCGATTGAGTATCCGAAAAGGGTAACTCAAAAAAAATTGAATGATAAACTCAATCAAGCTTGAAAAATCTAGAAACTTACCTCATTCCTTAGTGGATGTCCTCGTGGAAGGATAGCCAAAGGCTAAAAGCCAGAAATAAGGTTAATTCAACACTCGATTGCCCGATTGGATATCAAACCCAAACAGACTCATCAATACTCAACAAATTCTCCTTGACTGGAATTCGAGATATACCATCGACATCTTGATACTCAAGAGTGAATTTAGAAACTTTGAAATCATCATTAACATTCCAAAGTGAGAGAAATAATAAACCAATAAAAATAGGAAACCTAAATATACAATAGGATCATATAAAAATAAGAATTGAACTTAATATCAATAAGTCAATCCATCTCAAATCCAATGCCTCTCAAGATTGTGAGTAACAAACAAATACTCACAAAAGCGACATCAAATAGAAATCTTAGAATGCTCACAACGAGCCAATCATTGTGGATCCCCTCAATACGATCCACAACTCTCTAACGAACACAACAAGAATACTCAAAGGAATCAATAAGCTTCATTGATACGAGCTCACTCGCATCGACAAAAATAAGAATAGAATAATCCCAAATAAGATTATTCATAAGATAAGATAATATCCAACTCAATTATCGAATACTATGGAATACAATATATATTCCTAGACATATTCCATCTCGACATATCCCAATACTCGAAAAAGAATTAAAGCACGATTCGAAAACAAGCTCGAATAAAGGATAATGATTCACTCGTATTATACTTCGACGTAGCGTGATATAAGTACTGTTCTATGTTTATTCTACTTTGTTCTGACCACAGCTCTGATACCATGCTGTAACACCCCACCCCGAGACCCACCTTAGTAAAGAGAATTAACAAGTAATTCCGTCTACTAAAGCGGAGAATAGGGCTGGTTAAGGGCAACCATCTATAAATTTGTCTTAAACATCTACTGAATACGTCGATAAATGCAATATAATTTTTTTTTCTATTTCAATGGATCGACATACACAGTAAATGCTTAATCCAAAACTATAGGTGGCTAACGGATCTATCAGAACAAAATACAATAACTAAATGTAAAGCACATCACAGAACAGTAATCAACATCATATATATATATACTGATACATGTTTAGTACAATACAATATGAATACAGATAAAGGTGGTACTCGACCACATCATACACATTGAATCAAATATAAATACATCAGGGTATGCGGAAGAACAAAAATTTCTCAAGATAAAGGAGAGCTAATATCCAACATCAACTTCAAGCTAAGACCAATATATGATACCTGAAACAACTCGGTCTGACCCGAGTATAAATACACGGGTCAGTCTAGCTACACAAATCAGTCAATATCGGTAATATGAAGCAGAATAGACATGAAGATACTTCTTCTCGAAGGATAAGAATGAATCGATAAACCCATAAGCTCAACACTTAAGTAACAAACACTACTTAAGTGAACAAATACCTCGAAAGAGGTAATTCAAACTCAATACTCAAATCAAACACATGTGCCTCATATCATCAGCGACATCCCAAAATGTCTACATGGTTTCCATGAACCAAATTTCCTCAAAGGGAGAAACATCAATACAAACTCTCGCCAAAATGGAAAACATAAAACATTCTCAAATAGGACGATCAAAAACTCAATTATAGATGAATCTCCAAATTCAGTTATACCTCATCTCATCGGTGTAAATGTATATAAGTCTTAATCTCAACTCGCCAAAATGGCAAAACACAGAATATCGTATAAAATCCTGAAATCTCAAAACTCATAACTTGAGGAACTCGATAAGAGTTCAAAACATCATAATTGAAATCACCATATATATAACATCTCATATAGCAAAAGGCTATCGATGTAATAAAACATCTTAAAAGGGTGAAATCACAAACAATAAAACAGAAAACTCAGAAAATCCAGATAGGCCAAATCCCTGATTATAATGCGGAAGCAATGCTGCACGTGCTAAACTCAGATGGCCGAAGCCTTAGACAAGGTCGCTAACACCTCCCAAAGCAGTTCGTCCTCATGACAAGGTCGCTGACACCTCTTCAAGCCATTTTGTCAGTCCTAACAAGGTCGCTAACACCTCCCAAAGTAGTTCGTCCTCATGACAAGGTCGCTGACACCTCTCCAAGCAGTTCTGTCAGCCCTAACAAGGTCGCTAACACCTCCCAAAGCAGTTCGTCCTCATGACAAGGTCGCTGACACCTCTCTAAGCAGTTCTGTTAGGTAAACATCATGAATGTGTCACAAACTTACGGATAGAAACCCGAAAAGTGTTAACGTGTGTCCCATACCACACATTCGCACTTAGCAGTTTACTAGCCGTTAGTCGATGCCACACTAGAAACATCATAAAACTCAAAAATTTATATCTCGCCTAGTCTCCTTGACGAGTGACAAAGAGCCACCATACTTGTCTCATCTCATCGACAAGCATTAAATGGCATCGTAACTTGTCTCATCTCATCGACAAGTGAAAACATCATGATGGTTTCTCATAAACCATAAATCTCGAAATATGAAATTATAAACTGAAGACTTGCCTTATATCATTGGCAAGTAAATAAGACATCATGATGGATCTCATCGATCATACTCCTATAAAGGAGATCTCAAACCATAGTGTTTGTCAAATATTGGCCATCTTAAATAATTTCCAATAAATAGGAATTATAAAAATAAAATATGCCGTAAAATGGCAAAACATCTCAGAATCATTAATCTCAAATAGCTTCGATCGTACAAGTCCGGAATTAACCGAAATGGTAAACGCACATGTCCCATACCACGTGTTTTACTAAATCGTTTAATTCTCGTTCTCATACGTTCGAATAGTGCAAAAGTGTGTGTTTTATATTTAGAATAATTTACTAGAGAAAACAAGCTTTTAAAACTTTTTCACGAAAATATTAATAAAACCCATATTTGAAATTCTTTTATTACAGGGAATAAATAGGTTTTTTTATTTATTTATTACAAAAATAATTTTAAAATACTATATCATAATAATTTTAAATTCCCGTTTATTTCTAAAATTACTTCAAAAATGTTATAGTGAAAACCATACTCGAAAACAATGAAAAACAAGAAAGTTAACTCAAGACCGATAACTTCAGTTCAATAAGAATTCAATTCAAATTTAACTAAAACTCAATTCGAATTCTATTTAAAATTTGAATTTTAAATTCTCCAAATATAGCTAGCCTATTGATAGGCATCATAGCTCTCAAAGCTCTCAAAAACATCATCAAAAACGAAAGAGAATAAGAGTAAAAATGAGCTAATACGATTCTAAGGTCAATGTTTGTTTTTGTCATCTTGTTCTCAGGACAGCAACTTATAACCATAATTTCAACCAATCAAACCTTAAAATTATAGAAAACACAATGAACAAAACTTGTGGTACATGAATTAAGCTTTCCGAAACATCTAAGATTATGAAAATCGGATCAAAAACGAAGAAGTTATGGTAAATTTAGTTTCAGCCTTAAGCACAGAGCAAATATTGATTTTGCTCTCGGGATTACAGTATAAAAATTCGATTTTGTCATAGCTAACCTCAAAATAACAAAAAACTCAACAAACAAAAGTTATAGTGTATAAAATAAGCTTTCCGAAACATCTAAAATTATCAAAATCGGAACAAAAACGAAGAAGTTATGGCTAATTTAGTTTCAGCCATAAGCATAGAGCAAATATTGATTTTGCTCTCGGGATTACAGTATAAAAATTCGATTTTGTCATAGCTAACCTCAAAATAACAGAAAACTCAACAAACGAAAGTTATAGTATATAAAATAAGCTTTCCGAAACATCTAAAATTATCAAAATCGGATCAAAAGCGAAGAAGTTATGGCTAATTTAGTTTCAGCCATAAGCACAGAGCAAATATTGATTTTGCTCTCGGGATTACAGTATAAAAATTCGATTTTGTCATAGCTAACCTCAAAATAACAGAAAACTCAACAAATGAAAGTTGTTATGTATGAAATTAGCTTTCCGAAAAGGCCAAGATTATCAAAATCGGATCTATGGTTCAAAAGTTATGGCTGTTTTTCTAACAAATTCAAACTCAGCCAGGTTTGTTAAAGACAGAATCAGGCTTCTGTCTTTAAACTCATTTCAGGTCAAGTAAATGGAGGAATTTCGAACAGTGACCAGAAGATAAATTGCATCTCATTGAATATATTTTCTAACCTAAAAAGAATGAGCCATTTCGGATAGTTGTGCACCAATATATCGCTGTTTTACTGCAGCGATTTTCATCAAGCAATAATTGGATTTATTTAACACATACAATCAATTCACAATCAAATTGAAAGCAATTCAATCAAAAACCTTCTAATTCAATCCAAATAACAACTAAAAAATCACACATATGAATTAGATATAGCAAGTGTGAGTTGTAAATAACTCACCTTTTAGCTTCCAATAGCTTGCTAATCTAATCCAAAGCCTTGTTACAACCTTGCAATCTCTTTGCTAACCTCTAATACACCTAAATGCTCAAAAACCTAAATCCAACCAGCAATACTTAAATTAAAAATAAAACGGAAACCATAATTTTATAAGTCTAGAAGGTAGAGAAGATTACCTAGCTTTGTTTTCTACAAATATTGACCAAAAGCCCTTTGATTTCTAGCTTTGATTTGAGGATTTAAGAACTAGGTTTTTACTTAGCTTTGAGAACATATTTTTGTTTCTATTTCTCCACTAGACTATGAACGTAAGATAAAAGAAAGAAGAAGTAATACTTTTCTTAAATGGGCTAAATGGGCTTGAGCATGGATCCTAAGGCAAAGTGTTGCTAATTAATTTCTTAAGACAAGTGTTGCTATTTCATTCTTATTCCATTTATTTACACTAATCAATATTTTACAAAATCACAAGTTATTTCTCAAATTTAACAAGATCAAATTAACAACTTAAATACTCTCATTTATAATAACACTAAGATATTATACAATTTCAGATATAACTTCTGAAATAAAATAAATCTCATTATTTTTAATAAGAAATCCAAATACTAACACTTAACTGAATTTACAACATTTCGAAAGATACCGTAGGTTTTATTAAGATAAACAAATCAATTATTTACAAAAATATGTTTAGATTCATAATTAAATTTACAATTATAATTTTTCAATTTAAACTACAAATCACAATATAAACATTTTACTCAATTACCAAATTTAACATAATTGATTTAATAATATTCCAATTTAACTTGATATTCTTTATTTAAGAAACAAAAATTATTCCTTAAATAGATCTAACCAAATATTCTTAAAATATGTTTTAATTACTCAATTAAATTTCACAAATCATAAATTAAAATTAATCATTCCTAACAAAATTTTAATTAATTAGTGAATTTACACCAGGGTTGTTACAAGAATTCAACACACGAAATTCAGAAATCACAAAAGTCAATGACGCAAAAATTCACCAATGCACAAATATCGATAAAGCTTATCAATGGAAATCACGAAAATTGGTGAAGCATAAATTCTAGAAATCATCTCAAGAAATCCATAATTCACAAAGGGGGGGATAGGCCTATCACAAACGGGAGCATAAGGCTCACCAACACGTGTATCACAAACGGAATGCTAATTCCATGGTTGCTAACCATCACAAATTGAGCCGAAGCTCCACAAACGGCCCGAAGACCATGGGTTGCTACCCTACCAATTTGAGTCGAAACTCCACAAAACGGGGTTTAGTCTCCCTCGCAGACAAAGAGACATCGCACATTGCTAGTCTAAATCATAAAAATGATCGTCATAATCATCAAGAAGTGTCAATTACAATAAGCTAGTAAATATACGAGCTTAGCTTCATGTCCCATAACCACTAGCTTAACTTAAATATTTACGAACAAATTGTAGATCTCCACTAGGAAATTGTCACAAGAGATTCAATCGAACAAGTCCAAGAATCAACCGACGAAGTAAACGCAAGCGTTTCATACCACCTGTTTTGCTAAGCCGTTTAATTAGATTTCTCATACGAGTGAGGTAAAGGTTTGTATATACTAATAGATTGGAAAACGGTTTAAAACGAATTTGGTATTGGAAATAGAGTTGAAATCGTTTTGAGGAAAGAGTTTTGATATTTACTACTAGTATTGAAACCATTATATTTTTAAAGTGACAAAACACAAAAATGATTGCAGAACAATCAACCACCAAAATTCACATTCAAAGACGCGAATAAAGATCCAAAGAAATCGATCTGAATCCATCAAAATGGATATTCCCAAAAATTCCAAGAATAGAAGTCATTAACGTCGTAGCAACACAAGTGGGAAATAACACGAGTCGATGGAATTTGGAAACCAAGCAAAAATATGCACAAATAGGCATTATTAGGCAAATTGGTGCAGGTCAGTCGACTGACTCAAAGGTCCAGTCGACTGAACCAGAAGCAGGGAAAAATAATTCCCTGCAGTCAGTCGACTGACCTAAAAATTCAGTCGACTGAATGCAGGGAAAACAGAGAACCCGAGCCTCTGTTAGATGCCTTCGGAATGCCTATGTGCTACAGCCAGTCGACTGACTCAAAGGTCCAGTCGACTGACTGGCACCAAGGCTGTTTTCCAGCCTATGAAATGAAGATGCTATCTTCTTCAAAATGCATTCGGGCGAGCACGGTCACTAAGGGTTTATGCCAATCGACTACCCGGTCCTATAAGCTCTTCGACACATCACCAAAAACAAGTTCAAACTACAAGGCTATGATTTTTGAAGATTTGAACTCGAAACACTAAAAATTGGAATATACATCAAATCAATCCAAACCAAAACCAAATGAACATGAATACGTGTTAGGAATTCATACCTAACAATCGAAGATAATCATAGACCTAGATGTGAGATTAAAAATCTCACCTTTGAACCCAAACGATTGAAGAAGATGCTTGAAATCAATGGAGAATCAAGCACTCTTCAAATCCAACTCAAGAAGCTTGATTCTACGCTTTAAAAGAAGAACATTCCCTAAGTTAGGTTTAGGAAATTTCTGAATTTTGATTAGAGATTGAGTTGGAGAAGAAGAAGAGAAGCTTACCAATGGGTTCTTCTATTAGTTTGGAGCTAGAGTTGATTTGCAAGAGAAAACTAGGGTTTTGGAGTTTTAATTTTCAATCTCTCCCACCATTGATGCTTTAGCTTGAGTATTAGGAATTGGAAATGAAGTAAATGAGGAGGAGAGGGGTTGGGACTGAATACATAAGTGGGCTTAGCCCAAACCAAAACCCTAAGTGAAAAAGTACCAAAAATCAACCTTCTCCAAACATATCGAAGCTTATACTCAAAAAGGTAGCAAACGGCATTTTAAACTCAATGGGAGTGGTCCTGAGTCCTAATTCGACCGTATGCAAAAATTAGCTTTCGGACAAAATTCCGAGCATCGATAAAATATTTTAATAAAATATTTAAATATAAAATCGACAAATATGCGGGTTGTTACAGACTCCCCTCCTTAAAGAAATTGCGTCCTCGCAATATTTAAGAAGAAGATATATAGTAACAACCATAAAAGCATATTCAACACAAAAGAAGTTTGAAAAAAGAAGTTCACCTCAAAAAGCATGAGAAAGTAAGTCCGGATGTGTTCGCTCGATGAACTCTCTAGACTCCCAAGAACAATCCTTAGGATTTGAAGACCATTGAACTTTAACAAGCAGAACATCTTTATTTCGAAGTCGTTTGACTTCCAAAGCAATGATACAAATAGGATGTTGCTCATAAGTTAAATTAGGTGAAACTTCAATCTCTTCCACAACACCGGGCTCAAGAATAGAATCGGAATCTCGAAGACATTTCCGTAATTGAGAAACATGAAATACGTCATGCATAGCGGAAAACTGAGCCGGTAATGATAGGCGATAAGCCATGGAACCAATACCTTCAGTGATAGGAAATGGCCCAATATATCGAGGCGCTAATTTTCCCGATCGACTGAAACGTACAACACCTTTCATAGGTGACACACGAATGAACACAAGATCTCCCACAGAAAGTTCTAACTTCCTTCTCCGATTATCGACATAGGATTTTTGTCTATTCTGGGCTTCTTTCATCCTATGACGAATAAGGTCAATCTTTTCTGTGGAATCACGAATAAAATCTGGACCTAAAACCATCTTCTCACCGGCCTCAAGCCAACAAGAAGGAGATCGGCATGGCCTTCCATAGAGTGCCTCGAAAGGTGCCATACCAATACTAGATTGGAAGCTATTATTATAGGAAAATTCAACAAGTGAAACATGATCTTCCCAACTTCCACCAAAATCAAGAACACATGCACGAAGAAGACCTTCAAGAGTTTGATTCACATGCTCGATTTGTCCATCGGACTAGGTGTGATAAGCGGTGCTAAAATTAAGCTTCGTTCCTAAAGCTTTTTGAGGACTCTTCCAAAATCCACTAGTAAACAATGGATCACGATCACTAACAATAGAAGTAGGAACTCCATGTAATTTAACAATCTCTTTAACAAAGAGCTTGGCCAAAAGAGGAACGGTTCGGTTAGACCGAACGGGAATAAAATGGGCGGATTTAGTAAGTCTATCAACAATCACCCATAAGCTATCATGACCCGAACGAGAACGGGGAACGCCATCTATAAAATCCATGGAAATTTGGTCCCACTTCCAAATTGGAATTTCTAAAGGTTGCAATAACCCACCGGGCCATTGATGTTCGGCCTTAATGAGTTGGCAAGTCATGCAACGCTTAACGAAGTTAGCGATGTCAAGTTTCATTCCCTCCCAATAATGAAGTCGCTTCATATATGCGTACATTTTACTACTTCCGGGGTGAATGGTAAATTTAGAACGATGAGAATCTTCTAAAATATCCTTACGAAGATCACTAATATTTGGCACGATAAGTCTACCAAATCTCCGAATGCCGCCACGAGAATCGATATCAAAGTCTTTCAAACCTTCAATATCAATTTTATCCTTAATATTTTGGCCAAGAAGAGCCAATTCAGGATCCAACCCTTGAGCTTCAAGAATGCGGTCTAAAAGAGAAGGATGAGCCTCAAGGCTACATAAAACAAGAGATGAACACAAATCGGTAACACGGTCTCGAATTTCACAAGTGGATAAAATCTCGAGATCGTTCCATTCAGATATCATCATAGAAACAACCGCCTGTTGCTTTCGACTAAGTGCATCCGCAACGCGATTTCCCTTTCCGGGAGTATAAAGAATATCAAGATCATATGGTGCAAGAAATTCGAGCCAACGCTGTTGACGCAAATTAAGTTCCTTTTGAGAGAATAAATACTTCAAGGACTTATGATCGGTATAAAGAACAAATTTCTCTCCTAAAAGATAATGACGCCAAATCCGAAGGGCGAAAACAATAGCCGCGAGCTCTAAATCATGAGTGGCATATCTAGTCTCAGCAGGCTTCAATTGCCTAGAAGCATAAGCAATAACACGTTCTCTTTGCATAAGAACGGCACCCAAACCAACGCGACTAGCATTGGTATAAACAACGAAATCTTGATTCCCCTCGGGAATAACAAGAATAGGAGCATCTTAAAGGAGTTCTTTTAATTTCTGAAAAGAAGCTTCACATTTGTCCGACCAAATGTATTTAACACCTTTCTTCGTCAAGCTAGTGAGAGGCACGACAATCTTAGAAAAGTCTTTGATAAAACGACGGTAATAGCCCGCCAATCCGAGAAAACTACGAATCTCTGTCACACTCTCCGGTCTCTTCCAATCTTTAATCGCTTCAATCTTTGAAGGTTCCACGGAAATTCCGGATTCGAAAATAATATGACCGAGAAACTTCACACGAGATTGCCAAAAGTGGCATTTAGAAAATTTTGCCTTTAATTGATTACTCCTAAGAGTTTCCAACACAATCCGAAGATGTTTTTCATGTTCCTCCTCGGTTTTTGAATACACAAGAATATCATCAATAAAGATGAGAACAAATCGATCGAGGAAGTCTTTGAAAACTCTATTCATAAGGTCAACGAAATAAGCCGGACCATTCGTTAAACCAAATGGCATAACAAGCCATTCATAAGATCCATAACGAGTTCGGAACGATGTCATAGGAATGCTATCCTCTGCAATACGAAGCTGATGAAATCCAGTAGCTAAGTCTAATTGTGAAAAGACTCTAGCACCAGTAAGTTGATTGAATAGATCATTAATCCGAGGTAAAGGATATTTATTTTTGATAGTAAGATCATTAAGCTTGCGGTAGTCAACGCAAAGCCTAAGTGTTCCATCGGATTTCTTCACAAAAATAGCCGAAGCTCCCCAAGGCGAGGAAATAGAGCGAATAAATTGCTTCGTCTCCAATTCGGATAATTGTTTACGCATCTCCTCATTTTCTTTATTGGACATACGATAAGGAGGGAGAGTGATAGGTTGAGCTCCAGGAATGAGATTAATTCTGAACTCAATTGCTTGCTTAGGTGGTAATCCTAAAACGGGCTCGAATATGTCGGAAAATTCACGAACGACGTGAATAAGAGAAATAATATCACCCTCATCATCATCATCGTCATCACGAGGATTTAAAGAATATAAAGATGCAACCAAGATGGAATCTAAATCTTTAAGATTAATAGAAATCTTCTTAACAGATTGAGGATGTCGAAGATGAATAATCCGCTCAGGACATAGGATATGAGCTTCATAACGGTTAAGCCAATCCATTCCTAAAATCATTCCAAAGCCTAAATAACGCATGACATGCAAATCGGCTTGGAAAGAAAAATCACACAAAATATCTCGACATCTTTACACAATAAACTGATTGTCGCGGATCCACCAACCGGATTCGCAATTCTCAAAGAAGTCATTAAACACAAAACATCTAAAGAAAAAGTATCAACAAGTTCTTTTCATATAAAAGAATGGGACGCACCCGTATCGAAAAGAACTCGAATAGGATGATCACGAAATAAAATAATTCCATCAAGGATAGAATGAGAAATACCTTGATTTCGAGATGTGTTGCCAGGGGCTTGAGCAACATTCAACTTTCCCTCCTTCTTGCCCTGAAGCTTGGGGCATGAAGATATAATATGACCGGGACCTTTGCAGTAGCGACAAGAGAGAGACTTTGGGCACTTGTTCGCGTAATGGTCCTTCGAACCACAATTATAGCATTCCCCATGACCAAAGGAAGAAGTCTTTGCCACAGAGGTTGCTTGTTTCCCTTTCTTATTGGGATAAGGACCTTTGAATTTATTAGTCCTTTTCTTGTTGTTGTTGAAGCTTGGTTTGGAACCCACCACTTCAACATCATTCTCCCTATCCGCCTCTTCAAGACGAAGAGCGATATCAACGAGTTGGTTGAAAGAAACTTCCAATTTTAGAAGTAATGGCTTCTTGAGACTTTTGTTTAAGCCATAGACAAACCTCTGGTTCTTCTTTAAAGGGGTGTTGATGTATTCAACCCCTTATTTGGAAAGCGACTCGAAGGAGGCGACATAATCAGTCACGGAGGACTCACCTTGAACAAGGTCTATAAATCGTCGAGCCAATGTCACTTTCTCCGCTTCTCGCACAAATTTCAACTCGAAGCGTTCTCGAAATTGCTCCCAGGTGAGATCCGCTTCATTAATCTCAGAAATAAGATGTTCGTACTAGTCCAATTCTCTTTCTCGGAGCATACTAGAGGCCACCTAAACACGGTGAAGGGCAACAAGATTCATGCGAGAAAAGATTCGATCGCATGACCTTAGCCAAGCCTGTACTTCAATTATAGTTTCGGAACCTTTGAATGGCCCCCCACCCAAATTAGTGTAATCGCTGCACAAGCGTGCAAACCCCGACTTTGGGTGAGTAGGTTCCGGGTTAGCTCCAGCTGCTTGAGGATTTGTCACTAAATCAAGAAGCTGTTAACAGTCATAAAAACTCCATCTTGGGGTGGAACACTAGACGGTACGGTTCTAGGACGGCCTGGTCTAGACATTTCTTTTCCTTTAGAAAGAAAGAAGAAGAAGAACAAAAAAAGGTTATTCACCAAATAACTATCAAGAAATCTTGATAAATAAAACAAGGAATCATAAAAGAAAATAGGATAGAACGGTACGAAGACTCGAATTAAATCCTAAAGCACGACTCCTAAGATGGACGTAGGACGATGATCCTTGTTATAATATTCCATATTGTTCCGAAGTTTGGCTTTGATACCATGCTGTGACGCCCCACCTTTATACCCATGCTAGCCAAGAACATTACGGTGACTACTGTCAACTAGCACGGAGAATAAGGCTGTTGAGGAGCGACTATCCGTGTAATTTCTTTGTGCGAGCATCGATATGTCAGATAGTATAACATGTAATACTTTATCAAGAGGAAATCCGACATACTGACACAAACTCAAAGCTACTACGCAGTGGCTATAATATCTTCGGAAACAAATACAGAAATAAACATAACATAAATCAGTCACAGATAATTCATATCACAAAGGCGGAAGAAGATATGAATACATATAACTAACACATGGAAGTGTGTATCAGAGTAGTGGTCAAAAAGATCCACAATAATACAAAGAATAGCAACATGTGCTATACAAAAGAATACAATTATGAGTCTATCTCTCAGGTGTATACAACAAAATAAACTACTAATCTAAGTAGTTTGGCAAAAGTCAGAGTAATGAATCCCAAGAGAGAAGTCAAGCTGAAGCACCTGTAACATCTCAGTCTGACCCGAGTATTATTTAATAAGAAAATAATAAACGGATCAGTCTAACTATAAATATCAGATGAAACGATATAGATTGAGAGATATGACTAAACACATATAATCACAATGCCAAGCTGTGATATATATATAAGTAATTGAAAATCAACAAGAGATTAATCAAAATCACCAAATCTGCACAAGAATCAAAGAAATGTCATACTCCTTATTTCGTTCACCAAACCACAGATATTGACGATAATATCAATGTCAATCACAAAAGTCAATGACACACAAATTCCAGAATTCAACACACGAAATCCAGAAATCACAAAAGTCAATGACGCACAAATTCACCAATGCACAAATATTGATAAAGCTTATCAATGGAAATCACGAAAATTGGTAAAGCACAAATTCTAGAAATCATCACAAGAAATCCAGAAATCACAAAGGGAGGGGGGGAAGGCCTATCACAAACGGGAGCACAAGGCTCACCAACACGTGTATCACAAACGGAATGCTAATTCCATGGTTGCTAACCATCAAAAATTGAGCCGAAGCTCCACAAACGGCCCAAAGACCATGGGTTGCTACCCCACCAATTTGAGTCGAAACTCCACAAAACGGGGTTTAGTCTCCCTCGCAGACAAAGAGACATCGCACATTGCTAGTCTAAATCATAAAAATGATCGTCATGATCATCAAGAAGTGTCAATTACAGTAATCTAGTAAATAAATGAGCTTAGATTCATGTCCCATAACCACTAGCTTAACTTAAATATTTACGAACAAATTGTAGATCTCCACTAGGAAATTGTCACAAGAGATTCAATCGAACAAGCCCAAGAATCAACCGACGAAGTAAACGCAAGCGTTTCATACCACCTGTTTTACTAAGCCGTTTAATTAGATTTCTCATACGAGTGAGGTAAAGGTTTGTATATACTAATAGATTGGAAAACCGTTTTATAAACGAATTTGGTATTGAAAATAGAGTTGAAATCGTTTCGAGGAAAGAGTTTTGATATTTACTACTAGTATTGAAACTTTATATTTTTAAAGTGACAAAACACAAAAATGATTGTAGAACAATCAACCACCAAAATTCACATTCAAAGACGCGAATAAAGATCCAAAGAAATCGATCCGAATCCATCAAAATGGATATTCCCAAAAATTCCAAAAATAGAAGTCATTAACGTCGTAGCAACAACAAGTGGGAAATAACACGAGTCGATGGAATTTGCAAACCAAGCAATAATATGCACAAATAGGCATAATTAGGCAAATTGGTGCAGGTCAGTCGACTGACTCAAAGGTCCAGTCGACTGAACCAGAAGCAGGGAAAATAATTCCCTGCAGTCAGTCGACTGACCTAAAAATTCAGTCGACTGAATGCAAGGAAAACAAAGGACCCGAGCCTCTGTTAGTTGCCTTCGGAATGCCTATGTGCTACTGCCAGTCGACTGACTCAAGGGTCCAGTCGACTGACTGGCACCAAGGCTGTTTTCCAGCCTATGAAATGAAGATGCTATCTTCTTCAAAATGCAATTGGGCGAGCACGGTCACTAGGGGTTTATGCCAATCGACTACCCGGTCCTATAAGCTCTTCGACGCATCACCAAAAACAAGTTCAAACTACAAGGCTATGATTTTTGAAGATTTGAACTCGAAACACTAAAAATTGAAATATACACCAAATCAATCCAAACCAAAACCAAATGCACATGAATATGTGTTAGGAATTCATACCTAACAATCGAAGATAATCATAGACCTAGATGTGAGATTAAAAATCTCACCTTTGAACCCAAACGATTGAAGAAGATGCTTGAAATCAATGGAGAATCAACCACTCTTCAAATCCAACTCAAGAAGCTTGATTCTAAGCTTTAAAAGAAGAACATTCCCTAAGTTAGGTTTAGGAAATTTCTGAATTTTGATTAGAGATTGAGTTGGAGAAGAAGAAGAGAAGCTTACCAATGGGTTCTTTTATTAGTTTGGAGCTAGAGTTGATTTGCAAGAGAAAACTAGGGTTTTGGAGTTTTAATTTCCAATCTCTCCCACCATTGATGCTTTAGCTTGAGTATTAGGAATTGGAAATGAAGTAAATGAGGAGAAGAGGGGTTGGGACTGAATAAATAAGTGGGCTCGGCCCAAACCAAAACCCTAAGTGAAAAAGTACCAAAAATCAACATTCTCCAAACATATCGAAGCTTATACTCAAAAAGGTTGCAAACGGCATTTTAAACTCAATGGGAGTGGTCCCGAGTCCTAATTCGACCGTATGCAAAAAGTAGCTTTTCGGACAAAATTACGAGTATCGATAAAATATTTTAATAAAATATTTAAATATAAAATCGACAAATATGCGGGTTGTTACAAGGTAGTTATAAATAGTTTAATAAAAATTTTATAGTCAAAATACTCTAGAATAGTTAATATAGATTTAAAATAGTTAAACAGATTGAAAATAGATTAAATATAATTAAAATAGATTACATAGCCTTAAAAAGATTAATTAGATTTAATATAAGCTAAAATGGTTTAATTAGTTCTAAAACAAATTAAATGGTTTAAAATAGGTTAAATTGATTTAATATAGTTAATATAGGTTACAATAGTTTAATAATTTGAAAATCTTAAAATTTAGAATCTTTAAATAATATATTTTAAAACAGTTTATATTTAAAAACAAGAATTTGGAATTTACATTAATTTAAAAGTATTTATTTCATTTCAGCAAAATCAGATCATTTCAATTTCCCGATAAAACCAAATTCCAAAATTTTCAATTTAAATTCATAATAGACCATTCAATATTATATCATTTCCAATCCACGTTGGAAATACCAATTTATGTTTACTTCAATTTCAAAGTTATTTTTCAAATAATTTTAATAATTCAATTCCGTTAAATTTTAATTGTACTTCAAAAATCAAATTTAAAATTCCAATTTAAATTCCTCTTAAACCAATTCCAGTTTTAACATAAAGCTTGAATTTTGATAATAATTCAATTTATATAAATCAATTTTTTTTTTAAAATGTCATTTTACGAAATTCAAAAATTAATGACTTTAAAATCATTTAATTTAACCAATGCAGTGTCCGTATATAATTCTCTACCCTAGGGTCAAGTGATACGGATATTTATCATTTCAAACTGCAATTTAAAATTTTATGGTAACGATCATTTCAATCCATAAAATCGCTCAAGTATGTCATTTCAACTCGTAACAATTTTTCCCTAATCTATAGATCGTTCGGGTATATATCATTTCAACCTATAGTGATTTTTCAAATAACAACTATGGGAACTTGCAGGGTGATAACGTTTTATAAATCAAAACATAACATTCAATCAACCAATATCACCAATAAACATCCATCAAAATCATCATCCAATTCAACCGATAAATTTCAAAAAATAACTGATTATTATATGTAGGTAATTAACTGGCGATTTGAAATTCAATAATAAATTAAATGACAATTTAGGTAATTAACAACATCTGCCCAAAATGGTTTTGGCACCTTCATATGAAATAGCAATGCATGAGTAGTTTCAAGTAGATGACGATTGTTTCTCTCAGCAACCCCATTTTGAGATGCAGTGTCAACACATGAAGTCTCATGCAACATACCATGCTGAGTTGTGCTAAAAGTATGAGATGAGTACTCTCTAGCATTATCACTTCGTAGGGTTTGAATATTTGTCTTAAACTGATTTTGAATTTTAGTATGAAAATCACAGAAAATAGAAAACACTTCAGATCTCTCCTTCATTAGAAATAACCATGTAACACGAGAATAATCATCTACAAAAGTTACAAAGTATTTAAAACCAGATTTAGATACAGTAGATGATGGTCCCCAAATATCTGAATGTACAAGTTCAAATGCCGCACTTGCACGTTTATTTATTCTAGTTTTAGAACTACTACGATGAAGTTTAGCGTATTGGCATGGTTCACAATTAAGAGTAGAAATGTAATTGTATTGAGGACATAAGTGTTTGAATAGAGTAAGAGAGGGATGACCAAGTTGCTCATGAACTTTGATAGCTGAATCTACACTTGACCATGATACTGGAAAAGTGTGCAGGATGTGGAGACCACCAGATTCATATCCTTTACCAATAGTTAGCCTCATCATAAGATCCTGAAAGACACATTTTTCAGGGAAGAAAGATATGCTACAATTCATACTCTTGTTTAGTTGACTGACTGACAGCAAGTTATAAGATAGTGATGGTATGAATAAAGCAGATTTCAATGGCGGTGAAATGTTTATATTACCAGTACCTTGTACATTAGACTAAGATCCATCTGCCAAAATAATAGCTTGACCATGTTCATTCATTTTAAGATCTATAAATGATCTAGAGTTACCTAACATATGATCAGTTGCTCTAGAATCGATAACCGATTTAGATGTCTGCTTACCTGTATTAGCTAGAGTAGACACTGATACAGATGATAAAGAGGCATTAGATGGCTTTTGCAATGATTCTTGATACTTTGAGTATTTATCAAATTCCTCAGCAGTCATGAGCACTGTTTTATTAGCATTAGAAGCTCCTTGATTTCTTTGATTATTTGATTGAAGTATTCTACATTCAGAAGTTAAGTGGCTTGGCTTCTTGCAATATGAACATATTTTATTATTTGGTCTACACATATTTCTTTGAGGTCTCCATGATTGTGTTGGTGGCGGCCTCCATGATTCTGGTCGTTGTGAGGAGTTCCATGGTGGTCCGAAATCTGGCGGTGGTTTCCATGAATTGTGATAAGCAGTAGGATTATTACTTGAACTATTCAATGCACTATTAATAACATTGTTATTAGATGAAGTAGATGAGTTTTCAGTTCGAAGTATGTGGCTAAAAACTTTTTGAAGTGAAGAGACTGAAGATCCAAACAAGATTTGTGATTTAGCTGAATCGAATTCTGATGATAATCCAGCAAGAAAACTCATTACAACCATTTGTTCCCTTTGTTGTTATTGAATCTTGATTTCAGTACTCATAGGTAACAACTCATTCAATTCTTCATAGGTTTGTTTAAAACACATGAAATAGTTGTTGAGATTTTGATCTCTTTTCTCTGCTCTGTAAAAAGCTATACATACATCAAACATCCCAGTTAATTTTCCTTTATCAGAGTAGAGAAATTCAACATACTCCATCAACTCCTTTACAAATTCACAATGATTAATCAAATTGTTCACTTCATTATCAATTGAATTTCGTATTTGTAAAAATAATCTTGCAATTTCTCTTAACCATATCAGATTATTAGGTTTCTGTGTTGTTGAGGGATCATTAATCAAATGATCATCCTTATCTATACTGCGGAGATAAAGCCGAGTACTTTTACTCCACTCTAGATAATTTGAGTTAGTTAGCTTTCGATATGTCATTTTTGATATGATTGGTAATACATCGATCATCGCTGAGCTTTTATTTTCAGTCATGGTGAAACTTGATAAAACCCTAGATCTGATAGATCTGAATCGAGATATGATAAAATCTAGATTCATAAACTCTGCACCGATACCATGAAATTAACTTCTCAGAAATATGGAAATCAGATTGATAGCATATAAAATCACCATTGATTTTATAATTTTATTTATATATCAGAAAAGAAAAATGAAGTAAAAGATGAATACAAATTCGGATACACTGATACGCTGCAGTAAGATGCAAAGAAATCATATTGGTTAATAGGCTGATAACAGGCAAATGGGCTGAGCATCATGATATACATATTATTTGTGTTATTTCATAATAGTTAATAATGATGATAATTTAATTAAGTTAAGATAACTATATATATCCTAATTATTTAGTTAATTACAAAAGTTATTAAGTAAAATATAATAATGTAATTAAGCAATCGATTAAGATAAATAGTTTAAACTTTTAATTAATTAAAGTCTTAAGTAATTAAAGGATAATTAATTAATTCCAATAATTAAAAAAAATGGCATGGAATTAATTAATGACAATTAAGCAGGATTTATAATTAATTTAATTTATTTTGTGATTAAATTAAATTAATTAGAAGTGGTGTGACCAGTTATCTATCTTTGGATGGTTAAATCGTATTGAATGCTTTGGATTGATTAATATCTCAAGTATGTTAATCTATGATATTCATCCGGGATTACTACAGGAAATTCATCCGGGATTACTCTAAGATTTCCTCCCACTTGACCAAACTGACAAGGAAGGGAACGAAGTTTAAATGGAATCCTAAGTGTGAAGAAGCGTTTCTGCATCTGAAGGCAAGGTTGACTAGTGCACCTGTTCTGGCTATTCCAGATGGAAGGAGTAAGTTCGAAGTTTACACCGATGCTTGTGGAGTAGGGCTTAGTGCTATTCTGATGCAGAATGGAAGAGTGATTACGTACGCGAATAGGAAGTTGAAGCCGCATGAGAAGAAATATGCTACGTATGATTTGGAATTGCTAGCTATCGTCTTTGCGCTGAAGATATGGAGGCATTATCTATTGGGCGAGAAGTTCGAGATTTTCACCGATCATATTAAAGTATCTTTTCTCCTAGAAAGATTTGAACCTAAGGCAGCAGAGATTGGTGGAATTTTTGGCATCATGTTATCAAGACATTCTCTATACTCCGGGAAAGCAAATGTAGTGGCGGACACTTTGAGTTGAAATGCGATTTTGGCTATTTTGGAAGTTATTCCGTCTCTACAGGAAAGGATTGTGAGCAATCAAATGAAGTATAGAACTTTAGAGGAATTAACTCTTGGAGCTAAGGAAGGTTGGTTTTTAGATTTCAAGATAGACTGTCAAAGAGCATTATGAATTAATGGACGATTGTGTGTGCTAGACGTGGATGGATTGAGGCAAGAAGTTTTGTTGGAAGGCCACAAATCTAGATCAAGTATCCATCCAGGGATCTCGAAGATGTATAAGGATTTGAAAAGAGTTTTCTGATGGTCGGGCATGAAAAAGGATATTGCTGTCTTTGTAAATGGATGTGCGAATTGTCAATAAGTGAAGGGTGATCAGTAGAAGTCTGTGGGATTGTTGCAACCTTTGGAAATTCCTAGGTGGAAATGGGAAATGATATCGATGGACTTCATCGATGGGTTTCCAAGAACCAGAAAAGGAAATGAGGGAGTGTGGGTAATCGTAGACAAACTGACCAAGAGCGCCTACTTTATCCTAATTAAGGCGACCAGAAGTACAACTTCTTTAGCAGAGATTTCCTTGAAAGAGATCGTCAGGTTGCACGGAGTTCCCATCAACATAGTGAGTGACCGTGACCCCATTTTTACCAGCAAATTTTGGGAAGCTCTAGAGACAGCTCTTCGAACGAAGTTGTATTTAAGTATATCTTATCATCCTCAAACTGACGGTCAAACAGAAAGGCTGAATCGTACTCTTGAAGATATGTTAAGAGCTTGTATCTTGGATTTCGGCGGATCTTAGGAGGACCATCTACACTTAGTAGAATTCTCGTACAATAATAGTTATCAGGCAAGTATTAAGATGTCACCACATGAAGCTTTATACGGAAGACCCTGTAAATCACCGTCTTGTTGGCTTATATCCGGAGATTGTCTTGTTCTTGGTCTAGACATGATTCGAGAGGCATCTAAGAAGGTTAAATTGTATTGAATGCTTCGGCTTGCTTAATATCTCTAGTATGTTAATTTGTGATATGAATTGTTTCGGATTGAGCTATTGATAAATGTGAATCATTTATTTGAATAGTTATATATGATGAATTTCTATGTGAATATGAACTTCTGAATTTAAATTAAATTGTTTTACTTAAAAAAATTGGCTTTAAAAGACGGCGTTTGGATTTCGATGATACTGGGATCGGATATCAAATTGTTATCCGAAAACCATATCGATACAAAATAAGCGTTAGGTCATGAAATCTCAAGTGAATGTCGGGATTGAAGATTCAGAATGCAAGGGCAATTTGTCATTAACTCCGAGGGTGATTTCAAAACGAGTGTAACGGAGATAGTGCCTTCGGTTTCGTTTGGAACCGAAACGTACTTGTATGGACGAATGCTATCAGACCATCGTCAATAGAGGACGATGAGCATTCCAAGATATGTGTGCTATAAAGGTAACTGTAGCCTCAAGCCTTATCAATGGGGAATGGCTAAAAAAGGGGAGGTGCAGCAAGGCTAAGTGGGTAGCACCCAAGTAGGATAAGATTTTCCCCTGTCTAGATTTCCCTTTTTCGGCTGTGTGAGTGGTTGTTGGCTACAACCGTGGGGTTGTCTTATTCGAACTATCTAGTAAGGGGCAGCTTCAATCTTGTGTTGTAGGGGATCAGGGGGGATCCTCGGTACTCTGATCTAGACCAGGTACTATGACGGGCGGTATCCCAGTAGCCTTGCAATTGTATGGAATCCAATCTCCAATAAGTGCCCGTACGATTTTGATTGTGCCCAACTATGTTGGAACGTGAGATGTACGCATTCCAGCTATTTCCTATTTTATATGGAAAACCCTATACATTATTATAATATAACTAGATTTCCTATCAAATGTTTTGGTTATCGTAACGGAAAAAGTTGTCCGTGGTTATTTGCGGAGTGTCTTACAAGATACCTTTGATTTCAAATGATTTTTAAGTTAAACAACTCAAACTGTTTACTCACACCAGACCCATGTCTGACCCGGAGTTTATTTTCTGTTTTTTAAACTCTTTGGTACTTAAATTTTTTTGAGTAGACAAGTGATCAGGTTAACTTGACGTATTTTGGAAAAGACATGGAGCAGGAGACTTGGCGTGTGTGTGTGTATGTGTATATATATATCTATTCCGTTGTATTAGTAGCTCTGTTTTCTTTTTGGATTGTAAGGGATGGACAAGTCATCACGACTATCTAATATGATGTTGTAACTGAATGACTCTGATGTATGGTGAATATTATTTAATATCTATGCGATGTATATATATTTTCCCGTTCCGCTGTGAGATTCTGATGATTGTTTAGTTCTTTCTTTCTATCTATTTCTTTTCTACCTATTTCTTTCTAAATTACGATACATCTTTCTATGGAATGAAAGGTGGGTCGTCATAATGTAACGCACTTGTATGAATTTGAAACTGCTATAGATTCATGATACATCCAAATTTATATGTATGTGTTAACAATCTACACTTGTGCAGTTCTCATGGTAGTAAGAAGATGCTATATCGATCGATAAGAAACATGACTTCTCAATTATATGCATTGTATGTTTCATATTTTTAAAATTACTTTCTTTCTTCATTTAAATGCTAATGACAGGCGGTAAAATATTTCGTGCAGGACTTTAACTCAACCGAAGAAGGAAAAGGCGATAAAATGAAATAAGAGTTATAACAACAATACAATATTACTTGATTATGTATTAGTCATTTTACAATCATCACAGTTTTATATAATTATTTTCAAATTGTTCTGAATTTTCAATAAGCACTACCAATAACCGAAGACATGCATGAGGAAAGGCTTTGAGCAGTTCAAATTTTTGGTGATGCATTTGGTACTTGTAGACGTTAACTTTGAACTTTGTTGTCTTTTGTTATCATGAATATGTATTGAATTTGGTAACTCGTGTATTGATGTTATTTTTTATTTGTTGATACTTTATTTTGTTATCATGAATATGCGTTACATTTGCTGATTATTATATTTTTTGTCAGTACATTGTTCAAATTGTTATCTATTTAAAGAAGTTTCATTTTGATTGTTATTGTTAAAATGTAATAGTGGGCGTATCAAATATATAGTAAAATAAAGCATAGCTCCTGAAAAGCGTTATAACTATATGGCATAAGTGCTATAAAAAAATATAATGCAATGTATGAGGTTACTGTCAAAGGATAGCAGCAAATATGTGTTATTTGTATCTACACATTTTATAGCGGTATATATATGTTGTAAATGGATGTAGAATGCACTATAAACATGTTGATATATAGCATGAAAATGGCGCTATAGAATGACTATTTCATAGCGGCTATATTGTGCTATGAAATAATGCTCTTTTATAGCCCTTTTTTGTGGTATAAAGGTATGATTCTTTTTTATAACATGTCAATATACAACGTTTATCATACCGCTATAGTTTTGTTTAATAGCGGCTATATGCCGCTATAAAAGACTGTTTTTCTTGTAGTGAACAATATCATATATACACAAGCACATAATAATCATATGTATAAAGATAAATTCTTTCCTCAAAATTATAATTTTACTGACCGAAACTTGCTAACTCGAAGCAAACTCTTTTGAAAAATTGAAATACTTACGAACTTGCAAAGCTGGGAAAACTACAAAAATCAACTCGAAAATGGGTTATCTTCACCTCTTTTTTTGATCATGTTACTCTTGAAATTTGGAAAAGTGATCAAAAGAAAAGTTCTTGGAAATTCTTTTTGCTACAATTTTAAGTAGAGAATAAGAAATATGATCAAAAGAAGGAGTGCTATTTTCAGGCGTGAAAATACGAGTCTGAAAATGAGTCGGAAAGAATTGTATTTTTAACCCAAAATAGTTGAAATTTGAAAAAGTGGTGTGTATGAAAATTGTAGCCCTCTCAATTCTATTAAACCTAAAAAAAAAATTCTTCATTTGGTATAGTTTAGAGGAATTTATGGTTGGATGTAGTATGAGTGAAAATGTAAGAAACGAAGTATTAAAATGGAAGAAGGAGATGTTCAAAACAAGTTTGAAAACATTTCAAACAATTTAAAACTTTCTGATTTTTAAAATTTTAAGACTATTAAGAAGAAGCAATGGGAATTGTTTAAAAGCCTAAGGAGGTATTGAAAAATGAATATGAGAATGAGAAAAATGGAAAAGAATTTAAAAAAATTAGTTTTATATGAAAATAACAAGTAAATTTTCCAAACTATCCCTCGTCCTTTACCCTCCGTTCCTTGAACGTCACGTCACCATGTCCTCCTCCAATCATGTCAACGCCTCCGTAGCCTCCCTCTTTCATATCAAGCCACCATGCCATTTATTGCTTCTACTTAAGTGTATAAACATGTTTACTTTTTAATGTCACATCATGTTACTTAAGACATCCTTTTATTTTAAACTTTACACACTTTAGTATAAATACACATGCATACATATTATAATACACACACACACACATTATCTCGTTTTCAAATTTATGTACACATGTATACAATAGTTATGTCATTTTCGACAACTTTTAGTTGACGAAAAGTCGAAAATTCAAAAGATGAATTTCGGTCACATTTTCTGTTTTTCTTCGAACTAAATAGTTTTGTAAACAAAATTTGAAAACTATTGCACCATCGATAGTTTTTTTTGAAACAGGTAAAATAGGCCCAAGGCCTAGAGTTAACAGGTAGGTAATTAAACCCTACCCGAAAGAAACATCTTTCAAAACCCTCACTGCAACATTTACTCCGATACGAAAAACAAACGGTCAAAAAACCCTAAAACTAAAAAATGGGGGAAAGTATACGATACATAGCGAATTTGTAACAAATCAAGGAGATCATGGAGGCTTCCATGAAAAATCCTTCCCCTTGCTATCTTCGTCATTGATTACAATAGAGTCTCGATTTATTGTACGTCAATAAAGCTGAGTCGAGATTTTACTCCAAGACTGCTCCTTTTGTTTTTTATTCTTGATGAATAACTCAGATGAAAGTAGATCCCTGGCGTTTGGGGTGTCTCGATTAGAAATGTCTTGGATCTCAGGTCAAAGTAGGGACCTTTGCTTAAGGTAATCGATAGAATGAGTAGATGAGCAGAAAACCAAGTAATCGGTTGTAGCAAGCTTGCTGTTAGTATAACAATTGCTGTTTTCTCTTGCTGCCAGCTCTTCATTAGCATACTGCTTGCTGCAATCTCCTTTGTCCCAAAAAGATTAGTGATTGATAAGATTATTGATTTTACTTTTGTAGAAATCATTTGAAACTCTTTGATTATTCATATCCAGCTACAAAATCTTATACTTATGCAGGAGATAATCATAGTGCTCCTTCTGCCTGTGTGTGCGGCAGCCTCCGCCTTTATCAAGTAAATTAAAAGAAAAATCAGTTTTTGAATTTGCATAATTATCATCATCATGTTTATAATAAAGTATACTTCACTTTCTGTTGTAGGGTGGATCTCTAATTTGCTGTTAGAGGTGGCCGCCACCAGTAGATACAATCTCGTATTTAGAACTCCTGAGGCTAATAGACTCCTTCATCTAGTGATAACCACTTTGGTGAAGCGGTTTGCCTCCAAGGAAAACAGAGTTAAATTTCTCATTCCGTAAGAAAGTTTCTAACTCTTCCTCGTAGTTGTCCGCTGTCTAAAAAGTTTGATTGAGGTTTTCGGAGTATTTACGTTGATTTTCCAATTTTTGAGGAGAATTTGGCTCTTCATTTTGATTGTTTTCCATAGTTGAATGCTTCATGTTTCCTTTTGCGTATGTAGTCTTTGGTTTCTCTCTTTCCAGATGTGAAATATAGTTGTTGTGAGAATAATGCTAGCATTTCTGAAATCCTTTAATTTTTTTGAAGTTTTCCCGTATGTATTTGATGCTTTCTCTGATTTTTTGCACAGCATGATGCTGATTTATTTTAAGTTTTGACTTAGCTATGTACCAAATATGCTTTGAAAAGACACAATCAAAAAATAGATGATTTATACTTTCAGCCTCTTGTTTCCAAAATAGACAAACAGTTTCACCATTTTTGTTCCACTTCAAGCACCTATCCCTTGTTGGCAACCTGTTAATAACAACAAAGAAAGAACAGTGGGATATTTTTGGGAAATTTGATTTATTCCAGATAACATTACACCATTCTACTTCACCTTCATGACCGCTAATAAATTTCCAAGCTTTTTTAAAAGAGAAAATCCCTTTTTTTGAAAGTCTCAATCCCATATGTCTTTCTGAAGATTTGGGTTAATAGAAATCTTTTTATGGCATCAATAAAAATTTTAGTAGGTGGATGTATAAATGTATTCCAAGAATTATTTTGAATAATGGTGCTAACATTATTTTTATTTAACCATAATACCTATTATTTGAATACTTAAAACTAATTCAACATTCGCAAATCAGAGCAGTGAAATTCTGGGTCGTTACACCATGGTCGGTCTGAAAAGGCCATGATTCATACTTACATCGCTATATATTCCATCGGAGCGTCAGGGCCGAATTTTAAGGGATAAGTCGCTTCGTCAGAGAGTGATAGGATCGACCTGCTCGTGTTGACTTTGAATTGAACTTAGCAAGGGTCCAGCAAGACCATGGTATTGACGGACGATCAGATGAGATCACGGATTTAGCTATTGATGGATTATGGACTTCGGACTTATGGTAATTCAAAACACACCTTCCTACCCCAAGATGTGTTTTAGCGGACAAGTGTTAAACCGCCTTTTGACTATGCGGTATATGGGTGAATTTAACCAAACGAATTTCATACACATCAAAGAAGGAAGCCTGAAGGGGTGATTATCGGCTTCAAAAATTAGCCATAAGCAAGGTTATGGATGATAGTCAAGCGAATTCATGCGAATGATAACCCAGAATTGGCTAAATTATGATTACTACTTCCCCTAGGTAGGGGATCGTATCATATCGCTTACCATAGGCAAAGGATCGAATTGGATCTCCTAGGACCATGGACACTTAACTCGGCAGCTTAACTGAACGGAAATCGATTGATATCTTCAAATTTCACCTAGGCAACATCGCATAGCTACTCATGAAACATGGAGTTAGCCTAGAAAGCGGTCGTCGACCCAAATTACTAAGTATTGGGGATTGGTTGTGTTTCCCTATAGGGATCGGTGTTGACCCTCTATAGGGATTTACGTCAAACCCTCATAAAGGCCCGGACAGGCCCTTTTTTGGAGGGGTTCGTCTTGATCTTAGGCATCTACATGAGGATTTTCAAATAGATATTTGTAAATCGTCTCCTATAAATACATGATCATTGGCTGAGGAAAAGACATTTTCTCTTTGGGCTCTACTTCCTACACTCTGCCATTTTTATTATTCAAATTTAAATCATTGTAACTGGAATCAATGATATAAATTAAAGGAAAAACTTTTGGAATGGACGTAGATTAGAGTACACCGAACCTCTATAAAACCATATGTGTTCATTTCTTACTGTTTAGTTTTTCTATTCTTTATGTTTTATTCTCTACTTCAGTATGTTTGAAATTGGATATTGAATTTGTAGTGCTTTCATATTGTTTAGAGTATTGGAGCCATTTTTGACGCTAACAAGAACTATCACATATTATAAATGACTATCCTTATACTCTAAGGTTAGATAAGTAAGAAATGTACAATGCACCACATAAGTTCATTTCCAACAATATTTGTTGGCTATTAAAGAACAATTATTAAATCCTGTTCTACGTAATGTATTTTTAGTATATGAATACACACAGTGGGAAAACACTTAGTTTGGGTTTAAACCATGAATGTCAGGTCTAAACATAACTCGTCAAAGTGACATAAATAGGATCAACATTTACATAAATATGTAGATATTTAAAAACAACGAATTGAAATGAATATTAACTACATTATTGATCTAGGGTATCACGGTAAGCGCTGAGAACGTCCACAGTGCATATATATATAAATATATATATATATATATCACAATAAACCCATAAAACATACCATTAAATATAAGTGTTTACGTGCACCAATCATACGTACAAACCGGTAGACAAACATATAACATCTTTCAACAGTAGTACATGAAAAAAGATCATATTCGAGTTATCCATAATGCGCTTGAGCAGAGCCTATTGAGGTTTCAGGCATCCTACAGGGTTGTTTGGTTATAATCCTATTCAGTAGTTAGGGTAAATCCTTGAAACAGTGGTGCAAAATTTGTATTGGTGCTTCTTAATTAACGGTAGACTAGAAGTCGAAGATAACCAACATGATGCACATAACAATTTTTTTGGCTTACATAACCAGTTTACGATTTACTATATTCACAATCAAAGTAACGGCAGGGCATCCTGATTCAGAGTATGGTAAGATTGGAAAACAAAATAGATCAACACTAAATTAACTAAATGAATAATTAAATGATTCAGTCTTTGCTTTAGTAGGTAGGAACTTTATTTTGTAGCTCTTTGGTATATACATATTTCTTAGAATTTGGACAAAATAAATTCAAATACATGTATAGTAGTGAGATCAATAAACAGATTATAAGACAAATTATGTATTAGACAAAAATCTTATACAACAGATATTAATTGCGTATTCAGGTTGGTGGAAGCAAAGAATTATGTGTAATTCATGGTTATTGATAATTAATTATTGTTTTGAGATAAACATAATTGTCTAACCAATTAAATCATGCATAAATACCAAACCACATAATTTTGTTAACCAAGAACTTTGTAAATGACACTTTTGGTAAAATATAATGTACATTCATTATGTTTGTTTCTTTTTAAGTGATTAGCAAACATACTATTATTTAAAAAAGTACTAGGTCGGAATGAAGAACGGACGAGCGATTATTAACAAAAAAATTATAACGACCCGGAATTTTGGGCAATATAAATTTAATAATCTATGTTAATAATTTAATTGGTTTGGTAATTTTCTTTATAATTTTAATTTAAACTGATAAATTTATTCTTTTATGGTTAATGAATTTTTAATATGGCAATATTGTTAAGATTTGTTTCTCTAAGCTAATAAATTTTTATTCTATTTATAATATATATAAAATTGATATATATTGTGAATAGAAGAGCTTTTGTTTTAAATTAAATTTGAGTTTTGCAAATTGTAATATATATGTTTGGATATGTTATAATTTTGAAATTTAATTAAATCAATTAATAATTTATAATGTTTGAATGAATGTTGTAATTTTAAAGCTTTGTTTTAAAATTAGTATTTTTCAAATGTTAATTAAAGATTAATTCATTTGTTTCAAAATATAAGATAATGGTTATTTATTAATAAGATAATTCAAAAAGGATTTAAACAAGTTTTGTTTTGTTCTCTTTTAAATTGTTTAAAATTTTAAAATGGTTATAAAATACATATATAAGAGATTCATTTGTATTATAATTAGTTTATAATATTTTCTTTAAAAAGTAAGTTTATATTTACATATGTAAGTACTCATTTATAAAGCAAATTAAAATGTAAGTTTATGTTTACATTTAAATTAAATAAAAATTTATTAAAAACACTTAAAGACATGTGGGAACATGTTGACATTTTTTTTAAACATTTGTAAAGAAATTAAACATGTTTATGACATTTGTTCAAATAATCAACATGTGGCAACATATTAATTTTAAATTCTAATAAATGTTTTTAGAAAGAAAAAGAAAATCAGTTTTGCACAAACACTATCACTCTTTTGTTCTTTTCTTAACCCAAATTAATGGAAACCTGTAATCTTCTTCAAATCTGAAAATAAAACCAAAAGAAAATTTAAATTCCACAAAGCAAATGAAAAACCTGAAACTACAATTTCAACCTGCAATTCAAACTAAAGCTGCAACTAAAACAAAGAATCAACCTGCAAATTGAAATGGACTTCAACCTGTAATACAAATGGATGATCTACAGCAAGTTTCAATCATTTTAAAGCAACAAATTGAGGCATGCATGGATCACTTTTCAACAGCAAAACAAAAGTGATCTGCAGTAATTCAAGCCTGGAATTAAAACTTGTTCTCTGCAACCTGCTCTGCATTTTTTTTTTCAGGTGAGTAAATTATTTAAAAACAGTTTGAAAGTGGTTTAAACTTGAATGCATGTTAAATTTTTGAATTGATATTGCATGAAATCACTCAGTTTTGTTTATTGAATTTATTATTACATTTATATATGTAAATATATGACTATATATATTGATGTTCTTCTCTGTTTGAAGAAATTATGACCTTTGTTTTAAAAAATCAAAATTTCCCAAAATGGTCCATACTAGCCTTGAATATATGAATGAAGTTTGCTTGAAAATGTGTAATGAAGATCACAAAAATATTTCTATGATTTTTAAGATAACAGATAAGTATAAATAAAAGAATTACAGTAAAACTAAGATATTGGTTAAAAATTAACAACCTTAATTTTTAATTTGGATTACATGCATGTAATCTTAAGAGTAAATCATGAATTTTGATATGAAATTTGTGATTTTTAGTTGTGTCATTAGTGAGAATTTGGGGTTTGTTTGTAAATTGGGTTTTAGGCAATTACCGAATATTTATTTGATAAATTGAGTTAATATTTGGATTGAAGCTTGCTTGGAAGTTATAGAAGTTGGGAAAGATATTCAAAAAAATTTACAACGCTTAATTTGTTCGCAATTGAACAAAGTAGGGTTTAAGTGTTTTTTTTACTGGGTTTTACTGTTGAGGGGATTCCGATGTGAATAAAGGTTTGGGGGTAATCGCACATGGGGGGAAGTGGAGCTCGAGTTGTGGCGATGCTATGATGAGGACGACAGGGTTGGTCGGCGTCGAGGAGCATGGCCGTGGAGAAGCTTTTGTGGTCGGCTATTGCTGTAGATTCTCGAGTTGAAGGGTCATTTTGTGATTCGTGTAGTTTGGGTTCGATCTAGGTTTTGGGTCGAGTTCGCGTGCACACGAGTGGACATTGGCGATGATCGTGGTTGCCCACGGTGGCCGGAGTCGGTGGGAGACGTACACACGTGTACGCTTGTGCACTTTTCTTCTGGTTTGGAGAAGAGAGGTTTTTGCTCGATGATCATCTCGTGTTTTCGATGAGTCGACTCGAAGCAGGGAGTTTTTTTTTTCTTCGGGGCTGTCGCTTGGAGTGGGAGTGATTGACTCGGCTTTTTAGGACCTGGCTCGTGTAGTTTAGGTGATTTTCTCGAGTTTGGATTGTGGGTTATAGTTTGTTCTGTGTGATATCTTAATGCTAATTCAACTTGTTGTTGAAATAATTAAGTTCAAGCAGTAAGCTGTAATCAATTTTTATATATATACAAACAAAAAAAATTTAGAACTTGTGTTTGATATTAAGTTAATCAAATATTTCGAAATGTAAATTAAATTTACATTTCAGTTTTAAAATGTTTTAAAGATGTGTGATTTTTAAAATAATTATCTTAATGAAGTTTTTAGATCAAAATTTAAAAGAGAAATTGAATTTAATTATTTAATCAAAGTTTTAAAATTAAAATTTAAAGCAAAGTTTCAAATTTTATTTTGAAAATTAATAAGTTTAAATTAGATAATTAAAGTGTTTTAAATTTTTAAAAATGATATCTAAATGTTTATTTCCATATAAGGTAAATGTAAGATTTGAAACTAAATAGAATAATTGGTTTTAAGTTATAATTTTTTTTTTGATATGAAGATAAATATGGTTAACTTATCTTTGTTATGAACTTATGAATGCTTAATTAAATATGATTTGTTAATAAGTAAAAAGATTAATTAAGAATAATGTTTACTTAATTAATTAAGGACTTTAAATCTAGGAAGTTAATTAATTAATTATTTTAATTAATTTTAAATAATTAGTTAATTATTTATTTAATTTTAAACAATCACTTAATTATGGATTAATTAAGTGTAATTACTTAATGATGTAATTAATGGTTGATAATTGAATGTAATTAAGGAGGTTAATTACTTACGAAAGTAATTAATTATAATTACTCATAGAGTAATTAGTTGAAGTGATTTTTGGTTAAACACTTAATGATATCAATTTAAGAATTGATTAATATAATTTTTGAAGTTAATTAATTATGAAGTGATTAATTAATTAAAGAGTTAAGAATTATTTAATGATGAAGATAATTGTTAGTTTAGTGGTTAATTAAGGAAGTAACTAAGACTTATTAATGAAAGTAATTAGAGATAATTACTTATGTAAGTAATTAAGAGTTAATTACTTAATTTATTTTAGTTAATTAATTAATGTGATTAATTAATTAATGATTGAGATTAAATTAAGGTTAATTACTAAGTGTAATTAATTCAAATTGAAATTAATTAATAAAGTAATTAATTAAGGATTAATTATTGATTTAAATTGGTTAATAATTACTTAATGAAGTAATTAAGAATTAGATTAATTAATCAAGGATTAATATAATTAATTAAGAAGTAATTAAGATAAATAATTACAAATTGTTAATTACTGTTTATGAATTAATGAGATGATTAATTATAAGTTAATTATTTAATTAATTAAAGTAATTATTAATTAATAAGGATCAATTAATTAATGTGATTAATGATATTAATCAAGGTTGATTAATATAAGTAATTAATTTAAATGTGATTAATTAATTGTAATTAATTAAGAATTAATGTAATTAATTATAATTAATTAATTAATGTATGATCATTAATTATTGTAATTAATGATAGTAAATTAAAGGGTTAATTACTGAATATGGTTAAGGATAATTACATGAATGTAATTAAAGGATAATTAATCAAGGAAGATTGATTAAGGAAAATCATTAGAGATGATTTATTTATTTGAAATAAATAAATGAAGAAGGTTTTAAGTAATTCAATTGATTTAAAGATAATCAATTCTGTTTTGGATGTTTGATTAATATGGATTGATTGATTAATATTGGTTAATTGATTGATATTGGATGATCAATATTTGGAGATTAATACTGTATGATTGGTTGATATTGGATGTTTGAAATTGGATTGATACTAGATGATTGGGATATATATGTTTTGTGATATGCTGCTTATGAAGATGAATGTTGTTATGAATTATCTCTTGTGATAATATAATTCACCTATCTGTTTATACATCATCCTGAATATAAGTTAAATTGTTTAAACCCCTAAGTATAACTTGGACATCAAAATGGCATTTGGTTTCGATGAGACCGGGATCGGGTTTCCATATTTGGATATCCGAAAACCACATCTATTCCAATTGAACGTTAGGTCGTTAATCCAAGTGAAGCAAGTGAAGACTCGAGGTGTAAGGGCTATACGTCGGTACAACTCTGTGGGTGATTCCGTAATGAGTTTGACGGAATAGTGCTTGTAGATTTGAGATGGCGAATCATAGTGCAAGGGTTATGGTCCTTGACTCTGAGCGTGATTCCAATAATAAGTGCAACGAGATAGTGCCTTCGGTTTCGTTCGAACCCGGAACGAACTTGTATGGGTTGAATGCTTTCAGCACATCGTCAGGTGGACGATGAGCATTCTAAGATAATGTGTCCTATAAAGGTATTCGTAACCTCAAGCCTCATCAACCAGGAATGGCTAAAACAGGGTAGGTGCAGCAAGGCTTCGTGGGTAGCCCCACTTGAGAGTGAGATTTACCCCTGTCTAGAGGTCCCTTTATATTTCGGCTTAGTGTGTGGTTGGTCGCGCCAACTACGGGGTGGTCTTGTTCGAGACTGTCCAGTAAGGGATGGTTCCGGCCTTGTGTTGCAGGGGAGTTAGGGTGGCTCCTCGGTACGTTGACCTAGGCCACGTACTGTGAGGGCGGTACCCCAGTAGCCCTGCCATTGTATGCAATCCAAAATCCAATAAGTGCGTGTACGGTTTCGATTGTGCCGAACTATGTTGGAACGTGAGACGTAAGCATTCCAGCTATTTCTGTATTTTATTTTGAAAACTGTAACGACCCGTTAAATTTGATAATATTAAATGGATTAACTTAATATAATTTTTAATCTAATTTATAATAAATGTAGGAGTTGAATATAGTAACTGAGATTAAAGATTTAACAATTGAAATGTTATATGGCAATAGGTAGAATAACGAAGATTTGTGTTGTGGTTATAAGTCATAATTAGTAGATTAAAATGGTATTAGTGAAATAATAACTGAATTGAATTGCAATATATAAACATCAGAAAAATTTAATTGGTGGATTAAATTTGTTAAAGTTCATAAGTTTTGTAATTTAGTTTAGTAGAACTTTAAATCATAAACGAAGATTGAAATAAACGATAAATTTAATTATGTAAATGGTGACTCAAGACCTAGGTTATAGGAATTGGAACATAATCCAATTTGAATTAAGTAGAAGAAGGATTTGGTTAATATGTAAGTTATTGTTCAAGGTATTGAATAAAAACTTGGAATCCAATCATAATTTAATGATAATAACGTTAGTATTAGAGAATAAATATATTTCAATGCAGTACCCGAATGAACGGAATAAAATGAATATATATTGAATAGAAATGAAACGTAAATTGGCACATTTGGTTGAAAGTTAATTTTAAGAAACATATAAATGTTGAATTTGTGAATATTAATATAAATATTAACTTGAATGGGATTCATTAATACAAAGATGTAATAATTGTAGATAGTAAAAATTTAATGGCTGTAGTGAATAAAAAAAAAATCTAGTAGTAACATAAAATTTATTTATATGGAAAAAGAGTATAGATTTGAACAAATTTATGAAAATTTGATAAGAACAGTGGTTGTAATCAGTTTGGTTATTTAATATTTGGAAGATAGAGATTTGTAAATCCGTTAATGAATTTATAATGGGAAGGAATGGTAAGAATGTAAAAATTATAAGCATTTGATTCAATTAAGGGAATTAAATTTTAATAAATGGTCATTTAATAAATTTAACGTTCTGTGAGAAATCATAATAGTTGTGTAAAATGTGTACAAACTTCGATTTGGAAATTAATTGGATTTATAACGGTTTTGGTATTACATTTATGAGTTTAAAAGTTATTCCATTTTGTAAAGTAATAAAAGCTAATTTAGGTGACTAGAATTTAGCGTAACGACTATTGTGTGTTACCTATTCTTGTTGCTTGTTAATTTAAAATTTGGGAATCAAATTCAATTTATCCGCCAATTTACCGCAGTTAAAGTGAAATGAATTGGTGAATGAGTAATGTTAAATACAAATACGATATAACCAAGAAAAATCCCATTTATAATAATTTATGTAGAATAAAGTAAAGAAACCAGGAAATGAAAATGTGAAAATGTGGATGCAATGAGATCTTAAGTAATAATAACTTTGTTAGGTAAGTGATAACGGATTTTTTTTTGTATAACCAAATAAAGATCCAAATTTATTTGGAAATTAATTGCAATCAACTGAATTTATTGCAATTAAATGGATTTAATATTTAATAGTTATGTAATTATTATTTGGAAGAAATTGGAGTTATTTGCAATAAGTATGAACCTAATGTTAATTTTTCTTATAGGATTGACAATTGATATGGAATGAAAAGAAGAAAATTTGGGTCAGTAAAATTTGGAATTTATGCATAATAAAATGGATTCTAACGTTAAATACTACGTTATTGAGATTTAAATTAGACTTAAAGAATAATGATGTGAATCAGGAACTAATGTTTATGGCATCTTTATTTTAGGTGAAAGTTGAGAATATAAAGATTAAAAATCTAAAGTATGGGTTTTTGAGAATATAATTTATAAAATTCTTAAATATAAGAAAGTGTAGAAATTAACATTGCAATTAATATACTGTCAACTTTTAATTCACAGCTAAACCTGTTAAATCTTTTCAATTGATTACGAATCATATAAGAAATAAAATTTGGCCAATTTTAGAATTTAATATAAAATTTGGATTTTTATAATTTATTTAATTTATTTAATGAATATTAAAAATAGCCATTATGGCCACGGACTCGAATTTCGATGAAACCAGTTTCATCGGATCCGTATCGGTGAATTATTATAGGGTTTCAAGTTTCGTATCAATCGGACTTGTCGTTTGATCGTACGGGCGTGAAACGTCTTGAAATCAATTTTTATAAAATCAATTTGAAATCAATTTGGAAATTTTGTTTTCAGCATAACTTCTTCATACGATCAAATTTGGACGTGAAACTTTTTCCATCGCGTTCAGAATATTTTAAATTACCTATTTGGATATATAGATTTACGAAATTTCGTTCCAGAGACATAGCGGGCTTTTTGGGCCATAGTTTGTTCCGTACGTTCATCTATCTAGTCTATCTACTCTAACTCAACCCTACCTATAAATATACAGTTATAAACCCTAGCTCCATCCTATTGTCATTTGCTGTATGTTCATTTCTTCATTTCTTTCTCCTCCTCAATGGGTGCAAACACTAGATCCAATCAATTCAAAATTTCAATGAAAATTCAAACTCTCCAGAAAAATTCCAAAAAAATATATGTCGATGTTCTCGAGATACGTAATCTCATGGTGAATTTGGTTTTTCAAATGGAGTTATCGTTTACCTAGAATAAATTCAAACAGTTCGTGGCCATTCATCAGCGCCGTAACAAACCTCGCCCGATCGGAAAACTGTTTCTGGGTATTGTGGAGATAACCGAGGGGAGTGCATCTATATAATTTTTGGGTCGATTTGACGGTTGGATCGACGGGAAAAATTCGCTAGGGTTTAAAATACACTGGCGGCTGCGGCACAAATGGGCGTTCGCAGTGACATGGCTTAGGCGACCGGAGTGGGGGAGAGCAGTGGCGGTGGTGCCAGGGGGTGCGGCGGCGAATTCGATGCAAGGGAGGCGGTCAACGGTGGGATTTGACTGGGTGGTTTCGAAAGTTTCGTGCATAGGTTGGTTTGAGTGCGTGTTCTTCTTCTGTAGCGTGAGTTACAAACTGAAACACGTGGCGTATATGTTAGGTGAATGTGTACCACTTTGTTTTTTTTTTGTGAATTCAATCACCATTTTTCGCCATAATTTTCTCATATGACCTCGGATTCAAACGAAATTTCTTTTGTTAGGATCGTAATTAAATTCCGGACTTGATGACGCTGGTTTGGACGAATTCTGAGACGGGCGAATTTTTGGGTTTAAATCGAATTTAAATTCAATTTAAATTCAAAAGGTGAGTGTTTTAACCCACTCACAACTACTAGAAGCTTTTATGTTTGTTAAATTAATTTTAGAAATGAATAGAAATTTATTTATGAGTATTTGGCATGTTTATTTCACTCATATTTGTTGAATTGCATTTATTAAATTTAACTGTTAATTTAATTTATTTATTGCGTATTAATTGATAGTTAGAATTTATTTGTTTGCCTATAAACTGCTAGTTAACAGTTATATAGATTATTACTGAATATAAACTGTTAGATTAATAGCTGTTAAATTTAATTTGAAAAAAATTGCCAGTATTACCTGTTATGTAGTACCAAAAATAATATTGTTATTGATTGATATTGATTGATGATTGCGATTTGGATGATGGATGATGTTAATGAATGGATGTTTATTGTATATCATTAAATGCAAATTATCATGCATATTTCATTTCATTCGAGATTGTGGTTTGAAATGATATGTAACCGCAAAATTTTATATCTTTTAAATTGCAGATTGAAATGATAAATATCCGTATCACTTGACCATAGGGTAGAAAATTATATACAGGCACCGCGGTCTATATATAACTATTTTAATGTGATTTCTATGGTTTGGATGGAATACGGTTTATAATAATCTTAAATTTTATATTGTATAAATATTTTTTTCCATATATATATACATATGAAGTTGAAAATTTTGAAATTAAAAGGTGTATAAAAATCTTTATTTAAAATGGAAGAAAATTAAGAAAATGGAGTTTAATAATTTATATCATATGTTTAAATGTTAAGTTTGGAAATTTTAAGATATGATATTTAAAATTGGATTTTTCCCAAAATAAATTGAAATGAATATTCTAGTATAATTTGAATTGGGAAAAATATATATATTTTATTACTAGAAATTGAAGTCTTATTATTTATGGATTTTATATGAATATTCAAGACTAATTAATAGAACAATTGATTTGTTGAAAGAATAAAATCCAACTTCAGTTTGAAATATTAATACTCCGAATGGATATACGTATATATATATATATAAATTGAAGTGGTTTTGGAACTTGAGAGAGATAATACAAATTTTGGTTTAGACTTTAATAAAGAAATGTATTTGAACTATTTTCTTTACAAAGTAACATTTAAGTTAAACCTTTTAATTCATATACCGTTGAATATCCAAACCATTCAAGTTTTAAAAGTTATGGTTTTAAATTATGAATTTCGAAATAATATGCTTTGAAAGGATATTTGGCTTTCAGACGTTATAAATTTTGAAGCATTTGGATTTTTGAAAAGGTTTATATTTGGGATAAAGGATATCATATTGTTTTGGGTTTTAAAATGATATCGTATTCATAATTTTAAAATGGAAATGTTTATTCTGGTTTTAAAGTATGAGCTATTTTTAAATGACCACGGTGTTATAATAACGATGGGTTGGCAAAGAGACCGGGATCGTATATGGACATACTCTCTGTCGATACTGAAAACCACTTTGACTAACCGTGTACGCGGTGGAGATTCCAGAATGAAGTAGGTGGTGGCAACGTTTCCTGTAAGGTAAATACGTGGACCCGACTCCCGTGAGTTGGCATAAGGTGGCTAAAACAGGAGCGATTCTCAGGCCAATGAGGTCATTCCTCTGATCGGACCCTCCGCTTCGATATTATACTTTGACTTGGATTGATTCAGTGGCCACTTCTATATTTTGATTTTGGGGAGTTAGTCCGAGGTGGGCGGTAACTGCGGCTACGCGTTTCCACCAGCCTGGATAGCAATTGGTATATCTACCCTGGCATTGCCTAGTTGTGCCGTGTCACCTACCATACCGAGCCTTTACTACAAATTTCTATTTGTGTCGTACCTATGGAGTATCCTCTGGTAGCTTCCCGATCAGGAGGTATTACGGTACTGTATAGACTATTGGCATTATTTGTGTTAAGGGCTATATGGGTAACCCCTTAACGCTATTAAAAAGTAAGTTTACTTTATAAATAGACACTATTATAATAGCGCAATATACTACATAGTAAATAGTTTAACGGATCCTTAGGAGATGTAAATCCCGAACATCTCTTGAGTTACTGTACTCATATTTATTTCTGTTAATTTAACTCACATAAGATCTTTTAGTCTGACTCGAGTGTTTTTGTCTTTTCAAATTCGCTCGGGTCAGTCCGAGCAATTTAGGATCGAAGATTTTAGCTTTGAAGGACGAAGACGAAGGAGTCGTATTATTATTATCTATAGTATTGCACCACACTCATACTGTTCCGCTGCATTGATTGTATTGGTATGTGTAACTCTGATATTTATTGTATAAAGCAAATCAAGTGTTTGTAAACTGTTTTGAACTGTATATTTATTATTATATTTTATCCTTCCGCTGTGAGATTCTGTTTTGTTTTATTTCTTCTCTGTTTTTCTTATTTACCCCATAACAATCTGCCCTTGCGTATGCTTTGAATTGGCACGTGTGTCGGTTTAAAGTGTGCGAAAAGGCTGGATGTTACAGTTGGTATCAGAGCTTTGGTTTAGCGATAAACCTTGGTTTTGTGGGGTTTGACTCTTTGTTAATAGGGTAGTAATACCCTATGGGAATCGCTGAGTGTATATATATGAGAGAGCGTATTTGTTAGTGTTAATAAAGATTTTGATATTGTGTTAATCTGTTCCGCTTTGTATTTATAAATTCTGGTTAATGCATGGGACGCTATGACATCAATAGGGATTTCTAAACACTTAATTGGACAGACTGACATAATATTTGTTTTTAATATAGGTGAATGAAATAATTTTGCCTATTATATTTTCTATATATAAAAATATTTTTATAAGGATATATTTGGTTGCTATAGATTGGGTGTTAGGTAATAAAAATATTTATAATAATTGAAGCTAAGTTGAAATTTTAATAAATCAAATTGGAGATTTTAGAACCTAAATCCGGGATTTTGAAAAAAATTCTGCTTTCAAAGTATTTATGAAATATAATGATTTGGTTTATAAATATTTTCTTATATAAATATTTAGTATAATTCGGAAAAAATTATTTTAAAGAAGATTTTGGAGAATTTAAATTTTGTACTTTCCTCTCTGTCGCTAGAAAATAATTTCGGTGATGGCGGCCGCATCATCGACTTTCATTTTCGAGTTTTGAAGGGGAAAGGCCATTGTAGTAAATTCTAATGCAGATTTGTTTTGAAATTATTTAAAATTTAATTGTTTTAAAAGATAATTAGAGATATAAAAGTTGTAAGAAATTAATTATCTATTATTTTTAAAGTAATTTTGAGGTTTGACCCGGTATTTAGTTCTTCAATTTCCATTAATTAATTGTTTTAAATTATTTTAGTGAAATAAAAGGTAAGTAATTAATTGAAACCTCTAATGTAGGTAAGAGAATTAATGAAGAGTTATAAAGAGAAATTTGAAATTGTTACAAAGAGTAATATTGATTAACATTAAACTTAATTAAAAGATGAGATAAAGCTTGTATAAGTTTAATTGCATTTTTCTTTGACATAAATAACTTACCAAATATAAAAGTTGAAATGTTAATTAAGAAATTGGATTAGAATATTATACAAGTAGAAATTTTGGAAATAGTGAAGTATTCAATAAATCGTTGTTATAAATGAGAAATTATTGGTATAAACTTAAGTTATAATTGAATTCTCAAGTTAAAGATAAGTAATATAAATAGGTGATATGAACTTAAGTAGATAAAATGAAATTCTTTATTAAATAAGGATTGATGTGGAGGGTTATAAACTTCAGTATGGTATGAAAGCTACTAGTTTAAAATTAATAAAATGGAATTGAGAAGAAACTTGTAAATTTTCACTTACATTCTTAAAACATACATAACTTACCATATAATAAAAGTTGCAATGTTATTAAGAAAATGAAAGGAGAAATCTTACAAGTGAAGCTTGAGGTAATAAAGGTATTCTATTAATTTGCTATTGTAATGAGAATTAATTGTATAAGCTTAAGATAAATTGGAAATTTTACTATATAAGTAAAGGTAAGTAGTATAAATAGATGATATATACTTTAGTCAATAAATTGGAATACAAATATAATGAATTTTATAATAAATGGAAAATAAAATTGTAAGAAACAAAGAAATTCCTCCATGAATGAAAGAAAGAAAATCAACCCACTGAAGCATGAAATAAATGTATAATAAGTTAATTTGGTTGTTGGTTTGAATTGTTATTGTTGATTCATGTTTGTTGGGTAAGGAATTTTGAAGTTGTTGGATGAATAAATAATCTATCTTTGTTCCATCTAAGACTGTTGAGTAAGGGATGCACTTGATAGTTAGTTTCATTTCATACAAATTTCAAGTTTGAACCCAAACAACAAATTGGTTGATGGATTAATGGTTACTTGTTTGTGGTGTGTGCTGTTTGTTAAAAATCTATGGTTGTTGCATTTGATTGGTTGATTAATGGTCGAAACCACCTAAACATTTCACTTTCATATAAATATTTAACCTTTTAGATTATATAAGTGAATACAGGTGATGGAAGCAACTGCTACTGCTTTTGGTTCCATAATAATAAACGTATATTGCCCGACAAATAGGTACGTTTCTGGATTACGTTTTAGCGCTATTTTATATAATTTTCCGGTGTTGGGATATAATATTTTGATAATATATGTAATATATTTGTATATTTTGATATTATATTTTCTCCAGAGTCTCTCCGTACAAAGGAGACTCTGTTAAAATTTTCCGTAAATTTTGGACTTAGAATTTTGTGAAAATATTTTCCCAACTTTAATAATTTAAGTACAAAAGAATATAATGATTATAAAACTGGTATATTTTATATAGGGGAATTAATTTAGTAATATTGTCAATAAGTTAATGTTTGAAATAAGATGTACTGTTTTACTCTTCCTTCTCCCTTCTTCTTTTTTTTCCTTTTGGGGGATGAAAAGTTTTGAGTGGGGGAGATTGTAACGACCCGTTAAATTTGATAATATTAAATGGATTAACTTAATATAATTTTTAATCTAATTTATAATAAATGTAGGAGTTGTATATAGTAACTGAGATTAAAGATTTAACAATTGAAATGTTATATGGCAATAGGTAGAATAACGAAGATTTGTGTTGTGGTTATAAATCATAATTAGTAAATTAAAATGGTATTAATGAAATAATAACTGAATTGAATTGCAATATATAAACAACAGAAAAATTTAATTGGTGGATTAAATTTGTTAAAGTTCATAAGTTTTGTAATTTAGTTTAGTAGAACTTTAAATTATAAACGAAGATTGAAATAAACGATAAATTTAATTATGTAAATGGTGACTCAAGACCTAGGTTATAGGAATTGGAACATAATCCAATTTGAATTAAGTAGAAGAAGGATTTGGTTAATATGTAAGTTATTGTTCAAGGTATTGAATAAAAACTTGGAAACCAATCATAATTTAATGATAATAACGTTAGTATTAGAGAATAAATATATTTCAATGCAGTACCCGAATGAACGGAATAAAATGAATATATATTGAATAGAAATGAAATGTAAATTGGCACATTTGGTTGAAAGTTAATTTTAAGAAACATATAAATGTTGAATTTGTGAATATTAATATAAATATTAACTTGAATGGGATTCATTAATACAAAGATGTAATAAGTGTAGATAGTAAAAATTTAATGGCTGTAGTGGATAAAAAAAAAATCTCGTAGTAACATAAAATTTATTTATATGGAAAAAGAGTATAGATTTGAACAAATTTATGAAAATTTGATAAGAACAGTGGTTGTAATCAGTTTGGTTATTTAATATTTGGAAGATAGAGATTTGTAAATCCGTTAATGAATTTATAATGGGAAGGAATGGTAAGAATGTAAAAATTATAAGCATTTGATTCAATTAAGGGAATTAAATTTTAATAAATGGTCATTTAATAAATTTAACGTTCTGTGAGAAATCATAATAGTTGTGTAAAATGTGTACAAACTTCGATTTGGAAATTTATTGGATTTATAACGGTTTTGGTATTACATTTATGAGTTTAAAAGTTATTCATTTTGTAAAGTAATAAAAGCTTATTTAGGTGACTAGAATTTAGCGTAACGACTATTGTGTGTTACCTATTCTTGTTGCTTGTTAATTTAAATTTTGGGAATCAAATTCAATTTATCCGCCAATTTACCGCAGTTAAAGTGAAATGAATTAGTGAATGAGTTATGTTAAATACAAATAGGATGTAACCAAGAAAAATCCCATTTATAATAATTTATGTAGAATAAAGTAAAGAAACCAGGAAATGAAAATGTGAAAATGTGGATGCAATGAGATCTTAAGTAATAATAACTTTGTTAGGTAAGTGATAACGGATTTTTTTTTGTATAACCAAATAAAGATCCAAATTTATTTGGAAATTAATTGCAATCAACTGAATTTATTGCAATTAAATGGATTTAATATTTAATAGTTATCTAATTATTATTTGGAAGAAATTGGAGTTATTTGTAATAAGTATGAACCTAATATTAATTTTTCTTATAGGATTGACAATTGATATGGAATGAAAAGAAAAAAATTTGGGTTAGTAAAATTTGGAATTTATGCATAATAAAATGGATTCTAACGTTAAATACTACGTTATTGAGATTTAAATTAGACTTAAAGAATAATGATGTGAATCAGGAACTAATGTTTATGGCATCTTTATTTTAGGTGAAAGTTGAGAATATAAAGATTAAAAATCTAAAGTATGGGTTTTTGAGAATATAATATATAAAATTCTTAAATATAACAAAGTGTAGAAATTAACATTGCAATTAATATACTGTCAACTTTTAATTCACAGCTAAACCTGTTAAATCTTTTCAATTGATTACGAATCATATAAGAAATAAAATTTGGCCAATTTTAGAATTTAATATAAAATTTGGATTTTTATAATTTATTTAATTTATTTAATGAATATTAAAAATAGCCATTTTGGCCACGGACTCAGATTTCGATGAAACTAGTTTCATCGGATCCGTATCGGTGAATTATTATAGGGTTTCAAGTTTCGTATCAATCGGACTTGTCGTTTGATCGTACGGGCGTGAAACGCCTTGAAATCAATTTTAATAAAATCAATTTTAATAAAATCAATTTGAAATCAATTTGGAAATTTTGTTTTCAGCATAACTTTTTCATACGATCAAATTTGGACGTGAAACTTTTTCCATCGCGTTCAGAATATTTTAAATTACCAATTTGGATATATAGATTTACGAAATTTCATTCCGGAGACATAGCGGGCTTTTTGGGCCATAGTTTGTTCCGTATGTTCATCTATCTAGTCTATCTACTCTAACTCAACCCTACCTATAAATATACAGTTATAAACCCTAGCTCCATCCTATTGTCATTTGCTGTATGTTCATTTCTTCATTTCTTTCTCCTCCTCAATGGGTGCAAACACTAGATCCAATCAATTCAAAATTTCAATGAAAATTCAAACTCTCCAGAAAAATTCCAAAAAAATATATGTCGATATTCTCGAGATACGTAATCTCATGGTGAATTTCGTTTTTCAAATGGAGTTATCGTTTACCCAAAATAAATTCAAACAGTTCGTGGCCATTCATCAGCGCCGTAACAAACCTCGCCCGATCGGAAAACTGTTTCTGGGTATTGTGGAGATAACTGAGGGGAGTGCATCTATATAATTTTTGGGTCGATTTGAAGGTTGGATCGATGGGAAAAATTCGCAAGGGTTTAAAATACACTGGCGGCTGTGGCACAAATGGGAGTTCGCAGTGACATGGCTTAGGCGACCGGAGTGGGGGAGAGCAGTGGCGGTGGTGCCAGGGGGTGCGGCGGCGAATTCGATGCATGGGAGGCGGTCAACGGTGGGATTTGACTGGGTGGTTTCGAAAGTTTCGTGCATAGGTTGGTTTGAGTGGTTTGAGTGCGTGTTCTTCTTCTGTAGCGTGAGTTACAAACTGAAACACGTGGCGTATATGTTAGGTGAATGTGTACCACTTTGTTTTTTTTTTGTGAATTCAATCACCATTTTTCGCTATAATTTTCTCATACGACCTCGGATTCAAACGAAATTTCTTTTGTTAGGATCGTAATTAAATTCCGGACTTGATGACGCTGGTTTGGACGAATTCTGAGACGGGCGAATTTTTGGGTTTAAATCGAATTTAAATTCGATTTAAATTCAAAAGGTGAGTGTTTTAACCCACTCACAACTACTAGAAGCTTTTATGTTTGTTAAATTAATTTTAGAAATGAATAGAAATTTATTTATGAGTATTTGGCATGTTTATTTCACTCATATTTGTTGAATTGCATTTATTAAATTTAACTGTTAATTTAATTTATTTATTGCGTATTAATTGATAGTTAGAATTTATTTATTTGCCTATAAACTGCTAGTTAACAGTTATATAGATTATTACTGAATATAAACTGTTAGATTAATAGCTGTTAAATTTAATTTGAATAAAATTGCCAGTATTACCTGTTATGTAGTACCAAAAATAATATTGTTATTGATTGATATTGATTGATGATTGCGATTTGGATGATGGATGATGTTGATGAATGGATGTTTATTGTATATCATTAAATTGCAAATTATCATGCATATTTCATTTCATTCGGGATTGTGGTTTGAAATGATATATAACCGCAAAATTTTATATCTTTTAAATTGCGGATTGAAATGATAAATATCCGTATCACTTGACCATAGGGTAGAAAATTATATACAGGCACCGCGGTCTATATATAACTATTTTAATGTGATTTCTATGGTTTGGATGGAATACGGTTTATAATAATCTTAAATTTTATATTGTATAAATATCTTTCTTCCATATATATATATACATATGAAGTTGAAAATTTTGAAATTAAAAGGTGTATAAAAATCTTTATTAAAAATGGAAGAAAATTAAGAAAATGGAGTTTAATAATTTATATCATATGTTTAAATGTTAAGTTTGGAAATTTTAAGATATGATATTTATAATTGGATTTTTCCCAAAATAAATTGAAATGAATATTCTAGTATAATTTGAATTGGGAAAAATATATATATTTTATTACTAGAAATTGAAGTCTTATTATTTATGGATTTTATATGAATATTCAAGACTAATTAATAGAACAATTGATTTGTTGAAAGAATAAAATCCAACTTTAGTTTGAAATATTAATACTCCAAATGGATATACGTATATATATATATATATATATATATATATATATATATATATATATATATAAATTGAAGTGGTTTTGGAACTTGAGAGAGATAATACAAATTTTGGTTTAGACTTTAATAAAGAAATGTATTTGAACTATTTTCTTTACAAAGTAACATTTAAGTTAAACCTTTTAATTCATATACCGTTGAATATCCAAACCACTCAAGTTTTAAACGTTATGGTTTTAAATTATGAATTTCGAAATATTATGCTTTGAAAGGATATTTGGCTTTCTGACGTTATAAATTTTAAAGCATTTGGATTTTTGAAAAGGTTTATATTTGGGATAAAGGATATCATATTGTTTTGGGTTTTAAAATGATATCGTATTCATAATTTTAAAATGGAAATGTTTATTCTGGTTTTAAAGTATGAGCTATTTTTAAATGACCGTGGTGTTATAATAACGATGGGTTGGCAAAGAGACCGGGATCGGATATGGACATACTCTCTGTCGATACCGAAAACCACTTTGACTAACCGTTTACGCGGTGGAGATTCCAGAATGAAGTAGGTGGTGGCGACGTTTCCTGTAAGGTAAATACGTGGACCCGACTCCCGTGAGTTGGCATAATGTGGCTAAAACAGGAGCGATTCTCAGGCCAATGAGGTCATTCCTCTGAACGGACCCTCCTCTTCGATATTATACTTTGACTTGGATTGATTCAGTGGCCACTTCTATATTTTGATTTTGGGGAGTTAGTCCGAGGTGGGCGGTAACTGCGGCTACGCGTTTCCACCAGCCTGGATAGCAATTGGTATATCTGCCCTGGCATTGCCTAGTTGTGCCGTGTCACCTACCATACCGAGCCTTTACTACGAGTTTCTATTTGTGTCGTACCTATGGAGTATCCTCTGGTAGCTTCCCGATCAGGAGGTATTACGGTACTGTATAGACTATTGGCATTATTTGTGTTAAGGGCTATATGGGTAACCCCTTAACGCTATTAAAAAGTAAGTTTACTTTATAAATAGACACTATTATAATAGCGCAATATACTACATAGTAGATAGTTTAACGGATCCTTAGGAGATGTAAATCCCGAACATCTCTTGAGTTACTGTACTCATATTTATTTCTGTTAATTTAACTCACATAAGATCTTTTAGTCTGACTCGAGTGTTTCTGTCTTTTCAAATTCGCTCGGGTCAGTCCGAGCATTTTAGGATCGATGATTTTAGCTTTGAAGGACGAAGACGAAGGAGTCGTATTATTATTATCTATAGTATTGCACCACACTCATACTGTTCCGCTGCATTGATTGTATTGGTATGTGTAACTCTGATATTTATTGTATAAAGCAAATCAAGTGTTTGTAAACTGTTTTGAACTGTATATTTATTATTATATTTTATCCTTCCGCTGTGAGATTCTGTTTTGTTTTATTTCTTCTCTGTTTTTCTTATTTACCCCATAACAATCCGCCATTGCGTATGCTTTGAATTGGCACGTGTGTCGGTTTAAAGTGTGCGAAAAGGCTGGATGTTACAAAAACCCTAGACACTATTATAATATCATTGGATTTCCTATCAAATGCTTTGGTTAGCGTAAGGTAAAAACTTTTCCATGTTTATGTGTGGGAAGTCTTACGTGATGCCTTTTCTTTTCAAAGGTTTTCTAATGTTAAGCAATTTTTACCCGTTTACTCACACCAGACCCCTGTCTGACCCGAGTGTTTATTTTCTGTTTTATTAAACTCTTGGGTACTCATATTATGTATGAGTAGTCAAGTGGATCAGTTTAGCTTGACGAATTTTGGAGGAGATATGGAGCAGGAGGCTTCGACGTGTGGATATATTGATTCCGCTGTGTTTGTTGTGCCTGTATCTGTTGTTCTTGAGTTGTATAGTTAGACAGAAATTTATAACTATCTAATCCCTGTTGTTTAAGTTGTGTACTCTGATGTAATGAGATACTATGTAATATTTTATGAGATATATTATATTTTATTCGTTCCGCTGTGAGTTCTCTGATGTTGTTTGCGTTCTTCTTTCCCTTTCTTTTCTTCTTCTATCCCTTTCTTTCTTCAAGATGATGCGATTTTCTCGGAGTAGAAAGTCGGGTCGTCGCACTTGGTATCAGAGCATTAGGCTGAGTGAATACCTAGGCTCTGAAGTATGTCTTTCTTTAGGGAGCATTAGGTTGAGAGAATACCTAGGGTCTGGAGTGGTGTCTTTCTTGAGGGAGCGTACTTGTAATTTTTATAAATATCTATATATATATATATATATATATATATATATATATATCTACCTGATCTGTTGGGTTATCTGTTCGGATTTTCCAACGTAATTTTTGGAGGTGGATGGAGAAGTGGTGTGTGTGTAACACGACTACCGCTAATGGAGGAGGTTCCATATGTTTGAGGTCGGAAGTGTATTTGTCGAGACTGTAGACCTAATATCGTCTCGAGTAAGATTTGTAGTTTGGAGTAAGGATTTCTCTGATATCCGAAGGAAATCTTTTAAAGATTCGGAGTGTATCTTTGGAATGTAAGTTTGGATTTCGCTCGGGTAAGCGAATTTTCTAGTGTTTGGATTTGTCGGAAGTGCAGAAATAAGTAATGGTGTCTTGATAACTGCGTGATGAGATGAAGTATCCTTGGCTATTTTATGAAGGTGTTTTCTCTGAAGCAGTTTTAGAGGTGGTTGAGGAGCAGTCTTTACCTGCCGTAGTGAAGATTTATCTGTGTATAAGTTGTTTGGATCTTCAGCAAGGAGGTTGTCTATTCTGGGATATGAGACTAAGGACTATGAGTTGTTTCTCTTCAGGTGTGGTCTCATTGTTACTCCCTAAGGAAAGTGAGTTGTGGATGCTGTGTTTGGAGTCTGAGTTTCTTGATGGGATGTTTGCCATCTCAGAGGTCAGTTGTGTGGTTTGTTGAAGGTTTTGGGTTTTGAGAAGCCTTTGGATTAGAGTCTTTAGTTAGCTGTGGTGGCAGTGCAACTCGAAGTGTTCGGTGTGCTGTCGAGAAGATCTTTTAGCTCTGTAGTATCATCGAGGTAGAGTTTGGAAGCAGCAGTGTTGGTTGTTTCTCTGATGATCCTAGAATCTTGGTGGTTCTCTTTCAGCAGTCCGGGCTGAAGGTGGTGATGTTTTCATGAAAGGTTAACCTTTGTTTGGAAAAGCTTAAAGCTGTTCTAATTAGTAAATTGAGGATAGTTTCTTTGGAATCCGAACTAGATAGGATCGCAAAAGTGACTTGCGATTAGTTTTGGAATTTTTCTAAGCAATCTTTTGTTTGAGACTGAGGATTCTTATGAGAGGTAAGAGCTACTGATGTGATCAGAATTTTGTCTGCATTTGGAGTCGAGCTCCATATCGATTTGGTTTCCAGAAGTGATTTTGGTAGTTAGCCTGGTTGTAGAATGACTCTTGAGGAAGAGTTGGTGTAGTAGCTCAGGAATTTATTTTTGGGATTGGATTTGGACTGATCTATCTTTTGGAATAGGATTCTGTTTTGAGGTTGTGTGACCGTGTCTGATGTGTCACTCAGATTTTTATGGATTTGATGAACAAGGTTTTCGAATTTAGTGGATAAGTTTGTATTCGTGTTCAACAACAGATATTCTTATCTATTTTAGAATCAGAGTTGTGCAGCGGAAGCGAGGTAGCAGCTGTGCAAGGGAGGAAGCGAGTTCAGTTTGCTATTGTTTGAAGAGTAGAGCTTGTGTTCTAGATTTCGACGGATTTTGGAAGACTTTTCAGTTGAATAGGATCCATTGGCTGCTTTGCTTTGGTCTAGTTATTTCTGGAAGTATCAGCATAGATTGAGATGATCAGGAGAAGTTTGGCAGTCCAGGATTGTCTGTTGAGTTACAGATATGAGATAAGGAGTCTGGTATTTAAAGTTGGAGTCTTCAGTGTTGTTAAGAACTCTCTGGTTAAGAGAACGGATATTGGATAAGTTTGGTTGGTTAGTGCTGAGGCATTTGAGGATTTCTTACCTGTGTTTTTGATAGGATGAGATTGAATTGCCAGTTTGGATAGCTGGAATTCATTGTATTTCACGTATCTCTTAGGGAATACGTGTATGATTCATTATGGATTATTGAATCTGTAGTTCAGTTGGAGTTGGATGTTGAGCTGGATTTGAGAGTAATCTGATGTTCTGTTCAGATTGAAGGATCTAGAGATGAGTGGAGCTCTGGATTTTGGTGGTGTAGTTAGTTGAGCTTTTGTAGAGCGAGTCTCCAGATGATTTATACTTAGGGAAAACTAGAGATAGTATTAGAGTTTTATTCTGATTTGTGTCAGAATAATTAGTTAAGTTTGTTTGTTTATTTGGTTGCTATGGATGTTAGTTACTGGTTGATAAGTATGCTTTGAAATTAAAATCTGTATTGGATTATTAAATTACCTTTGCTTTTAAATTTCGGGGACGAAATTCTTTTAAGGGGGGAGGATTGTAACGACCCGGAATTATGGGCAATATAAATTTAATAATCTATGTTAATAATTTAATTGGTTTGGTAATTTTCTTTATAATTTTAATTTAAACTGATAAATTTATTCTTTTATGGTTAATGAATTTTTAATATGGCAATATTGTTAAGATTTGTTTCTCTTAGCTAATAAATTTTTATTCTATTTATAATATATATAAAATTGATATATATTGTGAATAGAAGAGCTTTTTTTAAATTAAAGTTGAGTTTTGCAAATTGTAATATATATGTTTGTATATGTTATAATTTGAAATATGTTTTGAAATTTAATTAAATCAATTAATAATTTATAATGTATGAATGAATGTTGTAATTTTAAAGCTTTGTTTTAAAATTACTGTTTTTCAAAAGTTAATTAAAGATTAATTCATTTGTTTCAAAATATAAGATAATTGTTATTTATTAATAAGATAATTTAAAAAGGATTTAAACAAGTTTTGTTTTGTTCTCTTTTAAATTGTTTAAAATTTTAAAATGGTTATAAAATACATATATAAGAGATTCATTTGTATTATAATTAGTTTATAATATTTTGTTTAAAAAGTAAGTTTATATTTACATATGTAAGTACTCATTTATAAAGAAAATTAAAATGTAAGTTTATGTTTACATTTAAATTAAATAAAAATTTATTAAAAACATTTAAAGACATGTGGGAACATGTTAACATTTTTTTTAACATTTGTAAAGAAATTAAACATGTTTATGACATTTGTTCAAATAATCAACATGTGGCAACATATTAATTTTAAATTCTAATAAATGTTTTTAGAAAGAAAAAGAAAATCATTTTTGCACAAACACTATCACTTTTTTGTTCTTTTCTTAACTTAAATTAATGGCAAACTGTAATCTTCTTCAAATCTGAAAATAAAACAAAAAGAAAATTTAAATTCCACAAAGCAAATCAAAAACCTGAAACTACAATTTCAACCTGCAATTCAAACTAAAGCTGCAACTAAAACAAAGAATCAACCTGCAAATTGAAATGGACTTCAACCTGTAATACAAATGGATGATCTACTGCAAGTTTCAATCATTTTAAAGCAACAAATTGAGGCATGCATGGATCACTTTTCAACAGCAAAACAAAAGTGATCTGCAGTAATTCAAGCCTGGAATTAAAACTTGTTCTCTGCAACCTGCTTTGCATTTATTTTTCAGGTGAGTAAATTATTTAAAAACAGTTTGAAAGTGGTTTAGACTTGAATGCATGTTAAATCTTTGAATTGATATTGGTATTGCATGAAATCACTCAGTTTTGTTTATTGAATTTATTATTACATTTATATACGTAAATATATGACTATATATATTGATGTTCTTCTCTGTTTGAAGAAACTGTGACCTTTGTTTTCAAAAATCAAAATTTCCCAAAATGGTCCATATTAGCCTTGAATATATGAATGAAGTTTGCTTGAAAATGTGTAATGAAGATCACAAAAATATTTCTATGATTTTTAAGATAACAGATAAGTATAAATAAAAGAATTATAGTAAAACTAAGATATTAGTTAAAAATTAACAACCTTAATTTTTAATTTGGATTACATGCATGTAATCTTAATAGTAAATCATGAATTTTGATATGAAATTTGTGATTTTTAGTTGTGTCATTAGTGAGAATTTGGGGTTTGTTTGTAAATTGGGTTTTAGGCAATTACCGAAGATTTATTTGATAAATTGAGTTAATATTTGGATTGAAGCTTGCTTGGATGTTATAGATGTTGGGAAAAATATTCAAAAAAATTTACAATGCATAATTTGTTCGCAATCGAACAAAGTAGGGTTTAAGTTTTTTTTTACTGGGTTTTACTGTAGAGGGGATTCCGATGTGAATAAAGGTTTGGGGGTGATCGCACATGGGGGGAAGTGGAGCTCGAGTTGTGGCGGTGCTATGGTGAGGACAGCAGGGTTGGTCGGCGTCGAGGAGCATGGCCGTGGGGAAGCTTTTGTGGTCGGCTATTGCTGTAGATTCTCGAGTTGAAGGGTCATTTTGTGATTCGTGTAGTTTGGGTTCGATCTGGGTTTTGGGTCGAGTTCGCGTGCACACGAGTGGACGTTGGCGATGATTGTGACGCCCCACCTCTATACCCACGCTAGCCAAGAACACTACGGTGTAGTGCTGTCAACTAGCACGGAGAATAAGGCTGTTGAGGAGCGACCATCAATAGTTAGGCCTTATACTAGTATTCGTTATCTCAATGGGAGTGGTATATAAATATATTTTCTTACATTTTCCATCTCTGATTTATTTTCTCCCATCGACATACCCCAATTCCAGTATAAAACGAACTACGATGGTTCGTAATAGTTTAGAACAGTAAATATAAAATATCAACACAGATAATATAGATGCGGAACACAGATGAAACAGAAAGTCTCATATATATATATATATAATAACTGATGTCAATTACAATACATTCACACGGTACATATGATGCAACTACAACAGTCGACTAAGGAAATTACATATACAAGTACATTAACGTATTTAATATACATGAACACATATCTTCCTATACAATTTTACAGACTACTACAAATGACGACGACTACTTCAAAAGATATGAAAGAACTTCATAGCTCTAGCAGCAACCCAAAGCAGAATATCTACAACCTGAAATACTCGGTCTGACCCGAGTATTAAATTCAAAAGAAAATAATACTCGGGTCAGTCTAATTCAAACTCAGTTATTAGTGCACAGAAGCAATAATAATTAAATAATGAATAGACGACAGTAATTAAACCAAATCAGAATGCCATTCAGAATATTGAATTGAAATGAACAAACAGTTCAAACCATTGAAATATCAATTAAAATATTAATTCAAGTAGGGCTGCAGTACACGCACGCGTGCACTGCCTGGCTACTACGGAATATGGAATACGCAAAAAAAGATCCATAAGTCAAAACAAATAGATTATCATACACGCCATACCGTGTGGCTGCAGTTCACGCCTGCGTGCACTGCCTTGCCACTATAGTAATGTCGTACTCAAAAACTCAATACCGTGTGGCTGCAGTGCACGCATGCGTACACTGCCTCGCCACAACGGCATATACAGAAATAGCAACAAGGCACAAAGGCCAATGCACAAGAATTCACAGTCCAAACAAATGCCATAAGCAAGTGACAGTAGTGAAAAGGCTCCAACAAAGTGAATATGCAGTATGTACACAAGAGAATGTACATAACAATCTGCACATGGACAAATTGAACCAGAGGAGTATGAGTCAATGCAATGCTACAGATTGTAACATGACCAAGTATCTGCATATTAAGTATGAAATACAAAAGTTGAAATGAAACAACAAAAATATGCTTAAGTGTCTGCACATACAAACATGTGCAGATATAACACAGAAATGTAGCAGTGAAACAAACATGATGACATAGCATCTACAACACAATGCAACAGCAAATCAGGTTAAACATCCCAAAGAGATGAACAAAAGTGCCCAAGTCACAAATGGCCGAGTTAACAGTTCAATATCAAAGAAACAGCCGAAGTCAAGTGCTACAGGTTATAAAATGACCAATTTGCAAACATAAATGCTCAAGTGTATCTACACATCAAGTATGCAAACCAAAGTTACAGTAAAACAACAAAAAGGCACAAGTCAACATATATAATCCAGGCTGCATACACCATATCAAAGTGCAACAGAATCTCAAGCTTCACCAACAATAAGGATACAACTACATGAACACAGCAGTATGAAGGTGAGAGAACCATAGAGATGGCACCACCGCACACCACAATAAAAGATCAATATTGATGCCATTGAACAGCAGGGCAAAAGCAACAAAAAGGTAATCTAGTACAGATTCCAGTTACCAATTGAAAACTCAAGAAAGCAAAAGTTAGTGATGAAGACAAAGCACATAAAGGCATCTGAAGGTAGCAACAAGGTACAACACAATTTAGCACGCAGGCTACAAAAATCCATGAAACAAATTTCCATACTATCGCATATGGTCCTAACAGCTATAATGAAGCTGCAGTAACATGAAGCAACCATCGACACAATTCCAATCCAATGCAATGCATCATGAGTACAGATACAGGCACTAGTGGAGTAAAATGTCACAGACCATTCATTGATCAAATAATAAAACCGAGTGCAATCTCAAGTGAACTCAACAAGATATCAAATTCAAATGCAAACTGTTTTGGAGGAACAACAATTAGACCAACAAGCATCCCTAGTTGATAATTACAACAAAGTCATGTTTAATATGCAAGAAAAATCAAAACCAGGGATAATATCAAAATATATGCAGCAGTGTGAAGAATTGACATCAAGAGTTCAACAACCAAATCCAAACAACAATACTGAACCAAACAAATGACAACTCCAAGTACATATGTACAACGGCAAGGAAACCGATATTAGACCAATTCAAATGCCACGGTGAGCCTCCAGAATTTCGAATCAAGCGAGACAGAGGCTAAATATCAAAAACCACTTTCTATAAACAGAAGTATTAAGTTCCATTGAAATGATCAGAAAAAATAATAATATCAAAGCAGTGGTGATGGCTGACGATAAGACAAAGACAGGGAATCACACTCACACAACCACGTGACCGAAGTCAGATGGCAGTAGAGCCGTGGTGGTCACGAGATAAAGCTCTGCCATGACAATCAGCAACCAAGAAATCAGCAACATCAAAATAAATTTTCCATGAAAAACGACAGTTTAAATTCACGTCAACACAAAAATCGAACTGTCGGAACATACCACTAAAGTCGAATTAGATGTGAGTAAACTCACACAAGTTCAAATCGAAATCACTAAAATTCGAAGCAATAATCATCCAAGAATTCAAGCGACAGAACACACAAATAACTCGAGCCAAGAATTAGATGTGAGCGTACTCACCTTTGCCACGAACGGGAGTGAAGATGAACGAGCGCGAGGGCGAGCAGGGAGACGCCGCCATTATTTGCTCCTCTCGAATATTTTAGGTTAGGGTTTAAAAAAATGGAAAAATGGGTAAAGGGAGAGAACGGGCTTATTGCTTAAACAATTTTCACGGCCCAATAATAAATGGACCACCATTTAATTTCTCAAAGCCCATCAAACTTTATAACAATTTGTAATTTAATTTTAAATTTAAATTTTAAAAACTTCAAAATGGCAATTGACGAAAAAATATAAATCGTTTTAACGTCGATTATGAATTGACGCGAATATCGGGTTGTTACAATGATCGTGGTTGCCCACGGTGGCCGGAGTCGGTGGGAGACGTCCACACGTGTACGCTTGTGCACTTTTCTTCTGGTTTGGAGAAGACAGGTTTTTGCTCGGTGATCATGTCGTATTTTCGATGAGTCGACTCGAAGCAGGGAGTTGTTTTTTTTTTCTTCGGGGCTGTCGCGTGGAGTGGGACTGATTGACTCGGGTTTTTAGGATCTGGCTCGTGTAGTTTAGGTGATTTTCTCGAGTTTGGATTATGGGTTATAGTTTGTTATGTGTGATATCTTAATGCTAATTCAACTTGTTGTAGAAATAATTAAGTTCAAGTAGTAAGCTGTAATCAATTTTTTTATATATACAAACAAACAAAATTTAAAACTTGTGTTTGATATTAAGTTAATCAAATATTTCGAAATGTAAATTAAATTTACATTTCAGTTTTAAAATGTTTTAAAGATGTGTGATTTTTAAAATAATTATCTTAATGAAGTTTTTAGTTCCAAATTTAAAAGAGAAATTGAATTTAATTATTTAATCAAAGTTTTAAAATTAAAATTTAAATCAAAGTTTCAAATTTTATTTTGAAAATTAATAAGTTTAAATTAGATAATTAAAGTGTTTTAAATTTTTAAAAATGATATCTAAATGTTTTTTTCCAAATAAGGTAAATGTAAGATTTGAAACTAAATAGAATAATTGGTTTTAAGTTATAATTTTTTTTTAATATGAAGATAAATATGGTTAACTTATCTTTGTTATAAACTTATGAATGCTTAATTAAATATGATTTGTTAATAAGTAAAAAGATTAATTAAGAATAATGTTTTCTTAATTAATTAAGGATTTTAAATCTAGGAAGTTAATTAATTAATTGTTTAATTAAGTTTAGATAATTAGTTAATTATTTATTTAATTTTAAACAATCACTTAATTATGGATTAATTAAGTGTAATTACTTAATGAAGTAATTAATGGTTGATAATTGAATGTAATTAAGGAGGTTAATTACTTATGGAAGTAATTAATGATAATTACTCATGGAGTAATTAGTTGAAGTGATTTTTGGTTAAACACTTAATGATATCAATTTAAGAATTGATTAATATAATTGTTGAAGTTAATTAATTATGAAGTGATTAATTAATTAAAGAATTAAGAATTATTTAATGATGAAGATAATTGTTAGTTTAGTGGTTAATTAAGGAAGTAATTAAGACTTATTAATGAAAGTAATTAGGGATAATTACTTATGTAAGTAATTAAGAGTTAATTACTTAATTTATTTTAGTTAATTAATTAATGTGATTAATTAATTAATGAATGAGATTAAATTAAGGTTAATTACTAAGTGTAATTAATTCAAATTGAAATTAATTAATAAAGTAATTAATTAAGGATTAATTGTTGATTTAAATTGGTTAATAATTACTTAGAGAAGTAATTAAGAATTAGATTAATTAATCAAGGGTTAATATAATTAATTAAGAAGTAATTAAGATAAATAATTACAAATTGTTAACTACTGTTTATGAATTAACGAGATGATTAATTATAAGTTAATTATTTAATTAATTAAAGTAATTATTAATTAATAAGGATCAATTAATTAATGTGATTAATGATATTAATCAAGGTTGATTAATATAAGTAATTAATTTAAATGCGATTAATTAATTGTAATTAATTATAATTAATTAATTAATTAATGATCATTAATTATTGTAATTAATGGTAGTAATTAAAGGGTTAATTACTGAATATGGTTAAGGATAATTACATGAATGTAATTAAAGGATAATTAATCGAGGAAGATTGATTAAGGAAAATCATTAGAGTTGATTTATTTATTTGAAATAAATAAATGAAGAAGGTTTTAAGTAATTCAGTTGATTTAAAGATAATCAATTCATTTTTGGATGTTTGATTATGGATTGATTGATTACTATTGGTTAATTAATTGATATTGGATGATCAATATTTGGAGATTGATACTGTATGATTGGTTGATATTGGATGTTTGAAATTGAATTGATACTGGATGAATGGGATATATATGTTTTGTGATATGCTGCTTATTAAGATGAATGTTGTTATGAATTATCTCTTGTGATAATATAATTCATCTATCTGTTTATACATCACCTTGAATGTAAGTTAAATTGTTTAAACCCTTAAGTATAACTTGGACATTAAAATGGCGTTTGGTTTCGATGAGACCGGGATTGGGTTTCCATATTTGTATATCCGAAAACCACATCGATTCCAATTAAACGTTAGGTCGTTAATCCAAGTGGAGCAAGTGAAGACTCGAGGTGTAAGGGCTATACGTCAGTATAACTCTGTGGGTGATTCCGTAATGAGTTTGACGGAATAGTGCTTATAGATTCGAGATGGCGAATCAGATTGCAAGGGCTATGGTCGTTGACTCTGAGGGTGATTCCAATAATGAGTGCAACGAGATAGTGCCTTCGGTTTCGTTCGAACCCGGAACGAACATGTATGGGCTGAATGCTTTCAGCACATCGTCAGGTGGACGATGAGCATTCTAAGATAATGTGTCCTATAAAGGTAATCGTAACCTCAAGCCTCATCAACCGGGAATGGCTAAAACAGGGGAGGTGCAGGAAGGCTTCGTGGGTAGCCCCCACTTGAGAGTGAGATTTACCCCTGTCTATAGGTCCCTTTATATTTCGGCTTAGTGTGTGGTTGGTCGCGCCAACTACGGGGTGGTCTTGTTCGGGACTGTCCAGTAAGGGATGGTTTCGACCTTGTGTTGCAGGGGAGTTAGGGTGGCTCCTCGGTACGTTGATCTAGGCTACGTACTGTGACGGGCGGTACCCCAGTAGCCCTGCCATTGTGTGGAATCCAAAATCCAATAAGTGCTTGTACGGTTTTGATTGTGCCCAACTACGTTGGAACGTGAGATGTAAACATTCCAGCTATTTCTGTATTTTATTTTGAAAACCTTAGACACTATTATAATATCACTGGATTTCCTATCAAATGCTTTGGTTAGCGTAAGGTAAAAACTTTTCCATGTTTATGTGTGGGTAGTCTTACGTGATACCTTTTCTTTTCAAAGGTTTTCTAATGTTAAGCAATTTTTACCAGTTTACTCACACCAGACCCTGTCTGACCCGAGTGTTTATTTTCCGTTTTATTAAACTCTTGGGTACTCATATTATGTATGAGTAGTCAAATGGATCAGGTTAGCTTGACGAATTTTGGAGGAGATATGCAGCAGGAGGCTTCGACGTGTACATATATTGATTCCGCTGTGTTTGTTGTGCCTGTATCTGTTGTTCTTGAGTTGTATAGTTAGACAGAAATTTATAACTGTCTAATCCGTGTTGTTTAAGTTGTGTACTCTGATGTAATGAGATACTATGTAATATTTTATGAGATATATTATATTTTATTCGTTCCGCTGTGAGTTCTCTGATGTTGTTTGTGTTCTTCTTTCTCTTTCTTTTCTTCTTCTAACCCTTTCTTTCTTTAAGATGATGCGATTTTCTGGGAGTAGAAAGTCGGGTCGTCGCAAAATAGTGGATACACTAATTTATATAAGCATAAGATTAGTCACATAACAATATGTTGCTAGATCTATCCAACAATTTTACACAACTTATGTTAATTTTTAAGTTCCAATACAGAAGGAGAACAAATGTTTACTGATATTCATTTTAATCAAGAATTCAATTTCCGTATAGTGAAGTAAAAGGAAAAAACATAATGATATGCAGAAAATTTAACCACAAATGAATCTTGCATACATGATTTGTTTTAACACTGAAAACTTGGAAATGATAAAAAAATACAACTTATTAAAATACATATAGTCAAGCCTCTTGATAGTAGAATTGTATAAGTTATATAGTAAATATTTGCCATATTGTTTTTAAAAAATCATAATAAGTTGTGCATACAATTTATAGACTCAGATTTGATTAATCATAGAGATTGCCTCACAGGATATGAGAAATAGAAAGTCAGTATAATGATGATTTATGCAACGTTTGAAAATCAAGCAGACATTGTGAATTGTTTGGAGAATAATCACGATGATCCAAATAGTAATAACCTAAACAATCAGTAATAAAATTTAATGATGATTACCAGTTTAAGCAGAAAGAAGTGATATCTGTAAATTTTAAAGCATGTAGATTTAAAAATAAAACTTCGGCCTAAATGGGAAACTGATAAGGTAATTAATAATAGGAACACAGTGTAAATTAATATCCAACATAAAATAAGAGATGATTGTATCTTGGTATAACAGCATTCCCAACTTATGGGGTCACCAAATATCAGTTCCCTCCATTCAAACCTCCAACCTACCCCCAACCAGTAAGAAAAACACACTCCATCCATAGCAAAAAAAAAATCCAACTTTAACCGACTTATACAAAGCTGACTAAAGCGGGTCACACGGATTGCAACTCCTGTCCACACGATTGCAATCCACATGGTGGAAATATTACTAACCGCTTTATAAAAGCCGGCTAACTTGGCAACCCAAAATAGAGCAATGGGTCATATCTCACCCGACCTTTCGGTTGGGAATGCTCTAAGATATGTATCATATAAACAAAAATGGTAAGTCAACGATCTATGACTTACGAAAAGAGAAGGCCCTTTCCATTGATTTTTTTTGAATTATCATGTTAAAAAATACTATCAAATTTGATCACAAAGCTGGTAAGAAGCACATGTAAGAGGATTTTTAAAATTAACATATAGGGAGCAAAAGTTTCTGCCATTATTTGTTTCTCTGTTTGTAAAACTATGAATTGCTAAAACTATAAAAAAAAAAGGTTGTATGAGGCGGAGTAGTGTGAAAATATAATCAAAAATAACATAAGGTAGATAAATTAAAGTAACTTACGGATATAACTTCTGTATGTAGACAATGCCCGAGATAATTAAAGAATGCATATTTAATTTAATTGATACTACCACCACGTACACTCAGGTACCCTCTAAAGACAAAATCATTGAATACTACCAACACTTACACTTTGTAACTGTCATTGATTTTTTCTGAAAATGTAACGTTAAATATATATAATTTAAACCTAAAACGACATGAACCTAATCTCAGATGCAGTATCCACAACAAAGTACCGATGAAGCATAAAATTTTACAACTTAAAGTCACAGAAAAATCTTCAATATCTACATGGAAGAAAAAGTATATGACCAAATTAAGCTTCAGTGAGGTAAAAAATTAGTAATTAGAAATACTAGTGGCAACGTTAATTCTACGAACATAGCATCACCTAAGTTTTATTATGCCGAATATTTCTAGTGGTGTCGATATATAAATCGTTCGACAGCAATAATTCCGTAATATATATCATTATGTGACCAAATTTCAAGCAGCATCATACAACTGATAAAAGAAATGAGTGGAATGAACCAACTACAAAAGGAAATATATTTTACTATATCATTAATTTGACCCATGTGTTTTATTTTGCAAGACAGTGACATTTATAATCACAATAAGTGTCATAAATTGCTTTGGTAAGAAGAACAAAATAGAATCAAAACGCGAATAACAAAATATTATATTAACTAGGAAGTGTTTTATAGTTAAACCATCATAAACACGCTTCGTATAAATACTTCATATATACAGTTTTTAGGCAATAGTGAGAAGAAGTAAAACAACATACACATCAAATATAAGTAATTGTTTACATCCATGCATTTTAGATAGACAAGGAAACAAGGTTCCATTTCATGGTTATATTAACTTTAAAATAGACACAACACTATTTATACTCGATTTCGGTAGCATAAGAGTATATTTAAAAATATTTTGCCAAACATTTGCTAAAATGATAAGCTAAATCATATTCTCGAATGCTATCTACATAGAAAATTCATTGAATATTCCCTCCAGTTATACTAATTTTGTAATGATCATCGATTGTATATGGCGGTGTAACACCAAGCATATCTAATTTAAACCAAAAAAGACATCAATCTAACATCAGATGGGGGATATGCAGTAGAGCACCAATAAAGCATAAAAATGTATGACTTAAACTCATAGATAAATCGTCTATATATGCAAGAAGAAAGAAATATATAAACAAATTGTAACGAAACGAATATTTCCCGTTCGAAAATCAACATCCATACTTTACATCGTACTGGAATGCCGCAGATTCGACCGTTCAAATTTGAGTCGTCAGAGCTTAAAATAACATTAAGTAAACAAAACAGCAGAATAAAAAGAATAATACATTGGTATACAACATTGATACAATATCTGGTACAATCAGAGTGATACAGTGAATACCCATATACATCAGAGATATGATACAAGAAAATAGCAGCGGAAAAGAAAATGATAACACCGGCAGCGGAACAAATAACTCTAATATAGCCTTCAAGGAAGGACTGCAAAACTGCAACTCCATCTCCAAGAACCAATCTGGCAATAGCTCGAGCTCCCAATAACGATGCACAAAGATAAGCAAGTGTAGTCCATATCCAAAGACTGAACTAGCTCCAGATAATCTACGGAACCTAACTATCTGAAAAACCCAACTCTAAACTGCTCGTGTAGAAAAAAATTAAGCACTCAGAGTTTAGGAAAGAAACAATAAACTCCGGATCAGTCATGAGACAGGTATGAGTAACAAAAATAGTTTTATCTTTAAAAACAAATAAAGAAATATTTTAAAATAGATTCGCAATGCTTTTAGAAAATGGAACTACCATAAGGCCTCCCGCACATATACACAATGCAAACGCAGAATCGGAGGAGATTTCTCCTTATGATAGTCAAAGACGCTTGATACGCATTAAAAAGAAACATTTGATATTATTACTAGTGCATAATGTAGGAAAACATTTCGAAAGTAAAGATATAAATCTTAGCCAACATACGACCATTATCGCATGCCTACTATAGCTACCATCTAAACAGTGGTGACCAACACAAGTAAATGGCAGGTTCTACAACTAAAACCATACAAGGTACGTATTGAAGTTTGGATTTCCAACAAATGGTCAGGCCAAGGAACTTCCCATTGCCACATGGGTACGCCTATGGAAAGACGACCCGAGAACCTAACCGGATCTCTACCAACATCAGGCCGGGTTACCCTTCAAACTAGGTAACTACTGACACGAATATGTCATTCCCCGATCGTAACCGATCTATATACAAGGATCCTCGATTCCAACAACCACAAAGTAATAAATTTGTAGCAACAACATAGGTTAAATATTCGGGCTCCATACCATGATAACACCTCTATCCAGAAGGAATGACATACACTAAAGAGGCACTACCCCCTAATAACCTTGCTGCATCCTTCCTGTTTTGACCATTTCCGGGGTGTGAGGTCCGACGAAGTCTCGTCCACAAAGCTACGCTTTTTGCAAAAGCTGTGCTTTGATCATCAAATGCTCAACATCACTTCGTATGCCACATTACCAATTTGGGAATGTATCACTAGTAACCATCAACTACGTAACCTCTAAGGGTGTTAAGCTAAGAGAATAAATTCTCCGCCACCAACGGAAATATATTTGATAGAAACCAGCTTTACATCTCAAATTGTAACGTCAGACACACATCCATACAAGTCCGTTCCGAGATCGAATGGAACCGATAGCACTTCCAAAGAAGTCCTTGCAATCTGGGTATTTATAATCCCGATCGAACTTCCCATCACTTAGGGAGTCTCTATACCACACGACTCAGTGCAGAGACAATCGATAGGTCATCCTATCGCTCTCGCAAATACCCGATCTTCACCACCGGTCTTTAAATGCTATCTATAACGTCGAATCACATATTCGGATGGGTTATACGACACAAAGGTCCTTTCCCGGCTAAATTGAATAGTGAGCACAATATTAAAAACGTATGGATATGGGATTTCAACTAAGTCACAACTTAATAATTTAAAACTTACTTTCAAATGGTTTAAACCAATTACCATTTCAAATCTTTTAAACAAAAGATTTATTTCATAAAATTCACCGACTTTCACAAATATTCATTCTCGGATTTCAAAACAATTTTGTTTCAAAAGGATTAGTTCATTAAATCTTTAAATCAAAGATTTGTCTTATAGTTTTCAAATCGTTCCCAAATATACATTTTCAAAATTCGTTTTCGAATATTTATCTATAATTAGGAAAACTGTTTTAGTCTAAACTTGTAACGACCCGGAATTTTGAACAATTTAAATTGAAAATATTTAATTAGTTTCAAATATTTGAATGATGGTTTAGCTTGGATTCCTAATATAATTATGAATGGCGATTAAATTATAAAATTTAATATATTGAAAGTTGAATAATAATTTGAATCTTCAATTTTAAGCTGATTAAAAATATTTCAAAGGCTTGTAAAAATTCATATTGATAATACTGAAGATAATAGAAGCTTAAGAATTGGATTTGAAAGTGATTTGATCAGTTTTGAAATTTTATCGTTTAAATCGATATTTAAAAATAGCCTTCCGAGGCACAGTCTCGGAAGTCGACGAAACCAGTTCCATTGGGTTCGTAATATTGAATCATTATCGGATTTCAAATTTCATAGCGTTTGGAGTTATTGTGTGAGTGTACGACATATAAACATGTTGAACTTAAATCGAATTCAATTTAAATTTAATTTTTAAATTTTGTCAACATCAGCCACTTTCGCTCCTTAAATCACGCCAAAGATCATGAAAAAAAAATCGTGCAAACACCTTCTCCCTGAAACATCGCGTACTCTTGTCTCCTCCCCTCTCTTTTTTTAAAAAAAAAATCACGCTTCCTTTTGAAGAGATAAAATTCACTTGCAAAATATATTCTTCTCGTTCCAATTAAAAATCAATGGCCGCTTATTTTATTTATCTCAAAATCGAAGCCGAGCCTCCCTTTATCAATTCTAAATCAATTCATGGTCGCGTTCCTTCTTCTTTTTTTCAAACAAAAAAAATCAATGCAAAACAAAACGAAATCAATACAGAGTTTTCGACTTACCCTCATTCTATTAGCTAAGGCTCAATGCCGAGTATCGTGAATAGCTCGCAGAAATCATGGCAGTTGGGGAGGGGTTGCGTGAAGGCTTACTGGTGGCGTTGGGCGAAGCTAGGGATGGGGTTTGCTCGCGACTCAGGCACAATGTCAAGCAGGCGACTTGGAGGGATGACGCGATGGAAGGGAATCGGCGTGGGAAGTCCTGTGGATATAGGGCACGTGCGATTTCGAGGTAGGAGTCAAGCGATTGATTCGAAGCATGAAGGGTAGGTGGCTGCGAGTTTCGAATCAGTGGAGGCATTCGACGGTGGTGTGACAAGTCGACAGGTTGGGGGAGCGGCATTGACGGTGAAGCTCCAGCCGGTTATGGGGAAACAAAAATTTACAGTAGGGTATTTTTTATTTATTTTAAATCCTATATTTATAATAGAACAGATTAAGAAAATATAATATCTTAACCCCCTGATTTAGATTTAAATTTATATAAGTTGGATTATACAGTTTTCTGGTATATGCTGTTTTAGGGAAATAATATTCACAGTAAAGATTTTTTTTTTTCGATAAGCAGTTTTAAAATATTTTAGTTGACCTAGATTTAATTTTTTTATATATAAAAGGAATTTATTTTAAAAGGAAATAAATTTGGAAATCCATTTGAAAATTTAAATTGGTCAATTGGAATGAATTTTTGGTATCGTTGGATACCAGAAATAAATTGAATTGGATTTTGGAAATCAAAGTAGAAAACTTTAAGTGAATTAATTTTAGAGAATTGAATAAATATGGAAGAAGGAATGTAAAAAGTAAAAGAAGTTGATTTTTTGTATCTTATCGAATTAATTCCTAAATATGGTGAAAAGAATTTTATAAATGGATTTGAATAATATTGTTTAATAGTTGAAGAGTTTATCCAAAATTTGGATGTTAAATAGTTTGAAAGAGATAAAGGAATTTATTTTCTTAAAAGGAATTTATTTTAAAAAAAGAAATTAATTTGAAATTTAATTTTTAGATAAATAAAATTTATTAAAAAGGAGTTAGATTTTAAAGTGAATATAGATCATCTTCTTAGTTTATACAGTTTGGAAAAAAATGGAAGATAGAGAAAAAAAATACAATTTTCCAATTTATTTTAGTAATTAATTTGTTTAGTTAACTTATGTAATTTTTTAATGTGCTAAAGTATTTAATTGAAAAGAAAATATAGTTTTAAACTAAAAATTTCAGTTAAACAAATTTATTAATGGAAATTTGATTTGTTTGATAAGCTTATTTAATTTGTTTAGTTACTAGAAATAATTTTTTTTAAGGAAATATAGTTTTAATTGAACTTTTTGTTAACTTAATCATTAAAAGAAAATTGATTTAAAATAAAGATATTAATTTAAAATAAAATCACGGGTTAATTAAAGTATTCAAATATTAATCAATTGTGTATAAATGTTTATACAAGGTCGAAGTTGTTAAGAAAATCAAGTCGTAAAAGAAATGGACTGCAAACGGAAATAAAGGTGAGAACTTCTCACTCAATCAAAATTTTGTTTTGATTTAAATTTTAAATAGTTAAATTTAAATTGGTTGATTGAGTGATTGTGTGTTCGAATGATGATTGTTTTGTGTGTGTGTGTGTGTGTGTGTGTGTGTGTGTGTGTGTGTGTGTATTTGATTGAAATAGACCCTATACGCCGCCTATTAAGCGGAGGTTATTTATTACACACATATACCGCGATATTCCACCTTAAAGTGGAATTGGTATTATATATGTACTTGGAGTTGATTTTCCCGCATTATATAGCGGATGAGACCCTATTGCGCCGCCTATTAAGCGAATAATAATTTATAAATCCCATATACCGCGATATTCCGTCTTGAAACGGGATTGGTGTTGTGCTAACATGTGTGGATGCAGGGAAACAGGTTGGAGGGATCCAACTGGATTCCTCACCAGTATTTATTTGATTTTAGATATTGTGATATTTGATTGATTATCATATCGATATATGATGTTTAGAAGTCGTGATTGACTATTTGGTGTTGTTAACTCCGCCTCGACCATGACTTACCGACCTAACAGTTAGAAGCGTGCCGACCTAAAGCTCAACAGGGGGTGCCGACCTAAGGCCTAAGGGTATGCCGACTTAACACTTCAACGAGGCTACCGACTCAACATAAATACCGACCCAACAGCCTTAGCTCATTGCCGATCTAAAATGAATGACGACTCAATAGTTACCGACTTAATGACTCAGAAGGGACAGCGACTCAATGCCCTTACAAAGTTCCCGACCTAAGGCCCTAAATGGATAGCGATCTAATGCCTTAAAGGATGCCGACTTAGGAAGTCTACTGACCTAACTTAAGTACCGATCTAATTACCTAAAGGAGTTGCCGACCTAACTGATCAGGACATGGAAAGGTGCACGACCTATACTTAAGTCGCAACCGACTTAAGACTTATGCCAAGCCGTTCACGACCCAGGCAAATGAAGGCAAATCCTATACAGCTACTTGACACGCGCATGTTAACTCAGCAACGACCCAGGTCACAACCGATCCAGCTCCCCAGTTATCTCGTTCAGACCGTGATTTGCGACTTACCAAGTTAACTCGTCCACGACCTAATATAAGCCCGATGCCATATTACTAAGAAGGAGTAGTGTTGACTCAGAGGCGACCTAGGACTTGTGCAAGTGAACTCCTGTGAAGCCAGAAGGGGGCCAGATGGACCGGCCACGACTCATATTAAGTCGGCTACGACTTAACTTAGATCGGCCACGACTTAGAACTTGGCAAAAATTCCAGACCAGAACTCTCTATAAATAGGCAACCACCTCCAACATTCAAAGAACTTTTTTGGCACATTCTCTTCACACACCGTTACCTTGCTGCATTGAGAACTTCATCAACACTTAGAGCTTCCAAGATTAGAGGAATACCTCAAAGAAATTCACGAAGAAACCACACATCTTCAACATGAATCTAAGAACTTTAATCGACATTGAAGCTTAAGACTTGTTCCAAATCACTTGTAACTTGAAGTGCATTGTACTTGAGAAGAATTGTATCAGTTTGTAACGGGATTATTAATAAAAGTACTTAGAGTGGACGTAGGCTATACCCTTAAGCCGAACCACTATAAAATCGTTGTTGTTTACTGCTTTTCTGCTATTACTTGTTTGTAATTCTTTCCCGATCTATCGGGTGGTGCTTTCACAACTACACTTTACACACCGGGGTGTTAGCGTTCACATTTTAGCGTTAACATTTTTGGTGCTTTCACTGAGAACTGAACCCAGGAAAACTGTCATCATTGCTTCACAGAGATTTGAAGAAAGAATTTCCTTAAAAACCAGAAGTCTATCTGAGATTATGGCTCCTGGAAGGAAAAGTAGATCTATCAGATCTGGAAACATTCAAGAGGGAACCTCCGCTTCCCCTGTACCTAATCAACCCACTCCGTCTGTTGGAGTTACGAAAGCGGAGTTGGATGCTGTGATTTTAGGGCTAAACCAGCAGATAAACGCCCAAAATGCACAATTAGAGGCTCAAAGTGCCCAGAATGCTCTGATTCTGAATAAATTGAACGATCTACTTGGGGCAAACAATCAACCAGCTGGTAATGAAAGGAACTATGCTGGCAACATTCATGATGTTAGTGAGAGGAATGCTCCGGAAAGGGCTACTAGTCCCTTTGAGCAGGCAGTTCCTGAGGCTGGTGGATCTAGAACTCGGCATGATGAGGAATATCTTTCTGGAATGGTCCGGCAGATCATGAAAGAAAGTATGCAAAGGGTTGAAGATGAGAAGGAATGGGGTTTCGCCCCAAGTAAAACTCCGTTTACTGAAAAAATCTTGAAGGCGGAATTTCCAAGGAAGTTTGTCCCTCCGACTATTCCAGCTTACAAAGGGACAAGTGATCCGAATGAGTTCTTGTATAAATATGATTGGCACATGACAGGTGCCAGGGCCTCTGACGAAATAAAGTGTCGATATTTCCCCGTATACCTGGAAGGTGTGGCTCTACTATGGTTCACCAAGTCGCCAGTCCGATCTATCGATCAGTTTTCAGACTTGACCAGAAAATTCAAGGAGCAGTTTAGACTATATGCTTCGAAGGCCAAGGACATTATGTCACTATCGAGTTTAGAGCAGAATCCTGGTGAGTCTATCAGATCCTTCTTGAACCGCTTTAATATAGCGCTGGCTGAGGTGGACAATGCTGAACCACGAATGATATTGACTTATCTGATGAGGGCTATTGATAAGTCAAGCGAATTTGGGAAATGGTTAAATATGAAGGAGCCAACCTCTCTCGAAAAGTTCTACAAAAAAGCAAACGAATTCATTCGCTTGGAAAGCCGTCCTTTACCAGTAAAGACAGTGTTGGAGAAAGCAGAAGACAACACTGTCGCTCCACGCAAGAATGAATCGGTGGGGCAAAAAAGGGAGAATAATAATGGGAAGAAACAGGGTAATCTGAAGAAGCCCCGATCCTTCAAGCCATCAGAATATACTCCATTATCACATACACCGGAGCACATCTACCTGGCCACTAAAGATTCCATCGATTTCCCTAAACCTATCCCTTTGAGAACCGGGAAAAAAGCCATACAGAGTGGGAAATTCTGCCGCTTCCACAATCAACCCGGTCATGAGACTGATGAATGCCGCTAGTTGAAAAATCTGATTGAAGAGTTGCTAAGAGAAAACAAACTGCAGCAATTCGTGAAGAAAAATAGCAACAATCCTGCATCGTCAAGTCAGGGGCAACAGGTTCCTGTTCATCAGCCTAGGACAGGTGAGAAAGCTGCGGGACGTGAATCTGGAAGGCCCGTTATCAATGTCATTACAGGAGGGCCTCACCCAGCTGGCAAGAGCTGGGGTGAGATGGAGAGATATTCCAGGGCTTTGAAATATGCTCCAGCCGAAGAAGACGTCTTTGTTTTAGAAGACACTACGCCCCTGAAACAACAGAAAACTTTCAGCGATGATATTGTTTTCAGAGCCAGAGATTCCACAGGTATAGAAGCTCCTACCCTAGATCCCTTGGTCATCTCGGCTGGTATTGGATCGGCCATTGTCAGAAGAGTCCTCATTGACTGCGGAGCATCATGCAATATCCTCTTCAAGAAGACATTTGACCAGATGAAAATCCCTATGATTGATGTACAAGCCTCATCACAGAAGATCGCTGGCTTCACTGGGGAGCCAAAACAACCAATTGGGACCATCGATCTGCTTGTAGAACTTGGAGAAGCAGAAAGGAAGGTGGTCCGCAAGCAAACATTTGTGATTGTCGATGAGTTTTCTGCTTATAATGCTTTTCTTGGCCGTCCAACACTCGCAGCATATAAAGCTATCCTAGCCCCGTGGTGCCTCACTATTAAATTCCCTACTGACAATGGAGTAGGAGTTATAAAAGGGGATCAAAATGCTGCGCGAGAGTGCTATTTGACAGAGCTGCGAGAGTCAAGAAAAAGAGAAATGGGGAAGGATGCGGCAACCCCAGTCCGCATCAAAGAACCAGCCTTGTAGCAATTACGGGGCGGACCCTGCACTGGCGAGCACAGCGGGGCACGGAAAGAAATGGATCCCAGAAAAGCCAGTGCAGGGGAGAATAGAGTGGTACCGGTGGAAACGACAGTTCCGGTACCTGTTGACCCGAAGGACCCAAATAAGGTGTTAAATGTGGGTTCACAGCTTAATGTGTCAATTCAGAATATCTTGATATCTTTCCTGAAAGCCAATCTGGATGTCTTTGCTTGGACTCATGCCGATATGTGTGGAATATCCCCAGAAGTTGCAGTACACGCTCTGAATATTGACCCAAAGTTTACGCCAGTTAAACAGAAAAGAAGAACCCAAGGTCCAGAAAGGTCAGTAGCATTAAAAGAAGAAGTTGATCGACTCATGGAAAATAACTTCATCAAAGAATCTACATATCCGAATTGGGTTTCAAATCCTGTGTTGTTCAAGAAAGCTAATGGAAAATGGAGAGTGTGCATTGATTTTTATGATCTAAACAAGGCTTGCCCCAAAGATTGCTTCCCATTACCCAGGATCGATCAACTGGTAGACGGAACTGCGGGACATGAATTGTTATCTTTCATGGATGCCTACTCCGGTTATAACCAAATCATGATGCACGAGCCGGATCAGGAGGATACAAGCTTTATCATAGATGTTGGACTTTATTGCTACAGAGTTATGCCCTTCGGATTGAAAAATGCAGGGGCAACCTACCAAAGACTTGTTAATGCTATGTTCAAACCGCAATTGGGCAAAACTATGGAAGTCTACGTCGACGACATGTTAGTGAAGTCCAGGAAAGCAGCGGATCACATTGAACACTTAGCAGAAATGTTCGCAGTCCTCCGGAAATACAGAATGAAACTTAACCCTCTGAAATGTACATTTGGGGTCGAGTCCGGAAAGTTCTTAGGTTTCATCGTCAGTGCTAGGGGCATTGAGGCTAGTCCAGCTCAAATTACTGCCTTAAAAGAAGTTAAAGCTCCTAGAACAAAGAAGGAATTGCAGAGTCTCAACGGAAAGGTCGCCGCCCTGAGTCGGTTCATTTCCAAAGCCACTGATAAATGCATCCCATTCTTTGACGCCCTGAAGAAAGGAAAGAAGAATTTTGAATGGACTTCCGAATGCCAAAAAGCCTTCGATGAGTTGATCCGTCATATGGAAACGCCTCCAATACTTTCTAGGCCAGGCAATGGTGAGGATCTTCTTATATACTTGGCAGTATCATCTCATGCTCTAAGTGCAGCGCTGATACGGGAAGACAAAAGGATTCAACATCCGGTTTACTATATCAGCAAAAGACTCACTGGGGCAGAGCTGAATTACTCCAAGTTGGAAAAACTCGCCTATTGCCTACTAGTTGCATCAAGGAAACTGAGGCAATATTTCCAAGCTCATCCTATCAAAGTACTCACTGATCAACCTCTAAAGCAAGTCCTATTTCGCCCTGAAACTTCGGGTCGCCTTCTAAAATGGAACATTGAACTCAGTCAATATGACATCACCTATCACCCCCGAAAAGCAATCAACGGACAAGCTTTAGCTGATTTCATTGCAGAATTCACAGAGAAAGATAATGGTGAGGAAGAAACGATCAATGATTCCCCAATCCAGTGGAAGATGTATGTTGATGGCGCAAGAAATAACTACTGTTCTGGAGCCGGAGTGGTACTTGAAACTCCTGAAGGTCGATCATTATGTTATGCATTAAGATTGGAATTTCCTTCAACAAACAATGAAGCAGAATATGAAGCTCTTATTGCAGGTCTGAAAATCGCTAAAGAGCTAAACATTCGAGCATTACAGATCTTCAGCGATTCTCAGCTTATTGTATGCCAAGTCAAGAAGGAATTTCAAGCAAAGGGTGGAAAGCTGCCTTCCTACTTGTCAAAGGCTTGGGAACTCCTGTGTGAACTTGATCACTATTCAATAAGCCACATTCCTCGGGAAGAGAATATGAAGGCAGATTCCCTCGCAAAGTATTCAAGTTCTGGTGAAGCTCAACTATTGGGATTGGTCCCTGTAGAAGTCCTTTCAGCACCGAGTATAGACGAGATGGATATAGACTGGATTATGAATGTATCTCAAGAACAAGAGTCATGGATGACTCCAATACTGGACTACCTACTCAGAGGTTCTCTGCCAGAAAATTCGATAGAAAGACGAAAGCTACTAAGGAAAGCCTCTCGCTATGTAATTCAGGACGGCCGATTGTACAGACGGGGATTCTCAATGCCATTGCTTCGATGTGTATCCCGGGAAGAGTCCAAAACAATCCTAGCTGAGGTGCATGGAGGAGAATGTGGTGATCATTCAGGTGGTCAAACATTAGCAAAGAAAATTCTCCGATACGGATATTTTTGGCCAGAAATTAATCGAGATGCTGCAGATTACTCCCGAAAATGTGACAAATGCCAAAGATTTGCCAAAATTCCTAGAGCACCTTCTACCGAACTCACACAGATGGTCAGTCCATGGCCATTTGCAATTTGGGGAATGGATCTCATTGGGCCGCTACCAACTGCTAAATCAGGGATTAAATATGCTATTGTTGCAGTTGATTACTTTACTAAATGGGCTGAAGCTGAACCATTGGCTACTATCACTTCTAAGAAAATGATAAGCTTTGTGACCAGGAATATCATTTGCAGATACGGTGTGCCTCAGAAAATAATCACAGACAATGGTACTCAGTTTGAAAGCGAGGAATTCCAGGATTTTTGCAAACGATTCAAAATCCAGAAAAGCTTTTCGGCAGTAGCTCATCCGCAGGCAAACGGGCAAGTGGAAGCAGTGAACAAGATCATCAAATCAACCATCAAAAGGCAACTCGAAAGAGCAAAAGGTGGTTAGGTCGATAAACTACCACTTGCACTATGGGCATACAGAACTACTCACAAAACTGCAACTGGGCATACTCCTTTTTCGTTAGCATACGGATCGGAAGCAATGATCCCGGTTGAAACAGAGGTCCCTTCACACAGAAGAATCCATTTCAATCAAGCAGAAAATGAGAAGCTACAACTTGAAGCGCTGGATCTCCTTGATGAAAAAAGAGATGAAGCTAACCTCAGAGTTGCAGCTCATCAGCAAAGGATAGCCAGACATTTCAATTCCAAAGTTCGTCAACGCAGCTTTGAAATTGGAGATCTAGTCCTGCAAAGAATTATGACCGCGACAGGTGTGTTTGGGCCAAATTGGGAAGGACCGTATGTAATAGGTCAGAAGCTTCTTGACGGCACATTCAAGCTCACCACTGTTGATGGAGATCAAATTCCAAGGGCATGGAACAGCAACCATTTGCGTCCATACTTTACTTGAAAATTTTGTTGAAACATTGTAAAAAGAATTATGAATGTATGATTCTTGTAATTGAAAGCAATTGTGAAACTGATGCAAGTAAATAATGAAAGAATATAAAGTGGATGTAGGCCCAATTTCATGGCCGAACGACTATAAATCTTGTGTTCCTTATTATCATTATATGTTTGCTTTGTTTTCGATATAAAAATACATAAAATGTATTGCTGAAATGTCGATTTAAATTTTTGCAGACAATGGAAATAAAACTTGCGCATAATAAGACCGAGTGATTCTCACCATCATTCAACAAACAAATTTCAAGTCATAAAGGCCCCGAATTCAAATCCTAGATAGGAAATACTTTAATTGAACGGCTTATGATTTCGATAGAAACGAGCCCTTGCTAATAAATTGAGATTGTTTGAACGAACAAACATCCAATTAGGAAGCTAGTGCCCGTTCTCACGAACTTGCCTGACAATGAAGTACGCTTCCTTGGATTAAACAAGCCACTTGCGAGAAAAGGGGAATGAAAACTTGAAAAGAAAAAAAAAAAAAGGAAAAAGAGGATCGCTGAAAAGGCATAAGCAAGTGAACAGAGGAACAACCAAAGCTACCATCAGCAGCACAAGTCCTCTTCGGAGGCGCAACTCTTCGGAGGATAAAAGACCTCTAATGGGTCATACGCCACAAAAAAGAAAGTTCTCTACTCAACAAAAAAGATTGGAGGAGTCATGACCCTCCAACCATGAGAGAGTAACTTCCAGGCGATGAAAACCCTCTCTGAGGCACGTTTCACCAGGAGTTGAAGTGTTATGACCGCTCTTCGGGATTTCACTTCACCGGAGTTGAAATGCAAAAAAAATAAAAGCCCTCTTCGGAGGCCCATTTCACCAGGAGTTGAAGTGTTATGACCGCTCTTCGGGATTTCACTTCACCAGAGTTGAAATGTAAACAAAATAAAAGCCCTCTTCGGAGGCACATTTCGCCAGGAGTTGAAGTGTAACAACCTCTCTTCGGAATTTCACTTCACCAAAGTTGAAATGCAAAAACAAAATAAAGACCTTCCTGAAAGCCCACGTTTCACCGAGATTGAAATAAAACTTCCAAGTGTTGAAACGTGAAAAGGCTTTCTTCGAAGGCACAACTCTTTGGAGGTACACGTTTCACCAAGATTGAAATAAAACTTCCAAGTGTTGAAACGTGAAAAATCCCTCCTTAGAGGTACAACCCCCTCCCGGGGACACAATTCAAAGGAAAGACCTCTTCAAAGGCATAATCAAGAAGAAAGACCTCTTCGGAAGCCCACGTTTCACCAAGATTGAAATAAAACTTCCAAGTGTTGAAACGTGAAAAGGCTTTCTTCAAAGGCACAACTCTTTGGAGGTACACGTTTCACCGAGATCGAAATAAAACTTCCAAGTGTTGAAACGTGAAAAATCCCTCCTCAGAGGTACAACTTTGTATAAAAAAAAATCCTCATCGAAAGCGTACTTTAACTTTCAAAGGAAGAGTAATTTACCTACTATGGAAAATGATCGTTAAAAAAAAAAAAAAAAAAAAGAAAAAATGAAAAGAAGTTAAAGTACCCTTCAGAGGTCCGCTTTGCCACATAGAGGAATTCACTTGGTAAAATATGCACATAAGCAAAAGAAAAAAAAAGTGATTTCTTCGAACGACAAAGCGTAGAAACTTATACGAAGGGAGTTGTACTCTACAAAAATTTTCTTTAAAGAATAAAATAATTATTCTTTAGCAAATAAGAGTGCAAGTCCCCTCGAAGTATAAAATATTGCAGCAAGCTTAAGGTATGGGGGCAACATGGTATAATAGTATAGCTGCATCAGTAAAGTAATACTCAAACAACATACCATAAGCCCGCTGCAATATCATATAAATAAACTTGTGCAAAAATGAATAATAAATGCATACTCAAATTCAAACAGAAGTATGTACAAATAAAGAATCATTTTATTCAATTGCAGATATTGCAGATACAGGTTTCAAAATAAGAAGCAGGGGCCGGTGCCTACACAACATCCGACCATTACACAAAAAAAGGAATCAAAAAGCTCAACTCTTCATTTCTTCTTGCCGCCTTTAGACCCTTTACCCGGCCGAGTGGTTAGCTTTTCGGGTCTTCCAGGTTGGTCTGAAGGCATGAGGGAAGAAGGGGAGGGAGGTACAACTGGCGCAATTTCCGGTTCCTCTTCAGTGGTGATAATTTTCTTCCCCCTACACTTCGATGTCCCAAGCTTCTTTCTTCTCTGCGAAGAAGACTCACTCCCCGGAGTAACGAGAGCGGACAAAACTACGTCGTCAGAAGGAGTCCGCTCCGGAGAGATCTCGCCTCCTTCGAGTCCCTCATCTTTTTGCTCCTGCGAGGCAACAGGGTCATCCAAACCATGAAGAGCCTCAATTTTCTCCTCTTGTGACCCAGGTTGTGAAGCAGAAGGAGGAGTCACCTGAAGAGATGGAGGAGGAATAACCAGAGAAGGCGAAGTCTGCACGGCACTTGTTGTTTCAACTGCAGAAGAAGAAAAATTGAAAATGTTAGTATCTTCCCGAAAGAAGGGAGATATGGGTTCATCGAGATTCAGGAGGTAATCGAGAAGCTCATCAAATTTTTGAGGAATAAGCAGGCAATCCACCTGAATCGGACCAATGTCGAAATTACCTGAAGATATTGGCTTTGTCAGTTCAATCTCATAATTCTGAGCCCCAATGTCCTCCAAAGCCTCTTCATCAGTAGGGGTGATTACCCCAGTTCTTGTAGGAGGCGGCAAATGAGCACTAGGGCCTGTAATGTCCACCTCGGGAGAAACTAGAAGACGTTCGGAGATGGTAGGCGGTACTTCTTTTTCAGAACGCTCTTCTTCCGCCATCCCGGCCCGCGCTCTGGCAAGCTGCTCCTTACCCTTGGCAAGAGCGGCACGGGCTTCGTCATCAAGATAATGCTCTTCAAGGGCTGACTCAGCATATCCAGCACCTTTACCACCGAGCATATCAAGTGCTGTCTCCCAAACTTCAGCCAGTGTGATTTCATACTTGGGGCCTAGAAAGGCAAGGCTTCCACGCCCCAAGACACTGTGCAAGTAGAAGTCGAATAATGTTGAGCTGATGCTGTTTGTGGTCGCCTCATGAGATTTTTCAGCTGCGATTCTGCCGGCGACAGCCTCATCACGCTCCCTTTCAGTTTTGGCAAGCTGAAGCTTAAGCATTTGTATCTCCGCCTCTTGGGAGTTGTTTTTCTTTCGGAGCTCAGCAATATCAGTAGCATAACCTTCACTGATTCTTTTTTGTACTTCGAGCCTGTCCTCGGCATCCCTTTGGCTAGCGTGAGCGTCTGTCACTTGTTTCAGGAGCACTTCTTCTTTTTGAGAATAAGAAGTGGAGGAAGCAGCAAGCTCATGTTTCAATTCCTCGACTTTTGCTTCAAGCTCCTCATTGTAAGAAGCAATGTTCCTCATCTCGGTGTCGTGTTGCTCAACGACCTTTTGCCATTCGGCCTTATCGTTTTCCATAGTAAGCATGGCCTCTATGTTGGCACGGTTAACTCTTTGAAGCTCATCGACAAGCTTCTGCCAGTTTGACATCCTCTCGATATCGAGCTTGACGGCATCAAGATTGCGCAACATAGCAGACTTGTCGATGGGGACCAAGTCTAGGTCGAACCTCACCCCCTTAAGGCACCATTGAGGAAATCGGCTCTGCAGAGTGGCAGGACCCGGTCCAACTTGAAATTTGGGCCTGCTAATTATCGTTTGAATATCTGATTTCCCAAGAGCGGGAGAGTCAGAAGGAATGTCGAGTGAGGCAGGAATAGTAACTTTCTCAGGAGTAGTAGAGGCCTGCTTTTCACTGTGACGGGCTCGTTTGCTTAAGTCTTCACTCATGTGACCTTTTCCTCGATCGTCATGAGATTTTCTCTTGTGAGAGTCATCGCCTTTTTGCCAAGAATCATGGCGCTCTTCTCTCTCCCTTCTTTCACGATGTTCTTCTTCAGTCCTCCTTTCATGAGCCTTTCGGGCAGCCCTCTCTTCATCCGACTCTCTGTAGGAAGGAAGGTAACGCCTGTAATCATACTGGCTACGCCTCCCGTAGCGCTGGAAATCGTCATAGTACGAGCCGCTGCGCCCCATAGGAGAATCTGGAATTAAAATAATAAGCTTTAGAAATCTTTAAAGTGCAAGAAGATAAGTGCATAGAAGTGATGAGAAATTCTAAGTGTGTGTGTTGTGCAAACTACGCGCATTAATCTACGAACCACTCTTTATTTGGGGAGTGGTTGTGGGTGTAATAGTTAACGTCAACTCTTGAGTCGACGACGGCTGTTGCAAAATAGAAGTAGCTTCAACTACTGAAGAAGAAATCCCGGCAGTAGTAGGGTCATCTTTGAAGATCTCTTGTGAAGTAGCGAAGAGGTCGCTCAATCCTTCGAAGGTATCGTCCCTGCTTTGCTTGACAGGACTGGATTTCTTAGCCTTTTCACCAGATTCTTGTGAATGGTGAGAGGATCCCTGAGGCTCTTCTTCCTCGATAATCGGGGCAAGCTTACCAGATGGCTCCGCAACATCGACAGAAGTGGAGCACTTCACCAGCAAAGATTCAGGAGTCTTTATCGGAGAATCGGGGACTTCCGTTGGAACTTCATGAGCATGCATAGAGCGAGAAGTGTGTAGAAGCCCATGATGATGTAAAAATTCATCCCTCAACAGAAATTTTATGCTCCTCTCTTCTGTGGCCACGGCACTCAACCTCTCAAAAACTTGCTTGTGAATTGGGTCTGTAGAGGGGAGAGGAAGTGGTGAAAGGAACAAAGAATGAAATTAGCAACTGAAAGCTCGGATCTCGAAAAAGTTTCAAAACGGAGAAAATAGAAACACTAATCTTACTTCCTACTCTCCAGATGGCATAAAAGCCTGAGGGACAGCGGGCAAAGAAAAACTGGTTCAAAAATCCATGAACGCTTTCAGTAAGATCGGAAATGAGCTTGCGGTTTCTGGCACTTCTCACAATAATAAGGGAAGGATGATCTTTACTCTTTGCAAACGAGCACGGATAACAAATTTCTTCAAAACTCGGTAGGCGATCAAGGGTTCTTCTAAACAAAACACATAACCCCGTCAAGATGGCATAGCCATTGGGATGAAGTTGAAACGGAGAGATTGTCAACCGAAGGAGAAGAGTTCGAAGGAAGTCGTTAAAAGGAGGAATCGCCCCACTTAAGCACATTTGGCGATTGACTGCAACAAAGCCATAGGGAGGATTGTCAGCAGTATCACTTGGCCCAGGGAGAAGAACATCACTTTCAGCAAAGCCAAATTGAGTGCGCAGCTGGACAAACGCTCTCGAAGTTAGAATAGTCGGGGTTCTCTCCGGAGGATTCTCTATGGGAACAGCTATCGGAAAAGTTTCTTCCTCTTGAGTTACCACTTCTTCTTCTCGGTGGGAAGTCATTCTACATAAACAACTGGGTATTCAAACATGAAGGTGCACGTTTCCTAAAGTGTGTGAAGTGTTGTGTGAAATCAATCAAGCAGTGAACAAATATAACTGGAATGAAAACTAGCAAGCATCTGTTAGTTATGAAATTCAGGGACTATTGTTTTAAGCCTAAATATGCAAGTAAGATGTTGATGCAGATAAATCAGTTCAGATTATTGATACTTTGCATTAATGTTTAACTTTAATTGATTGATTCACAAACATTTCATGCAATATAATTAAGTTGCTTGTCTTGTCTTGACTAATCTGTCATCTGACATGGGCAGTCGATGGCAGTATTTCGCCTTGGTTTTCTTTGTTTGTTATTTTCAGCAGGTTAGCAGCTTATAAGTTAATGCGATCTGTGAAATAATACACTGAGATTCAAGCAAATTTAAAGTTGGGGCAGTTCAAAATTTAGGCAACTTAGTTTGGCAGTTCAAGTTAGAAACTCAAAGTGGATCTATGCTCTCAAAAAGTCAGCATGCCCAAAGCCTAAGTGTTAACTCGGCAGCGGTTTAAGAGCCAACTCGGTCACGGTTTAAGGGCTTAGCTCGGTCACGACTTAGGGGTTAACTTGGCTGCGGTTCAAGGTTAAATCAGTATAAGGCTTAGATCGGCAGAAGAATAGGTTGGCAGATTTCCCCCAAGTGCTAACACGGCCACGATTTAAGGATTGGGTCGGCCAAAAGCTAAGTCACTTCAAATCACCGGGTCGCATCTAAATCAATACCTCGCCCCACTCAACCCGTTAACCCGATAGCCACTCCCTTAACCAAAAAACCTTCATCTCGTTCATACTACCGAATCATCCCATAAACAGGTTCAAACCCACCACGAATCCAACGCCTTACAATCCTAACACGAATCAAAATTGGCTACGCCTAAAGCAGTAACCCATCGGCATCATTTCATCGATAGCCTAAAGCCAGATCAAACTAACTAAGGATCATCAACTATAGATATAACGGGATTCGTGATAAAGCACCGTACAAAGAGGCGGTTTAAATTTGATTGGTAAAATTCATGAATCAACGGTAGTCTTGGATTGAGGGGGAAGCAAGTTTACTTACGCGATGGATGGCAAAGGTTATCAGTGATTGACTAGAGTAAAATCGCCTTTGGGAGCTCTGGGAAATTTTAATGGCAGAATTGAGCAAGGGAATAAGTAGTGAAAAGGAAGAAGAAGATGGATGTTTTATACCTTACAGTAGGGAGAACTGAAGCGGCAGATGCGGTCTAACTGTTGGGTCGCGTACGACCTACCGACCTAAGAGGGGACGGGTTAAGGACTATCGAAGCACACGACCTAACATTTAGGCGTATACTTCGAGGGGCAAATGTTAACTCCGCCTCGACCATGACTTACCGACCTAACAGTTAGAAGCGTGCCGACCTAAAGCTCAACAGGGGGTGCCGACCTAAGGCCTAAGGGTATGCCGACTTAACACTTCAACGAGGCTACCGACTCAACATAAATACCGACCCAACAGCCTTAGCTCATTGCCGATCTAAAATGAATGACGACTCAATAGTTACCGACTTAATGACTCAGAAGGGACAGCGACTCAATGCCCTTACAAAGTTCCCGACCTAAGGCCCTAAATGGATAGCGACCTAATGCCTTAAAGGATGCCGACTTAGGAAGTCTACTGACCTAACTTAAGTACCGATCTAATTACCTAAAGGAGTTGCCGACCTAACTGATCAGGACATGGAAAGGTGCACGACCTATACTTAAGTCGCAAGCGACTTAAGACTTATGCCAAGCCGTTCACGACCCAGGCAAATGAAGGCAAATCCTATACAGCTACTTGACACGCGCATGTTAACTCAGCAACGACCCAGGTCACAACCGATCCAGCTCCCCAGTTATCTCGTTCAGACCGTGATTTGCGACTTACCAAGTTAACTCGTCCACGACCTAATATAAGCCCGATGCCATATTACTAAGAAGGAGTAGTGTTGACTCGGAGGCGACCTAGGACTTGTGCAAGTGAACTCCTGTGAAGCCAGAAGGGGGCCAGATGGACCGGCCACGACTCATATTAAGTCGGCTACGACTTAACTTAGATTGGCCACGACTTAGGACTTGGCAAAAATTCCAGACCAGAACTCTCTATAAATAGGCAACCACCTCCAACATTCAAAGGACTTTTTTGGCACATTCTCTTCACACACCGTTACCTTGCTGCATTGAGAACTTCATCAACACTTAGAGCTTCCAAGATTAGAGGAATACCTCAAAGAAATTCACGAAGAAACCACACATCTTCAACATGAATCTAAGAACTTTAATCGACATTGAAGCTTAAGACTTGTTCCAAATCACTTGTAACTTGAAGTGTATTGTACTTGAGAAGAATTGTATCAGTTTGTAAGGGGATTATTAATAAAAGTACTTAGAGTGGACGTAGGCTATACCCTTAAGCCGAACCACTATAAAATCGTTGTTGTTTACTGCTTTTCTGCTATTACTTGCTTATAATTCTTTCCCGATCTATCGGGTGGTGCTTTCACAACTACACTTTACACACCGGGGTGTTAGCGTTCACATTTTAGCGTTAACAGGTGTGTTGCATCATCGGATCCATTTTTTGATGTTTTAAAATAATGATTTTGATTTTAAAAAGAATTTTAAAGTGATTTTTGAAAGTATACGTTTTATTAAATTTTCGAATTGATTCATTTTAAATAATTAAAACGTTATAAATTTTTATGTTATAAAAATTATATTTTTGTGAAATATAACCAAAGCATGATTTTTGAAATAAATAGCTGATAAATTTATAAAATGGTTTAAATTGGGATTTTTCAATTATTATAAACGGTTTATATAAAAGATTTATAAAATTGATATTTTATAACTTAAAGATATTAGAATTATAAAACGAGCTTTTATAAGTGTTAAAATCAACTTGTACCTCGTTTTATAAGTGAATAATAATTTTAGATTTATAAATTAATGATGATATAAAAGAATGGATTTGTGAACAAATGGATTATAAGTAATTTACTTATAAGTTGGATTCGACATGTAAACAAAATATAAATAGAATTGGTCATTAAAGGAGATTTATAAATCGAAGTAGTTATGAAATAGAAATGGAATTTATAAACGTTGTTTTATAAATCCGTAATCAAATAAATTTGATAAGTAAACATAGAAATTATTAAAGGAATTATATCCACGATTTTGGACTGTGGAAAATCTTTGATAAATGTGTAGAAACATTGAATTGGGAAAATAAAGTATATTCACGATTTTGGACAGTGAATATATTATTGAATAAAATGTGTATGATTTGGAGAAGTGAAATTTTAAAATGAAGTTAATTGTTTTAAAAGATGATTTAAAATTTATTAACTATCGAAACCATAGATTTCAACATTCATTGTTGAAATAGACGTTTTTGAGAAATAAAAGGAAATGGTAGACTATAACACTGCTGTTATAGTAGATGATTTCCGAAAGGAAAAGTTTTGTATAGTATTGGGATTTATATATCTATCTAAATTTCGAATCCCTATACTAGAGATTTTGGGTCGTCGTAATAGTGTTTTACGCAACATTTGTTTGGACTCAAATAAAAGTGTTTAAGAGAATATTTTCTTAAAGAATAAAATGTATACTTAATATTGATTTAAGTATATCGAATATTTTCCAAATGTTAAAAAATAAATAGAGTTGTGAAATACTTATTATTAAATAAGTAGGGAAATATTTTTCCAATTTGAAATGAACGTTTTGAGAATTATCTTTTTAAAGATAAATTGAAAGTGAATATTTGAAATCGATTTGAAAAATCGTATATTCACAGATATGTTGGAAATGTAAATTCAATATGGAATTTTTAAATGAAATTGGGAAAATTTGTTTAAAAATAAATATCGATTTATTTTTGAAGTATGGAAATTATATATATATATATATCTTGTAAAGATATTTTTGAAAAATAAACAATTTGAAAAATTATTTGGAATCTGGTGATGTTGTGCATACCTATTAATAGTTAAATAACCGACTATCAATATTTACCTTTAAATAGGTATTTGTTGTGATTGCTTGAATTTGAATGCTACACTTATATTTAAAAATAAGCGCTCACTATTCGGGTTAGCCGGGAAAGGACCTTGGGGTCGTATAACCCATTCTGAATATGTGATACGTCGTAATAGATAGCATTGATGACCGGTGTTGAAGGCCGGATATTTATGAAAACGGAAGGATTACCGTCGAATGTTTCTGCATCGGCAGATCCCCGATATATAAATTTATTACCCTTGGTGATTCGAAGTCCGGTCGTGATTAGTGAATATCCATATTGCAAGGACTTCTTTGTAAGTGCCTTCGGTTCCGTTCGATCCCGGAACGGACTTGTATGGATGTGTGTCTGACGTTACAATTTGAGATGTAAAGATGGTTTCTATCAAATATATTTCCGTTGGTGGCGGAGAATTTATTCTCTTAGCTTAACACCCTTAGAGGTTTGGTAGTTGATGGTTACTAGTGATACATTCCCAAATTGGTAATGTGGCATATGAAGTGCTGTTGAGAATTTGATGATCAAAGCACAGCTTTTGTATAAAGCGTTGCTTTATGGACGAGACATCGTCGGACCTCACACCCCGGAAATGGTCAAAACAGGAAGGATGCGGCAAGGTTATTAGGGGGTAGCGCCCCTTTAGTGTATGTCATTCTTTCTAGATAGAGGTGTTACATGGTATGGAGCCCAGATACTTAACCTATGTTGTTGCTACAAATTTATTGCTTTGTGGTTGTTGGAAATCGAGGATCCTCAGATATAGATCGGTTACGATCGGGGAATGACATATTCGTGTTAGCAATTACCCAGTTAGGGGCAACCCGGCCTTGTGTTGGCAGAGATCCGGCTAGGTTCTCGGGGCGTCTTTCCAGAGGCGTTTCCATGTGGCAATGGGAAGTTCCTTGGCCTGACCATTTGTTGGAAATCCAAAGAAACAATATGAGCCTTGAACGGTCTTAGTTGTAGAACCTGCCATCTAATATGGTAGCTATAGTAGGCATAATATTGACACAGCGGATTAATCAAACAAACTTCAATCGGTGAAATGTAACAATCGGTGAGTTGAAGATACCAAAATGCCCAAGTTCGTTGATCCAAAGATACCGAACTCTAGCTATCTCAAACACGTTGATAGCGCACTATACCGTGTTCAAAGATCTACGATTCTTCGCACGTTGATCTAGCGCACTAGATTCCGTGAATCGGCTTCAACAAACGTGGATTCGAGCGCACTCGAATGACGTAAGTGGAGATAGGAGATTACACTCAACTACCAATTGGAGAAGAAAGCACAAAGCAATCAACAAGAAATTTTATTTCAAAATCAACCTCTTCATATGTACAACACACGCCCCTATTTATAGAGTTTTCGACCCAGTCCCTAAGTCGTTGCCGACCTATGACCCAACTTAAGTCGTGACCGACTTAACAAACGCGACTCAACCCCTTTACAATACAGCCCAATGTACACGACTCAACCCCTGGCCGACTTAACAAGTACGACCAACTCACCTGACTCAACACGACCGACTCATCATAGGTCGTACGCGACCTAACACTTCCCATTCATGACCGAGTTAAGCAATACAACACACAACATATGTACACGACTTAACACCCAACACAACTCATAGGTCGGTAACGACCTAAAATACAACACGACCCAATCCCCTACGACCTAAAATAGAAGACAGTACAGCTTGCTTCGATCGGAACTCGGCGAAGTTATCCTGTTCAACATCACTAGCTCGTAACTCGGCACAGTTATCTCGTTCAATATCATTAGGTCGGAGCTTGTTAGGTCGGAATGCTTCTTCCTGTGTTTTCTTAGGTCGGAGACGACTCAAAACTCCGTTGTTAGGTCGTGACCATGCTTTCTTAGGTCGGACTACCTTCCCCCTTGGCTTGTTGACTCGTGGCCCTCCTTCCTTAGCTCGGCAACGACTCATGCCTTCACTGAGTCGTGAATGACTCATCACACTACACCACAAACTCATGTTTTCAGGAATTATAGTTTTCACAACTTCTTCTCTGGCCTTAGCTGCATCAAATATAATGGTACCTATGCTGGCTAAGATTTATATCTTTACTTTCGAAATGATTTTTCCCTACACTATGCACAAATAATAATATCAAAAATGATTTGATTTTACGTAGTAAGCATCTTTGACTATCATAAGGAGAAATCTCCCCCAAGTCTGCGTTTGTATTATGTGTGTGCCGGGAGGCCTTATGGTAGTCTCATTTTCTAAAAAGAACTGCGAATCTATTTTAAAATTATCATGTTCTTTGTTTTAAAGATAAACTGTTTTAAGTTCTCACACCAGTCACATGACTGACCTGGAGTTTATTGTTTCCCTTCCTAAACTCTAGGTGCCCACCAATTTCCACACGGGCAGTCTAGAGTTAGGTTATCAAGATATTCTGGATTCAGGAGTTGCTGTAGAAAACTGGGGGCAAGCTAGATGGCGTAGCATATTACTAGGTATATAGTATTTCTTTTTCTGCTGTTTGTTGTTGTAAACTCTGATAATGAATGTAATGTGATGTAATGTATAAAATATACAATTCTTTTGTTTTAATGAATATACAATTGTTAGATTTTGATGTTGTTCTGTTATATTTTTTCTCTCTTCTTCTACATTTTCTTCTTCTTCAACCATAAGGGTTCGTATTTCCGTTCATCTTGAGTTAATCACTGGAGATTAGTGTCTATTCAAGGAGTACGGATTTACGGGTCTTTACAAAACTTGAAATCCCTTTAATAAAATTTGAAACGAAAGTTTTTTTATCATTTAGAAACAACAGTTTTATTTTGGAAAAAACCCGATTTCATTTATACAAGTTACAATCTTTGGGTTAATCCAAATTCCCAAAAACAATACATAAAAATTGTTTAACCCATATATAACTAATATAACATCTTTAATCCCTAATTTCAAATCATAGAGCTCAATTTCAAATCTTGGATCTAAGTTTAAATCAAATTATTTAAATTCCAAAACTTAATCAAGTTATTCAAATTAAATTTCATCTTTGAAATTTCATTTCAAAAGCTTTTCATTTTAATCCCAATTCATTTCCAAAATATTTGAATTCAAATTGTATATTTAAAATTATTTAAAAAAAATCTGTGACTTAATCGATTTCCTCGTGAAATAAATATTTGTGTGTGTATAAGTGTGGTGTAGGGGTTTTAACACAATAGTGTAACATCATTTCAATCATCACAGATTAAAGCACAGAAATATAGTTGATAAACGATACAAACTATAACGCTTATCCTACAGATCACAGATATATATCACAGATAATAAATTTCATCATAGTTAATTAATTACATTTTAGATCACCACACAAATCAAGATATATCACAAAACATCAGACATCGGGGATATCAAACAATTCAACCATTCAATATAATCTAAACATTCATCGGTAAAATTTATAAATAAACTGATTAATCTAGGTCAGAGGTATTACTTGTCATAAATCCTAGTTACTTAACATAAGTTAATTTCAAATCATCTGAGATAAATTTCCCTTTAATCATTAACTAACCATCGTTAATTTATGAATCAGTTGATCTTTAACTTCTAAATTGATCTTAGTTAATAACCTTTATTAACGATTAAAAATTTCTTTAATTACTTTGCTAAAGAAATTTTCTCATATTGATCATTATTGATTATAAATTGAATAACTATTTAGAACAAATTAATTAATTCTAATTATTTAGTTAATTAAGTACATAGCAAGAACTAAATAAATTCTTAATTATTTGATTGATTTATTTCTAATAAAAAATTAATTCTCTTAACTTATCTAATCTTATCCAATTTATAATCCTTAATTACATTCCTTAATTAATTAACTATTAATTATCCATTAATTAATTTAAGTAGTTAATTATAATTTACTTATCACTTAATCATTAATTAATCTCTCATTACAATTATAATGTAATTATTCTTAATTACTTTATAGAACTAATTAACTGGTATTAATTTTTCAACTTAATTAATCATTTAAAAAAATTCTTTTAAATTTGAAAATCAATTTAATATCAACTACTAACTATAATGTTAATTAATTTCATACTTAACTTAACTTAATTATTTAAATAAAATAATAATTAAGAGTTTAAAACATTAACAGGTAGGATTAATTTAATTTTCCTATTGATATAAATCAGATAAATTTCTTATGAATGAATTTACTAGTTGTGGTAAATTAATAATTAATTAATTACAAAAACATTTAATAAGTTATCTTTTAATCAATCATTAATTAACCTTTAATTAAAAATCCTTAATTAATTATTCTTAATTAATTACAATGCTAACTTAATTAATTCTTAACTATGATTAATTAATTAAAACCAAATCCATGATCCTTAATTACAAATTAATTTTCTTAATCCATTAATTAAACTTTAATTAATACCTTTTAAACTTATAACTGTTAATTTAATCAATACAAATCATTCTTAATTACTTTTCATATCCATTAGATAATAAAAATTATTTACCTTAATTTTCATTTAAAAGTCTTCTTTATACTTTGAAATCAATTTATTATAGTTATAAAAAGTCTTAATGTTAATTAACTTTAACCCTTATTTTGATTTAATTAGTTAGTTAAAGTACTAATTAGATTCTAAAACATCGTTAAATATTTACTTAAACTTAATAAACTTATTACAAAGTTATGCTTTCAAATCAAAGTTGGATTACAGTTACATTTGATTTTAAATTCCAGTTTAAATTTTGCTTTGAAACTTAAATATAGTTTTAAAATTTCCACAGACAAAATCTACTTCTGTTATAAACTTGGCAACTCATACGCGAGCCAAAACAAACACTCGAGTTTTCCACTAAAAAGCCTCGAGATAAACACCAATTTCTTCTAGCATCACTCGGGACAACTCGCAAAACCCATACCCTTAACTAACCACCAGATACCAGAAAAACGTGCTCGTACACGTGTACAGTAACGCCGGTCGCTGGCGAACTCCCCTCCGGCCTTTGACAAGTCGACATCTCCCATTACAACCCAATGCAAGCATCAAATCCTTCCCCCCATAAATCAAAGTCAAATTCGAGTTCAAACCAAACCTGGAACCCAAAATTACCACCAGACTCCAAAACCTGTCAACACGTCGCCTTCGAAATTCCAACCACCAGAACGCGCCGCACCTCGCCCAAACCCCGGCCTCGCTAGTGCCTCCGACCACCTGAACTTGCCTAAAACCCATTCCCAGTTCATTTCGAAAGTGCTTTGGGAATACAGCACTAAAAATTGTCATATTGGCTTTAAAAATCTCATTTTTAAGTAAGTATTCAAGTTATATAATTGAATTTGTAAATTGTTATATTCGAATTTAATCAACATTGGGATTTTCTCTGTAAAACCAATTTTTTCATATACTATATATTTTTATTCTTCTTGGAACTATTTTTAAGTAATAACTGATACTTAACCATGCATATTTGTTTTTGAAACCAAGGCCTAACAAATATCAAGTAAGTAGATATCGATTTTTGATCAAACTAAATGCTCTGGAACTAAAGAACAGGTGAGTTTTTCACTTAAACAGGTCTGTACACTTCCAACTCTCAATTTTTTTACTCAGAGGATCCATATATATAAACAAACTTAGTCATAGATATATCTATATACAAGAAAAAGTTTTATACTTTAAACATTTAAGAAAATGAGTTACACACAGTTGTTTCAGAAGTGGACAGAGAAGCTTTTATCTTGAAACAACTTTGAACATGCTTGCTGAAACTTCTTTCCTTGATTCTATGGTTGAATTGATTGTGTTGATGTTTTTAAGTTGAGTTTTGTTTAAGATTTAGATGATATTGCTTCAGCTTTAATGATCGAACTGAGATATGAAGCTGATATATGTAAAAGAAGTGTACTGGTGATGGTTTTACAGAGTGATATTATATTGTACAGGTTAATTATATTGTATAACAGGGTAGAGATTTTCTTTCCTTCTTTATGGTGGCTGAAAATCTTGTTTGTACAATATAGGTCATGGCTGAAGTGTTTTAGCTATGGGCTGCATTATATTTTAACAATTCGAATTGACCCTGAGATGATGGAAATAAAGGCATGTTCCCCCTTGCTTAGTTACAGCATGTTCTATTTGTATAACATAGGCAGTCTGCTTTTACTTTGTGTACATATTTTATTTTTATTTTTATACTAATATTTTGCTTTTATATGAACATATACAGTTGTTGTCTTGTATGTCTTCTTGCTTATACTTTATTTGTACAAAGATATTTGATGTCTTGTTTTTTATATATTTGTTTTGCTTAATATAGTATCGTACTTTATCGTTTCCTTATGACATATATATATATTTACTTCATTTATTTGTACATATTTGAACATATTTCTTCTTCGTTGCTTGAGATATGAATGAATCCTATTTTTAACATATTTCTTTTGCTTGCATTAATTATCTTCCTTCTATTTTGAAACTTAAACTATCAAATATTAAGTTTACTTATTATTATTTTTGTAAATATATTTTGTTTTGAAACCAAAACCTGATATTGATTAGAAAATAAGAAATTTGATTTTCTATTCAAATTTCAATTATCAACATCAAATTTCATCACATATTATTATTATTTCTTTCTTTTCTACATATAAATATTTATTAATATTATTTTTGTTTGTATTTATACATATTTTTTAAAAGACAATGGTTTGAAATTTAATGCATATCAAAGGAAGTACATAAGTGTATTTTATAAATTCTATCAATTTACCAGTTATTACTCAATAATTTATTCTAAATTTAAATTAATTATCAATTTAAACTTAATTAAAATCCTGGATCGTCACAGACTCCCCCCTTAAAAGGAATTTCGTCCTCGAAATTCGACGAAATTCGTCAGAGAGAGATAACGAAGATGAAAGATAGAGAAATAACTTTTCTGATGAAACTGGATATTTATCCTGCATTTGGTAAGCCAAATAAGAATATCAACAATAGATACAAGAAGGAATTTATTTAACACTTCACAAGATACTCGGGTTATCAAATGTATGAAATAATCAGTGGTATTGGTTAGTTCGAAGGGATAACTAACCACTCGTAGATTATATCGAGACCCAAATAATAGATAATTGGATTTGATTTTCCACAATTTTTAAACACTAGATATGGATTCCAAACTCAAGGCGGAATATCTCAAAGTATATATAATTTGTCCCTCTTTGGACCTTGATCAACCCAAGAAATTATAACAGAATTTCAAAAATTCAAAAATGGTTTTAAATGAAATTGTTTTATTGATACAATTCAAATTTATCCTCATATTCTATTGACCAATTTAACTCAATTTATAATTTCCTATTTATTTAAATTTTCAATTTCAAATTTCCAGTTCATATTCATTAAGGTTTAAATCAAGAACTGTTAAGAAAGCAGTGAAATACGAAGTAAGAATTTTCTACAATGATACGTAGGGCATCACACTGAAACTTCTTCTGTAGCTGGTACGAAGAAATCAAAAGAATTTGGAAAGACGAATCAAATAAGATAGATGGAGAAAGATTGTTTCCACTGTCATAGGCTATTGACCATTTATAGTCGTACTCCCCTGTCCCCTATCTCTTTTTTTCTTAAACTCATACTTACTATCGGTGGATAGTAAGAGAATTTACTGAGGCATATGAACGGATATCTTAGGGATTACTCATTCTAGGGTATACTTCAGCCTATCTCTAATGAGTTACTTAATATTTTATACTCCTGAGCTAAAGTTTAACCTTAGCTGTGATACCAAATGTAACAACACGAATATCTCCCGTTCAAAAATCGACATCCATACTTTACATCGTACTCGAATGCCGCAGATTCGACCGTTCAAATTCGAGTCGCCGGAGCTTATAATAACATTAAGTAAACAACACAACGGAATAAAAATAATAATACATTGGTATACCACATTGATACAATATCTGGTACAATCAAAGTGATACAATGAATACCCATATACATCAGAGATATAATACAAGAAAATAGCAGCAGAAAAGAAAATGATAACACTAGCAGCGGAACAAATAACTCTAATATAGCCTTCAAGGAAGGACTCCAAAATTGCAACTCCATCTCCAAGAACCAATCTAGCAATGGCTCGAGCTCCAATAATGATGCACAAAGATAAGCAAGTGCAGTCCATATCCAATGACTGAATTAGCTCCAGAAAATCCACGGAACCTAACTATCTGAAAAACCCAACTCTAAACTGCTCGTGTAGAAAAATTTTGAGCACCCAGATTTTAGGAGAGTTTAGGAAAGAAACAATAAACTCCGAATCAGTCATGAGACTGGTATGAGTAACCAAAACAGTTTTATCTTTAAAAACAAATAAGGAAATATTTTAAAATAGATTCGCAATGCTTTTAGAAAATGGAACTACCGTAAGGCCTCCCGCACACACACAATGCAAACGCAGAATCGAAGGAGATTTCTCCTTACGATAGTCAAAGACGCTTGATACACATTAAAAAGAAACATTTGATATTATTACTAGTGCATAATGTAGGAAAGCATTTCGAAAGTAAAGATATAAATCTTAGCCAACATACGACCATTATCGTATGCCTACTATAGCTACCATCTAAACAGTGGTGACCACCATAAGTAAATGGCAGGTTCTACAACTAAAACCATACAAGGTACGTATTGAAGTTTCGATTTCCAACAAATGGTCAGACCAATGAACTTCCCATTGCCACATGGGCATGCCTCTGGAAAGACGACCCGAGAACCTAACCGGATCTCTACAAACATAAGGCCGGGTTACCCTTCAAACTACGTAACTACTGACAAGAATATGTCATTCCCCGATCGTAACCGATCTATATACGAGGATCCTCGATTCCAACAACAACAAAGTAATAAATTTGCAGCAACAACATAGGTTAAGTATCTGGGCTCCATACTATGATACCACCTCTATCCAGAAGGAATGACATACACTAAAGGGGCGCTACCCCCTAATAACCTTGCTGCATCCTTCCTGTTTTGACCATTTCTGGGGTGTGAGGTCCGACTAAATCTCGTCCACAAAGCTACACTTTTCGCAAAAGCTGTGCTTTGATCATCAAATGCTCAACAGCACTTCGTATGCCACATTACCAATTTGGGAATGTATCACTAGTAACCATCAACTACATAACCTCAAAGGGTGTTAAGCTAAGAGAATAACTTCGCCGCCACCAACGGAAATATATTTGATAGAAACCAGCTTTACATCTTAAATTGTAACGTCAAACACACATCCATACAAGTCCGTTCTGGGATCGAACGGAACCGAAGGCACTTCCAAAGAAGTCCTTGCAATTCGAGTATTCACAATCCCGATCGAACTTCACATCACTTAGGAAGTCTATATACCGGCGCGACTCAGTGCAGAGACAATCGATAGGTCGTCCTATCGCTCTCGCAAATACCCGATCTTCACCACCGGTCTTCAAATGCTATCTATAACGTCGAATCACATATTCGGAATGGGTTATACGACACAAAAGTCCTTTCCCGGCTAAACCAAATAGCGAGCACAATATTTAAAACATATGGATATGGGATTTCAATTAAGTCACAACTTAATAATTCAAAACTTACTTTCAAATGGTTTAAACCAATTACCATTTCAAATCTATTAAACAAAAGATTTATTTCATAAAGTTCACCTACTTTCACAAATATTCATTCCCGGATTTCAAAACAATTTTGTTTCAAAAGGATTAATTCATTAAATCTTTAAATCAAAGATTTGTCTTATAGTTTTCAAATCTTCCCAAATATTCATTTTCAAAATTCGTTTCCGAAAATTTATCTATAACTTGGAAAACTATTTTAGCTAAACTTGAAATCCATTTAATAAAATTTGAAACGAAAGTTTTTTTATCATTTAGAAACAACAGTTTTATTTTGGAAAAAACCCGATTTCATTTATACAAGTTACAATCTTTGGGTTAATCCAAATTCCCAAAAACAATACTTAAAAATGGTTAAACCCATATATAACTAATATAACATCTTTAATCCCTAATTTCAAATCATAGAGTTCAATTTCAAATCTTAGATCTAAGTTTAAATCAAATTATTTAAATTCCAAAATTTAATCAAGTTATTCAAATTAAATTTCATCTTTGAAATTCCATTTCAAAAGCTTTTCATTTTAAACCCAATCCATTTCCAAAATATTTGAATTCAAATTGTATATTTAAAATTATTTCAAAAAAATCCGTGACTTAATCGATTTCCACATGAAATCCATATTTGTGTGTGTATAAGTGTGGTCCAGGGATTTCAACACAATACTGTAACATCATTTCGATCATCACAGAAATATAGTTGATAAACGATATAAACTATAACGCTTATCCTACAGATCACAGATATATATCACAGATAATAAATTTCATCACAGGTAATTAATTACATTTTAGATCAGCACACAAATCAGGATATATCACAAAACATCAGACATCGGGGATATCAAACAAATCAACCATTCAATAAGATCTAAACATTCACAGGTAAAATTTATAAATCAACTGATTAATCTAGGTCAGAGGTATTACTTGTCATAAATCCTGGTTACTTAACATAAATTAATTTCAAATCATCTGAGATAAATTTCCCTTTAATCATTAACTAACCATCCTTAATTTATGAATCAATTGATCTTTAACTTCTAAATTGATCTTAGTTAATAAACTTTATTAACGATTAAAAATTTCTTTAATTACTTTGCTAAAGAAATTTACTCATATTGATCATTATTGATTATAAATTGAATAACCATTTAGAACACATTAATTAATTCTAATTATTTAGTTAATTAAGTACCTAACAATAACTAAATAAATTCTTAATTATTTGACTGATTTATTTCTAATCAAAAATTAATTCTCTTAACTTATCTAATCTTATCCAATTTATAATCCTTAATTACATTCCCTAATTAATTAACTATTAATTATACATTAATTAATTTAAGTAGTTAATTATAATTTACTTATCACTTAATCATTAATTCATCTCTAATTACAATTATAATTTAATTATTCTTAATTACTTTATAGAACTAATTAACTGGTATTAATTATTCAACTTAATTAATCATTTAAAAAAGTTTCTTTTAAATTTGAAAATCAATTTAATATCAACTACTAACTATAATGTTAATTAATTTCATACTTAAAATAACTTAATTATTTAATTAAAAATAATAATTAAGAGTTTAAAACATTAACAGGTAGGATTAATTTAATTTTCTGATTGATTTAAATCAGATAAATTTCTTATGAATGAATTTACTAGTTGTGGTAAATTAATAATTAATTAATTACAAAAACTTTTAATAAGTTATCCTTTAATCAATCATTAATTAACCTTTAATTAAAAATCCTTAATTAATTATTCTTAATTAATTACAATGCTAACTTAATTAATTCTTAACTATGATTAATTAATTAAAACCAAATCGATGATCCTTAATTACAAATTAATTTTCTTAATTCATTACTTAAACTTTAATTAATACCTTTTAAACTTATAACTGTTAATTTAATCAATACAAATCATTCTTAATTACTTTTCAAATCCATTAGATAATAAAAATTATTTACCTTAATTTTCATTTAAAAGTCTTCTTTATACTTTGAAATCAATTTATTATAGTTATAAAAAGTCTTAATGTTAATTAACTTTAACCCTTATTTTAATTAAATTAGTTAGTTAAAGTACCAATTAGATTTTAAAACATCGTTAAGTATTTATTTAAACTTAATAAACTTATTTCAAAGTTAAGCTTTCAAATCAAAGTTGGATTACAATTACATTTGATTTTAAATTCCAGTTTAAATTTTGCTTTGAAACATAAATACAGTTTTAAAATTTCCAGAGACAAAATCTACTTCTGTTATAAACTTGGCAACTCATACGCGAGCCAAAACAAACATGTAATGATCCTGGATTTTGGCCCCGTTTATTTTAATAAATGTTTAATCTAATTTAAATAAAATATAAATTGATCATATTAAAATAAATATGATTTGGAAATACTGCCATTTATTTATATAAACTGTATTTTAAAAAGGAGATTGATTTGGGATTTTGAAATAAGTATTTCAATAATATTCACAATAAAAATCTATCTTATATAGTTACTTAAAATACTTTTCTTTGTTATATTTAGTATAAAATAATACATATGGATAATAATGTTTGAAATTCTAAAATAAGTTTCTTAACAATATTATTAATAAAATTTAACTCAGATAATTAAATTAAAATGCTATACATTGTTAACATTTGTTAAATAAATACATATACTTGATAATGTTTAAAATTTAAAATATAATTCTAGCAATACAAAATATAAATGTAAAATATAAGTCAAATTTATTGTATATGATTTAAATAGAATACAAATGAATTATAAAAATGAGAATAAATGTAAATATAACTTATGAATCTAATTCAAATATTAATGGCTAAAATAGAAAATAGAAAATAGAAAATATATAACATAAATAGATGATCATGTTCAATATAAAATATTAATATTAATGTAAGTCAAAAATATAAATATAAATATAAATGTACATAAAACATATGAACCATATGAAATATAACTTAAATATTGATACAAATAAATACGAGTAAGTAAAAGTAAATTAGAAATAAAAAAAATGTAACTACAAACAAGAAATAAAGCGAAATATAAAATACAGAATTAAATTTAAGAATAAAATATCTTCATGTATGTGTTAATGTTAGCCTGCAAAATGGTAGTCAACAAATAAACATTTTTATAGATAGTAAACCAAGATTATGGCTTGTAAATGATTAAAACTGGAAGTACATAACAAACCAAATATCTTTGTTTCAAAATACAGGAATCAGCAAGTATTAAATATATGTAAACTAATATGAACATATCTTCTCTCACAAGCCATAAGCCTCAAGTTTTCCTGCATAAGTACATGTTGCATGTAATATCTTCAAAGCCAAATCAGATGATGATTTTGTTAGCATAAATAAAGACATATGCATTAATTAGCACCCCTCTTTGTCAAGAAATCTTCAGCCGAAATTTTGTAGCATCATTTCACATTTTAGCATATCAAACACAATTATTTAACTTACTGGTCAAACAAGTAAAAACTGGTCAGTTAATACCGATACTGTTCAAAGCTTTTATATATACAAACTTTACATTATGATGTTCAAAAAAAAAAGTCAAGCAAACCCGAGAAGAAGAATGTTTGGAAGCATCTTGCCTTTGAAAACCCCATTTAAGTTCAAACAAAAACTGACCCAAGTTTGTTGTTTTAACAATTCAGTTTCAAGCAACTAGATTCACAGGTTGTTCAGGTGAGTAAACTAAATTCTTAAAACTTTAAGTTAAATAAAACACTTATGATGATTGTGTGATTTTGTGGTATATGTTTTACCTTTATGATCCTATGATTTGTATATACCTCTCTGTTAAGTAATACAGGGTGAATTTCCGAATCAAAATTAAAGTTATATACTTCTAAACCATGCTAAGATTCAAATTTTCCAATCAATCAAGGTATTGAAGCTAAAACCAAGATTAGTAATCTGTTATAAACATTTTTGTATGGGAATGGTACTGTAATATAGTTTACAGGAAACCAAGTAAATCTATTGATAAATTCAAGTGGTACAAGAAGCTAATTCAAGATTGTATTTTGAATCCTTAATGAGATTGAAGATTTTTAAAACAAAAACAAGGATTTTTATATCAATATGTAGAGAGCAGTTTTTAGGTGAATGATATTTGCATATTTCTAATTTCTGAAAATCGAATCAATAAAAATCAGTGAAATTTGACGTGAAGCAAGTCTGCATACCCGGAATATTGGGAAAAATGTTGAATAAATTTTCTAATTCATCAATTAATCGAGCGAACGCATAGTAGGGTTTGTGTATAGTTTTTTTTCATGTCTGTAACACAGTGGAGTTTGACCACTTCACGCGATCGAGCTAGGTATACTTTTAAGGGATGGTAGGGGAAGATGTCGGCGATGCGTGAGAGAATTCGCAACCCTACTGGTGGTCGGTGTTAGGAGGAAGAGGCGTTTTTCTCCTGAGAGGTTCGAGTTATAGTTCGTCCACACAAGTGTTTTTTCGACTTCGAGATTTTCACATCGAGTTGGCCTTTGATTTTGAGTGTATGGTCGAATCGTGGTTTGCAAGGGTCATCTGGGGTCGCCGGAGGGTCGGCGAGCCACCGTGCACGTGCACGGCGGCATGAGCATGTCAGTGAGGTCGTAGGTTGCTTCGACTCGCGTAATACTCGAGTAGGAGGGGAGTTGCTTCGGGGTTCCTGGGTTTTTTGTGTGGGGATTTTTTTTGTATAACTGCTAATTGTTGTCTTAAATAAAAAGTAAATAAGAGAATAAGAAGGAGCTTCAGGGGGGACTTGGGGGAATGATTGCGTGAACCCGGAGTTATGCTCGAGTCTAGGCAGGGAAGTCTCGGGTCCATTGATTTTGGATCTGCTGTTTTCAGTGGAAATTTTTAACAAAATTTAGATAAAATTTAATACTAATTTAATTATGAAATTAATGTTTTACAATGTTTCAAATTCTTAGCTGATATTTTAATTATGGAATTTATTTAAATTAAGTGTTAGGTTAACTAAAAACTAAAGTTGTAGTTAATACTATAATTGATTATCAAAATTTAAAAGAAAACTTTTACATGTTTAATTTAGTTGAACATATAAGATAAATAAATTGTTTTATAAGGAAATTAAGAACAATTACTTTTAAATCGTAATTAGCGATAGATTAATTATTTTTGGAAGTGATTGGGAGTAATCACTTTATAATCAGAGATCGAGTAAATAATTAAGAAAAGGGGTAAATTTGGAATCAATTACTTAAAGTCAATTTATGAATAGCTAATTAATCGAGTAAATTAATTAAGAATGAATAAATGGTTAAGTAAGTAATTAGCAGAAATTAAATGGGTAATTAAGTTGATTAATAATTAAGACTATTAATTAAAGGATTAATTAAAGTAAATAACTGGGTTAAGAAGTAATTAAGTAATTGATAGTGTGAAATAAAACAATTATGTAATTAAGACTTAAGGATTAATAAAGAAATCATTAATTAAACAATTCGAAATGAAATAGGAAATTAATTGTTAATTAATGATTAATTAAATAGAGTTAAGTGATTAACTCTCAGGTAATTAATCCTAAAATGAATTAATTACAAACAAGATTTAAAGGTAATTGCTTATGGACTGTTGTGTTGAATATCTGATTGTGATATTTATGTGATGATATTCTGTGATGCTTTGTGATATGTTATGTTATATCTATGATGCTTGTATATGTTTTATCTGTGATAAATGCTATGTTAATTCAACTTTTAAATTTAAATTATTTAAATCGTTTAAGTTAATTAGACAACTTGGCCGTTAAAATGGCGTTTGGATTCGATGAGACCGGGACCGGAAGAATCAATTTTGATTCTCCGAAAACCACATCGATCCAATTTAAACGTTAGGTCATGAATCCTGAAATGAAGATCGAGATGGTGTTTTCAGAATGCAAGGGTTATCGTCGTTGACTCTGAGGGTGATTCCAAAATGAGTGTAACGAGATAATGCCTTCGGTTTCGTTCGAACCCGGAACGAACTTGTATGGATTGAATGCTTTCAACACATCGTCAGGCAGACGATGAGCATTCTAAGTAATATGTTCTTTAAAGGAAATGGTAGCCTCAAGCCTCATCAACCGGGAATGGCTAAAACAGGGGAGATGCAGCAAGGTTAGGTGGGTCATGCCCAAGCAGGACAAGATATTTCCCCTATCTAGATGTCCCTTTTTATTTCGGCTGTGTGGGCGGTTGCTAGCTACAACCGCGGGGCTTATCTTATTCGGTACTGTTCAATAAGGAATGGTTCTGGCCTTGCGTTGTAGGGGATCGGGAGTGATCCTCGGTACGGTAATCTAGGCCCCGTACTGTGACGGGCGGTACCCCAGTAGCCCTGCCATTGTTGGAAATCCATTTTTCCTACGAGACCCTACGGTTTTGATTTGTATTACCCACTTTTGTGGCTAGTAGCTGGAATTTAATAGATGTAACAATTTCGGCTATTTTCTATTTACTTGAAAACCCTATACACTATTATAATATCACTGGATTTCCTATGAAATATTTTGGTTAGCTTAAGGTAAAAACTTACCCTTATTTATTTGTGGGGAGTCTTACGTGATACCTTTATTTTCAAATGTTTTCAAAGTTAAACAACCTTAAACCGTTTACTCATACCAGACCCATGTCTGACCCGGAGTTTAAGCTCTTGGGTACTCACATTTTTACGAGTAGCCAAGTGATAGGTTTTGGACTTTGATTTTTGGAGGAGCATGGAGCAGGAGATTCCAGACGTATATAGCTATTTATGTAGTTCCGCCGTGTTAGTTGATGTATGATGTACCTCTGATGTATATAGTGATAGATGTATGTATAGCAGTCATATGTATTGATATTGTATAACTCTGATATATGTAAAACTATGTAATATTTATGTCATATATTATATTTTGTTCCGTTCCGCTGTGAGAGTCTGATGTTGTTGTTCCTTCTTTCTCTTTCTTTTCTATTTCTATCCCTTTCTTTCTTAATGATGATACGTCTTTCTGGTAGTAGAAGGACGGGTCGTCACACTCGAGTTTTCCACTGAAAAGCCTCGAGACAAACGCCAATTTCTTCGAGCATCACTCGGGACAACTCGCAAAACCCATACCCTCAACTAACCGCCAGATACCAGAAAAACATGCTCGTACACGTGTACAGCAACGCCGGTCGCTGGCGAACTCCCCTCCGGCCTCTGACAAGTCGACATCCCCTCTTACAACCCAATGCAAGCATCAAATCCTTCACCCCATAACTCGAAGTCAAATTCGAGTTCAAACCAAACCTGGAACCCAAAACTACCACCAAACTCCAAAACCTGTCAACACGTCGCCTTCGAAATTCCAACCACCAGAACGCGCCGCACCTCCGCCCAGACCTTCGTCCACGCCCCAACTTCCATCAACCAAAGGCGCGAGCAACTCGATGCTCGAACGAGGCTGTGGTGCTCGAATTCCCACTTCACTAAAAATTTAGGTTTACAGACTTAAACCTTACGCCGTCATCGCCTCAATGATCGAGAGTGTTCCCTACTATTTTTCCTGACATCGTCGATCACTCACCTTGCCTCAACCCAAACCCCGGCCTCGCTAGTGCCTCCGACCACCTGAACTTGCCTAAAACCCATTCCCGGTTCATTTCGAAGGTTCTTTGGGAAAACAACACTAAAAATTATCATATTGGCCTTAAAAATCCCATTTTTAAGTAAGTATTCAAGTTATATAATTGAATTTGTAAATTGTTATATTCGAATTTAATCAACATTTGGATTTTCTCTGTAAAAACCAATTTTTTCATATACTATATATTCTTATTCTTCTTGGAAATATTTTTAAGTAATAACTGATACTTAACCAAGCATATTTGCTTTTGAAACCAAGGCCTAACAAATATCAAGTAAGTAGATATTGATTTTTGATCAAACTAAATGCTTTGAAACTAAAGAACATGGGAGTTTTTCACATAAACAGGTATGTACACTTCCAACTCTCAATTTTTTTACTCAGAGGATCCATATATATATATATATATATATATATATATAAACAAACTTAGTCACAGATGTATCTATATACAAGCAACAGTTTCATACTTTAAACATTTAAGAAAATGAGTTACTCACAGTTGTTTAAGAAGTGGACAGAGAAGCTTTTATCTTGAAACAACTTTGAACATGCTTGCTGAAACTTCTTTCCTTGATTCTCTGGTTGAATTGATTGTGTTGATGATTTTAAGTTGAGTTTTTTTTAAGATTTAGATGATATTGCTTCAGCTTTAATGATCGAATTGAGATATGAAGCTGATATATGTAAAAGAAGTGTACTGGTGATGGTTTTACAAAGTGATATTATTTTGTACAGGTTAATTATATGGTATAACAGGGTAGAGATTTTCTTTCTTTATAGTGGCTGAAATCTTGTTTGTACAATATAGGTCATGGCTGAAGTGTTTTAATTATGGGCTGCATTATATTTTAACAATTCGAATTGACCCCTGAGATGATGGAAATAAAGGCACGTTCTCCCTTGCTTAGTTACAGCATGTTCTATTTGTATAATATAGGCAGTCTGCTTTTACTTTATGTACATATTTTATTTTTATTTTCATACTAATATTTTGCTTGTATATGAACATATAGAGTTGCTGTCTTGTATGTCTTCATGCTTATACTTTATTTGTACAAAGATATTTAATGTCTTGTTTTTCATATATTTTTTTTGCTTAATATAGTATCGTACTTTATCGTTTCCTTATGACATTTATGTTTTCTCTGTACTTTATGTTTCTACTTACCTTATCTTGCAAGCTACTCTCATATGTGTGTATGTGTGTGTGTGTGTGTGTGTGTATGTGTGTACTTCGTTTATTTGTACATATTTGAACATATTTCTTCTTTGTTGCTTGAGATATGAATGAATCCTATTTTTAACATATTTCTTTTGCTTGCATTAATTATCTTTCTTCTATTTTAAAACTTAAACTATCAAATATTAAATTTACTTATTATTATTTTTGTAAATATATTTTGTTTTGAAACCAAAACCTGATATTGATTAGAAAATAAGAAATTTGATTTTCTATTCAAAGTTCAATTATCAACATCAAATTTCATCACATATTATTATTATTTCTTTCTTTTCTATATATAAATATTTATTAATATTATTTTTGTTTGTATTTATACATATTATTTAAAAGACAATGGTTGGGAATTTAATACATATCAAAGGAAGTACATAGGTGTTTTTTATAAATTCTATCAATTTACTAGTTATTACTCAATAATTTATTCAAAATTTAAATTAATTATCAATTTAAACTTAATTAAAATCCCGGATCGTCACACAAATTATGCTTCAGTGATGTAAAAAACCATTATTCAAAATTAATATTGGTAACATTAATTCTACAGCACGGCTTCGTCTAAATTTTTTTATATTGAATATTTGTAGTGGTTTCGATATAAATCATGCCACATTAGTAAGTAATATACATCACATAGCACCCAAGTTTCGTGTAGCATCATACAATTGATAAAATAATTCAGTAGAGAAAACCAACCTCACGAAGAAATATATTTTTAATTCCCCTATGTTTTATTTTCAAGCTTATGTCATTTAAAATTACGTTGAGTATCACAAGTTACTCGGATAAGAATAGCATGAAAGAATCAACACGCGAATAACAAAATATTGTACTAATAAGGAAGGCTTTCATAGTCAACTCATCGTAAACACGCTTTATATAAAGTGCTTTATGCAAACATTTTTTAGGCAGCAACATGCATAAGTAAAACTACACACAAATCATATGTAAGTAATCATTTACATCCTCGCATTTTAGACAGAAGGGAGAACAAGATTTCATTTCATGGCCACAATACCTAAAAAATGGACATGCCACTGTTTATACTTCCGATATCATAAGTTTACATTTAAAAATATTTTGCCAAGCATTTGCTAAAATGGTATCAGGTGAATCATATTCCCAAATACCCTTTGCATAAAAAAATTCATCGAATATTGCCACCAATTTAAAAATAATTTTGGAATTGTCCTCGACATGTATATGAGAGTTTAATGTCAAACATATATAACTTAAACCTAAAAAGACATGAACCTACCATGGGAGAGGGGTGGAAATCTGTAACAGCCCGCAAATCCGTACCCCTTGAGTCAACACTATTCTACAACAAACAACTCAAGTTGCACAGAAATACGAACCATTAGGGTTTAAGAAGAAGAGGTAGAAGAAGAGAAAACAAAACCAACATCAGAATCTAACCATCGCAGCGAAATAAAATATAATAGAGAATAAATAATCTTTACTCAAAATCAAATATATCAGTTTACATATATTACATCATCAGTCACAGCTCACATCAATAACATCCAATGGGTACACAACAACTCAACAGCGGAAATATATGTATATACAAGTACGAGAATACGTATCGTCATCCAGCTCGTCTCCTGAGCTCCACAGCATCATAACCTATATTCTATAATACTCGGTCTGACCCGAGCATTACAGTTAAATAACACCCGAGTCAGTCTGGAATACCAGCGTGAGAAAAACACACCCAATTGATTATTAAAGTTCAAAAATCCTTTGAAAACAAAAGCATCTCGTAAGACCACGCCACAAATAAACATGTCGGGTTTTTACCTTACGATAGCTAAAACAATTTTCTATAGAAATCCTCTGATATTATAATAGGGTCTATATACAAATACTTATAAAATAGCCGAAATTGTTACATCTATTAAATTCCAGCTACTAGCCACAGAGTGGGTAATACAAACAAAACTCGTACAAGGCTCGTAGGAAGAATGGATTTCCAACTAATGGCTAGGCACTGGGGTACCACCTGTCACAGTACCTGGTCTAGATCAGCGTACCGAGGAGCCACCCTAACTCCCCTGCAACACAAGACCGGAACCATCCCTTACTGGACAGTCCCGAGCAAGATCACCCCGCGGTTGGGATCAGCAACCGCCCACTAAGCCGAAATAAAGGGACAACTAGACAGGGATGACCTCACCCTCCAGTGGGGGCTACCCACGAAGCCTTGCTGCATATCCCCTGATTTTCAGCCATTCCCATTTGATGAGGCTTGAGGCTAAGCGTTACCTTTGAGAACGATATCTCTTAGAATGCCCATCGTCCACCTGACGATGTTTCGCAAGCATTTATCCATACAAGTCCGTCCCAGGTCCGTACGGAACCGAAGGCACTATTCCTACTACATCCATTTTGGAAATATCCTCAGGATTAGTAGCGACTAGCCCTTGCACTTCACTGCTCCATCTTCGAATCCAAACTCGTTTTCACGAAACGTACAAATCGGATCGAAGTGGTTTTCGAGAAATAAATCTCGATCCCGGTCTCTTCGAAACGATCAACGTGTTTGTCCAATATTGATAGTCGGTTATTTAACTATCAATTATTATTCACAAACATCCATTCAACCATCCATTCAACAATAAATAATTTCCCAAATTATTTGCTACCTTCAAATTATCTTCACAGGATATATTTCTATTTTCAATCCTTTGAAAACAGTTTCAAAATCATCTTTCTTTCCAGAATCAACTTTCCCAAATATTTCCTATCTCCTCTGAAATCACCAAGCACCAAAAATAGATTTTTAAAATAATTAAAACACTTTACTTTGAAATATATATACTTTTAAAACATTTAAATTAAAACTACTTTAATAATTTGTAAAAATACATATTATGTAATAAGGTTACTTAATAAATATAAAACTAGATTTATACTTTTAAGAACATATTATTAAGTCATTCTTTAAATAATTACTACTATAATAGATTAAGAAAAAAAAATTGCTTACTTTAGAATGTAAATACTAGAAATAAGAAATTTTCCAAAATTTGCTTTTTAAAAACAACTTTTAATCTTTTAACTTACATTTAAAAATTTACTTTAAAAACGTACTTGGTTATTCAGCGAGAATTCCAACTTCAAACACTTAAATCAATTTTCCAAATTGATTTACAATTTATTTCCTTTGAAATAAATTTCATTACTTATCAGTTCATTTCGACATTCAATTAATTAGGGACTTTATTATTATCTTCAGTTTAATTTTTAAATCCTTTAGCAGAAATATACAAATTTCAGGTTATTCCCAGTTCCTTCTTTATTCTTCTTAAATAATTTAAGATCCTAAATTTAAAATAATTATTTTATTCTTTTAAACAATAACATTGAAGTTTAAGTTTTCTCTTAACTTTCTGTTTATTCATCAATTTCTTTCCACACCCATAATTTATTAATTAGCGTTTGAAAACACTAATATTCTTATCCAATTCATTTTAGTTTATTCACATTCTTTATAATTATTTTCTTAAAATTTTCTCTTTTTATTATTTCTTTCCAAAAATCCAATGCTATATAATTTGATAACTCAGAGTCCAGAATATATCCAAGCAACTATAGCATTCACTATTTCAACATAATTCATCACAGAATATCCACAAAGCATAACAGAGAATAAATAAACAATGTATATGATGAGGGACCCAGTTGGATCCCTCCAACCTGTTTTTCCCTGCATCCACAAACGTCAGCACAATATAATATACCACTTCCACAATATCATACTATATCTCATCAATTCATTCAACCATTCAAACAATTGTTTAAATTTATTCATTTTAAATTTAATTATAAACTGAGTGAGATTAACGCACCTTTGATTCTTGTTTTGCAATCCGACCCTACCCGGCTTGCTTCTATCAGATTTTGACCTTGAACAATCATTATATCATTCATTAATATTTGAAATAAATTGAACTATTAATTTCCCTTTTATAAATTTATTTAATCAATGATTTAACTTCAGACTAATAATTAATTTCACTAAATTTTATTTTTTTTTTATATTCGAATCAATTAAACAATTAAATTTCCATCTACTAATTTAATTAACTAAGAATTTGGGTTTTTAGCTAATAGTTCGATTTTAAACAAATTTTCTTTTAAATAATCTTTAATAACCATATTATTTAAATTCTAGAAAGTGAAAATATGTATTTATATTTTCTTTGCAACTATATGCGTATACTTATAAAAATAGTCAATTTAGAATTTAAATAAAAACTAAACTTATTTATTTATTTATTTTTAAAAAAAAAAAATATCCTTCTGCAACTTTAAAGTCGCATCCAAATACAATTTCTATCTCCCTCTAATAAGCCTGAATATTAACTATATTGTCTATTTCAAATCTAAATACACTTATTTAAATTAATTTAACAAATTGATACCTTACAGGAAAGGAGAAAAACTCGGCCTTTCTGACGCATCACGAACTCAGGTCATCATCGACCTTCACCTAGCTCGCGTTCCAATTCGATCGCATCGAGCAAAACCCACTTCGAGTAGAACCCTAACCTCGAACCCGTTCCCCCCTTGCGAGCTGCCGACACCAATCACGCGACCACTCTTCGCGACAATGACGAACCCAACAACGTGGCACTACACAGCCGAGCCCTAGCACAGTCAAGATCGAAGAAATTACTATCGATCCAATTGCTGCGAGAACTGAAGCCAACTCGAAGATAATATGCTGACCACTGTTGATTGGGGATGGAGTCGCCGTCGCAGTCGAGCCCTAACCGTCCCTATATTTGATCGCGATTTGTTCTGGGGTTGATTAATTAAGATGAGAAGAGGGCATGGCCTAATCTTATAAAATCAGAGAAAAAGGGTTTCGAATTTAATGTGGATTGGGTCTGGGTTGCGAACTAGGGCTTGAAAATGAGAAGGATGAACTCGAAATAAAAGAGAGGAGGGGAAAACAATTTTTTTTTTTTTTTAAGATTGAAATGTTCGGCCCTCTTGACTTTGAGGTTTCGATCCTGATAACTAAGTCTTCGGCTAGTAAATAAAAGAGCAAAGAAGCGTACACAGGAAGCTTGAGCAACTAGGTTATTATAAAATAAATTTCTAGCGCGTTTACTTAACGTATAAGCACACAACAACTCCAAACAATATGAAATTTGAAATCCGACAATAATTCAATATTACGGACCCAATGAACTGGTTTCGTCAAATTCCGAGACTGTGTCTCGGAAGGCTATTTTAAAATTCAATTTAAACGATATATTTTTAGAACTGAACCAACCACTGTTAAATTCAATTTTACAACTTCTATTATCCTATTTACTATCAATATAAATTTTACAAGCCTTCAAATTATATTCAACAGGCTTAAAATCTCAGGTTTCAACATTTTATTCAACTTCAAGTTATTTAATTCAATAATTTAATTATCAAATAAATTGTGATATTCGTAACTTAAGTTGATAATTAACCTTTAAACAATTTAAAATCAATTAATATTCCGGTTTAAAAAGGCTTGAAAATTCCGGGTCGTCACATTCCTTCCCCCTTAAAAGAATTTCGTCCCCGAAATTACTAATCAGGAAGAATGGCCCCAAACTCCCATTACTTTTCCAAAACCAAACAGCTTCAAACACTTCAACAACTTACCAACTGTTTTTTTTTATAAGAGACCCTTAACCTTTTTATTCACTTTCCAAACCTTTCCCTAGTTTGCAACAATCTATTTGCTTAACTATTCAAGTTTCAATTTAAAACCAAATTTTGAATTATCAAAATTTTCTTAAAATTTTTCTAACATCCTAAATTCCCGAAAAATTTTGCCAGCATTTCCTTTGCGCGGCTAGCTCGGTACTACTACAAAATGGCTCTACGGCCTCTCAAATCCAAAAAGAAAACAAAAAGACCAAGTGGCTCAATCCAAATCCAAATCCCAATCAAATTCCATACCAAATATAAATACATACCTTTTTGTCGGGCAATTCAATTTATCTCTTGAAATCAAATCCAATTTCTTTTCCCTTTTGTACTACCTGCATATTCTGCTTAGTACTAATATCCAATCACAATATTCCAAAACTTTTTATCCACTTTCTCACAAAATGCCAATATCTATTCATTCCAATATTGGCTTCAATTATATTGGTTGTATTAATTTCCATTTAAGACTTCACCATCCCCTCTAAAGTTTAGTTTAAGCATTTTATATGCTCCTTAAATTTATTTTCATCTACCACTTTAGTTTATATCTATTTCTATTTAACTTGATTCTTTCATTTTCATACGAACACAATTTATTTCCAACTCCAAATGTTAAATTTTATTTTTCCTTTATAACTAATTCATGTCATTATTTTAATTAGTTTCATTCACTACCTTATTTCAATTTCCAGTTTGAAATTGTTTTGTCGTTAACAACATTTTCCAAAAAATTTCAAAAATTTTCTAACTCCCAAAATTTCTGAAAATTTTTGGCAGAGTCTCCTTTGTACGGAGGAGCTTTTGCAATTTGACAAAAGAGATAAATATATATACATCGACCCACACGGTCGGAAAAACCAAAAACAGTTCATATTTCCTATTTGTATTGCGTAGGCGTACCTTATTTAGCATTTTAAGCAAGCGGCTTATTATTTTTAGCAAATAGCACAACCAAATCCAGCCACACGGCTCCCAAGTACCTGTACTTACTCAGTTTAAACTTGTAAGTGCCAAATATAAGAAGTTTAACTACATTTCACTTGTTTACAATAGTTAAAACATGTGAATTCTAACAGAAACTCATACCAAACCCTTTCCGTAAGCAATTTATACAACTTTCATACTAATTCAACTATTTTAATTAATTTACAAACCATTTTCATTCAAATTTGAATGGTTTAAAACTCAATCGCTTACACTTAATTTATTTTTAAGCAAACCGAACTCATATTTAATCCAATTATTCTCAAACTCAATTTATTCTACTCCTATCCATCCATAGCATGTTAATAAGTTCCATTTACATTCAATAACAATTTATTCTTTGCAATTTGACGAGATCTATGTGAATAAATAAGTATTTATGTTTTATAACCAATTTAAATTGATTTCACTCTATTTCCAAATTTATTCACAATCCAATTATCCTTGCTTCCATTTCGGATTTGAATACATTCACTTGTATTTCATTTATTAACCCAACTAATTCATTCAAAACCATTAACAACTTAGGTTCCATCCACATTACCAATTATACTTCTCTTTTATTTTAATCCATTCACAATCGTTTATTCAGCTCGACACATTCCATTTAAATTTCATTTACAATCCATTTATTTACATTTCATTTCAAATTTGTTTATTTCAAACTATTATATTTAGCTCGAAGACAATCTAAGCTATTTCATTCAATAACCATTTCAATTTCATTCATGATCTATCCATTTGCATTTCATTTAAAACCATTCTTATTTTTTCTTTCTTATTGACTCCAAGTTAAATGGTTTACAATTTTTTTTTTTTATTTAAGAATTTCATTCCTTTAAAAATTATCGGCAACTCACCGAATTTTATTACAATTAAAAATTTATTTTTTTCTTGATTTAAAACCAATCCAATATCATTACACTCAATTTTAAGTTGAATTCAATTCAACTCTTCTTCATTCATTTAGTTTAAGTCAATTTACTTTAATTTATTCAAATTTTATACTTAAGCTCATTCTCATTTGGCAAACAAGTTCTCTTTTCAATTTAACTAGATTCTATTTCAATCCAATCTCATTTCAAACTACATATTTATTTGATTGGTTATTATACAGTTTAACTTTTTAGATTCAGCTCATTCAATTTATTACTTGGCTCTTTTCCAAGTTATCTTCTCTTATTTGGATTTTATTTGCACACTCAAACCATTGCTATTTTAATCCATTTACATTTTTATCCGATACACCTCAATTATATTTAATATGTTAACACATTAGGCTAAATTTTCGATTTAACGGCTCAAGTTCTAATTCTATTATTCACTTTTAATTTACCATCCAATTTATTAACTCACAATTCAGCTTCATTCTCAATTACTTTCACTTCATCAACAATTTGAATCCATTTTAATTTAAAACTTGAGTTTATTCCCAAATTTCATCATAAACTCATAATTCAACTTTACTTAACTACATTGGGTTCTCAATACATATTCCATTATATAATTCATTATCTAAATAGTCTTTTCCCAACTTATATTTCAGAACTTGATTTTAAGTCTCAAAATTTCTTCATTTAAATTTGCTTAAGTTCAATTTACCTTAAAATTTTCAAGTTTTGATCTTCAGTTTATTTTTCAATTCAACAAACAATTTTTTTTATTTTGGATTTTGTATTCCATTTTCAAATTTTATAAGCCACAATTTATTATTTTATACAATTTCATTCATCATAACTTATTATTTACACTTATTTATAACTCAAGCATATTTTTATTCCATGCATTTTAATTCTTTTATATGCTATTCTGATTTATTTAACTCAATCAAACTCTTACCCAATTTATTTCTTATCCAACATATTTTCCAGTTATCCAGGTAAGAATTTAAATTTCATTCACTAATTCAATTGAATTCTCATTTCAATCCAATTTTTGCTAACTCAAATTTACTTAACTCAATTTCAACTTGATTTCGAATACAACTGGATATTTATTTCAGCCCATCCAATTAATTTCATTTTAACTCTTCACTTTAGATTTATATTCTATTATCCAACTCTTAAATTTCTTCCTGATTTAAGAATCATTTCCAAAACATTGGTTTCAAATTATTTTGAAATCTCCAACACTTCAAAATCACACTTCTCAAAAATTAAACCAATCCTGGCCTTTATTTTCAACAAATTACCTTTTGAAATTTTCAAATCAACCAGCTTTTCCTGAACAAAACAATTTGGCAGCAATCCATCACTTCGAAATTCGAAAATGAATACTGATGATGCGGCCGTCATCATCAGAATTATTTTCCAATAATCCAAGTGATTTCAATGCTATATCACTTTCAAAATCCATTTAAAACAGATTTCCTTTCAGGAACATCACCAAAACAATTGTGATATTATATATCTTCAAAACACTTCCAAAATCTCCGGGTTTTAAATCTTCGAATCCTGCTTAAATCAATTTTACTATAATTCATTTGCATAGCTTATGCTCATACCATTCCTATTTGATTATATTTCAATTTATAAATTACAATTATAATTCATATTTATAAATTTCATTTTATAATGAATTTACTTCCTTAAACTTCAATTATATTTCAATTTCTAGTTAAATTTTCGTTTAACAATGATAATACTTTAATATTATCATTCCTAACATCCAAGCAACCATATATCAGATAAATAGTTTAAGAAAACTTTTTCTTATATCAAAATATATTTTTGGGCAAAATTATTTCATTCACCCATATTTAAAACAATACCATGTCGATTGTTCTATTCAAGTGTTTAGAAACCCTTTCGATACAGTTGCGCAGACTGTGTCGACGAAGGTTCATATGCCACTCAATAAACCAATCAACGCGATATTAAAACAATTTATATTCACTAACAAATACGCACTCATATTTATTAATACGCTCAAACTCATTATAGAGTACTACGGATTCTAATTTAAATGAGCAATTCCCACCAGAGCCAAGGTTATCTCCAACCTAAGCTCTGATACCAAGTGTAACAGCCCGCAAATCCGTACCCCTTGAGTCAACACTATTCTACAACAAACAACTCAAGTTGCACAGAAATACGAACCATTAGGGTTTAAGAAGAAGAGGTAGAAGAAGAGAAAACAAAACCAACATCAGAATCTAACCATCGCAGCGAAATAAAATATAATAGAGAATAAATAATCTTTACTCAAAATCAAATATATCAGTTTACATATATTACATCATCAGTCACAGCTCACATCAATAACATCCAATGGGTACACAACAACTCAACAGCGGAAATATATGTATATACAAGTACGAGAATACGTATCGTCATCCAGCTCGTCTCCTGAGCTCCACAGCATCATAACCTGTATTCTATAATACTCGGTCTGACCCGAGCATTACAGTTAAATAACACCCGAGTCAGTCTGGAATACCAGCGTGAGAAAAACACACCCAATTGATTATTAAAGTTCAAAAATCCTTTGAAAACAAAAGCATCTCGTAAGACCACGCCACAAATAAACATGTCGGTTTTTACCTTACGATAGCTAAAACAATTTTCTATAGAAATCCTCTGATATTATAATAGGGTCTATATACAAATACTTATAAAATAGCCGAAATTGTTACATCTATTAAATTCCAGCTACTAGCCACAGAGTGGGTAATACAAACAAAACTCGTACAAGGCTCGTAGGAAGAATGGATTTCCAACTAATGGCTAGGCACTGGGGTACCACCTGTCACAGTACCTGGTCTAGATCAGCGTACCGAGGAGCCACCCTAACTCCCCTGCAACACAAGACCGGAACCATCCCTTACTGGACAGTCCCGAGCAAGATCACCCCGCGGTTGGGATCAGCAACCGCCCACTAAGCCGAAATAAAGGGACAACTAGACAGGGATGACCTCACCCTCCAGTGGGGGCTACCCACGAAGCCTTGCTGCATATCCCCTGATTTTCATCCATTCCCATTTGATGAGGCTTGAGGCTAAGCGTTACCTTTGAGAACGATATCTCTTAGAATGCCCATCGTCCACCTGACGATGTTTCGCAAGCATTCATCCATACAAGTCCGTCCCAGGTCCGTACGGAACCGAAGGCACTATTCCTACTACATCCATTTTGGAAATATCCTCAGGATTAGTAGCGACTAGCCCTTGCACTTCACTGCTCCATCTTCGAATCCAAACTCTTTTTCACGAAACGTACAAATCGGATCGAAGTGGTTTTCGAGAAATAAATCTCGATCCCGGTCTCTTCGAAACGATCAACGTGTTTGTCCAATATTGATAGTCGGTTATTTAACTATCAATTATTATTCACAAACATCCATTCAACCATCCATTCAACAATAAATAATTTCCCAAATTATTTGCTACCTTCAAATTATCTTCACAGGATATATTTCTATTTTCAATCCTTTGAAAACAGTTTCAAAATCATCTTTCTTTCCAGAATCAACTTTCCCAAATATTTCCTATCTCCTCTGAAATCACCAAGCACCAAAAATAGATTTTTAAAATAATTAAAACACTTTACTTTGAAATATATATACTTTTAAAACATTTAAATTAAAACTACTTTAATAATTTGTAAAAATACATATTATGTAATAAGGTTACTTAATAAATATAAAACTAGATTTATACTTTTAAGAACATATTATTAAGTCATTCTTTAAATAATTACTACTATAATAGATTAAGAAAAAAAAATTGCTTACTTTAGAATGTAAATACTAGAAATAAGAAATTTTCCAAAATTTGCTTTTTAAAAACAACTTTTAATCTTTTAACTTACATTTAAAAATTTACTTTAAAAACGTACTTGGTTATTCAGCGAGAATTCCAACTTCAAACACTTAAATCAATTTTCCAAATTGATTTACAATTTATTTCCTTTGAAATAAATTTCTTTACTTATCAGTTCATTTCGACATTCAATTAATTAGGGACTTTATTATTATCTTCAGTTTAATTTTTAAATCCTTTAGCAGAAATATACAAATTTCAGGTTATTCCCAGTTCCTTCTTTATTCTTCTTAAATAATTTAAGATCCTAAATTTAAAATAATTATTTTATTCTTTTAAACAATAACATTGAAGTTTAAGTTTTCTCTTAACTTTCTGTTTATTCATCAATTTCTTTCCACACCCATAATTTATTAATTAGCGTTTGAAAACACTAATATTCTTATCCAATTCATTTTAGTTTATTCACATTCTTTATAATTATTTTCTTAAAATTTTCTCTTTTTATTATTTCTTTCCAAAAATCCAATGCTATATAATTTGATAACTCAGAGTCCAGAATATATCCAAGCAACTATAGCATTCACTATTTCAACATAATTCATCACAGAATATCCACAAAGCATAACAGAGAATAAATAAACAATGTATATGATGAGGGACCCAGTTGGATCCCTCCAACCTGTTTTTCCCTGCATCCACAAACGTTAGCACAATATAATATACCACTTCCACAATATCATACTATATCTCATCAATTCATTCAACCATTCAAACAATTGTTTAAATTTATTCATTTTAAATTTAATTATAAACTGAGTGAGATTAACTCACCTTTGATTCTTGTTTTGCAATCCGACCCTACCCGGCTTGCTTCTATCAGATTTTGACCTTGAACAATCATTATATCATTCATTAATATTTGAAATAAATTGAACTATTAATTTCCCTTTTATAAATTTATTTAATCAATGATTTAACTTCAGACTAATAATTAATTTCACTAAATTTTATTTTTTTTTATATTCGAATCAATTAAACAATTAAATTTCCATCTACTAATTTAATTAACTAAGAATTTGGGTTTTTAGCTAATAGTTCGATTTTAAACAAATTTTCTTTTAAATAATCTTTAATAACCATATTATTTAAATTCTAGAAAGTGAAAATATGTATTTATATTTTCTTTGCAACTATATGCGTATACTTATAAAAATAGTCAATTTAGAATTTAAATAAAAACTAAACTTATTTATTTATTTATTTAAAAAAAAAAAAAAATATCCTTCTGCAACTTTAAAGTCGCATCCAAATACAATTTCTATCTCCCTCTAATAAGCCTGAATATTAACTATATTGTCTATTTCAAATCTAAATACACTTATTTAAATTAATTTAACAAATTGATACCTTACAGGAAAGGAGAAAAACTCGGCCTTTCTGACGCATCACGAACTCAGGTCATCATCGACCTTCACCTAGCTCGCGTTCCAATTCGATCGCATCGAGCAAAACCCACTTCGAGTAGAACCCTAACCTCGAACCCGTTCCCCCCTTGCGAGCTGCCGACACCAATCACGCGACCACTCTTCGCGACAATGACGAACCCAACAACGTGGCACTACACAGCCGAGCCCTAGCACAGTCAAGATCGAAGAAATTACTATCGATCCAATTGCTGCGAGAACTGAAGCCAACTCGAAGATAATATGCTGACCACTGTTGATTGGGGATGGAGTCGCCGTCGCAGTCGAGCCCTAACCGTCCCTATATTTGATCGCGATTTGTTCTGGGGTTGATTAATTAAGATGAGAAGAGGGCATGGCCTAATCTTATAAAATCAGAGAAAAAGGGTTTCGAATTTAATGTGGATTGGGTCTGGGTTGCGAACTAGGGCTTGAAAATGAGAAGGATGAACTCGAAATAAAAGAGAGGAGGGGAAAACAATTTTTTTTTTTTTTTTAAGATTGAAATGTTCGGCCCTCTTGACTTTGAGGTTTCGATCCTGATAACTAAGTCTTCGGCTAGTAAATAAAAGAGCAAAGAAGCGTACACAGGAAGCTTGAGCAACTAGGTTATTATAAAATAAATTTCTAGCGCGTTTACTTAACGTATAAGCACACAACAACTCCAAACAATATGAAATTTGAAATCCGACAATAATTCAATATTACGGACCCAATGGAACTGGTTTCGTCAAATTCCGAGACTGTGTCTCGGAAGGCTATTTTAAAATTCAATTTAAACGATATATTTTTAGAACTGAACCAACCACTGTTAAATTCAATTTTACAACTTCTATTATCCTATTTACTATCAATATAAATTTTACAAGCCTTCAAATTATATTCAACAGGCTTAAAATCTTAGGTTTCAACATTTTATTCAACTTCAAGTTATTTAATTCAATAATTTAATTATCAAATAAATTGTGATATTCGTAACTTAAGTTGATAATTAACCTTTAAACAATTTAAAATCAATTAATATTCCGGTTTAAGAAGGCTTGAAAATTCCGGGTCGTCACAAAATCGACAACAGAGTACCATTAAAGCTAACAGCTTCATGTAGATGATAAGCATTGCTTTTGTCTATTAAAGCATCCAGTCAGTTTACCCAGTCAAAGGCATAAACTAATTTTAGTTGATACAACATCCTGATTATGGAACAGTTAAAGAAAATGTCCATAGAATAATCAACAACAAATCATTAACTCAGAAAGAGTAGGAACATCATATCACATATACATCACAGACACAATATTAGAACTACGTGTTAAAGAAGGGAAGCAGAAATCAATGTGTAGATTGAACAACTTAAAACATGAGATCAAAACTTAAATTAAATTTTCGAGCTAATGTAAGTAATTAAAATGAACCAAATTGCCTATCATACTTTGCAATGTAGTCATAGAATGACATGATCCACAAAATGAGCATAGTCACAAAATCACAGTGTTTTCTTCCCATCAAACCTTAATTCTCATATTCAACAAAAAATCTCAAACAATTTGGACGTAGAAAGTTTAGTTTGATATTAATGTGTTGAATAAATAAAGAGTTTTATATCACAAAATCATTTATAATACAAGCACGCATACTGATTTAGCGTTAAAAAGAAAAGTGCGCCTTCTTATGATCAACGCTATAGTTTTGAGCATGATATATTCACATTCTTGAATTTAGATGTGAAATAAGGATGTTATTGCATAGCAGTAACATCATACATGGACTCATGTATGCGCAACATACCAAATGAAATAAATAATGATGAATGAATTAAATATAGACAGATTGTGGGAAAGAAAAGAAATCACAAACATCAAGCCAACACCGGATAGCCAAAGTTGGGGGAAATGTTCGCCTACTTGAATTTTCGCCAGAATTTGGTCCAAAGGTATGAAGGATAAGAGTATGTAGGGAGGCCGAAATATCGAGGAAGTTAGGATGAGGAGGAAAATGAGTGGAAGCAGGAGCAGAAAGTTGAGTGGTTTTGAGGTCATGTGATAGCCCATTATTTATTATTATTTTGTAAAAAACTAAAAGCAATCCTTGAACGGGTATTAGTTTGAAATGGGACGTCCTCATGACACATGTGTCTCGTCTATTAGTCAAATTTTAATCCCCAAATACATGCGAAAGTTCTGTCATATTTTCCTCCTCTCAAACTGCTCTTATTTCGATTTTCGTTCCTATTAAAATACGCTACAAAATCCAAAATTTTGCGCAGATCTGTAACTCATCCCAAACCCTAGCTGCTGAAATCAATTCACAGACCTAATCGATACTCGTCTTCATCTCCGATAGCTAGCCTCCTCAGTTCCTCACACCGCCAGCAGTGTCAGAGAAATCGCAGCCACCTCCTCACGTTCGTCTTCATCTTCGATACTTGTCTTCATCCTCGATCATCGTCTTCAATCGAAGGAACAACCGACGGCAACGTTTGGTTTTTCAGATAAGAATTTCGATTTGGGGTTGTGAGGTTGAGATCAACCATCAATTTGGGCCAAATCAAGATCAAGGCTGTTGCGTGGAGGGATCGCGAGATTGTTAATTGTGAGTGTGATTCGAGTTCAGGTATTAAAAAATGCTTTTGAACTTTAAGATTTATTTGCATTTTTTCTAAATTTTATTGGTTTGATTTATTTTCGGCTGGATGGAAATTGTTATGATTTTTTAGATGTTTCTTCTTCTTCTTAATCTCATTATGTTCTGCTACTAATTAACCATGTTAAAAAAATACACATACTGATCATAATATTTACTAATTTCACAACAACATTAAATAATTGAAAAAAAATTATATAATTAATAACAGTAGCAATATATCTACAACTTTTATTAAAGGCAGGTGCCATATTGATCCGAAATTTGTGCATTTCTAAAAAGAAATTGTTTTCTATCACTGTTTTCTCTCATTCCTACTTGGGGGCTTCTAAGAGGTTGAAGGATACGATGTCTACCATCAAATTGATATATAAAATGATGAAACTATTTCACTGAAAGTCAACAAAGAGATAAGTTAGATATTAGATGATTTAAAGTCAAAACTGAAAAGTATGAACATAAGTCTAATATGAACTCGTCAATCATTCTACATAAATGATGAATGAGGTTCAGCTGTCATGGTCAACTTTGATTAAGTTAACATCTCCTTCATCAGTTCCAGTGTAATTGCTACCCTTCACTGGTTTTCACGGTATGTTCACTCGATCAACTATTACCTGGCTCCAGATCATTTTTTGTGCAATAAATTAGTACCAAATGCACTGAAATGACAGTGTGAAACTTTGAAAAGCTTTTATACATACCTCATCATCATTCATGTTTAATATGTTATTTCAGGGGGAATGATATATAAAGTCCTCTTTTTTCTCACTTATCCAACGCCCCTGCTTTTCGTTTACAGCAATTAAGCGCGCTTGTGCATGCATGTAAGTATGTGTGTATGAACGATTAAAAAATTGAAAGTGCATTTACTAGTGCCCTATTTCAACTGCCATCCATGTGAGATTAAATAATCATAAAATCAAGTAAGCTGTGCCTAATATGTTACTATTAACTAGTTAAACCTGCAACAATGAAAGAAAGAATTCAAAAACCAACAGTATATACCGTAGTCTATAAACAAACTATACATATTGTCAGTATGCTTCTAAACCTTTTAAAATTACAAGTTATTTTAAATGCATTATGCAATTTGTCATTAGTAACGTTCAAGAAAGTGCTTGTATAGAGGTAAGCCCTCTCATGAGTTCATAGGTCTTTTGCTTTTGAGCCCTAAGACGTCAATGAAATTTAAAGAAAAATAAGAATAAGGATGAAACCCATATATGGTGATCTTTTTGTAATTGCAAAATTTTGTCTGTTATCCATAAGGAAATGATCTGGAGTAGGGACATATTATCATTTTATAGTCTTTTTAGCTTTTGTTCTTCCAACGTCATTATCGTTCAAGCATATTCTTAGAAAACTATAAATTTGGGATTTTTAGTCATTCAAATCTTTATCACGCTCTTAGTAAAGTTTGGTGATGCATAATACTCTCCATACTATATTATACACTTGTGTCTATAGTAGCTTTGATTTGTTCAAAATTAAGTGAGATTTTAAATTTGGAAAGTGAAATTTAAAACATTCTTTTTATGAACATCCTCTCGTATGCTTATACATGCATTATCACCTTGACCAACCTTTTAGTTGTATTTATATATGACATATTCTTAGGTTTTTTGTGTATAAATGTCAAGATTTGTTAATATTATTTGCCAAATTTTAATTGTGTCAACTAGCGTAAAACATAATACTACTGTAAAAATGTATATATAGAAATATTAGATGACAACGAGCGATAATATCAAAGACGAGGCAAAATGTTACAACCCCAGTGTATGTCATGCTTCAACTAAAAAACTAGAATTTGATGAACCCCAAAAAAGTCCAAGTAGAATCTTTGACAATGTAGGCGATATATACATAATTACATAAAATCATTGGAAACATTAAAGGTAATGGAAAATCCCCTTATTTAAAGGTGAATACATTACGTCATATTGATGAAAGAGACTACTTTCGAAAGCAATGAAGTACCGCTTGATCATTCAAAAAATGAAAAATGCTACATGAATGAAAAAGAATGAGATGAAGGAAAGGACATATTGATGCTCAAAGTCTTTCACATATGAAACTTCCACACTTAGGTGCATTACTAGTTTTCTAGATGGCAGGTTATCGACGTAAGATAATTTACAATCCATCGGTATCTCATTCTGAATGAGAAAGTGTTCTTTTGCAGATCTATATTTGTGATAACCTGAATTTTAGAGTATTTGTTAATTGTTAATCAACGAGGTTAACTAATAAAAATATTGAATTATAGATTTAACAAATAATTCTGATAATAAATAGTTATACCAGGATTGTAATTCAAATTTGAAACATGAATTTAAGATTTAAATAAATGCCTTATTAAATAATTTGGATTTTTTTAAAGAATAATTTGTGTAGATAATTTATTTAATGTATAATTGATTAATAACATTTTCTGTAAATATTGTGTATAAAATTTAATTGTTTTTAAAAAAAAGATAATTGTTTATTTTAAGTATGATAGTTTAGATAGAATTTAACCGAAGTTTTATTTTTGTTTTCTTCATAAGTGATTAAATTAAAATGATTATAAATGTATAAAAATAAATGTTTTAGACTTTAAATTACATTAATAAGAAAATATATTTGTGTTATAATTAGTTTTAGAATATTTTCTTTTAAAAGTAAATTTATATTTACATATGTAAAATTTTATTTATTAAGAGAATATATTTAATAAGGATATAAAAGAGATATTTAACATACAAAATACAAATGTAAGTAGATTAATAAGTATAAATGACAAATGTTAGTAATAAAACATGTGTCAATCCTCTCTTTATATTTAAAATCAAGAAGATAAATAACTATAGTTTATACATATAATTTGAGCATAATATCTAAATTTTTATAAAGCATAAGTAATATATATATGTAAAACATAGATTAATGAAATCATAAATATAATTATAAACTTAAGAAATTATTTATAACTTGTAGTAACATGTGTTATTCACTAAAGTCTTGCATTTGACATTTGTAGAGAGGATAACATGTGTAAGAATTTGAAAACATGCAAATTTACACTTGGCTAAATATGATTTTCTTCTTTAAAAAAAAATAGCAGTTTTCTTCTAATTTGAACTAGGCTATGTAAGAATTAAAGTTTCAGCAAAACAAAAATCCAAACCACTTTTTCTAAAGAAATATGAAAACAAAATCTTCAGCTTGGAATTCTTACAACAATTCGAAATCATCCCTCAAAACTGGCAATGTAAATCAAAAATCTGTAGCCTATTTACAGAATTTCAACATTTCTCAACCTGTAATCAAAATCAAAAGCCAGCAGACCATTCTTTTTATGATCAACCAAAATCCTGTCAACGTTTTCTTTTCGAAGCTAAAGCATGCAAAGCGAGTTTAAAATAAATAAATCTGAGCATCTTTTTCAAAACTGAAATTTGTCAAAAGCCTGCATACATTTTCATCTCTGTTTTGGATCTGAGCCATCTTCAAAATCAAATGTCGGTATTCTTCAACCTGGATTCAAGAGCAAGTTGATCAAATCTTAAATTATCTCAGCAATTCTTGATTTCCAGTTTTCAAATCAAAGCAGTCAAGGCTTCAAGGTTCAATCCAGTTCTCTAGTTCCCTGTCTTCTAAAAAACAAAGCTGTGTTCATTATTAAATGTGAGTACTCTAACCTATTTTCCTCTGATTTGGATTGAAGTGCTTGTGAATAACATCACCATTTAAATGTCTAAATATAAGATTCTTTGGAATGCCATCTCTGAAAAATAAGTTTGATTGATGAGTGTGTTTTTGAGTAAATCCCTGTGTGTCATATGGGTGTGTGCATTGCTGTGAATTTGTAATTCATCTTATTTTGGGTTATAGGATCAAGATCAACTCAAATACCATCTGCTCATGATCCAATCTTTGTTAGAACATGTGTTTTGATCAAAGTATGATTGATATACCATAGAATTTAGTTTAAAATTTTTGTCTGAAATAAACATGAGTTTGTATTTCACCTGGAAAACAAAAACAACAATGCAACTTTAAAACAAGTCAAGATTTGATTATCATGATTAATGAATTCAGGGTTATAAATTGAATACCTAAACTAAGACATGTTTTTTTAAAACTAAAATCATAATTTTTAGTTTAAGAATGTAAGAGCAGTTTGGGTATGTCTAAATTTTGTAGTTTGGGTCTTTTCTGGTGATCTCTATGGTTAGGGAGGTCGCGGTCACCTTTGAAGGTAGAGGAAGGAACGGAGGGTATTCTAAAAATATTGGATAGATGATCAATGTACGGTGGCGACTGCGATAAATCGATGAAGTGGGTAACCCTAGTTTTAGGCATGGCCAAGTTTAGGGGGTCGCGTGGGCTCCTCTGATGCACTGAGTTCATCGAAACTTCGGCAATCTACAGCCAGGACGTCGGCGAAACGGTGGCTGGAGCTCCTGATTTTATGGTGGCCGGAGGAGTGAGTATGAGGCAATTTTCAGGTGATGTGGGGGAAACCGTGTTCTGGTTTCAGATGGTTTGTGCGGCTCGATTTTGTTCTCGAACTTAAATCAATGGGATTGGAGTTTTTATGGTCTAAGGTTGTGGTGGTCGACCTGTGGGAATCATCAACGTTGATCGGAGTTGGCGGCATCAACGGTTCATGTGCCCCACTGGTATTGTGTCAGTAATTTGTTGGGAAGATAGGTACTCGAGTTTCTCGAGTAGGTTGTATGAGTTGCTCGAAGTCCAGAGAGGAACGACTCGAAGTGATGAAGGAAGGTGTATGTTACTCGGGGCAGACGTGGGGTATTTTGTGTTTGTCTCGAGTTTACACAAGTATTGAGTTTTGTTGTTGTAACCTGTTCTTAGGTTTTGTTTTTAACAAAGTAATTCACAAGCTAGAGTTAAACAATTTATGATAAAAAGAGAAGAGGGAAAATGGGCCGCGTTTGGGCCTGAATGAAATTTTATAAGGTATGAAAAAGAAATTAAGGTGAAAAAAAAGAAAAGAAAAAAAAAGAAAAGAAAAAGAAGAAAAGAAACAAGCATTCAGAGCTTGTTCTTAAACCAGTTTCATGTAATTAAAATTACAAGGTCAAATATTGTTGGAATCAAATTGCTGATGGGAAATAATAATACTATATCAAGTTGTTTGATTTAAATTAATCCTTGAATTCAAAAATAAAAATAAAAACAAAATAAAATAAAAGTTAAGCTTACAATTAGTCAAAGAAGTGATTTCCTACAACTTAATTTCAAACATTTAAATAATTTTACATGACAATTAAGTAAATAATTAAGATTATGGGTTAATCTTAGATTAATTAAAAACTTAAGTAGTTCGGGATTTTTTTTAATTTAATTAGTAATTAAAGATAATTAAATTATGGGATTGTTTAAGTATGACTACTTAATTAAGTGATTAAGGGTTTAATTACCTAATGTATATAATTAAATTATTGTGATTAGTCAAGTTAGTTAATTGTTTTAATTAATTAAGATATTCACATGATGGTTTGTTAAAATATGATCACTGAATGTCAGTGGGAAGGAGTAATTACCTAGTAAAGTAATTATTGAATAATTATTTTAAGATTAATTATTAAATATAAATAATAATTAATCAAGAAAAAAAATTAAGGAGCATTAATTAATATAATTGATGATGTAATTAAAGGTTGATTAATTAAGATTAATTAATCAACAATAAGTGATTAAAGAGTAATTGATTAATACATTAATCAATGACTAATGTAATTAAACTATAATTTATCAAGGATGAATAATGGAAATGGAAAATTAGTGGATCATTAATTAATTGGGTTATCATTAATTAATGATTAGTAAGCAGGACTTAGAAGTAAATGAAGAATTAATTTAATTTATTGGTGGTAAATTAAATTAATTACAGAAGATATGGTTGATAAATCTTGCTTATGAATGATTGAATGATATAGATACTTAGATTAGTTGACATCTCTGCTAGGTTATATGAGATGCTATGTGATATGATATGTTTTGCTTAAACTGCATGAATATGGATATCTATCAATGGAAAATTATTGTGTAAAGATGACACTGTATTTAAAGTTTGAATTATATCTCATCTGAATAGCTTGGGTTAATATGATGGTATTGAATTCGAAGAGACCGAAGTCGGGTATTAGTGGATACCCGAGACCACTTCGATTCCTTATAGATTGATATGTGGAACTATAGGTTGATATGGAATGATTTAAGTAAAATGGACCATTTAATCTAAGTTTTGGCACGTAGATATTGACGTGTGAAATAAGTAATGTCTATAATAACTTGTGAAGTTAAAATTGATATAAGTTACCTCGGGTTTATTTAAGTTGTATGTTTTGTATTCCATGTTAGATGGGTTTACTAACGCTGGTTTCCAGCCTGACCCGGGTGTTACTTTGAGGTAATGCTCGGGTCAGACCGAGTATTACAGACTTGCAGGTAAGGACGTTCTGGAGCTCAGGTGGAGAGCTGAAGGACGGGAACGTATAGAGTATTTATTCGCTGTGATATATATTGTTATTTATATGGGACAAGTTATTTTAAATTGTCCAGTGTTGTGAAATTGTTGTAACTCTGATGTAAAATGTAAATATACTGATACAGTTCCGCTTTGTAAACTTTATTTATTTGCTATTATAATTTATCCGCTGTGAATGTGAGATTGTGTGTTTCTTTTCTGTTCTTCTTCTTCTTTTCACTAACTATCTGGAAATTTCGGGATCGGAATTTCTGGGTCGTTACATTTGGTATCAGAGCTGAAGGTTAAGCGAGAACCTTGGCTCTGGTGGGATTACTCATTAAGGATAGGGTAAGTGGTACCCTAGAATGAGTTGAGAGTGTGTGTGTGTGTGTCTATATATATATATGAGAGCGTACTTGTTATTTTCTTATATAAAGGTTTTTAAATGATTTCAAAAGTAAATGAATCATATATAAGAAATAGATTATCTGTTATATTTAGGAAATTGGTTGTAGTATTAATTAAATTTAAAGTAATAGTAAGAATTAAGTGGTAATAGAATTACAACCAAATTGAAATTAAATTAAAGACAAGTTTGAAATGGATTCAAACTGGAATTAAATCTTGAAATTGGGAAAGGGTTCAGGATAATCAATTAATGGATAATAATTGAAAATGATAAATTAAGAGGAAGTTACTTGTTGAAGTAACTAGAGGCAAGTAATTTAAAGGACAATTACTAAATGAAGGTAATTAAGAAATAAGTTAATTACCAAATGTGATTAATTAGAATTAATTAATGACGTAATTAATTTAAAGAAATAATAAATAATATTATTTAATGCATTTGAATGAAATCATCCTATTTCAAACAAGAGTTGTTTGAAATTTTAAAGGAATTTGTTTAAATTAAAAACCAAAGGTGGTTTAAAATTTTAAAGTGTAACTTGGTATGTAGGAGAAATTAATATGTATATATGTGTATATACATAATATCAAAGTTGGTTTGAAATAAACTCTTAATATTGAGTTTTGAATTTGGAATAAGATGTGATACCCAAAATGATAAGCTTTTGAACTTAATTAGTGGGAAGATTATTTATGGGAAGTTCAAAATATGAAATGGAAGTTCAAATTGGGTAAGGTTGACTGGATTAAGTGAATTGAGTTAACTTGGGAAAAGTTAAATATGTAGGGATGTTCAACCTGATTTGTAAATTTCAAGATGAAATTAAGATTTAACTTGGAAAGTTAAATGGTTGATTTGAATTAGGGAGTTTGAGTGATCTCAAATTGGGTTTGAGATCTGGAAATTGTAAATTGATGGATGTTTTAAGATGAATTAGATGATATTATCCTATTGTTATTAATCTTTAAAATGTGAATTGGATTTTGTTTAAATGAATGAGAGATGGAGTATGGTAATCCATCGTTGGGATAAAAAGGTAAATTGATTTAAAGGAATTAAATAAACAATTGAAGTATCAACTCGAATTTATGTAATTCGAGATGGTTCATAGTGAACTGGAATTTGAAGTTGGTTCAAATTGAATTTGATTTGAATTAATTGAAATGGTGATTAAAGATGTATGAGTATAAGATTCAAATGAAAAATTTGAATTGGATTAATTTGAAACGATTTGAAATTGAATTGGGTTCAATTTGAAATTAGTCCGAATTGATTCGAATAATTTGGGAATGGAGTTGAAATTGAAATTTATTTGAATTAGTAGAATTTTGAGATCAAGGTTGAATAAAGTTAAATTTTGGAAAGAAACTGAGGTTAATTTAACTTGAATTGGGGTTAAATCAATTTCAGTGGAAATTGAAGTTATTTAAATTAGAATTGGGTCAATTTAAATGGAAGAGGAAATTTAAATTGAATTGATTAAAAATGGAGATTGGGAAGTGAACAGTTGTGACTCTGGACTATTTTTAATACAAATTGTTTTAATATAAACCTATTTTTCCAAGCTATTCATTATATATACAACCTTTCTTTTAAAAGCCAAACTATCTTATACTTTTTTTACAATTATTTTTGAAACCATTTAACAATTTTTCAACTGTGTTGTAAACTAATTATTATATTTCAACTATTTTAAAAATTAATTACTATCCTACTATTATTTTGCAATTATTTAAAATTTCTATAATTATTTGACTATTTTCCAACTATTTTACAACTATCTAACTATTTTACACCTATTTTACAAACTAGTTATTATTTTCCAACTACTTATCTATTTTTAAATAATTCAAGCTATTTTCTAAATAAACTGGTCGGAGTTCAAACTGTTATTGGTTAAATACCCGATCAAGATAAGAATAGAGGTGATAATCCAAATGGATTGAAGCAATTGTGAGTAAGTGAATGAAAATTAATGTGAATGTGAATAGTAATGAATTGATTTGGCTAATAACCAATAAAGATAAATACGTAAAGTGTATGTATGTTATTCTATTCGCATAGTGATTTGATCCAGATTCGAGCACAAAATTTCGAGATAGTTATATCGATCCGAGAGGGATTTTTCACTCGATTTTCGACGGCGAACTTGGATATGGATTGTTGATTGGTTCTGGATGTTCTCTATTATAGTTATGACTATGCAAGGAGAATGACGGTTTCTGATCAAGAAACCAGATCTGTGTCCGCACTAGAAAGTCGGGTGGACGATACTAGTTCGGAAGTGAAATTGTGTGATTGAGTGAGCGATCAGATTGGTATAGCGTACGGATGATATGTATACATCGTACGGATTTGAATGAAAATGATATTGAAAAGAGTAATCAAATTTGAATATCTAATTTTGAGTAAACAAAGTTAAATATCTTTGTTTTATAAAATGAATCTTCCCTAGTTGAATCTTTTGCCAGAAGAAAAGGATTTTTGAAAATGTTTGAAGTATAAAAGGAGTTTTATACAAGTTTGAAATGATCCTTAGTTTTAAAAACTATATATATCTGTATATATATAAAGGATCTTATGAGGATTTTGGAAAAATGTTTTGGGAATCTATGGATTTGGAAAGGATTTTTATTTTTGGGTAAAATCAATATTGAATTTGGAAAGCCGAGTTTGAGAATTATCGATTTTTGGATAATCGATTTTGTCTAAAGGAGCTTTGTATGAGATCATACTAGGTGTATGATTTAAAGATACTATATATGTATAGTATAAAATGTTTTGACGATGGCTCTGGGGAAAAAGGCGCTCCCTTGAAATGAACTTCTCAGGAGTACCACCGGGTGGTGCTGCCTTGAGCCCCAAGGGGGTTTCTAAAGTTGATCCTGTGAGGAGTCCAGACAAAACTAGTTCCTGAGTATTAAGAGTAGGGTATACCATAGCGAAAGTTGTGTGTGCCGCTGAGAGCCAACAGTTACATGGACTTTTGCTGTGACGGCAACGTAACCCTGGATGTAACTGTGATCTGTTGTGTGGGTGTAACGACTGCGGTTTTTCGTCCATGAAAACCGACATTAATACGTCCACGGTATCAACTACCGAGCAATCGTAGGCCGGAAAATCGTACCGTTAGTGTTTAAGAAAAAGAAAGAGGTAGAAGAAGAGAGAAAAAGATAGAATAGAAAAGAAAGAAATAACAGGACAACATCAGAATCTCACAATTCGCAGCGGAACAACATATAATAAATAAATGAATAATCTTTAAACAAAGAACAATATCAGTTATTACATTACATCATATTACATTACATCACATCATCAGGGTGTACAACAACAAACAAACAGCGGAAAGAAATACTATATACAAGTAATACGCCATGCCATCCAGCTTGCCTCCAGCAACTCCTGAATATCCTAATAAACCTTAACTCTTGACTGCCCGTGTGGAAATTGGTGGGCACCCAGAGTTTAGGAAGGAAAACAATAAACTCCGAGTCAGTCATGTGACTGGTGTGAGAACTAAAACAGTTTATTTATCTTTAAAATCAAAATAGAGGAATATTTTTAAAGTCAATTCGCAATGTTTTTAAAAATGAGACTACCATAAGGCCTCCCGCACACACACAATGCAAACGCAGAATCGGAGGAGATTTCTCCTTATGATAGTCAAAGATGCTTGATACGCATTTAAAAGAAACATTTGATATTATTACTAGTGCATAGTGTAGAAAAAATCATTTCGAAAATAAAGATATAAATCTTAGCCAGCATAGGCATTCCGCACTTATGCCTACTATAGCTACCATCCAAACAGTGGGGCGCCACCATGAGTGAATGATAGGTTCTACAACTAAAACCGTACAAGACCGTATTGTTTCTTTGGATTTCCAACAAATGGTCAGGCCAAGGAACTTCCCATTGCCACATGGAAACGCCTCTGGAATGACGTCCCGAGAACCAAACCAGATCTCTGCCAACACAAGGCCGGGTTACCCCTAACTGGGTAACTACTGACACGAATATGTCATCCCCCGATCGTAACCGATCTATCCGAGGATCCTCGATTTCCAACAACCACATAAGAATAATAATGCAGTAACCACATAGGCTAAGTATCTGGGCTCCATTCCATGATACCACCTCTATCCAGAAGGAATGGCATACACTAAAGGGGCGCTACCCCCTAATAACCTTGCTGCATCCTTCCTGTTTTGACCATTTCCGGGGTGTGAGGTCCGACGAAGTCTCGTCCACAAAGCAACGCTTTATAGAAAAGCTGTGCTTTGGGTCAACAAATGATCATAGAAATGATCACTAAGATAAACGATCAATCAATGATCATATCACAACTGATCAATCAATGATCATTTCACAGCAACACTCAGCATGCCACACTACCAAATTAGGAGTATATCACTAATAACCTTTAACTATATAACCTTTGAGCTCGTACGTCTCAGAGAAGGGTGTTAAGCTAAGAGAATAAATTCTCCGCCACCAACAGAAATATATTTGAAAGAAATCAGCTTTATATCTGAACTTGTAATGTCAGACATACAATCCATACAAGTCTGTTCCAGGCTCGAACAGAACCGAAGGCACTTACAAAGAAGTCCTTGCAATCCGGATATTCACTAATCACAACCGGACTTCCCGTCACTAAGGGTGATAAAACCTCTATATCGGAGATCAGCCGATGTAGAGTAACTCGATGGTAATCCTTCCATTTTCACAAATATCCGGTCTTCAACACCGGCCATCAAATGCAATCCATAACGGTGTATCACATATTCGGAATGGGTTATACGACCCCAAGGTCCTTTCCCGGCTAACCCGAATAGTGAGCGCTTATTCAAAAATAAGTGTGGCATTCAAATTCAAACAAATCTCAACAAATACCTATTTAAAGGTAAATATTGATAGTCGGATTATTTAACTATCAATAGGCGTGTTCAACATCACCAAATCCAAATAATTTCACAAATTATTTACTTTCCAAAATATCTTTACTAGATATAAAATTTCCCACACTTCAAACATTTGAAAACAATTTTTCAAATCACTTTTCCTTACACGGAAATACTTTCAGTTCAAAATGGTTCATTTAAACCAATTTAAATAAATCCCTATCGATTTACTTTATATTTACGTTCCAAATCCGTAAATTTATTCCCACACTTTAAAAATAAATCAACATTTATTTTTAAACTAATTCCCCTTTCTTTTATAAATTCCATAGTGAATTTATTATCCCAAAATATCTATGATGTACGATTTTCAATCGATTTTCAATATTCACTTTCAATTTATCTTACAAGGATAAATTCTAAAACGTTCATTTCACATTGGAAAAATAATTCCATACTTATTTAATAATAAATACATCACAAATTTATTTATTTTCAACATTTGAAAATATTCGATATACTTAAATCAAAATTTAGTATATATTTCATTCCTTAAGGAAATCATTCTCTTAACACATTTATTTGGGTCAAAAACGAATGTTGTGTAAAACATCGTTACGACGACCCAAAATCACTAGTATAAGGATTCAAAGTTTAAATAGATATATAAATCCCAATACTATACAAAACATTTCCTTTCGGAAACCATTTACTATAACAACAGTGTTATAGTCCACCATTTCCTTCTTTCTCGAAAACGTCTATTTCAACAATAAATGTCGAAATCTATGTTTTCGATGTTTACACCTTTTAAAACATCGTTAAAGCGATTAACTTCAATTTATAATATTCATTTTCCCAAGCATACCCATTTTATTTATAATGTATTCACTGTCCAAAATCGTGAATATACTTCCTTAACCAATTTCAACATTAAATTTATCAAATTCCATTGATTTCGAATTTATAAACAATGTCTATAAATTCCATTTCTATTTATAAACTTAGATTCATAAATCTCCTTTATTAATCCAATTCAATCTATATATCTCAAATATATACCAGCAATCCATATTATAAGCGAAATACTTATAATTTATTTATTTACAAAATCGTTCTTTTAAACTTCACAAATTATAAATCTTATAAATTCTCATTCACTTATGAATCCATTATACTTCATTTAACACTTATAAAAAACTTCGTTTTATAATTCCAATATTTTTAATTTATAAATATCCATTTTATAAATCTTTTACAAAAATTGTTTGTAATAGTCCAAAAATTCCAATTTAAACCAATTTATAAATAAATTAACTATTTATTTCCAAAAATCTCATTTCGGTTATAGTTCTCAAAAATCTTAATTTTTATAACATAAAAATTTATAACGTTTTAATTATTTAAAATGAATCAATTCAAAATTTAATAAAACGTATACTTTCAAAGATTACTTTAAAAATTCTTTTAAAATCAAAATCGTTATTTTTAAACTTCAAAAATGGATTTGATGATGCAACAGCACCAAATAGTCAATCACGACATCCAAATATCATATATCGATATGATAATCAACAAATATCACAATTTCTGAAAATAAATCAATACAGTTGAGGAATCCGGTTGGATCCCTCCAACCTGTTTCCCTGCATCCAAAGATGTTAGCACAATACTAATTCCGCTCCAGTACGGAATTATCGCGGTATATGGGATTTATAAAGTATTATCCGCTAAATAGACGGCGCAATAGGGTCTCATCCGCTATACAATGCGGGAAATCAACTCCAAGTACATAAATAATACCAATTTCACTATTTATGAAATATTCGCGGTATATGTTTTTAATAAATAACCTCCGCTTACTAACGACGCATAATGTCTATTTTAACAATCGATAGATAACCATCATCATTCAAACATACAATCAAGCAATTTTAAATCTAACTATTTAAAATTAAAATCGAAACCGGTTCGATTGAGTGAGAAGTTCTCACCTTGATTTCAATTTCGTTTTCAGCTTTTATTTCAAATAAAATTAAACACGCGTTTAATTTTATTCAAAATTCCCACTAACTCCAAACGACTCCAATCTAATTGCATCGCGTAGTGCTCGTCCATACGATTCGAACGCAACTGGTTTCGTACGTTTTTGACCTCGTATGAAAAAGATACGAATTTTAGAAGTTACACGAATTTATATTTAAAATTTTACAACATATATTTTATTTTATTTTACAACCCTAACACCACAGCCCTTGGATCCAAGCCCTGCAGATCGTGGCCATCCCCTTCATCTTCTTCCCCCGCCCAGATCCCGTTCGTTCTCCAAACCCATAGCCGTCATCATTCACGCGAATTATTCTCCCTCCTTGTCGATTGTGATGACGATCAACCACCACGATTCAAAAGCTCGCCACGTGCCCTAACTTCGGCCGCAACCCTGTAAAGCTCGGCCCCCCCTCCTCATTGAAAAACGTGCCAAAACCATGAAGAACGCGAGCCAATTTCTCCCACTACGCTGCTCTAAAATCCATCATCTCCGTATGGATTGAATGCTCTCTCCATGCTCTCCATCTTTGTAGTTGAGCATTTGTCGTGATTGTTTATGGATTGAGAGTGATTGAGGGGAGAAGAATCATGTGTTTCTGGCCTTTGGAACCATATATGGCGGCTAGGGTTATAAAACCCTAATTTTATTTTATTTTTATTTTTGTGAAGAAAGGGGGGCTATTTATAGAAAACATCGAACACTATTCATTCCGGAATTTCCAAGCTCCGATTTACGCATGGTGACCGGCGTTTCTAGGGTTTATCCCACGTTCCAGACACAATGGAATAGGTTTCGGAAGCTAATTCGATCATCTGTGCGAGTTATGGCAACAAACGTTCAATTTAAAATTAAACCGATTAACCGATTTTCTAAGCGTTTTGGTTTGCCCCGGACAAACGGTAAATCCGATTGACATGAAATTTGAAACCTTATAATAATATCACATTAGGGATCCGATGAAATTAGTTTTGTCGAAATCCGAGACTGTTTGAAAAATGGCTATTTTAACTCGCCAATTTAAATATTAAAAATAATTTCGATGCGTTTCGAGCTGCCACGATCAAACGAAAACTCCGATTGCTACGAAAATTGAAATCCGGTAATAACAAATTATTACGGATCCAATGGAACTAGTTTCGTCCAATTCTGAGACTGTTCAAAAATTGGCTATTTTACAGTCGATAATTAAATATTAAAATATTCAATTTTCACAAATTAACTTTTAATTCGATTTTAAAAGTTCTAAAATATCTTTCTACCTCCAATATGATAAAATAAAATTTTACGAATCATTTTCAATCATATTAAACTCGATTTTCAATTATTTCCATAATTTAACATATTAAATTATCGATTTAATTATTCAATTAAATCCAATTATTCGAAATAAAATTTATTCGACTTATAAATTTCACTTATTAATATTTAAAATTGATTAAATATACAAATTTAAATTAATAAAAATCCTGGGTCGTTACATATTTCCCCCTTTAGAAGAATTTCGTCCTCGAAATTACCAAGCAAGAAAAGTTACATAATCTATTAACTTTCCATAGATCCATAGTTAAACTTCTTACAAAATCTTTACTACGTTGTCAAATCATACTTAGTTATCTTTTCAGAAACAACTACTATTGTTTAACTTTCAACTTCAAATCAAAACTTAGTTTTTCACACCAATTTTCTTAAAAAATTTCAAACGCCTTAAATTTTCGGAAAAATTCGCCAGAGTCTCCTTTGCACGGCTCGATCCGAAAAAAAAATGACAGTATATATATCACAATTATACATCTCATCAAGTGATGAGGCATCCCGCAGGGAAAAAAGTGTAAAAGTACGGTATGTAATCCGAGATATGACCTTATTTATTTTATTAGCGAGCATATACGGCTAATATAGCGCGAAAGCGAGCTCCAAATGCGAAGCAAGCGCAATCCGCACCTACTAAACACTCAACAACAACATGAGAAACATGCATATATGAAAGTAATATGAATATACAACATATAGCAACATAATAACTACATGTGCCAATATAGCAAATGCAACAAAACAACAAATGCAAACATCAACCAACTATCATCCATAAACTAATCAATATAATTTTACTTCTCATTAATATTCATTGAATTGGTTTTCCAATTGATTCATTAACATTGGAATTTACTAACATTCATTCATATTCAATTTTAATTAGTTTGCATTCACTAATTTTCATTCAAGTTGGTTCACTTCCAAATCAAATTAAATTCTATTCAAGTTCATTTTCTTCCAAGTTGGATTCAATTACTTTAGCTTCTAATTTTTGCTAATTCAATTTCATTAACACTTAATGAATTATATAAAATCGATCAACAATCAAATAACAACCAATGTTTATTCAATACAACCAAATTTATTCACTTTACATTAAATTTGGTTCAACACATTTAATTCCAATTGGATCATATTTAAATTGACTTCCATTCAGTTTATTCAACTTCCAATAACATTAGCTTTTAATGAATTTACACTTACGTCCATTATTTCATATCCATTATTTACATTTAATTGATTAACATGCAATCCATTTATCAATTCAATTGCTAATTCCTTTAAAAATTTAAAGTTGAATTTCATTCATATAAATAAGTTCAAATTCTTAATGACATCATTTCATTAATTCACTTATTAATTTACTTCGATACCAAAATTAACTTTATTCCACATTACTTAAGTTATATTCCATTTCAAACATCTTATCAAATCCAAATCAATTTATTTAACTTTCCTTTTGTTAAATTTCGAATTACATGTCTTTGATGACAACTCAAATTTATTTCAACTTGGATTTTATTGATTTACTTATACTTCCTTTAATTTAACTCCATCCTTTAAGTTAAATTTATTCTATCAAAATTCAATCTGTATAAGTTATCAGCTCATTTATCATTCTCATAATATTTTAAATAAGATTCCAGAGTCCTTTCAAATCTTTCAAAACCATTTTTGAAATCAATTCAATTATCTTTTGAATTTCAAAACTCAAACTCAAAATTTTCTAAACAACTTTTATTAAAACAATTTGGCAGCAATTTCTCTTTTGGAAACCCGAAAATGAATTCTAATGATGTGGCCATCATCATCAGGATTATTTTCCAGCGACCGAAAAGAGTTTAGAGCTTTTATCTTTCCAAAACAATTTTCCAAAATATAAAATTTGTTTCAAAACACTTCTCTGTAATTTTATTTTCAGATTATAAACCATATTTATAAATCTTTTACTCATATAATTTCACTTCTTATATATAAGATTATTTCACAATTGTAAATCATTTTAATTATAACTCCATACTTATAATTCATTCTCTTATATAATTATTCTTTAAAAATTGTTGTTTTTATTCAACTTATTCAAACAACATTTATTGACTTATATATATTTATATTTTCAACAACTAAGCAATCAATTCATATACATTTTAATAATTCTGAAAAATTATTCCTTTATATATAAAATATAATTAAGGTAAAATTATTTCATTTACCCAATTTAAAACAATACTGTGTCGAATTGTTCTATTCAAATGTTTAGAAACCCCTTCGATATAGTTGCCCAGACTATGCCGACGAAGGTTCATATGCCACTCAACAAACCAATCATCACAACATAAAACAATTTTATATTCACTAACAAATACACGCTCATATCTATTATTACACTCAACTCATTCTAGAGTACTGCTGACTCTATCTCTAATGAATAATTCCCAACAGAGCCATGGTTGTCGCTTAACCATAAGCTCTAATACCAAATGTAACGACTGCGGTTTTTTGTCCACGAAAACCGACATTAATACGTCCACGGTATCAACTGCCGAGCAATCGAAGGCCGGAAAACCGTACCGTTAGGGTTTAAGAAAAAGAAATAGGTAGAAGAAGAGAGAAAAAGATAGAACAGAAAAGAAAGAAATAACAGGACAACATCAGAATCTTACAATTCGCAGCGGAACAACATATAATAAATAAATGAATAATCTTTAAACAAAGAACTATATCAGTTATTACATTACATCATATTACATTACATCACATCATCAGAGTGTACAACAACAAACAAACAGCGGAAAGAAATACTATATACAAGTAATACGCCATGTCATCCATCTTGCCTCCAGCAACTCCTGAATATCCTGATAAACCTTAGCTCTTGACTGCCCGTGTGGAAATTGGTGGGCACCCAGAGTTTAGGAAGGAAAACAATAAACTCCGAGTCAGTCATGTGACTGGTGTGAGAACTAAAACAGTTTATTTATCTTTAAAATCAAAATAGAGGAATATTTTTAAAGTCAATTCGCAATGTTTTTAAAAATGAGACTACCATAAGGCCTCCCGCACACACACACAATGCAAACGCAGAATCGGAGGAGATTTCTCCTTATGATAGTCAAAGATGCTTGATACGCATTTAAAAGAAACATTTGATATTATTACTAGTGCATAGTGTAGAAAAAATCATTTCGAAAATAAAGATATAAATCTTAGCCAGCATAGGCATTCCGCATTTATGCCTACTATAGCTACCATCCAAACAGTGGGGCGCCACCATAAGTGAATGATAGGTTCTACAACTAAAACCGTACAAGATTGTATTTTTTCTTTGGATTTCCAACAAATGGTCAGGCCAAGGAACTTCCATTGCCACATGGAAACGCCTCTGGAGTGACGTCCCGAGAACCAAACCGGATCTCTGCCAATACAAGGCCGGGTTACCCCTAACTGGGTAACTACTGACACAAATATGTCATCCCCCGATCGTAACCGATCTATCCGAGGATCCTCGATTTCCAACAACCACATAAGAATAATAATGCAGTAACCAAATAGGCTAAGTATCTGGGCTCCATTCCATGATAACACCTCTATCCAGAAGGAATGACATACACTAAAGGGGCGCTACCCCCTAATAACCTTGTTGCATCCTTCCTGTTTTGACCATTTTCGAGGTGTGAGGTCCGACGAAGTCTCATCCACAAAGCCACGCTTTATAGAAAAGCTGTGCTTTGGGTCAACAAATGATCATAGAAATGATCACTAAGATAAACGATCAATCAATGATCATACCACAAATGATCAATCAATGATCATTTCACAGCAACACTCTGCATGCCACACTACCAAATTGGGAGTATATCACTAATAATCTTCAACTATATAACCTCTAAGCTCGTACGTCTCAGACAACGGTGTTAAGCTAAGAGAATAAATTCTCCGCCACCAACAGAAATATATTTGAAAGAAATCAGCTTTATATCTCAACTTGTAATGTCAGACATACAATCCATACAAGTCTATTCCGGGCTCGAACAGAACCGAAGGCAATTACAAAGAAGTCCTTGCAATCCGGATATTCACTAATCACGACCGGACTTCCCGTCACTAAGGGTGATAAAACCTCTATATCGGAGATCAGCCGATGTAGAGTAACTCGACGGTAATCCTTCCGTTTTCACAAATATCCGGTCTTCAACACCGGTCATCAAATGCAATCCATAACGACGTATCACATATTCGGAATGGGTTATACGACCCTAAGGTCCTTTCCCAGCTAACCCGAATAGTGAGCGCTTATTCAAAAATAAGTGTGGCATTCAAATTCAAACAAATCTCAACAAATACCTATTTAAAGGTAAATGTTGATAGTCAGATTATTTAACTATCAATAGGCGTGTTCAACATCACCAAATCCAAATAATTTCACAAATTATTTACTTTCCAAAATATCTTTACTAGATAAAAAATTTCCTACACTTCAAACATTTGAAAACAATTTTTCAAATCACTTTTCCTTACTCGGAAATACTTTCATTTCAAAATGGTTCATTTAAACCAATTTAAATAAATCCCTACCGATTTACTTTATATTTACGTTCCAAATCCATAAATTTATTCCTACACTTTAAAAATAAATCAACGTTTATTTTTAAACTAATTCCCCTTTCTTTTATAAATTCCATAGTGAATTTATAATCCCAAAATATCTATGATGTACGATTTTTAATCGATTTTCAATATTCACTTTCAATTTATCTTACAAGGATAAATTCTAAAACGTTCATTTCACATTGGAAAAATATTTCCATACTTATTTAATAATAAGTACATCACAAATTTATTTATTTTCAACATTTGAAAATATTTGATATACTTAAATCAAAATTTAGTATATATTTCATTCCTTAAGGAAATCATTCTCTTAACACATTTATTTGGGTCAAAAACGAATGTTGTGTAAAACATCGTTACGACGACCCAAAATCACTAGTATAAGGATTCAAAGTTTAAATAGATATATAAATCCTAATACTATACAAAACATTTCCTTTCGGAAACCATTTACTATAACAACAGCGTTATAGTCCACCATTTCCTTCTTTCTCGAAAACGTCTATTTCAACAATAAATGTCGAAATCTATGTTTTCGATGTTTACACCTTTTAAAACATCGTTAAAACGATTAGCTTCAATTTATAATATTCATTTTCCCAAGCATACCCATTTTATTTATAATGTATTCACTGTCCAAAATCGTGAATATACTTCCTTAACCAATTTCAACATTAAATTTATCAAATTCCATTGATTTCGATTTTATAAACAATGTCTATAAATTCCATTTCTATTTATAAACTTCGATTCATAAATATCCTTTATTAATCCAATTCAATCTATATATCTCAAATATATACCAACAATCCATATTATAAGCTAAAAACTTATAATTTATTTATTTACAAAATCGTTCTTTTAAACTTCACAAATTATAAATCTTATAAATTCTCATTCACTTATGAATCCATTATACTTCATTTTAACACTTATAAAAAACTTCGTTTTTTAATTCCAATATTTTTAATTTATAAATATCCATTTTATAAATCTTCTATAAAAATTGTTTGTAATAGTCCAAAAATTCCAATTTAAACCAATTTATAAATAAATTAACTATTTATTTCCAAAAATCTCATTTCGGTTATAGTTCTCATAAACCTTAATTTTTATAACATAAAAATTTATAACATTTTAATTATTTAAAATGAATCAATTAAAAATTTAATAAAACGTATACTTTCAAAGATTACTTTAAAAATTCTTTTAAAATCAAAATCGTTATTTTTAAGCTTCAAAAATGGATTTGATGATGCAACAGCACCAAATAGTCAATCACGACATCCAAATATCATATATCGATATGATAATCATCAAATATCACAATATCTACAAATAAATCAATACAGTTGAGGAATCCAGTTGGATCCCTCCAACCTGTTTCCCTGCATCCAAAAGATGTTAGCACAATACCAATTCCGCTCCAGTACGGAATTATCGCGGAATATGGGATTTATAAAGTATTATCCGCTTAATAGACGGCGCAATAGGGTCTCATCCGCTATACAATGCGGGAAATCAACTCCAAGTATATAAATAATACCAATTTCACAATTTATGAAATATTCGCGGTATATGTTTTTAATAAATAACCTCCGCTTACTAACGGCGCATAATGTCTATTTTAACAATCAATAGATAACCATCATCATTCAAACATAAAATCAAGCAATTTTAAATCTAACTATTTAAAATTAAAATCGAAACCGATTCGATTGAGTGAGAAGTTCTCACCTTGATTTCAATTTCATTTTCAGCTTTTATTTCGAATAAAATTAAACGCGCATTTAATTTTACACAAAATTCTCACTAACTCCAAACGATTCCAATCCAATTGCATCTCGTAGTGCTCGTCCATACAATTCCAATGCAACTGGTTTCATGCGTTTTCGACCTCGCATGAAAAAGATACGAATTTTAGAAGTTACACGAATTTATATTTAAAATTTTACAACATATATTTTATTTTATTTTACAACCCTAACACCATAGCCCTTGGATCCAAGCCCTGCAGATCGTGGCCGTCCCCTTCATCTTCTTCCCCCACCCAGATCACGATCGTTCTCCAAACCCATAGCTGTCATCATTCACGCTAATTATTCTCCCTCCTTGTCGATCGTGATGACGATCAACCACCACGATTCAAAAGCTCGCCACGCGCCCTAACTTCGGCCGCAACCGTGTAAAGCTCGGCCCCCCTCCTCATTGAAAAACGTGCCGAAACCATGAACAACGCGAGCCAATTTCTCCCACTACGCTGCTCTAAAGTCCATCATCTCCGTATGGATTGAAAGCTCTCTCCATGCTCTCCATCTTTGTAGTTGAGCATTTGTCGTGATTGTTTATGGATTGAGAGTGATTAAGGGGAGAAGAATCGTGCGTTTCTGGCCTTTGAAACCATATATGGCGGCTAGGGTTATAAAACCCTAATTTTATTTTATTTTTATTTTTGTGAAGAAAGGGGGGCTATTTATAGAAAACATCGAACACTATTCATTCCGGAATTTCCAAACTCCGATTTACGCGCGGTGACCGGCGTTTCTAGGGTTTATCCCGCGTTCCGGACACAATGGAATAGGTTTCGAAAGCTAATTCGATCATCTGTGCGAATTATGGCAACAAATGTTCAACTTAAAATTAAACCGATTAAACAATTTTCTAGGCGTTTTGGCTTGCCCCGGACAAACGGTAAATCGATTGACATGAAATTTGAAACCTTATAATAATATCACATTACGAATCCGATTAAACTAGTTTCATCGAAATCCGAGACTGTTTGAAAAATGGCTATTTTAACTCGCCAATTTAAATATTAAAAACAATTTCGATGCGTTTCGAGCTGCCACGATCAAACGAAACTCCGATTGCTACGAAAATTGAAATCCGGTGATAACAAATTACTATGGATCCAATGGAACTAGTTTCGTCCAATTCTGAGACTGTTCAAAAATTGACTATTTTACAATCGATAATTAAATATTAAAATATTCAATTTTCACAAATTAACTTTTAATTCGATTTTAAAAGTTCTAAAATATCTTTCTAACTCCAATATGATAAAATAAAATTTTACAAATCATTTTCAATCATATTAAACTCGATTTTCAATTATTTCCATAATTTAACATATTAAATTATCGATTTAATTATTCAATTAAATCCAATTATTCGAAATAAAATTTATTCGACTTATAAATTTCACTTATTAATATTTAAAATTAATTAAATATACAAATTTAAATTAATAAAAATCCTGGGTCGTTATAGTGGGGATCCATGGCGTAATCGAGAGGCCGTTGAGAGCCTGCAGTTACATGGACTTTTGTTGTGACGGCAACGTAACCCTAGATGTAACTGTGATCTGTTGTGTGGGGATCCATGGCGTAATCGAGAGGCCGCTGAGAGCCTGCAGTTACATGGACTTTTGCTGCGACGACAACGTAACCCTGGAATGTAACTGTGGGGGGGTGATGATTTCCAGAGCATTCTCACCAAAGATATATCCTCTATTTTCAAAAACTGTTTTCTATATTTTCAATAAAATTATTTTCCAAGTATTTTCACTGGGTGTTGAAAACGGATCTGCTAAGTACTTGTAGATTTTCAGTCGTACGCCTGATCAACGTATGACCGAATTTCTGTGAGAACATGGATGGACTGGTTGAAACATCGAGTTTAAAAGTATTTTTACACAACTATTTTGGAAATATTATAAAGATTTAAAAAGTGTTTTAAAATTAATCAAAGAAAATCTATATGATTTTAAGAATTTTAATAAAATATGGCTTCGTTTCTTTTCGAGGACAAAAAGATTCAAAGGGAGGAGGAATGTGATAACCAGAATTTTAGAGTATCTGTTAATTGTTAATTAACGAGGTTAACTAATAAAAATATTGAATTATATATTTAACAAATAATTCTGATAATAAATAGTTATACCAGGATTGTAATTCAAATTTGAAACTTGAATTTAAGATTTAAACAAATGCCTTAGTAAATAATTTGGATTTTTTTTTCAGAATAGTTTGTATAGATAATTTATTTAATGTATAATTGGTTAATAACATTTTCTGTAAATATTGTGTATAAAATTTAATTGTTTTAAAAAATACATATATAAGATAATTGTTTATTTTAAGCATGATAGTTTAGAAAGAATTTAACCAAAGTTTTATTTTTGTTTTCTTCATAAGTGATTAAATTAAAATGATTATAAATGTATAAAAATAAATGTTTTAGACTTTAAATTACATTAGTAAGAAAATATATTTGTGTTATAATTAGTTTTAGAATATTTTCTTTTAAAAGTAAATTTATATTTACATATGTAAAATTTTATTTATTAAGAGAATATATTTAATAAGGATATAAAAGAGATATTTAACATACAAAATACAAATGTAAGTAGATTAATAAGTATAAATGACAAATGTTAGTAATAAAACATGTGTCAATCCTCTCTTTATATTTAAAATCAAGAAGATAAATAAGTATAGTTTATACATATAATTTGAGCATAATATCTAAATTTTTATAAAGCACAAGTAATATATATAGGTAAAACATAGATTAATGAAACCATAAATATAATTATAAACTTAAGAAATTATTTATAACTTGTAGTAACATGTGTTATTCACTAAAGTCTCGCATTTGACATTTGTAGAGAGGATAACATCTGTAAGAATTTGAAAACATGCAAATTTACACTTGGCTAAATATGATTTTCTTCTTTAAAAAAAAAGCAGTTTTCTTCTGATCTGAACTAGGCTATGTAAGAATTAAAGTTTCAGCAAAACAAAAATCCAAACCACTTTTTCTAAAGAAATATGAAAATAAAATCTTCAGCTTGGAATTCTTACAACAATTCGAAATCATTCCTCAAAACTGGCAATGTAAATCAAAAATCTGTAGCCTATTTACAGAATTTCAACATTCTTCTCAACCTGTAATCAAAATCAAAAGCCAGCAGACCATTCTTTTTATGATCAAACAAAATCCTGTCAACATTTTCTTTTCGAAGCTGAAGCATGCATAGCAAGTTTAAAAAAAAATCAGAGCATCTTTTTCAAAACTGAAATTTATCAAAAGCCTGCATACATTTTCATCTCTGTTTTGTATCTGAGCCATCTTCAAAATCAAATGCCGGTTTTCTTCAACCTGGATTCAAGGGCAAGTTGATCAAATCTTAAATTATCTCAGCAATTCTTGATTTCCAGTTTTCAAATCAAAACAGACAAGGCTTCAAGGTTCAATCCAGTTCTCTAGTTCCCTGTCTTCTGAAAAACAAAGCTGCGTTCATTTTTAAATGTGAGTACTCTAACCTATTTTCCTCTGATTTGGATTGAAGTGCTTGTGAATAACATCACCATTTAAATGTCTAAATATAAGATTCTTTGGAATGCCATCTCTGAAAAATAAGTTTGATTGATGAGTGTGTTTTTGAGTAAATCCGTATGTGTCATATGGGTGTGTGCATTGCTGTGAGTTTGTAATTTATCTGTTTTTGGGTTCTAGGATCAAGATCAACTCAAATACCATCTGCTTATGATCCAATCTTTGTTAGAACATGTGTTTTGATCAAAGTATGATTGATATACCATAGAATTTAGTTTAAAAATTTTGTCCAAAATAAAAATGAGTTTGTGTTTCACCTGGAAAACAAAAACAACAATTCAACATTAAAACAAGTCAAGATTTGATTATCATGATTAATGAATTCAGGGTTATAAATTGAATACCTAAACTAAGACATGTTTTTTTAAAACCAAAATCATAATTTTTAGTTTAAGAATGTAAGAGCAGTTTGGGTATGTCTAATTTGTTGTTTGGGTCTTTTCTGGTGATCTCTGTGGTTAGGGAGGTCGCGGTCACCTTTGAAGGTAGAGGAAGGAACGAAGGGTCTGCTAAAAATATTGGATAGATGATCAGTGTACGGTGGCGACTGCGATAAATCTATGAAGTGGGTAACCCTAGTTTTAGGCATGGCCAAGTTTAGGGGGTCGCGTGGGCTCCTCTGATGCACCAAGTTCTTCGAAACTTCGGCAATCTAAAGCCAGGAAGTCGGCGAAACGGTGGCTGGAGCTCCTGATTTTCTGGTGGCCGGAGGAGCGAGTATGAGGCAATTTTCAGGTGGTGTGGGGGAAACCGTGTTCTGGTTTCAGATGGTTTGTACAGCTCGATTTTGTTCTCGAACTTAAATCGATGGGATTGGAGTTTAAATGGTCTAAGGCTGTGGTGGTCGACCTATGGGAATCATCAACGTTGATCGAAGTTGGCGGCATCAACGGTGCATGTGCACCACTGTAATATTGTGTTAGTAATTTGTTGGGAAGATAGGTACTCGAGTTTCTCGAGTAGGTTGTATGAGTTGCTCGAAGTCCAGAGAGGAACGACTCGAAGTGATGAAGGAAGGTGTATGTTACTCGGAGCAGACGTGGGGTATTTTGTGTTTGTCTCGAGTTTACACAAGTATTGAGTTTTGTTGTTGTAACCTGTTCTCAGTTTTTGTTTTTAACAAAGTAAGTCACAAGCCAGAGTTAAACAATTTATGATAAAAAGAAGAAGAGGGAAAATGGGCCTGGTTTGGGCCTGAATGAAATTTTATAAGGTATGAAAAAGAAATTAAGGTGAAAAAAAAGAAAAAAAAAGAAAGAAACAAGCATTCAGAGCTTGTTCTCAAACCAGTTTCATGTAATTAAAATTACAAGGTCAAATGTTGTTGGAATTAAATTGCTGATGGGAAATAATAATAATATATCAAGTTGTTTGATTTAAATTAATCCTTGAATTCAAAAAAAAAAGCTTATAATTAGTCAAAGAAGTGATTTCCTACAACTTAATTTCAAACATTTAAATAATTTTACATGACAATTATGTAAATAATTAAGATTATGGGTTAATCTTAGATTAATTAAGAACTTAAGTAGTTCGGGATTTTTTTTAATTTAATTAGTAATTAAAGATAATCAAATTATGGAATTGTTTAAGTATGATTAGTTAATGAAGTGATTAAGGGTTTAATTACCCAATGTAGATAATTAAAGTATTGTGATTAGTCAAGTTAGTTAATTGTTTTAATTAATTAAGATATTCACATGATTGTTTGTTAAAATATGATTACTGAATGTCAGTGGGAAGGAGTAATTACCTAGTAAAGTAATTATTGAATAATTATTTTAAGATTAATTATTAAATATGAATAATAATTAATCGAGATAATAATAATTAAGGAGCATTAATTAATATAATTGATGATGTAATTAAAGGTTGATCAATTAAGATTAATTAATCGACAATAAGTGATTAAAGAGTAACTGATTAATACATTAATCAGTGATTAATGTAATTAAAGTATAATTTAACAAGGATGATTAATGGAAATGGAAAATTAGTGGATCATTAATTAATTGGGTTATCATTAATTAATGATTAGTAAGCAGGACTTCGAAGTAAATGAAGAATTAATTTAATTTATTGGTGGTAAATTAAATTAATTACAGAAGATATGGTTGATAAATCTTGCTTATGAATGATTGAATAATATAGATACTTAGATTAGTTGATATCTCTGCTAGGTTATATGAGATGCTATGTGATATGATATGTTTTGCTTAAACTGCATGAATATGGATATCTATCAATGGAAAATTACTGTGTAAAGATGACACTGTATTTAAAGTTTGAATTATATCTCATCTGAATAACTTGGGTTAATATGATGGTACTGAATTCAAAGAGACCGGAGTCGGGTATTAGTGGATACCCAAGACCACTTCGATTCCTTATAGATTGATATGTGGAACTATAGGTTGATATGGAATGATTTAAGTAAAATGGACCATTTAATCTAAGTTTTGGCACTTAGATATTGACGTGCGAAATAAGTAATGTCTATAATAACTTGTGAAGTTAAAATTGATATAAGTTACCACGGGTTTATTTAAGTTGTATGTTTTGTATTCCATGTTAGATGGATTTACTCACGCTGGTTTCCAGCCTGACCCGGGTGTTACTTTGATGTGATGCTCGGGTCAGACCGAGTATTACAGACTTGCAGGTAAGGATGTTCTGGAGCTCAGGAGGAGAGCTGAAGGACAGGAACGTATAGAGTGTTTATCCGCTGTGATATATATTGTTATTTATATGGGACAAGTTATTTTAAACTGTCCAGTGTTGTGAAATTGTTGTAAATCTGATGTAAAATGTAAATATACAGATACAGTTCCTCTTTGTAAGCTGTTATTTATTTGTTATTATAATTTATTCGCTGCGAATGTGAGATTGTGTGTTTCTTTTCTGTTCTTCTTCTTCTTTCTCTTTCTTCTTCACTAACTTTCTAGAAATTTCGGGATCGGAATTTCCGAGTCGTTACAATATTACTTGAACCATATTTTTATGTTTTCTTGTTGCGGTGATATTCGTTTGTAGATGTGTACACACACCCATACACATGCGTCATTATTGATATTTGAAGCTTTTATGTTACCATCTTAGTTTACAGGAATGATTTCATTTTTTTCTTTTGTACTAAATATTACCCATATTTTTTAGTGGGATATATTTCATGAATGTTCTTTACTTTAGTTTTTAGAATATCTCAAAGTTATATTTATAAATGACGTTGTAAAATGAACTCCATTTTTGAGGGGGGGGGGGGCAAATTTAGGGGGACTCTATTTGAAAAAAAACTGCTACGAGCATTCCATTTGAATAAAACGTTTTACAGTCTTACACCTCATACAAAACAAAATTCGGCAACAACCCAACGAAAAATAAAAATATCATGACAGTTCACAAAATCATTTTCGACTGGGTCGGTAATTGGTTAATCAAAAAATTGAGGGTAGTTACACATTTTTCCTGTTCGGGGGTATTTTTTTCGTATACCTCATAACAGTTTTTCAAGAAGTTAAAAAACAACCCTCTATCTAGTTTTTGAGCCTCTTTAACTATGTCCTTTGTAAAAACGTTGAATGTACGATTTGTCTAAGTTCAAATTGTAACAAGTTACTAGCAATAGTAATTCAACACATATAGGTAGAAAAATCTATAGAAAGTATTGAACCAAAATATTAAAATTTGAACATGTATGAAACATCCATTATTAATGTTTTGTGGAATCATGGTACATAAAATAGTAGGTTATTGTAACTTTGAAGAAAATTAATTATTAAATGTACTTGTAACCTATCTATTAAATAATGGTAAAGCAGATGAATTTGAAGTTCTCCCATAATTCTATGACCTATCTCTGTTCTCCTTAATTCTCTCCAAATTTAGATATTTTATTTTGAAAATCTTATAAATTATCACTGTACAATTGTTCCACTAAACTTCTCACACAATTTTACATTTAAATATCTACCTTTTAAAAAATTCTATAGTTATTTACAAAATTTTCCGCAGTTCTCCCACGAAATTTTACATTAAAGGCCACATGTTTTAATTAATTATATAATTAAAAATTTAAATTAATTGCTAAACTTAACGTACTAATATTTATTAGTAAACGTAAAACATGAAAGTTTCAATATGTATATTAGGATAAATCAAAAAGTTGGTTAAAAAATCATTTAGATGCAAATATAAATAAATCACGTGACATAAATCATATATATCAATGACAATAATAAATTATTTTGTAATTTATATAATAAATAAATTTATAATACATTGCACTGTAAAATTCTATTAATTGCAAAACCATAATTTTTTTTTACAATTACGTAGAAACTCTTCTCAGTTATCTTCTAATATTTTATACTCAAGTCCATATATTTAACTAATTCTGTAATCTTAAATTTAAACTACTAAAATAAAATGATTAACTAATACTCGTTAATCCATCTAATAATCCTAAAAATACAAGAATTTCAGTATATGCAATATTCATATACATGAGATAAAATGATAAAATTATTTCTTCTTTATTTAGATATATAAAGATATCTAAATCACCTAACATAAAATATATATACATAAATAATAATAACTCTTTATTTTCTAATTCATTTATCTCAAAAAAATTATCGTACATTACATAACTTAATTTTATTATTAACAACCTTTAAATGATAAACATTCCCACTTTTAACGTGTTATCAAACCATACCCAACTCATAACTCAACGAAATACTGCATAACAGTATTCTGCAATTATCAAAAAATTTATAGTTAACTGCAAGAATTAAAATTTAAAAATGAAAACTATACAAGGAATTAAGGTTTACATGTGGATAAGCCAACCATACGACCGGTGCTCTTTTCAATTACAAATATGTACAAAGCTCTTCCCAATTTCACCGGCTTTTACACATTCAATTCTTTACATTTAACTAGTTTTGTTGATCATTAATTCAAATTATATAAATAAATTCAATTATTTAATGTTTATTAATTCATTTATAAATCATTTAAAAAAACGATACAAATATGTATAAAGCTCTTCTCAGTTTCACCAGCTTTACATATTCAATTCTTTACATTTAACTAGTTTTGTTGATCATTAATTCAAATTATATAAGTAAATTCAATTATTTAATGTTTGTTAATCCATTTATAAATCGTTTAAAAAAGTTGATAATTCAATTTTAACAATATTTATATGTACAATATTAACACAGACTATATATCCTTTTAAATCATTTGCAAAATCATAAACTATTTACATATACAATATTAATATTTTTTTAGAATTAGATATTAATTCGTACAGAGATATATAGTTAACGAAGATTGAACCATCAACCTTATATCTGAGCGTCGCATGTTATTTTAGTTTATGATTAATGTATCAAGATATGTTTATCATATATTGTAAAATAAAGTGCATTTTAGCATTAAAATTTAAATATTAGTTTTAAAAACATCACCACGTGCAACGCATGGGTTATACACTAGTATGTAATAAAAATTTAAAATGTAATGTTATTACAAATCATTTGTTATAAATAAATCAATTTAATATCAAAAAATCTAAAGAGCATGGAAGTTATGAATCATTTTTTCTTCTAAAAAGTGAAAATACAATATTGAAACATAAAATTATTTAAAAAATAATTAGAGTTTTAATGCGTATAAACTATTTGTTCAATAAAAAAGAGATCGATATTATTTTTGAAAATTATTAAATTTTTATACATCTAAAAATATTGCGGTGGTTTCATAATTTGCACATGTGTTATACCAAACTTAAAATAAAGCCAAAATGTCATTTTTATCATTTCATATCTTTCACAAAGATGAGAAGAGTGTTTTGTAAGTTACTTTGTGGTTTTTGTACTAGTGTTTTGTTTTCCATCTGATTTTCTTTTCAAACATGACAATTTGTATAATAGAACACATAAATATTGGATACGGAAGATTAATAATTCTACAACATTTAAGACATAATTTCACCTATAAATTTTTTATGTTAATTATGTACCCTTATCGTAATTGTAGCTTCACTTGTAGTTGAAGCTTTTATTTCAAACATGAATTTTTTTGTATAATAGAACACATAAATATTGGATATATTTAATTAATAATTCTACAACATTTGAGACATAATTTCACCTACAAAATTTTTATGTTAAGTTATGTACCCTTATCGTAATTGTAGCTTCACTTGTAGTTGAAGCTTTTACAATTTAATACCAAAATTCACCTATAAAATTTTGGTGCTAAGTTATGTACCCTCCTCGTAATTATAGCTTCACTTGTAGTTGAAGCATAAATTCATTGGACTTGTTCACATAAAACAACACATTCAATTCGCATTGAAATATTGGTATTGACTAAATATATATAGCAACAAAAATTAAAATATCATAAGCCAAAGTAATAATAAGCATGGTAAGTTTAAATGTAACTAACAAACTCATTAGGATATTGTTTCAAAATTGGAATGAGTCTATTATTACAGCTGTGACGCCCCACCTCAATACCCACGCTAGCCAAGAACACTACGGAGTAATGTTGTCAACTAGCACGGAGAATAAGGCTGTTGTGGAGCGACCATCCATGTAACTTCTTTGTGCGAGCACCGATATGTCAGATAGTACAGCATGCATTTCATTTAAGGAGGAAATCCGACATACCGATACAAACTCAAAGCTATCACACGGTGGCTATAAGTAAATCTTCGGAAACAAATATAGAAATAAACGTAACACAATCAGTCACAGACATCCATATCACAAAGACAGGAAAAAGATATGAATATATAACTAACACATGAAAGTGTACATCATAGTAGTGGTCATGAAAGAACCACATACACAAAAGAATAGCAACACGTGCTATACCAAAGAATACATCTATGAGTCTATATCACAAGTGTAAACGACAAAAACTGCTAATCTAAATGGTTAGCCAAAAGTCAGAGTAGTAAATCCCTGGGGAGAAGTCAAGTAGAAGCACCTGTAACATCTCGGTCTGACCCGAGTATTGTTTATAAGAAAATAATAAACGGATCAGTCTAGCTATAAATATCAGATAACATGATATAAAACAATAGATATGGCAAGAACATATAGAAACCATAAAGACATACTATGATAAGCATGTAAATGAAGATCATCAAGAGATCAAATAATATCAAAAGAATCTTGTAAAAGATCCAAATTCACCTAAACATAAAAGCTGGAAAGTCATAACAATGAAAGTCATGTAAATAAGTGAAGCACAAATTCCAGAAGACTACTCAAGAAATCCAGAAATCACAATATAGGAGCATGAAAACTCACAAAATGGGAGCATGAAAACTCACCTACACGTGTAACACAAAGCGAGACGCCATCTCATGGTTGCAAGCCATTAATTTTGACACACGAATGGCCCGAAGACGGTGGGGCGCTACCCCATATATGTGATGGCGAAACATCACACAAATGCGATGGCGAAACATCACAAGAGCGAGGTCTAATCTCCCTCACAAACAAAGAGACATCGCACAGTTGCTAGTCTAAAACACAAAAATGATCGTCATGATCATCAAGTAGTGTCAATCTCACCAAGCCAGTAAATATATGAGTTTAGTTTCATGTCCCATAACCACTTGCTTAACTTAAATATTTACGAACAAACTGTAGATCTTCACTAGAAAATTGTCAAAAAAGGTTCAATCGAACAAGTCCAAGAATTAACCAACGAAGCAAACGCAAGCGTTTCATACCACTTGTTTACTAAGTCGTTTAATTAGATTTCTCATCCGAGTGAGGTAAAGGTTTGTATATTGTGACGCCCCACCTCTATACCCACGCTAGCCAAGGACACTACAGGGTAATGCCGTCAACTAACACGGAGAATAAGGCTGGTTAGGAGCGAACATCTATAGCCTTGCTCTAACTATCTATTGAATACATCGACAATAATCACACTAAACAGATCGACATATCCAATGAATATTTAAAACAAAACCATAGGTGGCTGGAGGATCTGTCAGAACAGAATATAACAACTCAAATGTAATATACATCACAGAACTGTAAACTATCATATACATATATACCGATACATGGCAGAGTATACAAAATAATACATGTCAAGTGGTATAGCCAACCACAATATACAGACAAATCAAAAGAATACACATCAGAGTTTCAACATAATAGGACTACACAAAAGCTATAACAAAAAGATGCTAGCGAAGTAGTCCACGCGGAAGCAAAATAGGCTAAGTCCAAATGCACCTAACCTGAAACACCTCGGTCTGACCCGAGTATAAAATACATGGGTCAGTCTAGCTAAACAAATCAGTTTGATAAACTGAACAACAATAAACCTGCAAGGTTACAAAGCATAACAAATATCTCTAAAGGAAATAACACAATCATCTAACAAAAGATGAATCGTATGATAACAAGCCTCATATCATCGGTAACATACAGAAACAAAGGATAAGAATATCCCAAAGCAAGCCAAAAGGCAAATAACAAATGCCAATAAGGTATACAAGTTCCACAAGGTAAACCCTACGCATCATGCGGCTCAAAAAGACCAACACCGAAGGGCGATACCTAGGGAATATATATATGAATGAAACATCAGAAAATTTGCTCGAGCTCAGTACTGTACAAACAAGGATCCATGAGCCCGAAGGCTCCAAACCCAATATAACCCATGCGGTTCATAACGACCAACATCAGAAGCGATACTAAAGGGAAACCCAATATCACCCATGCGGCTCATAACGACCAACATCGGAAGAGATACTAAAGGGCAACAAACCCGAAGGCACAAACCCGAAGGCACAAACCCGAAGGCAACATACCCGAAGGCAACATACCCAAAGGCAACAAACCATAGTGGTGAAGGTCAAAGACCCAGTACTGGACACCACTAACTGGCGGTATGTGTCACAACTCTCAAAAAGGAATCCGAAAAGTGTTAACGTATGCCCCATCCATTTATATTTTATAACAACTATAACTTATGAAATCCCTTAATTCACAAATTCTATTTATATCTCATGTAAATGCCAAAATCCAATTTTCAAGTTAATTACTTATAAATCTTTTATTTTACAAAATCTATTCATTTTATAACTTCACAATTTATAAATATATAAATTTCATTCACTTATCAAATCCATTTATACTTCATTTTAACACTTACAAAAATTCGTTTCATAATTCCAATATTTTAATTTATAAATATCAATCTTATAAACCTTTTTTATAAACCGTTTATAATAATTCCAAAAATCTCAGTTTAAACTATTTTATAAAATTCATTAACTCCATATTTCAAAAATCAATTTTCAACTATTTTTCTCAAAAATCATAATTTCTATAACATTAAAATTTTAACATTTATTTAATTAAAATGAATCAATTCCAAAATTTAATAAAACCTATACTTCCAAAAATCACTTTAAAAATCCTTTTAAACTAAAAATAGTCACTTTAACATTTTTAAAAGTCAAAAATACGCCCAATGCTGCAACAACGCTAAATATAACAACCACGGCATCCAAAACGTCATATATCATATGATAACAGAATATATCACAATATCTGTAAATAAATCAATACGGGTGAGGAATCCAGTTGGACCCCTCCAACTTGTTTCCCTGCATCCACAGATGATAGCACAATACCAATTCCGTTTCGAGACGGAATATCGTGGTATATGGGTTTATATAAAATATTATCCACTATTATGCAGTGCAATAGGGTCTCATCCACTATATAATGCGGGAAAATCAACTCCAAGTACATATATAATACCAATTCCACTTCAAGATGGAATATCGCGGTATATGTGATTAATAAATAACATACGCTTAATATACGGCGTATAGGGTAAATATCAAAACAATAAATACTAATTTATCATCCAAGCATAAAATCAAGCAATTTTAAATTTAACTATTTTAAATTTTAAATCGAAACAATTTCGATTGAGTGAGAAGTTCTCACCTTGTTTCAGTAACGGTTCCAGCGTTTTATTTCGAATAAAATTAAACGCGGGTTTAATTTTGCCAAAAATTTACACTAGCTCCAATCCAGCTCCATCGCGTAGTCTTCACGAATACGATTCCAACGTAAGTTGTTTCGTAAATTTTTGACCTCGTATGAAACAGTTATTTCATTTTAAAGTATACACGAATTTAAATGTAATTAATATTTACAATTTCTTTTATATATTCCAAACCCTTATTAAATCTGGCCGTAGATTTCATGTGCATAGATCATGGCCGTAGGTTCTTTGACGACCCGGAATTTTCAAGCAATTAAAATTGGAACATTTAATTGATTTTAAGTATTCAATAGAGCAATCGTAACTTGAATTACGAATATCACAATTTATTTGATAATTAAATTATTAAATTAAATAACTTGGAGTTGGATAAAATATTGAATCTGGAATTCTAAGCCTATTAAAAATAATTAGAAGGCTTGTAGAATTTATATTGATAACACTGAAGATAATAGAAGTTGTAAAATTGAAATTTAACAGTGGTTTGTTCGGTTTTAAAATTTTAAAGTTTAAGTTAAATTTAAAAATAGCCTTCCGGGGCACAGTCTCGGAATTTAACGAAATCAATTCCATTGGATCCGTAATATTGAATTATTATCGGATTTCAAATTTGGTATTGATCGGAGTTGTTGTGTGATTGTACGATATATATAAACGCATTGAAAATTTAATTGATAATAATCGGATGAAATTTAATTTAATTCGTCAAACTTCCAGTATACGCCACTACTCTTATTTTAAAATTGTGTCCCCTCGTTCCCCTTTTAAATCGCAAGCAAAAAAAATACAATAATAAAAATAAAATAAAATAAGGGATAGCTTTGAGCGTAAGCTAATGAACGAAAGGATTACGTGTTCCCTCTCTTCTGTTACAAGCCGATCGTTCTTTATATAAAAAAAAAATTTGAAAGCCTTAGTTGAAAAAAAAGGGGCCATGCTCTTCAAATCGTAAATTTCACAATAAAAAAAGAGGGAGAAGAAGCCGTAGCTTTGCTTCCCTCTTCAAGAAATTCATGGCCGAAACCCCCCTTATTCAATAGAAAATAAAATAAAATAAATAAAGTGATCGAATTCGTTTTTTCCAAACGCGTGGAGGCGAATCAATTTTGATTTCGTCATGGAGGAATGGAGCAGCGCGCACGCGCGATGCCAAAGATATTGTGAGGCGAGTGCGACGGATTTGGGGTGATCGCAGATGACTAGCGGCTCGTGTCGCATAGGGATTAGCGTGGGGGAGGGATTGTTGGCCGCGATGTTCGAAGTCTTTGGAGTCGATAGGCTAGGGTTCCTGGAGGAGTTGCGCGTGTTGGTCGATGTTCGGCAGGAGCTGTGGCGAGTCGCGTAGATTGCGGCCGACTATCAAGGTGATTATGAGTAGGTTAATTAGCATATTTTTAAGTAATTAGTTTAAATTTGGGTTTAAATTTAATATACACATACATTGGACTTTGTTTTAATGCATATGTGTTTAACTAGCAAAGTTTTAGCCTATTTCCTTTAAGTTGAACTGAAAGAGTTATTTAAATCCAGATTTAAATAGAGTTGGAACTGGTTACTCATTTGTGTATAATTTAAAACTGAAAATACTAAGTTAATTTAAGAATTTAGGTATGAATACAATTTTATTTTTACAAGGAGAATAATAATAATAAATTTTAAAAGTAAACTTTATAACTTTATTTACCCAATGGATTTGAATTTAAAATAAGGGTATTATGGGTAGTTTAAAATCATGGCAGATGTTGTTAAATTCGGAAATTCCATTTAAACGAGAAATAAGTCTATATATATAAGATTTTGGAAAATATAGGATTTATGAAGAATTAGATTTTCGATATCCATAATTTATTTTATAAGAATATATGTAGCTTCAAAGGAAAAATAAATAAATATAGATATCTTCACTTACTGGTTTATTTGTAAATAATAGATTATGGAGATAGATTTGTTTATTTAACTTATTTAATTATTTTAATTACTAAAAGATATTTTAAGGAGAAATTGGTTTAAAGCTAATTATTAGTTAAATTAAAGAAATAAAATTTAATTGTTCGGTTTTATTTCGAATATTAATAAATCATATAAAATGTTTTTACAAGGTCTAAAATAGGAAGAAAACAAGCAGGTTTGGATCGGATGGGCAAAACCAAAAACGAAGGTCAGTTAATCTCACTCAGTTTAAATTTAAACGATTAAATTTAAATACTTGATTGTATGGTTGAATTGAGTGATGTGATATAGTATAGTATAATTTGAAATTGGCTTATTATGTGATGCTAACGTCTGTGGATGCAGGGAAAACAGGTTGGAGGGATCCAACTAGACCCCTCAACTTTTATTTAAATTATTTAATGTCCTCTATTTGGATTATTTGATATTCTATAATGGATTATGTGGAAGTATTGAATGATATGGCTTGGTTTATATAATTGGGTATAATGAATTACTAAAAATATAAATTTGATTTTGGGAATGAAAATAAAAGAAGTGAAATTGCAAGTAAAATAATTATAGAATAAATTTAAGAATGACTTGGAAAAGAAATAAAGTGACTTTAAAATTCTAATAAATGAACCCTGAGAATGGAAAGGAAAATTTGAATAAACAGGAAGTTAATGAATTTTAAAATGCAGTATTATTAATTAAAAAGAACAAACATTTATTTAGAATTTAGGATTTGGATTATTGAAAGAGTAAAGAAGAGATAAAAAAATAATAATGAATAAAATATAAGTCCATAACTACTTAATTTGGAAATGAACTGATAAGTAAAAGAATTTATTTCAAATAAAATAAATTGGAAATCAATTTGTGGAGAATTGATTTAAATGATTGAAGTTGGAATTTTCTCTGGATAGCCAAGTACATGTTTTTAAAGTAAAGTTTTAAGTAAAAATTAAATGTTTTAAAGTGTTTTTAAAGAAAGCAAGTTTTGTAAAATTTATTATTTCTAATATTTTAAGTCTAAAGTAAGTATTTTCTTTTAATCTATTTAGTAGTAATTATTAAGAAGTAACTTAGTATTTTGTTTTAAAAGTAGAAATCTAGTTTTATATTTTATTAAGTAACTTTATTTTCAAATGCTTATATAGTTTATATTTTTAGTAAATTATTGAAGTAGTTTTAACTTAAATGTTTAAAAGCAAATTCCAAAGCAAGTATTTTTTTAATCTATTATCGTAATAATTATTTAAAGATTGATTTGATATTTTGTTTAAAGTATTATTATAAATTAAGTATTAAAGTAAATTTTTATAAATTAAATGTTAAATATACTTTGCAATAAAGTGTTTTTAAATTATTTTAAAAACCTAGAGTTTTGTGCTTGGTGATTCCAGAAGAAATAAAAATACTTGAAATTTATTCTGAGAAGGCAGATAGCCTTGAAAACTGTTTTCAAAAGGAATTCACTACACCAAATACTGAGATTTGCAACTAACCATCCGCGCATTTGGCAACGGTTATTAACCTTTGCCATTTAGAAACGGTTAATCACCGTCTTGGTTCAATTAGCAACGGTTTTTTGTCGTTGCTAAATAGGAACGGTTATTAACCGTAGCTTCTTTGGAGACAAATGATGGCGTTGAATTTCATCCTTTCGCGCCATAATTTTTGGCCCGCTTCGTTCCAACTAGCAACAGTTTTCAACCGTGGCTAATTAGCAACGATTTTTAACCGTCGTAAATGTTGTGGCAAATAATGGCGCTAATTTTGTGCCAAATATTTGCTGGGAGCCAAAAAGAATTGGCCCGTCACTTTTCCTTCCCTCCTTCCTTTTGATATTCGTTTCGTCCTCTTTCGACGAAAAGAAAACCTAAATAAAAAAAAACCCCAATTCCACCAATTCGATTTGCTTCAACCCACTCATCTTTCCATCTAATCGTGAAATCATCTTCCATCCAACCACAAACCCATCTTTCCACCTAATCGTGTCAAGCTGCGAACTCATCTTTATTCCAGCCGCACCAGTTCTTCCTTCATTCAACGCCAATCAGTGGCCCTCTCAGATCTGTGTTCGGAGAAGTATTACAATGTGAATTTATCGAATACCTACTCCAGGTTGGGTACTCATTTTTAATTATTTGATTTCTATTTTAAATTTGATTTCTTTTCATACTTGTATTATAAAATCTAATTTGAAATCTTAATTATCTCAGATCTGTGTATCTTTGATATTTGGTTCCTCGAGTTTCATTGGCATAATCGAAGAAAGCGCATAACTGCCAGTTATGCTTTGTTTTGTAATAATACTTGTTGTCAATTGAAATGGAAACTCTGTGTACATGTATTTGCGGTGCATTGTTATATCACATTACTTATGTGTAGAATTAAAAGAACCTTTAACTTCATACGTTGCTCGGCTAAGTCTTGAAGAACCGGTTCAAATTTAACGTGAATATCTTCATGGTGATAAGATAAACTTTTAACTATGTACCAAGGATTTTCTGATTCTTCTCGACCAAAAATTTGCCACCTTTTGCTTGTTCCATGTCGCTGAAAAGAGATTTAGGACGAATGTTACAGTCAGGACCGGTTATTGGGCTAGGCCCAATAGGCCATTGAACAGGGCAACCCCTTTACGGGGCAACGAACGACCGAAAAAATCAAAACCCTATCTTCTCAAAATTTCAAATCGCGATAATCGCGCAGCCTCCCACCTCCACGATGCGAGCCACTCGGCGAGGCATTTTCCTCCACAGCGCGCTTTCTCCTCCACGACTCAGCGACAGCAATCTCCAGACGACAGCAATCTCCAGGCAACAGCCACAGCACTTGGCGATAGCCGACAGCAATCTCCATTCTCGAGCTACATAAACATTCTGCTCCAGCCTCCATGGTTCCACCGCTACACGACTACACTGCAGAGCTTCTAATTTGATTACTGGCCTGATTCCTGAAACAATTTGATAAAGGTAAACATGGATATGATTTTTTTTGAATCTAAACAACCGAATGACTGCTTTTTGTGATTATAATAGTAGTTTCAAAGTGATTAGTTCTTGTCGAAAATTCACATTAATTAATCAGGATTTTTCTTGCTTCAGTCGAAGCACCAAAATCACTTATGTTGACTGCACTACAGGATACAGGCACAGCTATATGCTTTATGAGTTTCAACTAGCCATTCATTTATTTGTTGGATAAAAAGTACAAAATTATTGCTACTATATCAATATGTATTAACAATATGTCAATAACACAGAACTCTTTATGTTATTGATCACATAAAAAAGAGATGCGTAATCTAAATCAATGCTCTTGTTCATTCTCTCATTCATAGGCATTTCTGCGCGATATCACAGAAATCACTGCGTTATTGGCAATGATTGAGTTTTCTCATTAGAAAATAGCAATATATAGTAAAAAGAAAATATTCTAATTTAATATACTTAAGCATCAAGCATGTTTTAAGCCCTTGGCGTCTGTGACCAACACTTCCAGTACACCGACTTTCATTAGGGAGACAAACAACATATAATGTGTGTTGCATATAATTTTATATTGTAGAGACATATGAGAGTTACACATGGAGTTTTTATTTATTTAAATGTAACTCATCAGTAAATGAACAGAGTTACATAATTAGTATTTAATGTTTATGTTTCCTCCTATTTATAGCTTGAGTAAATATTATAAATTGCAGTTAAATAATATTGCGGTGACTCGACAATGATTCCTTACTTATAATGACAAAGAATGTAAATTTTGTTTTACAGCATTTGAACTTCAAACTTGCATATTTTCTTTCATTAATAACTCTAAAAATGAATAGAAGACATATTCATTCATTAATAATACCATGCCGGCCTTGACTTCTTATCATTTCTTGGTTAGACATATGTTAACGCTAAAATTTAAACGCTAACACCCCAGTGTGTAGATAACAGTTATGAAAGCACCACCCGTTGGTACGGGAACAAGATACAAGTAGAGAAATTGTAGAAAAGCAGTAAAAGACAACAGTTTTATAGTGGTTCGGCCTAAAATCGAGCCTACGTCCACTTTGATCTCTTTATTGCTGAAACAAGTACAACTTATACAACTTTCTTCAGTTACAATCCACTCTAGTCTGTTAGTACAAACTTTGACGGAGAATTATCTTTCAAACTCATGATGAATGATGTAGATTCTCCCTCTTGGAATTTGATGTAATGTCTTCGATGTTTGGAGTGCTCGAAGTGTTGCTTGAGTCGAGGAAATGGCAGAGTATTGGCGCTTCGAGAATGAACCAAAAGTCCTTTTCATGTTGAATGCGGCCTTGTATTTATAGGCAAACTGTTTAGGCTGAAATTGCAAAGTCATGAGTCGTGACCGACTCATGATGAGTCGTGAGTCGTCTGCGAGTCACCCCTTTGCAACATGATTTTGAACTTGCCTCTGAGTCTTGTATCGTGCGTCGACCTATCCTTTGAGTCGTAGGCTTTCCTGAGTCGTGCCATCCTTAACCCATAGAATCTCCTTAAGTCGTAGCGGCTTCTTGAGTCGTTCATCTCTTGAGTCATAAACCCAATGAGATACTTAAGGACCTTGAGTGGATGAGTCGTGATCAGATGAGTCGGTCTTTGATGAGTCGGAACTCGAATGAGTCGTTGGATCGGTCTAGGCCTTGAGTCGCAGACCGCTGAGTCGTTGATCCATACTGTATCTTTAAGGCGCTAACTCGCTGAGCCGTTGCTATCAATGAGTCGTTGATCCATACTGTATCTTTAAGGCGCTAACTCGCTGAGCCGTTGCTATCAATGAGTCGTTGACCCATTGAGTCGGCAATCCCTGAGTCGCTTCATCAGTTGAGTCGCTGATTCCTATGAGTCGCTGACTGCCTTATCTGTTGAGTCGGCCTAAGTTTCAGTGGGGTTAACATTTGCCCCTCGAAGCACGCGCCTGAGTCGTAGGTCGCGTGCTTCGACTTATCTTAACTCGCTTGTGCCGACTCATGCCCTACTTCCATGGTATAAAATGGATGAACCGTCACTTCTACCTTCTTCTTCCTTTATCAGTCTCTTGAGTCGTGCTCCGCCATTAACACATCTCCAAGCTCCCAAAAATAATTTCAACTAGAATTAGCTCCCAAACCTCTCTAGCAACATACAATCGTAAGCGATTTCTTCCCTTTCTTCGATCGTTGATCATTACTGTCTTACACGCTTAATCCTTCGCCTCCGATTTGCCTCTTCATGTCTTACGAGTCTGGTTAGATTTGATTGCTGATGAACTTAGGTTTGCTTGATTTTACTTACGGCGATTCATCACTCGAGGCAAACGTGTAGTGTGACGAGCCTGTGGTTAACCATTGCAATGTTATTGGGTTATCGGGTTAGATGGTTAATGGGTTAGGAGCTAGAAGGTTAGTGGGTCAGAGTGATTCAAACATTGCCGTAGGTTTGACTTAGCTATTCCTGTATGACCCAGTGACTCCTACAATTTAGCCATGGTACGATTCATCATGCTCCTCGACCTGAGCTTTGAGTCGCGGACGAGACAAGACTTTTGAGTCGTGGCCGAGATAAAACTTTGAACCTGAGCTCTTTTAACATTCCCCACGGTCTAGTCTTTGAGTCGTTGCCGAGACAAGACTAGGAGATAATCTCCTTATTTTCACGACTCATGACTTGGCACTGCCGACTCAGAACTTTTGAACCGTTGATGGGTTATGACTTGTGAATTCTGTCTGAACACTGGACCATTGTATTAACTTTGAACTGTTGAATTTTATTGCACTCATTCACAGGTTATTTTGACTTGCAAGCTAACAATCTGTTCAATATAACATTCACAGAAAACTGGGACGAATATACTGTCATTGATTTCCCACATCGAACGACAGATTAGTTAATGATAGATGAATAAACTGCATGTATGAAGTGCTTTTAACATATCAATTTCAAACAAAATACCAAAGCAATACTGAAATAGTCAATTGAAATCGACTTGCTTGCACTAATATTATGTTTGAACTCTTAGATTAACAAGTTCTGAAATGTTTACAATCGATCAAGCATCGATTAGTATAATTCCAGTTATGTATACTTGTCACTTTTATTAGTCTTGCACAACACTTCACACTTTTTAGGAAACGCGCACCTTCGCATTTGAACATCCAGTTGCTTGTGTAGAATGACCTCTCATCAAGAAGAGCCGATGGGCCAGGCTGAAGATGTCTTCCCAGTAGCCATCCCTATAGACAACCCTCCGGAGAGAACATCCACAACTTTGAATCAGCGGGTGTTTAACCAACTGCGCGTCCAGTTTGGCATTGATGATGCTGACATCTTATTTCCGGGGCCAAATGACACCGCGGATAGTCCTCCCTACGGCTTTGTTGCAGTCAATCGCCAAATGTGCTTAAGTGGGGCGATTCCTCCTTTTAACGACTTTCTCCAACAGTTCCTGCTTCGGTTGTCTGTCTCTCCATTCCAATTACACCCCAATGGCTACGCCATTCTGATGGGGTTATGTGTTCTATTCAGGAGAGTTTTGGATCGATTACCAAGCTTCGGGGAGATCTGCTATTTTTGCTCATTCACGAAAACTAAAGACCATCCCTCCATCGTGGTTGTAAGAAGCGCTCGAAATCGCAAACTTATTACTGATCTCTCCGAAAGCGCTCACGGATTTTGAATCAGTTTTTCTTTGTTCGCTGCCCTCCAGGGTTTTATGCCATCTGGAGAGTGGGAAGTAAGATTTCCTGTCTTTACTTTTTCAGTTTTGAAACTTTCTCGAGATCTGAACTCTCAGCTGCTAATTTCATTCTTTTCCTGTTTTTAGCACTTCCACCCCCTGCTAGGGACCCAAGTCTTAAGCAAATTTTTGAAAGATTAAATGCCGTGCCGGTAGAAGAGAGGAGCATAAAGTTTCTGCTAAACAATGAATTTTTACATCAATACGGACTCCTCCATCCCTCTCGCTTTACTCGGCCTCGTGAAGCTCCAACGGAGGTTCCTGATTCTCCGGTGAAAACTCCTGATCTTCCGATCTCCACTAAAGAGCACATACGAGGAGAAATTTCTGCAGAAACCTTATTAGTAAAGTGCTCTACTCCAAGAGACGATACGGGACCCTCCGAAAAGCCCGCACTTGCTCCCATTATTGAAGAAGAAAAGGAGCCCCTTTCCCAAACCAGGAAGAGTGCTGACAAAGGAGCTGATGGAGGGAATCAGGTTGGGCATGACGGTGATGACGTCTTTGGGGATTTAAGTGACATAATTATCACTTCCCAAGATCTCTTTAAAGAAGACCCTGCTCACGGTAAAGCTATACCTCCGACGATTGAAGCAACATCTGCCCTCCAACAGACTCTAACTCCTTTATCTCAAGAATTGCCACTGACAGTGGAACCTATTACTTCCCCCCAACTGAGGAGTGGTTCGTTAGTCCAACGCGAGTAGTTTGCACTTCACACACAACTAAGGATTTTCCAGCACACTTATGCACTTATCTTCTCATACTCTAAAGATTTCTAAAGCTTATCTTTTCTTATTTCAGATTCTTCAATGACACGCGGCGGATCATATTATCAGGATTTCCAACGCTACGGGGGGCGTGGTCGATATGATTATCGGCGTTACTTTCCCTCCTACAGAGAGTCTGACGAAGAGAGGGCTGCTCGAAAGGCTCGTGAAAGGAGGGATGAGGAAGAGCGTCGTGAAAGAAGGGAGAGAGAAGAGCGCCATGATTCTCTGCAGAGAAGTGACGACTCTCACAAAAGGAAATCTCACGACGACCGAGGAAAAGGTCATGTAGCTGAAGATTCAGGCAAACGAGCCCGATATGGTGAGAGACATGCTTCCACTATTCCCGAAAAGCCTACTGCCCCTGCCCCTCTTGACATTCCTTCCGACTCTCCTGCTCTCGGGAAGGAGGACATCCAGACAATAATAAGCAGGCCTAAATTTCAAGTGGGACCTGGCCCAGCCACTTTACAAAGTCGTTTTCCACAATGGTGCTTAAAGGGTGTGAGATTCGACCTTGACCTGGTTCCTATTGACAAGCCTGCTATGCTACGAAATCTTGACACCGTCAAACTTGATATCGAGAGGATGTCAAACTGGCAGAAGCTTGTTGATGAGCTTCAAAGAGTTAACCGTGCCAACTTAGAGGCCATGCTCACCATGGAAAATGATAAGGCCGAATGGCAAAAGGTCGTTGAGCAGCATGACACCGAAATGAGGATCATTACTTCCTACAACGAGGAGCTCGAAGCAAAGGTTGAGAAGTTGAAAGATGAGCTTGCTGCTTCCTCTACTTCATACTCTCAAAAAGAAGAAGTGCTTCTCAGACAAGTTAGAGATGCTCATGCCAGTCAGAGGGACGCTGAGGACAGGCTTGAAGCACAAAAAAGAATCAGTGACGGCTATGTCTCTGATATTGCTGAGCTTCGAAAGAAAAACAACTCCCAGGAGGCGGAGATACAAATGCTCAAGCTTCAGCTTGCCAAAACTGAAAGGGAGCGCGATGAGGCTGTCGCCGGCAAAATCGCAGCCGAAGAATCTCATGAGGCGACCAAAAACAGCTTCGGCTCGACATTATTCGACTTCTACTTGCATAGCGTCTTGGGGCGTGGAAGCCTCGCTTTTCTTGGTCCTAAGTATGAAATCACTTTAGCTGAAGTGTGGGAGGCCGCTCTTGAGATGCTTGGTGCTGAAGGTGCCGGTTACGACGAATCAGCCCTGGAAAGGCATTATTTTGATGATGACGCTCGCGCTGCCCTTGCCAAGGGAAAGGAACAACTTGCCAAATAAAGAACTGAAGTGACGGAAGGGGACCGGCTGGGGAAAACCACTTCAACTACTCTAGTCCAGCCACCTTCTTCGTCTGAAGTCGACATTATTGGTTCCAGTTCCCATCTCGCATCTCCCACCAAAGTTACCGCTGATATTACAAGCATACAAGGTGGAGACGAGGGTGAAGAGAGCGCTGATGCGCAAGCTTATGAAGTCGATATCAGGAAACCAGCTTCTCCAGGTAACTCCACTGTTAATCTCGCTACTGTCAATTCTGCTCAAGCGGGTTACTCATTTATTTCGCATGAGTTTCACGAGCTCCTTGGCTATTTTCTCAACCTTGACGAGCCTTCATCTCCTCTCTTTACTGACTTCATTGGTGAACCTTCATCTCCTCTTTTTACTGACTTTAACCTCTTTTCTTCTATAGAAAAAGTATCAAGCACTGCTCAAATCTCTACTTCTCCGGTAATCCCTTCTTCATCTCCTCAGGTGGCTCCTCCTTCTGCTTCGCAACCTGGATCACAGGAGGAACAAATAGAGGCTCTCCATGACCTGGATGATCCCATTGCTTCGCAAGAGCAAAAAGATGAGGGACTTGAGGGAGGTGACATATCTCCGGAGCGGACTCCTTCTGACGATATAACTTTATCTAAACTTGTCACTCCAGGAAGTGAGTCTTCCTCAAAGAGGAGAAGGAAGCAAGGAGCATCAAGGAGGAGAGGGAAGATAATCACTGCCACTGAAGAGGAGCCAGAAGTTGGGCCAGCTGCGCCTACCTCTCCTTCCTCCCTTATACCCACTGGCCGACCTGAAAAGCTGGTCATTCGGTCGGGTAAAGGGTCCAAAGGCAGTAAAAAGAAGTGAAGACTTTAGCTTTTTGTCTTTTGTATGAACTGGCCGAGAGTTGTGCGGGTATCGGCCCCCGCTTTTATTTTGAGAACCTGTATCTGCATTATAGTTGAATAAAATGATTCTTCGTTTGTACAAACTTCTGTTTGAATTTGAGAACGCATTTACTATTTATTTTATTTTTTGCACAAGTTTATTTACACGATATTGCAGCGGGCTTATGGTATGTTGTTTGAGTATTACTTTACTGATGCAGCTATACTATTATACCATGTTGCCCCCATACCTTAAGCTTGCTGCAATATTTTATACTTTGAGGGGACTTGCACTCTTATTTGTTAAAGAATAATTATTTTATTCTTTAAAGAAAATTTTTGTAGAGTACAACTCCCTTCGTATAAGTATTTACGCTTTGTCGTTCGAAGAAATCACTTTTTTCGTTTGCTTATGTGCATATTTTACCAAGTGAATTCCTCTATGTGGTAAAGCGGACCTCTGAAGGGTACTTTAACTTCTTTTCTTTTTTTACGATCATTTTCCATAGTGGGAAAATTACTCTTCCTTTGAAAGTTAAAGTACGCTTTTGATGAGGATTTTTTTTATATACAAAATTGTACCTCTGAGGAGGGATTTTTCACGTTTCAACACTTGGAAGTTTTATTTCAATCTCGGTGAAACGTGTACCCCCAAAGAGTTGTGCCTTCGAAGAAAGCCTTTTCACGTTTCAACACTTGGAAGTTTTATTTCAATCTCGGTGAAACGTGTGCTTCCAAAGAGGTCTTTTTTTTTTCTTGATTGTGTCCCCGGGAGGGGGTTGTACCTCTAAGGAGGGATTTTTCACGTTTCAACACTTGGAAGTTTTATTTCAATCTCGGTGAAACGTGTACCCCCAAAGAGTTGTGCCTTCGAAGAAAGCCTTTTCACGTTTCAACACTTGGAAGTTTTATTTCAATCTTGGTGAAACGTGGGCTTTCAAGAAGGTCTTTGTTTTTGCATTTCAACTTTGGTGAAGTGAAATTCCGAAGAGCGGTTGCTACACTTCAACTCCTGGCGAAATGTGCCTCCGAAGAGGGCTTTTATTTTGTTTACATTTCAACTCTGGTGAAGTGAAATCCCGAAGAGCGGTTATAACACTTCAACTCCTGGTGAAATGGGCCTCCGAAGAGGGCTTTTATTTTGTTTGCATTTCAACTCTGGTGAAGTGAAATCCCGAAGAGCGGTTATAACACTTCAACTCCTGGTGAAATGTGCCTCAGAGAGGGTTTTCATCGCCTGGAAGTTACTCTCTCATGGTTGGAGGGTCATGACTCCTCCAATCTTTTTTGCTGAGTAGAGAACTTTCTTTTTTGTGGCATATGACCCATTAGAGGTCTTTTATCCTCCGAAGAGTTGCGCCTCCGAAGAGGACTTGTGCTACTGATGGTAGCTTTGGTTGTTCCTCTGTTCACTTGCTTATGCCTTTTCAGCGATCCTCTTTTTTTTTTTTTTTTTTCTTTTCAAGTTTTCATTCCCCTTTTCTCGCAAGTGGCTTGTTTAATCCAAGGAAGTGTACTTCATTGCCAGGCAAGTTCGTGAGAACGGGCACTAGCTTTCTAATTGGATGTTTGTTTGTTCAAACAATCTCAATTTATCAGCAAGGGCTCGTTTCTATCGAAATCATTAGCCGTTCAATTGAAGTATTTCCTATCTAGGATTTGAATTCGGGGTCTTTGTGACTTGAAATTTGTTTGTTGAATGATGGCGAGAATCGCTCGGTCTTATTATGCGCAAGTTTTATTTCCATTGTCTGCAAAAATTTAAATCGACATTTCAGCAATACATTTTATGCATTTTTATATCGAAAACAAAGCAAACATATAATGATAATAAGGAACACAAGATTTATAGTGGTTCGGCCATGAAATTGGGCCTACATCCACTTTATATTCTTTCATTATTTACTTGCATCAGTTTCATAATTGCTTTCAATTACAAGAATCATACATTCATAATTCTTTTTACAATGTTTCAACAAAATTTTCAAGTAAAGTATGGACGCAAATGGTTGTTGTTCCATGCCCTTGGAATTTGATCTCCATCAACAGTGGTGAGCTTGAATGTGCCGTCAAGAAGCTTCTGACCTATTACATATGGTCCTTCCCAATTTGGCCCAAACACACCTGTCGCGGTCATAATTCTTTTCAGGACTAGATCTCCAATTTCAAAGCTGCGTTGACGAACTTTGGAATTGAAATGTCTGGCTATCCTTTGCTGATGAGCTGCAACTCTGAGGTTAGCTTCATCTCTTTTTTCATCAAGGAGATCCAGCGCTTCAAGTTGCAGCTTTTCATTTTCTGCTTGATTGAAATGGATTCTTCTGTGTGAAGGGACCTCTGTTTCAACCGGGATCATTGCTTCCGATCCGTATGCTAACGAAAAAGGAGTATGCCCAGTTGCAGTTTTGTGAGTAGTTCTGTATGCCCATAGTGCAAGTGGTAGTTTATCGACCCAACCACCTTTTGCTTTTTCGAGTTGCTTTTTGATGGTTGATTTGATGATCTTGTTCACTGCTTCCACTTGCCCGTTTGCCTGCGGATGAGCTACTGCCGAAAAGCTTTTCTGGATTTTGAATCGTTTACAAAAATCCTGGAATTCCTCGCTTTCAAACTGAGTACCATTGTCTGTGATTATTTTCTGAGGCACACCGTATCTGCAAATGATATTCTTGGTCACAAAGCTTATCATTTTCTTAGAAGTGATAGTAGCCAATGGTTCAGCTTCAGCCCACTTAGTAAAATAATCAACTGCAACAATAGCATATTTAATCCCTGATTTAGCAGTTGGTAGCGGCCCAATGAGATCCATTCTCCAAATTGCAAATGGCCATGGACTGACCATCTGTGTGAGTTCGGTAGAAGGTGCTCTAGGAATTTTGGCATATCTTTGGCAATTGTCACATTTTCGGGAGTAATCTGCAGCATCCCGATTAATTTCTAGCCAAAAATATCCGTATCGGAGAATTTTCTTTGCTAATGTTTGACCACCTGAATGGTCACCACATTCTCCTCCATGCACTTCAGCTAGGATTGTTTTGGACTCTTCCTGGGATACACATCGAAGCAATGGCATTGAGAATCCCCGTCTGTACAATCGGCCATCCTGAATTACATAGCGAGAGGCCTTCCTTAGTAGCTTTCGTCTTTCTATCGAGTTTTCTGGCAGAGAACCTCTGAGTAGGTAATCCAGTATTGGAGTCATCCATGACTCTTGTTCTTGAGATACATTCATAATCCAGTCTATATCCATCTCGTCTATACTTGGCGCTGAAAGGACTTCTACAGGGACCAATCCCAATAGTTGAGCTTCACCAGAACTTGAATACTTTGCGAGGGAATCTGCCTTCATATTCTCTTCCCGAGGAATGTGGCTTATTGAATAGTGATCGAGTTCACATAGGAGTTCCCAAGCCTTTGACAAGTAGGAAGGCAGGTTTCCACCTTTTGCTTGAAATTCCTTCTTGACTTGGCATACAATAAGCTGAGAATCACTGAAAATTTGTAATGCTCGAATGTTTAGCTCTTTTGCGATTTTCAGACCTGCAATAAGAGCTTCATATTCTGCTTCATTGTTTGTTGAAGGAAATTCCAGTCTTAGTGCATAACATAATGATCGACCTTCAGGAGTTTCAAGTACCACTCCGGCTCCAGAACAGTAGTCATTTCTTGCGCCATCAACATACATCTTCCACTGGATTGGAGAATCATTGATCGCTTTTTCCTCACCATTATCTTTCTCTGTGAATTCTGCAATGAAATCAGCTAAAGCTTGTCCGTTGATTGCTTTTCGGGGATGATAAGTGATGTCATATTGACTGAGTTCAATGTTCCATTTTAGAAGGCGACCCGAAGTTTCTGGGCGAAATAGGACTTGCTTTAGAGGTTGATCAGTGAGCACTTTGATAGGATGAGCTTGGAAATATTGCCTCAGTTTCCTCGATGCAATTAGTAGGCAATAGGCGAGTTTTTCCAACTTGGAGTAATTCAGCTCTGCCCCAGTGAGTCTTTTGCTGATATAGTAAACTGGATGTTGAATCCTTTTGTCTTCCCGTATCAGCGCTGCACTTAGAGCATGAGATGATACTGCCAAGTATATAAGAAGATCTTCACCATTGCCTGGTCTAGAAAGTATCGGAGGCGTTTCCATATGACGGATCAACTCTTCAAAAGCTTTTTGGCATTCGGGAGTCCATTCAAAGTTCTTCTTTCCTTTTTTCAGGGCATCGAAGAATGGGATGCATTTATCAGTAGCTTTGGAAATGAACCGACTCAGGGCGGCGATCTTTCCGTTGAGGCTCTGCAATTCCTTCTTTGTTCTAGGAGCTTTAACTTCTTTCAAGGCAGTAATTTGAGCTGGACTAGCCTCAATGCCCCTAGTACTGACGATAAAACCTAAGAACTTTCCGGATTCGACCCCAAATGTACATTTCAGGGGGTTAAGCTTCATTCTGTATTTCCGGAGGACTGCGAACATTTCTGCTAAGTGTTCAATGTGATACGCTGCTTTCCTGGACTTCACTAACATGTCGTCGACGTAGACTTCCATAATTTTGCCCAATTGCGGTTTGAACATAGCATTAACAAGTCTTTGGTAGGTTGCCCCTGCGTTTTTCAATCCGAAGGGCATAACTCTGTAGCAATAAAGTCCAACATCTGTAATAAAGCTTGTGTCCTCCTGATCCGGCTCATGCATCATGATTTGGTTATACCCGGAGTAGGCATCCATGAAGGATAACAATTCATGTCCCGCAGTTCCGTCTACCAGTTGATCGATCCTGGGTAATGGGAAGCAATCTTTGGGGCAAGCCTTGTTTAGATCAGAAAAATCGATGCACACTCTCCATTTCCCATTAGCTTTCTTGACCAACACAGGATTTGAAACCCAATTCGGATATGTAGATTCTTTGATGAAGTTATTTTCCATGAGTCGATCAACTTCTTCTTTTAATGCTGCTGACCTTTCTGGACCTTGGGTTCTTCTTTTCTGTTTAACTAGCGTAAACTTTGGGTCAATATTCAGAGCGTGTACTGCAACTTCTGGGGATATTCCACACATATCGGCATGAGTCCAAGCAAAGACATCCAGATTTGCCTTCAGGAAAGATATCAAGATATTCTGAATTGACACATTAAGCTGTGAACCCACATTCAACACCTTATTTGGGTCTTTCGGGTCAACAGGTACCGGAACTGTCGTTTCCACCAGTACCACTCTATTCTCCCCTGCACTGGCTTTTCTGGGATCCATTTCTTTCCATGCCCCGCTGTGCTCGCCAGTGCAGGGTCCGCTCTGTAATTGCTACAAGGCTGGTTCCTTGATGCGGACTGGGGTTGCCGCATCCTTTCCCATTTCTCTTTTTCTTGACTCTCGCAGCTCTGTCAAGTAACATTCTCGCGCAGCATTTTGATCCCCTTTTATAACTCCTACTCCATTGTCAGTAGGGAATTTAATAGTGAGGCACCACGGGGCTAGGATAGCTTTGAATGCTGCGAGTGTTGGACGGCCAAGAAAAGCATTGTAAGCAGAAAACTCATCGACAATCACAAATGTTTGCTTGCGGACCACTTTCCTCTCTGCTTCTCCGAGTTCTACAAGCAGATCGATGGTCCCAATTGGTTGTTTTGGCTCCCAGTGAAGCCAGCGATCTTTTGTGATGAGGCTTGCACATCGATCATAGGGATTTTCATCTGGTCAAATGTCTTTTTGAAGAGGATATTACATGATGCTCCGCAGTCAATGAGGACTCTTCTGACAATGGCTGGTCCAATACCAGCCGAGATGACCAAGGGATCTAAAGTAGGAGCTTCAATACCTGTAGAATCTCTGGCTCTGAAAATAATATCATCGCTGAAAGTTTTCTGTTGTTTAAGGGGCGTAGTGTCTTCTAGAACAAAGACGTCTTCTTCGGCTGGAGCATATTTCAAAGCCCTGGAATATCTCTCCATCTCACCCCAACTCTTGCCAGCTGGGTGAGGTCCTCCTGAAATGACATTGATAAAGGGCCTTCCAGATTCATGCCCCGTAGCTTTCTCACCTGCCCCAGGCTGATGAACAGGAGCCCGCTGCCCCTGACTCGACGATGCAGGATTGTTGCTATTCTTTTTCACGAATTGCTGCAACTTGTTTTCTCTTAGCAACTCTTCAATCAGATTTTTCAGCTGGCGGCATTCATCAGTTTCATGACCTGGTTGATTGTGGAAGCGGCAGAATTTCCCACTTTGTATGGCTTTTCTCCCGGTTCTCAAAGGGATAGGTTTAGGGAAATCGACGGAATCTTTAGTGGCCAGGTAGATGTGCTTTGGTGTATGTGATAATGGAGTATATTCTGATGGCTTGAAGGATCGGGTCTTCTTCAGATTACCCTGTTTCTTCCCATTACTATTCTCCCTTTTTTGCCCCACCGATTCATTCTTGCGTGGAGCGATAGTGTTGTCTTCTGCTTTTTCCAACACTGTCTTTACTGGTAAAGGACGGCTTTCCAAGCGAATGAATTCATCTGCTTTTTTGTAGAACTTTTCGAGAGAGGTTGGCTCCTTCATATTTAACCATTTCCCAAATTCGCTTGACTTATCAATAGCCCTCATCAGATAAGTCAATATCATTTGTGGTTCAGCATTGTCCACCTCAGCCAGTGCTATATTGAAACGGTTCAAGAAAGATCTGATAGACTCACCAGGATTCTGCTCTAAACTGGACAATGACATGATATCCTTGGCCTTCGAAGCATATAGTCTAAACTGCTCCTTGAATTTTCTGGTCAAGTCTGAAAACTGATCGATAGATCGGACTGGCAACTTGGTGAACCACAGTAAAGCCACGCCTTCCAGGTATACGGGGAAATATCGGCACTTTATTTCGTCGGAGGCCTTGGCACCTGTCATGTGCCAATCATATTTATACAAGAACTCATTCGGATCACTTGTCCCTTTGTAAGCTGGAATAGTCGGAGGGACAAACTTCCTTGGAAATTCCGCCTTCAAGATTTTTTCAGTAAACGGAGTTTTACTTGGAGCGAAACCCCATTCCTTCTCATCTTCAACCCTTTGCATACTTTCTTTCATGATCTGCCGGACCATTCCAGAAAGATATTCTTCATCATGTCGAGTTCTAGATCCACCGGCCTCAGGTACTGCCTGCTCAAAGGGACTAGTAGGCCTTTCAGGAGCATTTCTTTCATTAACATCATGAACGTTGCCAGCATGGTTCCTCTCATTACCAGCCGGTTGATTGTTTGCCCCAAGTAAGTCGTTCAACTTATTCAGAATCAGAGCATTCTGGGCACTTTGAGCCTCTAGTTGTGCATTTTGGGCGTTTATCTGCTGGTTTAACCCTACAATCACAGCATCCAACTCCGCTTTCGTAACTCCAACAGACGGAGTAGGTTGATTAGGCACAGGGGAAGCGGAGGTTCCTTCTTGAATGTTTCCAGATCTGACAGATCTACTTTTCCTTCCAGGAGCCATAATCTCAGATAGACTTCTGGTTTTTAAAGAAATTCTTTCTTCAAATTTCTGCGAAGCAATGATGACAGTTGTCCTGAGTTCAATTCTCAGTGAAAGCACCAAAAATGTTAACGCTAAAATTTAAACGCTAACACCCCAGTGTGTAGATAACAGTTATGAAAGCACCACCCGTTGGTACGGGAACAAGATACAAGTAGAGAAATTGTAGAAAAGCAGTAAAAGACAACAGTTTTATAGTGGTTCGGCCTAAAATCGAGCCTACGTCCACTTTGATCTCTTTATTGCTGAAACAAGTACAACTTATACAACTTTCTTCAGTTACAATCCACTCTAGTCTGTTAGTACAAACTTTGACGGAGAATTATCTTTCAAACTCATGATGAATGATGTAGATTCTCCCTCTTGGAATTTGATGTAATGTCTTCGATGTTTGGAGTGCTCGAAGTGTTGCTTGAGTCGAGGAAATGGCAGAGTATTGGCGCTTCGAGAATGAACCAAAAGTCCTTTTCATGTTGAATGCGGCCTTGTATTTATAGGCAAACTGTTTAGGCTGAAATTGCAAAGTCATGAGTCGTGACCGACTCATGATGAGTCGTGACCGACTCATGATGAGTCGTGAGTCGTCTGCGAGTCACCCCTTTGCAACATGATTTTGAACTTGCCTCTGAGTCTTGTATCGTGCGTCGACCTATCCTTTGAGTCGTAGGCTTTCCTGAGTCGTGCCATCCTTAACCCATAGAATCTCCTTAAGTCGTAGCGGCCTCTTGAGTCGTTCATCTCTTGAGTCGTAAACCCAATGAGATACTTAAGGACCTTGAGTGGATGAGTCGTGATCAGATGAGTCGGTCTTTGATGAGTCGGAACTCGAATGAGTCGTTGGATCGGTCTAGGCCTTGAGTCGCAGACCGCTGAGTCGTTGATCCATACTGTATCTTTAAGGCGCTAACTCGCTGAGCCGTTGCTATCAATGAGTCGTTGATCCATACTGTATCTTTAAGGCGCTAACTCGCTGAGCCGTTGCTATCAATGAGTCGTTGACCCATTGAGTCGGCAATCCCTGAGTCGCTTCATCAGTTGAGTCGCTGATTCCTATGAATCGCTGACTGCCTTATCTGTTGAGTCGGCCTAAGTTTCAGTGGGGTTAACAACATAGATGCTTATAGTGACTGCTATGGTATAAGTTGATGCAATGAATTTTGTTTTATTAAATATGAGACCATATTTAGTAAGTGGATAAAATTGTTGTTAATGGCGCAAGCCAAGTATCAAGAGAGGGGTAATGCATAGACATTACTCTGGTGTTACAAAATGGCGCCGTTGTAATGGAAATTTTTTTGGAAACAGTTTGATGTTAATGTTAAATTTCAAGTGAAATAAGAAGAATATACATCTGTTTAGTTAATATCAGAGTTGAACTTGGTGGAAAGCCATAAGATATTGTTACCCATGATTTCTTATTAGCTCTACTTATTTTCTTTCAGTATGTCTTTTAGTATAGACAAACAATGGATGAATCAATCTAATCGAAGAAATACAGAATATGTGGAAGGTGTGAGAAATTTCGTTAAATTTGTTGCTGAAAACGGTGGCAATACCGAAAAGTATTCGTGCCCTTGCACGCGATGCAAAAATGAAGATACATTCAAACTAAATGACATTCATTTTCATTTGCTTAGATATGGTATTGTTTAATCATATACCGTGTGGTGTTTTCACGGGGAAAGAATACCGGAGAAGCCAAAACAACAACCGGTTAGTCATGCCACAAATACTGATGAGTCCGAACATATTAGGATGGAGGATTTGATCAATGATGCAGATAGATTCCATCATTTTCAACCTACAAGTCAGTTGCATGATAATGCTAATATTGGTGAGCAGTTTACGGATAAATCATTTTTTGATAGTGCAACTGCAACAGAGCCATTGTATCCTTCTTGTCCAAAAGAGATTACAAAGTTGTATGCCATTGTGAAACTGAATAGCTTGAAGACCCAATATGGCTTTTCAGACAATGGTGTGACTGCACAACTCGAATTCATAAAGGAGTTACTCCCCGAAGGTAACACGCTACCGTCAAAGTTCCTCGACGTGAAGAAGATCATTAAGCAAGTTGGGATGAATTACATAACTTATGATGCATGCATTAATGACTGCTTCTTGTATTGGAAAGATAATGCGAACGAAGTTTCATGTACAAATTGCAACGCACCAAGATATAAGACATCATTCGACGAAGAGAGAAAAGCTACAACGGTACCTCAAAAGACCTTAAGACATTTTCCTTTAATTTCTAGATTGAGAAGACTGTATACTGTACCATGGATAGCAGAAGCGATGACCTGGCATGGTCGTGCCAAGTCCGGTACAACTGTAATGCGTCATCTGCATGATACTTCTCAACGGAAAACTGCAGATTCTTTTGATTCTTCGTTTGTTGCTGAACCACGAAATATCACGCTTGGAATAGCAACAGATGGTTTCTGTCCGAATGCTTCTTTAACTAACCCTTACAGTTGTTGGCCAGTAATTGTAGTACCATATAACCATCCTGCATCTTTGTGCATGAAAAGAGAGTTCTCAATGTTAACACTGTTGATTTCTGGACCAAAACAACTGGGGAAGGATATTGATGTTTATTTAGAACCTTTGATAGATGAGTTAAAGCAGTTATGGGAAGGAGTCGTTACATTGATTCATTTAAGAAATCTGAGTTCATAGTGAGAGCTAGAGTGTTGTGGGCAATCCAAGATCATCCCGCTCTTGGGACTTTATCGGCATGTACAACTCACGGCTACTTTGCATGTCCTATTTGTGGATAAGAAACTACATTTGTTTATCTCCCTGAAAGTAAGAAGAATTGTTACATGGGACATCGTAGATTTCTTCCGTCCGGACACAAGTTTCGATACGATAAGACAAATTTCAACAATGAGCAGGAACTTAAGCGTCCTCCAAAACCACTAACTGGTTATCAAGTTGAATAAAAGGTAGCGAATATAAATTTGAAAGTTGGTAAAAACATACCGAAAATTGGTCGAAAATGGAAAAAGACAATCGATGAAGAAGTTCCTGCATGGTATAGGAGGTCGAAGTTCTTTGATTTTCCATATCGGAAAACAAATTTGACCCGACATAATATTGATGTTAGCATACGGAGATGAATGTCAAGAAACATTTGATCAACACAATTATGAACCATAAAGACATGTCAAAAGATGGGATCAATGCACGGAATGATTTGAAAATCATGGGTATAAAACAAAAGTTGTGGGTGATAGAAGATCCTGAAACAAGTAAAGTAACCACACCAAATGCGACTTTCACTTTAAGCAAAGAAGAAAAGATACGGTTTTGCACCGTTTTGAAAAATTTGAAAGTGCCGAGCAAATTCTCTTCGAACTTTCATAACAATGTGAGCATCAACCATCCTGAACTAAAAAATATGAAGTCACATGATTACCACATCATAATGCAACATTTACTTCCGGTATTGCTTCAGCATTGTTTTCCGCAACATAAGGATCTACGGAATGCTATTCACCTCATTAGTCTCTTTTATAACATTTTGTGCTCAAAGGTGATCAACAGGGAACATCTTCTAAAAGAAAAGGCTAGTTTGGTAGAAGCAATGTATGTTATTGAAAAACATTTTCCGCCTGCATTTTTTGATATCAGTATTCACCTTATGGTTCATTTAGCCGATGAAGCATTGATTTCTGGTCCTATTAGATATAGATGGATATACCCATTTGAACGGTAAATTACTAATTTTAGTTATGTACATAATTATTCGATTTAAATAGCTATTGATGTCTACATTTTACAATTATTCATCTTCATAGGTTGATGAAAACATATAAAGGATATGTGCGCAACAAAAGATATATTGAAGGGTGTATTGCAGAAGGATATATTGTACAAGAAGCTAGTCTTTACTGCATGGAGTATATGCCAAAAGGAGGTGCTGGCACTCATAAACATACCCGTGAAGCGTTTTTAGACGAGGATGATGAGTTTGCTGATGAAATAGCACTAGATAATGGTAAAGATATAACGTTAACTCAAGTGCAATTTCAACAAGTGCGTAAATGGGTCCTTGATAACTACGACGGACTGGGTGAATGGAGGAAGTAAATTCATGAATTTGTTCTAAATTCTTATTATTGTAAATCAATTCATATATATAGTATTTATTGTGTGTTTTTCGTAGGAGGTATAACTCCTATGTTCAAAGCACCAAATCTCAAACTCGAGGCGGGGGTACATCTGGGGAAGCTATTAAAAATTTCACTTTTTGGTTACGTGAGGAGGTATATGTATTAAATATTTAACGTATTTTTAAGTTGACCATACACCTTGTTGACAATGTTTTTTTTACTTATTGTGTTTGTTGTAGTTGTTGAAGACCGTCGATGTTGACTCAACTCTTTGGTGGTTAGTTAACAGGCCGAAGTTTGATGCCTGTAGTTATATGAAGTACCAAGTGAATGGGTTTTTATTTTCTCCGAAGAGTTATGAAGAGCGAAAGCTAACACAGGATAGTGGTGTATGCAAGAGAGCAATTACACAATTTAGAGCGAGTGGGAAGGATAAAATTTTTAAGGAAGCAGGAACAACTTATTACAGAGTCATTCAACAGATAATTGAGTTGGATTACATTGACTTTAAACAAACAGTTTTTTATTGTGATTGGGTAAAGGTCGAAGATAAGATCAATGGTTGTAAAATAGATTCTGTTTCAAGCTTGATCACAGTTAACTTGGCAAAATTTAAGAATAAAGATAGCGTGAATGATGAGCCATTTATTCAAGCATCGGAAGCGAGTCAAGTGTTCTACTCAAAAGATTTAAAAAATAACGGATGGTTTTAGGTTTTGCATACACCAAAACGGTTGACCATAAATGTGGATGACACTGAGTTTCCCACCGTTTATCAATCAGCTTTTAAAGACAATGAAAAATTAGAAGATCTTATCAAATGCATATGTTAACTTTGTATTTCAGAGCAGTTATTGTACCTTAACAAAATATTTATTTAAAATGGTGTAAAATGTAAAATGGTGTGTTATATGATAGTAATAGATGCATTATATTTTTTATTAGTGCCATTATAATATCCTGATGGATCCATAAGGATGGATATATTGCAAGAGTTCATTTTGTGTTTGTAATTGTAGGTACTTACATATGATCACATACATACACACACGCACACATACATATGATCAGCTTGACTATTCTTTCTTTCTTTGTGTTTGTAGGTTGACAGGCAATTCAAGATATTGTATTTGCACCCTTTAGTTTAGCAGTGCTAAGTTAATATATTTTTGTATTTGCATCCTTTATTTCTGTCAGTATTTTAGATATTGTTTTGAATCCGCTTAAGTTTAAAAATCTGGTGATGCAGGAAAACTTTATCACTGCTGCATAAAAGTGAATGTTCTCCTTCCCGCCCATCCCTGTGATGCCCGATTGCTGTTAGCCAAATTATTGCATGGATTCCCCTCCATAACAACATCAAACGCATTATATGACTTAATAAAATTGCTCCAAGCGATTACTGGTACATCTGATATAGTAAACAACGTCCCCTTCTGATTTGTCTGATCCCACCAGTTTCTCATCACATTACGATTATTGTCAATCGGACAGACAAAAATCGTAATGTGGTGAGAAGTTGGTGGGATCAGACAAATCAATAAGGGGACGTTGGTTCATATATCAGATGTACAACAGCTTAACAGCGATCGCTTGGAGCAAATTTTATTAAGACATATAAGGCGTTTGATCATGTTATGGAGGGGACTCCGTGCAATAATTTGGCTGACAGCAATCGGGCATCACAGGGATGGGCTGGAAGGGGAAGAAATGTACGTTATAATGTTGTTGGGATTATTTTAGGATTTTAGACTTTGCAGGACATAATGTCACAAGATGCCACACCATCGTCAAATGATACAACTTCACAATCATCCACTTTAAAACAGGAGAAAATTGATATAGACAACTACGGTTCTCCAGTCGGAAAAAATGGTTCAAAGGTCGCTACGAAGATTGGTAAACTAGTAAGAAATCATGTGCCAATCTCATATCCAAGTTGGAAAAAAGTTCCGCCAAATTACAAGGAAGACGTGTGGAATCAATTGGAGGTAAGTTCTCCAATCTCATAACCATTTTTATGTACTGTTTCTGTTTGTAAAATATAGTCGTCTGATTATAATATGCACCCTTTTTATGTACTGTTTCTGTTTCTGTACTGTTTCTGTTTCTGATTGTAAAATAGGCCTGAATGAGCGAGGGTTCATATGAGACCATATTTATATACTGTTTCTGTTTCAAGGTATATTCTTTTATGATATTTATAGGATATTTAGATTGATCACTTTACTCATAGAGACCGATGAAACTATATACGTTGAAATGTAAAAACCATATACTTTGAAATGTAAACTGTGTACATGAACTTAGATGGTTTAAATTCATTTATAATGCTTTCACTACATAAATAAAAAATGGTTTACATGCATTTTTTGTTATGCAGAAATATTATGAGCTCGATCCTCTATCAAAGGACCTTATTATGAAAAAATGTCCGAGGCTTTTAGGAGACACAAGAATGATTTGCACAAGAATCATTATGACCATTTCATCACTGACGAAGAAAGAATGAGAAATTATCCACCGAAAATTGCTCAAGATGATTGGGATGAGTTCATAAGAAACGAATCAAAAACCGAGGCGAAAGAAAAAAGGAAGTGAGGCAAACAAAATAGAACAATGCTCGAATATGGTCATCATTCGGGACGTAAGAGTCACGCTATGATTACTCAAGAAATGGTATGTGTCATTGAATTAGTGCATCACATTGCATATACCATTAGTTCCAAATATAATTTTAGGTCATTGTATGCAGGTCGATTCAAGTAGTCCGGGAACAGAAGTATCATGTCTTCAAATATGGGAGAAAACGCATAAGGAAAACGATGGTAGCACGTCAGATGCGACATCTTCCTACTTTGTAAGTTAAACAAATAATAACGCCTCTAAATTAAATTTTCATTATTCATATATATGTATTTACTTTTTAGGACAAAATTGAAAAAGAAAAGGAAACGACGAGTGGTGGTGATGAAGCCGTCTTTATATCAGTGTTTGGTAAAGATGTAAAGGGCAGGAGCCGAAGTATTGGGACCAATATAGCTCCTAGACAAGTTAAGAGTGCTGCCATTCCATGCAAACGACTCAAACAGGCCCAAGGAGTTTATGAGCAGCGACTGCAAAATGTGGAGCAAAAATTGATGAAGCTGGACAATATGGATGATAAACTGCGGCGTCTTCTCAACATAGCCCAAGATAATCGTCAAGCAGGCAGTGAAATCGCATGTTCTTAGTTTTCCACTCCGAACAATCAGTTAATCGACCAAGGATGTGAAATCCGGAACTTCGAGGATGAAGTAATTGCAACAGGTACTATTTTAATCGACCATTCAGTCTTTTTGTGCTTCAACCGAGTTTACTGCTCTCTGTTATTGTGCATATAAACAAATTAATGAGTATTAGTGCATGTGTTTTTATAGATTCCAAATTATCTTTTGTTATAGAAAAAGAGGTTAGGCAACAAAGGTTCACGTTTGACATGTACGTCATAATTAGGTTCACAAGAGGTGTGTATGACATTTTCAAATCCAAATTAACATAATCATAAGATATAAGAGAATATTTAGCAATATTTATAATGCTATAACCATAGGATAGAGCAAATTAAGCAGTTTTAAGTAGTTTTAGCAAATCAATAACAATGATCACATGGATAAGTTCTGGTGGGCACAACCTTCACTAAATTCTTGCTTGGCTGAAAGTATAGTGTTATTTAAAAAAGGTTGTGTTCATGATTAGATTTGAGAAACAGTGAGAGATAGCAAGAAATGATGAAGAATCACGTAAAAGTTCAAAATGCTATTGCAGAGCTGGAGTTTGAGACATCGAATGAATGACAGAGATGAGAAGCAATTCATTGTCAATAGCGATCTAGTTTGTATACTTATACTCATCGTAGTCTTTATCTTATATCTGTTTTGGTTTCAATTTTCATTGACACTCACAATAGCCATTATGTCCAAAAATAAGTCAGTAAACTCCAAAACAAAAAAGGATATAGAAAGATCATAAAAGTTTACACCTTCCATTCCAATCTTGCATGATTTTAAAGATCGAATATCGCATACACAATGGGTCTAGGACTTGTGTAGCTCTGCACAATGGTCTTAAATGTTTGGGAGCTTGTTAGTTCTGTAAATGTGATTCAATATGTTCACTCCAGAAATGCTTATATAACAGGTACTATATGCCGAGATTCCACAGCATTAGTAATTCATGGAAAACCGGTACCACCCACATATGAAAAAGTGTTGTTGGACAAAATTTTATTGTCGGATGAGCTAACCGCCAAAATATGTCGACAATTTACCGAGACCTTTGGGGATGTAGGAGCCGGAGGTTATGTGAGCCATCAAAAGGGTTTGATACGATATCTTTAGTCGGAGGTATTGATATTTCTGACTTGTTCTTTGCATATATTGCAGATTTTCTTCTGTTTGCTGTATATGAAATTTGCATATGCAAATGCGTGTGTATTTTGTCCTGGTCTGTCTTGTTTACAAGATAATCGACAATTTATCTAGGAAGTAAAGTCAAAATTCAAGGACAAAATCAAAAAACAAAAAACATGATCGATGTGCCTGAATGATGAATGGAGGTCCAATAAACTAAAAATTGATTAGGTAAAAAAATTTATGTGTGTATCGTACTAATTGGGTTTAATGGGTGGTAAAATAATTTGGTTATGATGTAGGGGAGGGGACCGAAATGGTAGGGGACTGGAATGTTTGGTAGGGAACTGGAGTGGTTACTGGAATGTTTACTGGTGGTTGGAGTGGTTGATATTGGTGGCTTGTGGTTGAGTTGGTGAATAGGAAGTGGGAGGCAGTTTGTAATGCTGGAGTTCATTGCAGAATGTGGAGTTAGAGAGGTTCATCGGGATAGTTGAATTATGCTGACAGTGTTATGGTTGTGATTTGGTTTGAAGAGGAAATGAAATGTGTAGTGATTGGTTTGAATAGGAAATATGGAAATGTTGTTGGAGTGCAGGCAGATATGTGTGGAATATCTCCAGAAGTTGCAGTACACGCTCTGAATATTGACCCAAAGTTTACACCAGTAAAACAGAAAAGAAGAACCCAAGGTCCAGAAAGGTCAGCAGCATTAAAAGAGGAAATTGATCGACTCATGGAAAATAACTTCATCAAAGAATCTACATATCCGAACTGGGTTTCAAATCCTGTGTTGGTTAAGAAAGCTAATGGAAAATGGAGAGTGTGCATCGATTTTTCAGATCTGAACAAGGCCTGCCCCAAAGATTGCTTTCCTTTACCCAGGATCGATCAACTGGTAGATGGAACAGCGGGACATGAATTGTTATCTTTCATGGATGCCTACTCCGGATATAACCAGATCATGATGCATGAACCGGATCAGGAGGACACGAGCTTTATCACCGATGTTGGTCTTTATTGCTACAGAGTTATGCCCTTCGGTTTGAAGAATGCAGGGGCAACCTACCAAAGACTTGTTAATGCTATGTTCAAACCGCAATTGGGCAAAACTATGGAAGTCTACGTCGACGACATGTTAGTAAAGTCTAAGAAAGCAGCGGATCACATTGAACACTTGGCAGAAATGTTCGCAGTCCTCCGAAAATACAGAATGAAGCTTAACCCTCTGAAATGCACGTTTGGGGTCGAGTCCGGAAAATTCTTAGGGTTTATCGTCAGCGCTAGGGGCATTGAGGCTAGTCCAGCTCAAATTACTGCCTTGAAAGAAGTCAAAGCTCCTAGAACAAAGAAGGAATTGCAAAGTCTCAATGGAAAAGTTGCCGCCTTGAGTCGGTTCATTTCCAAAGCCACAGATAAATGCATCCCATTCTTTGACGCCCTAAAGAAAGGAAAGAAAAACTTCAATTGGACTCCCGAATGCCAAAAAGCCTTTGATGAATTGATTCGCCATATGGAGACGCCTCCAATACTTTCTAGGCCTGGCGATGGCGAGGATCTTCTTATATACTTGGCAGTATCATCACACGCTTTAAGTGCAGCGCTGATACGGGAAGACAAAAGGATTCAACATCCAGTTTACTATATCAGCAAAAGACTCACTGGGGCAGAGATGAATTACTCTAAGTTGGAAAAACTCGCCTATTGCTTACTAATTGCGTCTAGGAAATTGAGGAAATATTTTCAAGCTCATCCTATCAGAGTCCTCACTGATCAACCTTTAAAGCAAGTCCTGTTTCGCCCTGAAACTTCGGGTCGTCTTCTAAAGTGGAATATTGAACTCAGTCAGTATGACATCACTTATCATCCCCGGAAAGCAATCAATGGACAAGCTTTAGCGGATTTCATTGCAGAATTTACAGATAAGGGTAACAGTGAGGAAGAAACGTTCGACAATTCCCCTATCCAATGGAAGTTATATGTCGATGGTGCAAGAAATGATTACTGTTCTGGAGCCGGAGTTGTGCTTGAGACTCCTGAAGGTCGGTCATTATGCTATGCACTAAGATTGGAATTTCCTTCAACAAACAATGAAGCCGAATATGAAGCTCTTATCGCAGGACTGAAAATCGCTAAAGAACTAAACATACGAGCATTACAGATCTTTAGCGATTCTCAGCTTATTATATGCCAAGTCAAGAAGGAATTTCAAACGAAAGGGGGAAACCTGCCCGCTTACTTGTCAAAGGCTTGGGAACTTCTGTGTGAGCTCGATCACTATTCAATAAGCCACATTCCTCGGGAAGAGAATATGAAGGCAGATTCCCTCGCAAAGTATTCAAGTTCTGGTGAAGCTCAACTATTGGGATTGGTCCCCGTAGAAGTCCTTTCAGCACCAAGTATAGACGAGATGGATATTGACTGGATTATGACTGTATCTCAAGAACAAGAGTCATGGATGACTCCAATACTGGACTACCCACTCAGAGGTTCTCTGCCAGAAAATTCGATAGAGAGACGGAAGCTACTAAGGAAAGCCTCTCGCTATGTAATTCAGGATGGCCGATTATACAGACGGGGATTCTCAATGCCATTGCTTCGATGTGTATCCAAGGAAGAGTCCAAAACAATCCTAGCTGAGGTACATGGAGGAGAATGTGGTGATCATTCAGGTGGTCAAACATTAGCAAAGAAAATTCTCCGATACGGATATTTTTGGCCAGAAATTAATCATGATGCTGCAAGCTATTCCCAAAAGTGTGACAAATGCCAAAGATTTGCCAAAATTCCTAGAGCACCTTCAACCGAACTCACACAAATGGTCAGTCCATGGCCATTTGCAATTTGGGGAATGGATCTCATTGGGCCGCTACCGACTGCCAAATCAGGGATTAGATATGCTATTATTGCAGTTGATTATTTTACTAAATGGGCTGAAGCTGAACCATTAGCTACTATCACCTCTAAGAAGATGATAAGTTTCGTGACCAAGAATATCATTTGCAGGTATGGTGTGCCTCAGAAAATAATCACAGACAATGGTACTCAGTTTGAAAGCGAGGAATTCCAAGATTTTTGCAGGCGATTCAAAATCCAGAAAAGCTTTTCAGCAGTTGCTCATCCGCAGGCAAACGGGCAAGTGGAAGCAGTAAACAAGATCATCAAATCAACCATAAAAAAGCAACTTGAAAGAGCAAAAGGTGGTTGGGTCGATAAGCTACCACTTGCACTATGGGCATACAGAACCACTCACAAAACTGCGACTGGGCACACTCCTTTCTCATTAGCATACGGGTCGGAAGCAATGATCCCGGTAGAAACAGAGGTTCCTTCACATATAAGGATCCATTTCAACCAAGCAGAAAATGAAAGGCTACAGCTTGAAGCGCTAGACTTCCTTGATGAAAAAAGAGATGAGGCTAATCTCAGAATTGCAGCTCATCGGCAAAGAATAGCCATACATTTTAATTCCAAAGTTCGCCAACGCAGCTTTGAGATTGGAGACCTAGTCCTGAAGAGAATTATGACAGCGACAGGTGTGTTTGGGCCAAATTGGGAAGGACCGTATGTAATAGGTCAGAAGCTTCTTGACGGCACATTAAACTCACTACTGTTGATGGAGATCAAATTCCAAGGGCATGGAACAGCAACCATTTGCGTCCATACTTTACTTGAAAATTTTGTTGAAATATTGTAAAAAGAATTATGAATGTATGATTCTTGTAATTGAAAGCAATTGTAAAACTGATGCAAGATCTCTTGTGAAGTAGCAAAAAGGTCGCTCAGTCCTTCGAAGGTATCGTCCCTGCTCTGCTTAACGGGACTGGATTTCCCAGCTTTTTCACCAGATTCTTGTGAATGATGGGAAGATCCCTGAGGATCTTCTTCCTCGATAACCGGGGCAAGTTTGTCAGATGGCCCCGCAGCATCAACAGAAGTGGAACACTTCACTAGCGAAGCCTCAGGAGCAGGTCCTTTAGATATGGATGTGCTAGTAGAAACTGAGGCATCCAACACTCTAGCTGGGGAGTCTGGAATTTCATGAGGACGCGTAGAACGAGAAGTATGCAAAAGTCCGTACTGATGCAGAAACTCATCTTTCAATAGAAATTGAATATCTCTCTCCTCAACCGGCACGGCCTTAAGCCTCTCAAAAGTCGACTTGTGACTGGGATTCCTAGAGGGAGGAGGCAGCGCTGAAAATAAAAAGAAGCAGAGTTAACACTTAGCAGGTTAGTCTCACAAAGGCCAGATAACAAACGAAGCAAGGATGGGTGATCTTACTTCCTTCCCTCCACAGAGCATAAAACCCCGGGGGGCAACGAACGAAGAAGAACTGGGTTAGAAACCCGTGAGCAGTGTCAGGAAGGCCAACAATTAATTTGCGGTTTCGGGCGCTTCTCACAACAGTAATAGAAGGATGATCTTTGGTCCGGGTAAAGGAGCATAAGTAACAAATTTCATCAAAGCTCGGAAGTCGATCAAGTGTTCTCCTAAATGGCACACACAACCCCATTAGAATGGCGTAGCCATTGGGGTGTAGTTGGGATGGACCAATGGCCAATTGATGAAGAAGTTGTTGGAAAAAGTCATTGAAAGGAGGAACGCCCCCACTTAGGCACATTTGTCGGTTAACTGTCACAAAGCCAGAAGGTGCTATGTCAGCAGTGTTACTTCTCTCAGGAAGAATGGCATCTGATTCAGCAATGCCAAACTGAGCACACAGCTGGCGAAAAACTTTATATGATAGTGTAGTAGGAACTCTTTCGGGAGGATTAACTAGTGGAGCTGGAAGAACAGTTGCCTCTCCCGTCTGAACTGTTGCATCTTCTTCCTGAGAAGTCATTCTACACAAGCAACTGGATATTCAAATATGAAGGTGCACGTTTCCTAAAAGTGTGAAGTGTCGTGCAAAACTGATAAAAATAACAAGTAAATATAACTGGAATTAAACTTGTCGACGATTGATCGACTACGGTAATTTCAGAACTTGTTAATTTAAAGTTCAAGCATAATATTAGTGCAGGCTGGTCAGTTTCAATTAACTATTTCAGTGTTGCTTTAATATTCTACTTGAAATCGATAGCACTTCGTTCACACAATTTATTTAAGTTAATTATCTGTTATTAACTAATCTGTCATTTGATGTGGGCGGTCGATGGCAGTATATGCGTCCCAATTTTCTGTAAATATCATATTAAACAAATTGTTAACCCACAAGTTAAAGTAATCTGTAAAAGAATGCAGCAAAGTTCAACAGTTCAAAATCCATGCAACAGTTCAAGGTCTAAGCAGAGTTTAAAAATGCAAGTGCTGAGTCGTAGACGACTCAAGAGCTAAGTCGTAAACGACTCAAGTGATAACTCGACAACAACTTAAGTGCTAACTCGTCTACGAGTTAAGAATTTTTCCTTCGGGTTAAGTTAAGTCGTTGGTTCTCTAGTTGACTCGTCCACGACCTAAAGGATTATGAGAAGAGACAGGATAGGTCGCTTCACTTTTGAGTCGTTGATGCCTTGAGTCGGTAGTCCTTTGAATCGTGAGTCATAAAAGAGAGACAAGACTTCAAGTCAGAAAGATACGAATTCTTCTAAGTCTTAACTCAGTTACGACCTAAAACTCATGCCTCAACTAGACGAATAACCTTATCTCCACTCCTAAACCCATAAACCGTCTCTCCACTAAACCGATGAACCCACTAACTATTATCTCGTCTTCTCCAAACCCCTAACAGCCTAATAAAAATAAAATATAAATAGATTGAAACCCATTATCTTCTCCTCGCGAATTATCCAAAACCTAACCAAACTTCCTCGAGCTCACCAGCAATCGATCGTGGCAACAATCGTGATGAAGCGTGGTATAAGGAATTGGATTAAAGTTGTCAATGAGGGATCCAGATTCGCAAGTTAATGGCTATCGCGGAATCAAATGAACTGCGGATTTACTTACGCGATGCGATGATGAGGATTATAGGGACTGAATCAACGGTAGGATGAACTGGTTGAATTTGTTTCCAAAAGCTCGAGGACGTGTTAATGGCAGAAATAGCTCAGGTGTAAGCAATGAGAAGAAGAAAATAGGAGGAACGGCCCAAGCATTTTATACCTCAGGGAAGTGGAACTCGAATCGGCACACCAGGGTTATGATGAGTCGAAGCACACGACTTACGACTTAAGGCATGTGCTTCGAGGGGCAAGTGTTAACCCAGTTTCCTCTACGAGTTAAGGAGTCTACGAGATAAGGTCTACGACTTAAGGCCTCTACGGGTTAAAGAGCCTACGAGATAAGGTCTACGACTTAAGGCCTCTACGGGTTAAAGAGCCTACGAGATAAGGTCTACGACTTAAGGCCTCTACGGGTTAAAGAGTCTACGAGATAAGGTCTACGACTTAAGGCCTCTACGGGTTAAAGAGTCTACGAGATAAGGTCTACGACTTAAGGCCTTCACAACCTAAGAACATTACGGCCTGATGACCTAAGGTCTGCACAATCTTACTAGTTAAGGAGGGCACGACTTAAGGAAGTTCACGACTTAAGAAATTACAACCTAAATGACCCAAGGGAGTAACGACCCAACAACCTAAAGGGACTATGACTTAACGACTCAAGGGACGAGGAGTTAAGACGACTACACCTAAGTCGTGACGGACTTACGACCTTTGCTAGGTCGTTCACGACCTAAGGCTACAGAGGCAAATTCAATACCGCATCATGACTCGTTAACTCCAGTTAAGCCACAAGCCGAAAATCAGTTTAGGTCGGTCACGACCTACGACATATGGTAAGTCGTACACGACTTAAGACTACGAAGTTAAGGTTCAATGCCGCATCGCTTATGAGAGGACCGGTTGACTCATTTGCGACTTAGGACTTGTGATATATCTAGGGTTCAGCAAGGATGCCTTTAAAAAGTCTCGACCCAGCATTTAAGTGACAACTGACCCACGACTTAGTTTAAGTCGTCCACGACCCAACTTAGGTCGGTTACGACTTAGGACTTGGTAATGTTTCCTGCCTAGAATTGCCTATAAATACGACCCTAGCTCCAACCAGAGGGGGACTTTGGGGGCTGATTTCCTTCAAACGCCGTTACTCTGCTGCATTCCAAACCAATCCAATCCAACACTTGAAGCTCTCAAGACATTAAGAATGCTACAAACAACTTCAAGGAGAGATCACATACATCCAACATGGATTCGAAAACTCTCATCTTCATCGAAGTTTAAGCTACTTGTTCTAGGTCTCTTGTAATTCAAAGTGTATTGTATTTGGGAAGAATTGTATCAGCTTGTAACGAGATTATTAATAAAAGTACTTAAAGTGGACGTAGGCTATACCCTAAAGCCGAACCACTATAAAATTGTTGTTGTTTACCGCTTTTCTGCTATTATCTGCTTGTAATCTGTTCCCGAGTCGTTGGGTGGTGCTTTCACAACTACAACTCATACACCGGGGTGTTAGCGTTCAAATTTAAGCGTTAACAGTGCCTGAAAATGAAATTCCCAACAGATAACGGAGTAGGGAAAATAGAGGGAGTTCAAGACGCCGCTCTAGATTGCTATGTGACTAAACTTCGCAATAACCGCAGGAAGGATAAAGGGAAGAATGCAGAGACTTCTCTCTGCAAGAAAAACTTGGAAGCATAGCAATTAAAGAAAGCCCCTCCTCTTTGATATATCAGCGATCCTTTCAACGAATTAGACCCCAGGGATGCAGGGGAGGAGGCCACCACCGAGCCTGTAGAGGCTATGGAATTTATACCTGCAGACAAACGCGACCCAAGTATACTACTAAGAGTTGGGTCTCAGTTAAGAGCGAAGTTGAAGGATCAAATCGTCGATTTTCTTCGCCACAACATGGATGTATTTGCATGGACGCACGCCGACATGACAGGAATCTCCCCGGACGTAGCATGCCACGTACTGAACATCGATCCCACCAAGGTGCCAGTAAAGCAGAGAAAGAGGAGCATGGGGGCAGAACGATCAGCAGCCCTCGAGTAAGAAGTAAAGAAATTACTTGCCAATGACTTCATACGAGAAGCCATCTGCCCAGAATTGATCGCCAACCCGGTACTGGTAAAGAAGGCTAACGGGAAGGTGGCTGCCCTAAGCAGGTTCATCTCTAAAGCGACCGACAAATGCATCCCTTTCTTTGAAGCTCTAAAGAAAGACAAAGGAAAGTTCGAATGGACTGACGAATGCTCGACAGCCTTCCTTAACTTAATCGGACACCTCCAGAAACCACCAGTACTCTCAACTCCAAATGAAGGCGAGGAACTATACTTATACCTTGCTGTATCGTCCCATGCTTTAAGCGCCGCTTTGGTGAGAGAAGACAACCACGCACCACGACCCGTATACTTTGTAAGCAAGATATTTACAAGGGCAGAAGCCAGATACCCTAAACTTGAGAAGCTAGCATACTGTTTGCTAATCACGTCACGGAAGCTACGACACGATTTTCAATCTCATTCCATCAGAGTTCTAACCGATCAATCGCTAAGGCAGGTACTCCATCGCCCTGACACTTCTGGGCGACTACTTAAGTGGTGCATTGAACTGAGTCAATATGATATCACCTACCATCCTCGCACCGCCATCAAAGGACAAGTCATGGCCGTTTTATTGCCGAATTCACTACCAACGGAGGTAAGGATCAATCTGAAATAGCAAAAGACATCAAGTGGAATCTCTTTGTAGATGGAGCATCAGACGAACAGGGCTCGGGGGCAGGTATTATGATAATCACCCCCAGGGGAAGGAAGCTGCACTATGCCCTATGGTTGGAATTCCCTGCCACCAACAACGATGCAGAATACGAAGCAGTAATAGCAGGACTAGAACTTGCCTTAGAAATTGGAGTCAACTCTTTATGTCTCCATAGTGATTCTCAACTCATTGTAAATCAAATACTGGGAGAATTCCAAACTCGAGGAGGATGACTCACAGCATATCTAAAGAAGACCAAGCTGCAGCTCAATCAATTGGATCACTATTTAATCAAACACGTTCCTCGAGAGGAGAACCGAGAGGCCGACGAACTGGCAAAGCAAGCTAGCATGAAGAACAGAACTATTTCTGGAACGGTAGCCATCTCAAAATAACTAGCCCCAAGTTTCGAACAAGAGGATCTGATAGCTGCAATTGAAGAAGAAACTTGGATGACTCCTATCCGGAATTACTTGCAAAGTGGCACATTGCCCGACGGGCGTAGCGAAGTCAAGAAAATTTTGAGGAGAGCTTCCCGCTACACGATACAAGAAGGCATCCTCTATCGATGCGGCTTCTCTAACCCCTTATTAAGATGTGTCACACAAAGGGAAGCCAAGGAAATCATATCCAACATACATCAAGGAAGTTGCGGAGAACACATTGGAGGGAAGACTCTGGCAAAGAAGATACTCCGATATGGATATTTCTGGCCCACCTTAAACAAAGACGCCTTGGACTTCGTCAAAAAATGCGACAGATGTCAGAAATTGGTAAAATCCCTCGACTACCAACCAATGAGATTACTCAGATGACCAGTCCTTGGCCCTTTGCGGTATGGGGAATTGACCTGATGGGCGAACTACCGATGGGCCGAGGCGGAGCAAAATATGCTATAGTGGCAGTCGACTATTTCACCAAATGGGTGGAAGCGGAACCTTTAAATAAAATATCTTCGGCAAAAGTTATTAACTTCTTGATCAAAAATGTTTTATGCAGGTACGGGGTTCCACTCAAAATCATATCAGACAATGGACTTCAATTTGACAGCGAGGAATTCACCGACTGGTGCCGAAAGCACGGAATTCATAAAAGCTTCTCATCTGTAGCTTATCCCCAGGAAAATGGGCAAGTCGAAGCCGTCAACAAAATTCTCAAAACTCTAATCAAGAAGAAACTTGAAAAGTCAAAAGGCGCTTAGGTGGACGAACTTCCTACGGCACTTTGGGCCTACCGCACATCCTACAGAACATCAACAGGACATACTCCTTTCTCTTTGGCATACGGATCGGAGGCCATGCTCCCAGTTGAAACTATAGTGCCCTCCCACCGTAGGATCCACTACAACCCAGAAGAGAATGAAGAACTCCTACACATGTCTTTGGACCTAATTGAAGAAAGAAGAAATGATGCAGCACTTAAAGCGGCAGCTCACAAGCAAAAAGTGGCAGCACGATACAACTCCAAAGTCAAGCACCGCAACTTACGAGAAGGAGATCTTGTTCTCAAACGGATCTTCCCACGCCCCGGAGTGCTAGATCCTATCTGGGACAGACCCTATGTAATTCATAGAGATCTCCACAACGGAGCTTATATTTTGTCAGCAGTGGACGGAGAGGTGTTCCAGAGGGCATGGAACATCCAACACCTTCGTCGATACTTTTCTTAACTTGTACTACCCATATGAAGTGAATTAACAAAGAGAATCAGTGGACTTAGGCATTTTCATGCCGAACCACTTTAAAAATCTTGTCCCTCTTTTTAACTTGTTCCTTTATATCTTGGCTGCTTGTTAAGCTTTATCCTTTTCTGTTGAACAAAATCCTGTATAACGACATTTCCATTCTGGATACTTCACGGCACAACCACACTTGGACAAGACCCAATAGGTACTATACGAATCTATGCCCTCGTCAATGAGACACTTTTGCTCCAGCACCCCTCTGCTGTGGGTTAACTCATTGCTCGCGACGGCCCTCAAAGCCAACTGTAATGAGCCGATCATAAGCCACCGAGAAGGCCGACTATAGCCGAGGCAGCTCATTACGGCGTTCGGCTTGCCGGCGACTGTGAACCAATTATAAGCCCCAACATAAGGTGTGGCCTGCCAGGGGCCGTTCACAGTTGACGATCGGCACCCACGCTAGCCGGCCACGGTAAATCGAATAATACACACGATTACGGGACATAATGGCCCGGGTAGTTACTGTGCGTGATCTCGGCTCCGATGTGTCTTAAGTACGGCTGTAGTAAAAAAAAAACTCCCCGCGGAGGCGTAAGATGGGTGACGAACGTCTCCAAGACCCACAGCTAAGGAAAGTGACTACCAAACCCGTTTGCCACGAACTTAAGCACATCGAAGGCCTTCCATGATTGGAAGTTTTACTATTTTCTTATATTTCCATCCTATTTAAAAACTTTCGTCCTATCCTCTATAACGACCCTTAAAGTACAGGGCACAAAATAGGAGACACTCGCTAATGGAAATGAAAACTCACAGCTGGATGACAGGTCACTCAGCTACATTCCATCCTCAGTCACACAAGACATTCAAAGTTACCATCTACAACTAAAGAATGAAGGGAGGTACTTTCTTTTCTTGTACATAAACATGTTGCCATAGTTTATTCACCCGTCACACTAACATTGCAAGACATCAAATTATACTTTAAGCAAGAGCGTAGCATCAAACACGATTAAAACACATGCATATACACAACTATATTTCCTATGCAACACATCAAAATAACGACAGCATCCAAATATGACAGAACAACTTATGTTATAAAATTATATAAGAATAAGATCATTCGCTACAATGACATAATTACATAATTACAGCCTGAGAGTACATTAATGTTTTGGACTAGTATATTCAGAAATGCCAAGTAAACCAAAAAAGTAGTCAGCTGCAGCGGGGCCCCGCCTCTATCCTACTAGCCCTCCGGGATCTACTTGACCGCTGAATCAGAACTCCCAGCATGCTGGCCAGAGGTCCCACCTGTTCGATTCAGGAGAAGAATCCATCAGATAAATGATATGCAATCGAGTTAAGAAAAGATTGAGAGGAAAAACTTACCAGCATCTACTGCCTGATCATCATCCCCCAACTGCACACCCACTTCCTCGGCGGTAAGCAGCCGCATGCCCTCCTTCACTGCCACTTTCTCCTCCTCAGTAAACTGGGTCGTGACCACATCCATCCTGAAAGCTACACCACCTTCCCTATCCGCCTCAGCCTTGGCCTCCTCCAAAGCCTGAAGATATATCCTAGCTATGACCCGAGGATAGTCGTCCATCCACGACAGGTTGCCCTGCTTCCAAGTACGGAAGTACATGTCCTGGAGCATCTCATCCATCATCCCCTCGTTCTCCTCAAACTCCCTCATCCGGGCCTTGGAAGCCGAAAGCCTTACGACGGCAGCATCTCTCTCCAATCGGTATCTCGAGCAGTCAGCCTGAAGGGATTTCCGCATCGCCTCCATCTCCTCCTTCGGCTTGGCTTGAGCAAGCTCTGCGGCCTCAAGCCTCCCAGATAACTCCTCTATCTGCTCAAGATCCGCACTCCAAACCTCATCCACCGTGGCAATGGCCACGTCGATTCGTTCCTTGCAGGTGGCCTCCATCTTTCGCACCTCGGCTCTGCTAGCCTCCTCCATAGTTTTCTTTAGCCGTCTGGAGGCCGCCTCATGTTGGGAGATTTGAATGGCCTGATCGGCAAGCTGTTTGGCCTGATCGAAAACCATTAGCCGCAGCCGAATGTTAGCACTTTCGATTTCCTCCACAGCCTTGACTAGTCGGGCGTGATGTTCCATCAACTTCTTGGTCTCTTCAGCCACCCGATCGATGTTTGCCTTGGCCTCGTCCCCCATAGTCACAATCCGAGTGGTCAACAAGTCGAGATCCAAAGACTTAGCCTCGTCAAGCACCCTTACCAAAGGATTGCGGGGCAGGAGGTGCTCACCGGTAACCTCATCGAAGGAAATATCATATAAACTCGGTTCCAGATCTGGATGACCCGCAAATGGGTTACGAGCCAAGCCGGGACGATCAATATGAGTAACGGACGGATTCTCTGATGGATGCGGAGATGGTATGGACTCAGTATCTTCCTCCGTGATGTCATGAATAGGCAGGGTTGGAGGCTAAGGTCCAAGTGAAGGTTCGAACATGGAACGCCTCCTCTTTCTCTTTTGGATATCCTCTTCAATAACTCCGAGAAGAGGACGGTAGCCGACTAAGCCCTCGGAACGGTCATTCGAAGGCTTCGGTTAAGCAGAAGCTTTAAAGAGTTTGAATTGCTCGAGGCGGTGCCGAATGTCTGATGTCTTGGCCCCCTTACTCGTTACAAGCATGCATGAGACTATAATTCAAGAAACATATGAAGTTACAAAAGGAGTTAAGAATTCACCTTGAACCGCCAGAGTTGCTTTAGCTGAAATACTCTCAGAAGATAGACTGGCACCAGTCCCGGCCTTATCAGACTTCTTCGATTTCTCCACCAAGGCCGGCCCTTCCTCCAACCCCTCAAAGGCTTGACGGAAAGCATCATCCGTCCACTCTTGAATCTCACCCGCTTGCCTAGAAGTCAAGGCACCAACGCCACTACCACTCTGCCCTTCGCCACCGTTAGCACCGTCACCTTCTCCATCACCTCCGCTCTCCTCCTCGCCTCTTTCCTCCTCTCCACTTTCCTCCTCCGGAACAATTGGGCATGTGCTGGGAGAGGGTTCATCAGATTTCTTAAGCTTCTCCCCCTGACGACTGGAGGTATCGAGAAGGGCCTCCTCTTGCTACTCTTTGTCGTGGCCCCTCCTTTGGCTTTGGCAGCTCTTTGCTCAGCCGTATCCCTCTTCTTGACCACAGACTGATGTGGTAGGATTAAGTTGTGTTCCAGGAGGGTGGCATTCCTGATTAAGTAAGAAGCTGACCTATCCCTTCCCGAAATGGCCTCTCTCCGCGGCCATTCGAACTAGGTGATCATTCTCCACGACCGCAAAGCCACCTGTTGCTAGCAAGAAATAAAAACACATAAGAAGAAGCATCTTAGTCAGAACGGAAATTATAAATAAGCTTCAACTTACAGCCAGAGGTGAAGCGGTGGATCGAAACGGTGTCATCCCGGACGAAGAACCATTCCTTCTTGAACATGGTGAACTTTGAATACAAGTCCAGGACCGGCTTGAAGGACACAGCCGATTCCAAGCTGATGTATGGAGACCCCTTCTTGTAACCCCTCAAGTTATATAGATATCGAATTTCCCGGTTAGAAGGGGGGCGCCCGTACTTTCTCTGGAAAATCACAAATAGGCACACCAAGATAGCGTAGGAGTTAGGCTGGAGCTGGAAGGGGGCCACCTGCAAATAAGTAACGAAGCTAACTATCCAGGCATTGATTGGAGGAATGGCCCCACACATGCAGTGGTACCTACTATAAGCAAAGTATCCTTCAGGAGGATTATATGGCATGACTCCCTTCTCTGGCAGCAGCATACATGCTCTATCAATCTCAAAGGAACAGGAGATAACATCAAGCTGCTCCTCTCTGAGAGAGCTCAGAAAGCAATCAGGAGGAGAGTTTGGAAGATCTGGAGGACCATGTCCGTCCACTAGTGATCTCGGGGTGGGTCCTTGTCGTCCCGGTCCTAGCCGGGCTGGGGGCACCACAGAGGACTCTCTTATGTCCATAGATTTCTTTTTTTCTGATCGAGTTTCCACTTTATGAGACATTTATCTGCAGTACAAGAAAGTACATCGTTAAACCATATAAACCATGTAGTCTGGGATTTCACTCGTAACTCAAACATTAGTACAAGGGCAAAAGGTCAATCTGTAAGTTCATTCGGTACTTGGGGGCCACGAACCCATTCGGTAAATCAAAGCTTTAGGGTTCATTCGGTAGACAAGGTCCCCGAGTCCATTCGGTGATTGAAAACGAAAGTTCATTCGACAGAGTAGGGCCTCACCTGGTTCGGCGAAGATAAGGGTTTGACTTGGTTAACACGTTCGATTCGGCAGAAAAGATAGTTTGATCAGGCAAAGACAGGTGGTGGTTTGGCTGATAAGGAAAAAACGAAAGCGTTAGGCCCCTATTTATAAGCAGATATCAATGACCGGACCAGTTGGATCGACGTTACAGACCGGATGGAAGCACCCAAGTTCAAGACAAAGCACGCCATGTGCATGCACATGCCCTACTTTGAGGGGCAAGTGTTGGGCGCATTTCCACCACCGGACCAGAAGCAAGGGAAAGAAGACCGGACCAAGGAATACTGTTCCAAATCCTGGCAACCGAGCCAAAGCTAGGAAGGCATTACCGAACCAACCACCTCCAAACATTCACTACCGAACCTAAATCCCGATACACCCACCACCGAATCAACAACCAACGGACCAGGCACTACCGAACCGACCCCTTTTCTCCATTCACCACCGGATCATCCTCTACCACTCCAACCACTACCGAGCCGACCCCTTTTTTCCATTCACCACCGGATCAACCTCTACCGCTCCAACCACTACCGGACCACCCACAACCGGACCAACGTCAACAGGCCAGATCGCTTCAGCCCAAGCCCACCAGCAGCTATATACGTCCAAGACCCCTGCCCCCTGCCTCACTCTATAAATAGAGGGGCAGGGGTACAACAATGGCAGACAAGTTTGAGAGCTCGAGCACGGATAGAACTTTCAAACAAATTTCAGTTACTTGTAACCAAAGCTTTGTACTTGTAATCTGAATAGAAGAGGAGAATAACATATAAAGTGGACGTAGGCAAGTTCTGGCCGAACCACTATAAACCCGTGTGTCTTTTACAATTTAGACCCTGCTTTTTATATATTTGCATAAATCACCCAAATCACTAAGAGCAACGTATAATCAACTAAATCATTAGACTTGGAGGTGTTTGCCCATTTTTGTGCAAACAGTAGGAATAGTGCCTTCGGTTCCGTTCGAACCCGGGACGGACTTGTATGGATGAATGCTTGCGAAACATCATCAGGTGGACGATGGGCATTCTAAGGGATATGTTCTATAAAGGTAACGCTTAGCCTCAAGCCTCATCAAATGGGAATGACTGAAAATCAGGGGTTATGTAGCAAGGCTAGGTGGGTAGCACCCAAGCAGGGTGAGGTCATTCCAGTCTAGATGTCCCTTTTTATATCGACATAGTGGGAGGTTGCTGATCCCAACCGCGGGGTGATCTCACTCGGGATTATCCAGTAAGGGTTAGTCCCCGCCTTGTGTTGCAGGGGAGCGGGCGTACTCCTCGGTACGGTGATCTGGGCTACCCCAGTGCCTAGTCATTAGTTGGAAATCCATTCTCCCTACGAGCGTTGTACGAGTTTTGTTTGTATTACCCACTCTGTAGCTAGTAGCTGGAATTTAATCACGTAATAATTTCGGCCATTTTATATGTATTTGTATATAGACCCTATTATAATATCAGAGGATTTCTATAAAAATTGTTTTAGCTATCGTAAGGTAAAAACCCGACATGTTTATTTGTGGTGTGGTCTTATGAGATGCTTTTGTTTTCAAAGGATTTTTGAAACTTTAATAATCAATTGAGTGTGATTTTCTCATGCTAGTATTCCAGACTGACTCGGGTGTTATTTAACTGTAATGCTCGGGTCAGACCGAGTATTATAGGATACAGGACATGATGCTGTGGAGCTCAGGGAACGAGCTGGATGACGATACGTACTCTCGTACTTGTTTATACATATATATCACTGTTTGAGTTGTTGTGTATCTTGAGTTGTTCTGTATCCATTGTATGATATTAATGTTGAGCTGTGATTGATGCACTCTGATGATGTAATATGGAAATAGAGATATTTGATTTTTGAGTAAAATTATTTATTATCTATTATATTTTATTCCGCTGCGATGGTTAGATTCTGTTGTTGTTTTCTATTTTCTTCTTCTACCTCTTCTTCTTTAACCCAAATGGTTCTATTTCTGTGCAACTTGAGTTAATTGTGGTAGAATAGTGTTGACTCAAGGGGTACGGATTTGCGGGCTATTACAGGTTCCTTCTTCCCCTTTCATCAGTAAAACGCGACCGAAACTTAAACCCAAGCCACCATAAATTCGTGAATTTTCGAGCCAGATGCCCTCGACTTCACGTCGATCGAACAACATCGTAACGAAGGCAACACCCTTGCGCGCCATCGCCTTGAAAATCACCAAGCTCGGTCGTCTCCTCTGACATGAAAACAAGCTCGAACGTGATGCTTCAAACTGAAATTGCCATCTATCTACCACCTTGATCTCAATCATAGTCGTTCACATTGTAGATCTCGATGCCCTCTTTGATTTTGTAGTTGAAAACTTTTCATAAATGTTGTTGGATTTGAAGATATTAGTGGAAGAAGGCGGAGTTTTTTTCGGCCATTAAAATGTTAGGTGGCGGCTATATCGTTTTGACCTAGGGTTTGATTATTTTTTGCAAAAGTGAATATTTAAGGTCCTTTTATAGAAAAATGGCAACACGCACTATTCATCCAAAATTTTCCAAACTCCAAATAAAGCGTGCCGCCTGGCGTTCATAATGTTTTACCCCCATTCTGAACGCAATGGAATATATATCGGAAGCCAATTCGATCAAATTTGGAAGATAGGTTTTTGAATCGAATTATTTAAATTTAAAATTCACTCAAACCGATTTCTACGCGTTTTAACTTGTCCCGGGCAAACCGTAAATCCGATTAACACGAAATTTGAAATCATACAATAATATAAAATTACGGATCCGATGAAACTAGTTTCGTCGAAATCCAAGATTTTTTGAAAAATGACTATTTTAACTTGTCGATTAAATATTAAAATATTCAATTTCCACAAATTAACTTTAATTCAATTTTAAAAGTTCTATAACATCATTCTAACTCCTACATGATTAAATACAACTTTACAAATAAAATTTAATCACATTAAACCCAATTTCCAATTATTTCTGTAATTTCTTATACTAATTTATCGATTTAATTATCCAATTTAATTCTTATATTCAAAATAAAATTTATTCAGCTTATTAAATTTACTTATTAATATTTAAAATCAATCAAATACACGAATTTCAAATGACAGAAATTCTGGGTCATTACACCAGGCGTTTATATTGTTATACCCTTATTTCGAACGCAATGGAAAAAGTTTCGAGTGCTAATTCGATCGTATGGAGAAGATAGCTTTTTTGATCAGTTGTTATATTGAATTTTCGATATAAATCTCAACGCGTTTAGTTATCGTAAGCTCACACAACTACTCCGATCAATACGAAATTTAAAATGCGATAATAATTCGATATTATGGATCCAATGGAACTGGTTTCGTCGAATTCCGCGACTGTGCCTCGGAAAGCTATTTTTAAATTTAATTTAAGCTATAAAATTTTAAAACTGAACAAACCATTGTTAATTTCAATTTTACAACTTCTATTTTCCTTAGTACTATCAATATAAATTTTTCAAGCCTTCAAATTATTTTTATTAGGCCTAAAACTCCAGATTCAATAATTTACCCAACTTCACTTATTTAATTTAATAATTCAATTATCAAATAAATTGTGATATTCGTAATTCAAGTTAAAATTAGTCTATTAAATATTTAAAATCAATTAAATATTATGATTTTAAATGTTCGAAAATTCCGGGTCGTCACAAATTTTTTTTGAAAGTAAATTGTATTCATATAGAATTGGAAATCTAGTGTAATATATGTAAGTGAAACAAATGATAAAATGGTTAAACATTTTTGTTAAGCAAAATGAGATGTGAATTTGAATAAGTGACGAAATTGGACTTTGGTGAAAGTTAAATAGAATTTACTTTAGAATTGGAGTCTGAATTGGATTTATAAATCGAAATTTAATTTAAGTTAAACAAATGATGTTTGAAATGGAATATAACTTAAGTGATGTTAAATGAAGTTGATTTTGGTATCGAAGTAAAATAATAAAGTGAATTAAATGGATGTGAACTTGAGTTATATAAATGAAATTCAACCTTATTTGTTAAATGAATTAGCAATTGAATTAATAAATGGATTGAATGTTAATCAATCGAATGTAAATAAATTGATATGAAAAATGAATGTAAGTGTTAATTCATTAGAAGCTAATGAAGTTGAAAAGAAAAAAATTGAATAATTGAATGGAAGTCAATTAGATAATAAACCAATTGGAAATTAAAATGTGTTGAACCAAATTGAATGTAAAGTAAATTGAATGAATTTGGTTGTATTGGATATACATTGATTGTTAGATTGTTGTTAGTTGTTGTATAGAAATTCCTATGGAATTGAATTGATATGGAAATCTATGTGATTGAATTAGAATTGAAAGTGAACTAATGTGAATTGGCTGTAAGCAATTAAAATTTGTATCGAAACCTTATGAATTGCTTATGGGAATTATTTTGATTGCATTGCTTATGAAAACTATGTGTTTTCTATTGAAAATTAGTGCAATGTAAATGAATTTCCTACATATGTCACTTACATGTTTAAATTGAGTAAGTACAGGTACCGGGCCTGTAGTTGGCTGGATTTGCTCACGCTAAAATGCTAATAAATAACCGCTTTGCTTAAAAATGCTAAAAAGGTACGCCTACGCAATAAAAATAGGAAATATGAACTGTTTTTCTGTTTTCCGAACGTGTGGGTCGATGTATATATATTTATATCTATTGTGATATTGCAAAAGCTCCGTACAAGGGAGACTCTGCTAAAATTTTCCGTAAATTTTGGAAGTTAGAAAATTTTAGAAAATTTTTTGTTAACGAAAAGTCAATTTCTAAATTGAAATGAAAATGTAGGAATTGAACTAGAAAAGTGTAACCATCCGATTTTGGAAAAGTTAAGAAATTAAATGAATCTAAAATCAAGTTGGAACATTTTGTTTTTGAAAAAAAATTAATGGATTTCAAGACTTTTTCTAACTTGGCAATTTCGAGGATGAAATAAGGGGGGAAGTTTGTAACGATCTAGATTTCCTATCATTTGAAATTCATATATTTAATTGATTTTAAATATTAACAAGTAAATCGTATAAGTCGAATAAATTATATTTCGAATATCTAAATCTAATTGGATAATTAAATCGCTAATTAAATATTTGAAATTACTGAAATAATTGGAATTGGGTTTAATTTGATTAAAAATTGATTTGTAAAGTTGTATTAAATCATATTGGAGTTAGAATGATGTTATAGAACTTTTAAAATCGAATTAAAAGTTAATTTGTGGAAATTGAATGTTTTAATATTTAATTAACGAGTAAAAATAGTCATTTTCCAAATAGTCTCGGATTTTGACGAAACTAGTTTCATTGGATCCGTAATGTGAAATTATTGTAAGATTTCAAATTTCGTGTCAGTTGGATTTAGGGTTTGACCGGGGTAAGCTAAAATGCACTGAAATCGGTTTAAGTGAATTTTAAATTTAAATAGTCGATTTGAAAACGTATCTTTCAAATACGATAGAATTGGCTCCCGATATATATTCCATTGCGTTCGGAATAGGGGTAAAACATTATAAACGCCAGGCGGCACGCTTCGTTTGGAGTTCGGAATTTTTTTGGGTGAGTAGTGTTTTGGAATTTTCTATGTAAGGATGTTATTATTCACTATTTTCATTAAAAACCTAGCTAGGGTTTCAGGCCGCCGCCAACAGTATCAATGGCCGAAAATATTCAATTCTTCTCCACTTAATCTCTTCCAATCCACTCGATATTATTGAAAACTTTCTGAAGCAAAATTGAAGAGTTTCGCGAGATCTTCCGATCCATACGGTTTTGATTATCATCGGAGCATCATGGTGGTCGCTAGAGGGTCGCGTTCGCCTACCGGTCGCGAATGTTTTTCAAAGCATATAAGCAACCGAGTTGATCGTGGCTAAGGGCGTGGGGGCGTGGTTTGATGGCGCACGTCCTGGTGGTGTTCGATCGTCTCCTCGACGTCGCTAGTGGCCACGACAATTTAAGAAGCAAGGGCGGCCATGGGTTTGTTCGGATGTGATTACCCGTTGGAGGAGAAGCCAATTGCAACGGCCCAGAATTTCTATAGCAAAAGGAACGACTGAGATTTAGGTTGAAAATTAAAATAAATTTGTGATTAATTTATATATTTCAAATTCATTCAATCTTTAAAACGCTATAACTTTTTGATACGAGGTTTGTTTTGCACGAAACGACTTGCGTTGGAATCGTATGGATACGCGATGAGCTGGATTGGAGTTTATTTGAGCAAGTGTGAATTTTGGGTAAAATTAAATGGTCGTTTAATTTTATTCTGAATAAAACACTACAACCGTTATTGGAAGCATGGTGAGAACTTCTCACTCAATCAAATTTGTTTCGATTTAAATTTTAAATAGTTAAATTTAAAATTGCTTGATTGTCTGATTGAATGATGATTGCTATCTGTTGTATTGAAATATACCCTATACCCCGCATATTAAGCGGAGGTTATTTTATTAAACACATATACCGCGATATTCCACCTCGAAGTGGAATTGGTATTATATATGTACTTGGAATTGATTTCCCGCATTATATAGCGGATGAGACCCTATTGCGCCGCATAATAGCGGATAATATTTTATATAAACCCATGTTCCGCGATATCCCGTCTTGAAACGGGATTGGTATTGTGCTAACATCTTTGGATGCAGGGAACCAGGTTGGATGGATCGAACTGGATTCCTCAAATAGTTGAATTTGTTTCAATGTAGAGTGTTGATTATTTATAATCTCTATGTGATTATCTTTGAAAGTGAAATGTTGAAGGCTAAAATTTAGCCGAATATAATTTTTGGTATCGTTGGATACCGGAAATAAATAAAAGAATTTGATTATCGAAAGTTCAGGTTGAAATTTTTATTAAAATTTGTTTTCGAGAATTGGATAAATTTAAAAGAATAAATTCTAAAATAATAAAGTTTTATTTTTAATCTTATTAAATAAAATTTCAAAATATGGGAAAAGCTTTAATAAATGGATTTCGGGTAATATTATTTAAAAGTTGAAGAAATTATTCAAAATATGGATTTTAAAGAGTTTGAAAAATAAAAGAATTTGTTTTCTTTAAAAGGAATTTATTTTTAAAACGAAATAAAATTTGAAATCCATTTGGGAATTGATTTTTGGTAATTGAATTTTAATCTGTTGAAAATCCATTTGGAAATTTATTTGGTGTTTTGAAAAGAATTTGGAATCAATTTGAAAATTGATTTGGGGTTTAGTAGAAATTGATTTCAATTTGAGATTTGAATAAAATTCACTTGGTGTTTAATTTCTTGGAAAATCAATATGGAATTTGATTTGGTTGTTTTTGTAATCAATTGAAAAATTGAATTGTTGTTGGAAGTGAATATTTGAAATCGATTTGAAAATCGTATATCAATAGATATTTTGGGAATGTGAATTCACGTGGAATTTATAAAGAAAAGGGAAATTTGTTTAAAAATAAACATTGATTTATTTTTGATGCGTGGAAATAAATTTACGGATTTGGAACGTAAAACTAAAGTAAATCGGTAAGGATTTATTTAATTTGTTTAAATGAACCATTTTGAAAATGAAAGTGTACTCTCCCTGGAAAGCCGAATAAAATTTCTGAATAGCTTTGAAGGATATGTACATATATATCTATATAAAATTCTAGAATTGGTTTTGAAAAGGATACCTTGGAGAAGTTAACTTCTTAAATTGTTTTAAATCCTTTAAGTAAAGATTTATTAAGTTTATTATATAAATGGTTATTTCTAAGATTTAATCAATAATTGTTTTAGAAAATAGTTATTTAAATAGTTATACTCAATCTACTAAATTTTATTTTGAAAATTAGTTTGGACTTAAGTTATATTTAGTATTGGTATAATATTTTTATAACTAATTTTTTAAGTAAAGTGTTTAGAGAAAAATAGTTTATTTCAAAGTGTTTTCCCGATATATTTTGGATAAGTGTTATAAATTATTTTAAAGTATTTGAACTCGGCAGATTTTCATTGGAAATGAATAAATATTTGGAATGTTTTCGCGTAAGGAAAATGATTTGAAATTTGTTTTCAAAAGTTGTAAAGGTGGAAAGTAATTTGAAATTTGTTTTCAAATGGTTGAAGAGTGGAAAAATCTATCTTGTAAAGATATTTTTGGAAAATAAATAATTTTGGAAATTATTTGGAATCTGATGATGTTGTGCATATCTATTGATAGTTAAATAATCAACTATCAATATTTACCATTAAATGGGTGTTTGTTGTGATTTGCTTGAATTTGAATGCTACACTTATTTTAAAATAAGCGCTCGTTATTCGGTTTAGCCGGCAGAGGACCTTTGGGTTATGAATCCCATTCCAAATAGTGATACGTCGTAATGGATAGCATTTGAAGACCAGTTTGAAGACCGGATATTTTCAGAAATGGAAGGATTACCATCGAATTTTCTGCATCGGCTGATCTCAGATATAGAGATTTTATCACCCTTTGTGATGGGAATTCCTGATGTGATTAGTGAATATCCGGATTTCAAGGGCTTCTTTTGGAAGTGCCTTCGGTTCCGTTCGATCCCGGAATGGACTTGTATGGATATGTGTTTGACGTTACAATTTGAGATGTAAAGTTGGTTTCTATCAAATACATTTCTGTTCGTGGCGGAGAATTTATTCTCTTAGCTTATCACCCTTCTCTGAGACGTACGAGCTCAGAGGTTATGTAGTTGATGGATACTAGTGATACATTCCCAATTTGGTAATGTGGCATACGAAGAGCTGCTGATCATTTGTTGATCAAAGCATAGCTTTTGTGAAAAGCGTAGCTTTGTGGACGAGACTTCGTCGGATCTCACACATTGGTAATGGTCAAAACAGGAAAGATGCAGCAAAGTTATAGGGAGTGGCGCCCTTAGGGTATGTGCATTTCCTTCTGGATAGAATTGGTATTATGGTATGGAGCCCAGATACTTAACTTATGTGGATGTCGCAAATATATATGACTTTGTGATTTTTGTTGGTTGAGGATCCTCGGATAAAGGTTGTTTGCAACCGAGGGATGGCATACTCGTGCCAGTAGTTACCTACTTTTGCAGAGGCAACCCAGCCTTGTGTTGGCAGAGATCCGGTTAGGTTCTTGGCGCGTCCCGCCAGAGGCGTTCCCATGTGGCAATTGGAAGTTCCTTAGCCGGACCATTTGTTGGAAAATCCAAAGAAACAATACGAGCCCTATACGGTTTTAGTTGTATAACCTGCCATGGAATGTGGCAGTAACATGTTGTTGAACATGGTAGCTATAGTAGGCATACGATAATGGTCGTATGTTGGCTAAGATTTATATTATACTTTCGAAATGTTTTCCTACACTTTGTACTTATAGTAATAATATCAAAGAAATTTTTCTGCGTATCAAGCATGTTTGACTATCATAAGGAAAAATTTCCTCCGATTCTGTGTTTGCATTGTGTGTATGTGCGGGAGGCCTTATGGTAGTTTCATTTTCCAAAAGCATTGCGGATCTATCTTAAAATATTTCTTTGTTTGTTTTAAGATAAATTGTTTTAAGTTCTCACACCAGTCACATGACTGACCTGGAGTTTATTGTTCCCTTCCTAAACTCTGGGTGCCCACCAATTTCCACACGGGTAGTCTAGAGTCATGTTATCAGGTCATTCTGGAATTCAGGAGTTGCTGTGGAGCTCAGGAGGCGAGCTGGTTGGCAAAACGTATCACTTGTATATGATATTATCTTTTCCGCTGTGTATTCAGTTTTGAGGACAGGTTTATTGACTCTGATGATGTAATGTATAAAATGTACAGTTCTTTTGATTTAAAAGATTATTCATTTATCTATTATATGTTGTTCCGCTGCGATTGTGAGAATCCAATATTGTTTCTGTTGCTTCTTCTTTCTTTCTTCTTCTACCTCTTCTTCCTTAACCCTAACAATTTGGGTTTCCGGCCTTCGATTGTTCGGCAGTTGATACAGTGGACGTATTAATGTCGATTTTCGAAAGTCGAAAATAGCGAAACATTACACAAACTCTATTTTATTCTGTAAATTATTAAAATATCTCATACTATATTGTACTCTTTTTCCTTCACTAAGATTTTTCCTATGGGGTTTGTCTTAGTAAGGTTTTAATGAGGCATTAGTTTGATCCAGAAGTATCAAACTTCATTTGAAGAAAGGAGAAAATAAGATATGTCGTTGTGCTTTTTTTTCCTTCCCTAAGATTTTTCCCATTGGGATTTTCTTAGTAAGGGTTTTAATGAGGTATTATATTGATCCTGAAGTATCAAATTCTTAGAAGGAACATCATTGAATGATATCTATGATCTCAAGTTGAACTCTTTTCCTCATTCAAGGTTTTTCCATTAGGTTTTCCTAATAGAGGTTTTCTTAATGAGGCAACGGATAATATCTAGGTCGACTGAACGAATAATTGCAAGCAAGATAACAATGAGGGGGAGCAATCATCATACACATTACAAAAGAGAAAATTTCAAGTTATCAGAGGATTCAAGGTTTTGAAGATGTATATCCGAGGGGGAGTGTTATAATATGAATTATGAATATGTTATATACTGTTTTGTATTTAGTCCCACATCATGTGATTAGTTCTATCCCAAGCTCCTAGGCCTTTATATAAAGGTGCTAATGTAATGAAAATGGATTACTAATCTTTGAATGAATAAAATTGTTCTCTCTAATGGCTTCTTCTTTCTTTATTTTATAACAGTTTTTCTGTTTTTAATAATAATTATTTTGTTTGATACTTCGTTATTATCTTAAGGCATTTTAGTAATTTTATTTATTACAATATGTTATCTGTTGATTGTTTTATTTATTTGGTATATTAGATTGTTTAAAATCTTATTCCCATTATACTTTTAACTTTTATTTGAATTGAAACTCTTAGAACATTTGTATCCAAATTAGGATATTATCATCCCATTGTTTATGCTCTTTCTTTTGAAAATTATAATTATATATGTGGATCCACTTTCACATGTAAAAAGAAAACAAGAAAAAAAGCATAAAAGAAGCTTTCCATCATTTACTTTTTATTAACTTTAAGGATAAATTACAGAATATATAGATGAACGAAATAGCAATAACTGCAAGAAAAATAATTGTAAACAGTAGGTTATGGTTGCTTTTATTAACTTTTAGGCAGTAACATCCATTGTATTAGGAATTAAATATGCTTAAGAGGATTACATGTTATCCCACCATCTCACTTAATATTTAGTGACTTTAAGGTATGAAAGCACGTACGCGAAGTCGAATATTAAAATTTTATTTTAATGACGTTTATATCTTACATAATGGATTTGCAAAGATACATGAATAATCTAAAAGAAAATTTTTGTACTCCCATACCTTTCCAACTCATAAGAATACCGGTGGAAACACGTATCACACCTATAACTGTGCTACCTCCATCTTGAATTTTGTTATCACAAACTACATAATAATGGTATGTAACATAAATTTGTACATAACACTATTAGTAACACTACAATAAGGGCGCAGTGGAAAGGAGGCTTAGGTTCTGCTAAAAAGACACACGTTCGATTTTTACCATGCGCCTCTCTATCCTATATAAATTAACCTAGGGGTATGGGGCTTGGATCTGCGGGCGGCTTTACTATATCCTCCTTGGGAGTTTACTGGCCCGTCGGTTCTCCTTGGTTTTCAGAAAAAAAACACTATGACAAGAGCATACTTCATCTACGACTCAATGTATAACAATTTTCAAAGCAAAATTTGAAACACAACTTATGTGTTTATGGCTACTTATTTTTTTTTATTGTAGACTTAAAAGCCTGTAGGTATAAATGAGAGCAATTTAAAGCAATAAAAAATTAGTATTGGAAAAAGGATTATACATTAGTATAAAATTAAAAGAATGGATGAAAAAGATAAAATTTTATTTTAACATTCTATGAATAAATTAGATAACAAAAATATTTTAATAGTCCTATTCTTCATAACAAGAAATTAAATATCACATTATTACTATACTTTTTGACTTAGTCTCCCGTTTGGATTACTTCTCTTTTATAAGTCAATCTTCAAATGAACAACATCAAAAAGGTTCTCACTCTTTCTCTCAGTAGAAATCCCAGTAAATTTACGAATTTTATTTTACAAAAAATTCCACGTTATTTCTCCTTCCTCTATATATCATAACTGAAATAATTTAAAGGTATACACATAACCGAGTTACATTTTTTTATTGAACTTCAATTATAGAGATTATTTTTCTTTTTCTACAAATACTAGGGACGAATGTGACACATACATGAATTACTTCAGATTATATTTTTGAATGAATTCTAAATCGTATCACTAATTTTTCTATAGAAATCTAAACAAAAATCTATTTTTTCCCTTTCGAATCTTCAAAATGATCTGAACCGCTACGAAAGGAATGTATATATCATAGTTATCTACTTGATCTATCCATATCTGTTAATCGTGTAATAAATATGTGTTGTAACACAGTCATACTAATTAAGTAACTATAAAAAATATGACTAAAACATACCTTTTTCCCTTACCTATGGTACGAAATGCTTTCATAAGTTCATCTGTGGTGTCCCATTCTTCAATTTCCCAACCATGCTATTAACAAATTCCTCAAAGTATATTGTACCGTTGCCATCTTTGTCCACATCAGTAATCAATTGGTTGATTTGCTACAATTACAAACACAAAATCAGAATTGATTATGTAATACGTCAAGTACAAAAATAGAATCAGAATTATAATGTCAATTTCAAATTCTTACGCAGAAAAGGTACGTGACTTTCCTTAGATAAAAAGCAAACCTGATCATTCATCTCAAACCTCATTACCCTACAAAAACAAGTATGTATTTTCTTCAGAATGAAAATAGTCAAAAAAGAGAAGAATACAGAAAAAAAAGTGGCATTTACTAATTAGTACCTCATGACAAAATTCGACTCTTTTGCATTAATTGTGCCTTTTTGAAAATGGAAACAGTATTATGAATGGCAAAGGAGATAGTATAGATTACAAACCAGTAAAGTAAAGTCATAACATGCACACACCTTAAACATCTATAGGAAATTGAAATTGATCAAATTCTTACTTTATTTTTAGCTTCTTCAGTGGTGCAAAGCCATGATGGCAGCCTCAAGGCTCCTCTCTCTTGATGCATTATTACTATCCTTCCTGATACAAAAAGTAAAATAAAAATAGATCTGTAAGAATTATATATTATGCGCTTAATTTCATACTTTCAAAAAATGAATCATAGCAATTGTTGATAAAGAAAATTGTATAACAATAGCAACGGTATTCTGCATGTTGAGTATTTGGTCTATTAACGTTTGTAGTGTTTCCTTTGATAAAAAAAGAAATGTACCCTATCTTGAAACCCCTCTTACTATAAAATGAAAGGTTTCAACATTTTCTTAGTAAGATTAAAAGGAATTATATTACTAATGTAACGTGTTTGCACAAAATTTGGACAAACACCTCTAAGTTCAACTTTGGTTAGGTCACATTAAAGTTGAATGATTTGGAGTGTTTAATGTATCGACACGTTAAAGGATAATTTTTGCAGCCACAGACAATTTGCAAGTTTTAAGTTGGAAAAGCAGTTAAGGAAAGTAAATCGCACAGGGTTTTATCGTGGTTCGGCCAGAATGTGCCTACATCCACTGTCCATCTTATTATTCTTATTTTGATTTGATTACAAGTACAAGTTTGTTCGGAGAGAGTAAAAACTTGTGGTAGCTAGAGTGATCGAGTCTCAACAGAGTTTCACCTCTTTTCTTTCAAAATCTGGTCCCCATTGTTGTTGAGAAACTCTGGTATTTATATAGTGGAGTTATGAAGTATGGAGGAGGAAGATATATCTTTCTGAATCTGGTTCGGCATTTGAGCAAGAGCATTTGGGTCGGGTTTCTTGCCTGGCCTAGTTGTCCTTCCTTATCTTGGCTCGATGCTTCTGCTATGGAGCCTCCTATTTGCCTCACAATCACATTTGGTCTGGCATGCCTGTGTACTGGACCAAATGTTTGGTCCGATGATGGATGTGTTGCCTCAAACCAAATATTTGGTCTGGCACACCGGAGGTTGCCGGACCAAACATGTGGTATGGCATACCAGTCCATTTGTTTGGATCGGCATTTCAGCAAATGCCAAGCCAAGCATGTGGTCCGGTACTTCTTTCTTCCACGCCTTCGTCTTCTTTTGCCACATTTTTTCTCTTCTTGTTGGAAAGCTGAGCCAACACTTGCCTCCCAAAGTGTATTTTTTAATTACACGACATGCTTTATTTTGGTTCGGCATCGAGCTTCTGCTACCGACCGAGAACTGATGACTGTTTTTCTTCCCTTTTTCCCCTTTAAATACATCTCCTTCTCTTCATTCTTCTACTTCTATTTTCTTAACTAAGCTTCTCCACTCTACTTTGGTCATTTGTAATCTAATTTGAGCTTGTTTCTCTGCTTTAATTCGGCTTTTTTCACGTCTTCATAGCATGAGGTAAGTTTCCTTAGATTCGATTTTTGGTTCTAGGGTTCTAGGGTTTCGATATCTAGGTGATTTTAGTGTGATCATGAGCGATTTCGGCTTTGAACTTAAGGGAAGGAAGAAGGCAATGGGATTTGGTGAAGGAGAATTACTATTCGAGTACTTCATTCATCCTAAGTAGAGTCATGCTTTCATCTTACTACTGAATTAGGTTCGATTCTTGATTTGCCGTCTTTTAGCTTAAACTAGCGTTTTCCAGTGTCACGAGTTAACTTCGACTAAGTTTGCTAGGGTATGATGTGTGTTTCTAGATGGACTGGCCATATGGTTACCACCAAGTGTATTTGGCTCGGTGTTGGGGTGTTAAAAATGCCGAACCAATTTGTTTGAGCGCTGTGGTCATTGATATGCCGATCCAGAAGGGGAGACATCTTGAGATGTTTAAATTAGGAATATGATTTCAACTGGGGTAGACGATAGGAGGTTCCCAGTGAATGTTTTAACTTCCATTTACAATCTTACTTCTGTTATACATACGCTTGTCCTTCATTTCTTTGTACATGAATACGTCTTCTAGTCATGAACTTCGTTCTAAGTACGTGTCTTCACAGCCCACCAGGGCTGGTCCTTCATCTTTTGATGTCCCAATCAATCCTCCTAGGAAACCCAGTTCTACCCATTCTTTGGTGGAGGGCTATGCTCCTAATCAAACGCTGGTTAGGCCTTCAGAGTGCTACGCCAGCATGCTGACGATAGAAAATCTTAACTCCATAGCCACTACATTCGGGATATCTCGTCGGGACATGATATTACCCGGCCCAGACGATAGGGCCTGCTTTCCCTCAGGTGTGTTGGATCATTGTTGTGATTGCTAACATGAAACAACAATTCACGAATCTACGATACGACAACATCTGGCCTCAATGACTCAAAGTATTGTTCGTATAGTTATATATTTTAACAAGAGTCATCAAATGTGTATATAAAGTTTAGTTTAGTGCTTTGTTAAAATCTTTCGCCAAGAATCATTGTTTAGATTCAAATAAACTTGCATGCATATTTTAATCAAAATCAAGTTTCCAAAAAATGCATGGAGCGGGGCTCGAACCTGAGTCACTAGTTTAAAAGGCAAGTGCTCTAACCAAATGAGCTATAGTAGTTTTTGTTTAACAACAGAATTCAGTCGACCGAATACATTCAGTCATTCGACTGAGTCTATTCACTTTTGAATCAACATGCACGTTTTTGAATTCAGTCGGCTGAAGCTTCTATACCAGTCGACTGAACTGTATGTAACAGTCATTTCTTTTGAAAAGACACTTTCTTTTTTAATAGCCTTCTTCCTCGCGAAGAGTTGCAGCCATTGCTATTCATTGAGAACTCTTCACCGGCAGTTGCAACTCCTTAACTACTATATGTATGCATGAATTTCAAGATCAAATTACTTCACTTACTTGCTTATACTTGAATCATATTTTCTGAATTAACTACTCTCTTGAGTTCATACATTCATCGCTCACAATCACAATTCTATATCTCTAAAAGCAATTTGAAACTTCCTAATCTTCACATACACACAACTGCACATATCATACTTGAGGATAAGGTTATAGGAAGGGTGTACTACAAGTGACAAATCCATGTAATTAGAACATATAAAGTCAAGTTGAAATCCAGTTTGTAAGAAAGTCCTATTCGGTTGCTCAGGCGGTCAAATCCTGTTCGGTTGCTCAGGCAGTCAAAGTCTTGTCTTGTTGCTCAGGTGGTCAAGTGCTATTCGATTCCTTAAGCAGTAGAAGTCCTATTCGATTGCTCAGGCGATGTAAACATATTCCTCCAGGTTAAGTGAGGGTTGCTAGTTTTAATTCCAGAAGGAGTCTGGGACTGGACGTAGAACGGGAGTTTGAACCAGTATAAAAATTCCTAGTATCATTTTACTTTACTGCTATTACTATTTTCCGCACTGGCTATTTTTATACTCATATTCCGCATCAATAGATGACTTAGTTTATATCGCATTGTCACTACATTTACATTGTTTACAACTGTTGGCCATTTCAATCCTATTGCATACCCGTCACTTTCATTTTGTATCGGAGAACAAAGCACTTTCAATTGGTATAATAGCATAGAGCACTTTCAAGGTGGATATATGGCATTCAGCAAATACCATTGCATGTGTGGTGCAATCCCTCTGCTCACCAATTGGATTGCCAACTTTGTTATTTACTTGAAGGTCGCTCCCTTGCAGCTTCAACCGAATTCTTACGCCATCTTGGTCTGCTTATACCTAATATTCGTGTAGTATTATCAGAGACCCCCTACCTATAGGGTGATTAGATATTTATACAATGCGAGGAGCTATCGAAAAACGAGTCCCTTCATTAACTTAGAGTCCGCTCACAAGCTTAAGTCCGTCGTTGATCTATACTTCAAGTTCAGCATGTTCAAAAAGGAGTATTTCTTTGTGCGTGACTATATCGTTGCTCAACATGCTTTCACTTCTGGCTATAAGTTGCCTTTATACTTTTTCTAAGCTTGTCGTCAACTTGGTTCCTTAATATTCCATATTTTTTCAGGTTGCGTGAAGTTGGAAGAGGACGTGGGCTTGAAAAAGATGGCCAGAGAAATACTAGCTATCTTGGAAGTTGAGAGGGAAGCCTCGTTCCTACTTTGCGACACAGCTCTTCGCTTTCACAACTTGATTGGACCTGGTCAATCTGCGTACAAGATTAGGCCAAGATCCATTGGGAAAGCTGCGGGAGCCGGAGGAGATAGGGGAGATGTGGACAAAGGAAAGAGTCCGGAGGAGGAGGGTGGTGTGGCTGAAACCATGAAGAAGTTGAGGCATAAGAAGAGAGCAGTTCGCCCTCCCCGCTCGAGGAAATCTCTACGTATTCGGGACGCTCCTTCCCTAAGGAGGGTTCACGTTTAGAGGGAGAGAGTGAGGAGAAGGAAGTATCTAAGGGAGACTCTGAAGAAATGGAATCAGAGGTTCATGTCTCTCTAGAGGTGGAGATTATAATTTGCGATGGCTTGGGCGTGGCTCCCTTGAAGAATGCTGATGTGACAGCCCAAAGTTTTAACAAGTATTTTTCACTTTTAATTATAAACTTTGGGGTTTATTATATAAAAATCTAAATTTTTTAAAATTGATTAAAGCATTTCCCAAATTTTGAAATTAAAGGACAAGAGTTCTGAAATTTTAACTTTGGTTAAAGATAACTCTTATTGGAATTTTTAAAATTTTTAATTTCTAAATCTTTTATATAAGAATTATATATGTACAAGATTTATTGTGAGGATGTTTACTTATATTAGTAATAACATTTATTTCCCTTTTTGGTCTTTTTAAAATGAATTATATATATTAAAATTTAGTAATAAATTTCTTAGAAATTGGTAAATAAGTCCGAAGAATGTAAAAAAAATTCTATTTTAGTTAAGTAATGACTTTCACAATTTACAATGTATTAATAAACTGTTGAATTACGCGTTTAAAGGGCACGTTATTTGATGGGATAAATAACGTATAAGAAAACGTATAAAATTTAAATCCGTTTTTTCATTTTATTTTGGACTTAAATGTTGCATTTATGGTGCATTTCAAAAATATATACCTTAACTGAAAATGGTTAAATAAATCGGTAAACGTGCATTTTCGAGTAGGATGGAAGCATATCCGTTTCAATTTTTCCTTTAACCATGACTGGCCATTTACCTTTTTAAAAAAGATATCCCGTTTCTCTTTTTACTGCAACTATTTATTTAGTATAAAATCATTCATTAAAGTAACGTTCAAATCTTATCTTATTGTCGTTTCCTCCAATATTAACGCTAGTTTCTTCTCATTATTAAACACGTTCGCAAATTTGTCCAAATTCCATTTCCGTTCAAAGACAAATATATTCACTTCCCTTTTCTCTTCATTTTTAAATAGAACGTTATCCATAAATTTTATTACCGTTTCATAGCAAGATCATCTCTTGCCATTACTTTGCTTAATTCACCTATTTAAGGATATAAATCACGCACCCGTTGAAAATAGATCATATACTTCTTTAACGTCTATCCTCTATTGCCAAAACAATCAACGCAAAATAAAATTTCAAAAAAAGAAAAATGTAAACAAAACATGCTTTAATTAAGGAGTAAAATTTGGAAATTTATAGTGTATAAACGAACTGGGTAATTTGCGTTTAAAGGGCGCGTAATTTGAGGGAATAAATACCGCATATATATAAGAAACGTATAGAATTTTAATCCGTTATTTCTTTATATTTTGGGCATACAATATTACGAGTATGGTACACATTCTTAAAAATATGACCTTAGCTATAAATGAGTAAATTTATCAGTGGCATGCGTTTTTAGAGGGAAGGAATTGTCTAGCGTTCAAATCAAAAATGTTGCCTCTAATTCAACGCATTGCTTTAAAAATTTGATTACCATAGATTTTGCCATTCAACAAAATTTATTGCTTGCATTTTTAAAAACACAAATTTTCTCCTAAATCTCAGTCATGCGCAGTATCCACTCTCCTATCTGCTTGCTTATTTTATATGCGCCTTTCTCTTTACCCATATTTCTTGCGTTTATTTTTCTCTTTCCATTAAAATTTACTTCGCTATTTATATATATATACCTACGCAATCTGTTAATTTTGAATGAAAGCATTTACTTCCTTCTGTAATTTGTTTCTAAAAAAAATCAAACGTATTTTCCTTGTCAAATTTTTCCATCCTTTGATTGCGCAACTCTCTATTTTAAATCCAAATCCCCTTCAAAGAAAAAAAAATTCTTTCCATTTCTTTATAAATCAATGCAATCTATTAATTTCTTGCCTTTTTTTTCCCTTGAACCAACACATTTACGTTCAAAAAAATTTTGAACGCACGAAATTCTTGCCTTTATCAAACGTAATTATGACGCTCAAATAGCATAAAATTGCCTGACCATTTAGAGTAAAATCGACCTATTCCTTCTCCTATAATATCGTAAGTTTATCTTTATATTCCAATGCACGTACGAAAATATAAAACTTCTTGCTAAAATTGTTCCCTTGAATTGCGAAACTCATCTATTATAAATATATAACCCACGCATTGTCTATCTCCTCATCAAAAGTTTGGCTTCATCCTCATGCGTGAGAAAGCATACTTCAGGTAATGGCCACCTTTTAGCTTATCTTCTTCTATTGTTCTCCTTTTATAAATTTTTTCTCTTTTTCCCATTCACGCAAAGCTCGACCTACACCGCCACATAACTTGACTACACCTATTTATCCACCTTTCCTCTATGCCTATATTCATGTTTATGGAATTATCTAAGACTGCGTGGATAGAATGCTTGACTAGGTTAGGTATAGGTTATATTTTACGTTTATGTTAGCTAATACAGATTCATGGTTTGGATAAGGTATTAGGTTTTGCTGGCGCTAATTATCAAGTTTTGATTTCTATGTGCTATTGAATAAAATTTGATAGGATTCACTAACTGGAGTTAGAATGAAGCTGCATGCATCCATTTTGTAATAGGCAAGTGAAAGTATGCTCATATGTTTTTTTTGATGCTGAGTAATTGGATTAAATTAATTATGTGTTCGCCACTTGTAGAAAATTTTTAGCCCACCGAGTGGAATATGCGTGCATGCCTTCAGATGGATATGACCGAGCCTAGCTATTTTATGCCGCGTCACAAAAAAGGGAGAAGTAAATTATGCGTACATGTCAGTAATGAATATATAAGCAAGCATAGTGTTGTGTTGTCCGACTAAAGACTAGGTTGAAATTACCCTTTTGCATTTCTGAAGTGGAAAATGTGCGCCACCTGTAACTTGTGTAACTAGTCCTCTATGTCATGACGTGAAGTCTCAGGAGTGCATGCATTCGAGTTTTGAAATTTGGCGAGGGTCGTGCCTTTCTATAAAAAGAAAGAAAAAATTATTATAACAAGAAGGCGAATAGAAATGTAGGGAACCACATGTGCATGTGAGTAGAACATCATGGGCATTAGATTGTTAGGATATATAGTGAATATAGGTAGGTAGATACATACATGAATAACTGTCTTTATGCACTATGAACATATCGTTATGATTTGATTTGGATATATACTGAATATAGGTTGGTAGATACAACATGAATTACCTTTTTATTAACACGTCATAATATTCTGTAAAAAGTATTTTGTAAAAAGGGTAAAAAAAATATAGAGTATAAAATTTATTTTGTAAATTTTGATTTGGAAAAATTAAATGGGCAGGCTGAGCTTTTGTTTTAATGGGTCAAGTCGTGTGGTGGGTGGTCGAGCCATTGTGTCAATTACCTTTAATTCAGTCTTGTTTCAAATTTGCTTTGTTCATGATAAGATTCGAATACTTAGTTTTATTTAATTACTTTGTTCAAGATTTGAATCAAATCGTTGCATCCACTGAAAATTGATCGTGCCTTCTGTACTCGTCTTTCGGGGTAGATATCGTTGTTTGAATAAATTCTACAGCTTCGAAAAGGTGAATTTTCTCACCTGACAAACGTACTTATATATATGTAAATTGATAACAACTATGATTGTAGAATAATTATTATTTTATTTGACTGTGATATAAATTGATGATGTTAAAAATCCCGTTATTAAACCTATACATCATCACTTATATTATATATTGTTTATTTATGTTGTTACACTATTAATTTATTATTTACAGTTAATCACACTACAAGCTCCCTGTAGAACAGAAATCGTCATAGGCTGAAATGATAGGCCTGAACGATATTTATTTATTCATTTATTTATTTAGTTTATTTTAATTCTTGGGATTGCGGGTTCAAAATGATAGAACCCGGGTTTATTTTGTAAATTACGGATTGAAACGATACATTATCTGTATCACTTGACCTTGGTTAGAAAATATTATACAGACCCGTGGTTATATATATATATATATATATATATATATATTCTAGAAATATTTAAATATTAAAAAAATCTAAAATGTTATTACGCCTTGTTAAAGTGGATTTCAATGATGATTGTAAGTATAGTGATACTTTTCAAGTTAAATATGTAAATAAATAAATGTTAAAAATTTAAAGTATAAATTCATTTTGTAAAAAAAAAAATTTGTAAAATAAAGGGAATTTAAGTTAAGAAATAAAATAAGGAATTTGTCATAACTTGAATGTAAAGCGATGTTAAGTTTTCTATGAAGTGAATAATTAAATTGGTGGAAAATATGGAAGTTAATATATAACTGAATGATAGGCTGGTTTTGAAATAAAGGTAAGATAACAAATTAATTGGAAACATAGTTATTTTGGATTGGTATTTTACTTAATGGTTAAGCAAATTTCATAGAAAAATCTTGTACTTGATTGGCATAAGTAAAAGAAGTTAGATATATATTTGTATAAAATATTTTATGAAGGCCATAGATTTTTGAGTAATTAAAATGACTATTTAAAGGGTGGAAATTTTGGATCTATAAGTTAAATTGGTCTAATTATTGTTGAAACTATATTTTAAGTAAAATTTTAAATTACTCAAACGAATTAAGGTATAACCTTTTGGATGCATATTGGATTTTTATAAAATTTGTAACTTCACTTTTAAATAATAAAATGAAGTATTTGATTTTAATATAGCTATTTTGGATTCTTTATAACTACGGGTAATAATAACGTTGGTTGTTAAAGGGACCGGGATAGGATATGGGCATACTCTCTGTCGATACCGAAAACCACTTTGACAACCGTGTACGCGGAGGAGATTCTTGAATGAAGTAGGATGGTGGTGATGTTTCCTTTGAGGTAAATACGTGGACCCGACTCCCATGAGTTGGCATAAGGTGCCTAAAACAGGAGCGATTGACGGACTACTAAGGTAGCACATTTGATCGGACGCACTTCTTCGTATGCCATTCTATTGCTTTGTGATTGTTTGGTGCGCACCTTTGATATGGAAGTGTTGTTCGAGGTGGGCGGTAGCTACGCGCTACGCGTTACCACCGGTCCGGAAGCGAAATTGGTATATCTACCCTATCATTGCCTAGTTGTGCCGTGTCACCTACCATAGCGAGCCTTGTAGGAGTTTGATTTGTGTCGTACCTATGAGTATCTTCTCATAGTCTCCCGATCAGGACATATGCAGGTACTGTATAGACTACTGGCACTATTTATGCGTTAAGGTGGAAAATGTAAAGCCTTAAAGCTATTTTAAAGTAAGTTTATTTTACAAATAGACACTATTATAATAGCGAAGTATTACTACATAGTAAATAGTTTAACGAATCCTTAGAGGATGGACGGTCCCAAGCATCCTTTAAGTTACTTGTACTTTAATACACTTCACTTGAATTAGCTTACACTATATAAGTATGTATGTCTTGACTCGAGTGTTTATGTTTTATTTCACGCTCGGGCCAGCATGAGTTGCAGTTAAGTCATCATTTCGAAGCTAGGACTTATGTAGATCACTTTTCAAGCTGCTGGCAAATTTTCCTTTCAGTTCCTCATCTTAATTTATGTAATCAAGACTATTGAAGATTGAGATTTACTATTGTTGTTCAAAATATATTTGGGTCTAAAGACTATGTAACTTATATTGTTTCGAGACTTTTAATAGTGGCTTCATGAACCACTAAGTTAATTTTTAATTCCGCTGCGAGTATTCTGATTTCTTTTTCTGTGATTCTGTGATTATTTATTTACTATATATTTTGAGATTTGCCAACTTTTATTTACAAGCGGTATTTTGAACAATTCAAGTCCAACATGTGCGGATGCGAATGGTTGAAAATATCGGGTTGTTACAGTTTGGTATCAGAGCTTTAGCTCTAGGCAAAACATAGAATGTATGGTAAATTTGATTTACAAAATCACTTTCATTCGGGCTTCAATCTCTTCCTTTTCGAATTTTGGAACGTTCCCTACGGTTCCAAAGTTCATTCGGGTCCCTCACTATTCATCTTCTTTCGATTCTGAAGTATCCCATAACTCCACTTCGGATGATCTTTATAGTGAATTAGCGGTCTCGCCAATATTCTAGTAAAGGGATGAAACTCCTTCACAATTAGCATGATTCAGTAGAGATTTATATTTATCCTCGGTTTAAATGCTAGTATCTTTGGTTATTCCGAACTCTATCTCTTCAGATCGAATGTAGATTTACCCTAGAAAATCCACATCGATCTTACTCTTTATGTCATGGTTGGCCCGGTTAAGGTTGCCCGCGATTTATATAAACTTATCCAGTTCCTTATTCTTTTATTTAATCATCGGATCTTCCGATTCCAACTTATTTTTAAATCAAAATTCTCTTTGATTTGAGTCCATCAAAATTTGAATCTTTATCCTTGTTTTGAAAAATTTATTCCTATATTTGGAAAAAATCTTATATTATATATGAGTAGAAATTTTCAGAATTTTTATAATTAATTTAACTAGTTGTCAAGAGATAATAGTCTCTGATTTTATTTATGGTTTTGCAAACCAAGTGTTTTGTCTCATATAAATAATTGAACTATAAAACAATGGTTTTAAATTAATTTGGAAACAGAAATGAATTTAAAACAAGAACTTGAGAATTCAATTTCCGATGGTTTCAGACCTTGTGTTTAAAGTTTTAAAAGGATATATTATTTAAATTATTTTCGAATCGAAATTTGTTTCCAAATTTTTTTAAAAAAATCAGTGCTCTTCTCTTTGTCGCTGGGAAATAATCTCGGCGATGACTGCAACATCATCGACATTCATTTTCGAGTTTCGAAGTGAGAGACCATTATGTAGTCTGGCTACAATGTTACCTTAAGAATTTAATTGATTTGAATCTCTAAAATATGACATGATTTATATTATATAGATATATGATTTAAATTTCATTTGACATATTACGTACATATTTTTATTTATCTCTAAATGGTTTGAAGGGAATCAGAAAGTTAATTCATAAATTTTTGTAGAGGAATAATTTCAATTATAAAAAAAATCAAATTTTTGAATAAATGATTCCAACCTGAGATAATTGAATTTGAAGTTTTATTTGTATGATACTAAATTGCATTTCAATATAACTTACCTTGATTTTTAGAAGTTAACAATGTAATTAGATAATATACAATATAAAAATATTTTATAAATAAAATTTGAGTGGTTATAATAAATGTTATACACTTAAATTCTAGTTATAAAAAAGATTAACAGAGGTAAATAGAATAACAAGAGGTAAAGGAATAATTTACAATATAAAATGATGTTAAAGGAACTAAGAATAAATTTAAACAGTTTTAATAAGTGTAAACATATTTAACATAGATGATAAAAATATATTGAGAGAAATAAATTTAGTAAAAAAAAGATATTAATTTATTGAACACATTTTTTATTATAACAAATGATTTTCAAACTTATGATTTTGGAATTTTTTATTTTAAGATAATTGGAAGATGAAGTAATGAAATTTGAAATAGTAAAATTTAACTTAAGTGAAATTAAATAAATGAAATCAATTATAAATTTAAAATTGAATTTGTATGTTTTAGATTAATGATTCTATTTTGAGTTTCAATTAAGTTTTCTTTCAGGTTGTTTCTATTCCACTACGTTCTTCCTTTTCGAGGACGAAAAGTTCTGAGTGGGGGAGAGTGTAACAACCCGAAGTTTCAACAAGTATTTTTCACTTTTAATTATAAAACTTTGGGGTTTATTATATAAAAATCTAATTTTTTTAAAATTGATTAAAACATTTCCCAAATTTTTAACTAAAGGACAAGAGTTCTGAAATTTTAACTTTGGTTAAAGATAACTCTAACTGGAATTTTTAGAATTTTTAATTTCTAAATCTTTTATATAAGAATTATATATGTACAAGATTTATTGTGATGATGTTTAATTATATTGGTAATAACATTTATTTCCCTTTTTGTTCTTTTTAAAATGAATTATATATATTAAAATTTAGTAATAAATTTCTTAGAAATTGGTAAATAAATCCGAAGAATGTAAACAAATTCTATTTTAGCTAAGTAATAACTTTCACAATTTACAATGTATTAATAAACTGTTGAATTGCGCGTTTAAAGGGCGCGTTATTTGATGGGATAAATAACGTATAAGAAAACATATAAAATTTAAATCCGTTGTTTTCGTTTTATTTTGGACTTAAATTTTGCGTCTATGGTGCGCATTTCAAAAATATATACCTTAATTGAAAATGGTTAAATAATTCAGTAAACGTGCATTTTCGAGTAGGAGGGAAGCATATCCGTTTCAATTTTTCCTTTAACCGTGACTGGCCATTTACCTTTTAAAAAAAAGATATCCCGTTTCTCTTTTTACTGCAACTATTTATTTTGTATAAAATCTTTCATTAAAGTAACTTTCAAATCATATCTTATTGTCGTTTCCTCCAATATCAATGCTAGTTTCTTCTCATTATTAAACATGTTCGCAAATTTGTCCAAATTCCATTTCCGTTCAAAGACAAATATATTTACTTCCTTTTTCTCTTCAGTTTTAAATAGAACGTTATCCATAAATTTTATTACCTTTTCATAGCAAGATCATCTCTTCCCGTTACTTTGCTTAATTCACCTATTTAAGGATATAAATCACGCACCCATTGAAAAGAGATCCTATACTTCTTTAACGTCTATCCTCTATTGCCAAAATAATCAACGCAAACTAAAATTTCAAAAATGAAAAAAAAAATGTAAACAAAACATGCTTTAAATAAAGAATAAAATTTGGAAATTTATAGTGTATAAACGAACTGGGTAATTACGCGTTTAAAGGGCGCGTAAATTGATGGAATAAATACCGTATATATACATAAGAAAACGTATAGAATTTAAATCCGTTATTTCGTTTTATTTTGGGCATAAAATATTACGGCTATGGTACACATTCTTAAAAATATGACCTTAGCTGTAAATGAGTAAATTTATCGGTGGCATGTGTTTTTAGAGGGAAGGTATTGTCTAGAGTTCAAATCAAGTATGTTGCCTCTAATTCAACGCATTGCTTTAAAAATTTGATTACCATAGATTTTGCCATTCAACAAAATTTATTGCTTGCATTTTTCAGAACACAAATTTTCTCCTAAATCTCAAACATGCGCAGTATCCACTCTCCTATCTACTTGCCTATTTATATGTGCCTTTCTCTTTACCCATATTTCTTACGTTTATTTTTCTCTTTCCAGTAAAATTTAATTCCCTATATATATATATATATATATATACACACACACACACCCACGCAATCTGTTAATTTTGAATGAAAGCATTTACTTCCTCCTGTAATTTTTTTTCTAAAAAAACCCAACGTATTTTCCTTGCCAAATTTTTCCATCCTTTGATTGCGCAACTCTCTTTTTTATAAATCCGAATCCCCTTCAAAGAAAAATTTTTCTTGCCGTTTCTTTATAAATCAACGCAATCTATTAATTTCTTGCCTTTTTTTTCCTTTGAACCAACACATTTACGTTCAAATTTTTTTGAACGCACGAAATTCTTGCCTTTATCAAACGTAATTGTAAAGCTCAAACAACATAAAATTCCCTAACCATTTAGAGTAAAATCTACCTATTCTTTGTCCTAGAATATCACAAGTTTATCTTTATATTCCAACGCACGTACGCAAATATAAAACTTCTTGCTAAAATTGTTCCCTTGAATTGCGAAACTCATCTGTTATAAATATATAACCCATGCATTTTCCATCTCCTCATCAAAAGTTTGGCTTCAGCCTCGTGCACGAGCAAGCATACTTCAGGTAATGGCCACCTTTTAGCTTATCTTCTTCTATTGTTCTCCTTTTATATTTTTTTTCTCTTTTTCCCGTTCACGCAAAGCTTGACCTACACCGCCACATAACTTGACCACACCTATTTATCCACCTTTCCTCTATGCCTATATTCATGTTCATGGAATTATCTAAGACTGCATGGATAGAAGGCTTGACTAGGTTAGGTATAAGTTATATTTTGAGTTTATGTTAGCTAATACAGATTCATGGTTTGGATATGGTATTTGGCTTTGCTGCCGCTAATTAGCAAGTTTTGATTTCTATGTGTTGTTGAATAAAATTTGATAGGATTCACTAACTGGAGTTAGAATAAAGCTGCATGCATCCATTTTGTAATAGGCTAGTGAAAGTATGCTCATAAGTTTTTTTTGATGTTGAGTAATTGGATTAAATTAATTAAGTGTTCGCCACTTGTAGAAAATTTTAGCCCATCGAGTGGAATATGCGTGCATGCCTTCAGATGGATATGACCGAGCCTAGCAATTTTATGCCGTGGCACAAAAAAAGGGAGAAGTAAATTATGCATACATGTCAGGAATGAATATATGAGTAAGCATAGTGTTGTGTTGTCCAACTAAAGACTAGGTTGAAATTACCCTTTTGCATTTCTGAAGTAGAAAATGTGCGCCACCTGTAACTTGTGTAACCAGTCCTCTATGCCATGACGTAAAGTCTCAGGAGTGCATGCATTCGAGTTTTGAAATTTGGCAAGGGCCGTGCCTTTTTATAAAAAGAAAGAAAAAGTTATTATAGTAAGAGGGTGAATAGAATAGTAGGGAGCCACCTGTGCATGTGAGTAGAACATCCTGAGCATTAACTTGTTAGGATATATATTGAATACAGGTAGGTAGATACATGCATGAATAACAGTCTTTATCCACTATGAACAGATCCTTATGAAGTATTGTATACTTAGAATAATTATGAAGTATTAATACGTAAAACACATGTTGTGTAATATCCCGGAATTTTGGACAATATAAATTTGATAATCTGTGTTTAAAATTGAATTGATTTGATAATTTCTGTAAATAAATTTGATTTGATTCAATAATATTCTTTAATAAATAATTATTTAGTGAATTTATATTTGAATAAGTTAATAAATGTTTTATTTGTTAAAAATATATTTTGACTTTAAGTTTGCATATTTAAGAACAAGTTATGAAATGTTTGTTTTATTTTCTTTTTAAAAATATTGATTTATAAAATATGATTTGTAAATTTAATATGAGATTTGAAATACAATTTAAAATAAGAAACATGTATTAGTTTAAATTTCAAGTAAGTTAAAATCTCTTTTATAAATTATTTAGAATTGTTTAAATTGTTATTTTTAATAAAAATGATAATACTTAGTTTTATAAACATAAATAGATTTTAGAAAATAAGATTTGTTGTTTTTTTTAAATTTAATAAGAAGTTATATATGCATCTATATATAACTTGATTTTTAAATTGGAGTTTGTAATTTAATTTAAATTGGAATTCAATGTTTTGAAATTTAATAGAGTAAATACTTAAAAATATTTGAATAAGCTTTTGTTTATAACTTGTTTTGTTTTGATTTCTAAAATTAAAAAGGGAATAAAATTCATTTATATATACATATGGAATAAAATAAGTTAAAGTGTTTATAAACAATTTAAATTAAAATTTAAAACACTTTTAATATACATGTGTAAGTTTCTTAAGAAATAAATTGACATGTGTTAGTCATGTAATAAACTTAAGTGACAATTATTAAAATGTGAACAAGTGTAATGTTTAAATTTTCTTTTTCATTTATTTTTGTTAAAATCAAAAATCCACTTGTATTGCTACATTTCTTTTCATCTCATTTACTCTTTTGGCAATTCCTCTTCAAAACTTAAGAGAATTATTCAGATCTGAAATCTGAAATCTTCAACAAAATCTATTCATGTTGTAAATTTGTTTCTCCTCAAAATCCATCTACAAACTCATCTTCATACAAATCAGTAATCTTCCCTCAGAAATTCAAATTAAAAACATATCCATCTCTCCCTGTAGACAAGCCTGCACTCTTCAAATCAACCAACTTGCATGTCTTTTAAAATCTGGAAAACATGCATCTAAGATTCATTTTGCAACATCAAAGTCTTGCATCTGCAACTTCAAGTCTAGATTCAAGTATGCATCTTATCACCTGGGAACAACATGTGCATGTGAAAGCCTGCATTTTCCTTCTCTGTTTTTAAATCAACCAAAGCCTACATTTTCACCTGGATAAGCATGCATGTGGATCAAGGAGCATATCAGTAAAAGCAAGATAAAGTTTTAAAGCAAAATTAAAAATAAAATCTGAAGCTCTTCATAAACAAGTACTGTCTGCATATTTTTGGTTCAGGTGAGTAACTTTCTTTTCCAAATTTAAGGTTAAAAATTTATGACATGCTTAAACAAATAAGTAAATGTTCTTGTATTCAAACTGACTGGCTGATGTGAGATAGTACCTATATGCATGCTATCAAGATTTCAATGTTCTGTCTTGTTATCTGGTGTAAGTTTCAAAGTTGATTCTTATATCCTTAATTTGTCTCTGTTAGATTATAAATTGTAGATAAGATATGTAGGTTAGTCTCAGAATTTAGGCCTTAGGATTTTATTTAAGTAAAACTTAAATAAAACTTACTGGAAACAGATAACAAAACATAAGAAATTTGTAAGTGGAAATATGAAACTATGCAAATAAATGTTCCAGGGTTTCAACTCAAAACATCATACAAAAGTATGATTTTTAAAAATAATATTACCATTTTAAAAGTTATAAACAGATACAGTTTTAAAAAAAATTTATTTTTACAAATTAGCTTAGAACAGTTGAAGCTTACATTAGAATTGGGTGAATTTGATTCTGAGGATAGTATAGCTATCAGTGATTATAGGAAAAATACTGGTTTAAATTATAATTCTCTGTTGAGGTTGGGATTTAGATTTGAATTTTTAAACCCTAGTTGTACTGGGTTCTGAAGAGTCGATTACCACGGACACTGTAGTGGATCGAGCTCGAAGATCTTTTGGGTAATGGGGGTTGATGGATGGACGAAGTCATCGCCGAAGATCTGAAGGTGATGGTGGTCGGAATCACGTCAACAAGGCGTTGACAGGTTTTGGGTGTTTTTGCGTTGACAGGTTTCCAGGTTTGGATTGAGGAGCTGATTTTCAAATTTGAATTTTTGGATGTACTGTGGTGATCAAGTTTGGGTTTGTGGTGGAACAGCGACATGTGAAGATCACCAGAGTTGACTGGTGATGGCCGTAGTTGATGTGCATGTGCACAGGGAATGATACTGGTGAAGTTTTGGTTTGGGTTACAGGGTTTTGAAATCTCGTGTTTGTCACGGGAAAATGAAGCTTCAGCTCGAAGCAAAGTGATTTGTAACTCGAAGTAGATATAAGAGAAACTCGAGTATATGCAGTGTTCAGATTTAAAATGAAAACTGAAGCCTGTTCCAGTTTTAAAATTTAAAAGCAAAAGTTTTAATGTAACCAAAATCTGATCTAAATTGAAACCTGAATTTAGATTTGAATTTAGATAGTTTAAACCTGGGTTTTGGAATCAAATTTAAATTTTAGTTTGGGATTAAAATGAAAACAGAACTATTTCTCTGTTTTTAAATTTAAACAGCAAGTTTAAAAAAAAAATGCCAACTGGAAACTTAAACAAAGTTTAAAAATCTGAGTTATGTTTTAAACCTGGATTTAAATATGAATTCACTAAGTTTGAATCTTTGTCTTTGTAATAATTTGAATTTATAAATTTTAGTTTGGTTTAATAAAAACAGAACCTGTTTTCTGTTTTTGAATTTAAAAAGGAAAAGTTTAAATTGCAAGTTGAAATCCAAACTGAGATTGGAAAATCTGAAACCAAATATGAATTCAAACTTAATGAATCTGAGTTTTGAAATAGTTTAAGTTTTAAATTTAAATTGGGTTTAAACCTATAGGTGTAAATGTATAAATGTTTGCATTTGAATTGAAAGTCTTACTTATTAGTTAGACATTTAAAATAAGTTTGAAATCTGGTTTTTAAATCTGGAAAATAAATTTAAGTTTCAGTTTTTAAAAATAAAATGAGTTTTAAATTTAGATTTGTTTAAATATTTGAAATGGTTAAATAAGTATTGGATTTAAAATGAAGTTGTAGAATGTTTTAAGTGTGTTTTAAATTGATTTGAATTTAAAATTGAATTGAGATTTAAATTCTTATTTTATAAGTATATGTTCTTTTAACATATGATAAGGGTTTTTAAATTAATTTAAAAACTTGTTTAAGTGAAATTTATATCTTAAGTTTTAAAATGAAATTTTTAAATGGAATTTAAAGATTTGAAAACAAAGTGTTTTTAGAATATTTTAAAACAAAAGAAATGTTTTCTTAAATTTGAATTTAAGAATTTGAATTTATTTAAATTATTAAGTTAATTTAAAAAGGATAATTAATTATACAATTAATTAATTATGTGGATGATTAATTAAGTAATTAATGATTTTTTTTTTAAAATTGATTAATTAATGATTGAGATAAATTAATTAAGGTTAATAAATTAGTAATAAAGAATTACTAATTAGATTTTAATTAATGATTAAAGTTTTATTTAATCAAGTGATTAAGGATTAATTAGATTGTAATTAATTCTTAATTTACTAATAATTAGAGATTAATTAATTGGTAATTAAATATTAATTAAATTGATAATTAATATGATTAGTATAAGTTAATTTCTTAATTTAAGTAATTAAGAATAGTTAATGAAGGTCATTAACTTAAGATTATTTAACAATTAATTAATGTGATTAATTTTAATAATTAATTAGATTAATTAATTAATGATAATCATTTTTGAAATTGTTTAAGATTAATCACTTAATAAAAGTAATTAATGAATTAATTACATAGTGTAATTAATTATGATTAGTTTAGATTAATTAATTTAGTTTAATTAATTTAAAACACTTTGTAGTAATAGATAATTACTTTATGTAATTAATTAAATTGTAATTACTTAGGGTAGTAATTAATGGCTAATTACTGTAAGTAATTAATTAAAGATGATTTGATAAATGAAGTAATTTAAGTATAATTACTTTGTGAATTAATAAAGGGATTAATTAGAGATAATGAATTAAGGAGTAATTAAATTATTTGGTAAAGTAATTAAGGTTAGTTAATTACTTAAATGTAATTATGAGGTTAATCATAGGTGATTAACAATTATGGTTTTAAATTATGATTAATTACTTAATGTAATTAATTTAATAAGGTAATTAATAAAAATGTAATTAGAGATAATTAATTAATAATTAATGATGTAATTAAGAGTTGATTAATTAAGATTAATTAATCAAAAATAAATGATTAATGAAGTGATTAATTATAAATAATTAATTAATGAAGTAATTAAAGGTTAATTACTAAATTTGGTTAAGTATAATTAATTTGTAAAATTAATTAGAGGATAATTACATAAATGTAATTAAGGAATGATTAATCAAAGGTGATTAATTAAGGTGATTGATTAAAGATTGATTAATTAATTAAGTTGTAATTAATTAAAGGATATGTAAGTAAGATTTATATTGATTAAGTAATTAATTTAATTTACTTTAAATTAATTAGAGAATGATGTAGCTAAATTAATTCATTTTAAATTAATTATAAATGGTGATATAGATCATTGCTTATATGGATGATATTGTTGCTTGATTGGTTTGAATCTCAGATTTGAGATAAGTAATGTTGAATGTTATGGATGCATTGGTTGCATTGTGATGTTGATATAGATTATCTTTTGGATAATGATAATATGGTTTATCTGATATGATGATAATGTTGATTACCTATTATGAATCTGTGATTTATCTATCTGTTTATATAGATAATTGAATTGTTTTAAACCTTTAAAACAACTTGGACCTTAAAAGACACGCTTTGGATTTCGATGAGACCGGGATCGGGTTTCCATATTTGGATATCCGAAAACCACATCGATTCCAAATAACGTTAGGTCGTGAATCAAAGTGGAGCTTTGTGAAGACTCGAGGTGTAAGGACTATGAGTCATTATAACTCTGTGGGTGATTCCGTAATGAGTTGACGGGATTAGTTCTTATAGATTCGAGATGACGAATTAGAGTGCAAGGGTTATTGTCGTTAACTCTGAGGGTGATTCCAAAACGAGTGTAACGAGATAATGCCTTCGGTTTCGTTCGAACCCGGAACGAACTTGTATGGATTGAATGCTTTCAGAACATCGTCAGGTGGACGATGAGCATTCTAAGTGATATGTCCTATAAAGGTAATCGTAGCCTCAGGCCTCATCAACCGGGAATGGCTAAAACAGGGGAGGTGCAGCAAGGCTTCGTGGGTCGCACCCACTGGAGAGCAAGATTGATCCCTGTCTAGAGGTTCCTTTTTATTCGGCTTAGTGGGCAGTTGTCAGTGTACACCAACTGCGGGGTTGTCTTGTTCGGAACTGTTCAGTAAGGAACGGTTCCGGTCTTGTGTTGCAGGGGATGAAGGGAGTAATCCTCGGTACTGTGATCTAGGCCACGTACTGTGACGGGCGGTACCCCAGTAGCCCTGCCATTGTATGGAATCCACAATCCAATAAGTGCCAACGGTTTTGATTGTATTACCCACTTTTGTGGCTAGTAGCTGGAATTTAATCATGTAACAATTTCGGCTATTTCTTATTTATTTGAAAACCCTAGACACTATTATAATATCACTGGATTTCCTATCAAATGTTTTGGTTAGCGTAAGGTAAAAACTTTTCCATGTTTATGTGTGGGAAGTCTTACGTGATACCTTTCTTTTCAAAAGGTTTTTAAAAGTTAAGCCACTTTAACCTGTTACTCACACCAGACCCATGTCTGACCCGGAGTTTATTTTTGTTTCTCATAAACTCTTGGGTACTCAAATTTTTACGAGTAGCCAAGGGAATTCAGGTTAGGATTCAGGTTTGCTTTGACGATTTGTGAAGGAGCAAATGGAGCAGGAGGCTTCCGCGTGTAGCTATAGAGTATTCCGCTGTGTGATCTCTGAGTGTTCTGTATTGTGATTGAGTTGTATAACTAGACAGGTATTTATAACTGTCTAGTATGAGTTGTTTATGCTGTGTATCTCTGATGTATATGATACTATGTAAAGTATTATGTGATTAATATAATTTATTCGTTCCGCTGTGTTAGATTCTGATGCTGTTTCTTTCTTCTCTTCTTTCTATTCTCTTTTCTATCCCTTTCTTTCTTAAAAATGATGCGATTTTCCGGGAGTGGAAAGTTGGGTCGTTTCACTTGGTATCAGAGCATTAGGTTGAGTGAATACCTAGGCTCTGGAATGGTGTCTTTCTTGAGAGAGCGTATTTGTAATTTTAAATATATATATATATATATTTATTTCTACCTATCTATTGGATTACCTGTTCAGGTTTTCCAATATAGTTTATAAAGGAAGATGGGGTAGTAGTGTGTGCAACACGACTACCATTGGTTGGAGTTTGAATGTTTGAGGTTGGAAGTGTATCTGACGAGACTGTAGACCTAATACTGTCTCGAGTAAGTTTAGTAGTGACGAAGAACTTCATTAATCTCTGAAGGAAACCTGTTAAGGTTCGAAGTGAAATTTTTTTTTTGAAGTTGGATGAGTAGAAGTTGGATCTGTTGATTGAGCTGAAGCAAGTAATGGTATTTTTGATACCACAGGGAGTAGTAGCTGCGTGATGAGATGCAGTAACTATGGATGTTTCCGAAGATGTTTCCTTTGGAACAAGTTAAGAGAGGTGAGTCTGCTTCAGTGTTGTGGCTGTGTTCAGTTTGAGTTTCTGGTTGCTTTGAAGTCCGAGTTTCTCGGTGAGCTTTGTTTTGGGATTCTTTGGCATCTGTGGCACCAGTGCAGTTTGGAATGTTCTCGGTGTTGGCAAGGAGTCTTCTGGCTTAGCAATTTTTCTGAAGTGGAGTTCAGAAGCAGTTGAGTAGACCCGTTTCTTCGATGGGTTGGCTAATTAAGTTGAAGCAGTTCCATTTGGTTAAGGGAGAACAGTTTTCCTTGGATTTGGTTTGGGTGGTTCGCAAAAGTGACTTGCGATTGTTTGAGAGTTCTCTGGAGTTATCAGAGTTGTGTAGTGGAAGCATGGTGGTAATGCTTTTGTTTTATCTTTTCCGGATAGGAGAAGTAAGTAGTTTTCTGTTGTTTATGGAGTAGCGTTGGTGTTCTTGGTTGAGATTGATCTTGAGGAGATCATTTAGTTGGAGTGTTTCGGTCCAGTTTGTTGCTTGAGACACCAGCAAGGTTGAGCTGATCAGGAGAAGTGAAGGCAGCCCAGGATCGTCAGAAGTGTTTTGTGGATAAGAGACGAAGGAATTTGAATTCCAGAATCAGAGATTTGATTTTGGGTAAGTTTTCTCTGATCTAAAAGAGCTATAGGATTGAGAAAGATTGGATAAGTTAGCTCCGAATTGTTTTGGATCTTTCAGTGTTCTTGTGGGAATTGGTGTTTGGTTTTCAGAGTTGAATTGTTAGTTTGGATAACTGGAATTCGATGTATTTCACGTATCTACGAGGGAGTACGTGTATGGTTTATCTTTGGTTGTGGAACCAGCAGTTCAAGAGATATGATTGTTGAGTCAGACTTGTCTATAGTCTGATATCCTGTTTAGAATTGTAGATATAGATGAGATAAGAGCTCTATAGCTTAGTAGTATTGATTGTTTAGATTCTATAGAGTGAGTATCCCGATATATATATACCGGGGAAACTCGTGAAGTTTTATCCAAAATTCTTTTGGATAATTAAGTTTGTTTGGATTGTGTGAATTGGTTGCTTTGGTTGTTAGCATATGATTAACATATGCTATATTTTAAAATTAAATCTTATGAAAGATTATTAAATTAACTTTGTTTTAAATTTCGGGGACGAAATTCTTTTAAGGGGGGAGGATTGTAATATCCCGGAATTTTGGACAATATAAATTTGATAATCTGTGTTTAAAATTGAATTGATTTGATAATTTCTGTAAATAAATTTGATTTGATTCAATAATATTCTTTAATAAATAATTATTTAGTGAATTTATATTTGAATAAGTTAATAAATGTTTTATTTGTTAAAAATATATTTTGACTTTAAGTTTGCATATTTAAGAACAAGTTATGAAATGTTTGTTTTATTTTCTTTTTAAAAATATTGATTTATAAAATATGATTTGTAAATTTAATATGAGATTTGAAATACAATTTAAAATAAGAAACATGTATTAGTTTAAATTTCAAGTAAGTTAAAATCTCTTTTATAAATTATTTAGAATTGTTTAAATTGTTATTTTTAATAAAAATGATAATACTTAGTTTTATAAACATAAATAGATTTTAGAAAATAAGATTTGTTGTTTTTTTTAAATTTAATAAGAAGTTATATATGCATCTATATATAACTTGATTTTTAAATTGGAGTTTGTAATTTAATTTAAATTGGAATTCAATGTTTTGAAATTTAATAGAGTAAATACTTAAAAATATTTGAATAAGCTTTTGTTTATAACTTGTTTTGTTTTGATTTCTAAAATTAAAAAGGGAATAAAATTCATTTATATATACATATGGAATAAAATAAGTTAAAGTGTTTATAAACAATTTAAATTAAAATTTAAAACACTTTTAATATACATGTGTAAGTTTCTTAAGAAATAAATTGACATGTGTTAGTCATGTAATAAACTTAAGTGACAATTGTTAAAATGTGAACAAGTGTAATGTTTAAATTTTCTTTTTCATTTATTTTTGTTAAAATCAAAAATCCACTTGTATTGCTACATTTCTTTTCATCTCATTTACTCTTTTGGCAATTCCTCTTCAAAACTTAAGAGAATTATTCAGATCTGAAATCTGAAATCTTCAACAAAATCTATTCATGTTGTAAATTTGTTTCTCCTCAAAATCCATCTACAAACTCATCTTCATACAAATCAGTAATCTTCCCTCAGAAATTCAAATTAAAAACATATCCATCTCTCCCTGTAGACAAGCCTGCACTCTTCAAATCAACCAACTTGCATGTCTTTTAAAATCTGGAAAACATGCATCTAAGATTCATTTTGCAACATCAAAGTCTTGCATCTGCAACTTCAAGTCTAGATTCAAGTATGCATCTTATCACCTGGGAACAACATGTGCATGTGAAAGCCTGCATTTTCCTTCTCTGTTTTTAAATCAACCAAAGCCTACATTTTCACCTGGATAAGCATGCATGTGGATCAAGGAGCATATCAGTAAAAGCAAGATAAAGTTTTAAAGCAAAATTAAAAATAAAATCTGAAGCTCTTCATAAACAAGTACTGTCTGCATATTTTTGGTTCAGGTGAGTAACTTTCTTTTCCAAATTTAAGGTTAAAAATTTATGACATGCTTAAACAAATAAGTAAATGTTCTTGTATTCAAACTGACTGGCTGATGTGAGATAGTACCTATATGCATGCTATCAAGATTTCAATGTTCTGTCTTGTTATCTGGTGTAAGTTTCAAAGTTGATTCTTATATCCTTAATTTGTCTCTGTTAGATTATAAATTGTAGATAAGATATGTAGGTTAGTCTCAGAATTTAGGCCTTAGGATTTTATTTAAGTAAAACTTAAATAAAACTTACTGGAAACAGATAACAAAACATAAGAAATTTGTAAGTGGAAATATGAAACTATGCAAATAAATGTTCCAGGGTTTCAACTCAAAACATCATACAAAAGTATGATTTTTAAAAATAATATTACCATTTTAAAAGTTATAAACAGATACAGTTTTAAAAAAAATTTATTTTTACAAATTAGCTTAGAACAGTTGAAGCTTACATTAGAATTGGGTGAATTTGATTCTGAGGATAGTATAGCTATCAGTGATTATAGGAAAAATACTGGTTTAAATTATAATTCTCTGTTGAGGTTGGGATTTAGATTTGAATTTTTAAACCCTAGTTGTACTGGGTTCTGAAGAGTCGATTACCACGGACACTGTAGTGGATCGAGCTCGAAGATCTTTTGGGTAATGGGGGTTGATGGATGGACGAAGTCATCGCCGAAGATCTGAAGGTGATGGTGGTCGGAATCACGTCAACAAGGCGTTGACAGGTTTTGGGTGTTTTTGCGTTGACAGGTTTCCAGGTTTGGATTGAGGAGCTGATTTTCAAATTTGAATTTTTGGATGTACTGTGGTGATCAAGTTTGGGTTTGTGGTGGAACAGCGACATGTGAAGATCACCAGAGTTGACTGGTGATGGCCGTAGTTGATGTGCATGTGCACAGGGAATGATACTGGTGAAGTTTTGGTTTGGGTTACAGGGTTTTGAAATCTCGTGTTTGTCACGGGAAAATGAAGCTTCAGCTCGAAGCAAAGTGATTTGTAACTCGAAGTAGATATAAGAGAAACTCGAGTATATGCAGTGTTCAGATTTAAAATGAAAACTGAAGCCTGTTCCAGTTTTAAAATTTAAAAGCAAAAGTTTTAATGTAACCAAAATCTGATCTAAATTGAAACCTGAATTTAGATTTGAATTTAGATAGTTTAAACCTGGGTTTTGGAATCAAATTTAAATTTTAGTTTGGGATTAAAATGAAAACAGAACTATTTCTCTGTTTTTAAATTTAAACAGCAAGTTTAAAAAAAAATGCCAACTGGAAACTTAAACAAAGTTTAAAAATCTGAGTTATGTTTTAAACCTGGATTTAAATATGAATTCACTAAGTTTGAATCTTTGTCTTTGTAATAATTTGAATTTATAAATTTTAGTTTGGTTTAATAAAAACAGAACCTGTTTTCTGTTTTTGAATTTAAAAAGGAAAAGTTTAAATTGCAAGTTGAAATCCAAACTGAGATTGGAAAATCTGAAACCAAATATGAATTCAAACTTAATGAATCTGAGTTTTGAAATAGTTTAAGTTTTAAATTTAAATTGGGTTTAAACCTATAGGTGTAAATGTATAAATGTTTGCATTTGAATTGAAAGTCTTACTTATTAGTTAGACATTTAAAATAAGTTTGAAATCTGGTTTTTAAATCTGGAAAATAAATTTAAGTTTCAGTTTTTAAAAATAAAATGAGTTTTAAATTTAGATTTGTTTAAATATTTGAAATGGTTAAATAAGTATTGGATTTAAAATGAAGTTGTAGAATGTTTTAAGTGTGTTTTAAATTGATTTGAATTTAAAATTGAATTGAGATTTAAATTCTTATTTTATAAGTATATGTTCTTTTAACATATGATAAGGGTTTTTAAATTAATTTAAAAACTTGTTTAAGTGAAATTTATATCTTAAGTTTTAAAATGAAATTTTTAAATGGAATTTAAAGATTTGAAAACAAAGTGTTTTTAGAATATTTTAAAACAAAAGAAATGTTTTCTTAAATTTGAATTTAAGAATTTGAATTTATTTAAATTATTAAGTTAATTTAAAAAGGATAATTAATTATACAATTAATTAATTATGTGGATGATTAATTAAGTAATTAATGATTTTTTTTTAAAATTGATTAATTAATGATTGAGATAAATTAATTAAGGTTAATAAATTAGTAATAAAGAATTACTAATTAGATTTTAATTAATGATTAAAGTTTTATTTAATCAAGTGATTAAGGATTAATTAGATTGTAATTAATTCTTAATTTACTAATAATTAGAGATTAATTAATTGGTAATTAAATATTAATTAAATTGATAATTAATATGATTAGTATAAGTTAATTTCTTAATTTAAGTAATTAAGAATAGTTAATGAAGGTCATTAACTTAAGATTATTTAACAATTAATTAATGTGATTAATTTTAATAATTAATTAGATTAATTAATTAATGATAATCATTTTTGAAATTGTTTAAGATTAATCACTTAATAAAAGTAATTAATGAATTAATTACATAGTGTAATTAATTATGATTAGTTTAGATTAATTAATTTAGTTTAATTAATTTAAAACACTTTGTAGTAATAGATAATTACTTTATGTAATTAATTAAATTGTAATTACTTAGGGTAGTAATTAATGGCTAATTACTGTAAGTAATTAATTAAAGATGATTTGATAAATGAAGTAATTTAAGTATAATTACTTTGTGAATTAATAAAGGGATTAATTAGAGATAATGAATTAAGGAGTAATTAAATTATTTGGTAAAGTAATTAAGGTTAGTTAATTACTTAAATGTAATTATGAGGTTAATCATAGGTGATTAACAATTATGGTTTTAAATTATGATTAATTACTTAATGTAATTAATTTAATAAGGTAATTAATAAAAATGTAATTAGAGATAATTAATTAATAATTAATGATGTAATTAAGAGTTGATTAATTAAGATTAATTAATCAAAAATAAATGATTAATGAAGTGATTAATTATAAATAATTAATTAATGAAGTAATTAAAGGTTAATTACTAAATTTGGTTAAGTATAATTAATTTGTAAAATTAATTAGAGGATAATTACATAAATGTAATTAAGGAATGATTAATCAAAGGTGATTAATTAAGGTGATTGATTAAAGATTGATTAATTAATTAAGTTGTAATTAATTAAAGGATATGTAAGTAAGATTTATATTGATTAAGTAATTAATTTAATTTACTTTAAATTAATTAGAGAATGATGTAGCTAAATTAATTCATTTTAAATTAATTATAAATGGTGATATAGATCATTGCTTATATGGATGATATTGTTGCTTGATTGGTTTGAATCTCAGATTTGAGATAAGTAATGTTGAATGTTATGGATGCATTGGTTGCATTGTGATGTTGATATAGATTATCTTTTGGATAATGATAATATGGTTTATCTGATATGATGATAATGTTGATTACCTATTATGAATCTGTGATTTATCTATCTGTTTATATAGATAATTGAATTGTTTTAAACCTTTAAAACAACTTGGACCTTAAAAGACACGCTTTGGATTTCGATGAGACCGGGATCGGGTTTCCATATTTGGATATCCGAAAACCACATCGATTCCAAATAACGTTAGGTCGTGAATCAAAGTGGAGCTTTGTGAAGACTCGAGGTGTAAGGACTATGAGTCATTATAACTCTGTGGGTGATTCCGTAATGAGTTGACGGGATTAGTTCTTATAGATTCGAGATGACGAATTAGAGTGCAAGGGTTATTGTCGTTAACTCTGAGGGTGATTCCAAAACGAGTGTAACGAGATAATGCCTTCGGTTTCGTTCGAACCCGGAACGAACTTGTATGGATTGAATGCTTTCAGAACATCGTCAGGTGGACGATGAGCATTCTAAGTGATATGTCCTATAAAGGTAATCGTAGCCTCAGGCCTCATCAACCGGGAATGGCTAAAACAGGGGAGGTGCAGCAAGGCTTCGTGGGTCGCACCCACTGGAGAGCAAGATTGATCCCTGTCTAGAGGTTCCTTTTTATTCGGCTTAGTGGGCAGTTGTCAGTGTACACCAACTGCGGGGTTGTCTTGTTCGGAACTGTTCAGTAAGGAACGGTTCCGGTCTTGTGTTGCAGGGGATGAAGGGAGTAATCCTCGGTACTGTGATCTAGGCCACGTACTGTGACGGGCGGTACCCCAGTAGCCCTGCCATTGTATGGAATCCACAATCCAATAAGTGCCAACGGTTTTGATTGTATTACCCACTTTTGTGGCTAGTAGCTGGAATTTAATCATGTAACAATTTCGGCTATTTCTTATTTATTTGAAAACCCTAGACACTATTATAATATCACTGGATTTCCTATCAAATGTTTTGGTTAGCGTAAGGTAAAAACTTTTCCATGTTTATGTGTGGGAAGTCTTACGTGATACCTTTCTTTTCAAAAGGTTTTTAAAAGTTAAGCCACTTTAACCTGTTACTCACACCAGACCCATGTCTGACCCGGAGTTTATTTTTGTTTCTCATAAACTCTTGGGTACTCAAATTTTTACGAGTAGCCAAGGGAATTCAGGTTAGGATTCAGGTTTGCTTTGACGATTTGTGAAGGAGCAAATGGAGCAGGAGGCTTCCGCGTGTAGCTATAGAGTATTCCGCTGTGTGATCTCTGAGTGTTCTGTATTGTGATTGAGTTGTATAACTAGACAGGTATTTATAACTGTCTAGTATGAGTTGTTTATGCTGTGTATCTCTGATGTATATGATACTATGTAAAGTATTATGTGATTAATATAATTTATTCGTTCCGCTGTGTTAGATTCTGATGCTGTTTCTTTCTTCTCTTCTTTCTATTCTCTTTTCTATCCCTTTCTTTCTTAAAAATGATGCGATTTTCCGGGAGTGGAAAGTTGGGTCGTTTCATGTTGCACTTAGTAAAAAAAGAAAAAGAAAAGAAAAAGAAAAAAAGAAAAAATTAATAATAAATAAATAAATATTGCATGCGCCACCTTTATGTATCACTGCTATAAATTGCAATGTTGCCCATTCCCACCTTTTTATTAATACGTCATAATATTCTGCAAAAAGTATTCTGTAAAAAGGGTAAAAAAAATATAGAGTATAAAATTTATTTTGTAAATTTTGATTTGGAAAAATTAAATGGGCAGGCTGAGCTTTTGTTTTAATGGGTCAAGTCGTGTGGTGAGTGGTCGAGCCATTGTGTCAATTTCCTTTAATTTAGTCTTGTTTCAAATTTGCTGTGTTCGTGATAAGATTCGAATACTTTGTTTTATTTAATTACTTTGTTCAAGATTTGAATCAAGTCGTTGCATCCACTGAAAATTGATCGTGCCTTCTGTACTCTTCTTTCGGGGTTGATATCATTGTTTGAATAAATTCAACAGCTTCGAAAAGGTGAGTTTTCTCACCTGACAAATGTACTTATATATCTGTAAATTGATAACAAGTGTGATTGTAGAATAATTATTATTTTATTTGACTGTGATATAAATTGATGATGTTAAAAATCCCTTTATTAAACCTATACATCATCAGTTATATTATATACTGTTTATTTCTGTTGTTACACTATTTGTTTATTATTTATAGTTAATCACACTTCAAGCTCCCTGTAGAATATAAATCGTCATAGGCTGAAATGGTAGGCCTGAACGATATTTATTTATTTATTTATTTAGTTTATTTTAATTCTTGGGATTGCGGGTTCGAAATGATAGAGCCCGGATTTATTTTTTAAATTACGGATTGAAATGATATATTATCCATATCACTTGACCTAGGTTAGAAAATATTATACAGACCCGTGGTTATATATATATATACATATATTCTGGAAATATTTAAATATTAAAAGAAAATCTAAAATGTTATTACACCTTGTTAAAGTGGATTTCAATGATGATTATAAGTATGGTGATATTTTTCAAGTTAAATATGTAAATAAATAAATGTTAAAAATTTATAGTATAAATTCATTTTGTAAAAAAAAACTGTTTATAAAATAAAGGGAATTTAAGTTAAGAAATAAAATATGGAATTTGTCATAACTTGAATATAAAGCGAGGTTAATTTTCTATGAAGTGAATAGTTAAATTGGTGGAAAATATGGAAGTTAAGATATAACTGAATGATAGGCTGGTTTTGAAATAAAGGCAAGACAAGATATTAATTGGAAATATAGTTATTTTGGATTGGTATTTTACTTAATGGTTAAGCAAATTTCATAGAAAAATCTTATACTTGATTTGCATAAGTAAAAGAAGTTAGATATATATTTGTATAAAATACTTTATGAAGGCCATAGATTTTTGAGTAATTTAAATGACTATTTAAAGGGTGGAAATTTTGAATCTATAAGTTAAATTGGTCTAATTATTGTTGAAACTATATTTAAGTAAAATTTTAAATTACTCAAACGAACTAAGGTATAACCTTTGGGATGTATATTGGATTTTTATAAAATTTATAACTTCACTTTTAAATAATAAAATGAAGTATTTGATTTTAATATAACTATTTTGGATTCTTTATAACCACAGGTAATAATAACGCTGGGTGTTAAAGAGACCGGGATCGGATATGGGCGTACTCTCTGTCGATACCGAAAACCACTTTGACAACCGTGTACGCGGACGAGATTACAAAATGAAGTAGGATGGTGATGACGTTTCCTTTGAGGTAAATACGTGGACCCGACTCCCGTGAGTTGGCATAAGGTAGCTAAAACAGGAGCGATTGACGGACTAATAAGGTAGCACCTTTGATCGGAAGCACTTCTTCGTACGTCATTCTATTACTTTGTGATTGTTTGGTGTGCACCTTTGATATGGAAGTGTTGTTCGAGGTGGGAGGTAGCTGCGCGCTATGCGTTACCATCGGTCCGGAAGCGTAATTGGTATATCTACCCTGGCATTGCCTAGTTGTGCCTTGTCACCTACCATAGCGAGCCTTGTACGAGTTTGATTTGCGTCGTACCTATGGATTATCTTCTCATAGTCTCCCGATCAGGAGATATGCAAGTACTGTATAGACTACTAACACTATTTATGCGTTAAGGTGGAAAATGTAAAGCCTTAACGCTATTTTAAAGTAAGTTTATTTTACAAATAGACACTATTATAGTAGCGAAGTATTACTACATAGTAAATAGTTTAACGGATCCTTAGAGGATGGGCAGTCCCAAGCATCCTTTAAGTTACTTGTACTTTAATACATTTCGCTTGAATTAGCTTACACTATATAAGTATGTATGTCCTGACTCGAGTGTTTACGTTTTATTTCATGCTCGGGTCAGCCTGAGTTGCAGTTCATTCATCATTTCGAAGCTAGGACTTCTGTAGATCACTTTTCAAGCTGCTGGCAAATTTTCCTTTCAGTTCCTCATCTTAATTTATGTAATCAAGACTATTGAATATTGAGATTTACTATTGTTGTTTCAAACTATATTGGGGTTTAAAGACTATGTAAATTATATTGTTTTGAGACTTTTAATAGTGGCTTCATGAACCACTAAGTTAATTTTAAATTCCGCTGTGAGTATTCTGATTTCTGTGTCTGTGATTCTGTGATTATTTATTTACTGTATATTTTGAGATTTGCCAAATTTTATTTACAACGCGGTATTTTGAATAATTCAAGTCCAACATGTGCGGAAGCGAATGGTTGAAAATATCGGGTCGTTACAGCCGAGGTGGTGTGGTAGTGGCCCGAGCAGTTGGAAAAACGTGAGCTAGTCCCTAGGCCAACTTCGGCCGCCGACCCTTCTCAAGAGAATGTAGCTTCGAGTGATTTGGGTGGAATACCGCCACTTCCAGTGCAAAGCGGAGCGGGAATCAACGAGGCATTCGGGCTTTTCCCAGGTACTTTCGATTATTGTATGGATTTCAGAGAATGTGATTTAAAATTAATGAAACATAAATAAATAAATATATAATATATATTTGAAGGAAAAGTATTAGTTTAAGAGTAGAAATATATCTTTTGAAATCAATATACTATTTAAAATAAGAAAGGTATAAAACGTATACTTAAACAAAATTGAAATTATGAAGTAAAACATGTTTCATAAATAAAAATGAAATAAAGGTTTAAACCATATTTATAAAATAAAATAAGATAAGGGTTTGGACATGAAAATACATGTTAGTGACAATTGTAGATTTATAAGCTCCGGCACGAATCAGATTTCAACGGTTGAATCTGCGGCATTCGAGTACGAGTGAAGTACAGATATCAATTTTCGAACGATGAATTTCTGGTCCTGACATTTTATTTATATTAATAAATAAATATCTATTTAATTTTGAAAATACCAAATTAATTCACAATTTAATTTTAAAAATTAAATTAATTACCAAATTATATTTGGTTTAAAATCGAGAATGCTACAGATTCCCCCTTAAGAAAATTTCGTCCTCGAAATTTGCTAGACAGGGAGACAATCAATGAATAGATGGAGGATATTTACCATATCAAACTGAATATCCATTCTGCATTTGGCTTATCAAATCAGAATATCAATAATAGATACGGGAATGAACACATTCCATATCTTACAAGATACTCGGGTCACCTGATCTATAAATATATACAGGGGCATTGGTTAGTTCGAAAGGATAACTAACCGTTCGTAGAATGTATCTAGACCTAAAAGAACCGATAAATGGATACTCAACTCAGGTCAAAATATCCTAAATATACACCAGCTTGTCCCTCTTCGAACTTGAATTCACACTACTTCGTCAGAACTTTTCTTTGACGAGTCCCAGCCTCCACCTGTTCCTTAATCCAATGAAGCTCGGTTGTTGTGTATTCTCCTTCCTCTGAGTGGAGCCATGTCCCAGTATATTCCCAATGGGTGAGAGTCTGTCTCGGCCACTTGATCTAGTCTACCCTAAGGGTTTGTAGTAGCTCGTAATGTCTCGGTGTCTTGTGCATTTTGTTTTTATGCTTTCTCCATTCCTTTGCTTTAACGCTGTTACTTGTACTGGAGGGAAAAGTAGGAATCCAAAGAGGAATAAAGTGTCTATGCGGCTTGGGCAGTTCAAATAGATGAAAGTGGCTTCGCTTCTTCCAAGACAGTCTTCTAAGAGGAAAAGACCACGCCAGGGAACACTAAAGGGCCCTTGTCGAGCCTGGATAAAGGAGAGTCATGAGTCGTCTTAGAAACATGCGAGGTCTCCGAATAAGGAAGCCACTTCCCCTGGTTTCAAAACTTCCTCTTACCGTCGCCGTCACAATCCAATGGGTCCTGAAGTGTACGAAGTGGCAGATGATTCAGGGAAGAGCAATGTCTATACTTTTTTCAACGATTATCAACAGTCGATGCGAAATCCCTTTGAGTGCCATCCGATATCAATCCTGATTATGCGGGTCGCCATTCGACGGATCTTGACACTGAGTTTCTTCTACCCCAAAATCCTTTGGTCCGGATCTTGGGTGAGGCACAGATTCTTGACTTTGCCAACTTAATAACGAGGATGGTTCGAATTATGGACGAGACTAGGAAAATCGTAGATTATCAATCTCACTCAGCCATAGCTAATGTAGAAGTTAGGAGCGTCAACATACGATTGTGTTTGGAGGTAGAAGACCTTCGTAAGGCACACAGAGGGAAGGAGGCTAAGCTAGAGGCAGTCGAAGCATCTTGCACGTCTAGGATAACGAAGGCCAAGGAGAAAGAAACGAGGGAGGTCATCGATTTATGCAAGACTCAGACTGACATGGCTATCGGTTCAGTGGATGTGGCTCAGTAGAAGGATCTGGAGCGGATCCGTTCTCTCATGGGAAGATTGAAGAAATCGAAGGAGGCCTTATTTGAGCTAAAGAAGTCTCGGGATGAGTAACAAAAGGAAAAAGACTCGTACAAGGTTGAGATTGATATGTTGAAGGCGAAGGAGGCCCATTAGAAAAGGGACAAGGAACTATATATGAACAAGGTGGTGTCTCTCCAGACCGAAGAGGATATATCCAGCCACTTTTTTGTTACAGTCAACCCGATGTTGAAGGTTACTTACTACATGTTCTGGTAATAGAGGAACCTTTATTGGATGGATGATTATCCTCAGGTGATGGCAGGAATTCATGCCCGGCTCATTGAAGAGACTAAGGCTGCAGTTGCACGGGAGGAAGGAACCGTATATAGCATCGGGATGGTGAATTGCCAGTTCATGGTGGAGGAGACCAAAGCCATCACCAAGAGGCATGAGCTGCTGGCGGAGAACGAGGATGGCTCGGATCTCGAGGGGCTTGGTGATCCACATCACATCATCGCAAGTATCTCGTCTTTCAACTTTAGCTTTACTATTACTTTTGTTGGATTACAAACCCTATGATTCTTCATACTTACATCGTGCGGGGACATCTTTAGGGCAGGTCAGGCCTTTAAACGGTGCTGGTGAGGTGTTGTAGAAAGAGGGGGAGCTTATCGAGCAATCCAAGCTTATGAACGACATAGTTGTAGGGAGTGAGCTGAGTGGCAAGGATGCCCCCCTTCTTAGTCAAGGATATTTTCTTTTTCCTTTTTGTATGTATTTTTTAGAGGATGTATGGATGTGCTGCATATGTATATATAGACAAGAAGCCTTATAAACGAATATTTCAAGTGTGTAATGTTTATTTTATGTCTTTTGTATGTTTATCTGGAATAACTTTTGCGATGTGTGACTTTCATAGTATGTTTCGTCTATTTGCGAACTGTTTTCGACTTGGTTAAATCATCATTGTGTTCAAAGACATAGAAAACCATAAACGCATAGTTATATTCAAGGCCGACCAAGAACTATAACTACTCGGGTTATTGCCCGTATCGTGAGTATTATTCGATTTAGCGTTACCGGCATGTGTAATGCCGATCGTCAAGTGCAAACTACCCCTAGCTACAGCCATACCTTAATCGTGGGGTTTATAATCGGTTCGCAGTTTCCGACGAGCCGAATGCCAATGATGAACTGCCTAGGCTATAAATCATGCCTAATCCGTGGTTTATTATTGGTTCATCATTGCCGGCTTGGGGTGCCGATCGTCAGTAATGAACTGCCATGGCTTGTTTCGTGCCCTTTATTGTGGCTATCTCACTTTCACTGCTGTTGGCAAGTTTGTGTGATTTCTCACAGCAGGAATAGTCATCAGATAAATTAATTAAATGAAAGAATGTTCAAATAAGATAAGTAATGCGAGATACCAAATTTAATAGTGGTCCGACCGAAATATGTCTACGTCCACTGTCTTTTATTTATTGCTTCATTTAATACGCTTTTCTTTACAACTCAAGAGAAATAGCGGCGAAGATGTTGGAAATTCCACGCTTTCCCAACACCTCTCCATCTACTGTGGATAAGATGTAAGCTCTATTGTGAAGATCCTTATGAACAACAAATGGTCCTTCCCAAATCAGATCTAGTGCTCCCGGTCGTGGGAAGATTCGCTTGAGTACCAACTCACCCTCTTGCAGCACTCGAGGCTTCACCGTAGAGTTTCATTATCTTGCCACCTTTTGTCTATGAGCTACGGCTTTAAGGGCAACGTCATTTCTTTTATCTTTGATTAGGTCGAGTGACATGTTTAAGAGCTCCTCGTTTTCTTCCGGATTATAGTGCATCGGGCGGTGCATGGGGACAACTGCTTTGACGGGAAGCATGGCTTTAGTTCCATATGTCAATGCGAATGGTTTGTGCCTGTTGTGATCTTGTAAGAAGTTTGGTAAGCCCATAAAGTAGTAGGCAACTCGTCGACCAATGCTCCTTTAGATTTTTCTAACTTCTTCTTGATTAATGTTTTTAACACCTTATTTACTTCTTCAACCTATCCATTTGCCTAAGGATATGCCACAGCCGAGAAGCTTCGGGAAATCCCATGTTCATGGCACCAATTGGAGAACTCTTCACTATCATATTGAAGTCCGTTATCTGATATGATCTTCTACGACACCCCATACCAGCACAGTATGTTGCGTATTAGGAAGTCCATTACTTTGTTAGATGAAATTTTATTCAAAGGCTCCGCTTCCACCTATTTGGTGAAATAATCCACTGGCAGTATAGCGTATTTTTCTCCTCCTCGACTTATAGGGAGTTCCTCGATTAGATCAATTCCCCAGATGGCAAAGGGCTAGGGCTAACCATCTGGATCAAACTGGTAGGTGGTAATCTTGGGATTTTGGCCAATCTTTGGCATTTGTCACATATTTTAGCGAACTCGCTGGCGTCCTCGTTTAGCGTGGGCCAAAATTATCCATAGTGCACGACCTTTCTAGCTAGAGTTTGCCCTCTGGCGTGGTTGTTGCAACTCCCTTAATGAATGTTTTTAAGGATATCCCTTGCTTCGTTCCTGGCAACATACCTTAGCAGTGGGTTGGAAAAGCCACGATGGTACAGTTTGTCATTTTGGATGGTGTAGCGGGATGCCCTCCTTAAGATTCTACTGACTTCATTCCGATCTACTGGTAAGGTCCCTTCTTGTAAATATCTGACGATTGGGGTCATCCATGTCTCCCCCATGCCCGTGATTGGTATGATTTGCAGACACTTGAAACTTGGTGCAGATTGTCTAATGATGGGGGTTGCCCCCAGCACTGACCCGGTTCTTACGCAAGCTTCTTTGGCGAGGTCGTCCGCCTCTTGATTCTCCTCTCGTGGGATGTGTTTTATTACATAGTGGTCTAGTTCGTTGGGGACGGTTTTGGCCTTTTTAGGTAAGATGCAATCTTTTGTCTGCGCTGGAGTTCCCCAAGGATCTGGTTCACAATTAGTTGTGAATCACTGTGATGCATATCGACTTAACTCTTATATCTTTAGTGATTTATAGTCCAACTATCAATGCCTCGTATTTGGCTTCATTATTGGTTGCAACGAACTCTAGCTTCAGTGCATAGCTTAACTTCCTTCCTTGGGGTGTGATTATTATAACTCCTGCCCCTGAGCCGAGCTCGTTCGATGCTCCATCAACAAACATATTCCATTTGACAGTTTCCTCAATTCTTACTATTTTCCCCTCTCTTGCATTGTGAACTTAGCTATGAAATCAGCCAAGGCCTGCACTTTAATTGCGGTGCGTGGATGGTAAGTGATGTCGTATTGGCTCAGCTCGATGCACCACTTTTAGGCACCCCGGCGTGTCTGGCTTATGCATGACTTGTCTCAGAGGTTGAAATGTTAGAACTCTAAGGGAACGCGACTGAAAATAGTGTCGTAGTTTCCTGCATACTATGAGCAAATAGTAGGCCAATTTTTCAATCTTTGGGTACCTAGCTTCTTCCCCCGTGAATCTCTTGGTAGTGAAGTATATCGGTCTTTGGATACGATCATCATCTCGTACTAATGCGACACTTAGTGTGTGGGAGGATACCGCTAGGTATTGGTAGAGGGTCTCTCCATCTACCAGAGTAGGGAGCACTGACGGCTTCTGTAGGTGCTCTAGCAGACTATGGAAAGCTGAGTAGCATTCATCGGTCCATTCAAACTTTCCTTTGCCTTTTTGAGTGCTCCGAAGAATGGGGTGCACTTGTTTGTGGCCTTGGATATAAACCTGCTCAGAGCGGCTACTTTCCCATTCAAGCTTTTCATTTCCCTTCATGTGGCTAGGATTTTGATGTCTTTCAAAGCTTGTACCTTTTCAGGATTCGCCTCTATTTCTCTAGCGTGCATGATGAAACCTAAGAATTTACCCGAAGACACACCAAAAGAGCATTTAAGAGGATTAAGCTTCATTTGGTATCTGTGCAATATTTGGAACATCTCGTCTATGTGGCTTAGATGATCCGTTGCTCTTCTCGATTTGACAAGCATGTCATCGACATAGACTTCAATGGAGTGACCAATTTGCTGATCGAACATCTTATTAACTAAATGTTGATAGGTAGCATCGGCATTCTTAAGCCCGAAGGGTGTGGCCTTGTAGCAATATAGTCCTAGATCTGGGATAAAGCTTGTATGTTCTTGATCCGGAATATGCATGGGGACCTGGTTGTATCCCGAATATGCATCCATAAATGATAATAACTCATGTCATGCGGTTCCGTCTACCAGTCGGTCGATTCGGGGCACAGGAAAGCATGCTTTGGGACAAGCATCATTGAGGTTGGAGAAGTCAATTGTAACAACCGGCATATTTATCGAGTTTGTATTTTAAATATTTTATTTAAATATTAATTCGTTAATCGGATTTTGGTCCGAAAGCTACTTTTTGCAAACGGTCAAATTAGGACTCGAGACCACTTCCATTGAGTTTGAAATGTCGTTTACAACTTTCTAAAGTATAAACATCGATAGGTTTGGAGTTAGTGAAATTTCACTAACTTTTCCCGCTTTGGACTTTGGGTTAGTTTAGCCTATTAAGCCCAAGTTCCAACCCTCTTCTCCTCACTCTTCATAAATTTCCTAACTAATTAAGCTTTGGCATTAATGGTGGAGGGAATGGGAAATTAAAATTCCAAAACTCAAATTCAATTGCAATCCATCTTTCTACTCCAAATTCAAGAAGAAGACGTTGGATTCAAGCTTCTTGTGCTTAGATGGAAGAAGGATTGATTCTTGCTTGCTTAAAACTTCATTTTCATTGATATTTGGTGCAAAGGTGAGATTTTTATCTCACGATTCTAGTCTATAACCATATTGGACTGTTGGGAATGATTCCCTATCACTTTTGCATGCATATTAGCATTTGGTTTGGATTGGATTGGCGAAAAACTCCAATTTTTATCCTTTTGGTGAATTTTCTGCACTTAGGTCGTTCTGGCCATTTTTGGTGTTCGGAGTTAGGTCATTCGCGACCTAACCCTTAGGTCGTTCGCGTGTTATCGCGCTAAGTCGCACTGCCTTGAAACTTCACTTCGGAGTTAAGTCGTTCGTCCATAGGTCGTGAGTCGTTTACGAGTTAACCCTAGGTCGTTCTGGCCATTTTTAGCTCATTCGGAGTTAAGTCGTTCGTCCATAGGTCGTGAGTCGTTTACGAGTTAACCCTAGGTCGTTCTGGCCATTTTTTGCTCGTTCGGAGTTAAGTCGTTCGTCCATAGGTCGTGAGTCGTTTACGAGTTAACCCTAGGTTGTTCTGGCCATTTTTAGCTCGTTCGGAGTTAAGTCGTTCATCCATAGGCCGTGAGTCGTTTACGAGTTAACCCTTAAGTCGTGCAACCCTTCAGTCACGCAACTCTTAAGTCGGTTACCAGTTATCCCGATAGGTCGTTGGACCCTTAACTCGTAGGTCGTTGGACCTTATCTCGTTAGGTTGCCCCTGGCCTAACCCTTAAGTCGTGCAACCTTTAAGTCGTGCAATCCTTAAGTCGTGCAACCCTTAAGTCGTGCAACCCTTAAGTCGGTCACGAGTTATCCTGTTAGGTCGCGACCTCTGTTAGGTCAGTCATGTTGGGTCGTGAGTCATCGTTAGGTCGCGAACACCTCTAGGTCGCAACCACTAAGTCGCTTGACCCCTTAGACCCCTAGGTCGCAACCGTTAGGTCGCTCGACCCTATCCCTCTTAGGTCGTTAGACCCCCTTTTAGGTCGCTCGACCCTATCCCTCTTAGGTCGAACCCCGTAAGCGGTGGCGTTGCCCCCGCACCCCCACCTTGGGGGGTTGCCACCCCCCTGGACCCCCCCTCCGTAGGGGATCTTATCTGAAAAACATTGAGCTGATTTCCTTGGATTTTATTCACATCTCCGTATGCGATTTTTGTGACTAATTGTTTCTACAATTGCTTCTGTGTCTTGTCACTTTATAATATAAAGGTTTCAATACTAGTAGTAAATATCAAAACTCTTTTAACAAACAATTTCAACTCTATTTTTAATAACAAAGCTCTTTTCTTAAACCGTTTTCCAATCTATTAGTATATACAAACCTTTACCTCACTCGGATGAGAAATCTAATTAAACGACTTAGTAAAACAAGTGGTATGAAACGCTTGCGTTCACTTCGTCGGTTAATTCTTGGACTTGTTCGATTGAACCTCTTGTGACAATTTTATTGGTGAAGATTTACAGTTTGTTCGTAAATATTTAAGTTAAGCAAGTGGTTATGGGACATGAAGCTAAACTTCTATATTTACTAGCTTAGTGTAATTGACACTTCTCGTTGATCATGACGATCATTCTGATGATTTAGACTAGCAACTGTGCGATGTCTCTTGTTGCGAGGTTAGACTAGACACCACTTGTGTGATTCCACTCACACATACCTTTTTGCTTTTTGGTTAGTCTGGACCTTAATCTGTGTGATTCCATTCACACATGTGGGGTAGCTCCCCTTGGTCTTCAGACCGTCATGTGATAGGCCTCTTTCTCTTTTCTATGATTTCTGGACTTCTTGCATTGATTTCTAGAATTTATGTCATTGACTTGTTATGAGTACAAGTTTGGGGTATGATGCCCTTTCCGAATCTTTGAGAAGATTCTTGTGATATTGATTATCTCTTATTGATTGATCTTCTGTTGATCATTATTTACATACTTATAGCGGTATGTCATTATGGATATTTTTTGTTTATGCCATATCTTTTATGTTATATCATGTCATCTGATATTTATAGCTAGACTGACCCGTTTATTATTTTCTTAAATAATACTCGGGTCAGACCGAGATGTTACAGGTGCTTCTGCTTGACTTCTTCCCAGGGATTCATCACTCTGACTTTTGGCTAACTGTTTAGATTAGCAGTTTTTGTTGTATACACTTGAGATATAGACTCATAGTTGTATTCTTTTGTATAGCACGTGTTGCTATTCTTTTGTATTATCGTGGATCTTACGGACCACTACTCTGATGTACACTTTCATGTGTTAGCTATATATTCATATCTCCTTCCACCTTTGTGATGTGGATATCTGTGACTGATTTGTGTTATGATTATTTCTATGTTTGTTTTCGAAGATTATTTATAGCCACCGTGTGATAAGCAATTACATGGATGGTCGCTCCTCAACAGCCTTATTCTCCATACTAGTTGACAGCACTACACCGTAGTGTTCTTGGCTAGTGTGGGTATAGAGGTGGGGCGTCACATCAATGCAGGTTTGCCACATCCCATTATTCTATTTCACTAAAACCGGGTTGGAGATCCATTTTGGACAAATGGCTTCGTGGATAAAGCCGTTATCGAGTGGGTTCTTTACCTCTTTGTGGAGAGCAGTTGACCACTCTATCCCCATGCTTCTTTTATTTTATTTTATTTTATTGGGACCTTTGTGGGGTAAATAATGATGGAATAACAGGCTATCACTAGGAAAATTCCCACCATGTCTACATGAGTCGAGCGAATACATTCAAGTTCTTGCATAGGAATCCTATCAGCTGGATCTTTAGATTCTGCTTCAACCGAGAACCTATCTTTAAAAGCCTTGTTTTGTCACGTTTGTCTCCCATCACATGTTCTATAGCCTCCATGGGCTCGGCGTTGACCTCCTCCTCTCTATCTCGGGGGTCCAACTCATTAAATGGGTCGCTAGTATATCCAAGAGGAGGGGTCTTCTTTGATTTCAATGCTTTCATGTTTTTGGCGTTGAGGGCGACCTCTCCGTCTTTTCCTTTTTCCTTCCTTTTGTTCTGGCAACGTTCTATCACGTAGCAATCGCGAGCCGCGTCTTTATCTCCTTTTACTTCTCCTACTCCGCCATTAGTCGAGAATTTCATCTTTATGCACCATGATGCCAATACTAGCTAAAAATCTAACAACGCCGGCCTTCCCAAAGATGCGTTGTAGGCAGAGTATCCATCCACCAGCAAGAACGTTTGCTTTTGACAATTGATCGGGGGTGACTTCCTAGCTGAATGAACAAATCTAGTTGTCCAAGTGGCATCATAACTTCCCCAGTGAACCCGTGTAAGGGCTTATTGCACGGAGATACATCTTTCATTGAAAATTTCATCTTGTTGAAGGCATTTTGAACAAAATATTGACTAAGCATCCTGTACCGACTAAGATGCGAAACACCTCCGCCGAGCCGATCCTGGTGGACATAACCATGGGATCAGTGTGCGGATATTGCTTCCCTATCAAATTTTCATTGTTGAAGGTTATGTTGGAATTTCCCTTTTATTTTGCGATGCGCCCTTCAAAACGGAATGAACATATCCTTCCCCGTCCTTCAAGGATTTCCCATGCCTCTCCATTTCATCCCAACTTCCACCGGCTACATGCGGGCCTCCAGATATGGTGTGGACGACTATCTTCTCCTAGTTGGAGCGGCTCGTACCTGCTCCTTCCTTGTTGTTCCCTTGTGGGGGCTGCCTAATCCCTCATCGACAGGCGTGGGAGAGTTGCATCCCATCTGCATATATCTTTCCAATTTCTTTTTTCGGATGTATTACTCAATGAGATCCCGCAAATGCTGACATTCTGCAGCATTATTCCCATGAGACTCTAGGAAACTGCAATATTTTCATGTTCTAATTGCAGCTTCTGTCCTTTTTGTATGGATGGTGTTTGTATTTCAACTCGTGTTGAATAGCCATGTAAATGTTCTCTACATTGTCGTTTATAAGAGTGTATGAATCGAATCTCGGTCCAGGTCTGTATCGTCGTTTATTGTCTTTCTCCGTTCCAGAGTTGCCTTGGTGGCTCTTTTTCCCTCGTTGTTTGGCTCACTCCCTTCCCCTTGGATTAAGGCACTCATGTTTCCTTGGATGCTAGAGGCCTTTGTGGGTTGCTCGCTATGTCGTTGAGCTGCTGCTGCGGCCTCCAATCTCATGTACTTTCCGGCTTCATGAAAGAAATCTTGAAGAGTTAGAGGCTTTCCTTTGTCAACCTTCTTGCGAGCTGTGAATCAGGGTGGACGCCATCGCATAGTGCCATAAGTGTAAGTCTTTCGTCTACGTTTTGTGCTGCCGTGCGGCAGCATTAAAATGGGTAAGATATTGTTGCAGCAGTTCCCATGCTTTCTATTTTATGTCTAACAAGGAATAAGCATCTCTAAGCCGTTCCACATGGATTCATAACTGACTTATGAATTTTTTCCTTCAACATTTCCCAAATGGATCCATGAGGCAGCCGATAAAACCGTGTGGTTACTAAATCTGGCAGGAACAGTGGAAAACATTTGCACAGCATGCCTTCTGTTGCTCCATTCCTGAGCTAGTGCTGGGTGTAGCGCTGTAAGTGGATGATTGGGTCAGACGTGCCCTTGTTGGGATCCGCGGTAGGAATCTTCCACTCTCGAGGAGTGGTTGTCGCTTCTATATCCCAGGTGAAGGGGCTGGACATCCTCGCACCTATCCCACTATCGATTTGCTCACGCATGAGATATTCCCTAAAGAGGCAAGACATCTTTTGACGGTCCGATTTTTTGACGCCCAAAAATCGACATCAATACGTTCACTGTATCAAATGCCGAACAGTTGAATGTCGAAAAACCGAACCTATAGGGTTAAAGAAGAAGGAGGTAGAAGAATTAACAGAAACAATATCAGAATCTTACCAACGCAGCAGAATAAAATATAATAGATATTAACTGATCTTTACACAAAAGAAACTATATCTGTTTTTGCATTACATCATCAGAGTACATTACAATCAACTTCATAATTCAGGACGGTTATAATATCTCGTCCTTCCAAAACTGAATACACAGCTTACAGTACTGCGGAATATACATCTACGAAAATATGCCTCGTCATCCAGCTCGTCTCCTGAGCTCCATAGCCGCCATCCAGAATCAGTACCTTATAATATTCGGTCTGACCCAAGCATTATAGTTAAATAACATCCGAGTCAGTCTGGAAAACCAACGTGATAAAATACACTCAATTGGATTATTAAAGTTTCAAAATCATTTTGAAATCAAAGGTATCTCGTAAGACCACGCCACAAATAAACATGTCGGGGTTTTACCTTACGATAACCAAAACATTTTTTATCAAAATCCATCTGATATTATAATTGTGTCTATAGAAAGTAAAATAGAATCTAGCTGAAATGCTTTCATCTCATGTTTCAGTAATAGTTGGGCACAATCAAAACCGTACAGGCGCTTATTGGAGATTGGATTCCATGCAATGGCAGGGCTACTGGAGTACCGCCCGTCACAGTACGTGGTCTAGATCACCGTACCGAGGATCCACCCTGATCCCCTGCATTACAACACAAGAGCTACCCCTTACTGGATAGTCCGAATAAGTTCACCCCGCGGTTGGGATCAGCAACCGCCCACACAACCGAAATAAAAGGGGCATCTAGACAGGGGTGAATTTACCCTAACTGGTTGCTAGCCACTTAGCCTTGTGTGCACCTCCCCTATTTTAGCCATTCCCGGTTGATGAGGCTTGAGGTTATACGTTACCTTTTAGCACACATTCACTTAGAATGCTCATCGTCCTCCCGGCAATGTTCTAAAAGCATTCATCCATACAAGTCCATTTCGGGTTCGAACAGAACCGAAGGCACTACTCCTACTACATCCATTTCGGAATCACCCTCGGGATTAGTAGCTATTAGCCCTTGCACTTCACTACTCCATCTTCGACTCCAAGCTCTTGTCTTCCTCGCGAAAACGTACAAACTGGATCGAAGTGGTTTACGAAAATTAATTCCGATCCCGGTCTCTTCGAAACGATCAACACATTGGCCAATATCGATAGTCGGTTATTTAACTATCAAACACATTCACAAATATCATCAAGCCATAATAATCTCTTCGTAATTATTTATTTTCAAATATCTTTGCAAGATATTTTTCCTACATTTCAATCCTTTGAAAATAGTTTTCAAATCACTTTTCTCTCTCTCGTGGAAATAAATTTCCACCCGATTTTTTTCTTTTCACTAAAACCCGCCAAATCCTAAATACTTAATATTTTAAAATAATTTAAATCATTTTATTCTAATACATACTTTAAAACATTTAAATTAAAATTACTTAAACACTTTATTCAAAAATATATACTTTCAAATTTTTTTAAAATAAAACTACTTTATAAATATAAAAACTAATTTTTAACATAAAAGTTAAGCCAAACTAAATTTTAAAATAAAACTATTTTATAAAATATAAATATTAACAATTATCTTTTTAAAACATAATATCAATTAACCTTTCAAAATAATTACCACTGTAGCTAATTTAATAAATCTTTACCATTACAAATTTAACAACTTATTAATTATTTCTTAAAAACATTCCTTTAAACAACTTTAAAACTTTTAACTTATACTTAAAAAATTTCTTTGAAAATGTACTTGGCGTTTCATGGAAATACACTTCTCTTTCACACCTTTTAAAAATAAATCACTATTTATTTTTAAAAAAAATTTACCCATTCTTTTACCAATGTGAATTTATCCTTCCAAATATCCACTGATATCTTATTTCACTTTATAAACCCAGTTTATAAATTCCATAGTCTCAATCCTTTTAAATCACAGTTTCAACACTTTATCAGTGTCCAAATCGATTTCCAAATTTACTCCATTTTACAATTAATTCCTTTACCTACTCAATTTATTTCAAAACCCACTTACTTCTAATTTTACTTCCTAATTATGATTTAAAATCTTATTTAACTGAAAATTCCAATTTCATACTTTTCCAAATTCCTTCTTTATTCTTTCCAATAAATTTAAACCTTGAGTTTCAAAATAAATTCTTTCCTCTTTTTAAATATAACCACTTGAATTCATTTATTCAAAATATCTCTTTTCCTATACTTTGGATTTATTTATTACAAATTAAAAATCAACTTTTATTTTTCCAATTCATTCTTTAATTTATTCAAATTTTCTCTAATTATTTTACTTAAAAATTCTCTCTTTTATTTTCCCATCAAAAATCCAATCTATAGATTTTTAATAACTCAGTATACCCGAAATATTCAATCAAACCATAACATCCAATATTTTCAATCACCAATATAATCTATCATAGATTATCCAATAATTCATAACACAGAATATTTAAACAATCTAAATATTTTTGAGGAATCCAGTTGGATTCCTCCAACCTGTTTCCCTGCATCCACAGATGTTAGCACAATATAAAATACAATTCCACTTCGAGGTGGAATATCGCGGTATATAGGGTTATATTATCTCATCCGCTATTATGTGGGGCATAGGGTGTCATCTGCTATATAAACCGGGAAATCAATCACTCCAATATATACTATATACTACTATATATACACTATCACATCTAGTCAATTCAATCATTCAATCAAAATTTAAATTTAACTATTAAATTTAAATAATAATCCAGATGAGTGAGATTAACTCACCTTTGATTTGTTTTGCAATCAATTTCCATCTCGACCATTTCTTCACGGTTTTCAGACTGAGGTGGGATCCCAATTTGAAGGAGCAAAGGGTTTATAAGCATACCTCCACCAATCCAAAATAAACCACCCAAAATTCCAGATAGAAGAGTTGCTAATGAAAAAAAACTATAGGTAGTGCATCACAACTAGTCCGAGCCACAATTTCCTTGATATTTTTCTCTTCATCGAGCTTTATAGCTGTGGTTTTCAATTCATGTACATAATAAGTGCTGTAAAACCAAAAGCAAGAGGAATTTGTATTGATGTGATGAGCTAGAAGCCTGCTCCGCATGGCCTGATATGTATCATATTCTTAGCACCATTATCAACCAATCGAAAATGAACCCTAAGAACGACATCCAAACCATGACCAAAATCATAAACTTTTTCCATGGAATTCCCAAAATCTCCTCCTCCCCACCCTCAAATTTCTCCACTAACAACCCCTCTTTCAATTCATCATCAAAATTGTCCAATCCCATCACCGTAGCCCTATTGCCTTTGCACTTCCAGCACTTGAACCTGGCCTCGAAAGTCTTCCACGTGCAAAAATCCATAAACTCCGTGAAAAATACGATAACCAACCACTCCGGGAACTTGACATTGCATACGACGTCGATCCCAATGCCGAGAAGAATGAAGTGCTGGGAGAGGGTGGTGATTTTGTAGTCGATCGAGGATTTGGAGAAGCGGAGGTTGTAGATTGTGGTGGAGAGGGAGCCGCCGGTGACCACGGAGACGGAAAAGGCGTTGGCGCACTTGAGGTCGATGTTGGCGACGATTTTTGATGATGGGGACATAGTGGGAGCCGCCGTCGATACCGCCGGCACTTGAGAGGGAAGAGGCTACGAATGAGAGGAGGTAGGCGACAATTTATCCAGCTGTTATTTTTTTATATCTAAGTATTGACTTCGGCTGCTAAGAAAAAGAAGAGACAAGTGGAATGATGCGATTTGGAAAATGAAACGTGTTTGAAAGGGCAAGACAAGTGTCTCAGGGATGAAGGCTAAAAATTTCTGATATAGATATATAATATAATATGTTAAATTCAAATTCAAATTCAAATTGTTCGATAAATATAACTTACAATCCAGACCTTCTATCGAGGTATGCCGCTAGGTGTTTATAAGGTTATACCCCCATTCCGAACGCAATGGAAAAGGTTTTGAGTCCTAATTTGGTCATATGGAGAAGATAGCTATTTGAACCCAGATATTGTATTGAATTTTCGATATAGATTTCAGCGCTTTTATCTACCGTACGACCAAATGATCACTTCAAATACTACGAAAATTGAAATTCAATAATAGTACACTATAACGGAACTAGTTTGGTCGAATTCTGAGACTGTGCCTCGGAAGGCTATTTTTAAATATCGACTTTACCGGTAAATTGTCAAAACTAAATTAAACACTCCCAAATTCAAGTTTAACATTTCTACTATCTCCAGTATAATCAATATAAATTGTATAAGCCATTGAAATATTTTTGACTGTTTTAAAACTTAAGATTAAATATTTTACCCAATCTCTAATTATTAAATTCAATAAATTTAACTGCCAAATAATAATGATATTTGAAATTCAAGTTAAACCAAATTCCAAATATTTAAAATCAATTAAATATTCCAATTTCAAATATCTAAAAATTTTGGGTTGTCACATATCCTCTCCTTGGATTCTGGAGCAACCCTAGGAGAAGTGGGGGCATCCTGTTGATGTTGATGGCGTCTAGTACCTTGATTGAGGCTGGATTGGCTACGGTTGGCTCGAAGCATGTCAGGATCAACAATAGTCAATCCTTGCCCAATGCCCCTTTGATTGGGCCCTACTCTTGACGATCTTTCAGGCCGGCTTTGGGTTGAGTTTTTGCTCAACTGTCCTTGCATCTTCTTGATTGAATTCATCATTCACAAGAGATCTGTTCTTTCTACATGACTCTCCAGATTGAGACTCACCTCGGGATTCGATATTGTGAGTGAGATTCCTCCATGCCTCTTAAGCGTGTCTTGAGTTGGTCCAATAAACTTTATGTTGTGTAGTGAAGCGGTCAGTCATCTCATTCACAACCGTATCTAAGTCATCTCAGTTGACAACTGACCTTGGAGGTAAAATGGATTGTTGGGTTTTCTTGATCTTCCTGGATGGGATTGAGTGTACTTGCAGTGGTAGCATTCTTACCCTTATCGGTGTTGCGCCTAGAGGGAGCCATATTATAATGCTGAGTTAAGGCTTGTAAGGCGAATGGATAGATGAGTTAGGCTCTTTACGCCGGTTCTCAGTAAAAGCACCAAATGTTTGCACAAATTTAGACTAACACCGCTAAGTTCAATTTTGGTTAGGTCACATTGAAGTTGAATGATTTGGAGTGTTTAATGTTTCGACACGTTAAAGGATAATTTTTTGTAGTCACAAACTATTTGCAAGCATGAAGTCAAAAAGAAGTTACATAAAGTAAATCACACTGTGATATCCCAGAAATTTGGCAATATAAATTTAATAATCTGTGTTATAAATTTAAATTGATTTGATATTTTTGATAATAAAATTTTGAATTGATTTAATAATCATCTTTTAATAAATATTTAAATTGGTAGACTTTATCATTTTAAAGCTAATAAACTGTTTTCTGTTTAGAATATATATAATTGTATATATTGTAAATTGATAAACTTTGATTTAGAACTTAATAAAATGAATCAATTTTTAATTTTTATTTATATTTGATAAATTTGAAATTTGATTTAAATTTAACATCTAACTTTTCAAAGCAATTTAATAAATAATTATATGGTTTATATTAAAAGAAAATCTTATTTGTTTAAACTTATATTTTAATTAGCTTAAAGATGAATTTAAAATTTGATTTACATTTAAGCTTTGTTTTATTTTATTACTTAAAATTTTAAATAAGAGTTAAAATACAAATTTCATATGATCTTAATTTATTAAGTAATAGAAGTAATTTATGATATCTTTTATAAATCATTTTAAATATTGTTTAATTTGTTATTTTCAAATGATATTGAGGATACTTTGTTTTTATAAACATAAATAAATTTTGTTAGAATGGGATTTGTTATTTTAAAATTTAATAAGAGTTATATATATGCACACATATATAACTTGATTTTTATTTTGAAGTTTATAATTTAATTTGGATTTGACTTTGATGTTTTGAAATGTAAAAGAAACAAATGTTTAAAAATATTTGTATAAGCTTGAATTTATATATGTTTTGTTTCATTTCTTTAATAAATTTAAAGTGGGAAAGAATTCATTTATATACATAAGAATTTAGGGTTTAAAGGTATTTATAAACAATTTAAATTAAAAACTAAAATATTCTTAAATTACATGTGTAATCCCTTAAAGCACCTTAAAGACATGTGTTAAGTTGTAAAGCAATTTAAGTGACAAATGTTAAAGATTTAGAACAAGTGTATTACTTAATTTTCTTTTTCTTTTATTTTTAAAATACACTTAAACACTTCTTTCCCCACTTCATTTTCTTTTCCCCATTCTTCTTCATAACTTAAGAGAAATTTTCAGATCTAAAAATCTGAAATCATCTTCCTCAAATCAAAACTAGAATTTAATCTCTTTGATCAATCTTCTTTCAAAATAAATTTTTGTTCAAAGTGAAAATCTGTAGTCCTCACAAACAAACCCGAAAACCAGTATTCCTCTTACCCAAAACAATTTGAAATCATCTGCACACCCTCAAGCCTGAAAAGAAAAAAACAAGTATAAAACTGTAACTCTTCACATCATCAAATTGAAGTGCAATTCATAAAACAAATTTGCTACTTTGAGGACCTGCATGCATTTTTCTTTCCTGGAAGCCTGCAAATTTCTGTTTTGAACACATCATCAACCAAAGCCTGCATTTTCATATCTGCAAGCATGCATGTAGATTAGGGAGCATTACAGCAAAGCATTTGGGTAGATCTGGAATTAAAGTTTTAAGTTCTATAGCAAAATCTGAACTTGTCAAACTTGGATGCTCTGCCTCTAAAAAGAGACTGGTGAGTAACATTTATATTTAAACTAATTTAAGTAAATTTAGTTGCCTGAGATTATTTATTGATATAGTCATGATTGTATGAAAAAAAATATATGATGGTATTTCTTATGTATGGTTACTGAACATATGCATGCTGTTGGATATCTGTTCTTGCCTGACCTAACATTCCAGATTTATACTCTGGTCAAAATAATGACCTCATGATTCAAATCTTCGTTAAGGATTTGGTTTCAAACAAAAATAGTTGTGTTATATAAGTTTAAGGTTTAAAATTTTATAAAAATAAAGGAAAAGCCTGTAGTGTCTCTGAAACACCAATTACAACAGATAAATGCCTCTGAAACACAGAGTACAACAGAGTAAACTTGTGGAAGTAAGAATTTAATTTTACAGATTCTTTAATTCAAGTGTATTAACCGATTACTTAATCAAATTCTTGAATTTTAAAACTAAAATAAGAATATTTAGTTTGTATTTGTTTGGGGCATTACTGGTTTAATCAAAATAGAGTTTTGGTATGATGCCATCAATCTGAGAAGTCTGGATGGACAACATTATTTCTGGTGATAGAATGGTGATAGAAGATTCAAGGAAAATTATAAAAGTAAGGATTTAAGCAATGAGGCTGTGATGAGTAGGGATTATAGTATTTAACCCTAGTTTTGTGTTCATCTGGAAAATTGATTACCGCGACTCGAATAGGTGATCGAGTCTTTTCTAATTTGAACGGGAGAAAGATGTGGTGTTGAAGTTGATGTGGCCGGCAGCGTTAACTCTCTGATGATTGCAAGTTGGAGTTTGGGGAAAATTTCCAGATTCGACATGGTTGCAGTTTTGTGCCTGAACTCTCGATTTTGATTTTGGGGTTCGGCATGTTGTATGATGGTCGGAATAAGGTTGAATGATGGTTACCGATTTGCGCAAGGGGTCGCGTGTGGTAGGAGGTGATGGTGGCGTCGGTGCACGACATTTTGGGTATCAGCGGGATTGGGAAGGAGATTGTACTCATGTTTTTGTTCGGGGCGACTCGTGTGTGGATCGAAGTATTGAGGTTGGGGACTCAAAGTTGTGGGTTTGAGACTTGGGGGAAACTATTGTTGTAGGCCTGGGTATTTTTGTTTGATACAGGATTAAAGTTAAACCTGACTGTTTAGTTTAAGTGACTTTCAGGTGAAAGGAATACTCGAGTTGCTAGAGTATGGTTTGAGTTTACTCGGGTCCATTTTTGTGTTGTTCGAGTTTGATTATGTTAGACTCGAATGGATTGAAACTCGAGTTGTTTTGTTCATGACTGGAAACGTGTTTTGTTTCAAATTTAAAAACTGAATTTTTTTTATGTATAAAGCAAAGATTGAAAGTGAAATTTGAATCTAAATTTTTAATTATGGATTCAAGTTAATTTGAATCTTAAGCTGGAAATGGATGAAGATTGTAAAATTTTAAATTTGTTTAAAATAACTTTAAAGGGATTTATTGTTCAAAATGTTTTAAATATATTTGAATTTAAATTTGGAAATTGAAAATTTAAGTAATATTTAAACAAAGTTTAAATTTGATTCAAATTTGGATTTGAATATTCGTTTCAAAATAAATTTAAGTTTTATAAATTTAAGTGTTTAACAATTTTGAATGATTAAGAAAACTTAAATGTTTGAATTTTTAAAGGGAATTTGATTTAAATCTTTGTAAAATTTCTTTTATAAGAAAGTATTATATATCAATTTAAGGTTTTAAATTGATTTTTAAAACTTGTTAAAGTTAAATTAGGAGTTAATAATTTATAATTCATTTAATTAATAGGGTAATTAAATGGATATAATTTATTTAATAAATTAATAAGATGGTTAATTACTTAAAGTAATTAAAGGTTTCAACTTAAGGGTTTAAGATTTATTATTATTTTTAGAATAATTAACTTGTAATTTAAGAATAATTAATTAAATAAGATTTGATTTTAGTTAATGATTAATAATTAATCAATCAATTAATAATGGATTAATTAAGTTTTTAATTAACACTTACTTACTTAAATAATTAAGGGTTAACCAATGAGTTATTAATGATTTATTAATTTGAAATTAATAATGATTTAAAATAAGTTAATTATTTTAGAAAATAATTAATGAAATTGTTTAGTAGTTAATGAAGGTCATTAACTAAAGATTAATTAATTAATTAATTAATGTGATTAATTTTAATAATTAATTAGATTAATTAATTTAAAGATAATCATTTGAGTAATTAAGGAAATTAATTATTAATTAAGGTTAATTTGATTAGATTAAGTTAATTAATTCAGTTTAATTAATTTAAAATAATCATTTGATGATTTATGAAGTATAATTACTTATTGTAATTAAATAAAGAGAAATTACTTAGAGAAGTAATTAATGGGTAATTACTGCATGTAATTAGTGGAGGTGATTTGATAATTAAAGTAATTTAAGTATAATTACTTGGTGAATTAATCAAGGGATTAATTTGAGATAATTAATTATGGAGTAGTTAATTTGTTTGGTAAAGTAATTAAGGGTAATTAACTACTGAATAAGGGTTAATCAAGAGGGATTAACAATTATGGGTTAAATTAAGATTAATTTCTTAATGTAATCAACTTAATTAAGGTAATTAATTTAAATGTAATTGAGGAGTAATTAATCAAAGGTGATTAATTAAAGTAATTAATTGGAAGATGATTAATTAATTAATTCGTAATTAATTAAAGGTTATGTAAGCAAGATTTATATTGATGAAGTAATTAATTTAATTCACTTTAAATTAATTAGAGAATGATATAATTAATTTAATTCATTTTAAATTAATTATATTCGGCATGGTAAATCATTGCTTATATGGATAGGTGATATTGTTTGCCTTGATTGGTTTGAATCTCTGAAATGAGATAATTAATGTTGAGTGTTATGGATGTATTGGTTGCATTGTGATGATGATTTGGATTATCTTTTGATAATGATAATATAGATTATCAGTTGTGATGATAATGTTGATTACCTACTGTGAATCTATGATTTATCTATCTGTGTATATAGATAATTGAATTGTTTTAAGCTTTAAACAACTTGGCCTTAAAAGACACGCTTTGGATTTCGATGAGACCGGGATCGGGTTTCCATATTTGGATATCCGAAAACCACATCGATCCAAATTAACGTTAGGTCGTGAATCTAAGTGGAGCAAGTGAAGACTCGAGGTGTAAGGGCTATACGTCAGTATAACTCTGTGGGTGATTCCGTAATGAGTTTGACGGAATAGTACTTATGGATTCGATATGGTGATTTAGAGTGCAAGGGTTATCGTCGTTAACTTTGAGGGTGATTCCAATACGAGTGTAACGAGATAATGCCTTCGGTTTCGTTCGAACCCGGGACGAACTTGTATGGATTGAATGCTTTCAGAACATCGTCAGGTGGACGATGAGCATTCTAAGTGATGTATCCTATAAAGGTAATCGTAGCCTCAAGCCTCATCAACCGGGAATGGCTAAAACAGGGGAGGTGCAGCAAGGCTTCGTGGGTAGCTCCCACTGGAGAGCAAGATTTTCCCCTGTCTAGAGGTCCCTTTTTATTTCGGTTGTGTGGGCAGTTTGGAGCGTACGCCAACTGCGGGGTTGTCTTGTTCGGAACTATTCAGTAAGGAATGGGTCCGGCTTTGTGTTGTAGGGGGTCGGGAGTGATCCTCGGTACGTTGATCTAGCCAACGTACTATGACGGGCGGTACCCCAGTAGCCCTGCCATTGTAGGGAATCCAAAATCCAATAAGTGCCAACGGTTTTGATTGTATTACCCACTTTTGTGGCTAGTAGCTGGAATTTAATAGATGTAATAATTTCGGCTATTTCTTATTTACTTGAAAACCATAGACACTATTATAATATCACTGGATTTCCTATCAAATGTTTTGGTTAGCGTAAGGTAAAAACATTTCCATGTTTATGTGTGGGAAGTCTTACGTGATACCTTTCTTTTCAAAAGGTTTTTGAAAGTAAGCAACTTTAACCTGTTACTCACACCAGACCTATGTCTGACCCGGAGTTTATTTTTGTTTTTCATAAACTCTTGGGTACTCAAATTTTTACGAGTAGCCAAGGGATTCAGGTTAGCTTTGTCGAATTGTGGAGGAGCAACGGAGCAGGAGTCTTCTGCGTTAGATATTAGCATTCTGCTGTGTGTTCTGTGTTGTCTCTGGATTGTATTATGTTGTAAATACTAGACAGGTGTTTATAACTGTCTAGTATGTGTGACATATCTGTGTACTCTGATTAGTGTTGTATACTATGTAATACTTATGTTATTAATGTAATTTATTCGTTCCGCTGTTTAGATTCTGATGTGTTGTTTCTTTCTTCTTCTCTTTCTTTCTATTCTCTATCCCTTTCTTTCTTATTAACGATGCGACTTCCTGGAGTCTGGAAGTTTGCGTCGTTACAGTGGTATCAAAGCGTTAGGCTGAGCGAATACCTAGGCTCTGAAGTGTATCTTTCTTTAGGGAGCATTAGGTTGAGTGAATACCTAGGCTCTGTAGTGGTGTCTATCTTGAGAGAGCGTATTTGTAATTATATATATATATATATATATATATATATATATATATATATATATTCTACCTATCTGTTGGGTCGCCTGTTCGGGTTTTCCAATGTAGGTTATAAAGGTAGATAAGGTAGTGGGTGTGTAACACAACTACTACCCTTAGTTGAAGTTTGGTGTTTGAGATTGGTAGTGTATCTGTCGAGACTGTAGACCTAATACTGTCTCGAGTAAGTTTTGCTTGAAGTAAGGGTTTCATGGATCTATGAAGGTAACTTGTTAAGGTTCGGAGTCTATCTTTGAATTGGATAAGTAGAGTTTGGATCTGTCGGTTTGGCAGTAGAGAATGATGGTATTTTGATACTTCAGGGAGTAGTAGCTGCGTAATGAGACGCAGTGATTATGGATGTGTCCAAAGATTTTTCTTTGGAACAAGTTTAGGAAGTATGTCTACTTCGATGTTGTGGCTGGGTTCAGCAGGATGTTTTTGTCTGGTTTGAGACCCGAGTTTCTCGAAGAGCTTTGGATTAGGAAGTCTTTAGCATGGGTGTTAGCAGTGCAGCTCGAAGTATTCTATGCTAACAAGAAGTTTTCTGGTTAGCAGTTTTTCTGAAGGAGTTCAGAAGCAGCCGGGAAGATTCATTTCTTTGTTGGGTTGGCTAGTTAAGCATAAGCTGTTCTGATTGATAAAGAGAGAACAGTTTACTTTGGATATTGGACTGGTTGATCGCAAAAGTGACTTGCGATAGTTTGAATGTTCTCTTGAGCTATGAGAAGTTTGTCCGCACCTGGAGGCTGAGTTTTTTTATCGACTGGATTCCAGGAGTGCTATTGGTGGTTTAGTTTAGTAGAAGGATCAGATGGGGCATCTGAGTTTACTTTTATGGATTTGTTGAACCATATTTCTGTGATCTGTTATCCAGTTTGCGCTCAAGTTTTTCTTTTGCTCCAAATCAGAGTTGTGCAGCGGAAGCAGATGGAAGTGTTTTTCTTTTATCCTTTCCGGATAGGAGAAGTAAGTTGGTCTTCGGATGTTTGTAGAGTAGAGTTGGTGTTCTTGATTTGGAATTGATCTTGAGGAGATCATTCTGTTGAAAAGTTTTGATTCTGCTTGTTTTTAGAGACATCAGCAAAGGTTGATGATCAGGAGGTTTGAAGGCAGCCCAAGATCATTAGAAGTGTTCTGTGAGTAAGAGACGAAGGAATTTGGATTCCTGAAATGGAGATTTGATTTTGGGGAAAGTTTTCTCTGATCTTAGGAGCTATAAGATTTGGTAATTCTGGGTAATTCAGTTCCGAAGTGTTTTGGATCTTTTCTGTATTCTTGTGGGGATTGGAGTTGATTTTCAAGATTGAGTTGCCAGTTTGGATAACTGGGATTCGATGAGTTTCACGTATCTCTAAGGAAGTACGTGTATGATTTATTTCTGGTTGGGGAACCAGCAGTTCAGGTGGGTATGATTGTTGAGTCAGACTTGTTTATAGTCTGATATCCTGTTTAGATTTGAAGGTCTAGTTGGATAGGAACTCTATAGCTTAATAGTATTGATTGTTTGGATTTTCTAGAGCGAGTATCCCGGTATATATATATACCCGGGGAAACTCGTTAAAATTTTATCCAGAATTTTTCTCGATAATTAGATTTGTTTGATGGTATAAATTGGTTGCTATGGTTGTTAGCATATGTTTGATAATATATGCTTGTGTTTTAAAATAAAATCTTAGGATAGATTATTAAATTACCTTTGCTTTTAAATTTCGGGACGAAATTCTTTTAAGGGGGGAGGAATGTGATATCTCGGAAATTTGGCAATATAAATTTAATAATCTTTGTTATAAATTTAAATTGATTTGATATTTTTGATAATAAAATTTTGAATTGATTTAATAATCATCTTTTAACAAATATTTAAATTGGTAGACTTTATCATTTTAAAGCTAATAAATTGTTTTCTGTTTATAATATATATAATTGTATATATTGTAAATTGATAAACTTTGATTTAGAACTTAATAAAATGAATGAATTTTTAATTCATATTTTTATTTGATAAATTTGAAATTTGATTTAAATTTAACATCTAACTTTTCAAAGCAATTTAATAAATAATTATATGGTTTATATTAAAAGAAAATCTTATTTGTTTAAACTTATATTTTAATTAGCTTAAAGATGAATTTAAAATTTGATTTACATTTAAGCTTTGTTTTATTTTATTACTTAAAATTTTAAATAAGAGTTAAAATACAAATTTCATATGATCTTAATTTATCAAGTAATAGAAGTAATTTAAGATATCTTTTATAAATCATTTTAAATATTGTTTAATTTGTTATTTTCAAATGATGTTGAGGATACTTTGTTTTTATAAACATAAATAAATTTTGTTAGAATGGGATTTGTTATTTTAAAATTTAATAAGAGTTATATATATGCACACATATATAACTTGATTTTTATTTTGAAGTTTATAATTTAATTCGGATTTGACTTTGATGTTTTGAAATGTAAAAGAAACAAATGTGTAAAATTATTTGTATAAGCTTGAATTTATATTTGTTTTGTTTCATTTCTTAAATAAATTTAAAGTGGGAAGGAATTCATTTATATACATAAGAATTTAGGGTTTAAAGGTATTTATAAACAATTTAAATTAAAAACTAAAATATTCTTAAATTACATGTGTAATCCCTTAAAGCACCTTAAAGACATGTGTTAAGTTGTAAAGCAATTTAAGTGACAAATGTTAAAGATTTAGAACAAGTGTATTACTTAATTTTCTTTTTCTTTTATTTTTAAAATATACTTAAACACTTCTTTCCTCACTTCATTTTCTTTTCCCCATTCTTCTTCATAACTTAAGAGAAATTTTCAGATCTAAAAATCTGAAATCATCTTCCTCAAATCACATCTAGAATTTAATCTCTTTGATCAATCTTCTTTCAAAATAAATTTTTGTTCAAAGTGAAAATCTGTAGTCCTCACAAACAAACCCGAAAACCAGTATTCCTCTCACCCAAAACAATTTGAAATCATCTGCACACCCTCAAGCCTGAAAAGCAAAAAACATGTATAAAACTGTAACTCTTCACATCATCAAATTAAAGTGAAATTCATAAAACAAATTTGCTACTTTGAGGACCTGCATGCATTTTTCTTTCCTGGAAGCCTGAAAATTTCTGTTTTGAACATATCATCAACCAAAGCCTGCATTTTCATATCTGCAAGCATGCATGTAGATTAGGGAGCATTACAGCAAAGCATTTGGGTAGATCTGGAATTAAAGTTTCAAGTTCTATAGCAAACTCTGAACTTGTCAAACTTGGATGCTTTGTCTCTAAAAAGAGACTGGTGAGTAACATTTCTATTTAAACTAATTTAAGTAAATTTAGTTGCTTGAGATTATTTATTGATATAGTCATGATTGTATGAAAAAAAAATATGATGGTATTTCTTATGTATGGTTACTGAACATATGCATGCTGTTGGATATCTGTTCTTGCCTGACCTAACATTCCAGATTTATACTCTGGTCAAAATCATGACCTCATGATTCAAATCTTTGTTAAGGATTTGATTTCAAACAAAAATAGTTGTGTTATATAAGTTTAAGGTTTAAAATTTTATAAAAATAAAGGAAAAGCCTGTAGTGTCTCTGAAACACCAAATACAACAGATAAATGCCTTTGAAACACAGAGTACAACAGAGTAAACTTGTGGAAGTAAGAATTTAATTTTACAGATTCTTTAATTCAAGTATATAAACCGATTACTTAATCAAATTCTTGAATTTTAAAACTAAAATAAGAATATTTAGTTTGTATTTGTTTGGGGCATTACTGGTTTAATCAAAATAGAGTTTTGGTATTATGCCGTCAATCTGAGAAGTCTGGATGGACAACATTATTTCTGGTGATAGAATGGTGATAGAAGATTCAAGGAAAATTATAGAAGTAAGGATTTAAGCATTGAGGCTGTGTTGAGTAGGGATTATAGTATTTAACCCTAGTTTTGTGTTCATCTGGAAAATTGATCACCGCGACTTGAATAGGTGATCGAGTCTTTTCTAATTTGAACGGGAGAAAGAAGTGGTGTTGAAGTTGATGTGGCCGGCGGCGTTAACTCTCTGATTATCGCAATTTGGAGTTTGGGGCAAATTTCCAGATTCGACATGGTTGCAGTTTTGTGCTTGAACTCTCGATTTTGATTTTGGGGTTCGGCATGTTGTATGATGGTCGGAATAAGGTTGAATGATGGTTACCGATTTGCGCAAAGGGTCGCGTGTGGTAGGAGGTGATGGTGGCGTCGGTGCAGGTGCACGACATTTTGGGTATCAGCGGGTTTGGGAAGGAGATTGTACTCGTGTTTTTGTTCGGGGCGACTCGTGTGTGGCTTGAAGTATTAAGGTTGGGGACTCGAAGCTGTGGGGTTTGAGAATTGGGGGAAACTGTTGTTGTAGGCCTGGGTAATTTTGTTTGATACAGGATTAAAGTTAAACCTGACTGTTTAGTTTAAGTGACTTTCAGATGAAAGGAATACTCGAGTTGCTAGAGTATGGTTTGAGTTTACTCGAGTCCATTTTCATGTTGTTCGAGTTTGATTATGCTAGACTCGAATGGATTGAAACTCGAGTTGTTTTGTTCATGACTGGAAACGTGTTTTGTTTCAAATTTAAAAACTGAATTTTTTTTTATGTATAAAGCAAAGATTGAAAGTGAAATTTAAATCTAAATTTTTAATTATGGATTCAAGTTAATTTGAATCTTAAGATGGAAATGGATGAAGATTGTAAAATTTTAAATTTGTTTAAAATAACTTTAAATGGATTTATTGTTTAAAAATGTTTTAAATATATTTGAATTTAAATTTGGAAATTGAAAATTCAAGTAATATTTAAACAAAGTTTAAATTTGATTCAAATTTGGATTTGAATCTTCATTTCAAAATAAATTTATGTTTTATAAATTTAAGTGTTTAACAATTTTGAATGATTAAGAAAACTTAAATGTTTGAATTTTTAAAGGGAATTTGATTTAAATCTTTGTAAAATTTCTTTTATAAGAAAGTACTATATATCAATTTAAGGTTTTAAATTGATTTTTAAAACTGGTTAAAGTTAAATTAGGAGTTAATAATTTATAATTCATTTAATAAATAGGGTAATTAAATGGATAATTAATTTATTTAATAAATTAATAAGATGGTTAATTACTTAAAGTAATTAAAGGTTTCAACTTAAGGGTTTAAGATTTATTATTATTTTTAGAATAATTAACTTGTAATTTAAGAATTATTAATTAAATAAGATTTGATTTTAGTTAATGATTAATAATAAATTAATCAATTAATAATGGATTAATTAAGTTTTTAATTAACACTTACTTATTTAAATAATTAAGGGTTAACCAATGAGTTAATAATGATTTATTAATTTGAAATTAATAATGATTTAAAATAAGTTAATTACTTTAGAAAATAATCAATGGAATTGTTTAGTAGTTAATGAAGGTCATTAAATAAAGATTAATTAATTAATTAATTAATGTAATTAATTTTAATAATTAATTAGATTAATTAATTTAAAGATAATCATTTGAGTAATTAAGGAAATTAATTATTAGTTGAGGTTAATTTGATTAGATTAAGTTAATTAATTCAGTTTAATTAATTTAAAATAATCATTTGATGATTTATGAAGTATAATTACTTATTGTAATTAAATAAAGAGAAATTACTTAGAGAAGTAATTAATGGGTAATTACTGCATGTAACTAATGGAGGTGATTTTATAATTAAAGTAATTTAAGTATAATTACTTGGTGAATTAATCAAGGGATTAATTTGAGATAATTAATTATGGAATAGTTAAATTGTTTGGTAAAGTAATTAAGGGTAATTAATTACTGAATAAGGGTTAATCAAGAGGGATTAACAATTATGGGTTAAATTAAGATTAATTTCTTAATGTAATTAACTTAATTGAGGTAATTAATTTAAATGTAATTGAGGAGTAATTAATCAAAGGTGATTAATTAAAGTAATTAATTGGAAGATGATTAATTAATTAATTCGTAATTAATTAAAGGTTATGTAAGCAAGATTTATATTGATGAAGTAATTAATTTAATTCACTTTAAATTAATTAGAGAATGATGTAATTAATTTAGTTCATTTTAAATTAATTATATTTGGCATGGTAAATCATTGCTTATATGGATAGATGATATTGTTTGCCTTGTTTGGTTTGAATCTCTGAAATGAGATAATTAATGTTGAGTGTTATGGATGTATTGGTTGCATTGTGTTGATGATTTGGATTATCTTTTGATAATGATAATATAGATTATCTGTTGTGATGATAATGTTGATTACCTACCGTGAATCTATGATTTATCTATCTGTGTATATAGATAATTGAATTGTTTTAAGCTTTAAACAACTTGGCCTTAAAAGACACGCTTTGGATTTCGATGAGACCGGGATCGGGTTTCCATATTTGGATATCCGAAAACCACATCGATCGAAATTAACGTTAGGTCGTGAATCTAAGTGGAGCAAGTGAAGACTCGAGGTGTAAGGGCTATACGTCAGTATAACTCTGTGGGTGATTCCGTAATGAGTTTGACGGAATAGTACTTATGGATTCGATATGGTGATTTAGAGTGCAAGGGTTATCGTCGTTAACTCTGAGGGTGATTACAATACGAGTGTAACGAGATAATGCATTCGGTTTCGTTCGAACCCGGGACGAACTTGTATGGATTGAATGCTTTCAGAACATCGTCAGGTGGATGATGAGCATTCCAAGTGATGTATCCTATAAAGGTAATCGTAGCCTCAAGCCTCATCAACCGGGAATGGCTAAAACAGGGGAGGTGCAGCAAGGCTTCATGGGTAGCTCCCACTGGAGAGCAAGATTTTCACCTGTCTAGAGGTCCCTTTTTATTTCGGCTGTGTGGGCAGTTTGAAGCGTACGCCAACTGCGGGGTTGTCTTGTTCGGAACTATTCAGTATGGAATGGGTCCGGCTTTGTGTTGCAGGGGGTCGGGAGTGATCCTCTGTACGTTGATCTAGGCCACTTACTGTGAGGAGCGGTACCCCAGTAGCCCTGCCATTGTATGGAATCCAAAATCCAATAAGTGCCAACGATTTTGATTGTATTACCCACTTTTGTGGCTAGTAGATGGAATTTAATAGATGTAACAATTTCGGCTATTTCTTATTTACTTGAAAACCCTAGACACTATTATAATATCACTGGATTTCCTATCAAATGTTTTGGTTAGCGCAAGGTAAAAACTTTTCCATGTTTATGTGTGGGAAGTCTTATGTGATACCTTTCTTTTCAAAAGGTTTTTGAAAGTTAAGCAACTTTAACCTGTTACTCACACCAGACCCATGTCTGGCTCGGAGTTTATTTTTGTTTTTCATAAACTCTTGGGTAATCAAATTTTTACGAGTAGCCAAGGGATTCAGGTTAGCTTTGTCGAATTGTGGAGGAGCAACGGAGCAGGAGGCTTCTGCGTTAGATATTAGCATTCCGCTGTGTGTTCTGTGTTGTCTTTGGATTGTATTATGTTATAAATACTAGACAGGTGTTTATAACTGTCTAGTATGTGTGATATATCTGTGTACTCTGATTAGTGTTATATACTATGTAATACTTATGTTATTAATATAATTTATTCGTTCCGCTGTTTAGATTCTGATGTGTTGTTTCTTTCTTCTTCTCTTTCTTTCTATTCTCTATCCCTTTCTTTCTTATTAACGATGCGACTTCCTGGAGTCTGGAAGTTTCGGTCGTTACACACACAGAGTTTTATACCGGTTTGGCCAGAATGTGCCTACATCCACTGTCCATCCTGTTATTCATACTTTGATTTGATTACAAGTACAAGTTTGTTCGGAGAGAGTAAAAACTTATGGTAGCTGGAGTGACCGAGTCTCAGCAGAGTTTCTCCTCTTTTTTCCTAAAATCCGGCCCCCATTGTTGTTGAGAAGCTCTGGTATTTATAGAGTAGAGTTGTGAAGTGTGGAGGAGGAAGATATATCTTTCTAAATCTGGTTCGTCATTTGAGAAGGAGCATTTGGGTTGACATTTGGATCGACATTCTTGCCTGGCCTGGTTGTCCTTCCTTGTCTTGGTTTGATGCTTCTACTCTGGAGTATCCAATTTGCTGGACCAAACATTTGGTTCGGCATGCCTGTGTACTGGACCAAATGTTTGGTCCGATGATGGATGTGTCATGACAGACTAAAGATTTGGTCCGGCATATCAGAGAATGCCGGACCAAATGTTTGGTCTGGCAAACAAGAAGATACCGGACCAAATATTTGGTTCGACATACTAAAGGACGCTAGATCAAACATCTGGTTTGGCATGTCGGTCCATATGTTTAGATCGACATTTTGGCAAATGCTGAGCCAAGCATCTGGTCCGGCACTTTTGTTTTCCACGCCTTCGTCTAATTTTGCCTCCTTTTTCTCTGCTTGCTGGAAAACCGCGCCAACATAACATTTTGAAGTTGGCATAATTCATATTTAATTAGCACTTTATTTCAAAAGAGGGGGAAAGGAAAAAACTTATCAGCTTCACAAAAATATTACCTTCAGTAGAGACATCCTTTTATAGTTTAAGCACACATACAAATTCAAACTATGGAAAGCATATATTGATTACTACAAATGGGCAAAATGAATGAAATAATTATTTTAATCACATGATAATTATTATTTATCAACAAAAACTGATTGTTACCCTACTTGTAATGATGGTGTTACTACTAATTGTAAAATCCTATTATTTCTGGAATTAAGAAATAAACTAAAATGATATTCGTTCATAAGTGTAAATGGTTTAAGAGTGATAATAAAACAGTTCAGTTCATTTAATCAGTTTATTTTTATGATAAATGATTATGACGTTTATATTTATATACTACGGATTAATTTCAAAATTTTGTTATTTACATGATGTTTGGATCATTATTTTTGAAGTGGAATTCTCAGTTAATCTTTGGAAATCAAGTGCATCGTGGTTAGTTTTATTTTTCGCCATGTAAATTATTTTCATGAATAGTTTTATTACATAAATTTAGATCATTGTTTTTAAAGTTGCAGAAACAATTCAGTTAAAACCAATAACAAAGCTTAAGTTTCCTTACAACATAGCTAAATACTAATTCTGATTGTTTTCCTTTTAACTTATAGGGAATGTTTGGCTTACATCCCCGGTAAGATTTGAAAATACACAAAACAACCTCTAGTTTTTAATAAGTTTCCAGTCCCTATTTCAAATCCATGCGCGTGCAAAGACCCAAATACCCTTTACATTTTTAACATTTCAAAAGCGTATAACTTTCTGTAGAAACATCGAATCAGCATACTATTTTTACCAAAAATTAAAAAACTTATGATCTTTAAAACGAGATCCATTATTGATACCAAAAAATCATATTTGTAGTCAGAAGCAATTATTCCATTTATTTGCAGACAATTCAGCAAATTTTGAACATCTTCGATTTTTCTTCAAATCTGCAAAAACTGCAGACATTTCTGCAACTATACAGTATAGTCGCAGAAATTTATGCAAATATCACATATAGTTGCAGACATATCTGCAATTATATTATGCAATTGTAGAAATGTCTGTATTTATTTCATATAGTTGCAGAAATGTCTACAACTATTGCATATAATTGCCGACATATCTGCAATTATCTGCTATTGTTTATAGTTTGTCCTGCCATTGTTTTTACATATGCACAATGTCATTTGTTAGAAAGATAATAAAATTTGTGATTTAAGGTGAAAACGATTTGTTAATTCGTCGTTTCTGCAAGAAGTTATTGCGCTTTAAAGATTGAAAATTAATGTGGTGCAAATTTTAATTATGGATGTCAGAATAACATCCATATATGAAGAATCAACATTGCTGCAATGTAGAAGAGGGGTATTATAGGGAAGAAAATTGTAGTATCTGAAAACAGGGATGTAATTTAAATCTTTTTTATGAGGATGAAGTTTTGTATATTAGGTTTGATTTTAGGGATGCGTCTCTTATTTTCACTAACTTATATGGTATCATCAACGTAGATAAATGGTTAAATCAATTGAAGTAGGTAAAATACAGAGCACATAAGCGAGGTAGAAATTTGAACATCCATAGAGAAGGAACCAGGAAAGATAATGAATAAAGGTACCAAAACCATACCTCTCAACGATTCATAGGATCTAAAATTCCAACCAGCCTCCACTTCAAATTTCGATGCCTTTGAAGCTGATTTTGTTATCAAAAAAGTAGATAAATTAATATATTATGAGTACAAAAGTAAAAAATAAATGACATTTATTGAAGCACTCACCTTTAACAATAGTCCATTATAGCCCAAAGCCAAATGCGGCCAGAAATGCGTCGTATCCTTTACAACAAACAGAAGGCAAAAAAAATATGTTATCTTAGTAAGAGTGCTTTAAACTTAAAGAATATATTATGTTGATAGTAAATGATATTCTTTATTTTTGATGTAATAACCTGATCATGAAAGCTTCAAACTTAGGTTCAACTATTGCTTCAACCATAGAAACTAATAATTCTATTTTTCAAACTGAAAGATTTGAGGTAAATTCGTAAAATACCTGTTGTGAACAGACCATAGAATCCACAGCAATTTATAAAAGGAGAAAAGGTGCACGTTACTTGCAGTATGATAATAATAAATTGAATATATCAACAACTATTGAACGTTAACCTTGAAAATAAATAATCACAGTACTTCAATGGCACAAGCAACAGGAAAGTCATGGTATCCTCCAGAATGAATGGATTGCAAACCAAGTCAATAAGAAACGGATTACAAACCAAATTCACAATCTTGGTAAGAAATAGTGCAAGTACATAATACATAATAATACTACATAAAATAAGTCCTTTAGAAACCTGTATTTACCTAATCATCAAAGTGTTTTACATAGATCACAATGTGCTATTCCACCCAGAAAAAATAATAATTCCATGGCACATATTTAAGGATTCAATGCAAACCTGCGAGAAGTACGACATAGAAATTTCAACAATTTAAGATCCACTGAAAAATAATCAAAATCAACAAGCTCAAAAAGTGGTAGTGACAGCATCACCAACTAGATATGGAACAACCACAGGTAAGTGCCTATGCTTTTAACTAAAAATTTAATATTACAAGAATATGTCAAATATTTCATCATATAATATAATTTTACTAGCTAAAAGAAGTGGCACAAACTTGCAGCAAGCACAACAAATTCATGTGTTAAATGATACACACATTGACCAAGATGAACCAAGTAAACAAACATATATACCAGAACCATCATTAGCTACCTATGAAACAATTACAAGTGAAGATACATTTTATACCAAAGGAATAATTTATTCATGTACATCATATATCTTACGATTTATAACATATACACATATTGCAAGGAAAATGATTGGAATATAGGACATTGATAAACCAACACATACATGTTCAAACTGCAATGCCGTACAATGGTTCAAAGAAAGGAATAAAAAATCAAAAGCCATGCCTAATCCAAAATTTTCCCTATGTTATCGACTAGGGAAAGTAGAATTTCCTATACCAAAAGATTGTCCTTTTTTTTAAAACATTTTCTAATAATAATGGTGGACCAAGAGCATTAAGGTTTAGAGAAAAAATAAGGTTTTAAAACTCTATATTTTCTTTCACCTCTATGGGAGGTAATGTTGATAAAACCATAAATGATGGTCATGGCGCTTATGTCTTTCATATAAATGGCCAAAACCATCAAAAATCGGTTAACTTCTCCTAAAAGACAACATACCTAAATTTGCACAACTTTATACTTATGACATCGAAAACGAATTGTCAAATAGAATGTATGTAGTATAAACGAACCACGATGCAGAACTGGATGAAGGCATCACTAGCGAACTAATGAGCATGTTTGATCAATTCAATATACTCACAAAAGCATTTAGGATGGCAAGAGATCGATTTAAAGAAATAATTTTCCAATCTATGAGGCTGCAGTTGATTAGTTCACGACAAAATGATGGCATAATGTAGAATTTTCCAACATTTTATGAGATAACAGCTTCGATAGAAGGTGATGGTTTTCAAAATGACATATGCAGGGACATTGTATTAGAAGAAAAAAAGGACTCTTAAAGAAGAATAGCTGAAAAACATCCACGTTCTATGGTAATGCAATATCCTATGTTATTTTCTTATGGGGAAGATGGCTTTAGATTAAATATCACACATGGATACATAAATGATGAAGAAACAATCAATGAAAGTGATCAAAGTGAAGAGAAAATGCATACAATGAGGGAGTACTATGTATTTCGTTTCGAACAAAGGCCAAATGAAGGGCAAAATTTACTTAGAGGTGGTCAATTATTTCAACATTTTTTGGTGGATGCCTACATCTGCACAAAAGAAGATAGGTTAAGATAGACATGCAACAATCAGTTTAATATTAGATTCGATCTGCATAAAGGTATCTTAGACGCGGTAATAGCAGGTGATACAAATGCATCTTCAATTGGTAAAAGAATGGTCTTACCTTCCTCATTTACAGGAGGTCCTCTGTATATGATACAAAACTATTAAGATGTTATTGCAATATCTAGAGAAGGAGGTCAGTTTGATTTATTCATTACAATCACATGCAATCCTAATTGATAGAGATTAAAAGGTTTGTATCACTTATTCCCAGACAAACTATACAAGATAGACCAGATATTGTAGCTAGAGTTTTTAAAATTAAACTTGATCAGCTAATGGTAGATTTAAGAGAAGGGAGGCATTTTGGGCCTGTTCACATAGGTATTCATATTTATTTTCCATTACTACAAACTATTTATTCAATTATATTAATTAAACGAGTCTTCAATTAAACTAAAAAATAAAAAATAGAATTATCATATTCACTTTAACAATGTTTTGAATGTATAGAAATAATACCTCTCAACTCTACAATGTGAAAATAATATAATATGTAAACAAGTAAAAAATATTATAAAAGAACAATATTAAAAAGTGAAGCAGTATAAGAAACAAAATTTGTAGTAGCTAATTAACATTTCTTATAACAAATAAAATAGAAGTAGATTACCATATTGTATTCGACATAAATAATAAACGAAGTGCATAACAATGTTAACAAACTGTATTAACATTTCTTATAACTAAGAGCAGAATAAATACCTATAATTTTTTGCCCAAAAAAAACCCTTATTACTTTGTTTATGTAAGTTTTACTATAGTAGAATGATAGTATATGATAAATTACTTATACAGGACATAAATTACTATGTATGCATGCTCATTCATGTATATACAAACTAAGGAATGATTATGTATGCATGTATGCTTCAAAATTTTAGTGCAGAAGAATAATTTGCAATTCGAAGATGAACAAGATATAAGAAATGCAACTAAAAAGATAAATTTACTTGAATAGTCTCTATCACTGGTCCTGTATTGGTTTTGTAATCTTTTATCCAGTTGGAAGAATTGTTGATTTCTTATTTGAAAATATCCTCTCCATTTTACTATCGGCCAGTAGAGGATTAATTATTTGGTTTTTTGTAGTATCTACTTTAAAGCTGCTCAATCTGGACCTTTTGGAAGATGCAGGTTCAGAAAATATTTTGAGTTGCCCCCTTCTCCATCACTGCATTCTCTACCAATATTTTTCTTGTGAGGAATTTCCTTAATAAACTGAACCTTTTTTGGCTTTGTTTAGAGTCTTTAGAGGAACAAGGTTTCAACAGAGTCATTGTTGCAAAAAATACATCAGTAACTGAAATATTATATGTCCATTGAAGCATTGTTTGGCATTATAATTTTATAATAAAGTAGGGGGGATCAAACAAGGATTTGTGTGTACATAAGCAAACAAAAACTTACTGCTAATGTTCCCAAACATGGAAAACAATCTAAAAAGGTAAGCATGTCAGCACGGCTTGCATTGATTCAACTGTATTAACATTAGACCAAGCTTATAGGCGTGTGATAACATGCATGATACAAAATTATAGGTAAACGTGTTGAATGAGATGGTTGGACCATAACCATATATATTTAATTATGCGATAAATTTGTCTTGAGTAGGGCCATATCTACCATTAATTGGGTTTTCCTAAACCAAGGTTAATTTAATCCGGTATCTCCAAATTTTCAGTCTAAAATTCAATACTTCTTTCTTTTACTTTGTCTTTTGTAGCGACCCGTAAATTTCGTGGATCTAATTTGGTTAAATTAATAATGTTGTAATTAAATTTAGAGAAAAAATGAAATAAATTAAAACCTACTTATAATAATTCGAAGTTAATTCAAATGAATTTAAGTAGTGAAACAATTTTTACCTGTATATAAACTGAATATGAGAAATTAAAGAAAAGTATTAAGGTGATTTAATGTAATAAACATTGTTAACGGTAATTGGAATAAATTAAGGGAGTATGTTAATGCAGGTAATAATCTATAAAGCTGAATGAACATTTCAATTTGATAAATTATTTTAATGATATGAATAAGAATAAATGAAATAATTGGGTTAAATTATTGAATTTATGTTATGAATAAGTTTGCTAAATAAAAACAAATAAAGTTGAAACAAATTGGATATAGAGAAATAAATGTAAGCATTTAATATATTAATTAATGTTGGTTTGATGATAACGTTACTTGGTGATTAATTATGTAGTAACGGAAGTGTGAAAGTAAAGTAATAAAAGCGTGGATTTATGTTAAGTAATAATTTGTGGTTTTGGGGAATAAGTTGAAATTTTGATAATTAGGAAATTAATAAGAAAAAGTGTGTAAAGTAAGTTATAGAATGTAAAGTAAGTTATAGAATGTAATTTCGATGTTGTAAATTTAATAGAATGCAAAGTATTTGAAGACCGTAATTAATGTGTTCAATATATAGGAATACACATATAAAAAAAACACAATATTCATTTAAAATTTAAAATGTAAATAGGTGTATATTTAGGTAATGAAATAAAATTAGCATTGAAGATGAAATTTGAATATATCAATGGAATGAAATGTGAAACAATTGTTAATTGGAGTATAGAGTGATAATAGACTCAATTTAGGGCTGGAATTGAATCCGATCCGTTTAATTTGAAACTTAATGAAATGAATTGGATTCAGTTTATAGTAAAGGGATTATTTTGAGAAAATGGAAATAAACACTATAACTGGTGAATGAAAGTACTTTAAATTGAGATGGGAATTGGTTTAAAGAATTATAAATTAATAAGTAAATCAAGATGATGAAATTTATGAATTATAGAATTTGAATCTTTAATAGTGAGTTAATTTATTTATTTTATAATTGTTGGATTTATTTGCAAATGAATGAAATCAAATATGAAATTATTATGTTAATTCAAAAATTAAGATGAAAACGGGAAATATTTATGTGATAATTTTAAGTCCAATGGTAAACCCTTCTATTTGAAATTATAAATGGAATAATTATGGGTAAAATCAATTTAAGGGAAATTTTGGAAATTTATCTATAATTTTGAATTTTATGAAATTTAAGATTCCTATTGATTAATCTTTAATAAATTGACTTTTAAAAATTGTTAAATCGTTGTAAATGTTTGAGAATTATAAAGTGGAAAAGATTGCAAAGTTCAGAACTTTTAACGAGAAAATTTGATTTAATTAATTTATTTTAAATTTATTTAATTAATATAAAAATAGACATTTTGGTCACGGACTCGGATTTCGATGAAACCAGTTTCATCGGATCCGTAATAGTGAATTATTGTAGGGTTTCAAGTTTCGCAGTGATCGTACTTGTCTTTTGATCGTACGAAAGCGAAATGCCTTGAAATCGATTTATTTGAAATCATTTTGAAATCATTTTGAAATATTGATTTCAGCATAACTTCTTCGTACGATGGAATTTGGACGTGAAAATATTTCCATCGCATTCAGAATTTTTTGGAACACCTATTTCGATATATGGGTTTACCCAATTTCGTTCCGGGGTCAGAACGGGCTTTTTGGGCCACCTTAGCGGTAGCATGTATATCTATCAACCCGATCCATTTGTTTTTCAACTTTATCTATAAATACCATACTAAACCCTAGCCTCCGTCTATTCTCATTTATCTACGCGTAAAAATTTTCATCAACTCTTCCTCTTCCTCAATAGATGCAAACCCTAGATCCAAATTCAATTCAAAATCAAATGAAAATTCAAACTCTCCGGAAAAATTCAAAAAAATTATATATCGAACATCTCGACGATACGAATCAGCGTCTGATATGTGTTTTTTGAAATTGCGCTTCGATTAGCGGGAAACTGCGGTCAAAGGTCAAAATTTCAAAACCCATATGGTGATTTGGGCCTTTTTAAATTGCGGATTGAAATGATAAATATCCGTATCACTTGGCCATAGATAGAAAATTATATACAGGCACCGCGGTATATATATATATATATATATATATAATTATTATTGAAATGATTTTTATGGTTTGGATATGATACGGTTTAATAAATATTAGATTTCGACATTATATAAGTATATTTTATATATACATATGTAGTTAAATTTTTGAATTTAAGCTGTGTATAAATCGGTTAAATAAAAATAAATAAGTTGAGTAATGTAGTTTTAATGATTTAAATCAATTAAGATTGGATGGTAAATTTGGAATTTATTTGAATGGAACTTATTTATGAATTTCACTCCATAAGTGGATGTAAAACTTATTAAAGCTTGGAAATTTATAGTATGATATTGATAACTGGATTTTTATTCAAGATAAATTAAACGAATATTTCTAGCATGAATAAATTGAAGAAAATATTTAAGTTGTTAGAGATTGGAATTTTATTTTAAATGATTTTTGATCTATTATGAAAACATTTCAAAAGTAATTAATAGGTTAATGAATTAGTGAATATAAATTTCCAACCTTAAGTTTTGAAATTGTGAAATATTCAAAGTTAGAAATATATTGAAATTGAAGTGGTATTTTACTGAAAGTGGATTTAAAATTTATAGATTTAGACTAAATTCTAACTGAATAAAGTTGTAAAGTCGCGGAAATTTTTTTATTTTATAAAGAATTTCAAACTCAAACTATTTTATTTTATATATTGTTTGAATATCCAAACCATTCAGGTTTTAGAAGTTATGGATTTAAAGCTATGAATTTCGAAGTATTATGTTTTGAAAGTTATAATTCAAATGTTTGGTTTCTAGATATTATAAATTTTAAAGTAGTATGATTTTGGAAAAGAAATATATTTGAAATAAAAATGATATTTTTGATTTGGGTTTTATAAAAATAATATCAAAATGAGTTGTTTTGGAAATGAAAATGATATCATATTTATGGGTTTTGAAATGGATAATTATATTCTGGTTTTAAAGTATAAACTATTTTAAAAACTGAGGTGTTATAATAACGTTTGGTTGTTGAAGAGACCGGCATCGAAAGTTGTCATACTCTCCGCCAACTCCGAAAACCACTTTAACAACCGTATACGCGGTGGAGATTCCAGAATGAAGTAGGTTGGTGGCGGCATTTCCTATAAGGTAAATACGCAGACCCAACTCTCGTGAGTTGGCATAAGGTGGCTAAAATAGGAGCGGTTGACGGGTTTATAAGGTAGCACCTTTGATTGGACACTTCCCTTCGATACTATACTCTGACTGTGGATTGATTCGATGACCACCTTCACTTTTGATTTCTTTGATTTGGTGGAGTCTGTCCGAGGTGGGCGGTAGCTGCGCGCTATGCGTTACCCCCGACCCGGAAGCTTAATTGGTATATCTACCCTGGCATTGCCTAGTTGTGCCGTGACACCTATCCTATCGTGCCTTGTACGAGTTTTTATTTGTGTCCTACCTATGGAGTGTCTTCTCGTAGTCTCCCGATCAGGAGATATGCAGGCACTGTATAGACTATTGGCACTATTATGTGTTAAGGTGGAAAATGTAAAGCCTTAACGCTATTTTAAAGTAAGTTTATTTTACAATTAGACACTATTATAATAGCGCAATATACTACATAGTAAATAGTTTAACGGATCCTTTGGAGATGTAAATCCCGAGCATCTCTTGAGTTACTGCACTCATATTTATTTGTGTTAATTTAACTCACATAAGACATTTTAGTTCTGACTCGAGTATTTTGTCTTTTCAAATCGCCCGGGTCAGTCCGAGCGTTTCAGGGTCGAAGACTTTATCTCTGGAGGACGAAGACGAAGATTTCTATTATTATTATTATATATTATATTCCACTACACTCATATTGTTCCGCTGCATTGTTATATGGTATGTGTAACTCTGATGTATGTTGTATAAGTAAAATCAAATATTGTAAACAGATTATGAAATGTATATTGATTATTATATTTTATCCTTCCGCTGTGAGATTTTGTTTTGTTTTATTTGTTCTATGTTTTTCTTATTTACCCCACAACAATCCGCCCTTCCGTATGGGTTAAATTGGCACATGTGTCACTTTGAAGCGTGCGAAAAGGCGGATGTTACAGTTGATATTAGAGCTTTGGTTTAGCGATAAACCTTAGCTTTGTGGAATATCCTATAGGAGTCGCTGAGTGTATATATATGAGAGAGCATATTTATTAGTGTTATAAAAAGGTTTTAATATTGTGTTAATCTGTTCCGTTTTGTATTTATAAATTCTGGTCGATGCATGGGACGTTATGACAGCAATAGGGATTTCTAAACACTTAATAGGACAGACTGACATAATATTTGTTTTTAATATAGGTGAATGAAATAATTTTGCCTATTATATTTTCTATATAAAATAATTTTTTTTCAAATGATATCTACATTTGGCTGCAATAGATTGGTTGTTATGTAATAAAGTGTATAAATAATAATAGAAATAAGATTGAAAAATTAAATAAATGAAATTTGGAAATTTAGAACTTAAAATCCAGGGGTTTTGAAATTTTTCGAATAAATTGTTGAATATAATAATATTGTTTATAAGTATTTTCTTATATAAATATTTAATATAATTTGAAAAAATTGTTTAAAGAAGATTTTGAAGAAAATAAGTTTTGTATAGCCTCTCTATCGCTGGAAAATAATTTCGGTGATGCCGGCCGCATCATCGACTTTCATTTTCAAGTTTCGAAGGGGGAAGGCCACTGTAGTAGTTTTGCTGCAGATTCATTTTTGAAAAATATAAATTTTGAATTGTTTTAAATATAATTAGAGATATATAAGTTGTAAGAATATATTTATCTATTGTTTTAAAATAAATTGAAAATTTAACTCGGTATTAAATTCTTAAATTTCCATTAATTAACTGTTTCAATTATTGTAGTGAAATGAAAGGTAAGTAACTAATAATTGAAACCTCTAATTTAGGTAAGAGATTTAAGGCTAAGTTGTAAAGAAAATAAAAAGGAAGTTGAAATTGTAACTTATAAGAAAATGGGGTAAAAAAATTTTATTGAACAATGAATTAATTAAAAGAAATGAGAAAACTTGTATAACTTTCAATTTCATTCTTTAAAAGCATATATATAACTTACCAAAAGATATAAAAAGTTGAAAATGTTAATAAGAAAATGTAATAGATATTATACAAGTAATTAACTTGAGGTAATGAAAATAATTAATGGAATTCCTTAATAAATCAGAATTGATGTGTAGTTGTATAAACTTAAGTATAATTGAACGCTACTAATTAAATATAATGGAAAGCAGGTATTGTTAGTAAGCAGTTATAAACTTAAGTGAATTGGTTGAGGTTAATTCTGAATAAAGTAAGAAGCATTTTGACTATACACTTAGGTTAATGAACTTACCTACTAAGAATTCGACTGAATAGGAATAGAATAAATAAATGAATTAAAAGAAGAAACTTACCTGACGTTAAAATGGAAAAAAATTGAACATTGTAAGTAATAAATAAAAAAATTTAAGTAATCACTGAATGAATGAAAGAAAGAAAAATCAAACAACAAAGGTATGAAATGAAATTAATAATAAGTTAAATTGATTGTTGATCGGATTTGGTGTTGTTTAGTTGATGGTTGTTTGGGCAAGAATACTTTAAAATTGGATTTGGGTGAATGAATAATCTATTTAGTTTTATCTAAGACTGTTGAGTAAACGATGCGCTAGTAGTTTATTCTTCATTCCGTACAATTTAAAAGTTTTGAACCCGAACAAATATTTGTTTGTTTGATTGAATGGTAGTTTTGTATTTGTTGTGTATGCTGTTTGTTGAGATTGATGCTTGTTGTATTGATTTGTTGTTAGCGATTGAAACCACTTAAATATTTCACTTTATATAAATTGTTAACCCTTTGGATTTTACAAGTGAAATGCAGGTTATGGAAGCAATTGCTACTACATTTGGTTCCATAAATTGAGCGTAAATTGCCGGACAAATAGGTACGTTTCGGATTACGGTTATAGCGCTATTTATATATTTTCCCATGTTGGGATATAATATTTTGGATATTTTATGTGATATTTTGTTATATTTTGATATTATATTTTCTCCTGAGCCTCTCCGTACAAGGGAGACTCTGCCGAAATTTTTCGTAAATTTTTGGACTTAGAAATTATTTTGAAAATGTTTTTCAAACTTTATTTATTCAAGTATAAAATGATATAATGATTATAAAAGTGTATATTTTATTTAAAGTAAGAAATTTTGTAAATTATTGTTTATAAGTTAATAGTTTGAATAGGATGTATTGTTTATTTAATTCTTCCTTCTCCCTTCTTTTCCTTTTTGGGGATGAAAAGTTTTAAGTGGGGGAGAGTGTAACGACCCGTAAATTTTGTGGATTTAATTTGGTTAAATTAATAAGTTTTATAATTAAATTTAGAGAAAAAATAAAATAAATTAAAACCTACTTATAATAATTCGAAGTTAATTCAAATGAATTTAAGTAGTGAAATGATTTTTACCTGTACATAAATTGAATATGAGAAATTAAAGAAAAGTATTAAGGTGATTTAATGTAATAAACATTATTAACAGTAATTGGAATAAATTAAAGGATTATGTTAATGCGGGTAATAATCTATAAATTTGAATGAACATTTCAATTTGATAAATTATTTTAATGATATGACTAAGAATAAATGAAATAATTGGGTTAAATTATTGAATTTATGTTATGAATAAGTTTGCTAAATAAAAACAAATAAAGTTGAAACAAATTGGATATAGAGAAATAAATGTGAGCATTTAATATTTTAGTTAATGTTGGTTCGATGATAACGTTACTTGGTGATTAATTATATAGTAACGGAAGTGTGAAAGTAAAGTAGTAAAAGCGTAGATTTATGTTAAGTAATAATTTGTGGTTTTGGGGAATAAGTTGAAATTTTGATAATTAAGAAATTAATAAGAAAAGGTATGTAGAGTAAGTTATAGAATGTAAAGTAAGTTATAGAATGTAATTTTAGTGTTGTAAACTTAATAGAATGCAAAGTATTTGATGACCGTAATTAATGTGTTCAATATATATTAATACACATTTAAAAAAACATAATATTCATTTAAAATTTAAAATGTAAATAGGTGCATATTTAGGTAATGAAATAAAATTAACATTGTAGATGAAATTTGAATATATCAATGGAATGAAATGCGAGACAAGTGTTAATTGGGGTATAGAATATAATAGACTCAATTTAGGGTTGGAATTGAATCCGACCCGTTTAATTTGAAACTTATTGAAATGAATTGGATTCAATTTATAGTAAAGGGATTATTTTAAGAAAATGGAAATAAACACTACAACTAGTGAATGAAACTAACTTAAGTTAAGATGGGAATTGTTTTAAAGAATTATAAATTAATAAGTAAATCAAGATGATTAATTCTATGAATTATAGAATTTGAATCTTTAATAGTGAGTTAATTTATTTAATTTATAATTGTTGGATTTATTAAAATGAATGAAATCAAATATGAAATTATTACGTTAATTTAAAAATTAATTGAAAACGGGAAATATTTATGTGATAATTTTAAATCAAATGGTAAACCCTTCTATTTGAAATTTTGAATGGAATAATTATGGGTAAAAACAATTTAAGGGAATATTTGGAAATTTATCTATAATTTGAATTTTATGAAATTTAAGATTTCTATTGATTAATCTTTAATAAATTTACTTTTAAAAATTTTTAAATCATTGTAAATGCTTGAGAATTATAAAGTGGAAAAGATTGCAAAGTTCAGAATTTTTAACGAGAAATTTGACTTAATTAATTTATTTTAAATTTATTTAATTAATATAAAAATAGCCATTTTGGTCACGCACTCGGATTTCGACGAAACCAGTTTCATCGGATCTGTAACGGTGAATTATTGTAGGGTTTCAAGTTTCGCAGCGATCGGACTTGTCGTTTGATCGAACGAACGCGAAACGCCTTGAAATCGATTTATTTGAAATCAATTTGAAATCAATTTGAAAATATTGATTTCAGCATAACTTCTTCATACGACGGAATTTGGATGTGAAACTTTTTCCATCGCGTTCAGAATGTTTTAAAACACCTATTTCGATATATAGGTTTACCCAATTTTGTTCCGAGGTCAGAACGGGCTTTTTGGGCTACATTAGCGGTTGCACGTATATCTATCAACCCGATCCATCTATTTTTGAACTTATCTATAAATACCATACTAAACCCTAGCCTCCACCTATTCTCATTTATCCGCGTGTAAAAATTTCCATCAAATCTCCTCTTCCTCAATGGATGCAAACCCTAGATCCAAATTCAATTCAAATGAAAATTCAAAATCTCCGAAAAAATTCAAAAAAATTATATATCGAACGTCTCGACGATACGAATCAGCGTCTGTTGTGTGTTTTTCGAAATTGTGCTTCGATTAGCTGGAAATTGCGGTCAAAGGTCAAAGTTTCAAAACACATATGGTGATTTAGGCGTTTTTGATTCGGGAAGCAATCGGAGAATTTGGTATATGGGTTTTGAAGAGGACAGCATGAGGAGTCGTTTGGCAGTGATTAGAGGGTGTATCATGGCTTGTGGCGACCGGAAATCGCAACTAGGTTTTCGAAACCCTAGTAAAAAGTGGCGGCGGCTCGTATAAATTTGGCGACCAAAGCAGGCAAGGGGGTACTGGTGGGTGCGGCATGGAAAGCAGGGGTGGTTGGTGGTGGCCGTTCGGCCTACGGCGGCGTATGGCGGTCGTAAAACGTGGTCAAAGAGTGTGGTCAACGTGAGTTTATGGGTTCGTTTTCTTCACTGTGCGTGGCCTACTGGAGAAAAAGCGGGTGTTTTAGTGATGACGTGTCTTTCACGTGTAGGTTTATTTTTTTTATTTGTTATATTTAGTTCGGATTTATCAATGTTAAAAATCGAATAACATTCTCTCACGAACTCCGTTTCACGCATGGTTTTTTTGTTAGGATCGTAATAAAATTCTGGACACTTTGACGCTGGTTTGAACGGATTTGGAGACTGTGAAATTTTTGGGTTTAAATTCGATTTAAATTCAATTTAAATCCAAAAGGTGAGTGTTTTAACCCACTCACAACTTCTAAGATTTCTTATGTTGGTTAAATTGATTGATGATTTGTTTAAAATTTTATTTATAGCTGTTTGGCATATATCTCATCATTTTCTCAGTTAAATTGCATTCACTTAATTTACGCGTTATTTAATTCATTATTGCATTTAAAACTGTCAGTTAATTGTAAATTAATTTATTCATTACATTAAAACTGTCAGTTAAACATTTTAGTAAAATTTATTATTGCATATGACCTGCTAGAAATTTATTTATTTTGCATATAAACTGCTAGTTAAACAGTTATTTATTTATTTATTTGAATACAAACTATTTGTTGATACCTGTTATATTTTATATGCTCTATTGATGTTTGTTTAAATTGATGATGATTGAAATAAATTGGTCGATGATTGATATTCGGTGAATGGATGATGTGTTCTATATTACATAAACTGCAAGCTATCATGCATTTAATTTCATTCGGGATTGCGGTTCGAAATGATATACAACCGCATTTTTTTATTTTTAAATTGCGGATTGAAATGATAAATATCCGTATCACTTGACCATAGATAGAAAATTATATACAGGCACCGCGGTATGTAGACATATAATTATTTTTGAAATCATTTTTATGGTTTCGTTATGATACGGTTTAATAAATATTAGATTTGGATATTATATAAATACCCTTTATATATACGTATGTTGTTAAATTTTTGAATTTAAGCTATGTATAAATCGGTTAAACAAAAATAAATAAGTTGAATAGTGTAGTTTTAATGATTTAAATCAACTAAGATTGGATGATAATTTGGAATTTATTTGTATTCAACTTATTTAAAAATTTCACTCCATAAGTTGATGTAAAACTTATTAAAGCTTGGAAATTTAATGGTGTGATATTTATAACTAGATTTTTATTCAAGATAAATTAGAAGAATATTTCTAGCATAAATAAATTGAAGAAAATATTTAAGTTGTTAGATATTGGAATTTTATTTTAAATGATTTTTGATCTATTATGAAAACATTTCAAAAGTAATTAATAGGGTAATGAATTGGGGAATATAAATTTCCAACCTTAAGTTTTGAAATTGTTAAATATTCAAAGTTAGAAATATATTGAAATTGAAGTGGTATTTAACTGAAAGTGAATTTAAAACTTATGGATTTAGACCAAATTTTAAATGAATAAAATTGTAAAGTCGCGGAAATTATTTTATTTTATAAAAAAAAATTAAAATCAAACTATTCTATTCTATATACTGTTTGAATATCCAAACCATTCAGGTTTTAGAAGTTATGGTTTTAAAGCTATGAATTTCGAAGTATTATGTTTTGAAAGTTATAATTCAAATGTTTAGTTTCCAGATATTTTGAATTTTAAAGTAGTATGATTTTGGAAAAGAAATATATTTGGAATAAAAATGATATTTTTGATTCGGGTTTTATAAAAATAATATCAAAATGAGTTGTTTTGGAAATGGAAATGATATCGTATTTATGGGTTTTGAAATGGATAATTATATTCTGGTTTTAAAGTATAAACTATTTTAAAAACCGTGGTGTTATAATAACATTTGGTTGTTGAAGAGACCGGGATCGGACGTTGTCATACTCTCTGCCAACTTCGAAAACTACTTTAACAACCGTGTACGCGGTGGAGATTCCAGAATGAAGTAGGTTAGTGGCGGTGTTTTCTGTAAGGTAAATACGTGGACCCAACTCTCGTGAGTTGGCATAAGGTGGCTAAAACAGGAGCGATTGACAGGCTAATAAGGTAGCACCTTTGATCGGACACTTCCCTTCGATACTATACTCTGACTTTGGATTGATACGGTGGCCACCTTCACTTTTGATTTCTTTGATTTGGGGGAGTCTGTCCGAGGTGGGCGGTAGCTGCGCGCTACGCGTTACCACCGACCCGGAAGCGTGATTGGTATATCTACCCTGGCATTGCCTAGTTGTGTCATGTCACCTGCCCTATCACGCCTTGTACGAGTTTCTATTTGTGTCATACCTAGGGAGTGTCTTCTCCTAGTCTCCCGATTAGGAGATATGCAGGCACTGTATAGACTATTGGCACTATTACGTGTTAAGGCGGAAAGTGTAAAGCCATAACGCTATTTTAAAGCAAGTTTATTTTACAATTAGACACTATTATAATAGCGTAATACACTACATAGTAAATAGTTTAACGGATCCTTAGGAGATGTAAATCCCGAGCATCTCTTGAGTTACTGCACTCATATTTATTTCTGTTAATTTAGCTCACATAAGATATTTTAGTTCTGACTTGAGTGTTTTGTCTTTTCAATTCGCTCGGGTCAGTCTGAGCGTTTCAGGGTCGAAGACTTTAGCTCTGGAGGATGAAGAAGAAGATTTCTATTATTGTTATATATTACATTCCACTACACTCATATTGTTCCGCTGCATTGTTATATGGTATGTGTAACTCTGATGTATGTTGTATAAGAAAAATCGAATATTGTAAACCGTTTTATGAACTGTATATTGATTATTATATTTTATCCTTCCGCTGTGAGATTCTGTTTTATTTTATTTCTTCTCTGTTTTTTTTATTTACCCTATAACAATCCGCCCTTCCGTATGGTTTAAATTGGCACGTGTGTCATTGAAGCGTGCGAAAAGGCGGATGTTACATCTTTGTTGGGTTTTCCATTACTTTTTTTCAAACAATTCTAAGCAATTATCCAAACTTAATCGTTGTCAATATAAATTTTGATATATTTCAATGTATCGAAATTATATGCTACATAACGCATATTCACATAACAAGAAACAAGACATGCTAATTATGAGCGTAGTGGAAAGGTTTATTTTGAGTGCATACTAACTTTGAGTAATTTCCAACTGAAACTATTTGTACTAAAATGAATAGATCGAAAAATGCATATTATTTTTATTATTTTTTTACCTCTGACCCATAAAAAACTGCTATAGAGCATCAAAAGGTTTAATTTCTGCCACTTTTACTTATGAAATCATATAAAAAAATTATTTATGCAAGACATAAATTACTATGTATGCATGATCATACATGTATATACAAACTAAGGAATGATTATGTGTGCATGCATGTTTCAAAATTTTAGTGCAAAAGAATCATTTGCAACACAAAAGCGAACAAGATATAAGAAATGCAATTAAAAAGATAAATTTATCTAAATTACCTCTATCACGTGGTCCTGTATTGGTGTCTATAACCTTTGATCCAGTGGGAGGAATTATAGATTTCTCATTTGACAAAATTCTCTCCTTTTTACCTTCAACCGGTGGAGGATTGATCATTTGGTTTTTTTGCTGTATCTTCTTTAAAGCTGCTCATTTGGCCTTTACGGATGATGCAGATTAAAAAATCTTTTAAGTTGTTCCCTTCTTCTATCACTGCATTCTCTATTAATAACTTTTTGTGTGGAATTTCATCAATAAACCGTACTTTTTTGGGATTTATTTTAGAGTCTTTAAAAGAATTAGATTTAAATAGAGTCACTATCCCAAAAAAATACATCGATAACTTGAATATGATATTCCCGTTGAAGCATTATTGGCATTATAATTTTATAATAACAAAGTAGTGGGATCAAACAAGAATTTTTATGCACATAAGAAAACAAAACTAACTACCAATGTGCCCAAACAAGGCAAAACAATCTAAAAAGGTAAGCATGTCAACACTGCTCGCAGTGATTCCACTCTATTAACATCACACCAAGCTTGTAAGCATGTGATGACATATATGATACAAAATATAGATAAATATGTTGAATGAGATGTTTGGACCCGAACCATATATCTTTACTCATGCAATAATGAGTATTTAGTAGGGTCACATCTACTGGTAATTAGGTTTTGCTAAACCAAGGTTAATTTAGTCTCAGTTTCTCCAAATTTTCGGTCTAAAACAATGCTTCTTTTTTACTTTATATTCGCTATGTTTGTCATTACTTTTTTTCAAATAGTTCTAAACATTATTCAAACTTCATCGTTGTTAATATACATTTGGACATATTTCAAAATATCAAAATTATATGCTGCATAACTTGCATTCACAAAATCAGAAAAAAGGCATGCAATCATGAGCTTAGTGGAAAGGTTTATTTTGAATGCATAACAACTTTTAATACTTATCAAATGAAACCGCTCACACTAAATGAACATATCTTTAAATACATATTATTTTTTTGAATTATTATCTGGTCATTTTGAACCATAAAAAAAATGCTACGGAGAATCAAAAATTTTAACCTCTACAAATTTTATTTATGAAATCGTATAAATAAATTACGTATAAAGGACATAGATCTATATGTGCATGCTTATAAATGTATATACAAACTAAGGAGTAATTATGCATGTATGCATCTAAATTTTAGTGCAAAAGAATAACTTGCAATGCAGAGATGAACAAGATATAAGAATTGTCGAGATCGCCCTTTGTGCGTACGTGTGGAACTTATTTAAGGATAAGCTTTGTAGTATTTTTTAACATGCCTTAGTAACAAATACAAATAAATACCGAGGTGAATAGACAACAAAAAATCAATATGTGGATCATATCTTTACCAATTATACTACGAATTGAAAAATAGAAAGCTATCCCTTTTTATGCCATTGGTTTTTTTGAGCGATAAATGTTGCAACTTTACATAATCACCTCAGAAGGGAAAAACACATAAACCATGTCAATAACTGTTGATACTGAATTGCATGCATCTAAGTTCAAATAAGGGTAGATAAATACCTTTGAAATTCTATACTATCGATTTAAAATTGTTTTGTCATAGTATGGACTTTTTCCCAAATGTAAATAACCTTTAAATGATACAACTTAATTAGTTAGTTATTGAACTGTTTACGGTTATATAAATGACAACTACAAAGAATGAACTACACTACCTAGCATAATATCATTATGTTCATTATCGATGGTTAACATATCTTTGCTTTCTTTTATATCCATTCATAATTTCTTTAACGACCTGCCTTTTTTGACGTTTTAAGCAGACAAACATGTCAGACTCAAACCATTAAATAAGGAAGATTGTTATGAGGTAAATAAGAAAAAGAGAAATAAATAAAACAAAAAAAAAATTTTCAGTGGAACGATACAACATAATAATCAAATAGAAGTTCATAAAGTTGTTTAAAATGAATTTGATTATACTAATACAATACAGAATCAGAGTTACGGACAATAAGAATCAATAAATAAATGCAGCAGAACAACATGATGAAGTGGAATAAAATAAATAGTACTAGTACAAATCTTCATCTTCGTCCTCCAGAAATAAGGTCTTCAAATCCTGTAATGCTCCGGCTGACTCTAGCGAATTGAAAAGACTAAACATTCGAGTCAGAACTGAAAGATCTTATGTAAGTTAAATCAATGGTAAATATGAGTGTGACGACGTCAGACATGTTTACGGGTTTGACATCTCCTATCAAGTGTTTGACAAGAGTGCAGCAACTTAAATGATGTTCGGGATTCACATCTCCTAAGGATCCGTTAAACTATCTACTATGTAGTACAATACGCTATTATAATATGTCTACAACAAAGTAAAAGTATTAAAAAAGCATTAAGGCGTTACCCATATCCCCATTAACACATTTTATATATTCCTATAGTCTATAGAGTACCGTAGGCCCCTCCGTAAACTGGAGGTTTACACAGAGGGCACCTCGTATGTATGGTACAAAACAAACTCGTAAAAACACACTAGGGCATGTGAGCACGACACTCGAAGCAATGCCAGGGTAGATATACCAATTAAATTCCCGGACTAGTGGTAGCGCAAAACAACTACCATCGCCCACCTCGAACACAATCCCATAATCAAAATCAAGGGATGACCACCAAATCAATCACAAAGTCAAAGTATAGCATCGAAGAAATATTCCTGATAGGAGGAATGACCTTACTTGGCCCGGTATAGCTCATATTTTAGTCACATCTAAGCAGACTCACGGGAGTGAGGGTCACGTCATCCTTATACAGGAATCGTTCGCCAAACCATCTTATTTCATTTTTGGAATCTCCACCACGTACACAGTTGTTAAAGTGGTTTCGGTATTGGCAGAGAGTATGACAATATCCGATCCCGGCCTCTTTAACAACCAAACACTTATTACACGCCGGATGGCTCTTTTACATTTCAAAAATCATTTTTCATAATTGATATCAAAATATCAAATTCAGTTCAAATCATTTTGCTTTCGATATTATATTCATTTTCAAAATCATATCACATATGAAATTATATCGTTTCCAAAATCAACAATTTTCCAAAATAGGAAAAGCCTTATTTAAAAATCATCATTGTGACAACCCGGAATTTTAGGCAACATCAACTTAATCCGTATTAATAATTTAATTGATTTGATAATTTTTCCTTATAATTTTAATTTAAATTGGTAAATTTGATCTTTTGATGGTTAATAAAAATTTAGTTTGGCAATATTGATCAATATCTTTCTAACAATTTAAAATTTGACAAGAATTATTTTCCAAAGCTAATAACATTATATTCTATTTATAATATACATATATTTGATATATATTGTGAATAGAAATATCTTTTGTTTTAAATAAAAGATGAATTTTCATATTGTAATATATATATGTTATAATTTGGAATTTTTTTTGAAATTTAATATAATCTATTTATAGTTTATATATGAATGAATTGTAATTTAAAGCCTTGTTTTAAAATTTATGTTTTCAAGGGTATATTTAAGATGTATTAAATTGTTTTAAAAATATAAGATAACTATTTTTTTTAAATATGATAGTTTAAGAATAATTTAATCAAAGTTATGTTTTCTTTTCTTTTAAAATGCTTAAATTTAAAATGGTTATAAAATGTATATATAAAGTTATTAATAAACTTTCTTTTAAAAATTATCTCTTAAACAATAAATATAAATGTTTTAAATTTTAAAATTATATATATCATACATTTATTTGTTTTACAAACATAAGCTATGTACAAAACAAATGTTTATAAAATATCTTTAACAGTTATATATTTATCTAAATTCAAAAGCTTATTTATATAAAAACATTTTATATACACATAAATATTGTTCGTAAATACCTTTATAACTTAAATAATTTAAATAAAGAAAGTTAACACTTGTTAATCAAAGATGAAACATTTTAACACGTGTAAAAAGATTATGTACTATAGTGACATTTTTTCAATTTAATCAACAAGTGGCAACATGCTCATTTAAATTTTTAATAAATGTTTTTAGAAGAAAACTTGTTTTTACAAACATTTTTATTTCTTTGTTTTCACTTCTTAACTAAAATTAATGGCAACCAGAAAATTTCTTTTAGCCTGAAACTTGAATTCAAAGAGCAATTGCTTGCTGGAATATGAGACTTAAAATCTGCAAAGCTGCAATTCAAATCTGAAACTTCAACCTGCTTTTCAAATGGGATGAAGTCAAGAGCAACAACAAGTTTTAAAAGCATCAATTGTAAGCATGCAAGAACTCAATTTCAACAGCAAAGCAGAAACATTTTTCAAATTTATGTTCAGGCCTGGAAGTTAAAATATGCTCTGCATGTTAAATATGTGAGTAAACCTCTTAAAAACACTTTTAATTCATATCGTAGTTGGATTTAATCTTTTTATGTGTTGAATTTGGCTTGTTAATGAGTATTTGAACTGTCACGTGTGTATGTTGTAGATAAGAAATGCCTGAAGATAGGAAACCTATTATGTTCATCTCTGTTCATTTTACAAAAACTATTTCCTTAAGGAAATTTCAAAAGAACAATAAAAAAATCTTTTAATCCAAACTATATTAGATCTTGATATATGAATAGAAGTTGTTTGTTATTGTTTGATAGTAATTTTAAAATTAGTTCCATAATTTTTAAAGCAACCAATAATTATAAATAAGGAATTTACAGTAAAACTAGGATTTTTGTAAAATAAATCAACCACCTTAAAATTGTAAATTGAATTACATGCATGTAATCATGATAATAAATCATGAATTTGGATATGTAATTTGTAATTTTTAATTGGGTATTTATTTTGAATTTTGGGTTTGAACGTTTTTGGAGTTTTTCGTGATTGCCATTGATCAGCGTGACGATTTGAGCTATAATCTTGGTCGAAGCTAGTTTGTGTGATGAGGATGAGCGGAAAAATGTCCAAGAATTTTTCCAATGGCCGAGGAGTTTGGAATTGATCGAACTAGGGTTTTATTATGGTTTTTGCCCGGCCGAACAGTCGTGACTTTTGCGACTTGGATGGAGGATCGAAGGTGTTTGAATATGGGCGAAAATGGAGCTCATGACGTGGCGTTTCGATGGAGAGGTCGGCGAGGATCATTGTTGCCGTGATGGTCGGCGTTGGGTTTGGATTTGTGTTCATGTTAGCTGCATTTTTTCGTGAGAATGTTCGAATTTTGATTCGAGTTTGTTTTGGTGGATCTGGGTTCGTATTAGTGCTCGCTCGCATTCAAGTGACTGTCGACGATGGGCGCGACGAACTACGACGGCCGAAGACACTTAGGTAGGTGCACCGTGCACATTTTTGTGCACTAGGTATTTGAGTTGGGGAAGAAAGGTTTTTACCCAGTGTTGCTCTCGTGTTTTTCGTGTGGTGACTCGAAGTGTGGGTGCTGGGTTTAGTCTCGAAGCAAGCACGGGGTATGTGGGTGTTTGTCTCGGGTATTTGGGATGTTTGCTTTTTGGTAAATACTGTATCATGTTATAAAGTTTACAGATTTAAACTTGTGTTTGAAATAATGAAATTAAGCTTTAAAATTTTAAAGCAAGTTTTATAAAAGGAACAAAAACTAAGTTAAACTTGTTGTTTAAAAAAATGTAAATCAAACTTTAAAAATATTAATTGAACTTATTTTAAATTTAAATTGTTAAGAAGTTTGTATTTGAAAATATTTATCTAAGTAGATTTTGAATTTCAACTTAAAGAAGTGTTTTGAATCTTAATTTAAAAGAAGTGTTTAAATTTTAAGTATTAAATCCAAGTTTAAGTAATGTTTTAATAACAAAGTTTTCAAATTTTATTTAAAATGAATAAGTTTATCTTAGATAATTTAAAGTGTTTTAAGTTTTAAATTTGATTTTTAAATGCCTTATTTTCAAATAAGGATATTGTTATGATTTGGAAACCAAATTGAATAATTTGTTTTTATGTTATTAAAATTTGATCAATTTCAAATAATTTATTTATGAAGATAAATAATGTTAAATTATTTTGATATGAATTTGAGAGTACCTAATAAATATGATTTGTAAATAAGTAAAGGTTTAACTAAGAATATTGTTTTCTTAGTTAATTAAGGATTTTGAAATATAAGAAGTTAGTTAATTAATTATTTAATTAATTTTAAATAATTAGTTAATTGTTTATTTATTTTTAAAAATCACTTAATTATGAATTAATTAAGTGTAATTACTAAATGAAGTAATTAATGGTTAATTATTAAATGTAACTAAGAATGGTAATTACTTATGGAAGTAATTAGTGAAAATTACTCATGGGAGTAATTAATTGAAAGTGATTAATGGATAATCACTTGATGTTATTAATTAAGTATTAATTAATATAATTGTTTTGAAATTAATTAATTATGGAGTAATTAATTAATTTATGAATTAAGGATTATTAATAATGGAATTAATTACTTGTTAAGTAATTAATTAAGAGAATAATCATCTAATGAAAATAATTAGAAGATAATTACTTATGTAAGTAATTAAGAGTTAATTACTTAATTATTTTAGTTAATTAATTAATATGATTAGATAATTAATGTATGAGATTAATTTAAGATTAATTACTAAGTGTGATTAATTAAAATGTAATTAATTAATAAAGTAATTAATTAAGGATTTATTTATTAATTTAATTGATTAATAATTACTTAGTGTAGTAATTAAAGGTTAATTAATTAGATTATTAATCAAAGGGTTAATATAATTAAGTAAGAAGTTAATTAATTAAGATAAGTAATTACAAGCTGTTAATTATTGTTTGTAATTAATGAGATGATTAATTACAAGTTAATTATTTAATTTATTAAAATAATTATCAATTAATAAGGATCATTAATGAATTAATCGAGATTGATTAATAAAACTGATTAATTTAAAATGTGATTAATTAATAGTAAATTAATCAAAGATTAATGTAATTAGTCATAATTAATTAATTAATGGAATTAAATGAAGGATCATTAATTATTGAAATTAATGATAGTAATTAAAGGATAATTACTGTGTATGGTTAAGGCTAATTACTTGAATATAATTAAAGGATAATTAATTAAGGAAGATTAATTAAAGAAGATCATTAAGAGATAATTTATTTATTTATTTGGAATAAATAAATGAAGAAGGATTTAAGGTTAATCCAATTGATTTACAGTTAATCAATTCTACTTATGGATGATTGATTGATATTGGGTGATTAATATTGAATGACTGATATAGGATGTTGAATGATATTGGATGATTTGGATATCTATTATATGTGATATGCTGCTTTGTGAGATGAATGTTTGATATGAATTATCTATTGTGACAATGTGATTCATCTATCTGTTATATCACCCTGAATATAAGTTAAATGTTTAAACCCTTAAACAACTTGGACATTAAAATGGCATTTGGTTTCGGTGAGACCGGGATCGGCTTTCCATATTTGGGATACGAAAACCACATCGATTCTAATTAAACGTTAGGTTGTGAATCCAAGTGAAGCTTAGTGAAGACTCGAGGTGTAAGAACTATTCGTCGGTATAACTCTGAGGGTGATTCCGTGATGAATTTGATGGATATAGTACTTGTAGGTTCGAGATGGTGATTTAGAGTGCAAGGGCCATGGTCGTTGACTCTTACGGTGATTCCAAAATGAGTGCAACGAGATAGTGCCTTCGGTTTTGTTCGAAACTGGAACGAACTTGTATGGATTGAATGCTTTCAGAAAATCGTCAGGTGGACGATGAGCATTCTAAGATAGATGTGTTCTATAAAGGTAATCGCAGCCTGAAGCCTCATCAACCGGGAATGGCTAAAACAGGGGTGGTGCAGCAAGGCTAGGTGGGCAGCACCCATTTCAGGGTAAGGTCATTCCTGTCTAGATGTCCCTTTATTTCGGCTTTCTGGGTGGTTAGTCGTGCCAACCACGGGGTGATCTTACTCGGGACTATTCAGTAAGGAATGGTTCCGGCTATGTGATGCAGGGGATTGGACGTAATCCTCGGTAGTGTGATCTAGGCCACGTACTGTGACCGGGGGTACCCCGGTAGCCCTGCCATTGATGGAAACCCATTCTTCCTACGAGACCACGGTTTTGTTTGTATTACCCACTTTTGTGGCTAGTAGCTGGAATTTAATGAATATAACAATTTCAGCTATTTCTTATTTACTTGAAAACCCTAGACACTATTATAATATCACTGGATTTCCTATCAAATGTTTTGGTTAGCGTAAGGTAAAAAAATTTCCATGTGTATGTGTGAGAAGTCTTACGTGATGCCTTTTCTTTTCGAAGGATTTTCTAAAGTTAAACAATTTTAACCCGTTTACCCATACCAGACCCCTGTCTGACCAGAGTGTTTATTTTCTGTTTTATTAAACTCTTGGGTACTAATGTTATGTGTGAGTAGTCGGGTGATTCAGGTTTTCTTGATGAATTCTGGAGGAGATATGCAGCAGGAGGCTTCCACATGTAGATATATTATGGTTCCGCTGTGTTTTGTGTGATATCTGTATCTTGAGTTGTATAGTTAGACTGATATTTATAATTGTCTAATATGTGTCGTATAAGTTGTGTACTCTGATGTAATATGATACTATGTAATATTTTATGTGATATATTATATTTCATTCGTTTTGCTGTGAGTATTTGATGTTGTTGTGTTTCTTCTTTCTCTTTCTTTTCTTCTTCTATCCCTTTTTTCTTAATTAGTGATGCGACTTTCTGGTGTCAGAAGTCGGGTTGGTACAGGTGGTATTAGAGCATTAGGTTGAGTGAATACCTAGGCTCTGGAGTGGTGTCTTTCTTAAGAGAGCGTACTTGTAATTATACACACACACACACACACACACACACACACCTGATCTGTTGGGTTATCTATTCGGATTTTCCAACATAAGTTTTAGAGGTAGATGGAGCAGTGGTGTGTGTGTAACACGACTACCACTAATGGAAGAGGTCCATGTGTTTGAGGTTGGAAGTATTTGTCGAGACAGTAGACCTAATACCGTCTCGTGTGAGGTTTCTAGTCTGGAGTAAGAATTTCTCTGATATCCGAAGGAAATCTTTTAAAGATTTGGAGTTTATCTTTAAAGTGTAAGTTTGGACCTTTCAGAAGTGTAGAATTAAGTGATGATATCTTGATAACTGCGTGATGAGATGCAGTATCGGTGTATTATTTCCGAAGATGTTTTCTCTTGAAGCAGTTTAGAAGTAGTTGAGGAGCAGTTTTTACCTGCCACAGGGAAGAGTCGTCCGTGTAGAAGTTATCTGGATCTTTAACTGGAGATTAGTTGCTCTGGAATATGAGACTAAGGTCTATGAGTTGCTTCGCTTCGGCATGTCTCATTAGTCATTCCTTAAGGAGAGCGAGTTGTTGATGCTTTGTTTGGAGCTTGAATCTCTTGAGAGGTTGTCTGCCATCTCAAAGGTCTTTTGTGTGGTTTGTTGATCATTTTGGTTTTCGAGAAGCCTTTAGATTAGAAGTCTTTGGTTAGCTGCGGTAGCAGTGCAACTCGAAGTGTTCGGTGTCCTGACGAGAAGGTCTTTTAGCTTCGCAGTATCATTGAGGTAGAGTATGGAAGCAGCAGTGTGCCCGTTTCTCCGATGGTTTAGGAATTTTTATGGTTTCTTCTTTCAGAAGTCTGGGTAGATGGTGAAAGATTTCTTGAAGAGTTAACCTTGTTTGGAGAAGCTTAAAGCTGTTCTAATTGGTAAAGAGAGGACGGTTTCTTTGGAATCCGAACTAGATTTGATCGCAAAAGTGAGTTGCAATTAGTTTGGGAATTTGTCTTGAGCAATCTTTTGTTTGAGACTGAGGGTTCTCATGTAGAAGTAGGAGCTACTGATATAATCAGAAGTTTTTCTGCGTCTGGAGTTGAGTTCCATATTGTTTTGGTTCAAGAAGTGATTTTGGTAGTTAGCCTAGTAGTAGGATGGTTCTTTGAGAAGGAAGAGTTGGTGTAGTAGCTCAGAATTTTTTTTGGATTTTGGATTGGGCAGATCTAGTTTTTGAATTGGATTTCTGTTATAAGGTAGTGTGACCGAGTCAGATGAGTCACTAAGATTTTATGGATTTGATGAAAAAAGTTTCTGGATATATTGGATAAGTTTGTACTCGTGTTCATCAACGGTATTCTCATCTATTTTCAGGATCAGAGTTGTGCAGCGGAAGCGAGGTAGCAGCTGTGCGAGGAACGAAGCAAGTTCAGTTTGTTATTGCTTGAGAGGTAGAGCTTATGTTCTGGATTTCGACGGAGCTTGGAAGACTTTTCTATTGGATAGGATCCAGAAACTGGTTTGTTTTGGTCCAGTTGTTTATGGAAGCATCATCATAGGTTGAGCAGATCAAGAAGAGGATTGGCAGCCCAGGATTGTCTGTTGAGTTATGCTGATATGAGATATGGAGTTTGGAATTCGAAGTTGGAGACTTCATTGTTGTTAAGATTTCTCTGGTTAAGAGAGTAGTAATTGGATAAGACTGGATGGTTAGCTCTGAGGTATTTGGGGATTTCTTATCTGTATTTTTGATAGGATAAGATTGAATTGCCTGTTTGGATAGCTGGAATTCATTGTATTTCACGTATCTCTGAGGGAGTACGTGTATGATTCATTGTTGGTTGTTGAATCTGTAGTTCAGTTAGTTTTGGATGTTGAGCTAGACTTGGGGATAGTCTGATGTTCTGTTCAGATTGATGGATCTAGAGGTGAGAGGAGCTCTGGATTTTTGTGTTGCAGTTTGTTTAGCATCTGTAGAGCGAGTCTCCCGGTGATTTATCTTTGGGAAACCCTAGATAGAGTTAGGAGATTTATTCTGATCTGTATCAGGATAATTAATTAGGTATGTTTGTTTGTTTGATTGCTATGGTTGTTAGTAATTGGATGATAGGCATGCTTTCCTGTTTGAAATTGAAATCTTTGCTGGGTTATTAAATTAGCTTTGCTTTTTAATTTCGGGGACGAAATTCTTTTAAGGGTGGAGGAATGTGACGACCCAGAATTTTAGGCAATATCAATTTAATAATCCGTATTAATAATTCAATAGATTTGATAATTTTTCTTTATAATTTTAATTTAAATTGGTAAATTTAAACTTTTGAAGGTTATTAAAAATTTAATTTGGCAATATTGATCAATATCTTTCTAACAATTTAAAATTTGATAAGAATTATTTTTCAAAGCTTGTAAAATTTTATTCTATTTATGATATATATATTTGATATGTGTTGTGAATAGAAATATCTTTTGTTTTATATAAAAGATGAATTTTCATATTGTAATATATATATGTTACAATTTGGAATTTGTTTTGAAATTTAATATAATCTATTTCTAATTTATATATGAATGAATTGTAATTTAAAGCTTTGTTTTAAAATTTATATTTTCAAAGGTAAATTTAAGATGTATTCAATTGTTTTAAAAATATAAGATAATTATTTATTTTTAAATATGATAGTTTAAAAAGAATTTAATCAAAGTTATGTTTACTTTTCTTTTAAAATGCTTAAATTTAAAATGGTTATAAAATGTATATATAAAGTTATTAATAAGCTTTCTTTTAAAAGTTATCTCTTAAACAATAAGTATAAATGTTTTAAATTTTAAAAATACATATATCATACATTTATTTGTTTTAAAAACATAAGCTATGTATAAAACAAATGTTTATAAAATATCTTTAACACTTCTATATTTATCTAAATTCAAAAGCTTATTTATATAAAAGCATTTTATATACACATAAATATACTTTATAAATACCTTTATAACTTAAATAATTTAAATAAAGAAAGTTAACACTTGTTAATCAGAGATGACACATTTTAACACATGTAAGAAGATTATGTACTATAGTGACATTTGTTCAATTTAATCAACAAGTGGCAACATGCTCATTTTAATTTTTAATAAATGTTTTTAGAAGAAAACTTGTTTTTACAAATATTTTTATTTCTTTGTTTTCACTTCTTAACTAAAATTAATGGCAACCAGAAAATTTCTTTTAACCTAAAACTTGAATTCAAAGAGCAATTGCTTGTTGGAATATGAGATTTAAAATCGGCAAAGCTGCAATTCAAATCTGAAACTTCAACCTGCAACATCAATTTCAACCTGCTTTTCAAATGGGATGAAGATCAAGAGCAACAAAAAGTTTTAAAAGCATCAATTATAAGCATGCAAGAACTCAATTTCAACAGAAAAGCAAAAACATTTTTCAAATTTATGTTCGGGCCAGGAAGTTAAAATCTGCTCTGCATATTAAATATGTGATTAAACCTCTTAAAAAGAGTTTTAATTCATATTGTAGTTGGATTTATTCTTTTTATGTGTTGAATTTGGCTTGTTAATGAATATTTGAATTGTCATGTGTGTATGTTGTAGATAAGAAATGCATAAAGATAGGAAACCTATTATGTTCATCTCTGTTCATTTCAAAAAACTGTTTCCTTAAGGAAATTTCAAAAGCAAAATAAAAAAATCTTTTAATCCAAACTATATTAGATCTTGATATATGAATAGAAGTTGTTTGTTATTGTTTGATAGTAATTTTAAAATTAGTTTCATAATTTTTAAAGCTACCAATAATAATAAATAAGGAAGTTAAAGTAAAACTAGGATTTTTGGGTTTAAACGTTTTTGAGTGATTGCTGTTGATCGGCGTGACGAATTGAGCTAGAATCTTGGTCGAAGCTAGTTTGTGTGATGAGGATGAGGGGAAAAATGTCCAAGAATTTTTCCAATGGCTGAGGAGTTTGGAATTGATTGAACTAGGGTTTTATTATGGTTTTTTCTCGATTCAACAGTCGTGACTTTTGCGACTTGGAGGAAGGATCGAAGGTGTTCGCATATGGGGGAAAATGGTACTCATGACGTGGCGTTTCGATGGAGAGGTCGGCTGTAACGACCCGTAAATTTCGTTAATTAGATTTGTCATATTTATAAGATTTTGGAATTAAATTATAATGGAATATAATTGTTATAATTGGTAACGAAGTAAATGTAATAAAACCTATGAAGTATTACATTGGTTGTAATTGACTAAATTTTAAAGATTGAATTTAATAAACCCTATTTATTTGGAACCTTGTTTATTTATATGCAAAAGTATAATAAATTAGTTATTGCAAGAGATTAAAATTTTAATAGAATTCTAAATAATGAGAAGTGGAAAGGATTATACAGGTGTATAATTTAATACGAGAAAGGAAAGTATTTAATTGATTTTGTAATAAAAACATTGAAACGGAAATTGGAATAAATTATGAAATTATGTCAATGCGAGTAATAATCTATAGACTTGGATGAACATTTCCATTTGATAAATTTTTCTAAATGATAAGGCTTAGTATATAATTAGGGTAATTGGTATTTAATGAAATTAAGTGTTGGTATATTGCGTAGATAAGGATTTAGATGAAGTGGGTTAACTTATGAAATAAAATTTAAGGATAGCAACTATTATAAATTACCTAATAAAATTGGTCAATTAATTTATTGTAAATAAAGTTCATTCAAAATAGGTGATTATAATGTTGTTATTAATAATAAACGTTACTTAAACGATTTTTATTATAGTAACGGAAGTGTAAAGGTAAATTGATAAAAGCATAAATTTAGTTAAGTAGTAATTTGTGGTTTGGGAATAATAATGCATTTGTGTGATTCAAGATAAACGGTAACAAATATTTTAGGGTACCTATTTATCTAGCCTGTTAATTTAATATGAGAAATTGCGATAAAACTAAATCTAATCATTGGTTAGTTAATGTGATTTTGTTAATAATGGAAATTATATGAAACATGCGTTTAAGGGCGTGAAACCAAGTGAACCAATTTATTTAGAATAGTTAATCATAATTAAAGGATATAATTTGATAAGTTATAATGAATGGAATTCAAATAATATAACAATAGAAATGTGAAAATTTGGGAATAGATCCAAAGTTGCAAATAAGCTGTTCAAAATACATAATAAGTGCAATTTGAATGAATCAATGTGAGTATAGATTTTAGCAATTATTGGGAATCATATCTATGAAATGATAACGAGAACACAAGGTAATAAATGCCAATTAAGGGTAATAACTAATAAACTTAATGAAATTCCAATTTTATATAAAATAATTTAAAAGTCAAGTTTGGCTATAATTTGAACATAAGTAAATTGAATTTGTAATATGAAAATATATGCCAAAATTGGTTTTGTAATAAAAGTTTTTGTATGTGACAAAAAGGTAACGGCAATGTTTATGGTAGGTTGCCTATTCATTTATTTAGATTGTTAGTTGGAATTGGAAATAAGTTTGTAATAAATGTAAATGAATGATACATTTATGTGAAATATAACCAATTTAAATTTTATTTATAATATAGCAAAGGGTGGATTTAAGAAGTGAAATTGTAGAATTTGAAGCTAATTAATAATGGGCATAGTAAAGATGGCAATCCAATCAAATACTTAGGAATCAAAGTTGTTTGGAAGGTAGTCTAATTTATAAATAAATGGTAAGTAATTAGGATTTAATTAATTCTATATTAATTGAAACTGATTGTAGATTTAGTGTAGTAATGTTAAAGCTAACGTTTTGTTAATATAGATTTAAGTATAGAAAGCAATATTTATTAAATTAATTTAAGTATTACAAAATAAATGAAATTTAACATTTAAATATTACGTTAATAGAGATTTAACTGAAATTCGAGAATATTAGATTAATAGTTTTGAACCCAACATTTGAATCCATCTACTTAAATTTTTTAAATGGAATAATCATTGACTATTTAAATTAATAGAAATTTTGGGAGCTTAATTTATAATTTTGAATATAATGAAATAAAAGATTTGACACTACAACTGATAGATTTATCAAATCTAAATTGACATAAAGACTTATTTAAAAAAATTGTAAATGTTGATAAATATAAATGTGATAAAATTTACAAATTTTAGAATTGGAATTTAAAATTTGATTTATTCAACAAATTGTAAATTTATTTAATTAATGGAAAAATAGCCATTTTGGCCACTGACTCGGATTTTGACGAAACAAGTTTCATCGGATCTGTAACGGTAAATTATAATAGTGTTTCAAGTTTCGAAGCGATCGGACTTGTCGTTTGATCGTACGGACTCGAAACGCCTTGAAATTTATGCAATTGAAATCAATTGAAATCGATTTGAAAATATTGATTTCAGCATAACTTCTTCATACGACATAATTTGAACCTGAAACCTTTTCCATTGCGTTTAAAATATTTTGAAACAAATATTTTGATATATAGGTTGACCCAATTTCGTTCCGGAGTAGAATCGGGCTTTTCGGGCCATTTAGCGTTCAGCGCGTATACCAATCTGATCCATCTATTGTTTTTCAGCCTTGTCTATATATAACTCGTTATAATCCCTAGACACTCCTTATTTTCATTTGTCTATACGTACATCTCCTTCGCAACTCCTCATTCCAATGGCAGAAGAAAAAAAACCTAATTCCCAAATTCCAAAAATTAGTTTCAATTTAAAAAAAAATCAGATCTGCAGCCACTTCGACTCACGCTTCGAGTTTCAGAGGAAAAAACGCTGTATCTACTTCGGGTCAGGAAGAAAATGACTCGGGTCGCTCCGTGTCGTTTTGGCAAAAACTCCAAACAATCACCGAGGATTTGAGGCGGCGCACCGAAGTCGAACACCAAGTCGACACAGGACAAGAATTTTTCAATTTTCAAATTTTCATAAGTTTTGCGTACGAGCTCGGATTCACGCGCGGTTTTTTTTGCTGGGATTGTATCGAAATTCCGGACGCTTTGACACTAGTTTGGACAGATTTGGAGACCATCAAATTTTTGGGTTTAAAACAGATTTTAATTCGATTTAAACTCAAAAGGTGAGTGTTTTAACACACTCACAAGTTCTAAAATTTCTTATGTTTGCTAAATTGATTTTAGATATGAGTAGAAATTTATTTATGACTGTTTGGCATGTTTTATTCGTTATCTCTGTTAAATCGCATCTATTTAATTTAACAGTTAATTAATTTTATTATTGCATATAAATTTGACAGTTAAAATTGATTTATTTGCATAAAACTGCTAGTTAAACAGTTATTAGATTTATTTTTAATATAAACTGTTAGTAAATAACTGTCATTTATTTCCTGTTATATTGCATATGATATATATTGATGTTTGTTTAAATTGACGATGATTGAAATAAATTATTGATGATTGAAATAAATTGGTTGATTATTGATATTGGGTGAATGGATGATGTGTTCTATCTTATATAAACTGCAAGTTATCATGCATTTTCATTTCATTCGGGATTGCGGTTTGAAATGATATACAACCGCATTTTTATTTTCAAATTGCGGATTGAAATGATAAATATCCGTATCACTTGACCATAGGATAGAAAGTTATATACAGGCACCGCGGTATATATATAAAATTATTTTTGAAAAGATTTTTATGGTTTGGATATGATACGGTTCAATAAATATTAAATTTGGATATGATATAATTTTTTATATATACATACATAGTTAAATCGTTGAATTTAAACTATGTATACATCTGTTAAATAAAATGAATAAGTTGAAAAATGTCATTTGATAATTTATATTATACGATTTAGTATGAGTTTAAGTTCATGTGTGTGTATATATATATATATATATAGAGAGTTATAAATGATTGAAATAAATTAAGATTGAAAGATAAATTGGGGATTTAATTGGAATTGAGCTTATTTGGAAATCTAACTCCATAAGTCGATGTAAGCTTATTAAAATTGGAAATTTTAAAGGCATGATATTTATAACTGGATTTAATGAATAATGCTAGTATAAATAAACAAAAGGAAATTTTAGTGTTAGTAAATTTAGTTTATCTTAAATGGTTATGGATTTATCATATAAACCTTTCAAATTGATTTGAAATTTTCAACCTTAGTTTTGAAAATCATTAAATTCTCGAAGTTTTGAAAATATTGAAATCGAAGTGTTTTATTCAAACTGAAAGTGAATCTAAAAGTTATGGGTTTAGACTGAATTTAAAGTGAATAAAAATTGTGAAGGTGTGGAAATTATTTACTTTAAAGAAATTTTAAATTCAACTGTTTTATTCTATATTGTTGAATATCCAAACCATTTTAGATTTTGAAAGTTATGGTTTTAAAACTATGTATTACGGAGTATCATGTTGAAAGTTAAAATTGAAATATTTGGTTTCGAGGTATTATAAATTTTAAAAGCGGCATGATTTTTGGAAAAGAATATATTTGGAAATAAATGATATCATATTTATTTGGGTTTTAAAAGGAAATGATATAGTATTTATGGGTTTTGAAATGGATAATTATATTCTGGTTTTAAAAATATAATTATTTTTAAATGACTGCTGTGTTATAATAACGTTTGTATGTTGAAGAGACCGGGATCGGAAGTTGTCATACTCTCTGCCAACTCCGAAAACCACTTTAACAACCGTGTTTGCGGTGGAGATTCCAGAATGAAGTAGGTTGGTGGCGGCATTTCCTGTAAGGTAAATACGTAGACCCAACTCCCGTGAGTTGGCATAAGGTGGCTAAAACAGGAGCGATCGACGGGTTAATAAGGTAGCACCTTTGATCGAACACATCCCTTCGATATTATACTTTGACTCTTGGATTGATTCGGTGGCCACTTTTGATTTCTTTGATTTGGGGGTGTGGCTCGAGGTGGGCGATAGCTGCGGCTATGCGTTACCACCGACCTGGAAGCATAATTGGTTTATCTACCCTGGCATTGCCTAGTTGTGCAGTGTCACCTACCCTAGCGCGCCTTATACGATTTTGGTTTTGTAACATACCTATGAAGTGCCCTCTGACGACGCCCAGTACGGGGGAGATTACGGTACTGTATAGACTATGGGAATATATAAATGTGTTAAGGTGGAAAATGTAAATCCTTAACGCTATTTAAAAGTAAGTTTATTTTACAAATAGACACTATTATAATAGGCAATATACTACATAGTAAATAGTTTAACGGATCCTTTGGAGATGTGAATTTCGAGGATCTCTTGAGTTACTGCACTCATATTTATTTCTGTTAACTTAACTTACATAAGATCTTTTAGTTCTGACTCGAGTGTTTTGTCTTTTCAATTCGCTCGGGTCAGTCCGAGCGTTTCAGGATTTGAAGTTTTAGCTCTGGAGGATGAAGATGAAGATTTGTATTACTATTATCTACTATTATTCCACTACACAATTTAATTCCTCTGCATTGAGATTTATTGGTATGTGAACTCTGATATTTATTGTATAAAGAAGAATCAAATGTTTTGTAAACAGTTTCATGAACTGTATATTTATTATTATATTTTATCCTTCCGCTCTGAGATTCTGTTTAGTTTTTCTTTCTTTCTTCTCTATTTTCTTATTTACCCAATAACAATCCTCCCTTCCGTATGGTTTGGATTGGCACGTGTGTCTGTTTAAATCGTGGAAAAAGGCAGGACGTTACATCTGGTATCAGAGCTTTGGTTTAGCGATAAACCTTAGTTTTGTGGGGTTTGACTCTTTATTAATAGGGTAGTAATACCCTATGGGAGTCGCTGAGAGTATATATATGAGAGAGCGTATTTGTTAGTGTTATAAAAAGGTTTTTATATTGTATTAATCTGTTCCGTTTTGTATTTATAAATTCTGGTTGGTGCATGGGACGCTGTGACGTCAATAGGTATTTCTAAACACTTAATAGGACAGACCGACATAATATTTCTTTTATATAGGTGAATGAAATAATTTTGCCTATTATATTTTCTATATATAAAATAAAAAAATTCAAAAGATATCTATATTTGGCTGCAATAGATTGGTTGTTAGGTAATAAAGATTGAAAAAAATAAAATAAATAAAAAGTGGAAATTTAGAACTTATCATCCGGGGTTTTGAAATTTCTTTCGAATAAATTTTAGAATATAGTAATATTATTATAAGTATTTTCTGATATAAATATTTGATATAATTTGAAAAAAAATATTTTAAAGAGGATTTTGGAGAAAATAGATTTCTTACTTTCCTCTCTGTCGCTGGAAAATAATTTCGGTGATGGCGGCCGCATCATCGACTTTCATTTTCGAGTTTCGAAGGGGAAAGGCCACTGTGGTAGTTCTACTGCAGATTCATTTTTGAATATATATTAATTTTGAATTTTTTAAATATAATTAGAGATATATAAGCTGTAAGAATATATTTATCTATTGTATTAAAATAAATTTAAAATTTAACCCGGTATTAAATTCTTAAATTTCCATTAATTAATTTGTTTCGAATTACTGTAGTGAAATGAAAAGTAAGTAATTAATAATTGAAACCTCTCAGTTAGGTAAGAGATTTAATGCTAAGTTATAAAGGAAATAAAAAGGAAGTTAAAATTGTAACTTATAAGAAAAAGGTAAAGATTTATTGAACAATCAATGAATTAAAAGAATTGAGATAAAACTTGTATAAGTTAATCTGCATTTTCTTTAACATATATAACTTACCAAATATGTAAAGTTGAAATGTTTAATAAGAAATGTAATGAAAATTGTACAAGTAATAGTAGTAATGAAGTATTCAATGAATTTGCTATTAAATGAGAATTTAATATTATAAACTTAAGTTATAATTGGAATTTTACTATAAGTGCATATAATTAAAGGTAAGTGGTTCAAATAGATGATTATTAACTTAAGTAAATAAATGGAAATGCTAAGAAATAAATGGGACATGAATACTATTGACAAACAAATGAAAATAAATGAGGTCATGCAATAAATGAATAATTATAATGAAATAAAAAGAACTGGCATGACCTGAGTTAATGGGAATGAATAATTGTAAGTAATAAGTGAAATTAAATGAAACAAACATTGAATGAGTAAGTGAAATTAAAAGTTTGTTAGAAATAAATGTAAATTATAAAAGGAAAATTTATGTGGTATGAATAAAAAGAGAAATTTAACAACAAATGTATGAATGAAATTAATAAGGATAAACAAAATTTGTTGTTCAAATTGGTTGTTGTTTGGTTATGGTTGTTTGGGTAAGATACTTTAAAAATTGGGTTTGGGAGAATGAATAATCTATTTAGTTTTATCTAAGACTGTTGAGTAAATGATGAGCTAGTAGTTTATTCTTCATTCCGTAAAAATTAAAAGTTTTGAACCCGCCAACTATTTGTTTGGTTGGTTGAATGGTTGCTTTGTATTTGTTGTGTATGCTGGTGTTAAAATTTATGGTTGTTGTATTGATTTGTTGTTAGTGATTGAAACCACTTAAATATTTCACTTTATATAATTTGTTAACCCTTTACATTTTATAAGTGAAACGCAGGTTTTGGAAGCAATTGCTACTGCTTTTGGTTTCATAAAATAAGCGTAACTTGCCCGACAAATAGGTACGTTTCGGATTACGGTTTATAGCGCTATTTTATATATTTTCTTGGGTTGGGATATAATATTTTGGATAATGTATGTTACATAATTGTTATATTTTGATATTATATTTTCTCCCGAGCCTCTCCATACAAAGGAGACTCTGCCAAAATTTTCCGTAAATTTTGGACTTAGAAAATTTTGAAAATGTTTTACAAATTTTAATAATTTATGTATAAAAGATTTAAATGGGTATAAATTGGTGTATTTTATTTTAAATTATTTTATTTTGTAAACTTATTTGTTTATAAATTTAATATTTAAGAAAGATATATTGATTTCTTATTTCTTCTTTTCCCTTCTTCTCCTTTTCGGGGACGAAAAGTTTTGAGTGGGGGAGATTGTAACGACCCATAAATTTCGTTAATTAGATTTGTCATATTTATAAGATTTCGGAATTAAATTATAAAGTAATATAATTGTTATAATTGGTAACGAAGTAAATGTAATAATAATTAACCTATGAAGTTGTTAACGCTCAAATTTAAACGCTAACACCCTGGTGTATAAGATGTGATTGTGAAAGCACCACCCGTTCGTACGGGAAACAGAAATAAGCAGAAAGTATGCAGAAAAACAGTAAGAGACACAGTATTTATAGTGGTTCGGCTTATAATCCAGCCTACGTCCACTTTAATCTTTTTATCACTAGTTTGATTACAATTCTTTACAAGATCTTTCAATTACAACACACTTCAAGTGATAGGATATGTGAAACAAGTAGCTCAAGCTTTGATGTTGACAATCATCTTCAAATCCATGGCGAATGTGGATGATTCCTTCATGGAGTTCCTTTAGAAGTTTGTTGGATCTAAAAAGCTTTGAAGTAGTCTGGAATTCGGCAGAGTAATGGCGCTTGAAGAGAATGAGCCAAAAAGTCCTTTGCATGTTGGAGATGGTTTCATATTTATAGAGAGTTCTGGGCGGAAAAAGTGCTAAGTCCTAACTCGTGGCCGACTTAAGATAAGTCGTGTTCGACTTAAGGTAAGTCGTCCCCGGGTCACTGAGCCGAGTCTATGGCAGTTCCCCTTTTTTGAACCCATCCCTAAGTTCTAAGTCGTGTGCGAGTTATCTGGCTGCAATTGCTAATTTCCTTTCTTAAGTCGTATACGACTCTTTTTATGTCGTAAGTCGTAGTCGACTTAACTAATTGCAACTGGTTTAAAGCAAGTCTTAACTCGTAGACGAGTTAAGAGGTGTGTCTTTAGGTCGTATCCTCCTTAAGTCGTATAACTTCTTTAAGTCGTAAGGGTCTTAAGTCGTACAAACTGCAGTTATCATTAAGTCGTAGGCCATCAATTTCCTTAAGTCGTAAAGACCTTAAGTCGTTAGCTTTTCTTAACTCGTATGCCTGCTAACTCGTAGAAGATCTTAACTCGCAGAGGATTAACTCGTAGAGGCTTAACTCGTGGAGGATTAACTTGTGGAAGATCTTAACTCGTACACTTGCTAATTTGTAGATATGCTAACTCGTAAAGGCTTATCTCGCAAGTAGCTTAACTCGGGTACTCCTTAACTCGTAGGCTGCTTATCTCGTAAGCTTGCTAACTCGTAGAGGTCTTTAAGTTGTAGGAAGTTGCTGACTCATGTATCCTTTAACTCGTACATGCCTTGAGTCGTACATGCCTTGAGTCGTACATGCCTTAACTCGTGGACCTGTTAACTTGTGAACGAGTTAGGGTTAACATTTGCCCCTCGAAGCACACGCTTAAATCGTAAGTCGTGTGCTTCGACTTATCATAACTCGGTCATGTCGTTTCAAATCCCAACCTTTCCAGATATAAAAGCCTGAGTCGTCCTTCTTCTCATCACTTAACCTTTTAAACTGCTTTCTGCCATTAACGCATCTTCAAGCTCTCCGAGGCGATTTCGACCCGATTCATCTCTGATTCTTTCTAGCATCAAACAATCGTAAGAGATCTTGCTTCAAACTTCGACCGTTAACCATTGTTACTTTATGTATTCAGTTCATCATCTTTGGTTTGCCCCATTCAAACCCTGCGAATTCTATTCGAATTGATTACCGATGAACTAAAATTCATCTGATTTGGCCTATGGTGATTCGCGCTTTGGGGCGATTCATAGTGTAACGGGTTAAGGTTGTCGCTGCTGAAGAAGCCAAGGATGAACAGGTTAAGAGATTTTAAAGGGAGGCGAGTTGATCGAATAGGTTGATTGAAAATAACAAGGGATCGTCTCATATATGACTCGGCTTCTTCCATGTGACTTAGCGATTTCCATGAGCCGTAGCCGGGTTAAGACTTGGAGGATTTCTAGTTGTTTTGGATCAGAGCCTTTCTCCTGTTCCCCGAGTTACGACTTAGGACTTAGAGGATAAGCAGCTTGATGTGTTTGATGGCTGAGGATAGGAACGACTCATCCCTTGAGTCGGTTGCGACTTAGTACTTGAGTCGGTTTTGACTTAGCACTTGAGTCCGATACGACTTAGCACTTGTGTTCGATACGACTTAGCACTTGTGTTCGATACGACTTAGCACTTGTGTTCGATACGACTTAGCACTTGTGTTCGATACGACTTAGCACTTGTGTTTTTTTAGGATCTGCTTAAACCTTGAATTGTTGCAGTGATGTTGAACTGTTGAACTTTGATGCCTTCTTTTACAAATTACTTTGACTCGCAAGTTAACAACCTGTCCAATACAACATTTACAGAAAAACCGGGGCGAATATACTGCCATTGATCGCCCTCTTCGAATGACAGATTAGCTAATAACAGTCATTAAACTTAAACAGATTGTGTGAATGAAGTGCTCAACTTATTAACTTCAAGTAAAATACTAAAGCAATACTGAAATAGTCAATTAAAATTGACCAGCTCGCATTAATATTATACTTGAACTAAAGACTAACAAGTTCTGAAATTTTTGTAATCGATCAATCGTCGACTAGTCTTATTTCAGTTATATTTACTTGTTATTATTATTTTTTTTTATGAGTTTTTTTGCACAACACTTCACACTTTTTTAGGAAACGTGCACCTTCATATTTGAATATCCAGTTGTTTGTGTAGAATGACTTCTCAGGAAGGTGATACAACAGTTCGGACTGGAGAGGTAACTGTTCTTCCGGCTCCACTGGTTAATCCTCCCGAAAGAGCTCCTACTTCACTATCATACAAAGTTTTTCGCCAGTTGTGTGCTCAGTTTGGTATCGTTGAATCAGATGCCATTCTTCCCGAAAGAAATAACACTGCCGATATAGCTCCTTCTGGCTTTGTGACAATTAACCGGCAAATGTGCCTAAGTGGAGGCATTCCTCCTTTCAACGACTTTTTCCAACAACTTCTCCGTCAACTGGCCATTGCTCCATCCCAGCTACACCCCAATGGCTATGCCATTCTAATGGGGTTGTGTGTGCTTTTTAGGAGAACACTTGATCGACTTCCAAGCTTTGGTGAAGTTTGTTATCTATGCTCTTTTACTCGGACTAAGGATCATCCTTCCATTACTGTTGTGAGGAGCGCCCGAAACCGCAAACTGATTGTTGGCCTCCCTGATACTGCTCACGGGTTTTTAACCCAATTCTTCTATGTTCGTTGCCCTCCGGGGTTTTATGGTGTGTGGAGAGTTGGAAGTAAGGGCGTTCAGCTTTATTCCTGACACATGTTTTCCTTATAAAATCTTTTCATAGCCTGAGTAGTTAGATGTTAATTTCCCTTTTTACTTTTCAGCGCTTCCACCTCCTTCTAGAGACCCAGGCTATAAGCAAATTTTTGAAAGATTGAATGCTGTGCCAGTAGAAGAGAGGAGTATAAAGTTTTTGCTGAGAGATGACTTTTTACATCAATACGGGCTTCTTCACTCTTCTCGCTATACTCAGCCTCATGAAGCCCCGACTGAAGTTCCCGATTCCCCGACTGAAGCATCGGATGCCCCCGTTACTATCGAACAACCTTCATCAAAAGAGTCTAACATCGAAGCTTCATTGGTGAAATGTTCCACCCCTACCGACATTATGGGGTCATCTAGTAAGACGGCACTTGCCCCGATTGAGGAAGAAGAAGAACCTTCACAGCCTCTCGGGGGATTAGCTGATGTAGGAACTGAGAAAACAAGTCTCACCGAGCATGATGGTGACGATGTTTATGATGGGTTGAGCGACATAATAGTGACCTCACAGGAGCTTTTTAGAGATGACGTGTCTAAAACTATCTCTCCTATAATTGAGGCGACGTCCCTTCTTCGACTAACACCAACACAAACACCAACTCCTCATACCCAAGCTATCATCACCTCTACACCAATGAGTGGTTTGTAGCTTAATGCGCGTAGCTTGCACATCACACAACACTTAGGATTTTTTGGCATTTGTTCATATTTAACTTCTTTTCTCCGGAAGTTTCTAAGACTTGCTATTTTTGCCTTTTCAGATTCCTCTATGGGGCGCAGCGGCAGCGGTTCTTATTACAAGGACTTTCGACGCTATGGAGGGCGTGGCAGCTATGACTACAAGCAATACTATGCCGATCCCAGAGAAACCAATGAGCAGAGAGCTGCGCGAAAAGCTGAAGAGAGGAGAAGGTATGAAGAACGTCATGAGGGAGCGGGCACGCGACATGAATCCTTCCCAAGGGATGATGACTCCCATAAACGTAAAACGCACGATGATAGGGGGAAGAGCCATATTGAGGATTCGAGAAAGCGGACCAAACTTGGCGAGGAGCACGTGCCCGTGACATCTGAGAGACCTGGTGCCTCAGTTTCTATTGACATCCCTTCCAAATCTCCTGCTCTTGAAGGAAGTGCCATCCAAACACTTCTCAACAGGCCTTCATACCATGTTGAAAGGGGCCCCCCGACTTTGCAGAGCCGATTCCCGAACTGGTGTTTGAGGGGGGTACGCTTCGACCTTGATTTGGTCCCCATCGACAAAGAAGCTATGTACAGAAATCTCGATGCTGTCAAGCTTGATATCGATAGAATGTCTGGATGGCAAAAGCTGGTTGATGAACTTCAAAGAGTTAATCGGGCTAACATCGAAGCAATGCTGACCATGGAAAATGACAAATCAGAATGGCAGAAGATTCTTGATCAACACAACGCTGAGATGAAGGAGATAGCCGAATACAATGAAAAACTCGAAGCTGAAGTTAAGCAGCTCAAAGATGATCTTGTCTCTTCTACTAATACTTACACCCAAAGAGAAGAGGTATTGCAAAAACAAGTGCGAGATGCGCACGCCAGCCAGAGGGACGCTGAAGCTAAAGCTGAGAGGTTGGAACAAGCTGTAGAGAACCACCGCACTGATGTCACCCAGCTGCAGAATAAACTGAGCGCCCGGGACATGGAGATTGAAGCGCTAAAAGCCCAACTTGCTCAGACCGAAAAAGATCGAGATGAGGCCATGGCTGGCAAAATTGCAGCCGAAGAAACTGCTCAGACCATGGAAAACGATATCAATTCGACTTTATTCGATTTTTATTTACATTGTGTCTTGGGACGCGGCAGCCTCTCTTTTCTTGGTCCTAAGTATGAAATCACCCTGGCCGAGGTGTGGGAAGCTGCTCTTAACATGTTTAAAGACGCCGGGTATGGCGATGAAGATTTTGAGGCGCGTTACCTGGATGAGGGAGCTCGCGCTGCTCTTGCGAAGGGGCGAGAACAACTTGCCAGGATGAGAACTGGAATGGCGGAAGAGGAACGTTCTGGAAAGGAATTAACGCTTACTTCCTCTGTCCAACCTCCAGTTTCTCCTGTGGTTGACATCACGGGTTCTAGCTCCTCTACTCCGCCTGCAACTAAGACAGTAACTGAAACTACAAGTGCACAAGGCGGGGATGAAGGTGGTGAAAGCAACGAAGCACAGCGATATGAAATCAGCCTCAGAGATCCAACTGCCCCAGGTAAACTTGACACCGGACCAGCCCAAGTGGTGAACTGCTCGTTCGCTCCTTGTGAACTTGACGATCTTCTTGATTATTTTTCAAATGTCAATGAATTCCCGACTTTTGATTATTCCTCAAATGTTAATGAATTCCCGACTTTTGACGAGCCGTCATCCCCTCTCTTTTCGAAAGATACTGATATTTTAAGTTTTTTCTCCTTTGTAGAGAAAGCACCGAGTCAAACTCAAGCTTCTTCTCCCCCGGTGATCCTTCCTCCATCTCTTCAAGTGGCGCCTCCTTCTGCCTCGCAACCTGGGTCACAAGAAGAACAAATAGAAGCTCTCCATGGCCTGGATGATCCCATTGCTTCGCAAGACCAAAAAGATGAGGGACTTGAGGGAGGTGACATATCTCCGGAGCGGACTCCTTCTGACGATATAACTTTATCTAAACTTGTCACTCCAGGAAGTGAGTCTTCCTCAAAGAGGAGAAGGAAGCAAGGAGCATCAAGGAGGAGAGGGAAGATAATCACTGCCACTGAAGAGGAGCCAGAAGTTGGGCCAGCTGCGCCTACCTCTCCTTCCTCCCTTATACCCACTGGCCGACCTGAAAAGCTGGTCATTCGGTCGGGTAAAGGGTCCAAAGGCAGTAAAAAGAAGTGAAGACTTTAGCTTTTTGTCTTTTGTATGAACTGGCCGAGAGTTGTGCGGGTATCGGCCCCCGCTTTTATTTTGAGAACCTGTATCTGCATTATAGTTGAATAAAATGATTCTTCGTTTGTACAAACTTCTGTTTGAATTTGAGAATGCATTTACTATTTATTTTTGCACAAGTTTGTTTATATAGTGTTGCAGCGGGCTTATGGTATGTTGCTTGAGTATTACTCTGCTGATGCATCTATACTACTATACCATGTTGCCCCCATACCTTAAGCTTGCTGCAATATTTTATACTTCGAGGGGACTTGCACTCTTATTTGCTAAAGAATAATTATTTTATTCTTTAAAGAAAATTTTTATAGAGTACAACTCCCTTCGTATAAGTTTTTACGCTTGGTCGTTCGAAGAAATCACTTTTTTCTTTTGCTTATGTGCATATTTCATCAAGTGAATTCCTCTATGTGGTAAAGCGGACCTCTGAAGGGTACTTTAACTTCTTTTCTTTTTACGATCATTTCCCATAGTAGGCAAATTACTTTTCCTTTGAAAGTTAAAGTACGCTTTTGATGAGGATTTTATTTTTTATAGAAAGTTGTACCTCTGAGGAGGGATTTTTTCACGTTTCAACACTTGGAAGTTTTATTTCAATCTCGGTGAAACGTGTACCTCCAAAGAGTTATGCTTTAGAAATCCTTTTCACGTTTCAACACTTGGAAGTTTTATTTCAATCTCGGTGAAACGTGGGTTTCCAAAGAGGTCTTTCTTCTTAATTGTGTTCCCGGAAGGGGGTTGTACCTCTGAGGAGGGATTTCTCACGTTCCAACACTTGGAAGTTTTATTTCAATCTTGGTGAAACGTGTACCCCCAAAGAGTTGTGCCTTTGAAGAAAGCCTTTTCACGTTTCAACACTTGGAAGTTTTATTTCAATCTCGGTGAAACGTGTGCTTTCAAGAAGGTCTTTGTTTTTGCATTTCAACTTTGGTGAAGTGAAATTCCGAAGAGCGGTTGCTACACTTCAACTCCTGGCGAAATGGGCCTCCGAAGAGGGCTTTTATTTTGTTTACATTTCAACTCTGGTGAAGTGAAATTCCGAAGAGCGGTTATAACACTTCAACTCCTGGTGAAATGGGCCTCCGAAGAGGGCTTTATTTTGTTTACATTTCAACTCTGGTGAAGTGAAATTCCGAAGAGCGGTTATTACACTTCAACTCCTGGTGAAATGGGCCTCCGAAGAGGGCTTTATTTTGTTTACATTTCAACTCTGGTGAAGTGAAATTCCGAAGAGCGGTTATAACACTTCAACTCCTGGTGAAATGGGCCTCAGAGAGGGTTTTCATCGCCTGGAAGTTACTCTCTCATGGTTGGAGGGTCATGACTCCTCCAATCTTGTTTTGTTGAGTAGAGAACTTTCTTTTTTGTGGCATATGACCCATTAGAGGTCTTTTATTATCCGAAGAGTTGCGCCTCCGAAGAGGACTTGTGGCGCTGATGGTAGCTTTGGTTGTTCCTCTGTTCACTTGCTTATGCCTTTTCAGCGATCCTTTTTTTTTTTCTTTTCAAGTTTTCATCCCCCTTTTTCTCACAAGTGGCTTGTTTAATCCAAGGAAGTGTACTTCATTGCCAGGCAAGTTCGTGAGAACGGGCACTAGCTTCCTAATTGGATGTTTGTTTGTTTAAACAATCTCAATTTATCAGCAAGGGCTCGTTCCTATCGAAATCATTAGCCGTTCAATTGAAGTATTTCCTATCTAGGATTTGAATTCGGGGTCTTTGTGACTTGAAATTTGTTTGTTGAATGATGGTGAGAATCGCTCGGTCTTATTATGCGCAAGTTTTATCTCCACTGTCTGCAAAAATTTAAATCGATATTTCAGCAATACATTTTATGTATTTTTATATCGAAAACAAAGCAAACATATAATGATAATAAGGAACACAAGATTTATAGTGGTTCGGCCATGAAATTGGGCCTACATCCACTTTATATTCTTTCATTATTTACTTGCATCAGTTTCACAATTGCTTTCAATTACAGGAATCATACATTCATAATTCTTTTTACAATGTTTCAACAAAATTTTCAAGTAAAGTATGGACGCAAGTGATTGCTGTTCCATGCCCTTGGAATTTGATCTCCATCAACTGTGGTGAGCTTGAATGTGCCGTCAAGAAGTTTCTGACCTATTACATACGGTCCTTCCCAATTTGGCCCAAACACACCTGTCGCAGTCATAATTCTTTTTAGGACTAGATCTCCAATTTCAAAGCTGCGTTGACGAACTTTGGAATTGAAATGTCTGGCTATCCTTTGCTGATGAGCTGCAACTCTGAGGTTAGCTTCATCTCTTTTTTCATCAAGGAGATCCAGCGCTTCAAGTTGCAGCTTTTCATTTTCTGCTTGATTGAAATGGATTCTTCTGTGTGAAGGGACCTCTGTTTCAACCGGGATCATTGCTTCCGACCCGTATGCTAACGAAAAAGGAGTATGCCCAGTTGCAGTTTTGTGAGTAGTTCTGTATGCCCATAGTGCAAGTGGTAGTTTATCGACCCAACCACCTTTTGCTCTTTCGAGTTGCTTTTTGATGGTTGATTTGATGATCTTGTTCACTGCTTCCACTTGCCCGTTTGCCTGCGGATGAGCTACTGCCGAAAAGCTTTTCTGGATTTTGAATCGCTTGCAAAAATCCTGGAATTCCTCGCTTTCAAACTGAGTACCATTGTCTGTGATTATTTTCTGAGGCACACCGTATCTGCAAATGATATTCTTAGTCACAAAATTTATCATCTTTTTGGAGGTGATAGTTGCCAATGGTTCAGCTTCAGCCCATTTAGTGAAATAATCTACAGCAACAATGGCATATTTGATTCCAGATTTGGCGGTTGGTAAAGGTCCGATCAAATCTATTCCCCAAATCGCAAACGGCCACGGACTGGTCATTTGTGTGAGCTCAGTAGAAGGTGCTCTAGGAATTTTGGCAAATCTTTGACATCTGTCACATTTTCGAGAGTAATCTGCAGCATCTCGATTAATTTCTGGCCAAAAATATCCATATCGGAGAATTTTCTTTGCTAAAGTTTGACCACCTGAATGATCCCCACATTCTCCTCCATGTACCTCTGATAGGATTATTTTGGCTTCTTCTTTGGATACACATCGAAGCAATGGCATTGAGAATCCTCGTCTGTATAATTGACCATCCTGGATTATATATCGAGAAGCTTTTCTCAGTAGCTTTTGTCGTTCTTTAGAGTTTTCTGGTAAAGAGCCATTGAGTAGATACTTTGTTATTGGAGTCATCCATGATTCTTGCTCTTGCGACATACTCATAACCCAATCGATATCCATTTCATCAATGCTCGGATTTGACAAAACTTCCACTGGAACTAACCCTAAGGATTGGGCTTCGCCAGAACTTGAGTATTTTGCGAGAGAATCTGCTTTCATGTTTTCTTCTCGAGGAATATGACTTATCGTGTAATGGTCGAATTCACATAAAAGTTCCCAAGCCTTTGACACATAAGCGGGCAGATTTCCTCCTTTCGTTTGAAACTCCTTCTTGACTTGGCATACTATAAGCTGCGAATCACTGAAGATCTGTAACGCTCGAATGTTTAGTTCTTTAGCAATTTTCAAACCAGCAATCAGAGCTTCATATTCTGCTTCATTGTTTGTTGAAGGAAATTCTAATCTTAGCGCATAGCATAATGACCGGCCTTCAGGAGTTTCAAGAACAATTCCAGCACCTGAACAGTAATCATTTCTTGCGCCATCTACAAATAACTTCCATTGGATTGGGGGGTTCTCGATTGTTTTTTCCTCGCTGTTACCCTTGTCTGTAAATTCTGCAATAAAATCTGCCAAAGCTTGTCCATTGATCGCTTTTCTAGGATGATAAGTGATGTCATATTGGCTCAATTCAATATTCCACTTTAAAAGGCGGCCCGAAGTCTCAGGGCGAAACAAGACTTGCTTTAAAGGTTGATCAGTGAGGACTTTGATAGGATGAGCCTGGAAATATTGCCTCAACTTTCTTGAGGCAATCAATAGACAATAGGCGAGTTTTTCCAACTTGGAGTAATTCATTTCTGCCCCAGTGAGTCTTTTGCTGATATAGTAAACTGGATGTTGAATCCTTTTGTCTTCCCATACCAGCGCTGCACTTAAAGCATGAGATGAAACTGCCAAGTATATAAGAAGATCCTCGCCATCGCCGGGCCTAGAAAGTATTGGAGGCGTTTCCATATGTTGAATCAATTCTTCAAAAGCTTTCTGGCATTCGGGAGTCCAGTCAAAGTTTTTCTTTCCTTTCTTTAGAGCGTCGAAGAATGGAATGCATTTATCAGTAGCTTTGGATATGAACCGACTTAAGGCGGCAATTTTTCCATTGAGACTTTGCAATTCCCTCTTTGTTTTAGGAGCTTTGACTTCTTTTAGAGCAGTGATTTGAGCTGGACTAGCTTCAATGCCCCTAGCGCTCACGATGAAACCCAAGAACTTCCCAGATTCTACCCCGAAAGAACATTTTAAAGGGTTAAGCTTCATTCCGTATCTTCGGAGAATTGCGAACATTTCTGCTAAGTGTTCGATGTGATCCACTGCTTTCTTAGATTTTACTAGCATGTCATCAACGTAAACTTCCATAGTCTTTCCCAACTGCGGTTTGAACATAGCATTGACCAGTCTTTGGTATGTTGCCCCCGCATTCTTCAACCCAAAGGGCATAACTCTGTAACAGTAAAGACCGACATCGGTGATAAAGCTTGTGTCCTCCTGATCTGGCTCATGCATCATGATCTGATTATATCCGGAGTAGGCATCCATAAAAGACAACAATTCATGACCCGCTGTTCCATCTACTAGTTGATCGATCCTGGGTAATGGGAAGCTGTCTTTGGGACAGGCCTTGTTTAGATCTGAAAAGTCGATGCACACTCTCCATTTACCATTGGCCTTCTTAACCAGCACTGGATTTGAAACCCAATTTGGATAGGTAGATTCTCTGATGAAATTATTCTCCATGAGCCGGTCAACTTCCTCTTTCAATGCTGTCGACCTTTCTGGACCTTGGATTCTTCTTTTCTGCTTTACTGGCGTGAACTTTGGGTCAATATTCAGAGCATGTACCGCAACTTCTGGGGATATTCCGCACATATCGGCATGGGTCCAAGCGAAAACATCCAGGTTTGCTTTCAAAAAAGATATCAAGGCATTCTGAACTGACACATTAAGTTGTGAACCCACATTCAGCATCTTGTTTGGGTCCTTCAGATCAACGGGCACCGGTATCGTTGTTTCTGCTGGTACCACCCTACTCTCCCCCGCACTGGCCTCTCTAGGATCCATCACTTTTCGTGCCCCGCTATGCTCGCCAGTGCAGGGTCCGCCCTGTAGTTGCTATAGGGTTGGTGTTTTGATGCGGATTGGGGTTGCCGCATCTTTTCCCATTTCTCTTTTTCTTGACTCTCGCAGCTCTGTCCAATAACATTCTCGCGCAACATTTTGATCCCCTTTTATAACTCCTACTCCATTGTCAGTAGGAAATTTAATAGTGAGGCACCACGGGGCTAGGATAGCCTTGAATGCTGCGAGTGTTGGACGGCCAAGAAAAGCATTATAAGCAGAATATTCATCGACGATCACAAAAGTTTGTCTGCGGACCACTTTCCTTTCTCCTTCTCCAAGTTCAACAGGTAGATCAATGGTCCCAACTGGTTGCTTTGGCTCCCCAGTGAAGCCAACAATCTTCTGAGATGAGGCTTGCACATCCGCCATCGGGATTTTCATCTGGTCAAACGTTTTCTTGAAGAGGATGTTGCAAGATGCGCCGCAGTCAATAAGAACTCTTCTGACAATAGCCGGTCCAATACCGGCCGAGATGACTAACGGGTCCAAAGTAGGGGCCTCAATGCCCGTGGAATCTCTAGCCCTGAACACAATATCATCATTAAAAGTCCTTTGTTGTTTCAGGGGTGTAGAGTCCTCTAAAACAAAGACATCCTCTTCAGTTGGCACATGTTTCAGAGCTCGAGTGTACCTCTCCATTTCACCCCAGCTTCTGCCTGCTGGGTGGGGTCCTCCTGTGATGACATTAATAACTGGCCTTCCAGATTCATGTCCTGCGGCCTTCTCATTTGTCCTGGGCTGATGAGCAAGAGCTTGTTGCCCCTGACTTGACGAAGCAGGATCATTACCACTCTTCTTCACAAATTGCTGCAGCTTATTTTCTCTTAGCAATTCTTCGATTATATTTTTCAATTGACGGCAGTCGTCTGTGTCATGACCAGGCTGATTATGGAAGCGACAGAACTTCCCACTTTGCACAGCTTTTCTTCCGGTTCTGAGAACAGGAGGTTTGGGATACTCAAAAGAATCTTTTGTAGCCAGGTAGATGCGCTCTGGTGTCTCTAACAAAGGAGTATATTCTGACGGCTTGAAGGATCGAGGCTTCTTTGAATTGTGTTGTTTCCTTCCATCATTATTTTCTCTTTTCTGTCCCACAGATCCATTCTTACGTGGCGCAGCAGTGTTGTCTTCAGCTTTCTCTACTGTTGCCTTTGCCGGGACAGGACGGCTTTCCAAACGCATGAATTCATCCGCCTTTTTGTAGAACTTTTCCAGAGAATTTGGCTCCTTCATGTTCAGCCACTTTCCGAATTCACTTGACTTATCAATAGCTCTCATCAAATAGGTCAAGACCATGCGGGGTTCTGCATTATCCACCTCAGCTAACGCTATATTAAAGCGATTTAAAAAAGACTTGATAGTTTCCCCCGGATTCTGTTCCAAACCGGATAACGACATGATGTCTTTTGCCTTTGAAGCATATAGCCTAAATTGCTCTTTAAATTTCCTGGTTAGGTCTGAAAACTGATCGATGGACCGGACAGGCAGTTTTGTGAACCAAAGCAGAGCTACCCCTTCCAAATACACAGGAAAATAGCGGCATTTTATCTCGTCAGAAGCTCTGGCACCTGTCATGTGCCAATCATATTTGTACAGGAACTCATTTGGATCACTTGTCCCTTTGTAAGCTGGAATGGTCGGAGGGACGAACTTCCTTGGGAATTCAGCTTTTAGGATCTTTTCAGTAAACGGAGTCTTGCTCGGAGCGAAACCCCACTCTTTCTCATCTTCGACCCTTTGCATACTTTCTTTCATAATCTGTCGAACCATACCAGAAAGATATTCTTCGTCATTCCTATTTCTGGATCCTCCAGCCTCAGGCAATGTCCGTTCAAAGGGGCTAGCAGCCCTTTCGGGAATGTTTCTAGTTTCAGCATCATGGACATTACCGACAAAGTTCCTTTCATTATTCGCAGGTTGACGGTTTGCCCCGAGCAAATCGTTTAACCTATTCAGAATCAGAGCATTCTGAGCATTCTGAGCTTCCAATTGCGCGTTCTGGGCATTTATTTGCTGATTCAACCCAAAGATAGCAGCGTCCAATTCCGCTTTTGAAACTCCAACAGCTGGAGTGGCTTGATTTGGTGTTGGGGAAGCGGAGGTTCCCTCTTGAATGTTTGCAGATCTCACAGATTTACTTTTCCTTCCAGGAGCCATGATTTCGGATAGACTTCTGGTTCTTAAAGAAACTTTATCTACAAATCTTTCTGAAGCAATGATGATAGATGTCCTGAGTTCAATTCTCAGTGAAAGCACCAAAATGTTAACGCTCAAATTTAAACGCTAACACCCTGGTGTATAAGATGTGATTGTGAAAGCACCACCCGTTCGTACGGGAAACAGAAATAAGCAGAAAGTATGCAGAAAAACAGTAAGAGACACAGTATTTATAGTGGTTCGGCTTATAATCCAGCCTACGTCCACTTTAATCTTTTTATCACTAGTTTGATTACAATTCTTTACAAGATCTTTCAATTACAACACACTTCAAGTGATAGGATATGTGAAACAAGTAGCTCAAGCTTTGATGTTGACAATCATCTTCAAATCCATGGCGAATGTGGATGATTCCTTCATGGAGTTCCTTTAGAAGTTTGTTGGATCTAAAAAGCTTTGAAGTAGTCTGGAATTCGGCAGAGTAATGGCGCTTGAAGAGAATGAGCCAAAAAGTCCTTTGCATGTTGGAGATGGTTTCATATTTATAGAGAGTTCTGGGCGGAAAAAGTGCTAAGTCCTAACTCGTGGCCGACTTAAGATAAGTCGTGTTCGACTTAAGGTAAGTCGTCCCCGGGTCACTGAGCCGAGTCTATGGCAGTTCCCCTTTTTTGAACCCATCCCTAAGTTCTAAGTCGTGTGCGAGTTATCTGGCTGCAATTGCTAATTTCCTTTCTTAAGTCGTATACGACTCTTTTTATGTCGTAAGTCGTAGTCGACTTAACTAATTGCAACTGGTTTAAAGCAAGTCTTAACTCGTAGACGAGTTAAGAGGTGTGTCTTTAGGTCGTATCCTCCTTAAGTCGTATAACTTCTTTAAGTCGTAAGGGTCTTAAGTCGTACAAACTGCAGTTATCATTAAGTCGTAGGCCATCAATTTCCTTAAGTCGTAAAGACCTTAAGTCGTTAGCTTTTCTTAACTCGTATGCCTGCTAACTCGTAGAAGATCTTAACTCGCAGAGGATTAACTCGTAGAGGCTTAACTCGTGGAGGATTAACTTGTGGAAGATCTTAACTCGTACACTTGCTAATTTGTAGATATGCTAACTCGTAAAGGCTTATCTCGCAAGTAGCTTAACTCGGGTACTCCTTAACACGTAGGCTGCTTATCTCGTAAGCTTGCTAACTCGTAGAGGTCTTTAAGTTGTAGGAAGTTGCTGACTCATGTATCCTTTAACTCGTACATGCCTTGAGTCGTACATGCCTTGAGTCGTACATGCCTTAACTCGTGGACCTGTTAACTTGTGAACGAGTTAGGGTTAACAGAAGTATTACATTGGTTGTAATAGACTTTAAAGATTGAATTTAATAAAGCCTATTTATTTGGAACCTTGTTTATTTATATGCAAAAGTATAATAAATGAGTTATTGCAAGAGATTGAAATTTTAATAGAATTATAAATAATGAGAAGTGGAAAGGATTATATAGGTATATAATTTAATACGAGAAAGGAAAGTATTTAATTGATTTTGTAATAATAACATTGAAACGGAAATTGGCATAAATTAAGGAATTATGTCAATGCGAGTTATAATCTAAAAAATTGGATGAACATTTCCATTTAATAAAAAAATTCTAAATGATAAGGCTTAGTATATAATTAGGGTAATTGGTATTTAATGAAATTATGTAACGTTAGCAATTTTTCGTTACTCGAAATTCGACATCAATACATATACTGTATCAACTACCGAGCAATCGAATGCCGAAAACCGAACCGTTATGGTTTAAGAAGAAGAAAAAGATAAAAGAGGAAAGAGAAAGATAGAACAGAACAGAAAGAACAACAGAACAATATCAGAATCTCACAATCGCAGCGGAACAACATGTAATAGATAAATGAATATCATTAAAACAAAAAATTGTACATTTTATACATTACATCATTATCAGAGTTTACAACAACAATAGACAACAGAGTCAATACATCGATGGACAGTTATATAAACTTGTCCTCATACAGAATACACAGTGGAATAATACATAGTATAATATCATATACAAGTGGTACGTCTCGATATGCAGCTCGTCTCCTGAGCTCCATAGCACTCCAAAGTCCAGAATAACCTGATAACCAAACTCTAGACTGCCCGTGTGGAAATTGGTTGGCACCCAGAGTTTAGGAAGGAAACAATAAACTCCGAGTCAGTCATGTGACTGGTGTGAGAACTTAAAACAGTTATTTATCTTTAAAACAAAGAATAGGAGAAATTTTCAAAGTCAATTCGCAATGTGTTTTGAAAATGAAACAACCATAAGGTCTCCCTCCACACACACAATGCAAACACAGAATTGGAGGAGATTTCTCCTTATGATAGTCAAAGATGCTTGATACGCAATTAAAAGAAACATTTGATATTATTACTAGTGCATAGTGTAGGAAAAATTCATTTTGAAAGTAAAGATATAAATCTTAGCCAGCATACGTACCATGATGGTATGCCTACTATCGCTACCATATTAAATGGCAGGTTCTACAACTAAAACCGTACAAGGCACGTATTGTTTTTTTTGGGATTTCCAACAAATGGTCGGGCAAAGGAACTTCCCAAGTAAAATAGAACGCCTCTAGAGAAACGTTCCCAGATCCTAACCGGATCTCTGCTACACAAGGCCGGGTTACCCCTAACTGGGTAACAACTGACACGAGTATGTCATCCCCCGGTCCTTTGGGACCTTAAACCGAGCGCTCGATAACCAACATCACACGGTAATAAATATAGTATGTCCACAAAGTAAGTATCTAGGCTCCGTACCATGATACCACTTATAATCCAGATAGGAAATGCATACCCTATGGAGGAGCGACCCCCAAATAACCTTGCTGCCACGATTCCTGTTTCGACCACAACCGGTCTGTGAGGCTTGACGAAGTCTCGTTCACAAAGCAATGCTTTATATAAAAGTTGTGCTTTAATTCACAAATACTCAATAGCACTTATATGCCACATTACCAACTTGGGAATGTATCACTAGTAACCATCAACTACATAACCTCTGAGCTCGTATGTCTTAGAGAAGGGTGTTAAGCTAAGATAATAAATTCTCCGCCACCAACAGAAATATATTCGATAGAAACCAGCTTTACATCTCAAATTGTAACGTCAGGCACACATCCATACAAGTACTTTCCGGGATCGAACGTAACCGAAGGCACTTCCAAAGAAGTCCTTGCAATCCGGGTATTCACAAACCCGATCGAATTTCCCATCACAAAGGAAATCTCCATACCGTAGCGAACGGTGCGGAGACAATCGATAGGTCATTCTATCGTTTTCACAAATTCCAGGTCTTCAACACCGGTCTTCAAATGCAATCCATAACGACGTATCACATATTCGGAATGGGTTATACGACCCAAAGGTCCTTTCCCGGCTAACCCGAATAGTGAGCGCTTATTTAAAAATAAGCGTGGCATCCAATTCAAGCAATTCACAACAAATACCTATTTAAAGGTAAATATTGATAGTCGGATATTTAACTATCAATAGGTATGCTCAACATCACCAGATTCCAAATAATTTCCCAAATTATTTACTTTCCAAATATCTTTACTAGATATATAATTTCCACACTTTAACCATTTGAAAACAAATTTTCAAATCACTTTTCAATCCTTTATCACTTTTGAAAACAAATTTCAATCATTTCCTTACTCCGAAATACTTTCATTTCAAAATGGTTCGTTTAAACCAATCAAATAAATCCTTACTGATTTACTTTATATTTATGTTCCTAATCCGTAAATTTATTCCCACAGTTCAAAAATAAATCAACGTTTATTTTTAAACAAATTTCCCTTTCTTTTATAAATTCACTAGTGAATTTACAATTCGAAAATATCTATGAACATACAATGTTAACGCTAAAATTTGAACGCTAACACCCCGGTGTATAAAGTGTAGTTGTGAAAGCACCACCCGATGATTCGGGAACAGAGTATAAGCAGAAAGTCACAGAAAAAGCAGTGAATAACAATGATTTTATAGTGGTTCGGCTCAAGGCAAGCCTACGTCCACTTTAATTCTCTTTATTGCTAAACCGATTACAACTTTACAACAATCTTCAATTACAATTACGACGAGACAAACAATTAGAACTTTGGTAGAGAAGAATTCTTCGAATCCATGTAGATTGCGTTAGATTTTCCCTTGAAGTTAGTTGAGATGCCTTTCGAACTTGAAGTGTCGGGTGAGTTGAGAATTCGGCTGAGTATTGGCGCTTGAAATTATCGGCCAAAAGTCCCTTGAAAGTTGGAGGTGGTCGCGTATTTATAGGAGTTCTTGGTGTCACATTGCAGGTAGTAGCCGAGGCGGGTTAGATCGTGAGTCGGCTCCGGGTTAAACTAGGTCGTGGGTCGGCACCGATCTCTTATGCCCGGTATACAGCTTAAGCCAAAGACCAATGTTTTTCCAGCCTCGTTTCTTAAGTCTTAGGCCGTTGCCGAGTTAATGTGCTCTGCGTTAGGTTTTAACACCGTATCTCCTTTGTATCCTTAGGTCGCGGCCGACCTAGCATAATCATAAGTCGGTCACGACTCAAGTGTGGACCAATTTGTTCTTTACAGTTAAGTCGGCGACCAACTTGGGTAGTTAGATCGGTACACGCGTTGGGTCGGTGGACTTATGTAAGCCCTAGGTCGGAATCTCCTTGAACCTTAAGTCGGCATCATTTCAAGATGTTAGGTCGGAACTCTCTTTAAGGCATTAGGTTGGCATGCTTCTCAAGTCCCTTAGGTTGGTATTCCTCTTAAGCCTTATGCAGTTAGATCGGTCTTCCATGCTAAGATACTAGGTCGGCATCCCTCTGTGCCTTAGGTCGGCAGAACGCTGGGTCGCTAACTGTTTGATATGCTAGATCGGTGGGTCTTTTAGGTCGGTTATTCTTGGATTGGTAACACTTGACCGAGGTGGAGTTAACATTTGCCCCTCGAAGTACACGCCTAATGGTTAGGTCGTGTGCTTCGATAGCCTTTAACTCGTCCCTTTTAAGTCGGTACGTCATATGCGACCTACCAGTTAGACTGTACGTGTCGCTTCAAGTCTTCCATTGCAGGGTATAAGTCAGCCTTCTTCCTCTTTCTTCGTCACTTACTCTCTTGCTTAATTCCGCCATTGAAGTATTCTCAAATTCCTAAAGGCGATTTCATCCCAACTGATCACCGATAACCTCTACTATCCATCGCCTAAGTTATTTCACTCTTCTCTCGATCGTAGATTACTGTCAATTCATTAGTCCTGCCGCTTGAATTCGAATCATCTTCTTGAGCAATGCTCCACCACGAATCCCATCATATTTGTAGTTGACGAAGCTTAGGCTGCTCAAGATGATCGCTGATTCAACGAAGACAGTTTACCACCTCAAGTTCGATGATGTCTGATGGCAGAATGCTAGATTTATAATGATTTCGAGTTGTTTAATTGGGTGATTCGATAGCATGAGTAGAGGCGGCTGCTGATGAAATGGTTATTTGGTTAACGGGTTGAATGCCATGAGATGTTGGTTCGGGAACGAGTTAGTGAGTTTAGGTGACTTAGTTTTTGGCCGACCTGGCTCTTAAGTCGTGGCCGAGATAATACATGGAGAAATTCCTGCCTTTCGAATCGGAGCTTGCTTTCTTATCTCCCCCTTGCGACCTAGAGGAATGAGTTGCCGAACTAAACTATCCGGGCTTCGACCCGCTACCGACTTAGTGCTATCCTGCAAGAGACTTTTAAACCGTAGCCGAGTTGACCCTTAAGCTTTGGGCGTGTTGACATTTTAAGAGCATAGACCCACTTTGAGTTTCTGACTCGAACTGCCAAACTAAGTTGCCTAAATTTTGAACTGCCCCAACTTTAAATTTGTTTGAATCTCATTGTATTATTTCACAGATTGTATTAACTTATAAGCTGCCAACCTGCTGAAAATAATAAACAAAGAAAACCAAGGCGAAAATACTGCCATTGACTGCCCACATCAAATGACAGATTAGTCGAGACAAGATAAGCAACTTATATACACTGTATAAAATGTTGTGAATCAATCGACTAAAGTGAAGTATTAATGCAAATCATCGCTAACTTAAACCGACCTGTTTGCATCAACATTACACTTGCATGTTAGAATAACGAACTCCAGATTTTATAACTGACAAGTATTTTGCTAGTTTTTTATTCCAGTTGCATTTGCTTATTGTTTGATTGATTTTACACAACACTCCACACACTTTAGGAAACGTGCACCTTCATGTTTGAATATCCAGTTATTTATGTAGAATGACTTCCCATCAAGAAGAAATGGCAGCTCAAGAGGAAGAAACTTTTCCGGTAGCTTTACCTATAGAGAACCCTCCAGAGAGAACTCCAACCATTCTAACCCCGAGAGCATTTACTCAGCTGCGCACTCAATTTGGTTTTACTGAGAGTGATGTCCTGCTTCCTGGGCCAAGTGATACTGCCGACAATCCTCCCCGTGGCTTTATTGCAATCAATCGTCAAATGTGTTTAAGCGGAGCGATCCCTCCTTTTAATGACTTTCTCCGAATTCTTCTCCTTCGGTTGTCAATCTCTCCGTCCCAACTTCATCCTAATCGTTATGCCATCTTGATGGAGTTGTGCGTTTTGTTCAGAAGAACTTTTGATTGCTTACCAAGTTTTGAAGAAATCCGTTACTTATGCTCGTTTGCAAAGAGTAGAGATCATCCTTTCCTTATAATTGTGAGGAGTGCTAGAAACCGCAAACTTATTTCCGACCTTACCGAAAGCGTTCATGGATTTCTGAACCAATTTTTCTTTGCTCGCTGTCCCCTAGGGTTTTATGCCGATTGGAGAGTAGGAAGTAAGATTACTTTTCTCCATTTTTAAACTTTCTCGAGATCCGAATTACCAATTGCTAATTTCATTCTTTTCTCTTTTCAGCACTTCCTCTTCCCTCTAGAGATCCGGTCCATAAGCAGACTTTTGATAGATTGAGTGCCGTGGCTGTAGCAGAGAGAAGCATTAAGTTTTTGCTGGGGGATGAATTATTGCACCAATACAGGCTTTTGCATACTTCTTGTTGTACACATCCTCATGAAATCCCAGACTCCCCGGCTAGAGCATTGGATGCCCCAGCTTCTACAGATACATCCAAACCAAAAGGACCTGCTCCCGAGGCTTTGCAAGTGAAATGTTCCACTTCTGTTGATGTTGCGGGGCCATCTGACGAACTTGCCCCGGTTATTGAGGAAGAGGAGCCTCAGGGATCTCCCCGACGTTCACAGAAATCCGGCGAAGAAGCCGAGAAAACTAGCCTTGCCAAGCAAAGCAGGGATGATACTTTCGAAGGGCTGAGCGACCATTTTACCACCTCGCAAGAAATCTTTAAAGATGATCCTATCACTACTGGGGTTTCTTCTTCAGTAGTTGAAGCAACTTCTGTCCTGCAGCAGACTCCGTCAACTCAGGAGTTGACACTGACTATTACACCCACAACCACTCCTCAATTAAAGAGTGGTTCGTAGTTTGATGCGCGTAGTTTGCACGCCACACACACTTAGAATTTCTTTGCGGCACTTTTATGTTTCTCACTTTTTGCACTTTGAAGACCTCTAAAACTTATCTTTTTTTTTATTTCAGATTCTCCGATGGGGCGCAGCAGCTCATACTACGATGATTTTCAGCGCTACGGGAGGCGTAGCCAATATGATTATAGGCGTTACCTCCCCTCTTACAGAGAATCTGATGAAGAAAGAGCCGCCCGAAAGGCTCAAGAGAAGAGGGCTCAAGAGGAGCGCTACGAAAGAAGAGAGTGGGAAGAGCGCCACGATTCTTCACAGAGAGGTGACGATTCCCATAAAAGAAAAACCCACGATGACAGAGGAAAAGGTCATGTGGTTGAAGATTCGAGCAAGCGAGCCCGACATGGTGAGAAGCACACCACTACAACTCCTGAAAAGGTTACCGCCCCTGCCTCGCTTGATATTCCTTCCGGCTCTCCCGCTCTCGGGAAGTCAGACATCCAAACTATAATTAGCAGACCCAAATTCCAAGTGGGACCGGGTCCTGCCACTTTGCAAAGTCAGTTTCCTCAGTGGTGTCTGAAGGGAGTAAGGTTTGACCTTGACTTGGTCCCCATTGACAAGTCTGCCATGTTACGAAACCTTGACGCCGTTAAGCTTGATATTGAGAGGATGTCGAACTGGCAGAAACTTGTTGACGAGCTTCAGAGGGTTAATCGCGCAAACATAGAGGCCATGCTCACCATGGAAAATGATAAAGCCGAATGGCAAAAGGTGCTCGAGCAACATGACATCGAGATGAGAAGCATTGCTTCTTACAATGAGGAGCTTGAAGCAAAAGTTGAAGAACTGAAACAAGAGCTTGCTGCTTCCTCTACTTCTTATTCTCAAAAAGAAGAAGTGCTCCTCAAACAAGTGAGAGATGCCCATGCTGGCCAAAGGGATGCCGAAGACAGGCTCGAAGTGCAGAAAAGAATTAACGAGGGCTATGTCGCTGACATTGAAGAGCTTCGGAAGAAGAATAACTGCCAAGAGGCGGCGATCCAAATGCTTAAGCTTCAACTTTCTTAAGTTGAAATGGAGCGTGATGAGGTCGTTGCCGGCAAAATTGCAGCTGAAGAATCTCACGAGGCAACGAGGGCCAACATCAGCTCAACATTATTTGATTTCTATCTGCATAGCATCTTGGGGCACGGTAGCCTTGCCTTTCTAGGCCCTAAGTATGAAATTACACTAGCTGAAGTTTGGGAGGCAGCACTTGATATGCTCGGTGGTAAAAGCGCTGGCTACGCTGAGTCAGCTCTTGAAGAGCATTATCTTGATGATGATGCTCGCGCCACTCTTGCCAAGGGGAGAGAACAGCTTGCAAGATTACGGGCCGAAACAGCGGCAGGAGAATATTCAGGAAAAATCACCTCAACTATTCCAATTCAACCTTCTCCTTCAGTCGAAATTGACATTATCGGTTCTAGTTTTCATTCCCCATCTCCTACTAAAGTCACCACCGATATTGCAAGCATACAAGGTGGAGATGAGGGAGGCGAGAGTGCCGAGGCACGGGCTTACGAAGTTGACGTCAGGGAACCGACTTCTGCAGGTAACCCTACTGAATATCTTTCCCAAGTAGACTGCTCATCTGTTTCTTATGAACTTGATGGGCTTTTTCACTACTTCTTGAATCTCAACGAACCTTTATCTCCGCTTTTTGCTGACTTAAACTTTTTTCCTTCTGCAGAGAAAACGTCGGGCATTGTTCAGGCTTCTCCTCCTCCAATTATTCCTTCTCCGCCTCCTAAGGTCACTCCTCCTTCTGCCTCGCAACCCGGGTCACAGGAAGAGCAAATAGAAGCCCTTCACGGCTTAGATGATCCCGTTGCTTCTCAAGATCCGAAAGGAGAAGAAACTGAAGGAAGCGAGAGGACGCCAGAACCCACTGGCTCCGATGCTGAACCGTTATCCAAACTTCTTTCTCCAGGGAGTGGGCCTTCCTCCAAGAAGAGAGGGAAGCAGGGAGTTTCCAAGAAGAAGAATAAGAATGAATCTTTAACTGGCGGAGAAGAGACGGAAGAAAGTCCGATCGAGCCCCTTTCTCCTTCATCCCCTACCCTTACAAGCCGACCTAAAAAGTTGGTCATTCGGCCAGGTGCGGGCTCAAAAGGTGGGCGGAAGAAGAAATGATGGTTCTGGTTCTGTGGCTTTTATATCGCTTTTTTGCCTTTTTTGCATGCAATGACCGGAAATTGTGCGGGTACCGGCCCCTCGCTTTTCTCTTGTTGGAACCTGTACCTGTATATAAAATAGTGTTGAATAAAATGATTCTTTTTCTTTGTATAAACTTCTGTCTATATCTGAGAATGCATTTACTATTTTTGTACAAGTTTCTTTGTACGATATTGCAGTGAGCTTGTGGTATATATTGTTCGAGCGCAATTTTACCGATGTAGTTACGTCATGCTGCCCCTATACCATAAGCCCATTGTAATATTTTATTTTATGAGGAACTTGTACTTTTATTTTTTAGAGAATAATTATTCCACATTTGGAGGAATATGATTTCATTAAAAAATAGAGCACAAATAAGTTTCTACGCTTCAACTTTCGAAGATATCACTCTTTATTTTGTGCATATACACATTTTATTGAATGAAATCTTCTATGTGGTAAAGCGGGTATTTGTAAAGTACTTCAACTTCTTTTTGAGGAAGAGAATTTTTTGGAACAAGTAATTCACTCTTCCTTTGAAAGTTAAAGTGTTCTCTTAATGAGGATTTTTTTTTTTTTTTACTTGCCACAGTAAAGGGCTTCTTGATTTTTGTTTCTTTGAAAAGTTGCACCTCTGAGGAAGACTTTTTCACGTTTCAACACTTGGAAGTTTTACTTCAATCTTGGTGAAACGTGTGCCTCCGAAGAGGTCTTTTCTGCTTGATTGTGCCTCCGGGAGGAGGTCTTTTCATTTATGCCTATGGGAAGAGGTCTTTCTGTCTTATTGTGCCTCTGGGAAGAGGTCTTTCTGTTTCTGCCCCTTGGGAGAGACTCTTTTTTTTTTTAGCATTTCATCTCCGGTAAAGTGAAACTCCGAAGAGCGGTTGTTACACTTCAACTCCTGGCGAAATGGGCCTCCGAAGAGGGCTTTTATTTTGTTTTACATTTCAACTCTGGTGAAGTGAAATTCCGAAGAGCGGTTGTAACACTTCAACTCCTGGTGAAATGGGCCTCCGAAGTGGGCTTTTATTTTGTTTTACATTTCAACTCTGGTGAAGTGAAATTCCGAAGAGCGGTTGTAACACTTCAACTCCTGGTGAAATGGGCCTCCAAAGAGGGCCTTTATTTTGTTTTACATTTCAACTCTGGTGAAGTGAAATTCCGAAGAGCGGTTGTAACACTTCAACTCCTGGTGAACTGGGCCTCCGAAGAGGGCTTTTATTTTGTTTTACATTTCAACTCTGGTGAAGTGAAATTCCGAAGAGCGGTTGTAACACTTCAACTCCTGGTGAAATGGGCCTCCAAAGATTGCTTGGAAGTTACTCTCTCATGGTTGGAGGGTCATGACTCCTCCAATCTTTTATGGTTGAGTAGAGAACTTTCTTTTTTGTGGCATATGCTTCGTTAGAGGTCTTTATCCTCCGAAGAATTGTGCCTCCGAAGAGGACTTGTGCCTCCGTAGAGGGCTTTAGTTGTTCCTTGTCCACTTTCTTATGCCTTTTCAGTGATCCTCTATATATTTTTTTTAAGCTTGCACTCCCTTCTCTTACAAGTAATTTGTTTAATCCAAAGAAGTGTACTTCATTGCTAGGCCAGTTCACGAGAACGGACATAAGCTTCTTAATCGGATGTTTGTTTGTTCAAACTTCTCAATTTATTAGCTAAAGCCCATTTTCGGCAAAATCATTGACCGTTCAATTGAAGCTCTTCTTATCTAGGATTTAAGCTCGGGAATTTTGTGACTTGGAATTTGTTTGTTGAATGATAACAAGAATCACTTGGTCTTGTAATGTGCAAGTTTTGTTTTCGTTGCCTGCAAAAATTTAAATCGACATTTCAGTAATACATTTAATGTACTTTTCATATCGAAAATAAAGCAAACATGTAGTAATAATAAGGAACACAAGATTTATAGTGGTTCGGCCAAGAATTTGGGCCTACATCCACTTTATAGTCTTTCATTATTCACTTGCGTCGGTTTTACAATCACTTTCAATTACAGGAATCATACATTCATAATTCTTTTTACAATATTTCAACAAAGCTATCAAGTAAAGTATGGACGCAAGTGATTGTTGTTCCAAGCTCTTGGAATTCGATCTCCTTCAACAGTAGTGAGTTTGAATGTGCCGTCAAGAAGCTTCTGACCTATGACATATGGTCCTTCCCAATTTGGCCCAAACACACCTGTCGCTGTCATAATTCTCTTTAGGACTAGATCTCCAATTTCAAAGCTGCGTTGGTGAACTTTGGAATTGAAATGTCTGGCTATCCTTTGCTGATGAGATGCGATTCTGAGCTCAGCCTCTTCTCTTTTTTCATCAAGGAGATCTAGTGCCTCAAGCTGTAGTTTTTCATTCTCCGCTTGATTGAAATGGATTCTTCTATGTGAAGGGACCTCTGTTTCTACCGGAATCATTGCCTCTAATCCGTATGCCAATGAAAACGGAGTATGCCCAGTCGCAGTTTTGTGGGTAGTTCTGTATGCCCATAGTGCTAGTGGTAGCTTATCGACCCAACCACATTTCGCTCTTTCAAGCTGCTTCTTGATGGTTGACTTGATAATTTTATTTACTGCTTCCACCTGCCCGTTTGCCTGCGGATGAGCTACTGCTGAGAAGCTTTTTTGGATTTTGAATCGTTTGCAAAAATCTTGGAATTCTTCACTTTCGAACTGAGTACCATTGTCTGTAATTATTTTTTGAGGCACACCATATCTGCAAATGATACTTTTAGTCACAAAACTTATCATCTTTTTTGAGGTGACAGTAGCCAGTGATTCAGCTTCTGCCCACTTAGTAAAATAATCTATAGCAACAATGGCATATTTAATTCCAGAGTTGGCAGTTGGTAACGGTCCTACAAGGTCTATCCCCCATATTGCAAACGGCCATGGAATGACCATCTGTGTGAGTTTAGTGGAAGGAGCTCTAGGAATTTTGGCGAATCTTTGGCATCTGTCACATTTTTGGGAATAGTCTGCTGCATCTCGATTGATTTCTGGCCAAAAATATCCGTATCGGAGAATCTTTTTCGCTAAAGTTTGACCACCTAAATGATCACCACATTCTCCCCCATGCGCCTCAGCTAGGATTGTTTTGGACTCTTCCCTGGATACACATCGAAGTAACGACATTGAGAATCCCCGTCTGTATAACTGGCCATCCTGGACTATATAGCGAGAGGCTTTCCTCAGTAGCTTCTTTCATTCTTTTGAATTTTCCGGTAAAGAGCCATTGAGCAGATATTCTGTTATTGGAGTCATCCATGATTCTTGCTCTTGAGACACGCTCATGATCCAATCAATATCCATCTCATCAATGCTCGGAGTCGACAGGACCTCGACTGGAGTTAACCCCAGAAATTGAGCTTCGCCTGTGCTAGAGTACTTTGCGAGAGAATCTGCTTTCATGTTTTCTTCTCGAAGAATGTGACTTATCATGTAATGATCGAAATCACCCAGGAGTCCCAAGCCTTTGACAAGTAGGCGGGCAGATTCCCCCCTTTCGCTTGGAATTCCTTTTTGACTTGGCATATAATAAGCTGAGAATCACTGAAGATCTGTAACGCTCGGATGTTTAGTTCTTTAGCAATCCTTAAGCCAGCGGTAAGGGCTTCGTATTCTGCTTCATTGTTTGTTGAAGGAAATTCCAATCTTAGTGCATAGCATAATGATCGACCTTCAGGGGTCTCAAGTACAACTCCGGCTCCAGAACAGTAGTCGTTTCTCGCGCCATCGACATATAACTTCCATTGGATTGGGGAATCGTCGATCGCTTCCTCCTCACTGTTACCCTTATCTGTGAATTCTGCGATGAAATCCGCTAAAGCTTGTCCGTTGATTGCTTTTCGGGGATGATAAGTGATGTCATATTGACTGAGTTCAATATTCCACTTTAGAAGACGACCCGAAGTCTCAGGCGAAACAGGACTTGCTTTAAAGGTTGATCAGTGAGGACTCTGATAGGATGAGCTTGGAAATATTGCCTCAACTTCCTGGATGCAATCAGTAGGCAATAGGCGAGTTTTTCCAACCTAGAGTAATTCATCTCTGCCCCAGTGAGTCTTTTGCTGATATAGTAAATGGATGTTGAATCCTCTTGTCTTCTCGTATCAGCGCTGCACTTAAAGCATGAGATGATACTGCCAAGTATATAAGAAGATCCTCGCCATCGCCAGGCCTAGAAAGTATTGGAGGCGTTTTCATGTGGCGAATCAATTCATCAAAGGCTTTTTGGCATTCGGGAGTCCAATCGAAGTTTTTCTTTCCTTTCTTTAAGGTGTCAAAGAATGGGATGCATTTATCTGTGGCTTTGGAAATGAACCGACTCAAGGCGGCGACTTTTCCATTGAGACTTTGCAATTCCTTCGTCGTTCTAGGAGATTTGACTTCCTTTAAGGCGGTAATTTGAGCTGGACTAGCCTCAATGCCCCTAGCGCTCACGATGAAACCTAAAAACTTTCCGGATTCCACTCCAAATGAACATTTTAAAGGGTTGAGCTTCATTCCGTACTTTCGGAGGACTGCGAACATGTCTGCTAAGTGTTCTATGTGATCCACTGCTTTCTTAGACTTTACTAACATGTCATCAACGTAGACTTCCATAGTCTTGCCCAATTCCGGTTTGAACATAGCATTAACAAGTCTTTGGTATGTTGCCCCTGCATTCTTCAGCCCGAAGGGCATAACTCTGTAGCAGTAAAGACCAACGTCAGTGATAAAGCTCGTGTCCTCCTGATCTGGCTCATGCATCATGATCTGGTTATATCCAGAGTAGGCATCCATAAAAGATAACAATTCGTGTCCCGCTGTTCCGTCTACCAGTTGATCGATCCTGGGTAATGGGAAGCAGTCTTTGGGGCAGGCCTTGTTTAGATCTGAAAAATCGATGCACACTCTCCATTTTCCGTTGGCTTTCTTAACCAGCACTGGATTTGAAACCCAATTCGGATAGGTAGATTGTTTGATAAAGTTATTCTCCATGAGCCGATCAACTTCTTCTTTTAACGCTGCTGACCTTTCTGGACCTTGAGTTCTCCTTTTCTGCTTCATAGGTGTAAATTTTGGATCAATATTCAGAGCGTGTACTGCAACTTCTGGGGATATTCCGCACATATCGGCATGAGTCCAAGCAAAAACATCCAAATTTGCCTTTAAAAATGATATTAAGATATTCTGAATTGAAACATTAAGTTGTGAACCCATATTCAACACTTTCTTTGGATCCTTTGGGTCAACAGGTACTGGTATTGTCGTTTCCACTGGTACTACTCTATTCTCCCCTGCACTGGCTTTTCTAGGATCCATCTCTTTCTGTGCTCCGCTGTGCTCGCCAGTGCAGGGTCCGCCCTGTAATTGCTACAAGGCTGGTTCTTTGATGCGGACTGGGGTTGCCGCATCCTTTCCCATTTCTCTTTTCCTTGCTTCTCGCAGCTCTGTCAGATAACATTCCCGCCCAGCATTTTGATCCCCTTTTATAACTCCTACTCCATTGTCTGTGGGGAATTTAATGGTGAGGAACCATGGGGCCAGAACAGCTTTGAATGCTGCAAGAGTTGGACGGCCAAGGAAAGCATTATAAGCGGAAAATTCGTCGAGAATCACGAAGGTTTGCTTGCGGACCACTTTTCTTTCTCCCTCTCCAAGTTCTACAAGCAAATCAACGGTTCCTATCGGCTATTTTGGCTCCCCAGTGAAGCCAGCGATTTTCTGCGATGATGCTTGCACATCAGCCATAGGGATCTTCATTTGGTCGAATGTTTTCTTGAAGAGGATATTGCAGGATGCGCCACAATCAATGAGAACACTTCTGACAGTAGCTGGCCCGATACCAGCTGAGATGACTAAGGGATCCAAGGTAGGAGCTTCAATACCTGTGGAATCCCTGGCTCTGAACACAATATCATCATTGAAAGTTTTTTGTTGCTTCAGGGGCATAGCACCTTCCAAAACAAATATATCTTCCTCGGTCGGTACATACTTCAAAGCTCGGGTATATCTTTCCATCTCACCCCAGCTCCTGCCTGCTGGGTGAGGTCCTCCCGTAATGACATTGATAACAGGCCTTCCGGATTCATGCCCTGCAGTCTTCTAACTTGTCCTGGGTTGATGAGCAGGAGCTCGTTGCCCCTGACTAGTCGAAGCGGGATTGTTGCTATTCTTTTCTGCAAATTGCTGCAGCTTGTTTTCCCTTATCAATTCTTCAATCAAAATTTTCAATTGACGGCACTCATCAGTATCATGACCGGGTTGATTATGGAAGCGACAAAACTTTCCACTTTGTACAGCTTTTTTCCCGGTTCTCAGAACGGGAGGTTTAGGATAATCAACAGAATCTTTAGTGGCAAGGTAAATACGCTCCGGCGTATCCGATAAAGGAGTATATTCCGATGGCTTGAAGGAACGAGGCTTCTTCAGATTTTTCTGTTTCTTCCCATCGTTATTTTCCCTTTTCTGTCCTACAGATTCTGTAACGACCCAGAATTTTTGATAATTTGAATTTGAGTATTTAATTAATTTTAAATATTAATAAGTGGAATTTTTAAGTAGAATAATTTATTTTTCGAATATTGGATTTAATGGGATAATTAAATCGATAATTTAATAGTGAAATTCCAAAAATAATTAGATATTGGGTTAAATATGATTGAAAATGATTTGGAAAATTTTATTTAATCATATTAAAGTTATAGAAATGTTTTAGAACTTGTAAAACTGAATTTGGAATTTATTTGTAAAAATCGAATATTTTAATATTTAATTATCGACTGTAAAATAGCCAATTTTTGAACAGTCTCAGAATTTAACGAGACAAGTTCCATTGGATCCGTAATAGTTAATTATTATCGGATTTCAATTTTCGTAGCAATCGGAGTTGTCGTTTGACCGTGGCAGCTCGAAACGCATCGATATCGTTTTAATTTTAATTCGGCGAGTTAAAATAGCCATTTTTCAAACGGTCTCGGATTTCGACGAAACCAGTTTCATCGGATCCGTAATGTGATATTATTGTAAGATTTCAAATTTCAAGTCAATCGGATATATCGTTTGTCCGGTACAAGCCAAAACGCCTAGAAATCGCTTAAATCGGTTTAAATTTAAATCGAGCGTTTATTGCCGTATCTCACACATATGATGGAATTAGCTTACGAAACTTGTTCCATTGTGTCCGGAATGCGGAAAAACCTTAGAATCGCCTGGCGGCACGCGTCGTTTGGAGTTCGTTTGCAAAAGTGTTAAATTGGGCATTTTATTATTAAAATAATATTAACATATATGTTATCTTCTTTTCCAAAACCCTAATCACTATCACCAGCCGCCTCCTATAGGTCCAATGGCCGAAATCATCCCATTTTCCCCTCTCAAAATCTCCAAATCCGCTCATCGAATCGAGAAACTTACAACATGAAAGTTGTAGAGCATGGTGTGGACTACAGATCCAACGGTGGATCTCAGCTATCATCGCCGTTTGGAGGGCATGGGGAGCCGCGTTCGTGCTTGCGTTTGGCACGTTTTCCTAGGGGATATGCTGACCGAGCTCTGCAAGCTCCTGGCCGAAGGTGGCTCTTGTCGTGGGCTACGAGGTGGTGCTCTCTGATCGATGCATAGGCGAGTGTGGTGGTCGCGAATTCAAGCCCTAGATTTGTGCATATGGGTTCATGTACGTGTTTCTTAGCCTGGGGAGAGTTGCGTGCGTGATCTTGGTGAAGGAGAAGGGGGACGCGGGGCCCGTTGGGTTGGTATTTGTAAATTAATTTAAAAGGAATTGTTTCGAAATTCAATTCAAACTTTAAAAATCAATATCTTTTTGCTGCGAGGTCCGATTTGGGCGAATCAAAGTGCGTTGGAATCGTATGGTCGTGCTCTTCGCAATGCAACCAGTTTGGAGTCGATTGGAGCTCGTATGAATTTCGGGTAAAATTAAACGTTCGTTTAATTTTATTCGAAACGAACGCGAAAACGGAAACAAAATCAAGGTGAGAACTCCTCACTCAATCGAAAGGTTTTGTTTAAAATTTTAAGTAGTTAATGTTGATTGATGATTGCTGTTTGATTGTGCTAGTAGATATAGTAGGATATATACTATATATAGCGATATATATATATTGGTATATGTATATATCGGATTTGATTTCCCGCCTCGTATAGCGGATGAGACCCTATTGCGCCGTTATTAAGCGGATATTTTATAAAATCCCATATACCGCGATATTCCACCTCGAAGTGGAATTGGTATTGTGCTAACGTCTGTGGTTGCAGGGAAACAGGTTGGAGGGATCCAACTGGATTCCTCACATATTTATTTGATTATTGATATTGTGTTATTGTTGATGTTCATATAGACATATGTTGTTAGTTCCCGTAATTGACCATATGATGCTGTTGCATTATCGGATTCAAAAATTTTAAGTTAAAAATAACGGTTTTGAATTTAAAAAGGGGTTTTAAATCGATTTTTCAAGGAATATGGTTTATTAAAATTTTGAATTGATTAAATTTTAAAATAAATAGATGGATAAAATTTTATGTTTTAAAATTTTATATTTTTATAAAATATAACTTAAAAGAAATTTTTAACAATAATAGGTTTTTATAAAATAGTTAAATTTGGTTTTTTGGGGAGTTATTATTATTAATGGTTTATATAAAGGATTTTATAAATGGATGTTTTTAAATAAAAAATTATTGAAGTTATAGAATAAATTTATAAAGTGTTAAGTTGATGTATAACATGCATTTCACTAGGATTTATAGATTAATAAATGTGAAATTTATAAAACGAATGGTTATTGGAAAATTTTAAGTTTATAAGTTATTCACTTATAAAAATGAATTTGGGGCATAAAAAGGGGAATTTTATAGAAATTGTTAATAAATGAAGATTTCATTAGTTGAAATTATTATAAACCATAAAGAAATCTTGTAAGTGATAAGATTTTAAATTGGTGAAGTTCAAAGGAACGATTTGGTAAATAAATAATATTATAAGTATTTAACTTACAATATGGCTTTTGGGTATGAAATTGGGTTATGTAAATTGCATCGGATTAATAAAGGGATTTATAAAATTGGGGTTTATAATAGAAGTGGAATTTATAAACTATGTTTATAAATTTGAAATTCATCGAATTTGATAAATTGAAATATGGGAATTTGTTAAGTGGGCTATATTCACTATTTTGAATATTGAATAGATTATTAAATAAAATGGGTTTGTTTTTGGGAAAGGAATGTTTTAAATGGAATTTAAAACGAATTAAAGGTGTTTTAAAATGTATTGAGTATTGAAAACATAGATTTCAACATTGATTGTTGAAATAGACGTTTTCGAGAAACAGAAGGGGATAATTTGTATAGTATTGGATTTATATATCTATTTTTAATTTCAAATCCATATACTAGTGTTTTTGGGTTGTCGTAACGATGTTTTACGCAACATTCGTTTTTAACCCAAATAAATGTGAATAAGGGAATGTTTTCTTAAAGAGAATGGAGTAAATACTTAACTGTGATTTAAGTATATGGAATATTTTCAAATCGTTGAAAATAAATAAATTTGTGAATTACTTATTTTTAAAATAAGCATGGGAATGGTTTTCTAATATGAAATGGAACGGTTTTTGTGAATTCACCTTTAAGGTAATTGAAAGCAAATAACTTGAAATCGATTTGGGAATCGTATGCTGGTAGATGCTTGGAATTTAAATCCACCTTGGAATTTATGTATATGAAGGGAAATTGGTTTAAAAATAAATGTTGATTTATTTTTAAATTTGAAAATATAATTTACGAATTTGGAACGTAAGTTAAAATAAATCGGTAAAGATTTATTTGGTGGTTTGAAATTTGTTTCAAAAGGTATATATGGTTAAGGTGATTTGAAATTAGTTTTCAAATGGTTAAGGTGATTTGAAATTAGTTTTCAAATGGTTAAGGTGATTTGAAATTAGTTTGCAAATGGTTAATGTAATTTGAAAATTGGTTTTCAAATGGTAAAGGTAAATTGAAAATTGGTTTTTCAATTGGTTAAGTGTGGAAAATTTTATCGTGAAGTGGTTTTGGTAAAGCAAATAAATTGGGCAATTATTTGGAAATTGTATATATATATCTTGTAAAGATATTTTGGGACTTAATAATTTTGGAAAAATTATTTGGAATCTGATGATGTGGCGCATCTTTATTGATAGTTAAATAACCGACTATCAATATTTACCCTTGGATGGTATTGATTGTGTTTGTTTAAAATTGAATGCACACTTTTTATTTTTTTAAAATAAGCGCTCGCTATTCGGTTTAGCCGGGAGAGGACCTTTGTGTCATATATCCCATTCCGAATATGCGATACGTCGTTGGATTGCATTTGAAGACCGGTGTTGAAGACCGGGTATCTGTGAGAACGATAGGATGACCTATCGATTGTCTCCGCATCGTTAGCTACGATATGGAGATTTCCTTTGTGATGGGAAATTTTATCGGGATTGTGAATACCCGGATTGCAAGGGCTTCTTTGGAAGTGCCTTCGGTTCTGTTCGAACCCGGAACAGACTTGTATGGTTACGTGTCTGACATTACATTTTGAGAGATAGAGCAGATTTCTTTCAAATACATTTCTATTGGTGGCGGAGAATTTATTCTCTTAGCTTAACACCCTTCTCTGAGACGTACGAGCTCAGAGGTTATGTAGTTGAAGGTTATCAGCGATATTTCCCAATCTGGTAATGTGGCATGCTGAGTGCTGCTGTGTGATGATCATTGGTTGGTCATTTGTGATATGATCATTTGTTTGATCATTTATCTTTGTGATTATTGCTTTGGTCATCTGTGGACCCGAAGCATGGCTTTGTTACACAAAGCGTAGCTTTGTGGACGAGACTTCGTCAGGACCTCACTCCCCGGAAATGGTCGAAACAGGAATATGCGGCAAGGTTATGAGGGTCGCGCCCTTTAGGGTATGTCATTTCCTTCTGGTAAAGGGTGGTATCATGGTATGGAGCCCAGATACTTACTCATGTTGAAACACTATATCTATTTCTGTGTGGTGTTGTTGGATCGAGCGCTCGGATAAAGGTCCCAAAGGACCGGGGGATGACATATTCGTGTAGTAGTTACCTAGTTACAGAGGTAACCCGGCCTTGTGTTGGCAGAGATCTAACCGTAACGTTAGTTTCTCGGGACGTCCCGCCAGAGGCGATCCCATGTGGCAGTAGGAAGTTCCTTAGCCTGACCATTTGTTGGAAATCCTTTCATCCAATACGTGCCTTGTACGGTTTTAGTTGTATTACCTGCCATTTACTTATGGTGGTCACCACTGTTTAGATGGTAGCTATAGTAGGCATAGTTCGGAATGTCTATGCTGGCTAGGATTTATATTCTACTTTCGAAATTGATTTCTACACTATGCACTAGTAATAATATCAAAAATGATTTGATTTTCGCGTAGTAAGCATCTTTGACTATCATAAGGAGAAATCTCCTCCAATTCTGCGTTTGCATTGTGTGTGTGGCGGGAGGCCTTATGGTAGTTTCATTTTCCAAAAAGCATTGCGGATTTAAAAATTTAAATTTTTTTGTTGCTTGTTTAAAGATAAACTGTTTTTGGAGTTCTCACACCAGTCCCATGACTGACCTGGAGTTTATTGTTCCTTTCCTAAACTCTGGGTGCCCACTATTTTCCACACGGGCAGTCTAGAGTTAGGTTATCAGGTTATTCTGGATTCTGGAGTTGCTGTGCAGATGTTGGAGGCGAGCTTGGATAGCGTAGTCTATTATCTATTGGATATAGTATTCTTTCCGCTGTTTTATTGTTGTACACTCTGATGATATGATGTATTGTGATGTATATATAAAATGTATAGTTCTTTGTTTTAAATGAATGTACATTTATCTATTATATATTGTTCCGCTGCGATTGTGAGATTCTGATATTGTTTCTCGTTCTGTTACTTGTTTTCTGTTTTCTCCTCTCTTTCTTTTCTTTCTTCTTCTACCTCTTTCTTCTTCTAAAACCCTAACGGTTCGATTTTTCGGCAACGAAAAATCCCGATCGTTACATTTGGTATCAGAGCATATGGTTAAGCGACAACCTGCTCTGTTGGGTATTACTCATTAGAGATAGAGTCAGCAGTACTCTAGAATGAGTATGAGTGTAATAATAGATATGAGTGCGTATTTGTTAGTGAGTATAAAATTGTTTTATATTGTGATGATTGGTTTGTTGAGTGGTATATGAACCTTCGTCGGCGCAGCCTCGAAAACTGAATCGAAGGGGTTCCTAAACACTTGAATAGAACAATTCGACACAATATTGTTTTAAATTGGGTAAATGAAATAATTTTACCTCGATTATATTTTATATATAAAAAGAAAATAATTTTTCAAGAATTATTGAAGTGTGTATATAATTGATTGCTTGGTTGTTGTAAATGATATATATATAAAATAATTAAAAGTTGTTTGAATAAGCTAATAAAAGCAACTATTGTAAAAGAATAATGGTATAAACCAATGAATCATAAGATGAAATAATAATTAATGATGATTTACAATTGTAAGATAAGCATGTATGTATATAAGAAGTAAAATTATATAAGTAAAAGGTTTATAAAAGTGATTTATGAATAGAAAGAAAACTTTTTGAAAGAATAATTAGCATTGATTTCACTATTGTCACTGGGAAATAATAAGGGTGATGACTGCAGCATCATCAGTATCATTTTCGAGTTTCTATGTGATGGATTTGCTACAAAAATGAATTTAAAAATTGAAGTTTTGTTGTAATAAATCAATTTGAAATTAAAATTCAACTTGAAGTTGTTAAGTATAAGTGAAAAAGGTTTTGAACTTATAATATAAGTTAGAAGTTGAATAATAAGTTTTATAACTTATAGAATGGGAAAATGTAAGTGAAACCAGTTATTGAAGTGGTTAAACAATTAAGTTAAGTAAAATGGAATATGAATTTGAATATTGATATGAATTTGACTTAAGTAAAAGTTAAATAGGATTTACTTTGGAATTTAAAATCCGAATTGAATTGATAAGTAGAACTTAAGTTTAATTAACAAATGATGTTTAAATGGAATAACTTAAGTGAAGTTGAATAAAAAAATCGATCTTTGCATCAAAGTTAAATAATCAAGTGAATTAAATGATGTAAATAAAGTTGAAATGGAATGCAAGTTAAGTAATGTTGAAAGAATTGATGTTAATATCAAAGTAAGTGAATAAAGTGAGTAAATGAAATTGTTAAAGAGGTGAACTTAAGTTATATAAATGAAATTCAATTTTATTTGTAAAAAGAACTAGCAATTGAGTTAAAGTATGAATTGAATGTTAATCAATAGAATATGAATAAGTTGATATGAAATGATGCATGCAAGTGTAAATTCATTTGAAAATAGTTGAATAGTAGAATGAAAATCAATTGAATGTTAAACCAATTGAAATTAAAACAGTTGAACCAAATTGAATGTAAGTAAAATGGATAAATTTGGTTGTATTGGATGTGCATTGGTTGTTATTTGCTTGTTGGTTGATTGTATGTAAATTCATTAAGTGTTAATGAAATTGAACTAGCGCAATTGGAAGCTATGTAATTGAACTCAAATTGAATGTAAAGTAAATGAATTTGAATAGAATTGAATTTGATTTGGGCTGAATATGAACCAATGTGAATTTAATTAGTGAATGTAACTAATTGAAACGAATGAATTGAATATGCAACTTCAATAATAAACCAAAAATGTATAAGAAGCATGTATTGGAAATTTTGTAATTGAATTGGCAAAATGATTGGAATGTTGATGTTGGAATTGGATACTATTACTAGTATGATATACAGGTATATAATGGAATTGGGATTTTGGTTATGAAGTTAAATTGAATTGCTCAACAAAAAGGTACGTATTTCAGTTTTTATATGAGATTTGATGATTTCCTTCTCCAGCCACTTGGCTTTCTCTTTTCTTTTTGATTCTGAGGGGCCGTAGTGCCGTTTTGTAGTCGTACCGATCTAGCCGCGCAAAGGAGACTCTGGCGAAATTTTTCGAAAATTTAGGGAGTTAGTAAAATTTTGAGAAATTTTGAAAATTTGAATTTAAATTTAAATTTGAATTGTTGAGTAAACAATGTTGGTTGAAACCTATAATTGAAGTTGGAAAGCTAATTGAAATGATAGTAAATCTTTAATAAAAAGATTGGTGTTAGAAGGTTGATAAAACTATTAGTTTTGGAAAAAATATAAACGGATTATGAATCATTCTCCTTAACTTGCAATTTCGAGGACGAAATTCTTTTAAGGGGGGAAGATTGTAACGACCCAGAATTTTTGATAATTTGAATTTGAGTATTTAATTAATTTTAAATATTAATAAGTGGAATTTTTAAGTAGAATAATTTATTTTTCGAATATTGGATTTAATGGGATAATTAAATCGATAATTTAATAGTGAAATTCCAAAAATAATTAGATATTGGGTTAAATATGATTGAAAATGATTTGGAAAATTTTATTTAATCATATTAAAGTTATAGAAATGTTTTAGAACTTGTAAAACTGAATTTGGAATTTATTTGTAAAAATCGAATATTTTAATATTTAATTATCGACTGTAAAATAGCCAATTTTTGAACAGTCTCAGAATTTAACGAGACAAGTTCCATTGGATCCGTAATAGTTAATTATTATCGGATTTCAATTTTCGTAGCAATCGGAGTTGTCGTTTGACCGTGGCAGCTCGAAACGCATCGATATCGTTTTAATTTTAATTCGGCGAGTTAAAATAGCCATTTTTCAAACGGTCTCGGATTTCGACGAAACCAGTTTCATCGGATCCGTAATGTGATATTATTGTAAGATTTCAAATTTCAAGTCAATCGGATATATCGTTTGTCCGGTACAAGCCAAAACGCCTAGAAATCGCTTAAATCGGTTTAAATTTAAATCGAGCGTTTATTGCCGTATCTCACACATATGATGGAATTAGCTTACGAAACTTGTTCCATTGTGTCCGGAATGCGGAAAAACCTTAGAATCGCCTGGCGGCACGCGTCGTTTGGAGTTCGTTTGCAAAAGTGTTAAATTGGGCATTTTATTATTAAAATAATATTAACATATATGTTATCTTCTTTTCCAAAACCCTAATCACTATCACCAGCCGCCTCCTATAGGTCCAATGGCCGAAATCATCCCATTTTCCCCTCTCAAAATCTCCAAATCCGCTCATCGAATCGAGAAACTTACAACATGAAAGTTGTAGAGCATGGTGTGGACTACAGATCCAACGGTGGATCTCAGCTATCATCGCCGTTTGGAGGGCATGGGGAGCCGCGTTCGTGCTTGCGTTTGGCACGTTTTCCTAGGGGATATGCTGACCGAGCTCTGCAAGCTCCTGGCCGAAGGTGGCTCTTGTCGTGGGCTACGAGGTGGTGCTCTCTGATCGATGCATAGGCGAGTGTGGTGGTCGCGAATTCAAGCCCTAGATTTGTGCATATGGGTTCATGTACGTGTTTCTTAGCCTGGGGAGAGTTGCGTGCGTGATCTTGGTGAAGGAGAAGGGGGACGCGGGGCCCGTTGGGTTGGTATTTGTAAATTAATTTAAAAGGAATTGTTTCGAAATTCAATTCAAACTTTAAAAATCAATATCTTTTTGCTGCGAGGTCCGATTTGGGCGAATCAAAGTGCGTTGGAATCGTATGGTCGTGCTCTTCGCAATGCAACCAGTTTGGAGTCGATTGGAGCTCGTATGAATTTCGGGTAAAATTAAACGTTCGTTTAATTTTATTCGAAACGAACGCGAAAACGGAAACAAAATCAAGGTGAGAACTCCTCACTCAATCGAAAGGTTTTGTTTAAAATTTTAAGTAGTTAATGTTGATTGATGATTGCTGTTTGATTGTGCTAGTAGATATAGTAGGATATATACTATATATAGCGATATATATATATTGGTATATGTATATATCGGATTTGATTTCCCGCCTCGTATAGCGGATGAGACCCTATTGCGCCGTTATTAAGCGGATATTTTATAAAATCCCATATACCGCGATATTCCACCTCGAAGTGGAATTGGTATTGTGCTAACGTCTGTGGTTGCAGGGAAACAGGTTGGAGGGATCCAACTGGATTCCTCACATATTTATTTGATTATTGATATTGTGTTATTGTTGATGTTCATATCGACATATGTTGTTAGTTCCCGTAATTGACCATATGATGCTGTTGCATTATCGGATTCAAAAATTTTAAGTTAAAAATAACGGTTTTGAATTTAAAAAGGGGTTTTAAATCGATTTTTCAAGGAATATGGTTTATTAAAATTTTGAATTGATTAAATTTTAAAATAAATAGATGGATAAAATTTTATGTTTTAAAATTTTATATTTTTATAAAATGTAACTTAAAAGAAATTTTTAACAATAATAGGTTTTTATAAAATAGTTAAATTTGGTTTTTTGGGGAGTTATTATTATTAATGGTTTATATAAAGGATTTTATAAATGGATGTTTTTAAATAAAAAATTATTGAAGTTATAGAATAAATTTATAAAGTGTTAAGTTGATGTATAACATGCATTTCACTAGGATTTATAGATTAATAAATGTGAAATTTATAAAACGAATGGTTATTGGAAAATTTTAAGTTTATAAGTTATTCACTTATAAAAATGAATTTGGGGCATAAAAAGGGGAATTTTATAGAAATTGTTAATAAATGAAGATTTCATTAGTTGAAATTATTATAAACCATAAAGAAATCTTGTAAGTGATAAGATTTTAAATTGGTGAAGTTCAAAGGAACGATTTGGTAAATAAATAATATTATAAGTATTTAACTTACAATATGGCTTTTGGGTATGAAATTGGGTTATGTAAATTGCATCGGATTAATAAAGGGATTTATAAAATTGGGGTTTATAATAGAAGTGGAATTTATAAACTATGTTTATAAATTTGAAATTCATCGAATTTGATAAATTGAAATATGGGAATTTGTTAAGTGGGCTATATTCACTATTTTGAATATTGAATAGATTATTAAATAAAATGGGTTTGTTTTTGGGAAAGGAATGTTTTAAATGGAATTTAAAACGAATTAAAGGTGTTTTAAAATGTATTGAGTATTGAAAACATAGATTTCAACATTGATTGTTGAAATAGACGTTTTCGAGAAACAGAAGGGGATAATTTGTATAGTATTGGATTTATATATCTATTTTTAATTTCAAATCCATATACTAGTGTTTTTGGGTTGTCGTAACGATGTTTTACGCAACATTCGTTTTTAACCCAAATAAATGTGAATAAGGGAATGTTTTCTTAAAGAGAATGGAGTAAATACTTAACTGTGATTTAAGTATATGGAATATTTTCAAATCGTTGAAAATAAATAAATTTGTGAATTACTTATTTTTAAAATAAGCATGGGAATGGTTTTCTAATATGAAATGGAACGGTTTTTGTGAATTCACCTTTAAGGTAATTGAAAGCAAATAACTTGAAATCGATTTGGGAATCGTATGCTGGTAGATGCTTGGAATTTAAATCCACCTTGGAATTTATGTATATGAAGGGAAATTGGTTTAAAAATAAATGTTGATTTATTTTTAAATTTGAAAATATAATTTACGAATTTGGAACGTAAGTTAAAATAAATCGGTAAAGATTTATTTGGTGGTTTGAAATTTGTTTCAAAAGGTATATATGGTTAAGGTGATTTGAAATTAGTTTTCAAATGGTTAAGGTGATTTGAAATTAGTTTTCAAATGGTTAAGGTGATTTGAAATTAGTTTGCAAATGGTTAATGTAATTTGAAAATTGGTTTTCAAATGGTAAAGGTAAATTGAAAATTGGTTTTTCAATTGGTTAAGTGTGGAAAATTTTATCGTGAAGTGGTTTTGGTAAAGCAAATAAATTGGGCAATTATTTGGAAATTGTATATATATATCTTGTAAAGATATTTTGGGACTTAATAATTTTGGAAAAATTATTTGGAATCTGATGATGTGGCGCATCTTTATTGATAGTTAAATAACCGACTATCAATATTTACCCTTGGATGGTATTGATTGTGTTTGTTTAAAATTGAATGCACACTTTTTATTTTTTTAAAATAAGCGCTCGCTATTCGGTTTAGCCGGGAGAGGACCTTTGTGTCATATATCCCATTCCGAATATGCGATACGTCGTTGGATTGCATTTGAAGACCGGTGTTGAAGACCGGGTATCTGTGAGAACGATAGGATGACCTATCGATTGTCTCCGCATCGTTAGCTACGATATGGAGATTTCCTTTGTGATGGGAAATTTTATCGGGATTGTGAATACCCGGATTGCAAGGGCTTCTTTGGAAGTGCCTTCGGTTCTGTTCGAACCCGGAACAGACTTGTATGGTTACGTGTCTGACATTACATTTTGAGAGATAGAGCAGATTTCTTTCAAATACATTTCTATTGGTGGCGGAGAATTTATTCTCTTAGCTTAACACCCTTCTCTGAGACGTACGAGCTCAGAGGTTATGTAGTTGAAGGTTATCAGCGATATTTCCCAATCTGGTAATGTGGCATGCTGAGTGCTGCTGTGTGATGATCATTGGTTGGTCATTTGTGATATGATCATTTGTTTGATCATTTATCTTTGTGATTATTGCTTTGGTCATCTGTGGACCCGAAGCATGGCTTTGTTACACAAAGCGTAGCTTTGTGGACGAGACTTCGTCAGGACCTCACTCCCCGGAAATGGTCGAAACAGGAATATGCGGCAAGGTTATGAGGGTCGCGCCCTTTAGGGTATGTCATTTCCTTCTGGTAAAGGGTGGTATCATGGTATGGAGCCCAGATACTTACTCATGTTGAAACACTATATCTATTTCTGTGTGGTGTTGTTGGATCGAGCGCTCGGATAAAGGTCCCAAAGGACCGGGGGATGACATATTCGTGTAGTAGTTACCTAGTTACAGAGGTAACCCGGCCTTGTGTTGGCAGAGATCTAACCGTAACGTTAGTTTCTCGGGACGTCCCGCCAGAGGCGATCCCATGTGGCAGTAGGAAGTTCCTTAGCCTGACCATTTGTTGGAAATCCTTTCATCCAATACGTGCCTTGTACGGTTTTAGTTGTATTACCTGCCATTTACTTATGGTGGTCACCACTGTTTATATGGTAGCTATAGTAGGCATAGTTCGGAATGTCTATGCTGGCTAGGATTTATATTCTACTTTCGAAATTGATTTCTACACTATGCACTAGTAATAATATCAAAAATGATTTGATTTTCGCGTAGTAAGCATCTTTGACTATCATAAGGAGAAATCTCCTCCAATTCTGCGTTTGCATTGTGTGTGTGGCGGGAGGCCTTATGGTAGTTTCATTTTCCAAAAAGCATTGCGGATTTAAAAATTTAAATTTTTTTGTTGCTTGTTTAAAGATAAACTGTTTTTGGAGTTCTCACACCAGTCCCATGACTGACCTGGAGTTTATTGTTCCTTTCCTAAACTCTGGGTGCCCACTATTTTCCACACGGGCAGTCTAGAGTTAGGTTATCAGGTTATTCTGGATTCTGGAGTTGCTGTGCAGATGTTGGAGGCGAGCTTGGATAGCGTAGTCTATTATCTATTGGATATAGTATTCTTTCCGCTGTTTTATTGTTGTACACTCTGATGATATGATGTATTGTGATGTATATATAAAATGTATAGTTCTTTGTTTTAAATGAATGTACATTTATCTATTATATATTGTTCCGCTGCGATTGTGAGATTCTGATATTGTTTCTCGTTCTGTTACTTGTTTTCTGTTTTCTCCTCTCTTTCTTTTCTTTCTTCTTCTACCTCTTTCTTCTTCTAAAACCCTAACGGTTCGATTTTTCGGCAACGAAAAATCCCGATCGTTACAGATTCACTCTTGCGTGGAGCAACAATGTTATTTTCATCTTTTTCCAATGCTGCCTTTACCGGTACAGGACGACTTTCCAGGCATATGAACTCATCTGCTTTCTTGTAGAATTTTTCAAGGGAATTTGGTTCCTTCATGTTAAGCCATTTTCCAAATTCGCTCGACTTGTCGATGGCCCTCATCAGATAGGTCAAGATCATCCGCGGTTCTGCATTGTCTACCTCGGCCAGCGCTATATTAAAGCGATTCAAGAAAGATCTGATAGTTTCACCCGGATTCTGCTCTAAACTTGAAAACGACATAATATCTTTGGCTTTTGAAGCGTATAGTCTGAACTGCTCCTTGAATTTCCGGGTTAGGTCAGAAAACTGATCTATGGACCGAACTGGTAGCTTGGTGAACCAAAGCAGAGCTACACCTTCCAGATATACAGGAAAATATCGGCACTTTATTTCATCAGAAGCTCTGGCACCTGTCATGTGCCAATCATACTTATACAAGAATTCGTTCGGATCACTTGTTCCTTTGTAAGCTGGGATAGTTGGAGGGACGAACTTCCTTGGGAACTCAGCTTTTAAGATTCTTTCGGTAAACGTGGTTTTACTTGGAGCGAAACCCCATTCCTTCTCATCTTCATTCCTTTGCATGCTTTCCTTCATGATTTGTCGAACCATTTCAGAAAGATATCCCTCATCATTTCGAGCTTTAGATCCACCAATTTCAGGAAATGTCCGCTCAAAGGGGCTAGCAGCCCTCTCAGGAATGTTTCTTTCTTCATCCTCATGAATGTTTCTAGCAAAGTTCCTTTCATTACCCGTTGGTTGACGGTTTACTCCAAGCAAGTCATTCAACTTATTCAAAATTAGAGCATTTTGAGCGTTCTGAGCCTCCAATTGTGCACTTTGGGCATTTATCTGCTGGTTCAGCCCTAAGATTACAGCATCCAACTCCGCTTTTGTAACCCCAACAGGTGGAGTGGCTTGATTAGGTACTGGGGAAGCGGAGGTTCCCTCTTGAACATTTCCAGATCTAACAGATCTACTCTTTCTCCCCGGAGCCATGATTTCAGATAAACTTCTAGTCTTCAGAGAGGTTACTTCAACAAACTTCCATGGAGCAATGATGACGATTTGCCTGAGTTCAATTCTCAGTGAAAGCACCAAAAATTTAACGCTAAAATTTGAACGCTAACACCCCGGTGTATAAAGTGTAGTTGTGAAAGCACCACCCGATGATTCGGGAACAGAGTATAAGCAGAAAGTCATAGAAAAAGCAGTGAATAACAACGATTTTATAGTGGTTCGGCTCAAGGCAAGCCTACGTCCACTTTAATTCTCTTTAATGCCAAACCGATTACAACTTTACAACAATCTTCAATTACAATTACGACGAGACAAACAACTAGAACTTTGGTAGAGAAGAATTCTTCGAATCCATGTAGATTGCGTTAGATTTTCCCTTGAAGTTAGTTGAGATGCCTTTCGAACTTGAAGTGTCGGGTGAGATGAGAATTCGGCTGAGTATTGGCGCTTGAAATGATTGGCCAAAAGTCCTTTGAAAGTTGGAGGTGGTCGCGTATTTATAGGAGTTCTTGGTGTCACATTGCAGGTAGTAGCCGAGGCGGGTTAGATCGTGAGTCGGCTCCGGTTTAAACTAGGTCGTGGGTCGGCACCGATCTCTTATGCCCGGTCTACAGCTTAAGCCAAAGACCAATGTTTTTCCAGCCTCGTTTCTTAAGTCTTAGGCCGTTGCCGAGTTAATGTGCTCTGCGTTAGGTTTTAACACCGTATCTCCTTTGTATCCTTAGGTCGCGGCCGACCTAGCATAATCATAAGTCGGTCACGACTCAAGTGTGGACCAATTTGTTCTTAACAGTTAAGTCGGCGACCAACTTGGGTAGTTTGATCGGCACACGCGTTGGGTCGGTGGACTTATGTAAGCCCTAGGTCGGAATCTCCTTGAACCTTAAGTCGGCATCATTTCAAGATGTTAGGTCAGAACTCTCTTTGAGGCATTAGGTCGGCATGCTTCTCAAGTCCCTTAGGTTGGTATTCCTCTTAAGCCTTATGCAGTTAGATTGGTCTTCCATGCTAAGATACTAGGTCGGCATCCCTCTATGCCTTAGGTCGGCAGAACGCTGGGTCGCTAACTTTTTGATATGCTAGATCGGTGGGTCTTTTAGGTCGGTTATTCTTAGATTGGTAACACTTGACCGAAGTGGAGTTAACATACAATTTCCCAATCGATTTCTAATATTCATTTTCAATTTATCTTTAAAAGATAAAGTCCCAAAATATTCAGTTCATATTGGAAAACTTTTCCATACTTATTAAATAATAAGTAATTCACAAATCCATTCATTTTCAACACTTGGAAAAATTTCAATATACTTAATATCGAAATTAAGTATACATTTTATTCTTTAAGGAAAACATTCACTTAAACACATTTGTTTGGGCTAAAACGAATGTTGCGTAAAACATCGTTACGACGATCCAAAATCACTAGTATAGGGATTCAAAGTTTAAATAGATATATAAATCCCAATACTATACAAAATATTTCCTTTCGGAAATCATTTGCTATAACAATAGTGTTATAGTCCACCATTCCCTTTTATTTCTCGAAAACGTCTATTTCAACAATGAATGTTGAAATCTATGATTTCGATATTCAACACATTTTAAAACATCTTTAAAACGATTAACTTCATTTTATAATATCACTTTCCCAAAAAATAACCATTTTATTCAATAATATATTCACTGTCCAAAATCGTGAATATATTTCCTTTAAATGATTTCTATATTCACTTATCAAATTTATTTGATTACGGATTTATAAAACAACGTTTATAAATTCCCTTTCAATTTTATAACAACTTCAATTTATAAATCTCCTTTAATAACCAATTTTAATTATATTTCATTTTTATGTCGAAATCCAATCTATAAGTAAATTACTTATAATCTATTTATTTACAAATCCATTCTTTTATATCGTCATTTATTTACAAGTCAAAAATTCTTATTTACTTATAAATTTAGGTACAACTTTATTTTAACACTTATGAAAGCTCGTTTTATAATTCCAATAATTTTAACTTATAAATATCAATTTTATAAATCTTTTATATAAACCGTTTATAATAATTCAAAAATTCCAATTTAAACCAATTTATAAATTTATTAACTTTTTATTTCCAAAAAATCTCATTTCGGTTATATTTCGCAAAAATCTTAATTTCTATAATATAAAAGTTTATAACGTTTTAATTATTTAAAATGAATCGATTCAAAATTTAATAAAAACATATACTTTGAAAAATCACTTTAAAACCCTTTTAAAAATCAAAATCGTTATTTTTAAACTTTAAAAATGGATCCGATGATGCAACAGCACCAAGTAGTCAATCACGACATCCAAATATCATATATCGATATGATAATCAACAAATATCACAATATCTGTAAATAAATCAATACAGTTGAGGAATCCAGTTGGATCCCTCCAACCTATTTCCCTGCATCCAAAGATGTTGGCACAATACCAATTCCGCTCCAGTACGGAATTATCGCGGTATATGGGATTTATAAAATATTATCCGCTTAATAGACGACGCAATAGGGTCTCATCCGCCATATAATGCGGGAAAATCAACTCCAAGTACATAAATAATACCTATTTCACTATACTGTGAAATATTCGCGGTATATGTTTTTAATAAATAACCTCCACTTACTAACGGCGTATAATGTCTATTTTAACAATCAATAGATAACAATCATCATTCAACATACAATCAAGAATTTTAAATCTAACTATTTAAAATATAAATCGAAACCGATTCGATTGAGTGAGAAGTTCTCACCTTGATTTCAATTTCGTTTCAGCCTTTTATTTCAAATAAAATTATACCCAAAATTTTCACTGACTCCAATCGCTTCCAATCCAGTTCCATTACGAAGAGCTCGTCCATACGAACCCAACGCAAAAAGTTTCGTCGAATTCCAACCTCGTATAAGGGAGTTATAGCTTTTCAAACATTTACACAAATTAAAAATATAAATAATTAACAATTTTATTTTAATTTTTCAAACCCTACTCTCATCAGCCGTTCATTATTGTGAGATAGCATCAGGGCCGTGAGTTGCTTTTATCTTCTTCCAGGTTATCACGTTCAAAAGTGAACCCAAAGCCACCGCTCCCGCCAAATTTTCGCGACCACCTCAACCAATTCCAACGCGATCTGGAACCACCTCCTTGCTCACCACCACGTGCTCCACCCATGGTCGAAGACCGGCCCAACTCGGCACTGCCTGTAGCCTCGAAAATCGTGCCAAACGCACGATGTTCTTGGCCAAAATCTGGCCCCTACGATGCACCATTAATGATCATCTCCGTATGGATACGAAGGCCTCGATACGCTCTACTACTTTCGTGTTGAACACTCCTTGAATTGATGAACGGATTTAAAAATATGGGAGGAATAGCGTGGTGATTTTCTAGCCATTGAAGTTTAAATGGCGGCCGGCTTTATAAATTAGGGTTTTGAAATATTTTGGAAAAAAGAAAATAATAAGGTGCTATTTATAGAAATTTCTAAATCACTATTCATTCCGGTTTTCCGGAATCCGATTTACGCGCCGTAACTATCGTTTATGGGGATTATCCCACGTTTCGGACACAATGGAACAGGTTTTAGAAGCTAATTTGGTCATCTGTGCGAGTTATGGCAATAAACGTTCGATTTAAAATTAAACCGATTAACGATTTTCTAGGCGTTTTGGCTAGCACCGGACAAACGGTAAATCCGATTGACACGAAATTTGAAATCTTACAAAAATATCACATTACGTATCCGATGAAACTGGTTTCATCGAAATCCGAGACTTTTTGAAAAATGATTATTTTAACTCGCCGAATTAATATTAAAACAATTTCGATGCGTTTCGAGTTGCCACGATCAAACGACAACTGCGATTGCTACGAAAATTGAAATCCGGTAATCACAAACTGTAACAACCCGCATATTTATCGATTTTATATGTAAATATTTTATCGTTAGTCGGATTTTTGTCCGAAAAGCTAATTTTTGCATACGGTCGAATTAGGGCTCGGGACCACTCCCATTGAGATTAAAATGCCGTTTGCGACCTTTTTGAGTATAAGCTTCGATATGTTTGGAGAAAGTTGATTTCTGCTACTTTTTTACTTTGGGTTTGGTTTTTGGGCTCAGCCCTATGTTAACTAATGCTCAAATCTGAGCCACTCTTCCCCACTCACTCTCATTCTCTTCTCATTTCAGTTTCTTAGCTTTAATGGTGGAGGAGATTGGAAATTAAAACTCCAAAACCCTAGTTTCTCTTGCAAATCAAATTCCTAGCTCCAAACTCAAGAAGAACCCATTGGTAAGCTTCTCTTCTTCTTCTCCAACTTATTCTCTTACCAATTTCAGAAATTCCTAAACCTAATTTTGGGAATGTTCTTGTTTTTGAGCTTAGATTCAAGCTCAATTGGGTTGTGTTGAAGAGAGGTTGATTCTCCCTTTGCTTTCAAGCTTCTTCTTATTTGATTTTGAGAAAAGGTGAGATTTTTATCTCACATCTATGACTATAATTATCTTTGTTTGTTAGGTATGAATTCCTAACACTTCTTCATGAGAATTTGCTCTTGATTTGGATTGGTTTTGTAAATATTCCAATTTTTGGGTTTTTAAGTCAAATTTGTGTAAAATCCTTTTATGGATGTTTGATCATGCTTTTGGTGATGCATCGAGGAGCATATAGGGCCGGGTTGCCGATTGGCATAAACCCTTAGAGTCAATGTCCGTCCGGTTGCATTTTGGAAGAGTTTGCTCTTCATTTGAATAAGGTTGAAAAACAGCCCAGGCATAATTCAGTCGACTGAAAACTCTGTTCAGTCGACTGAACCTGAAACCCGAGAGTTTCCAGGCATGATTCAGTCGACTGAAAAACTCTGCACAGTCGACTGAAACTGGAAACAGAAAGTTTCCTGAACCTGGAAAATTTCCATGTACAGGGTCAGTCGACTGAAAATCTCTGTTCAGTCGACTGAACCTGCTGTTTGAGTCCAATTTGCCTTTTTGGATTGAAATTCTAATTTAAATCGATTCGTGATAATCCTATTTGTTGTTATCATCTATTATGACTTTGATGACTCTTTTTAGGGATTTTTGAATATCCATTTCGATGGATCCTTCATCGATTTCGTTGGATTTTATTCACGTCTTCGTATGTGAATTTTTGTGATTGATTGTTCTTACAATCTTCTTCGTGATTTGTCACTTTAAAAATATAAAGGTTTTCTATACTAGTAGTAAATATCAAAACTCTTTCCTCAAACGATTTCAATACTATTTTAATACCAAATTCGTTTATAAAACCGTTTTCCAATCTGTTAGTATATACAAACCTTTACCTCACTCGTATGAGAAATCTAATTAAACGGCTTAGTAAAACAAGTGGTATGAAAGCTTGCGTTTACTTTGTTGGTTAATTCTTGGACTTGTTCGATTGAGCCTCTTGTGACAATTTTCTAGTGGAGATTTACAGTTTGTTCGTAAATATTTAAGTTAAGCAAGTGGTTATGGGACATGAAGCTAAACTCATATATTTACTAGCTTAGTGTAATCGACACTTCTCGCTGATCATGACGATCATCTTTGTGATTTAGACTAGCAATGTGCGATGTCTCTTTGTCTGCGAGGGAGACTAAACCCCGTTTTGTGGAGTTTTGACTCAATTTGTGATGGGGTAGCAACCCATGGTCTTCGGGCCATTTGTGGAGCTTCGGCTCAATTTGTGATGGTTAGCGACCATGGAATTAGCAATCCGTTTGTGATACACGTGTTGGTGGGCTTTATGCTCCCGTTTGTGATAGGCCTCCCTCCTTTGTGATTTCTGGATTTCTTGTGTAGATTCCTAGAATTTGTGTTTCACCAATTTTCGTGATTTCCATTGATAAGTTTTATCAATATTTTGTGCATTGGTGAATTTGTGTGTCATTGACTTTTGTGATTTCTGGATTTCTTGTGTAGTCTTCTGGAATTTGTGTGTCATTGACTTTTGTGATTGACATTGATATTATCGTCAATATTTATGGTATGGTGAACGAAATAAGGAGTATGACGTTTCTTTGATTCTTGTGTAGATTTGGTGACATTGATTAATCTTTTGATGATTATCAACTAAGTATATATATATATATATATATATATATATATATATATATATATATATATATATCACAGCTTGGCATTGTGATTATTATGTGTTTAGTCATATCTCTTATTCTATATCGTTTCATCTAATATTTATAGTTAGACTGATCCGTTTATTATTTTCTTATTAAATAATACTCGGGTCAGACCGAGATGTTACAGGTGCTTCTGCTTGACTTCTCATCCGGGATTAACTCCTTGACTTTTGGGTTAACTGCTTAGATTAGTAGTTATTTTGTTGTATACATTTGAGATATAGACTCCTTAATGTATACTTATTCTTTTGTGTAGTTCGTGTAACTATTCTTTTGTGATATTGTGGATCTTTTTAGACCACTACTCTGATGTACACTTTCTAGTGTAATATTCATATCTTATTCCGCCTTTGTGATATGAATTGTCTGTGACTGATTTATATTATGTTTATTTCTATATTTGTTTCCGAAGATCTTTATAGCCACTGTGTAGTAGCTTTGAGTTTGTGTCGGTATGTCGGATTTCCTCTTGAGATGAAAAGTTTTATATTTTTATCTGGCATATCGGTACTCGCACAAAGCAATTATACACATGGTCGCTCCTCAACAGCCTTATTCTTCGTGCTAGTTGACAGCATTCACAGTAGTGTTCTTGGCTAGCATGGGTATAGAGGTGGGGCGTCACACAAACTATTACAGATTCAATGGAACTGGTTTCGTCGAATTTTGAGACTGTTCAAAAATTGGCTATTTTACAGTCGATAATTAAATATTAAAATATTCAATTTTCACAAATTAATTCTTAATTCGATTTTAAAAGTTCTATAACATCATTCTAACTTCAATATGATAAAATAAAATTTTACAAATCATTTTCAATCATATTTAACCCAATTTTCAATTATTTCTGGAATTTCAATTATTAAATTATCGATTTAATTATCCAATTAAATCCAATATTCGATAAATAAATTATTCGACTGTTTAATTTCACTTATTGATATTTAAAATTAATTAAATATTCATATTTTAATTAATATAAATTCTGGGGCGTTACAAATTAAGTGTCGGTATATTGCGTAGATAAGGATTTAGATGAAGTGGGTTAATTTATGAAATAAAATTTAAGGATGGCAACTATTATAAATTACCTAATAAAATTGGACAATGAATTTATTGTAAATAAAGTTCATTCAAAATGTAGGTGATTATAATGTTGTTATTAATAATAAACTTTACTTAAATGATTTTTATTATAGTAACGGAAGTGTAAAGGTAAATTGATAAAAGCATAAATTTAGTTAAGTAGTAATTTGTGGTTTGGGAATAATAACGCATTTGTGTGATTCAAGATAAAAGGTAACAAATATTTTAGGGTACCTATTTATCCAGCCTGTTAATTTTTATATGGGAAATTGCGATAAAACTAAATCTAATCATTGGTTGGTCAATGTGATTTTGTTAATAATGGAAATTATATGAAACATGCATTTAAGGGCGTGAAACCAAGTGAACCAATTTATTTAGAATAGTTAATCATAATTAAAGGATATAATTTGATAAGTTCTAATGAATGGAATTCAAATAATATAACAATAGAAATGTGAAAATTTGGGAATAGATCCAAAGTTATAAATAAGCTGTTGAAATAAAACATAATAAGTGCAATTTGAATGAATCAATGTGAGTACAGATTTAAGCAATAATTGGGAATCATATTTATGAAATGATAACGAGAATACAAGGTAATAAATGCCAATTAAGGGTAATAACTAATAAACTTAATGAAATTCCAATTTTATATAAAATAATTTAAAAGTCAAGTTTGGCTATAATTTGAACATAAGTAAATTGAATTTGTAATATGAAAATATATGCCAAAATTGGTTTTGTATTAAAAGATTTTTTATGTGACAAAAAGGTAACGGCAATGTTTATGGTAGGTTGCCTATTCATTTATTTAGATTGTTAGTTGGAATTGGAAATAAGTTTGTAATAAATGTAAATGATTGATACATTTATGTGAAATATAAACAATGTAAATTTTACTTATAATATAGCAAAGGGTGGATTTAAGAAGTGAAATTGTAGAATTTGAAGCTAATTAATAATGGGCATAGTAAAGATGGCAACCAATCAAATACTTAGGAATCAAATTTATTTGGAAGGTAGTCTAATTTATAAATAAATGGTAAGTAATTAGGATTTAATTAATTCTATATTAATTGAAACTGATTGTAGATTTAGTGTAGTAACGTTAAAGCTAGCGTTTTGTTAATATAGATTTAAGTATAGAAAGCAATATTTATTAATTTAATTTAAGTATTACAAAATAAATGAAATTTAACGTTTAAATATTACGTTAATAGAGATTTAACTGAAATTCGAGAATATTAAATTAATAGTTTTGAACCCAACATTTGAATCCATCTACTTAAAAATTTTAGATGGAATAATCATTGACTATTTAAATTAATAGAAATTTTGGGAGCTTAATTTACAATTTTGAATATAATGAAATAGAAGATTTGACACTGCAACTGATAGATTTATCAACTCTAAATTGACATAAAGACTTATTTAAAACAATTGTAAATGTTGAGAAATATAAAGGTGATAAAATTTACAAATTCTAGAATTGGAATTTAAAATTTGATTTATTCAACAAATTTATTTAATTAATGGAAAAATAGCCATTTTGGCCACTGACTCGGATTTTGACGAAACAAGTTTCATCGGATTCGTAACGGTGAATTATTATAGTGTTTCAAGTTTCGTAGCGATCGGACTTGTGGTTTGATCGTACGGACTCGGAACGCCTTGAAATTTATGCAATTGAAATCGATTTGAAAATATTCATCTTAGCATAACTTCTTCATACGACATAATTTGTACCTGAAAACTTTTCCATTGCGTTTAAAATATTTTGAAACATATATTTTGATATATAGGTTGACCCAATTTCGTTCCGGAGTAGAAACGGGCTTTTCGGACCATTTAGCGTTCAGCGCGTATACCAATCTGATCCATCTATTATTTTTCAGCCTTGTTTATATATAACTCGTTATAAACCCTAGCCACTCCTTATTTTTATTTGTCTATGCGTACATCTCCTTCTCAACTCCTCATTCCAATGGCAGAAGAAAAAAAACCTAATTCCCAAATTCCAAAAATTAGTTTCAATTTAAAAAAAAAAAAAATCAGATCTGTAGCCACTTCGAGTCACGCTTCGAGTTTCAGAGGAAAAAACGCTGTATCTACTTCAGGTCAGGAAGAAAATGAATCGGGTCGCTCCGGGTCGTTTTGGCAAAAACTCCACGCAAGCACCGGGGATTTGAGGCGGCGCACCGAAGTCGAACCCGAAGTCGACACAGGACCAGAATTTTCCAATTTTCAAATTTTCATAAGTTTTGTGTACGAGCTCGGATTCACGCGCTGTTTTTTTGCTGGGATAGTATTGAAATTCCGGACGCTTTGACGCTTGTTTGGATAGATTTGGAGACAGTCGAATTTTTGGTTTTAAATCGGATTTAAATTCAAAAGGTGAGTGTTTTAACCCACTTACAACTTCTAAAATTTCTTATGTTTTCTATATTGATTTTAGATATGACTAGAAATTTATTTATGACTGTTTGGCATGTTTTATTCATTATCTCTGTTAAGTCGCATCTATTTAATTCAACTGTTGATTAATTTTATTATTGCATATAAATTTGACAGTTAAAATTGATTTATTTGCATAAAACTGCTAGTTAAACAGTTAATAAACTTATTTTCAATCTAAACTGTTAGTAAATAACTGTCATTTATTTCCTGTTATATTGCATATGATATATGTTGATGTTTGTTTAAATTGACGATGATTGAAACAAATTATTGATGATTGAAATAAATTGGTTGATGATTGATATTGGGTGAATAGATGATGTGTTCTATCTTATATAAACTGCAAGTTATCATGCATTTTCATTTCATTCAGGATTGCGGTTTGAAATGATATACAACCGCATTTTTATTTTTAAATTTCGGATTGAAATGATAAATATCCGTATCACTTGACCATAGGATAGAAAATTATATACAGGCGCCGCGGTATATATATAATATTATTTTTGAAAAGATTTTTATGGTTTGGATATGATACGGTTCAATAAATATTAAATTTGGATACGACATAATATTTTATATATACATACATTGTTAAATCGTTGAATTTAAGCTATTTATACATCTGTTAAATAAAATGAATAAATTGAAAAATGCCATTTGATAATTTATATTATACGATTTAGTATGAGTTTAAGTTCTTGTATATATATATATATATAGTTATAAATGATTCAAATAAATTAAAATTGAAAGATAAATTGGGGATTTAATTAGAATTGAGCTTATTTCAAAATTTAACTCCATAAGTCGATGTAAATTTATTAAAATTGGTAATTTAAAAGGCATGACATTTATAACTGGATTTAATGAATAATGCTAGTATAAATAAATGAAAGGAAATTTTAGTGTTAATAAATTTAGTTTATCTTAAATGGTTATGGATTTATCATATAAACCTTTCAAACTAAATAATAGGAAAATGAATTGTTGATTTGAAATTTCCAACCTTAGTTTGAAATTCATTAAATTCTCGAAGTTTTGAAAATATTTAAATCGAAGTGTTTTATTCAAACAGAAAGTGAATCTAAAAGTTATGGGTTTAGACTGATTTTAAAGTGAATAAAAATTGTGAAGGTGCGGAAATTATTTACTTTAAAGAAATTTTAAATTCAACTGTTTTATTTTATATACTATTGAATATCCAAACCATTTTAGAATTTGAAAGTTTTGGTTTTAAAACTATGGGTTACGAAGTATCATGTTGAAAGTTAAAATTCAAATATTTGGTTTCGAGGTATTATAAATTTTAAAAGCGGCATGAATTTTGGAAAAAGAATATATTTGGAAATAAATGATATCATATTTATTATGGTTTTAAAAGGAAATGATATAGTATTTATGGGTTTTGAAATGGATAATTATATTCTGGTTTTGAAAATATAATTATTTTTAAATGACCGCTGTGTTATGATAACGTTTGGTTGTTGAAGAGACCGGGATCGGAAGTTGTCATACTCTCTGCCAACTCCCAAAACCACTTTAACAACCGTGTACGCGGTGGAGATTCCAGAATGAAGTAGGTTGGTGGCGGCGTTTCCTGTAAGGTAAATACGTGGACCCAACTCCCGTGAGTTGGCATAAGGTGGCTAAAACAGGAGCGATCGACGGGTTAATAAGGTAGCACCTTTGATCGGACACATCCCTTCGATATTATACTTTGACTCTTGGATTGATTCGGTGGCCACTTTTGATTTCTTTGATTTGGGGGTGTGGCTCGAGGTGGGCAATAGCTGCGGCTATGTGTTACCACCGACCCGGAAGCGTAATTGGTATATCTACCCTGGCATTGCCTAGTTGTGCCGTGTCACCTACCCTAGCGCGCCTTATACGATTTTGGTTTTGTACCATACCTATGGAGTGCCCTCTGACGACGCCCAGTACGGGGGAGATTACGGTACCATATAGACTATGGGAATATATAAATGTGTTAAGGTGGAAAATGTAAAGCCGTAACGCTATTTAAAAGTAAGTTTATTTTACAAATAGACACTATTATAATAGCGCAATATACTACATAGTAAATAGTTTAACGGATCCTTAGGAGATGTAAATTCCGAGCATCTCTTGAGTTACTGCGCTCTTATTTATTTCTGTTAACTTAACTTACATAAGATCTTTTAGTTCTAACTCGAGTGTTTTGTCTTTTCAAATCGCTCGGGTCAGTCCGAGCGTTTCAGGATTTGAAGTTTTAGCTCTGGAGGACGAAGACGAAGATTTGTATTACTATTATCTACTATAATTCCACTACACCATTTAATTCCGCTGCATTGAGATTTATTGGTATGTGAACTCTGATATTTATTGTATAAAGAAGAATCAAATGTTTTGTAAACAGTTTCATGAACTGTATATTTATTATTATATTTTATCCTTCCGCTGTGAGATTTTTTTAGTTTTTCTTTCTTTCTTCTCTGTTTTCTTATTTACCCCATAACAATCCGCCCTTCCGTATGGTTTGGATTGGCACGTGTGTTTGTTTAAATCGTGAAAAAAGGCGGGACGTTACATCGGCGAGGATCATCGTTGACGTGATGGTCGGCGTTGGTTTTGGATTTGTCTTCATGTTAGCTGTAGTTTTTACATGAGAATGTTCGAATTTCGATTCGAGTTTGTTTTGGTTGATCTGGGTTCATATTAGTGCTCGCTCGCGTCCAAGTGACTGTCGATGGTGGGCGCAAAGAACTACGGCGGACGGACGCACTTGGGTAGGTGCACCGTGCACATTTTTATGCACTGGGTATTTGAGTTAGGGAAGAAAGGTTTCTACCCGGTGTTGCTCTCATTTTTTTCATATGGTGACTCGAAGTGAGGGTGTTGGGTTTAGTCTCGAAGCAAGCATGGGGTATATGTGTGTTTGTCTCGGGTATTTGGGATGTTTGCTTTTTGGTTAATACTGTATCATGTTATAAAGTTTACGGATTTAAACTTGTGTTTGAAATAATGAAATTAAGCTTTAAAATTTTAAAACAAATTTTATAAAAGGAACAAAATTCTAAGTTAAACTTGTTGTTTGAAAAAAATGTAAATCAAACTTTTAAAATATTAATTGAATTTACTTTAGATTTAAATTGTTAAGAAGTTTGTATTTGAAAATATTTATCAAAGTAGATTTTGAATTTCAATTTAAAGAAGGGTTTTGAATCTTAATTTAAAAGAAATGTTTAAATTTTAAGTATTAAATCAAAGTTTAAGTAATGTTTTAATAACAAAGTTTTCAAATTTTATTTAAAATGAATAAGTTTACTTAGATAATTTAAAGTGTTTTAAATTTTAAATTTGATTTTTAAATTCCTTATTTTCAAATAAGGATATTGTTATGATTTGGAAACCAAATTGAATAATTTGTTTTTAAGTTATTAAAATTTGATAAATTTCAAATAATTTATTTATGAAGATAAATAATGTTAAATTATTTTGATATGAATTTGAGAGTACTTAATGAATATGATTTGTAAATAAGTAAAGGTTTAATTAGGAATAATGTTTTCTTAATTAATTAAGGATTTTGAAATATAAGAAGTTAGTTAATTAATTATTTAATTAATTTTAAATAATTAGTTAATTATTTATTTAATTTTTAAAAATCACTTAATTATGAATTAATTAAGTGTAATTACTAAATGAAGTAATTAATGGTTAATTATTGAATGTAACTAAGAATGGTAATTACTTATAGAAGTAATTAATGGTTAATTATTTAATTTATTAAAATAATTATCAATTAATAAGGATCATTAATTAATTAATCAAGATTGATTAATAAAACTGATTAATTTAAAATGTGATTAATTAATTGTAAATTAATCAAAGATTAATGTAATTAATTATAGTTAATTAATTAATGGAATTAAATGAAGGATCATTAATTATTGAAATTAATGATAGTAATTAAAGGATAATTACTGTGTATGGTTAAGGCTAATTACTTGAATATAATTAAAGGATAATTAATCAACGAATATTAATTAAAGAAGATCATTAAGAGATAATTAATTTATTTATTTGGAATAAATAAATGAAGAAGGATTTAAGGTTAATCCAATTGATTTACAGTTAATCAATTCTGCTTATGGATGATTGATTGATATTGGGTGATTAATATTGATTGACTGATATTGGATGTTGAATGATATTGGATGATTTGGATATCTATTATGTGTGATATGCTGCTTTGTGAGATGAATGTTTGATATGAATTATCTATTGTGATAATGTGATTCATCTATCTGTTATATCATCCTGAGTATAAGTTAAATGTTTAAACGCACTTGGACATTAAAATGGCATTTGGTTTCGGTGAGACCGAGATCGGGTTTCCATATTTTGGATCCGAAAACCACATTGATTCCAATTAAACGTTAGGTCGTGAATCCAAATGGAGCTTAGTGAAGACTCGAGGTGTAAGAACTATTCGTCAGTATAACTCTGAGGGTGATTCCATGATGAGTTTGACGGAGATAGTACTTATAGGTTCGAGATGGTGATTTAGAGTGCAAGGGCTATGGTCGTTGACTCTGAGGGTGATTCCAAAATGAGTGCAACGAGATAGTGTCTTCGGTTTCGTTCGAACCCGGAACGAACTTGTATGGATTGAATGCTTTTAGAACATCGTCAGGTGGATGATGAGCATTCTAAGATAGATGTGTTCTATAAAGGTAATCGCAGCCTCAAGCCTCATCAACCGGGAATGGCTAAAACAGGGGAGGTGCAGCAAGGCTAGGTAGGTAGCACCCATTTCTGGGTGAGGTCATTCCTGTCTAGATGTCCTTTTATTTCGGCTTTGTGGGTGGTTGGTCGCGCCAACCATGGGGTGATCTTACTCGGGACTGTTCAGTAAGGAATGGTTCTGGCTTTATGATGCAGGGGATTGGTCTGTAACAACCCGCATATTTATCGATTTTATATTTAAATATTTTATTGAAATATTTTGTCGTTAATCGGATATTGGTCCGAAAAGCTACTTTTTGCAAACGGTCAAATTAGGACTCGAGACCACTTCCATTGAGTTCGAAATGCCGTGTACAATTTTTTTAAGTATAAACATTGGTAGGTTTGGAGTTAGTAGAATTTCACTAACTTTTCCCGCTTTGGACTTTGGGTTAGATTGCCATTATAACTCAAGCCCAAATCCCCTTCCTTCTTCTCACTCTTCATAAATTTCCTAACAACCAAGCTTTTGCATTAATGGTGAGTGGAAGAGGAAATTAAAACTCCAAGCTTAGGTTTCAACTTTAAATCCATCATTCAACTCCAAAATCAAAGTGAAGACATTGGATTCTAGCTTGTAGTTGCTTCTCCAATGTTTCAAGCTCCTTCTTCATTGAATTTGTGCAAAGGTGAGATTTTTATCTCACAAATCTAGTCTATAACTACATTGGACTGTTGGGAATGATTCCCTATCACTTTTGCATGCACATTTGCCTTTGGTTTGGATTGGATTGGCGAAAAACTCCAATTTTTAGCATTTTTGGAAATTTCCTGCACTTAGCTCGTTCTGGCCACTTGACTCATTCGGTGATAGGTCGCAAGGTCACTGGGTCGTAGGTTGTAGGGCTTTAGGTCGTTCTGGAAGAATTGGCACTTCGTAATTAGGTCGCTCACGAGTTATGTCGTTAGGTCGCTCGCGAGTTAAGCCTTAAGTCGTAGGTCGCTCACGAGTTAGGCCTTAAACCGTAGGTCGCTCGCGAGTTAAGCCTTAAGTCGTAGGTCGCTCACGAGTTAGGCCTTAAGCCATAGGTCGCTCGCGAGTTAAGCTTTAGGTCTTAGGTCGTTTCCGACCTATAATCTCTAGGCAAACGTTAAGTCGCTCGCCCTGGTTTATCTCGTAGGTCGTCTCCTACCTAAGCTCCTGATAAGTCGTTCGAGTTAGGTCGTTGGACCATTTACCTTACGTCGCTCGTCCACTAGGTCGGCCTGGTTTATCTCGTAGGTCATCTCCGACCTTAGCTCCTGATAAGTTGTTCGAGTTAGGTCGTTGGACCATTTACCTTAGGTCGAACCCCGTAAGCGGTGGCGTTGCCCCCACACCCCCATTTTGGGGGGTTGCCACCCCCCTGGACCCCTCCTCCGTAGGGTATCTTATCTGAAAAACATTGAACTGATTTTCTTGGATTTTATTCACATCTCCGTATGCGATCTTTGTGATTGATTGTTTCTACAATTGCTTCTGTGATTTGTCATTTTATAATATAAAGGTTTCAATACTAGTAGTAAATATCAAAACTCTTTTAACAAACAATTTCAACTCTATTTTTAATAACAAAGCTCTTTTCTTATACCGTTTTCCAATCTATTCGTATATACAAACCTTTACCTCACTCGGATGAGAAATCTAATTAAACGACTTAGTAAAACAAGTGGTATGAAACGCTTGCGTTCACTTCGTCGGTTAATTCTTGGACTTGTTCGATTGAACCTCTTGTGACAATTTTATTAGTGAAGATTTACAGTTTGTTCGTAAATATTTAAGTTAAGCAAGTGGTTATGGGACATGAAGCTAAACTTCTATATTTTCTAGATTAGTGTAATTGACACTTCTCGTTGATCATGACGATCATTCTGATGCTTTAGACTAGCAACTGTGCGATGTCTCTTGTTGCGAGGTTAGACTAGACACCACTAGTGTGATTCCACTCACACATACCTTTTTGCTTTTTGGTTAGTCTGGACCTTAATCTGTGTGATTCCATTCACACATGTGGGGTAGCTCCCCTTGGTCTTCGGACCGTCATGTGATAGGCCTCTTTCTCTTTTCTATGATTTCTGGACTTCTTGCATTGATTTCTAGAATTTAAGTCATTAACTTGTTATGAGTACAAGTTTGGGGTATGATGCCCTTTCCGAATCTTTGAGAAGATTCTTGTGATATTGATTATCTCTTATTGATTGATCTTCTGTTGATCATTATTTACATACTTATAGTGGTATGTCATCATGGATATTTTATGTTTATGCCATATCTTTTATGTTATATCTTGTCATCTGATATTTATAGCTAGACTGACCCGTTTATTATTTTTCTTAAATAATACTCGGGTCAGACCGAGATGTTACAGGTGCTTCTGCTTGACTTCTTCCTAGGGATTCATCACTCTGACTTTTGGCTAACTGTTTAGATTAGCAGTTTTTGTTGTATACACTTGAGATATAGATTCATAGTTGTATTCTTTTGTATAGCTCTTGTTGCTATTCTTTTGTATTATTATGGATCTTTTGACCACTACTCTGATGTACACTTTCATGTGTTAGTTATATATTCATATCTTCTTCCGCCTTTGTGATATGGATGTCTGTGACTGATTTGCGTTATGCTTATTTCTACGTTTGTTTCCTAAGATTATTTATAGCCACCGTGTGATAAGAAATTACATGGATGGTCGCTCCTCAACAGCCTTATTCTCCGTGCTAGTTGACAGCACTACTCCGTAGTGTTCTTGGCTAGCGTGGGTATAGAGGTGGTGCGTCACAGCGTAATCCCCGGTACTGTGATCTAGGCCACGTACTGTGACAGGCGGTACCCAGGTAGCCCTTCCATTGATGGATACCCAATCTTCCCACGAGACCACGGTTTTGTTTGTATTACCCACTTTTGTGGCTAGTAGCTGGAATTTAGTGAATGTAACAATTTCGGCTATTTCTTATTTACTTGACAACCCTAGACACTATTATAATCTTGACAACCCTAGACACTATTATAATATCACTGGATTTCCTATCAAATGTTTTGGTTAGCGTAAGGTAAAAACTTTTCAATGTGTATGTGTGGGAAGTCTTACGTGATACCTTTTCTTTTCGAAGGATTTTCTAAAGTTAAGCAATTTTAACCCGTTTACTCACACCAGACCCCTGTCTGATCAGAGTGTTTATATTCTGTTTTATTAAACTCTTGGGTACACATATTACGTATGAGTAGTCGAGTGATTCAGGTTTTCTTGACGAATTCTAGAGGGGATATGGGGTAGGAGGCTTCCAGGTGTAGATATATTATGGTTCCGCTGTGTTTTGTGTGATATCTATAACTTGTGATATCTTGAGTTGTATAGTTAGACAGATGTTTATAACTGTCTAATATGTGTTGTATAAGTTGTGTACTCTGATGTAATATGATACTATGTATTATTTTATGTGATATATTATATTTCATTGGTTCCGCTGTGAGTATCTGATGTTGATGTGTTTCTTCTTTCTCTTTCTTTTCTTCTTCTATCCCTTTCTTTCTTAATTAGTGGTGCGACTTTCTAGTGTCAGAAGTCGGGTCGCTACAATCATACTAAATCAAATAAGTTATCTAAATCCCAACTTAGCTTATAATGACATTTAACCATATTCACTTTAAATTCAAGGATTTGAATATAAACACTTCTGCTTTACATAGTTTGAAAATATAGAAAAAATAGTTCAGGTAGTTATAAATAGTTTAAATAAAAATTTTGTAGTCAAAATACTCTAGAATAGTTAATATAGATTTAAAATAGTTAAACGATTGAAAATATATAAATATAATTAAAATAGATTAAATAGACTTAAAATAGATTAATTAGATTTAATATAAGCTAAAATGGTTTAATTAGTTCGAAAATAAATTAAATGGTTTAAAATAGGTTAAATTGATTTAATATAGTTAATATAGGTTACAATAGTTAAATAATTTAAAAACCTTAAAATTTAGAATCTTTAAATAATATATTTAAAAACAGTTTATATTTGAAAACATGAATTTTGAATTTACATTAATTTAGAACTATTTATTTCATTTCAACAAAATCAGACCATTTCAATTTCCCGATAAAACCAAATTCCAAAATTTTCAATTTAAATTCATAATAGACCATTAAATTTTATGTCACTTCCAATCCATGTTGGAAAAATCAATTTATATTTACTTCAATTTCAAAGTTATTTTTCAAATAATTTTAATAATTCAATTTTGATAAATTTCAATTATACTTCAAAAATCAAATTTAAAATTTCAATTTAAATTCCTCTTAAACCAATTCCAGTTTTAACATAAAGCTTGAATTTTGATAATAATTCAATTTATATAAATCAAATTTTATTTTAAAATGTCATTTTACAAAATTCAAAATTAATGATTTTAAAATCATTTAATTTAACCAATCCAGTGTCCGTATATAATTCTCTACCCTAGGGTCAAGTGATACGGATTTTTATCATTTCAATCCGCAATTTAAAATTTTATGGTTATATATCAATTCAAACTGCGATCTTGAATTTACAAAAATCCATAAAATCGCTCGAGTCTATCATTTCAACTCGTAACGATTTTTCCCTAATCTATAGATCGTTCGAGTATATATCATTTCAACCTATAGTGATTTTTGAAATAACCACTAAGGGAACTTGCAGGGTGATAACATTTTATAAAACAAACATAACATCCAATCAACCAATATCACCAATAAACTTCCATCAAAATCATCATCCAGTTCAACCAATAAATTTCAACAAATAACTGATTATTATATATAGGCAGTTAACTGGCGATTTAAAATTCAATAATAAATTAAATGACAATTTAGTTCAAAATAATTCAAATTAACAAATAGCCATAAATAAATTCCTAATCACATCATAAATTTACTTCAACAAACATACTAAATTTTAGAAGTTGTGAGTGGGTCAAATCACTCACCTTTGAGTTTAAATCGATTTAAAATTCAATTTAGGGCCCAAATTCAAATAGTCTCAGACCAAACAGGCGTCAAAATGTTTGGAATTTTGATACGATCCCAACAAATCAAACCGCACGTGAAACGGACCTCGTATGTAAAAGTGATGATAGTTATAACATTTGAAAATCAAATTTAAATTAAATAAATATAAAAACACAATTCGAAGTACACGTCACCTGAATATACACGCCGAAACCCTACAGTTCACAAAACTATCGACAAGCTGAAACCTAGCCGGCCGCCACTCTTTCCCTGATTATTTCCGTCGATCGCCGACGTTACACCATTATCCACCATCGCCGAGAACCTCCCATCAACGGTCGACCCCACATGACCAATCACGGCCACCCGAAGTCACCCATAACGGCAGCACCGCCGCTACCTTAAACAACCTATTACGATGAATTGCGAGCACCTGATGACGAACGACGAACACTGAAGGGCCTGCTCTCCACTTTCTTTCCAATGTCGCCTCCCAATCGCCGATCGAGCGACGATCCCCCGTTGGATCGAAACCCCAGCTACGGATGACCGAGGTTTCTTCACCCAATTCCGGCCACGTTGAAACTCAAGTCGAAAAACAGACTGCGGATTTGGATTGTGCTCTTCGAGAGCTTTGAAACAATATATAATTTTATATGGCTTGGTGAAGTTTGATTTTGGATTTGAATTTGATTTGCAATTTGAAATTGAATTAGGGTTTGCAGCCACTCTAAGGAATAGGAAGTAGGTTGATGGAGTTGTACATACTAAAAATCAAAATTAAGAAATAACCTAGGGTTTATAACAGGCCATTTGTAGGATTAACTAAAAAATAGAATCAATGGAAAAGATTGACTTACACGTTTGAACGATAAACGACCTGTAAGGCCCTTTCGTTCACGAAACGGAAATGGGTCATCCAATATATCAAAATATATGTTTTCAATATTTTTAAACTCAATGGAACAGGTTTCAAGTCCTAATTCTATTGTATGAAGAAGTTATGCTAAAATCAGCTTATTTCAAATTGATTTCAATTGATTTCAATTAAATTAATTTCTAGGCTTTTCGAGTCCGTACGATCAAACGAAAAGTTCGATCGCTATCAAACTTGAAATTCTACAATAATTTTCCGTTACAGATCCGATGAAACTAGTTTCGTCGAAATCCGAGTCGGCAGCTAAAATTGCAATTTTCACATTAATTAAATAAATCACTATTAAATCAATTAATGCATTTTTTATTCAATATTTATTAACTAAGTAATTTCATCATTTTTGATTACTTAGACATTTCTAATGATTTAAAACAAGTTTACACATCAATTCAGTATTTAAAATTTTACTAGTTATAGTGTTCAATTCCAAATGTAATTAGATCTAATTAATTATAATTTAATTTCAATAAATTGTTTAAATTTTTATTTTAGACTTTATATTCAATCCATTATTACTCAAATAAAATAGTTAATATTTGTTGATACCTTATTTCACTAATAGGCTACATTTCCATCTTTTATTTGTATTAACAACTATAATTCAATTATATTGAAATTTTGTCAAATTTACACATTAATTATAATTTAAAATCCTAATTAATTATTTTATCTTAGTTTCATTCTGTTTATTACATTAATTATTGTCATGTAAATAATTTTACATTTCTATACCCTTTATTACATTCACACTACAGTTACTGTCTTATTCTGTATTAATGTAACATTTATTTATGTTTATTTACAATTGATAAATTAAATTAATAACAGATACCCATTTGTCACCTTTTACCTTTTATTACATTTATGTTTATTACTTTCAGACAAATATTATAATTACTTACAAAATATTGATATTATTCAATTACCATTTATTATATATTAATCCATTAATTAATTTAATGTTTACTTTTGTTTTCTTATATTCAATTTATAGCCAAGTATAACATTTACATTATTTCAATCAATTGAACTTCATTCAAATTGTTAACGATTAACTTTAACTAACATTGTTATATTTCATTTTGATTATTATTTCATTAATAAATCATAAGATATTATTTCTTTCAATATTAAATTACCAAAATCTTATTAAATTAACTAATTTAAATTATCAAAAATTACGGGTCATTACAAATTCAATAAAATCTGTTTATCTCAATAATTTCATCATGTAGCCTATCAAAAACTGTTTTTACTACAACTGCTTACATTTTAAAATTTCTATAGCCATTTACACTACCTTCCCTGCTTATATTCACACCAAAGTCCATATATTGGAATGAATTACCTAATATTAACATTATTTAAATAAATTCAACAAACTATTCGTTTGTCAAATTATAAAAAAAGAAAATTTTAACGACGAATATATTCATATTGCGATATAAAGTAGTCATTTAGAGATAAACATATCAATCACATAACATAAATCATCATCCTATACATAAAAATAATACTAAATTCAATTCATATTCGTTTATAGCAATTTACTACCATACATTGCATTATTAAACTCACCTAATAACATCAAGTACCCACATCAGTATCACTAGGTATGTTGTAGCATGTACTCAACAAAGATTGTATCATATAACCCAAGCTCAACCAAAACCAAAATTCACAAACCAACTAAATTGTACAATGTATTTTCTTAATTTAGGTATTTTTCCACATCTTAATTTTATTTCTATATTTTTTATCTTTCATAAAATAAAGCTAGTATAAAATACTCAAAATAATTATCCGTGGTCGCATATCAATTTGCAGAATTAAGTATATGTATTCTAAATCATGTAGCTAAAGCTACTAAAATATATAATTACATATTTAGGTAACGATGTAGTGTATCCAACAGTTTCACATATCTGCCTCATCAGGTTGATTTTCTAGCTCAGTAATTTTTGCTTAATTCTATTGGCATCATATATAACAGATTGAAAATCAATGATGCACATGTACAACAACTTCAGCTAAATATAAGGCAATCAAGCAATCATAAACCAACAAGTTGAATAACCAAATTATGCCAAGAATTATTCAATATTCATTACTCATTGAAACATTTTCCAATTTATATTGCAAAAACTACAATCAAAGTCATGCATAACTCATAATATAATGAGATTACGCTCTTCAGTTCATTTATAAATAAACAAATGGAAATAACCAAATAAAATTACCACCATCTAGTTTTCTCTAGAATTAGCTTATCTCTAAAAACTGTGGCATACGAATCTGTGATCCAATACATTATCATATATTGAAATACTATTGTTAACGCTAAAATGTGAACGCTAACACCCCGGTGTGTGAAGTGTAGTTGTGAAAGCACCACCCGATAGATCAGGAAAGAATTACAAGCAGGTAATAGCAGAAAAGCAGTAAACAACAACAATTTTATAGTGGTTCGGCTTAAGGGTGTAGCCTACGTCCACTCTAAGTACTTTTATTAATAATCTCGTTACAAGCTGATACAATTCTTCTCAAGTACAATATACTTCAAATTACAAGTGATTTGGAACAAGTCTTAAGCTTCAATGTCGATTAAAGTCCTTAAATCCATGTTGAAGATGTGTGGTTTCTTCGTGGAGTTCTTTGATGAATTCCTCTAATCTTGAAAGCTCTAAGTGTTGATGAAGTTCTCAATGCAGCAAGGTAACGGTGTATGAAGAGAATGTGCCAAAAGTCCTTTGAATGTTGGAGATGGGTGCCTATTTATAGAGAGTTCTGATTCTGAAATTTTTGCCAAGTCCTAAACCGTGGCCGACTCAAGTTAAGCCGCAGCCGACTTAAGGTTAGTCGTGACCGGTCTAAGGTCGCCTCCGAGTCAACACCACCTCTTCTCAGTTACATGGCATCGGGCTTATATTAGGTCGTGGACGAGTTAACTTGGTAGGTCGCAAGTCACGGTCCAAATGATAAGTCCTGGATCGTGAACGAGATAACTGGGGAGCTGGATCGGTTGTGACTTGGGTCGGCAACTATTCTAGGTCGCTAGCTTGGTAGGGCATTAGATCAGTAACTCGGTCAAGTCACTGAGTCGGTATCTTCTGAGTCTTAGGCCAGTACCCACGTTAGGTCGGCAACTGTTGTAGCCTTTACTCGGTATTTCTCAAGTTGGTATGCCTCTCAATCCTACTAGGTCGGTAACCCTTTGAATCTTAAGTCGGTCTCCCTTGAGTCGCTGTCCCTTCTGAGTCATTAAGTCGGTAACCATTGAGTCGCCATTCATTTTAGGTCGGTAGTGAGCTAAGGCTGTTGGGTCGGTATTTATGTTGAGTCGGTAGCCTCGTTGAAGTGTTAAGTCGGCATAACCCTTAGGCCTTAGGTCGGCACCCCCTGTTGAGCCTTAGGTCGGCACCCCCTGTTGAGTTTTACGTCGGCATGCTTCTAACTGTTAGGTAGGAACCTCTTGATGCACTAGATCGGTGAGTCATGGTCAAGCAGTGAACAAATATAACTGGAATGAAAACTAGCAAGCATTTGCTAGTTATGAAATTCAGGGACTATTGTTTTAAGCCTAAATATGCAAGTAAGATGTTGATGCAGATAAATCAGTTCAGATTATTGATACTTTGCATTAATGTTTAACTTGAATTGATTGATTCACAAACATTTCATGCAATATAATTAAGTTGCTTGTCTTGTCTTGACTAATCTGTCATCTGACATGGGCAGTCAATGGCAGTATTTTCGCCTTGGTTTTCTTTGTTTGTTATTTTCAGTAGGTTAGCAGCTTATAAGTTAATGCGATCTGTGAAATAATACAACGAGATTCAAGCAAATTTAAAGTTGGGGCAGTTCAAAATTTAGGCAACTTAGTTTGGCAGTTCAAGTTAGAAACTCAAAGTGGATCTATGCTCTCAAAAAGTCAGCATGCCCAAAGCTTAAGTGTTAACTCGGCAGCGGTTTAAGAGCCAACTCGGTCACGGTTTAAGGGCTTAGCCCGGCCACGGCTTAGGGATTAACTTGGCTGCGGTTCAAGGTTAAATCAGTAGAAGGTTAAATCGGCAGATTTCCCCAGGGATTAACTCGGCCACAGTTTTAAGGCTTAGATCGGCAGAAGGTTAGGTCGGTAGATCTCCCTCAAGTGTTAGCACGGCCACGATTTAAGGATTGGGTCAGCCAAAAGCCAAGCCCCCTAAAATCACCAGGTCGTATCTGAATCAATACCACGCCCCGCTCAACCCGTTAACCCAATAACCATTCCATCAGCAGCCGCCTTCATTCACATAATCCAATAACCCAATAAAACAATTTGAAATTGTCACAGATCTGATGTCCTGCCATCAAAGACCATCGAGCCCGAGGCGATAAACCCCTTCATTGTATCAACGATCACCTCAAACAACCTAAACTTCATCAATTACGAAAACAATGGTATTCTTGATGGAGCATCACGCAAAGAGGCGATTCGTGTTCGAGCGACAGGATTCATGAATCGACAGTAATCTACAATCGAAAGAGGGATAAAATCACTTACGCAATGGATGGTAGAGGTTATCGGTGATTAGTTGGAAGGAAATTGCTTCTAGGAATTTGAGAATACTTTAATGGCGGAATCAGGCAAGTGAGTAAGTGACGAAGAAAGGGGAAGAAAGTTAACTTATACCCTGCAGTGGAAAATTTGGAGCAACACATACGGTCTAACTGTTAGGTCGCATACGACCTACCGACCTAAGAGGGGACGGGTTAGAGGCTCTTGATGAGGTTCTTTTTTTTTTATATATATAGAAAGTTGTACCTCTGAGGAGGGATTTTTCACGTTTCAACACTTGGAAGTTTTATTTCAATCTCGGTGAAACGTGTACCTCCAAAGAGTTATGCCTTAGAAATTCTTTTCACGTTTCAACACTTGGAAGTTTTATTTCAATCTCGGTGAAACGTAGGTTTCCGAAGAGGTCTTTCTTCTTAATTGCGCCTCCGAAGAGGTCTTTATTTTGTTTGCATTTCAACTCTGGTGAAGTGAAATTCCGAAGAGCGGCTGTTACACTTCAACTCCTGGTGAAATGTGCCTCCGAAGAGGTCTTTCTTTTATTTGCATTTCAACTCTGGTGAAGTGAAATTCCGAAGAGCGGCTGTTACACTTCAACTCCTGGTGAAATGTGCCTCAAAGAGGGTTTTCATCGCCTGGAAGTTACTCTCTCATGGTTGGAGGGTCATGACTCCTCCAATCTTTTTTGTTGAGTAGAGAACTTTCTTTTTTGTGGCATATGACCCATTAGAGGTCTTTATCCTCCGAAGAGTTGTGCCTCCGAAGAGGACTTGTGCCGCCAATGATGGTTTTTGGTTGTATTCTTGTCTTCTTGCTTATGCCTTTTCAGCGATCCTTTTCTTTTTTCTTTTCAAGTTTTCATTCCCCTTTTCTCGCAAGTAGCTTGTTTAATCCAAGGAAGTGTACTTCATTGTCAGGCAAGTTCGTGAGAACGGGCACTAGCTTCCTAATTGGATGTTTGTTCGTTCAAACAATCTCAATTTATTAGCAAGGGCTCGTTTCTATCGAAATCATAAGCCGTTCAATTGAAGTATTTCCTATCTAGGATTTGAATTCGGGGCCTTTATGACTTGAAATTTGTTTGTTGAATGATGGTGAGAATCACTCGGTCTTATTATGCGCAAGTTTTATTTCCATTGTCTGCAAAAATTTAAATCGACATTTCAGCAATACATTTTATGTACTTTTATATCGAAAATAAAGCAAACATGTAATAATAATAAGGAACACAAGATGTATAGTGGTTCGGCCATGAAATTGGGCCTACGTCCACTTTACATTCTTTCATTATTTACTTGCATCAGTTTTACAATTGCTTTCAATTACAAGAATCATACATCCATAATTCTTTTTACAATGTTTCAACAAAATTTTCAAGTAAAGTATGGACGCAAATGGTTGCTGTTCCATGCCCTTGGAATTTGATCTCCATCAACAGTGGTGAGTTTGAATGTGCCGTCAAGAAGCTTCTGACCTATTACATACGGTCCTTCCCAATTTGGCCCAAACACACCTGTCGCGGTCACAATTCTTTTCAGGACTAGATCTCCAATTTCAAAGCTGCGTTGACGAACTTTGGAATTGAAATGTCTAGCTATCCTTTGCTGATGAGCTGCAACTCTGAGGTTAGCTTCATCTCTCTTTTCATCAAGGAGATCCAGCGCTTCAAGTTGTAGCTTTTCATTTTCTGCTTGATTGAAATGGATTCTTCTGTGTGAAGGGACCTCTGTTTCAACCGGGATCATTGCTTCCGATCCGTATGCTAACGAAAAAGGAGTATGCCCAGTTGCAGTTTTGTGAGTAGTTCTGTATGCCTATAGTGCAAGTGGTAGTTTATCGACCCAACCACCTTTTGCTCTTTCGAGTTGCTTTTTGATGGTTGATTTGATGATCTTGTTCACTGCTTCCACTTGCCCGTTTGCCTGCGGATGAGCTACTGCCGAAAAGCTTTTCTGGATTTTGAATCATTTGCAAAAATCCTGGAATTCCTCGCTTTCAAACTGAGTACCATTGTCTGTGATTATTTTCTGAGGCACACCGTATCTGCAAATGATATTCTTGGTCACAAAGCTTATCATTTTCTTAGAAGTGATAGTAGCCAATGGTTCAGCTTCAGCCCATTTAGTAAAGTAATCAACTGCAACAATAGCATATTTAATCCCTGATTTGGCAGTTGGTAGCGGCCCAATGAGATCCATTCCCCAAATCGCAAACGGCCATGGACTGACCATCTGTGTGAGTTCGGTAGAAGGTGCTCTAGGAATTTTGGCAAATCTTTGGCATCTGTCACATTTTCGGGAGTAATCTGCAGCATCTCGATTAATTTCTGGCCAAAAATATCCGTATCGGAGAATTTTCTTTGCTAATGTTTGACCACCTGAATGATCACCACATTCTCCTCCATGCACCTCAGCTAGGATTGTTTTGGACTCTTCCCGGGATACACATCGTAGCAATGGCATTGAGAATCCCCGTCTATACAATCGGCCATCCTGAATTACATAGCGAGAGGCTTTCCTTAGTAGCTTTCGTCTTTCTATCGAATTTTCTGGCAGAGAACCTCTGAGTAGGTAGTCCAGTATTGGAGTCATCCATGACTCTTGTTCTTGAGATACATTCATAATCCAGTCAATATCCATCTCGTCTATACTTGGTGCTGAAAGGACTTCTACAGGGACCAATCCCAATAGTTGAGCTTCACCAGAACTTGAATACTTTGCGAGGGAATCTGCCTTCATATTCTCTTCCCGAGGAATGTGGCTTATTGAATAGTGATCGAGTTCACATAGGAGTCCCCAAGCCTTTGACAAGTAGGAAGGCAAGTTTCCACCTTTTGTTTGAAATTCCTTCTTGACTTGGCATACAATAAGCTGAGAATCACTGAAGATCTGTAATGCTCGGATGTTTAGCTCTTTAGCGATTTTCAGACCTGCAATAAGAGCTTCATATTCTGCTTCATTGTTTGTTGAAGGAAATTCCAATCTTAGTGCATAACATAATGATCGACCTTCAGGAGTTTCAAGTACCACTCCGGCTCCAGAACAGTAGTCATTTCTTGCGCCATCAACATACATCTTCCACTGGATTGGGGAATCATTGATCGTTTCATCCTCACCATTATCCTTCTCTGTGAACTCTGCAATGAAATCAGCTAAAGCTTGTCCGTTGATTGCTTTTCGGGGGTGATAGGTGATGTCATATTGACTGAGTTCAATGTTCCATTTTAGAAGGCGACCCGAAGTTTCAGGGCGAAATAGGACTTGCTTTAGGGGTTGATCAGTGAGCACTCTGATAGGATGAGCTTGGAAATATTGCCTCAGTTTCCTTGATGCAACCAGTAGGCAATAGGCGAGTTTTTCCAACTTGGAGTAATTCAGCTCTGCCCCAGTGAGTCTTTTGCTGATATAGTAAACCGGATGTTGAATCCTTTTGTCTTCCCGTATCAGCGCTGCACTTAGAGCATGAGATGATACTGCCAAGTATATAAGAAGATCCTCACCATTGCCTGGCCTAGAAAGTATTGGAGGCGTTTCCATATGACGGATCAACTCATCGAAGGCTTTTTGGCATTCGGAAGTCCATTCAAAATTCTTCTTTCCTTTCTTCAGGGCGTCAAAGAATGGGATGTATTTATCAGTGGCTTTGGAAATGAACCGACTCAGGGCGGCGACCTTTCCGTTGAGACTCTGCAATTCCTTTTTCGTTCTAGGAGCTTTAACTTCTTTCAAGGCAGTAATTTGAGCTGGACTAGCCTCAATGCCCCTAGCACTAACAATGAAACCTAAGAACTTTCCGGACTCGACCCCAAATGTACATTTCAGAGGGTTAAGCTTCATTCCGTATTTCCGGAGGACTGCGAACATTTCTGCTAAGTGTTCAATGTGATCTGCTGCTTTCCTGGACTTCACTAACATGTCGTCGACGTAGACTTCCATAGTTTTGCCCAATTGCGGTTTGAACATAGCATTAACAAGTCTTTGGTAGGTTGCCCCTGCATTTTTCAATCCGAAGGGCATAACTCTGTAGCAATAAAGTCCAACATCTGTGATAGAGCTTGTATCCTCCTGATCCGGCTCGTGCATCATGATTTGGTTATAACCGGAGTAGGCATCCATGAAAGATAACAATTCATGTCCTGCAGTTCCGTCTACCAGTTGATCGATCCTGGGTAACGGGAAGCAATCTTTGGGACAGGCCTTGTTTAGATCAGAAAAATCGATACACACTCTCCATTTTCCATTAGCTTTCTTGACCAGCACAGGATTTGAAACCCAATTCGGATATGTAGATTCTTTGATGAAGTTATTTTCCATGAGTCGATCAACTTCTTCTTTTAATGCTGCTGACCTTTCTGGACCTTGGGTTCTTCTTTTCTGTTTAACTGGCGTAAACTTTGGGTCAATATTCAGAGCGTGTACTGCAACTTCTGGAGATATTCCACACATATCGGCATGAGTCCAAGCAAAGACATCCAGATTTGCTTTCAGGAAAGATATCAAGATATTCTGAATTGACACATTAAGCTGTGAACCCACATTCAACACCTTATTTGGGTCCTTCGGGTCAACAGGTACCGGAACCGTCGTCTCCACCGGTACCACTCTATTCTCCCCTGCACCGGCTTTTCTGGGATCCATTTCTTTCCGTGCCCCGCTGTGCTCTCCAGTGCAGGGTCCGCCCCGTAATTGCTACAAGGCTGGTTCCTTGATGCGGACTGGGGTTGCCGCATCCTTTCCCATTTCTCTTTTTCTTGACTCTCGCAGCTCTGTCAAATAGCATTCTCGCGCAGCATTTTGATCCCCTTTTATAACTCCTACTCCATTGTCAGTAGGGAATTTAATAGTGAGGCACCACGGGGCTAGGATAGCTTTGAATGCTGCGAGTGTTGGACGGCCAAGAAAAGCATTATAAGCATAAAACTCATCGACAATCACAAATGTTTGCTTGCGGACCACTTTCCTTTCTGCTTCCCCAAGTTCTACAAGCAGATCGATGGTCCCAATTGGTTGCTTTGGCTCCCCAGTGAAGCCAGCGATTTTCTGTGATGAGGCTTGTACATCGATCATAGGGATTTTCATCTGGTCAAATGTCTTCTTGAAGAGGATATTACATGATGCTCCGCAGTCGATGAGGACTCTTCTGACAATGGCCGGTCCAATACCAGCCGAGATGACCAAGGGATCTAGGGTAGGGGCTTCTATACCTGTGGAATCTCTGGCTCTGAAAACAATATCATCGCTGAAAATTTTCTGTTGTTTCAGGGGCGTAGTGTCTTCTAAAACAAAGACGTCTTCTTCGGCTGGAGCATATTTCAAAGCCCTGGAATATCTCTCCATCTCACCCCAGCTCTTGCCAGCTTGGTGAGGCCCTCCTGTAATGACATTGATAACGGGCCTTCTAGATTCATGTCCCGTAGCTTTCTCACCTATCCTAGGCTGATGAACAGGAGCCTGTTGCCCTTGACTTGACGATGCAGGATTGTTGCTATTCTTCTTCACAAATTGCTGCAGTTTGTTTTCTCTTAGCAACTCTTCAATCAGATTTTTCAACTGGCGGCATTCATCAGTCTCATGACCGGGTTGATTGTGGAAGCGGCAGAATTTCCCACTCTGTATGGCTTTTTTCCCGGTTCTCAAAGGGATAGGTTTAGGGAAATCGACGGAATCTTTAGTGGCAAGGTAGATGTGCTCCGGCGTATGTGATAATGGAGTATACTCTGATGGCTTGAAGGATCGGGGCTTCTTAAGATTACCCTGTTTCTTCCCATTATTATTCTCCCTTTTTTGCCCCACCGATTCATTCTTGCGTGGAGCGACAGTGTTGTCTTCTGCTTTCTCCAACACCGTCTTTACTGGTAAAGGACGGCTTTCCAAGCGAATGAATTCATCTGCTTTTTTGTAGAACTTTTCGAGAGAGGTTGGCTCCTTCATATTTAACCATTTCCCAAATTCGCTTGACTTATCAATAGCCCTCATCAGATAAGTCAATATCATTCGTGGTTCAGCATTGTCCACCTCAGCCAGCGCTATATTAAAGCGGTTCAAGAAGGATCTGATAGACTCACCAGGATTCTGCTCTAAACTCGACAGTGACATAATGTCCTTGGCCTTCGAAGCATATAGTCTAAACTGCTCCTTGAATTTTCTGGTCAAGTCTGAAAACTGATCGATAGATCGGACTGGCAACTTGGTGAACCATAGTAGAGCCACACCTTCCAGGTATACGGGGAAATATCGACACTTTATTTCGTCAGAGGCTCTGGCACCTGTCATGTGCCAATCATATTTATACAAGAACTCATTCGGATCACTTGTCCCTTTGTAAGCTGGAATAGTCGGAGGGACAAACTTCCTTGGAAATTCCGCCTTCAAGATTTTTTCAGTAAACGGAGTTTTACTTGGGGCGAAACCCCATTCCTTCTCATCTTCAACCCTTTGCATACTTTCTTTCATGATCTGCCGGACCATTCCGGAAAGATATTCCTCATCATGCCGAGTTCTAGATCCACCAGCCTCAGGAACTGCCTGCTCAAAGGGACTAGTAGCCCTTTCAGGAGCATTCCTTTCATTAACATCATGAACGTTGCCAGCATAATTCCTTTCATTACCAGCCGGTTGATTGTTTGCCCCAAGTAAATCGTTCAACTTATTCAGAATCAGAGCATTCTGGGCACTTTGAGCCTCTAATTGTGCATTTTGGGCGTTTATCTGCTGGTTTAGCCCTAGAATCACAGCATCCAACTCCGCTTTCGTAACTCCAACAGACGGAGTGGGTTGATTAGGTACAGGGGAAGCGGAGGTTCCCTATTGAATGTTTCCATATCTGACAGATCTACTTTTCCTTCCAGGAGCCATAATCTCAGATAGACTTCTGGTTTTTAAGGAAATTCTTTCTTCAAATCTCTGTGAAGCAATGATGACAGTTTTCCTGAGTTCAATTCTCAGTGAAAGCACCAAAAATGTTAATGCTAAAATGTGAACGCTAACACCCCGGTGTGTGAAGTGTAGTTGTGAAAGCACCACCCGATAGATCAGGAAAGAATTACAAGCAGGTAATAGCAGAAAAGCAGTAAACAACAACAATTTTATAGTGGTTCGGCTTAAGGGTGTAGCCTACGTCCACTCTAAGTACTTTTATTAATAATCTCGTTACAAGCTGATACAATTCTTCTCAAGTACAATATACTTCAAATTACAAGTGATTTGGAACAAGTCTTAAGCTTCAATGTCGATTAAAGTCCTTAAATCCATGTTGAAGATGTGTGGTTTTTTCGTGGAGTTCTTTGATGAATTCCTCTAATCTTGAAAGCTCTAAGTGTTGATGAAGTTCTCAATGCAGCAAGGTAACGGTGTATGAAGAGAATGTGCCAAAAGTCCTTTGAATGTTGGAGATGGGTGCCTATTTATAGAGAGTTCTGATTCTGAAATTTTTGCCAAGTCCTAAACCGTGGCCGACTCAAGTTAAGCCGCAGCCGACTTAAGGTGAGTCGTGACCGGTCTAAGGTCGCCTCCGAGTCAACACCACCTCTTCTCAGTAACATGGCATCGGGCTTATATTAGGTCGTGGACGAGTTAACTTGGTAGGTCGCAAGTCACGGTCCAAATGATAAGTCCTGGATCGTGAACGAGATAACTGGGGAGCTGGATCGGTTGTGACTTGGGTCGGCAACTATTCTAGGTCGCCAGCTTGGTAGGGCATTAGATCAGTAACTCGGTCAAGTCACTGAGTCGGTATCTTCTGAGTCTTAGGCCAGTACCCACGTTAGGTCGGCAACTGTTATAGCCTTAACTCGGTATTTCTCAAGTTGGTATGCCTCTCAATCCTACTAGGTCGGTAACCCTTTGAATCTTAAGTCGGTCTCCCTTGAGTCGCTGTCCCTTCTGAGTCATTAAGTCGGTGACCATTGAGTCGCCATTCATTTTAGGTCGGTAGTGAGCTAAGGCTGTTGGGTCGGTATTTATGTTGAGTCGGTAGCCTAAGTCGGCATAACCCTTAGGCCTTAGGTCGGCACCCCCTGTTGAGCCTTAGGTCGGCACCCCCTGTTGAGTTTTACGTCGGCATGCTTCTAACTGTTAGGTCGGAACCTCTTGATGCACTAGATCGGTGAGTCATGGTCAAGGCGGAGTTAACAACTATTACGACTCATTTTCATGAACTAGCCTACTGACTCTAAATTAGTGTAAGTTTCATACACAATAGCTTATCTGCATATGCCAAATTGAATCTAAGGACAAGATAAAAGATATCATTTTAAGCTTATAGGCGTAGATTAATGGGCATCTAACCTTGTCTTTGAAATTGATTAAAATTTCACAAAGCTTTCCTTTAATTTATGATGATTTTGGCACAAATTCACTGGATTGGAGTGAATCGGAGGTGAAGCATGAAAAGGCTGCATTCGGTTTACAAGGATTCGGTAATAGTGGAGGTAGGAATATCGAATCGGACTTGTCGAGTTTGTGGGGTATTGGATGCATTAGTCATGCTGTTGCCATGTCGGCATTTATGCATACGTGAGTCCTGTGATGGTGCGTTAGGCACAATGGCTGTTTGTTGTCTGTTGTCGGGTCTGCGACTTTGTTAGTATAGGAAGCGTACAAGTGCTTTTTTCATAATTGTCATAGATGGAATATTTGAATTCTTTTATTCTTTTGGAAAAAAGACATTTGTTGAAATATGTAATTATTTGAGAAAGGAGTCGTTGTGGGCAAACACATGTTTGTATGCTAATTGAGCATGGAGATGTATACTTGCAGTGTTATTATTGTCAAATTGAGAGTTTAATTAGTACAATGATTAACATTATGAATAAAATAATCTACGTTTAGGTCTAAACCATGGCATACTGATGTGCATAATGCATTTTATGTAACTATTTACTACTAGAAGGTTACCGATCAAAGGTTTATTGTGGTAGCACTTTACCCAAATATGCATGTTCTACTTTTTCATACCATCATTATGATTTATTTATGCTTTGTATACTTGGAAACACGAAAGAACATCAAGTCCATTCCGAAATCTTCATTAGATTCACCATGCTTCTATTATGAAAATGAAAATGTTAAATTTACACATGGCAAGTTATAACATTTATCCTTCGCTGTTAGAATTAGGCTTGGATGAATGAGCGGGTTGGGTTGCATTGCTTTGAAAAGTTATGTTCATAAATTGTATACGGGTTGGAAAAAACAAAATAAACTTTTAAATGGGTAGATCCAACCCTTTTAAAATTAATTTTATTGGATTAGGTAAGTGAGTTAATGTATGTTTTAATAGATCTATGATACAATAGTAATCTAATCATGGAAAGAGTAATTTCCTTAGCCTTGAATTTGTTGTTGCTTCAACGAAGTATAAAAGATAGTTGCCTTATTGATATATTCCTAATTCTCAGGATAGGAATGAGTTTCCCCACCTCTTCAAATTTATTTATAAAACTCCTTTTATAGATCCCTAAATTTATTTATAAGACTCCTTTTATCGTTGAGAAAATGAATTGATTTTAAATATAAATGTTGGTGGCTAGGTTCAGCGCTTTACAAGAAACATATAAAATATGATAAAGAGGGAAAAGTGAGAAGAGTGGAGAATAGTCTAAGTGTAGAGTTTGGTTCATGCTATATTTTCAACACTTCGCTACATAATGTTTCATTCATGAACGATAGAAATAAAAATACGATCACGCTTAACAATGTGACATGATCACTAAACAACAACAAAATACACTGGCTATCTTATTCTATGAAATTTCAAATATGCCACCGTTTGTAGCAAAATACGTTAAACGAAAATTTTAATTAAAAATTATGGAATAGTCCTATAAATTCATTTAAATGCATGACATTAAAAATCAAATTGTCTTATTAGCAATACATTTTCTTATTATTTATTACATTTGAATATAATTTGAATATTCAACTAAATTAAATATTCTTATTCAAAATGTTATAAATTTTGGTCATTGCATTCATTTTCCCATAAAAGAATTTCGTCCTCGAAATTCTCTTATGAAGAAAAATGTCTTCACACCCCTAGATTTTTAAAATAAATTATATTATGGAAAAATTCAGTAGCACCTTCTTTGCACGGCTAGGTTCGGAAAAACTATAGCCTGCCACACTGGTCCAAATTGACAAAAAAAACAAAATCCCAAAGGTGGCCCATCATAAGTGGAAATAAAATCCTCAGTCAACGGTATATACGTATAATACCTTATAGAGTGTGAATGTCACATAGCAAACATACCCGTTAAGAAATAAACACATATAAATTAATCGAGCAAGCTAACTTTACTCATGAACCAAAAGCAACAAGTAAGCCTTTCTTTCCATAAACCTGTGACAACCCAGATATTTAAAGTCTGTTAATTGGTAATTAACTGGATTAAATCATTAGAAATACTGATTTATAATTCAAACAAATAAATTCTGATAATTTAAATATATGGATATATATACAAATGGATTTGAAAACTATAATAAATGTTCAATTATAAATATCTAGAAAAGATAAATCTTATAGTAAATTAATAAATATATAAATAGATATATACAAACTTTATAGTATATATGAGTATATATATGTCTCTGGATTAAATGTAGGGATGTTTGTAAAAATATGGATGTATATAAAATACACATAAGTAAACTTGTGACAAAACCGAGATTTTGGCAAAATTTAATTATGATCTTCTAATATAATTATTTAAATTTGCAAAACTTAACATTTCAAAGCAAAAAAAATATGCTAGCTATTTTACTATTATTCATATATATGTATGGTTTGTGAATAAAACTAAGATTTGAAATTCAAAGTAAATATCTTAAAAATAATTTAGATTTAAAACTCTATATTTAAAACACTAGTATATACATAGTTATTGATTAAAGTGGTAACAACTTAAGTTTGTAATAAAATAAGAATAAATATAAAGAGTTTTATCATATGAAGTAAACACAGTAAATAAAAAGAAAAAATAAAAGATAAAAATAAAATAAAATAAAATATAAAATATTTGCTTTAGACATTTGTAAGCTAGTAAAGAGGCTTTGTGAACAAGTGTCATAATAATTTATTTTCTTCATTTCAATACACTTTTATGTGTGTGTATGTCTATATATATATGTGTGTGTGTGTGTGTGTGTGTGTGTGTGTGTGTATGTATGTATGTATGTATGTATGTATGCATGTATATATATCTATTAAACTCCTTTCTTTCTTTCATCTTTCAAAATCTAAAATTAAAACTAGAGAAAAACCAAACCAAACAACTAAATCAAACTCTTTCAAGTTTCAACCAAAAAAAAGAAAAGATCTAATTCAAGTTCAACTCAACTAAAAGTTGATCAAGCTTCCAGTTCAAAATCAAAAGCAATTTCCAGATTTCAAAATATGTGTCCTCTGTTCTCTGTTGTCTGTTCAAACATTATAAAGGTTAGTAAACATCATTTCTTTTAAACCAAATTCTCTTTATATCACCGTGCATGTAAAATATGATTGTGGAAATGACTTGAATATGATTTACATAGCGGTATGAATGTGTTTGTCTGAAATATAGGTTGAATACTGTATGCATGCCAGTGCGTGTAAATGCATGTCTCTGTTTTGTTCAACAGGACCAAAAACTTGTTCAAAATTTGATTCCTCTTCATATAAACCTCTATGTTTATGATGTCTCTAAGAAATATGTTTGTATTAATAAAATACTAATTCTAAAAATGGTTTAAAGTGAAATTAGTAGGTATATTTATTTGGAAAAAATGAATTTACAGTGAAAAATCAAAACATGTTAGAAATCAATTATGTTAATTGCATGTTTCTCATACATGATTGAATTCATATTTGAATTTGATGATTTTTGGTGGGAGTATTATGATTTTTAAGCATGTATTTGGGATGGAATCGAAAATGATCGGAATTTGGGTTTTTCGTCAAAATTTGATGGTCGCGAGGTTCTGTGGCCTCGGGGTTGGGGTCGGAGGTTGCTAGTGGGTCGATGATCATGGGAAAAATGGTCAGAGGGTTTTTAGTTCGTCGTGGTGGCGCAGCAAGGCAGATTTAGGGTTTTGTCAGTGGTTTAGGTCAGGGTTGTTTCCGAGTGTTCTCGACGTTGTGGTGGCATCGTGGTGAACCAAAGGTGGGGAAAAGGGATGATGGAATCAAGGTGGTGGTTTGGGCGAAGCGGCAGGTTCTATGGTGATTGGAAGTGGCGGTGTGAATAGTTTTGGTGACTAGACTTTGTTCCAGTGGGGCTCGACATTCTTAATTTTGATTTGTGAGGTGGTTCGTGGATCTGGGTGGTCGAATGGGTTGAGATGGTCGACAGCAACTTGCAGGTGGTGGCAGCAATGGTCGGAGTGGTTCCGTTTGTGTGTGCATGTGCATATGTGTCTGTATGTCGGGTTTTGTTTTACTGAAGGGATAGAGTAGAGGAGAAGAAGAAGAGAAGGGATTGGGCTCGGGTTTGCATAGTGTTTTGTTCGGGTTGGACTCGAATTGATTTTTCTAAAGAGAGAAAATGGGTCAAGGGAGATGGATTTGGCTCGAGATGGGGATCGGGCAGTTTGAGCTTGGGCCCAAGTATTTTAAATGAATTAACCAAGTTTGTAAAAGAGTAAATTTTTGAACAATTTTCAAAGCAAGTTTCAAACCAAAGATTTTGCAATTAAATGTTTTGAACTTAATTTGTTTGATTTAGGGTAATTATATATTAGATTAGTTTATTTAAAATAGATTTAATGATGTAATTAAGTGGATAATTATGGAAAAAGTGTTAAACTTTGATTAATCAAAGGTTTTAAATGATTTTATAAGTTAATAATTAATTAATTTCAAACATTTGATTTAGATAAATAAACGATTATAATTAATTTATGTTACTTAAGCAGAATTATAAGTAGTTAAATATTTTGTGTAGATTAAATTAATTGGAAATTGTGTGATTAATTAATCTTGCCTATGAATGATTAGTTTGAATTGAATTCTTTGGATTGTTAATATCTCTAGTATGTTAATTTGTGATATCCTGTGATATGAAATGCCTGGAGTGATCTATTGGTAAATGTGAAACGTTTATTCAATAGATTTCTGTGATGATTTTCTGTGTGAATTTGACATTTTGAAATTTAAATTGGATTGTCTTACTTAAACAAATTGACTTAAAGGATGGTATTGGATTCGAAGGGATCGGGGTCGGATATCAGCGATATCCGAAACCAATTCGACTAGTAACTATTATAATTCGTTATAAATTTGATTATAAAATCAATAGACTGAAAAGGAATAAATTAAGTAAACTTGACCCTTTAAACTAAGTAAGGGTACTTAGATATTATTTTGTGAAATAAGTGTTTGACTATAGCAAGATAAAACTCGTAGTGACGAACGAGTTACCTCGATTTTCAAAGAAGCTTTATAACTTTAGTATTTCAAGTTATATGGGTTTACTCATGCTGGTTTCCAGCCGGACTCGGACATTACTTTATTGTAATGCTCAGGCTAGACTGAGCAACAGATTTTTAGGTTAGGACGCTCTGGAGCTTAGGAGGCAAGCTGGATGGCAAGGACGTATTTAGTATATTCCCCTATGTATTAGAACTTGTATTGATTGTATTTAGGGACAAGTTAATTATAACTATCCAGTTTATCTGTGAATGATCATACTCTGATATATTGTATAAATTGACATTTGCATCTTTTCTTAGTATAAATGCTTTTATTTGATATTATACTTTGTCTGTTGTGGATGTGAAATTATGTCCTTTTGTTTTCTGTTTCTTTTTCCAATTGTTTTTATTTTGTACCCTAACAATCTGGAATTTCCAGCATTCGGTTGCTCGGCACTTCTACAGTGACATTAGGGTTACGCTGTGACGACAGTGTAACCCGATGTAACTGCGATCTACTACACTCCATAGCGTAAGTCGAGGGGCAATGATTCCCTAAAGTCTACGTTTGGTTTCGCAGGGAGAGTGACGTAACATCGGTAGACTGCGATCTATGAACACATAGCGAAAGTCGTGTGGCAGTGAGTGCCTATAGGCTACATTGGGATTCAACCGCGATCTATGCGGTTTGTGTGGTGAAGTTTCAGTTGACAGTGAGATTCGAAGGCGCTGATGCCTACTGTTACATGGTTTTTGCTAGTGATGGCAACGTAACCCTAGGTGTAGCTGCGATCTGTGGCGGTTCCATGGTGTAATCGAGGGACGTGGATGCCTACATTTTTCTATGGATTTTGCCGGGATGGCGACAAAATCATCGAGCTAACTACGACCATAGAGGGGGTGATGATTTTCAGAGCATTCTCATAAAAATGTTTTCTAAATTTTCACAAAAGTTTTCTACGTATTTTCACTGGGTGTTGAAAATGGGTCTGCTAAGTACTTATAGGTTTTCAGTCCTACGCCTGATCAACGTATGACCGAATTTCTGTGAGAACAACGATGGACTTGTTGAGACATCGAGTTATGAAAAGTATTTTTATAAAAATAATTTTGATATACGTAGATTTTTTGAAGTGTTTTAAAAATTTAAATAAAAAGAGTTAAAAATGTCTAAAGAATAATTTAACTAATAATTAATAGTATAACTTAAATTCTTGTTTCGTTCCTTTTTTAGGACGAAAAGAATTAAAGAAGGGAGGAAGGTGACAACTGGATTTTTAAAGTCTGTTAATTGGTAATTAACTGAACTAAATCATTAGAAATACTGATTTATAAGTCGAACAAATAAATTCTGATAATTTAAAAATTTGGATATATACAAAAATGGATTTGAAAACTGTAATAAATGTTGAATTATAAATATCTGGAAATGATAAATCTTATGGTAAATTAATAAATATATAAATAGATATATACAAACTTTATAGTATATATGAGTATATATATGCCTGTTAACGCTTAAAATTGAACGCTAACACCCCGGTGTAAGTAGAGATTAAGTGAAAGCACCACCCGTCAATGCGGGAATTAGGAGTAAGTAAAAAAGTCAAAGAGAAAGCGGTAAAAAGACAACAATTTTGTAGTGGTTCGGCTCCAAGTTAAGCCTACGTCCACTTTAATCTTCTTTATTGTTGAATCAATTAAAACTTTACAACAATCTTCGATTACAACACTGATAGGACAAATAGATAGAACTCCGATGTAGAAGAATTCTTTGAATCCATGTCGATTGTGTTAGATTTCCTCTTGAAGTTCGTTGAGATGTCTTTTGTGTTTGAAGTGTCGAGTGAGTCGAGAATTCAGCAGAATATCGGCATTCCAGAAATGAGTCCAAAAGATCCTCTCTCTCCGTTGGAGCTAGTGTTGTATTTATAGGGGGATATCGGAGTTAGGTCGTAGGACGCGAACAACCAAAGGGTAGGTCGTATGTCGCGGGCGACCTAGAGGACATGGCTTACAGCTTTGCACTTGGTCACTCGGTTGGTATTGATAGGTCATGGGTCGTGAGCGGCTTAGGGGAGGAGCGACATAAGATGTCGCAACATAAGAAGTTACTTCGGTCTGCTTAGGTCGCGAGCGACCTAATGAAGAGGTTGTATGCTTGCGGCCTCACTCTTTCTTAGCCAATTAGGTCGCTTAGGCCGTCACACCTTAGTTCGCTGTAGAATTTCTTCCCTGTTAGGTCGCTCCCCTTATTAAATTGCTAGGTCGTCCAACCCTTAGGTCGCTAGGTCCATAGGTCGTTAGGTACTTGTGTCGCTAGGTCGCTTCCCTTCTGACTCATTAAGCCGGTTGAACCACACTCTGCCTTAGTTCGCATATCCTTTAGATAGTTAAACCCTTTAGCTTATTAGCTCGCTGAATGGCTTAAATCGTTAAGTCGCGGAACCTTTCAACCCTTTAGGTCACTGAGTTCTTTAACTGTTAGGTCATTGAGCCGTTGAAAGGAGGTGTTAACACTTTCCCCTCGAAGTATATGCCTAGAGACTAGGTCGTATGCTTCGATATTTCTTAACTCATGCCTTGTTGAGTCGCTAGGTCGTGAGCGGCTTATGGGATAGTTAGGTCGTGTTTTTGCCGATTCGGGTTCTACCACCCCTTCATATAAGTTGCTCATCTTCTTCCTCCTTCCCCTTACTTGCTGTTCTGTTTGAAACCACCATTGGCGAAATTCTGAGCTTTCAAAGACAAATTAAATTCCTAACAACCGGCCACCGATCATCTTTCCATCACATTACGTGAGTGAATCTGGTCGTTGTTCAACTATATCCATCGTCGAATTGCTAACCTCCCATTTTTTGTTTCCAATTCACTTTTTGTGCCGTGCTTCACTACGAACCATGTTTCGATCGAACCGCAGCTGCCATCGATCATGTCGTTGTCGTAATTTGCAATAAAATGGCAGTGCATTGGATTTGTGCCGATTCTGAGGTGATTCGACGATATGGAGAGATGAGGGTTTTTGTTTGTGGAGAAGCTAGCGGGTTATCAGGTTAGGAGTCAGGCCAATTGGTGCACTGAGAAGGCCTTTAGTTAACGGGTTAGTGGATTCTAGGTGAAACTGTTGCGCTCCTGGTGATTGTGAGGTGATGGACGTGTGGCAGCACTTGAGTGGAGGACGGGCCTTAGGGTCTTTGGCTTGAATGTGAATCATAAGACCTAACTTGCTTGCGACCCAACAAGCTTACGACCTATCATGCTTACGACCTAACACTCTTGCGACCTAACATGCTTGCGATCTAACATGATGGCATAAGATAAAGCTTAGAGTAGAGCGACCTAATAAATTAACGACCTATCTTCTTGCGACGTAAATTTTAGGTCACAGCCGAGCTAGTACTTGGCAAGTTTGCTTTATTTCGACCAGAAGCCTCATTCCTTAATATGCATCACAACTTTGACTTGTAGGAACATGAATGACGAACTTTGACCCATGATAAGTCGCTTGAGCTTGTTTACTTGCAAAAATATGATAGCATTCAACACGAATTCTCAATTTGAAATTATCAAGATAAATTGCATTAACTTGTTGCACTTATTGTAGATTATATTAACTTTAGTGTTAACAACCTGTTAAATACAACATTTGCAGAAAACTCGGGCAAATATACTACCATTGATTGCCCATATCGAATGGCAGATTAGTCGATAAAAGGTCATCAACTTAAAGAAATTATATGAAATGCTGTGAATTGACAAATTCAAGTGAAGTATTAAAGCACAGCCATATTAATCAATTAAGACTGATTTGTTTGCATTAACACTGCACTTGTACTTGGACTTAAAACAACAAGCCCTGAAACTTTAAAATTAGCAAATGCATATTAGTCTAATTTCAGTTATATTTGCTTGTCGTTTTGTTAGTTTTGCACAACACTTCACACATTTAGGAAACGTGCACCTTCATATTTGAATATCCAGTTCCTTGTATAGAATATCTTCTCAAGAAGAGATAATAGAGCAAGCTGAAGGGGCCTTCCCGATAGCCAATCCATTGGATAATCCTTCGGAAAGAACTCCAACTACCTGAGTTAGCGGACATTCAACCAATTACGCATTCAATTTGGTATTGCTGAAGTAGACGCTTTGCTTCCTTGGCCAAATGATAGCACTGACAGGCCACCTCTCGGTTTCATTGCTGTCAATGGTCAGATGTGCCTATGTGGTTCTATTCCTCCCTTCAATGAATTTCTTCAACAACTCCTTCTACGACTAACCATCTCTCCCTTTCAATTGCATCCCCATGGCTACGCCATCCTGATAGGATTGTGCATTCTATTAAGGAGGACACTTAACCGTCTTCCAAGCTTTGAAGAAATTTGTTACTTATGCACGTTCGCAAAGAATAAAGACCACCCCTCCATCATACTCGTGAGAAGTGCCAAAAACCATAAACTTATCACCGATCTTTCCGAAAGTGCTCACGGTTATCTGAATCAATTCTTCTTCGTTCGCTGTCCCCCAGGGTTTTATGCCATTCGGAGAGTAGGAAGTACGATTGCTTATTCCCGCTTTTTCCATTTGAGCTTTTCAAAGTTCGAGTTGCTAGGTGCTGATTTCGTTCTTTTCTTTTACAGCACTTCCTCCTCCCTCTAGAGATCCCAGCCACAAGTCGACTTTTGAAAGATTAAGTGCCGTGGCGGTTGAGGAAAGAAGTATTAAATTTCTGCTGAAAGACGAACTTCTTCACCAATACGAACTTCTTCACCAATACGGACATCGGATGCCCCAGTTCCGTCGGAGAACTTACACTGAAAGAACCTACTGTTGAGGCTTCATTGGTAAAGTGTTCTACTCCAACTGATGTTGCAGGGCCATCCGGCAAACTTGTACTTGCCCCGGTCATCGAAGAAGAGGAACCTCCCCAACAATCCGAGAAATCTGGTGACGAAGGAACTGAGAGAACGAGTTCCGCCAAGCACAGCGGCGATGATACTTTTGAAGGGTTGAGCGACCTGATGATTACTTCACAGGAGCTTTTGAAGTATGATCCTATCATTGCTAAAGTTACTTCTCCAGCAGTTGAAGTGACATCCATCCTACAACAAACTCCATCAGCCCAAGAGTTGACACTAGCAGTAAAATCCGTCATCACCCCCCAACCAAGGAGTGGTTCGTAGTTTGACGCGCGTAGTTTGCACGTTACACACACATAGGACTTTTCAGCACTTATATGTATTCAACTTCCTTGCCTTGAATATTTCTGAATTTATCTTTTCTTTATTTTCAGATTCTCCAATGGGACGAAGTGGCTCTTACTACGATGATTTCCAGCGTTATGGGAGACGCGGCTCTTATGGACCCAACAGGTATCTTCCTGCTTCCTGGGAAACCGACGAAGAAAGAGCTGCGAGGAAAGCCCGTGAGAAGCGTGCTTACGAAGAACGCTATAGGAGAAGGGACGAACGACATGATTCTTCTCAGGGAGAGGATGATTCCCACAAGCGAAAATCCCGTGATGATAAAGGGAAAAGTCATGTTGTTGAGGATCCAAGCAAACGGGCCAAACTTGGTGAGAAACAGACATCTGAATTTTCCGAAAGGCCCGCTGCTCCCGACTCTTTGGAAATTCCTTTCGGCTCTCCTGTCCTTCAAAGAGCCGATATTCAAACAATCATAAGTACGCCCCCATATCAAGTTGGGCAGGGTCCAGCTACTCTTTAAAGTCGGTTTCCGCACTGGTGCTTAAAGGGAGTGCGTTTCGACCTTGACTTGGTCCCAGTCGATAAGCAAGCCATGTTGAGAAATCTTGATGCCGTCAAACTCGATATCGAGAGAATCTCTGGCTGGCAGAAACTTGTTGACGAGCTTCAAAGAGTGAATCGTTCAAACCTCGAAGCCATGCTGACTATGGAAAATGAAAAATTCGAGTGGCAGAAAACACTCGATCACCATGATGCAGAGATGAAGAGTATTGCCGCTTATAATGACAAGCTTGAAGTGGAAGTTGAAAAACTTAAAGAAGAACTCGCCACTTCTTCCACTTCCTATTCCCAAAGAGAAGAAGTGCTTCAAAAATAGGTGAGAGATGCTTACGCTGCACAGAGAGATGCTGAAGCTAAATTTGAAGCACAACAGCAAGTTGTAGAGAGCTATCGAGCTGACGTTGCTCAGCTACGAGAAAAAACCAACTCCCAGAACTTGGAAATTGAACTGCTAAAAGCTCGACTTTCTAGAGTTGAAAAAGAGCCTGATGAGGCAATTGCAGGCAAAACAACGGCCGAAGAATCCCATATGGCAACTAAAGCCGAAGTCTGCTCTACTTTATTTGAGTTTTACATACATAATGTTCTGGGGCGTGGTAGCCTTATGTTTTTGGGGCCGAAGTACGAAATCACTTTGGCCAAAGTGTAGGAGGCTGCACTTGATATGCTCGGAGGAGCTGGATATGCTGAAGAAGATTTAATGGCGCACTACCTAGATGATGATGCATGTGCCGCTCTTGCCAAGGGAAAGGAGCAACTTGCCAGAGAGAGAGCCGAAATGGCAGAAGGAGAACATTTAGGGAAGGCAACTTCAACCGACCCAGTTCAACCTTCGGTTTCAGCTGACATCGATATTGTTGGCTCTAGTTCCCATTCTCCACCTCTTGCTAAAGCTATTATTGAAAGTGCAACCGTCCGCACCGGAGAAGAGACTCAAGAATGCACTAAGGCGCTGGACTTTGAAGTTGACATAGTAAAGCCCACTTCTCCAGGTAACCTTAATTCTGATCTTTCTCAAGTGGACTGCTTGTTTACTTCACATGAGCTTGATGAAATTTTTGATTATTAATTAAATCTTGACGCGCCACTTTCTCCTCGTTTTATGAGAGATACTGACTTTAACTTCCCTTCTCCTGTAGTTAAAGCGCCGAGTGTTGTTCAGCCTTCCCCTCTTACAGTTGTTCCCTCTTCGCCTCTTCAGGTTACTCCTTCTGTTTCTCAAGCGAGATCACAACAGGAGCAGATAGAAGCCCTTCAAGGCTTGGATGACCCGGTCACTTCACAGGAACAGAAGGCCGAAGAACCTGAAGAAGGCGAGAGAATCCCGGAGTAGACTATTTCTGATGACATAAACTTGTCTGCACTTTTCACTCCGGGCAGTGAGTCTTCTTCAAGGAAGAAGGGGAAGCGTGTAGTCTCAAAGAAAGGGAGAGAAGCTTCTGCCGGCGAAGAAAAAGCAGAAGAAAGTCCAATTGCACCCCTTCCTCTTTCTTCCCCTACTATCTCAAGCTGACCCAAAAAGTTAATCATCCATCCAGGTGAAGGCTCGAAAGTTGGCAGGAAGCTCGTCTCGCTTTTTTTTTGCTTTTTTGCTTGTATATAAAAAGACTTGTGTTGACAGGAGATTGTGCGGGTATCGGTCCCCGCCTTCTTTTGATTTGAAACCCGCACATGTAAAAAAATTTCATAGTATGGAATAAAATGATTCTTTTGCTTGTAAAAACTTCTGTCTGTATTTGAGAATGCATTTATTCTTCTTTTTCATACAAGTTTCTTTATTTTCTCTGTGTGATGTTGCAGTAAGCCTATGGTATGTCGTTTGAGCATTGCTTTTACTTTTATAACTATATTATATTGCCCCCGTACCATGGTATATTGCAATCGCTTTCACATTGACAAAATTTTGGGGAACAACTCTTTTGTTTCGAGAAGAATTGTAATCTTTCTTTAGAGAACAACTTTTCCATTCGAAGGAGGTTTGCATCTGTACTTTATAGAATAATTTTTCCATTTGAAGGAAATATTTTGCTGATTTAGTAGAATGCACCTCATATTGGAGAAGTCTTCTCTTTCTTTCTTTCTTTTCTTTATATGGAGAAGTTTTTACACTTCACTTTCGGAGAAAGTCACTTTTATTTTTGGCAAGTGAATTTTCCTACGCGGTAAAGTGGGCCTTCAATAAAGGGCTTCGACCTGTTTGTGCCTCCGAAGAGGGCTTTTGTTTGATTGTGCCTCTGGGAAGAGGGCTTTTTTGTGTGTGCCTCTGGGGAGAGGGCTTTTGTTTTTTCCATGTACGCGGGGAAGAGGGCCTCCGAAGAGGGCCTTTTGTTTTTGCCTCTGGGGAGATTGTTTTTTCCCTGTTCGCTGGGAAGCGGGCCTCTGAAGAGCGCTTTTCACATTTCGACTCGTGTGAAGTTTTATTTCAGATCGCGGTGAAATGTGTGCCTCCGAAGAGGTCTTTTAGCATTTCAACTCTGGTGAAATGGGCCTCCGAAGAGGGCTTTTCACATTCCAACACTTATGAAGTTTTATTTCAGATCTCGGTGGAATGCGTGCCTACGAAGAGGTCTTTTTACCTTTCAACTCGTGTGAAGTTTTATTTCAGATCAAGGTGAAATGTGTGCCTCCGAGTAGGGCTTTTTCCTTGAAGTTTCTTTCTCATGGTTGGATGGATTCACGGGGCGGACACAAGTTACTTGGATGTTTGTTTACACAAACGTTCTCAGCTAGTTAACGAATGCCCTGTGCCACTGGTCATTCCACTAAATCACTGGTCATATTTATATTTAGTATGAAATAATACACATAGATAATAATGTTTGAAATTTAACATTTACTTCTAGCAATATAAAATATAAATGTAAATAAATACAAATGAATCATAAAAATGAGAATAAGTGTAAATATAACTTATGACTCTAATTCAAATATTAATGGCTAAAATAGAAAATATAAGATATAAAATATAAATTGATGATAATGTTCAATACAAAATATTAATATTTATGTAAGTCAAAAATATAAATATAAACCAATAAGTAAACTCATGAATATAAGTTTATTATTTATAGCTAAAATATAAATGGAAATAAATACAAAGATGAGTATAAATAAGTAAATCATATATATTGTGCATAATTAAAATATTGTTAGCTGAAGAAACATAACATTTAAATTGCTTCCATCTCAGCCAACATTTACCTGTAAAATAATAATAATAATAATAATAATAAAATGCATATCTCCATACAAATATGTATGCTATAGTTCAGACTTGAAGTTAAGAAAAACATAATTTAGTAACAAAAAAAAATATCTTTATAACCAAAGCTTCATACATAAGCCAAGAATTCACAGCAAATAAAACATAACATATATTAATACCTGTCAGAAGTGCATGTGAATCAACTATTTGACTAAAAGTAATAAGGAAGTTCTTACATACAAATAAGGCTTCGTTTGCAAGCAAAGTGATTGCCTGAAAATTTAGGACTGCATACAATATTTATGCACAGATGAACATAATAAGTTTGTTCACAAAAATTGAAGACATATTCATTAGCATTAAGTACACAATTAGTCATTTTAGGTAACAAAACAATGTTCCAGCCGAAATCTCAGTATTTGGTTCATATTGCAGGTAGTATCTTTACACAGCAAAACAAAATAATTATGTAAACATATTGTAAGACAAAGTATGTACTTAATATCAGCTCAAAATATATTCTTTCTAGATTTGATCATATCAAAACAAAAATGAGTAAAAGCCTAACTGGTTATTACCTACCTGCTTCAGTCTTTTTCTTATTTATACATAGATACAACTGGCCAAATTATTTCGATCAGTAAGAAAAAAAAATTAGCAAACCTGAAAATAAAAATAAAGGAAGAGCAAGTTCAAAATTTTAATTCAAAAACAAAAAGAAGTAGAGAGGATCTTAAGACAAGTTCATAACTTCTGTTTCAATCAACAAGGTTCCAATTCAATGCTTCCTATCTACATTCAGGTGAGTAAACATTTCTGTTCATTTTATTTTAAAGTATGTAAAAATAATTTCAAACTTTGTATGATCTGTGAGTGATTCTCTGGTTATGGTGTTAATTATCTTCTTAAGCTCTTTATATATATAAAACTGTTCAGCATAACAATGACTGATTTCTACTCTGTAAATAGTCAAAAATAAACAATCCTTGAAAACAAATCAATTTCTCCTTTCCTCATCAATTTCAAGCCTCGATGTCTAGAGTGAACATGTGTATTCAGGTAGGAATGATGTTTTAAAAATAAGTTTGGAAAGTATAAATATGTATACAGGCTAAAATTAAATTTTTTGCAGTAGGCTATTTAAAATTTGGAAATTTCGTACCCAATAAACAAGGGATTCATGAACATAACTGAAATCCTTACCACAAGCTATGATTTTTAACGTGAAGTTGGTGATTTTTGGTGGGAAGGTTTGAGAGCAGTTCGGCGAGGATCGAATTGGACTTATTAGTCGTATTTCGGTGATGTGGTGAACTTGGATCATCGGGGTTGCTGGGAGTGGAGGAGGAGCCTACGGCAGTTAAAGGAAAAATGGGAGGAGGTGGTATCATCAACGGTGGCGACTACGGTGGTTGTTTCTTTTTCGTAGACCTAATTTTTGGGTTGCTCGAACCATTGGCCCCCGCGACCTTCACCGGGCGCCAAGTTGTCTGCCAGTGGAAGGGAACGGAGCTTGGGAAGTGGTGGAGGTATGTACGGAGTATCTCGGCATCAGATGGCATGGTTTGGGTTCGTGTGTTCTTTTTGTGATCAGTGTTTGGGGATCGAACTTCCCAGGCATGGCTCGATTTTGTATCGTCCAACGCCTCGAGTTCAACATTGAGGTAGTTTAGGATTTGTGGGGGACCTCACGGGTCGCCAGAGTGGCGTCACCGCTACGTGTAGGTGCACAACGTGCCAGTGTGTGTCAGTGGAAGTTTTGGGAAGTACGAGAGGTCTCGAGTAATATAGGGAGTTTACTGGAAGTAATACTCGAGCTGCGCTCGAGTGAAATGGGAAGAAGACTCAGTCTTTATCGTGTTGAGTCGCGTGAGTTTCTAATAGTTTCTTTTATACTTAGTACAGTTTTTACTTAAAAAAACGGAACAGAAGAGTAAGAAACAGGGGAAGAAGAAGAAATGGTAGGGGTGACGCGAGGGAATACTGGGAAAATTACGAGTTCGACCCGAGTTTGGTGCATTGTTGCCTTCGGGTTTCTAATCCCTGAGATTTCGCTTACTGTAATATTAAGTTATAGTTATATAAGTTAAGTATTAATGTTTAAAGACTGTAACACTGTTAAAATTTTTATAGTTTTAAGATTAAGAACTTAGTTACAAGGTTAAACTATTTTAATTAAAACTGTAAATTGTGTTAACTCTTAATAATTTAGGTAATTAATATGAGATGGGTACAAATCTTATTAACATATAAGTTAGTGAGAAGCAATAAGTTGATCGCAGGTAGGTTAAAGAAGATCTCCTTTAAAATGTTGATTTAGCTAAAAGATCGACATTTATTAATTGTTTCTAGAAAATAATAAAGAATGTTAGACTTTTCAAATTTAATTGAAGTTTGGAATTATGTACTTAAGTGAGTTAATAAATGATTAGTAGTTAAGTAATCAAGAATAATTTAAGTATAATTGCAATTAGAGGTTAATGAATGTTTAAGTGAGTGAGAAATGTGTAATGAACAACTTGAGTTAATTTATGAAAAATGAACAGTTGATTAATTAAGTAATTAGCAGATAATAATTGGGGATTAAGTTTATTTATAAATAATTAAAGTTATTAATTTAAGATTAAGGAACTGATAATTAAATAGTTAAAGTTTAACAACTTGGTTAAGGAGTAATTAAGTTAATAGAGTGAAATAAAATAATTATGTAAATAAGACTTAATTATTAGTTGAGAAATGATTAATTAAATAATTTGAAGGGAGATAAGTAATTAACTGTTGATTGATGATCAATTAAACAGGGTTAAGTGTTTAACTCTCAAGTAATCGAATTAGTTACAAATAAGAATTAAAGATGAATTCTTATGGATTTTGGTGTATGTAGAATATCTGATTTGTGATGTTTAAATTGATGATATTCTGTGATGTTCTGTGATATGTTATGTTATATCTATGATGCTTGTATATGTTTTATCTATAATAAATGCTATGTTAATTCAATTGTTGAATTTAAATTAATTAAACTGTTTAAGTTAATTAGACAACTTGGCCCTTAAAATGGATTCGATGAGACCGGGATCGGAAGAATCAAATTTGATTCTGCGAAAACCACATCGATCCAATTTAAGCGTTAGGTCGTGAATCCTGAAATGAAGATTGAGATGATGTATTCAAAATGCAAGGGTTATCGTCGTTGACTCTGAGGGTGATTCCAAAATGAGTGTGACGAGATAATGCCTTCGATTTCGTTCGTACCCGGAACGAACTTGTATGGATTGAATGCTTTCAGCACATCGTCAGGCGGACGATGAGCATTCTAAGTGATATGTTCTATAAAGGTAATCGCAGCCTCAAGCCTTATCAACCGGGAATGGCTAAAACAGGGGAGATGCAGCAAGGTTAGGTGGGTCATGCCCAAGCAGGACAAGATATTACCCCTGTCTAGATGTCCCTTTTTATCTCGGCTGTGTGGGCGGTTGCTAGCTAGAACCGTAGGGTTTATCTTGTTCGGGACTGTTCAGTAAGGAATGGTTCCGGCCTTGTGTTGTAGGGGGTCGGGAGTGATCCTCGGTACGGTGATCTAGGCCTCGTACTGTGACGGGCGGTACCCCAGTAGCCCTACCATTGTTGGAAATCCATTTTTCCCTAGAAGACCCTACGGTTTTGATTTGTATTACCCACTTCTGTGGCTAGTAGCTGGAATTTAATAGATGTAACAATTTCGGCTATTTTCTATTTACTTGAAAACCCTAGACGCTATTATAATATCACCGGATTTCCTATGAAATGTTTTGGTTAGCGTAAGATAAAAACTTACCCGTATTTATTTGTGGGGAGTCTTACGTGATACCTTTATTTCAAAATGTTTTTCAAAGTTAAACAACCTTAAACCGTTTACTCATACCAGACCCATGTCTGACCCGGAGTTTGTATTTTGTGTTTTCATAAACTCTTGGGTACTCGAATTTTTTTGAGTAGCCAAGTGATAGGTTTCGGATTTGATTTCTGGAGGAGCTTGGAGCAGAAGTTTCCCGACGTATATAGCTATTTATGTAGTTTCGCTGTGTTAGTTGATGTGTACTGTATCTCGGATGTATATAGTGGTTGATGTATGTATATGACTGTCATGTGTATTGATATTTTATAACTCTGATATATGTAAAACTATGAATTATTTATGTGATATATTATATTTTGTTCCGTTCCGCTGTGAGATTCTGATGTTGTTGTTCCTTCCTTTCTCTTTCTCTTCTATTTCTATCCCTTTCTTTCTTAATGATGATACGTCTTTCTGGTAGTAGAAGGGCGGGTCGTCACAGTTAGTATCAGAGCATAGGTTGGTGATAACCTTGGCTCTGGTAGGAATTACTCATAGGATAGCCTTTGTAGAACTCTAAAATGAGTTTGAGTGTATTAATAGATATGAGCGCGTACTTGTTAGTGAATATAAAATTGTTTTTAAATTGTGTTGATTTATCTGTTGAGTGTTTATGGATTCTGGTCGGTGTGTGGGACGCCATTTCATCGATAAGGATTTCTAAACTCTTAAACAAGATAGACCGACACAGTATTGTTTTTAAAGGTAGGGTAAATGAAATAATTTTACCCAAAATTATATTTTGATATAAAAGAAAAAAATTTCTGAAATAAATATGTATACTTAGATGTTTGATTGTTAATAGTACAATCAAATAAAAATTTAAATGTGAGTGGTTTATAACCAAATAAAATTATTTAAGAATGATTTTAAATAAAAAGGAATATAACTAAAATTTGATTTAAACAGAATTTAAGTCCTAAAAATTTGAAGTATTTAAACAAAAAGGATTTGGGAATTTAAAAATCTTGGTATGTTTGAAATGTTTTTCCAAAGAGTTGAAGGAAATAATGGAATTTTGTTTGGGAAAATCTTGTTGAATGGAAATTATTTTGGAAAGAATTTGTGGAAGTAAGAAAGCACTGAATTCACTTCAAGTCGTTGGAAAATAATTCTGATGATGGCCACATCATCAGTATTCATTTTCGAGTTTCTAAAGTGATGAATTCTTACCAGGATAACTGTACATGATATTGTATGGAGTTGTTCAGTATACAGGTGGCTTTAGAAATTTTTCAAAGAGAAAATTGTTTTGGTGAAAACAAGTGTTTGGAGTTTGAAAATTTGATTTGATATACCAAGTGGGTATGTGTAGTTATCATTTCAAAATGGTTTTGAAAATGAAAACCTGGCAATGAAATTCTAAAAAGTTCTATTTAAGTAATGTGAAAGGTTTGAATGAATTAACTGTTGAACTTATAAAGTAAAGTTGATAGTAATAAGATGAAATTGAGAATTTCAATCCAGGAGTTAAAAGTTTAATTGAAGGAAATAAAAGTGAAGAAAATATACCTGAGTTTAACCTGAGATAAGTTAAATAGAATTGAAGTTCAAAACGAACTTAATTGGATATAAAATTTGAAGGTAAAATGATTGAAATTGTGAGGTGGAAATTTATACCTTAAGATGGTAAGTGCTGTATAGATATATATATATATATAATCTAAAATTGTGATTACAAGATGAAATGACCCAAATGAGTAATATAAGCTGTTAAGTAGATAAATAAAATTTGAGCTCATATATTGAAAAAAAGTAAAATTTTAAGATTTGTAAGCAGTTAAATTTAACTGAAGTTGAGTTGGAACAAAATTGAATTTAAATGAATTCAATCGAGTTACTGATAAAATTAAATGAAATAAATTCTTATGTAAATAAGTAAATGTAAACCAAAGTAAGTATTGAATTGGATTTAAATAGAAATTGTGTGAGTCGTAAACAAATCTAATTCAAGTATAAATTGAATAACCTTATTATGAATAAATTCAATAATGAATTGTTAATGTAAATTAAAAATTTAAGGGTGGATAAAAGAATAAACTAATCAGTAAATAATTGGGATTTGATTAAAGGAAAATCAAATCAAAGATTTGAATGGAAATTGGTGAAATAGAATAGACCTAAGTTGTCAAGGGGAACGGTTTGAAGAAAATAAATGACTTAAGCAAATTGTGAAATGATTATTTAAAATATTGGATGTCTAATTTTAATAAAATGGTTTGGAATCAAACTTGTTGAAAATGAAGGAAATGCAATGAAAAGATTGTGAATAAATTAATTGGGATGGAGTCAAGTGTAAATTGAGTTGGAATCAATTTAAGATTTGTTATAGAGCTTAAGTGATTGTTTATTCACAATAATATTGTTAAATTGCATAAGAAAATGGGTTGTTTGAAGTAAATGGAATTAGATAAATTTTATGAATTATTAGAAGCGAAGGAGGATGATTTTGAATATGAGTTTGTTTTGCTTAAGTGGATTATATATATAAGTAGGTAAGTTATGAATCACTTAAACTGAAGAGAATGGTTTGAGAATTGATTGGAATTAATTGTGATGGGGATTGGAACCTTACATATGTGCTTTTGGAAATATGAAATGCTAAACAAATGGAGACTCTGTCAAAACTTTTCAAAATTTGAAAACTTTATATATATATATATATATATATAAATTGTTTTAACAACAAAACAATTTCAAGTTGAAGATTGAAATAAACTGGTGGATGAAACTAATTTAACATAATGATAAGAATCAGTTATAAATGAAAAGATAGTCAATAAAAATTAAATATTCAGAGTTGAAGAAAATTTGGATTCACATGGAATTAGAAATTCAAATTGGAAATTCAGATTTAAATAAGAAGATATAAATGCTAAAGTGGCAGAGTAATAATATAAAAATATATATAATGTTTATAATAAACTTAATGTTGGAATTCTTATGTAAAATTGGATATTGAAGAAAATTGACATGGTTGATAACCAATGAATATAAATACGTAGGATGTACGTATATTATTTTATTCGAATAACAATTTGATCCAGATTCGAGCACGGAATTTCGAGATAATTATATATCGATCCGAGTTGGGATTTTTCACTCGATTTTCGACGACGAACCATGAATATGGATTTTGATTGATTCTGGAAATTCTCTATCATAGTTGTGACTACGCAAGGAGAATGACAGTTTCTGATCAAGAAACCAATTCCGAGTCCGCACTAGAAAGTTGGGTGGACGATACTAGTTCGGAAGTGAAATTGTGTGATCGAGCGAGCGATCGGATTTGATATTGCGTACGAATGGTATATGTACATCGTACGGCCTGATTAAAACAAATATTGAGATTCTGTAAACAAGTCAATAAATTTGGAAAGAGTTAATATTGTAGATTTCAAAATTGAATTGCCAGAGTAGATATCTGGGATTTATTGTGTATTCTGTATATCCCATCTTAGAAATTTGTTCATGATTCACCATTAGTTGTTGAAGCAGTAGTTCAGGAATTTGGAAGTCAAATTAAATTTGACTGTGGTCAGGAATCCGGTTCGGATTGATCATAATCGAGAGACCAACCCTCAATAATGTTAGGAAAACTATCTGAATTCGTGTTCAGATAGTTAGTGTTGTTTGATTAGAATAGACTGTTTGGTTGTTTGTTAAAATATGAATGATATGTATGTTTGAATGGATGGAATAATAGCCTATAAAATTATCTTTGTTTTAAATTTCGAGGACGAAATTCTTTTAAGGGGGGAGGAATGTAACGACCCTGAATTTTGGCCCCGGTTATTTTAATAGATGTTTAATCTAATTAAATATAGAATGTGAATTGTTCATATTTAAATGAATATGATTTTGGAAATATTGCCATCTAGTTATATAAACTGTATTTTAAAAGGAGATTGATTTGGAAAACTGAAATAAGTATTTCAATAATATTCACGAGAAAAATCTATCTTATATAATTACTTAAAATACTTTACATTATTTATATTTAGTATGAAATAATACACATAGATAATAATGTTTGAAATTTAACATTTACTTCTAGCAATATAAAATATAAATGTAAATAAATACAAATGAATCATAAAAATGAGAATAAGTGTAAATATAACTTATGACTCTAATTCAAATATTAATGGCTAAAATAGAAAATATAAGATATAAAATATAAATTGATGATAATGTTCAATACAAAATATTAATATATATGTAAGTCAAAAATATAAATATAAACAAATAAGTAAACTCATGAATATAAGTTTATTATTTATAGCTAAAATATAAATGGAAATAAATACAAAGATGAGTATAAATAAGTAAATCATATATATTGTGCATAATTAAAATATTGTTAGCTGAAGAAACATAACATTTAAATTGCTTCCATCTCAGCCAACATTTACCTGTAAAATAATAATAATAATAATAATAATAATAATAATAATAATAATAATAATAATAATAATAATAATAATAAAATGCATATCTCCATACAAATATGTATGCTATAGTTCAGACTTGAAGTTAAGAAAAACATAATTTAGTAACAAAACAAAATAACTTTATAACCAAAGCTTCATACATAAGCCAAGAATTCACAGCAAATAAAATATAACATATATTAATACCTGTCAGAAGTGCATGTGAATCAACTATTTGACTAAAAGTAATAAGGAAGTTCTTACATACAAATAAGGCTTCGTTTGCAAGCAAAGTGATTTCCTGAAAATTTAGGACTGCATACAATATTTATGCACAGATGAACATAATAAGTTTGTTCACAAAAATTGAAGACATATTCATTAGCATTAAGTACACAATTAGTCATTTCAGGTAACAAAACAATGTTCCAGCCGAAATCTCAGTATTTGGTTCATATTGCAGGTAGTATCTTTACACAGCAAAACAAAATAATTGTGTAAACATATTATAAGACAAAGTATGTACTTAATATCAGCTCAAAATATATTCTTTCTAGATTTGGTCATATCAAAACAAAAATGAGTAAAAGCCTAACTGGTTATTACCTACCTGCTTCAGTCTTTTTCATATTTATACATAGATACAACTGGCCAAATTATTTCGATCAGTAAGAAAAAAAAATTAGCAAACCTGAAAATAAAAATAAAGGAAGAGCAAGTTCAAAATTTTAATTCAAAAACAAAAAGAAGCAGAGAGGATCTTAAGACAAGTTCATAACTTCTGTTTCAATCAACAAGGTTCCAATTCAATGCTTCCTGTCTACATTCAGGTGAGTAAACATTTCTGTTCATTTTATATTAAAGTATGTAAAAATAATTTCAAACTTTGTATGATCTGTGAGTGATTCTCTGGTTATGGTGTTAATTATCTTCTTAAGCTCTGTATATATATAAAACTGTTCAGCACAACAATGACTGATTTCTACTCTGTAAATAGTCAAAAATAAACAATCCTTGAAAACAAATCAATTTCTCCTTTCCTAATCAATTTCAAGCCTCGATGTCTAAAGTGAACATGTGTATTCAGGTAGGAATGATGTTTTAAAAATAAGTTTGGAAAGTATAAATATGTATACAGGCTAAAATTAAATTTTTTGCAGTAGGCTATTTAAAATTTGGAAATTTCGAACCCAATAAACTAGGGATTCATGAACATAACTGAAATCCTTACCACAAGCTATGATTTTTAACGTGAAGTTGGTGATTTTTGGTGGGAAGGTTTGAGAGCAGTTCGGCGAGGATCGAATTGGAGTTATTGGTCGTATTTCGGTGATGTGGTGAACTTGGATCATCGGGGTTGCTAGGAGTGGAGGAGGAGCCTACGGCGGTCAAAGGAAAAATGGGAGGAGGTGGTATCATCAACGGTGGCAACTACGGTGGTTGTTTCTTTTTCGTAGACCTAATTTTTGGGTTGCTCGAACCATTGGCCGCCGCGACCTTCACCGTGCGCCGAGTTGTCTGCCAGTGGAAGGGAACGAAGCTTGGGGCGTGGTGGAGGTATGTACGGAGTATCTCGGCATCAGATGGCATGGTTTGGGTTCGTGTGTTCGTTTTGTGATCAGTGTTTGGGGATCGAACTTCCCAGGCATGGCTCGATTTTGTATGAGAGTGTGATCAGGTGGTTCAACGCCTCGAGTTCGACGTTGAGGTAGTTTAGGATTTGTGGGGGACCTCATGGGTCGCCAGAGTGGCGTTGCCGCTACGTGCACGTGCACAACGTGCCAGTGTGTGTCAGTGGAAGTTTTGGGAAGTACGAGAGGTCTCGAGTAATATAGGGAGTTTACTCGAAGTAATACTCGAGTTGCGCTCGAATGAAATGGGAAGAAGACTCGGGCTTTATCGTGTTGAGTCGCGTGAGTTTCTGATAGTTTCTTTTATACTTAGTACAGTTTTTACTTAAAAAAAGAACAGAAGAGTAAGAAACAGGGGAAGTAGAAGAAAAGGTAGGGTGACGCGAGGGAATACTGGATAAATTACGAGTTCGACCCGAGTTTGGTGCGTTGTTGCCTTCGGGTTTCTAATCCCTGAGATTTCGCTTACTGTAATATTAAGTTATAGTTATATAAGTTAAGTATTAATGTTTACAGACTGTAACACTGTTAAACATTTTAATTAAAACTGTAAATTGTGTTAACTCTTAATAGTTTAGGTAATTAATATAAGATGGGTACAAATCTTATTAACATATAAGTTAGTGAGAAGCAATAAGTTGATCGCAGGTAGGTTAAAGAAGATCTCCTTTAAAATGTTGATTTAGCTAAAAGATCGACATTTATTAATTGTTTCTAGAAAATAATAAAGAATGTTAGACTTTTAAAATTTAATTGAAGTTTGGAATTATGTACTTAAGTGAGTTAATAAATGATTAGTAGTTAAGTAATTAAGAATAATTTAAGTATAATTGCAATTAGAGGTTAATGAATGTTTGAGTGAGTGAGAAATGTGTAATGAACTACTTGAGTTAATTTATGAAAAATGAACAGTTGATTAATTAAGTAATTAGCAGATAATAATTGGGTGATTAAGTTTATTTATAAATAATTAAAGTTATTAATTTAAGATTAAGGAACTGATAATTAAATAGTTAAAGTTTAACAACTTGATTAAGGAGTAATTAAGTTTATAGAGTGAAATAAAATAATTAAGTAAATAAGACTTAATTATTAGTTGAGAAATGATTAATTAAATAATTAGAAGGGATATAAGTAATTAACTGTTGATTGATGATCAATTAAACAGGGTGAAGTATTTAACTCTCAAGTAATCAAATTAGTTACAAATAAGAATTAAAGATGAATTCTTATGGATTTTGGTGTATGTAGAATATCTGATTTGTGATGTTTAAATTGATGATATTTTGTGATGTTCTGTGATATGTCATGTTATATCTATGATGCTTGTATATGTTTTATCTATAATAAATGCTATGTTAATTCAATTGTTGAATTTAAATTAATTAAACTGTTTAAGTTAATTAGACAACTTGGCCCTTAAAAAGGCGGTTGGATTCGATGAGACCGGGATCGGAAGAATCAAATTTGATTCTGCGAAAACCATATCGATCCAATTTAAACATTAGGTCGTGAATCCTGAAATGAAGATCGAGATGATGTATTCAGAATGCAAGGTTTATCATCGTTGACTCTGAGGGTGATTCCAAAATGAGTGTGACGAGATAATGCCTTCGGTTTCGTTCGAACCTGGAACGAACTTGTATGGATTGAATGCTTTCAGCACATCGTCAGGCGGACGATGAGCATTCTAAGTGATATGTTCTATAAAGGTAATCGCAGCCTTAAGCCTCATCAACCGGCAATGGATAAAACAGGGGACATGCAGCAAGGTTAGGTGGGTCATGCCCAAGCAGGACAAGATATTACCCCTGTCTAGATGTCCCTTTTTATCTCGGCTGTGTGGGCGGTTGCTAGCTAGAACCGCGGGGTTTATCTTGTTCGGGACTGTTCCGTAAGGAATGGTTCCGGCCTTGTGTGGTAGGGGGTCGGGAGTGATCCTCGGTATGGTGATCTAGGCCCCGTACTGTGAGGGGCGGTACCCCAGTAGCCCTGCCATTGTTGGAAATCCATTTTTCCCTACGAGACCCTACGGTTTTGATTTGTATTACCCACTTTTGTGGCTATTAGCTGGAATTTAATAGATGTAACAATTTCGACTATTTTCTATTTACTTGAAAACCCTAGACACTATTATAATATCACTGGATTTCCTATGAAATGTTTTGGTTAGCGTAAGGTAAAAGCTTACCCGTATTTATTTGTGGGGAGTCTTACGTAATACCTTTATTTCAAAATGTTTTTCAAAGTTAGACAACCTTAAACCGTTTACTCATACCAGAACCATGTCTAACCCAGAGTTTATATTTTGTGTTTTCATAAACTCTTGGGTACTCGAATTTTTATGAGTAGCCAAGTGATCGGTTTCGGATTTGATTTCTGGAGGAGCTTGGAGCAGAAGTTTCCCGACGTATATAACTATTTATGTAGTTCCGCTTTGTTAGTTGATGTGTACTGTATCTCGGATGTATATAGTGGTTGATGTATGTATATGACTGTCATGTGTATTGATATTGTATAACTCTGATATATGTAAAACTATGAATTATTTATGCGATATATTATATTTTGTTCCGTTCCGCTGTGAGATTCTGATGTTATTGTTCCTTCCTTTCTCTTTCTCTTCTATTTCTATCCCTTTCTTTCTTAATGATGATACGTCTTTCTGGTAGTAGAAGGGCGGGTCGTCACAGTTGGGCTGCAATTCTAAGCTGAGGCTCTTCCCTTTTTTCATCAAGGAAGTCAAGTGCTTCAAGTTGCAACTCTTCGTTTTCAGCTTGGTTGAAATGAATTCTTCTATATGAAAGGACTTCTATTCCCACCGGAATCATTGCATATTATCCATATGCCAATGAAAATAGAGTGTGCCCAGTCGCAGTTTTGTGTGTAATTCTATATGCCCATAGTGCTAGTGGTAGCTTATCGACCCAACCACCTTTCGCTTTTTCCAGCTGTTTTTTGATGGTTGATTTGATAATTTCGTTTACTGCTTCCTGTAATGACCTGCCTTTTGGATAGTTTAAATAGATGATCAAATACGCATGTCGATTCCAAACCATTCAAAAGGGCAGATAGTTATTGGGGTAAATAAGAAAAGAAAAGAAAGAGAAATAAAGAAAATGAAACAACACAGAATCTCGCAGCGGAACGATAAAATATAATAGTCAAATAAACAGTTCATGAAGCTGTTTACTATACTTTGACAATTATTTATACAACATTTATTAGAGTTATACATATACAACAGAACAATTAAAATAATGCAGCAGATAGCATGATGCAAGGGTAATAATAGTAATAGTATACCAAATCTTCGTCTTCATCCTCCAGAATAGATCTTCAAAAATCTAAAAACTCAGGACTGACCCGAGTGTAATGAAAAGACAAAACACTCGAGTCAGGACTAAAATATCCTTATGATAGTTAAATCAATCGTAAATAAATATGAGTGTAACGGCGTCAAAGATGTTTACGGGGTTTGACATCTCATATCCAGTGTCAACATGCGTGCAATAACTCAAAAGATGTTACGGGATTTTCCATCTCTCAAGGATCCGTGAAACTATCTACTATGTAGTAATATACGCTAAGTAGATAATGCTTATCGGTAATATAAAGTATCAAAATAGCATTAAGGCGTTACCATAATCTCCCTTAACACATTTTATATTCCCAAAAGCATATACAAGACCGTAGCTTCCCCAAAACCGGAAGTCCCCAGAGGGCAATCCATATACTCAAGGTACAAATCAAAACGTAGTGGTCGCGAATAGTATAATCAGTATGACAAGGTACATGAGGCGATACCAACTAGGATACTAGTAGTTGCGTGATCTGGACTGATGTTGAGCATAGCCAGCAGCTACCCCAACACCGCGAAACAACACTCCCAAATCAAGGGGTGCACCCAAATCGCATCACAAATGTAATAGATATGGTATCGAAGAAGTGTGTCCGCTAGAGGTGGCGAACCTCAATGGCCCGTCGCGGCTCCTGTTTTAGTCATGTCAGGGGGCATCCAATATCGTTCTCTTTCTTCAGTCAACGCGTTCACCAAACCATCCACTTCATTCTGGATCAACACTCCGCGTATAATAGTTATTAAAGTGGTGTTCGGTATCGACAGAGAGTATGTCCATATCCGATCCCGGTCTCTTTAATAACTACGTATTATTACACCGTTGGCTCTTTTACATTTCAAATCGATTTGTAATTGATATCAAAATATCATATTCGTTTCAAAAATCAAATCCATTTCAAATATCATCGTATCTTTTCAAATGTAAGATTTCGTATCAAAATCATTTTTCGCATCAATATCTCATTTCGATTTCAAAATCATTTCGAATTTCAATTTAGGTTGCAACTTCATTTAACTCAATTCGTATTTAAATTCAAGATTTAAATATAAATATTTCACCTTATTGACCGGCTTAGGATTTAAAAAAAAATAGTTTTAAGTTGTTTAAAGGTAGTTTAAATAATTAAAATAGTTAAAATACTTTAAAATCTTGAATGGGTTTGAAATAGATAAATTTAGTTTAAAATAATTTAAATTGGGTTAAGTAGATTTAAAATAGATTAAAATAGTTTAAGTATTCAAAATGGTTTATATAACCGAGTAATTTGGAAAACAAAATAAAACAGCTTCAAAACCAATCCATTTCAATTATAACTTCTCAATTCAAAACAATTCCAATTTCCATTCTACCGATTCAATTTCGATTCAATTCAATCAATGTCAACTATGACTTCAAATTAATTCAATTTTATATTCACCTTCAATTTATTCAATTTCAATTTATATCGATTTCTAGCTTGATTTTCAAAGTATCCATTTATAATACTTAACTAAATTTTCCTTCAATATCCAAGTTTTAAATCCAAATTTCAAATATGATTCAATTTCAAGCTTAAGTTCAAAATAACTTTTATATTGATTTCACTAAGTAATACTCGAAGCTCGAAATAAGTGCAATCTTTAAACAAATAAATTTTAGAAATTCAATCATATCCAAATTTTAATTCAAAGTCTCAACTTAATTATTTAACCAAATTCCTTTAACCAAAATTTATTTCAACATTCCAAACTCAAATTTTTCCGATGAATTCAATTTCTATAAATCGATTTCATTTTATAACTTTCAAATCAAAACATTTTAAATAAATTCCAAATCGACGATTTCAAAAATTATTAATTTAGCCAATTCGATGTCCGTATATAATTTTCTATCCTATGGCCAAGTAATTATTTATTTCAATTAAATGTCAGGGATGAATATATATCACTTAAATCAATCATAGTGTCATATGTATGCATAACAGGTTATATATATATAAGCAATAAACATCCAAACATTCAAATATCAACCAATAGCATCCATCGAAATAATTCATCCAATAGACAATACAATTCATAGCAATTTCATAGTTATCAATGTCAGTTAATTTAATCGCAATTCAATTTCAAATTCAATTTAAATTTAACTGTCAATTAAATTTCAACGGTTAATTCAAATGACAATCTATATGACAATTAAATTTTATCAAACAACGACAAATAAAACATAACACTTCATAATATCAAATTTAACTAGCATAAAGATATTTAGTACGTTGTGAGCGTTATAAAACATTCACCTTGATTTCAATGCAGTTCCAGCGTTTTATTTCGAATAAAATTAAACGAGCGTTTAATTTTACCCGAAATTTTCTTTAGCTCCAAACGACCCCAATCCAATTGCATCGCGTAGCATTCGCGAATACGTTTCCAACGCACTTCGTCTCGTCAGATTCCGACCTCGTACGAATGAGTTGCACTATTTTAAACATTACATGATTTACAATATAATTAATTCACCTTTAATAAATATCCAAACCCTACTATGCAATCAAGGCCGCACACTCCTACTTCCGAAGATCCTGACCGTGCGTTTCCTTCTTCCTCCAAGTCGTGTTCGTGCTCCAGGCAAGTGAAACCGAGATGAACCCATAAGCCGCCCTTTAGGGTTAATTTTCGATCCTATTCCCCTCGCTTCTACATCGATCAGGCACTCCCACAACGAAGCTCACACGCAACACCACCAACGCCCAAAATGCGGCCCCACTCGGTGCTCCCCATAGCTCGAAAAACATGCCGCAACCATCGGCCTTTGAGCCAAGATTCCCGACGATCCATCGACCCGATCGCGATCATAACCGTTGAATCTGGAGATCTTGGAGTGCTCTTCAATTTTGTAGTTGGAAGTTTGTTGAATTGATTCACGGATTGGAAGATATTGGAGTGAGAAAGAGGGAGTTTTCTTGCCATTCGCTGTAGAGGAGGCGGCCGGCCATTTTTTTGAGATGAAACCCTTTTTTTTTGTGAATAAAAAGGGGCCTATTTATAGGAAACGGCGAATATTATTTATCCGGCTTTTCCGAACTCCGAATTTCGCACGGTAACTGACGTTCCTAAGTTTTATCCCGCGTTCCGGACACAATGGAATAGGTTTCGGAAGCTAATTCGATCATTTGTGCGAGATATGGAATTAAACGATCAATTTAAATTAAACCGATTTCGATGCGTTTTGGCTCACCCCGGACAAACGATAAATCCGATTGACACGAAATTTGAAATCTTACAATAATATCACATTACGGATCCGATGAAACTAGTTTCGTCAAAATCCGAGACTGTTTGAAAAAATGACTATTTTAACACGTCAAATTAATATTAAAACAATTTTGATGCGTTTCGAGCTGCCACGGTCAAACGACAACTCCGATTGCTACGAAAATTGAAATTCGATAATAACTAACTATTACGGATCCAATGAAACTAGTTTCGTCCAATTCTGAGACTGTTCAAAATTTGGCTATTTTCCAGTCGAAAATTAAATATTAAAATATTCAATTTTCACAAATATTGTATTGCTCACGGTCCTTTGATTATACTTAAATCACCATCCTTTCAAATATTCAAAACGAACTTAAAAATTTAACTTTTGAAACGAATTAGAATTATAGAACAACTATTTCCATTATACGGTTATTCAATTCCCGTCATTAAATTATTCAATAATTCCCAAATATTTAATTTAAACAATTTACTTGTTCAATATTCAATATTTGATTTAAACAGATTTTACTTATCAATTAATTACTCTATTATACCCAATGAATTCAACATTTATTATCCTATTCAACTTTTGATTGCAAAGGCATTCACTAAGTAACTTTTATTTTTCATTACTTGGATAATTATTGTTGCAATTCATTCCAGTTATTATTATTCCAACGAATTACAAAATTTTTCTAACACTAAAACACGAAATCTTATTAAATTAGCTATTTTAATTATCGGAAATTTACGGGTCATTACACTTCCACTTGCCCGTTTGCCTGCGGATGAGCCACCACTAAGAAGCTTTTTTGGATCTTGAATCGCTTGCAAAAATCTTGGAACTCTTCACTTTCGAATTGGGTTCCATTGTCTGTGATTATCTTTTGAGGCACACCATACCTGCAAATGATATTCTTAGTTACAAAGTTTATCATCTTTTTAGAGGTAATAGTAGCTAATGGTTCAGATTCAGCCCATTTAGTAAAATAATCAACAGCAATAATAGCATATCTGATTCCGGATTTGGCGGTTGGCAAAGGCCCGATGAGATCTATTCCCCAAATAGCAAATGGCCGCGGACTGACCATCTATGTTATCTCGGTGGAAGGTGCTCTTGGGATTTTTGCAAATCTCTGGCATCGTTCACATTTTCGGGCATAGCTTGCAGCATCACGGCTAATATCTGGCCAAAAATACCCATAACGGAGAATTTTCTTTGCTAGAGTTTGACCACCTGAATGATCTCTATACTCTCCTCCGTGTACTTCGGCTAGAATTGTCTTAGCTTCTTCCTTGGTCACACATCGGAGTAACGGCATTAAGAATCCCCACCTGTACAATCGGCCATCTTGAATTATATATCCGGAGGCTTTTCTTAGCAACTTTTGTCGTTCTCTTGAATTTTCTGGTAAAGAACCGTTGAGCAAATATTCCATTATCGGAGTCATCCATGATTCTTGCTCCTGATATATAGTCATGATCCAGTCAATATGCATCTCATCAGTGCTTGGAGCTGGCAGGACTTCCACAGGAACTAATCCCAATAATTGAGCTTCACCAGTGCTTGCGTACTTTGCGAGAGAATCTGCCTTCATGTTCTCTTCCCTGGGTATATGATTTATCATATAATAGTCAAGATCATCGAGAAGTTCCCAGGCTCTTGACAAGTAAGTAGGCAGATTTCCTCCTTTAGTTTGAAACTCTTTCTTGACTTGACATACAATAAGCTGTGAATCACTGAAGATCTGCAACACTTTGACATCAATTCTTTAGCAATTCTCAAGCCGGCAATAAGAGCTTCATATTCTGCTTCATTGTTTGTCGAAGGGAATTCCAATCTCAATGCATAGCACAATGACCGCCCTTCAGGGGTTTCGAGCACAACCCCAGCTCCGGAACAGTAATCTTTCTTGCACCATCAACATTAATTTCCATCGAATTGGGGCATTATCAATCAACTCTTCCTCACTATCACCTTTATCTGTACATTCTGCGATGAAATCTGCCAAAGCTTGTCCATTGATTGCTCTTCGGGGATGATAAGTGATGTCATATTGGCTGAGTTCAATATTCCACTTCAGAAGACGACCTGAAGTTTCAGGACGAAACAGGACTTGCTTCAGAGGTTGATCAGCGAGGACTTTGATAGGATGAGCTTGGAAATACGGCTTCAACTTTCTTGATGCACTCAGTAGACAATAGGCGAGCTTTTCCAATTTTGAATAATTCATCTCTGCCCCAGTGAATCTTTTACTGATATAATAGACCGAGCGTTGAATTTTTCCGTCTTCCCGTACCAACGCTGCACTAAGAGCATGAGATGAGATTGCCAAATATACGAAAAGATCTTCTCCATCGTCGGGCTTAGAAAGTATTGGAGGCGTTTCCATACAAAGAATCAACTCATCGAAAGCTTTCTGCCATTCAGGAGTCCAGTCAAAATTTTTCCTTCCTTTCTTCAGAGCATCAAAGAATGGAATGCATTTATCAGTAGCTTTGGAAATGAATCGACTCAAGGCAGTGACTTTTCCATTAAGACTTTGCAATTCCTTCTTCATTCTATGATCATTGACTACTTTTAAGGCAGCAATCTGAGTAGGATTAGCTTCAATGCCCCTAGCACTCACAATGAAACCCAAGAACTTTTCGGACTCCACCCCAAACGAACATTTCAGAGGATTAAGTTTCACTCCGTATTTTCGGAGGATTGCAAACATTTCTGCCAAGTGATCCATATGGTCTACTGCCTTCTTTGATTTCACCAGCATATCGTCAACATAAACTTCCATAGTTTTTCCAATCTATGGTTTGAACATAGCATTGACGAGTCAGTGGTAAGTTGCCCCTGCATTCTAAAGTCCGAAGGGCATGACCCTATAGCAGTAGAGACCAACATCGGTGATGAAGCTCGTGTCCTCCTGATCCGGCTCATTCATCAAGATCTGGTTGTATCAGGAATAAGCATCCATAAAAGATAACAACTCATGCCCCGTTGTTCCATCCACCAACTGATCTATCCTGGGTAACAGGAAGCAGTCTTTGGGGCAGGCCTTGTTTAAATCTGAGAAGTTGATGCATACTCTCCACTTCCCATTAGCTTTCTTCACCAGTACTGGATTTGAAACCCAATTCGGATAAGTAGATTCCCTGATGAAACCTTTCTCCATGAGCCGGTCTACCTCTTTTTTCAACGCTGTTGACCTTTCAGGACCCCGGGTTCTTCTTTTCTGTTTTATCGGTGTAATCTTCGGATCAATATTCAGAGTATGTATTGCAATTTCCAAGGATATTCCACACATATCAGCATGATTCCAAGCGAATACGTCCAGATTTGCTTTCAAAAATGATATCAAGGAATTTTGAACCGTCGCACAAAGTTGCGAACCCACATTCACCACTTTGTTCGGATCTTTCGGGTCAACAGGTACTGGTACCGTTACTTCCACTGGCACCACTCTATTCTCCCCTGCACCGGCTTTTCTAGGATCCATTTCTCTTCGTACCCCTCTATGCTCGCGAGTGCAGGGTCCACCCTTTAATTGCTACAAGGTTGGTTCTTTGATGCGAACTGGGGCTGCCGCATCTTTTCCCATCTCTCTCTTTCTTGCTTCACGCAACTCTATAAGATAACATTCTCGCCCAGTATTCTGATCTCCTTTAATAACACCAACTCCATTATCCGTGGGGAATTTCATAGTGAGGCACCACTGGGCGAGAATTGCCTTAAAAGCCGCAAGAGTCGGTCAGCCTAGGAAGGCGTTGTAGGCAGAAGATTCATCGACAATTACAAAAGTTTGTTTTCGAACAACCTTTTTCTGCCCCTCTCCAAGCTCGATGAACAAGTCAATAGTTCCAATCGGCTGCTTCGGTTCCCCAGTAAACCCAACGATCTTCTGAGATGAAGCTTGAACATCAGCCATCGGAATTCTACAAGCACTCTTCTCACAATAGCCGGCCCAATGCCTGTAGAGATGACCAAGGGATCCATGGTTAGAGCTTCAATGCCCATAGAGTCCCTGGCTCTGAACACAATATCATCATTAAAAAATTTCTGCTGCTTCAATGGTACAGCATCTTCTAGCACAAAAATACTCTCTTCTGCTGGTGCGTATTTCAAGGCACGGGCATATCTTTCCATCTCGCCCCAGCTTTTTCTTGTTGGGTGAGGACCTCCCGTAATCACATTAATAACTGGCCTTTCAAATTCATGTGCAGTAGTCCTCTCACCGAAGCCAGACGGATGGGTAGGAAGTTGCTGACCCTTAGTAGATGAAGTTGGGTCATTCCTATTCCTCTTCACAAATTGCTGCAACTTGTTCTCCCTCAGCAATTCTTCAATCAAGCTTTTAAGATGGCGACATTTTTTTGTATCATGACCGGGTTGATTATGAAACCGACAAAATCTCCCACTTTGAAGGGCCTTTTTCCCAACTCTCATCTCAGGTGGTTTAGGATATTCCACCGCATCTTTGGTAGCAAAAAATATATTCTCCGGGGTGTCGGTTAAAGGAGTGAAATATGAAGGTTTTAAGAAGCGAGGTTTCTTCACATCCTTCTGTTTCTTCCCGCCATTATTCTCCCTTTTCTGACTCCCGGACTCTTTTTTGGTAGGAGCAGTAGTGCTATTCTTGACCTCTATCAGTGCCACTTTAGCCGATGCTTGAAGGCTTTCCAAGCGCATGAATTCATCAGCTTTCTTATAGAATTTCTCAAACGAATTCGGTTCTTTCATCTTCAGCCACTTCCCGATTGCCCTCATCAAGTATGTCAAGATCATTCGTGGCTCTGCATTATCCACTTTAGCCAAAGCTATGTTGAAGCGGTTCAAGAAAGATCTAATAGATTCCCCAGGGTTCTGTTCCAGGCTTGACGGTGACATAATATCCTTTGCCTTTGAAGCATAGAATCTGAATTACTCTTTAAACTTCCGAGTCAAATCGGCGAATTGGTCTATGGATCGGACCGGAAGCTTTGTGAACCAAAGCAGAGCCACTCCTTCCAAATATACCGGAAAGTACTAGCATTTGATCTTATCAGATGCCCTAGCACCAGTCATGTGCCAGTCATACTTATACAGAAATTGGTTAGGGTCGCTTGTTCCCTTATAAGCTGGAATGGTAGGAGGAACAAACTTTCTTGGAAATTCAGCTTTCAAAATCTTTTCAGTGAACGCGGTCTTGCTCGGAGCGAATCCCCATTCTTTTTCATCTTCGTCCCTCCGCACGCTCCCTTTCATGATTTGTCGCACCATGCCCGAAAGATATTCTGCATCATTTAAAGGATCTGCAGGACAGACTTCGGCCATTTTCTCGGAAGTTTGTCTGGACAAACGCTCGTGGAGAGTTGGCTGTGGTCTGGATCCTCCAGCTTGAGGAGGTGTTTCTTTGGCGGGGCTAGCTGTTCTTTGAGGAATATTCCTCTCTTCAGGATTACGAACATCATCTGCAAGGTTTTCTTCATTATTCATCGGTTGACGGTTAGCTCCGAGCAATGCATTTAACCTTTCAAGCATCAAAGCATTCTAGATTTTCATCTGCTGGTATAACCCAGAGAATGCAGCATCTAACTCCGCTCGTGTAATCCAGCACTTGGTGCTGCTTGACTTGATGAAGGAGAAGTGGCAGTATTCTCATGTATATCACTGAGTCTGGCAGATCTGCGCTTTCTTCCAGGAGCCATTATCTCTGATAGACTTCTGGTTTTGAGAGAGGTTTTTTCAACAAACTTTTGCGAAGCAATGACGAAAGTAGCCTGAGTTGGATTCTCAGTGAGAGCACCAAAAATGTTAACGCTTAAAATTGAACGCTAACATCCCAGTGTAAGTAGAGATTAAATGAAAGCACCACCTGTCAATACGGGAATTAGGAGTAAGTAAAAAAGTCACAGAGAAAGCAGTAAAAAGACAACAGTTTTATAGTGGTTCGGCTCCAAGTTAAGCCTACGTCCACTTTAATCTTCTTTATTGCTGAATCAATTACAACTTTACAACAATCTTCGATTACAACATTGATAGGACAAATAGCTAAAACTCAGATGTAGAAGAATTCTTTAAATCCATGTCGATTGTGTTAGATTTCCTCTTGAAGTTCGTTGAGATGTCTTTTGTGTTTGAAGTGTCGAGTGAGTCGAGAATTCAGCAGAGTATCGACGTTCCAGAAATGAGTCCAAAAGATCCCCTCTCCTGGAGCTAGTGCTGTATTTATAGGGGGATATCGAAGTTAGGTCGTAGGACGCGAACGACCTAAGGGTAGGTCGTAGGTCGCGCGTGACCTAGAGGACATGGCTTACTGCTTTGCACTTGGTCACTCGGTTGGTATTGATAGGTCGTGGGTCGTGAGCGGCTTAGGGGAGGAGCGGCATAAGAAGTTACTTCAGTCTGCTTAGGTCGCAAGCGACCTAATAAAGAGGTTGTATGCTTGCGACCTCACTCTTTCTTAGCCAATTAGGTCGTTAGGCCATTAGGTCGCTAGGTGCTAGGTGCTAGGTCGCTTAGGCCGTCACACCTTAGTTCGCTGCAGAATTTCTTCCCTGTTAGGTCGCTCCCCTTATTAACTCGCTAGGTCCTCCAACCCTTAGATCGCTAGGTCCATAGGTCGTTAGGTACTTAGGTCGCTAGGTCACTTCCCTTCTGACTCGTTAAGCCGGTTGAACCACAATCTGCCTTAGGTCGCATATCCTTTAGATAGTTAAACCCTTTAGCTTGTTAGCTCGCTGAATGGCTTAACTCGTTAAGTCGCGGAACCTTTCAACCCTTTAGGTCACTGAGTTCTTTAACTCGTTAGGGTCATCGAGCCGTTGAAAGGAGGTGTTAACAATGCCTCTGGAATAAAATGTAGGGAAGTTTGTAAAAATATAGATGTATATAAAATACACATAAGTAAAGTTGTGACAAAACTGAGATTTTTGGCAAAATTTAATTTAATGGTCTTCTAACATAATTATTTAAATTTTCAAAACTTATCATTTCATAGCAAATAAAATATGCTAGCTATTTTACTTTTATTCATATATATATATATATATATATAGTTTGTGAATAAAACTATGATTTGAAATTCAAAGTAAATATCTTAAAAATAATTTAGGTTTAAAACTCCACATTTTAAACTCTAGTATATATATTTAGTTATTGATCAATGTGGTAATAACTTAAGTTTAGAATAAAATAAGAATAAATATAAAGAATTTTATCATATAAAGTAAACATAGTAAATAAAAAGAAAATATAAATGATAAAAAAAATAAAAAAAATAAAAAATATTTGCTTTAGACATTTGTAAGCTAGTAAAGAGGCTTTGTGAACAAGTTTCATAATAATTTGTTTTCTTCATTTTAATGTACTTTTGTATACATATATCAAACTCCTTTCTTTCTTTCATCCTTCAAAATCTAAAACAAAAACTAGAGAAAAATCAAACCAAACAACTAAATCAAACTCTTTCAAGTTTCAACTGAAGCAAAGCGAAGATTTAAATCAAGTTCAACTCAACTAAAAGTTGATCAAGCTTCCAGTTCAAAATCAAAAGCAATTTCTAGATTTCAAAATATGTGTCCTATGTTCTCTGTTCAAACATTATAAAGGTGAGTAAACATCATTTCCTTCAAACCAAATTCTCTCTATATCACTGTGCATGTAAAATATGATTGTGGAAATGACTTAAACATGATTTACATAGTGGTATGAATGTGTTTGTCTGAAATAAAGGTTGAATACTGTATGCATGCCTGTGTATGTAAATGCATGCCTCTGTTTTGTTCAACGGGACCAAAAACTTATTCAAAATTTGATTCCTCTTCATATAAACCTCTATAGGTTATGATGTCTAAAAGAAATATGTTTGTATTGATAAAATCCTAATTCTAAAATTTGTTTCAACTAAAATTAGTAGGTATATTTATGTGGAAAAAATGAACTTACAGTGAAAAATCAAAACATGTCAGAAATCAATTATGTAAATTGCATGTTTCTCATACATGATTGAATTCATCTTTGAATTTGATGATTTTTGGTGGGAGTGTTGTGATTTTTAAGTATGTATTTGGGAAGGAATCGAAGATGATCAGAATTGGGGTTTTTCATCAAAATCCAGTGGTTGCTATTGGGTCGATGATCATGGGAAAATGGTTAGAGGGTTTTTAGTTTGCCGTGGTGGCGCGGCGAGGAAGATTTAGGGTTTAGTCGGTGGTTTTTGTTCAGGGTTGTTTCTAGGTGTTCTCTACATCGTGGTGGCATCGAGGTGAACCGGAGGTAGGGGAAAGGGATGAGGGAAGCAAGGCGGAGGTCTGGGCGAAGCGGCGGGTTCTCTGGCGATCGGAAGTGGCGGTGCGAATGGTTTTGGTGACTGGACTTTGTTCCAGTGGGGCATGACATTCTTGATTTTGATTTGCGAGGAGGTTCGTGGATCTGGGTGGTTAAATGGGTCGAGATGGTCGATGGCAACTTGCTGGTGATGTCATCAATGGTCAGAGTGGTTCCATTTGTGTGTACTGTGCACATGTGTCTATTTTTCGGGTTTGTTTTCCAAAAGGGTTAGAGTAGAGGAGAAGAAGAAGAGAATGGGTTGGGCTCGGGTTTGCATAGTGTTTTGTTTGGGTTGGACTCAAGTTGATTTCTGTTGAGAGAGAGAAAGGGTCGGGGGAGATGGGATTTGGCTCGAGATAGGGATCGGGTGTTTGAGCTTGGGCCCGAGTATTTTAAATAAATGAATTAAGCAAGTTTGTAAAAGAGTAAATTTTTGAACAAGTTTTCCAAGCATGTTTCAAACCAAAGATTTTGAAGTTAAATGTTTTGAACAAAATTTGTTTGATTTAGGGTAATTACATATTAAGTTAATTTTATTTTAAGTTAATTCCTAAGTTTATTTAAAATAAATTTGATGATGTAAATAAGTGGACAATTAAGGAAAACATATTAACACTACACCAAGCCGTTGCAAAAAATTTCGCAACGGCTTTGAGCCGTTGCGAAATGGACAGTGGTAAACATTTAGCAACGGCTCAAATCCGTTGCGAAATATATTTTTTGCAACGGCTAAGGCCATTGCAAAATATACTTTAGCAACGGCTTGTAGCCATTTCGGATTTTATTTTGCAATGGCTTAAAGCCGTTGCTAAATGTAGATGTATAACTGATGTTTTAAATATTAGCAACGACTTTAATCCGTTGCTAATTAATATTTAATTTTTTAGAAAAAAAATCAAGATTTTTCTCTGCACCAGCGACAGTCATTTCATTATCATAATTAATACAGAAATTTGCAAATTTAACAGTATCACAAAAGAAAGATTATTAAACCAAATTTTTTCATAGATTGAACACAAAAACCAAACATAACAAATGTTTGAATTATAATGTTCAACATCAACACATACCACTATATAGTTCAACAAGTACACATAACATACATAGTACAACAACGGCATCATTACATAACACTACATGCATAGTACAATACATACGGTACATAACGTCTTCCTCCAATCGTCTAATGCTCCCGCCAACATAAGTTTCATGCCAGCACACAAAACAAGAAATTGATGTTTGTTTATAAAGAGGTCACTAGTGCATAGGTTTCATGCCAGCATAAGTTGGGGTATAAGACTGATGGAGGTAGAAGCGATGACAAAACATTATTGCTGTTATTGTTTTCTAGTTGTTAGTTTATTTTATTATGAAAAATAAAATAAAAAAATTCACACAACTCATTTGAATAAGAAAAAGAAAATATTCCATTTCATTTACAAATTTTCCATTTACATTTTGAATTTTCAATTTGCATTTTCAAAACTGCCTATTTACAAAACTATTCACTGTTCTCTGGCCTTCCTCTCTGCACAAAGTTCACTTTCATTTCTGCATACAGTGACAAATCAACTCCTCATACAACTACAACGCACATATCACTCATCACTCCTATCCACAAACAAATACAAAATACAACACCCATGCACAATTGCCTTCCCTTCACCACCAAAATCAAGTAAACTGACCAACCAGCCTCTTTCTATGCACACTGCGCACACAAACTTCACCTGTCAGCCTATAACACCACTGTAAGGAAAACCACTTACATCCTCCACACTGTTTCCATCCATACACTACTGCATTACCCATGACAACAGTCCCTCACAACCATAAAACCCACCACTGCCTATAACATCCACTTCCGTACAAACTCTCAACCCATCACTGCATACCCCGCCTGCGCATCACTGAAGTGCACACAAACAAGTGCACTTCATCTCCAATTCACTTACAACAATTTCACTTTCCCTTCCCACCGCAAACAAATAATGGGATGGGTAAAGAAAATAGTGGGGTTCTACTAGAATTAGCCTATATAATATCTGCACTTTTATACCAAAATACCCAACTTCTAAAATTTGACAGACTAAAAGAAATGAAACTTAATCAATCATGCATATGCAACAACTATTTTGCATAAAAGGAAATTAACAAGGGACAAATAATCTAAAGCAATAATTTTATAGAGTAGTGATAGTTGTTGTGCACTAATAATTCCCACCCACATTTAGTTAAATGGCCAACAACACAACATTGAAACAGATAATAATATTCTTGATAACAAAATATAGTATCCAGTGAGTGAAAATGACATAAATTTGGATACCCCCAACTCACTCGTTTTCAAATAACTATACCAAGTTGTCCGTAACCTTATCTCTACATTATTTTAGCCCCACAATTCAGGATATGTTATCAATAGAAAGAAAGCATCAAAGCATAATATGTGTCTTTGTCTTATTGATAGTGTGGCAGAAATATAAGAATGAAGACAAAGGAATCATAAAATAGAAGGCTCCAGCAAAGGCTGTGAATACTTATCGTAAAAAACGATTTTGTTCTAAATTTACATCATAATACATAAATAACAAGTATACCTGTACAATTATGCACAATCCATTAAATTTTTCATCCTAGCTTCCGTTTATTTGTTGAACTTTATCCAACCTATATAGATAATTAAGTTTTCATCTACTAATGCTATAGCATCTTGCTGTATTATGACTACATAACAAGTTGATGAGTGTAATTTTGTAGTACTGATAGGTTTTGTTATAAACCTCAGAAGAAACATAAATTACCACTGATTTGGGAATTGATTATTATTGTAAGAAAAAAATAGCATAAACTGAAGTACAGTGACTAGATGTACAACCTATTTTCAGTAGTAATGTGAACAAAAAAATGTTACCTCATGGATTAAGCTTTTCTAAATCAGAAAGGTACACAAAAAGCATCTTCAACCTGAAACAAATGTTAAAAACCTGAAACAAAGAACAGATCAGAAAATTATCCGATTTTGTAGACTTTTCAGTTTTGATATTAAGATGGGAGGATTCTAATATAAGAACAGATCAGAGAACATATATAAGTTTCCATTCAGATTGAATTTATTGGATAATAGTAAAATATACCTGCTCCTGCGTCTAAAGTTATCGAATTGAACTCTTTGGATGACACACATAACCACCGATTCCAACATCATCAAATGTCATAGCAAGAGGATGATTTTGTTTGGCTGTGGTCTCATCTGGTAATAGTATATTGTCCACAATCAACATCTCATGTGTAGGAGGTACAGGTTTTCCATGTATGATGGATGCTGTCGAATCTTTGCATACAAAACCTGTTGCAATGACTTCTAGATCTAAGTTCAACCCTTCACATTTTTGATTTTCCTGAACATGGAAAATAAGCGGGTTAGCAGCATTGTCATTGTTCGACGTTCTTCCAACACTTTCATGATGTGTCCCACAACTTCCTCCTTCGTTAGAAGCATTGTCTGGCATCTGTTTCACATATCCTTTTAATATGTCGACCAATGTGTTCAATGTCCCCTTCAGATTCTCCAATGAACCCTCCACCTTCTCCATCCTTGTTTCCAATCAATTTGCGTCTTGTTTACTCCATCTGAGTTGTTTATGTGGAATAGTAGATGCTTTAACTTGTGTCTTTGGTATTACAATTCCAACACTTCGAGTTCGTCCCCATTTACCTTTGCCGAACGCTTGTGACAAGATGTCTTCAACCAATGGCATATCTTCTTCCGCGTTGTCATTGATTGTTTCCCTTTCTTTTGCAATTTTACCCTAAAATACAATAGTACTTGAGATATTACATGCATGTAAGTTACAGGTCGATAAACCATGTAAACATATATGTCATAACAGTAAATCATTTTTAATTTATCATCTAAAACAATATATTGTTTAACTTACAAAGTACGAAGAATTGGAATCTAGTATGGTGCCATCCTTTTTTGTATGAGTTTTCTCCCACACTTCACGACGTATGATTTCTTTTCCTGGATTATCAATTGCTTGCAACCGAAACATCAATTTTTATTAACAGCGTGACTTGTACGATCACTTTATGCAACGAAATGGTAAAATGCAACGAAATAACAAAAAATTAAAAATGTACCATTTTATGTTCTACTACGGCGTGACTTGTATGACCACTATGATGAGTACAATTGTATTGTGATATTTTTTTGCCTAGCTCTCTTCTTTCGCGTGTGTCGGGTTTTGCTTCATTTTTCAAGAATCCGTCCCAATCTTCTAAGTTAACTTTTGGCGGACAGTTTTTCCTTCTAGCTTCATCATTATCAAATTTGTCATAGTACCCTGTCCTAAATTCACTTTTGTATCTTCTAAATGATTCGCATATTTTTTTAAAATACAACTCTTTTGTATCCGACTCTAGCTCACAAAATGTCTGTATATATTGAAGATAAAAAATACGTTACAAAGAAAATACAAGAAAACGCACAGATCATTAGTGCATGTCACTTGTAAGTTATGTAATTTTATTAGACAATACAAGTTTGTAATTTAGTTAAAAGACATAAAACTTCATGGTCTGGCATTACGTAGCTTAAATTTTATAAATTATTTAACAAAATTATAAAATTAACACTGCATATGATTAAAATCATGTAGGTCAGCATCTTGTATTTTTACCCAACTTATATGAAATAATTCGAAGACCGTCACTTTTTTTTAAAGAGACTCGGAAATTGTATATGATTAAAAGTAAACATGTTACTATAAATTTGCATGATGGCGTATTAAAACAGCTAACTGCGGTTGATTAATTTTGCAACCTCAGCTACTGTTCTAGGGCTGTGCTACCATACTTTGGAAGTTTAGTAAATGTAAGTTACTATGCAAGAAAAATGCATGTGCCATTTACATAACTGAATGAGTGGAATTTTGGGAAAATGGTTAAGTGAAACGGGAGTTTTCTTACTACATAAATAAGTAATTACTTGTAGTAGTTGAAAATAAAAGAGACAACCCTGTTTTTGATAGTCATATCAAAATATACATTGTCTTAGAGCTATGCTAAATTTGTATAGTTGCAATGCCCTTTCTATGAGCTTCAATAACTATACTAATCACATGATTAGCAACAGCTAAGACAGAATGATTAGCTCCTTTGTAATGGCTTTACTTATTAACTTTAATATACTTTATTAACTTTCTATCTTTACTAAAGTAAAATACTCCAGTTTGGCAGCAAGAGAGCTAATGGCTAAGAGAGAATGACTTACCCGCAATTCAGCCCAAACGTCATCTTTACATTTGTTGGGTACTTTATCCCAACTTTCATATGGTATCGGCACATGCATTCATACCAATTTACAAGTCTACTGCCTATTTTCCCAGCATTATCAGAAAATGGAGCACCATATGAATTTGTCTCAACTTTCTCGGGTTGGGAAGATGACATTGTTGCTGCAAGTATGCAGAAATAAACATATATGAGTTCACAGCATAATTGTACATAGCACATAATTGTACAGCATAATTGTACTTGCAATATAGTTGTATGTGTGAAACCTGTAGAAAAAGCATAATTTTTTTACAGGTTGTCTAATAAAAGCAAGCGATTCTGTTGGTATGTTTTCAGCAAAATTACGCTCTGTTTAAGAGGCATCTGAGTCTGAAAAAAAATGTTCTGACAGTTATGTTACGTGTTTAACACAAAGTGCAAAAAGGAAGAACTATTGATATAAGTGCAAAAGTGGTAATTTATCAACTGTGGCAACCCAATCAACACTATATGATATGAGTGTAACTGAAGCAATAAAAGCAACTATTGATCAACAACAAACGTAGTTTAGGCATGTAATAAATATGACACATAATCATTATTACCTGAAAATGAAGAAAAATTGGGTATGTCACTCTAAATTCCTCACTTACGAATACTTTAAACATCACTTTAGCTAACTTTAACCTCAGAGATGAGCAAAAAGATGAAATTATAGAGGATTTCCATATGGTAAAAGACGTTGTGAAAATTGATCAATCAGATTTCATGGACCTTATGTCAGCACATATATTAGAGACCAATCAACCTGTTAACGCTAAAATTTGAACGCTAACACCCCGGTGTATGAGTTGTAGTTGTGAAAGCACCACCCGATAGCTCGGGAACAGATTACAAGCAGATAATAGCAGAAAAGCGGTAAACAACAACAATTTTATAGTGGTTCGGCTTAAGGGTATAGCCTACGTCCACTTTAAGTACTTTTATTAATATTCTCATTACAAGCTGATACAATTCTTCCCAAGTACAATACACTTTGAATTACAAGAGACTTAGAACAAGTAGCCTAAACTTCGATGAAGATGAGAGTTTTCGAATCCATGTTGGATGTATGTGATCTCTTCTTGAAGTTGTTTGTAGCGTTCTTAGTGTCTTGAGAGCTTCAAGTGTTAAATTGGTTCGGAATGCAGCAGAGTATCGGCGCTTGAAGAGAGTGAGCCCGAAAAGTCCCCTGAATGTTGGAGGTGGCCTTGTATTTATAGGAGTTTTCAGCCTTAAGTCGTGAGTCGTACCCGGCTCATGCCTGACTCGTGGCCGAGTCAAATTAGGTCGTGGCCGACTCATAGAATCATCCCTTCACTCCTCCAATGCTTACTCCTCTGCTGGATTTTATGACAAGTCTTGAGTCGTGTCCGAGTCAATCTTCCTTGGCATAGGCATTGTGGCAATGGGTTACGACTTTAAGTCGTGGGCGAGTCATGGTGAGTCGTCTCATGTTAACTCAAGGCCGAACTACTGGCTTGGTCCAAAGAGATAAGTCGTTCTCGAGTCAACCGAACATAACTCCTTTTATGCTAGCATAAGTCGTATACGACTCATCACGGCCGTAGCTAGTCAACGAGTTATCTCATTTCAGTATGGTTTTGAACTTGTCCCTGAAGCCTTAGGTCGTATCACCCTTTAAGTCGTAAACTTTCATGAGTCGTTAATGTCTTACCTTGCTGGCCTTCCTTACCCGTCAGATCCCCTGAGTCGTACAATCTCTCCTTGAGTCCTTTAAGTCGCCTTGGACTTTAGGTCGTTAACTCGTTGAGTCGGGGACTAGATGAGTCGCTGAGGTTGTTGAGCCGGGGTCTTGCTGAGTCGGCCTTTTCTTACGAACCGCTAATCCCTTGAGTCGTATATCCAATGAGTCGGTAAGGACCTTAAGTGGATGAGTCGGGACCAGATGTGTCGTTCCTAGATGAGTCGGATCTAGATAGATGAGTCGTTCTTCCCTCTACATGGATGAGTCGGTATTAGTTGAGTAAATGAGTCGGTCCAAGTTTCAGCGGGGTTAACATTTGCCCCTCGAAGCACGCGCCTAAGTCGTAGGTCGCGTGCTTCGACTTATCTTAACCCGCATGTGCCGACTCATGTCCTACTACCTTAGTACAAAAGGCATGAATCGTTACTTTCATCTTCTTCTTCTCATACCAATCTCCTAAATCGCTTCTGCCATTAACACTTCTTCGAGCTTCCCAAGACGATTTCAACTCAATCCACCTTTAATTTTTTCGGGCATCATACTACGTAAGCAATCCTGCTTTTCTTCCGATTGTCGATCATCACTGGCTCATTCGTTTAATTTTCCACTCCCGGTTCGTTCCTTCGAGCTTTACGAGTTTGGTTGGATTGATCGCCGATGAATTTGGGCTTGCCTGATTTGTCTTGTGGCGATTCGTCATTCGAGGCGATTCTGTATCGTAATAGGATTAAAGTTGTTATTTTTGGAGATGCCATTGGGTTAACGGGTTATGGGTTAGGATTTGGAAATGGGACTTGGAGATCTTCTTGCTGCTTAGAACTAGAGTTTTTTCTTTTCACCACGACTCACGATTTAGAGCGCTGCCGACTCAATACACCAACGACCCAAAATTAAATCGACTCATCTAGCTTGCCCCCCAATCCTTAGGTCGTCGACGAGCTAGCCAGAGAAACGATGATTTGTCTTGACCCGTAGGAAAAACTCTTGAGTTGTTGGCGAGTTAGCACTTAAGGCGCTGCCGAGTTAGCATTCGAGTTGTGTATAATTTAGCTCTTGAGTCGTCTACGACCTAGCACATGAGTCGTCTACGACTTAGCACTTAAGTCGTCTACGACTTAGCACTTCTAAACTCTGCTTGAACTTTGAACCGCTGCTTGAATTTCAAACTGTTGAACTCTGCTGCATTCTTTTACAGATTACTTTGACTTGTAGGTTAACAATCTGTTTAATATGATATTTACAGAAAATTGGGACGAATATACTGCCATCGACCGCCTAAATCAAATGACAGATTAGTTAATAACAGATAATTAACTTAAATAAATTGTGTGAGCGAAGTGCTATCGATTTCAAGTAGAATATTAAAGCAACACTGAAATAGTCAATTGAAACTGACCAGCCTGCACTAATATTATGCTTGAACTTTAAATTAACAAGTTCTGAAATTACCGTAGTCGATCAATCGTCGACCAGTTTAATTCTAGTTATATTTACTTGTTATTTTTATCAGTTTTGCACGACACTACAAACTTTTAGGAAACGTGCACCTTCATATTTGAATATCCAGTTGCTTGTGAAGAATGACATCTCAGGAAGAAGATGCAACAGTTCAGACGGGAGAGGCAACTGTTCTTCCGGCTCCACTAGTTAATCCTCCCGAAAGAGTCCCTACCACACTATCATACAAAGTTTTTCGCCAGTTGTGTGCTCAGTTTGGCATTGCTGAATCAGATGCCATTCTTCCTGAGAGAAGTAACACTGCTGACATAGCACCTTCTGGCTTTGTGACAGTTAATCGACAAATGTGCCTAAGTGGGGGCGTTCCTCCTTTCAATGACTTTTTCCAACAACTTCTTCATCAATTGGCCATTGCTCCATCCCAGCTACACCCCAACGGCTACGCCATTCTAATGGGGTTGTGTGTGCTATTTAGGAGAACACTTGATCGACTTCCGAGCTTTGATGAAATTTGTTACTTATGCTCCTTTACCCGGACCAAAGATCATCCTTCTATTACTGTTGTGAGAAGCGCCCGAAACCGCAAATTAATTGTTGGCCTTCCTGACACTGCTCACGGGTTTCTAACCCAGTTCTATTTCGTTCGTTGCCCCCCGGGGTTTTATGCTGTGCGGAGGGAAGGAAGTAAGATCATCCATCCTTACTTCGTTTGTTATCTGGCCTTTGTGAGACTGACCTGCTAGGTGTTAACTCTGCTTCTTTTTATTTTCAGCGCTGCCTCCTCCCTCTAGGAATCCCAGTCACAAGTCGACTTTTGAGAGGCTTAAGGCCGTGCCGGTTGAGGAGAGAGATATTCAATTTCTGTTGAAAGATGAATTTTTGCATCAGTACGGACTTTTGCATACTTCTCGTTCTACGCGTCCTCATGAAATTCCAGACTCCCCAGCTAGAGTGTTGGATGCCTCAGTTTCTACTAGCACATCCATATCAAAAGGACCTGCTCCTGAGGCTTCGCTAGTGAAGTGTTCCACTTCTGTTGATGCTGCGGGGCCATCTGACAAACTTGCCCCGGTTATCGAGGAAGAAGAGCCTCAGGGATCTTCCCATCATTCACAAGAATCTGGTGAAAAAGCTGAGAAATCCAGTCCTGTTAAGCAGAGCAGGGACGATACTTTCGAAGGACTGAGCGACCTTTTTGCTACTTCACAAGAGATCTTTAAAGACGATCCTATCACTGCCGGGATTTCTTCCTCAGTAGTTGAAGCTACTTCTACTTTGCAACAGTCGCCGTCGACTCAAGAGTTGACGCTAACTATTACACCCACAACTACTCCCCAATTAAAGAGTGGTTCGTAGATTGTTGCGCGTAGTTTGCACATCACACACACTTAGAATTCCTGGCACTTTTATGCTCTCTTTTTTTTTTAACATTTGAAAGATTCTCAAGTTTTGTTTCTTTCTTTTTTCTTTTTTTTAAATTTTAGGTTTTCCAATGAGGCGAGGCAGCTCGTACTATAATGACTTTCAGCGATATGGGAAACGCAGCCAGTATGGCTATCAATCTTATCCTCCTGTTCATAGAGAGACTGATGAAGAAAGGGCAGCCCGGAAGGCTCGGGAAAGACGTGATTATGAAGAACGCTTTGGAAGACTAGATAGTCGACATGATTCCTCCCACAGAGAGAGTGACTCCCTTAAACGCAAATCTCATGATGATAGAGGGAAGAGTCACACAACTGATGACTCGAGCAAACGAGCCAAAGTTATTGAGGAGCCAATGCCTGCGCCTTCAGAGAAGATTACTGCTCCTACTTCTTCTCAATCTCCTGCCCCTTCCCCTACTGATATCCAAGCAATCATCAATAGGCCATCTTACCAAGTTGGACCAGGTCCAGCCACTCTTCAACGCCGATTTCCTAATTGGTGTTTAAAAGGAGTTCGCTTTGACCTCGATCTGGTTCCCATAGATAAAAGTGCTATGTTACGGAAACTTGATGCAGTCAGAACCGATATCGAGAGGATGTCATCTTGGTAGAAACTCGTTGATGAGCTCCAAAGGGTGAATAGGGCCAATCTCGAAGCTATGCTTACCATGGAGAACGACAAAACTGAATGGCAAAAGATCCTTAAACAGCATGATGCAGAAATGAGGAGTATTGCCGATTATAATGAGAAACTTGAGGCAGAAGTTGGAAAACTTAAAGAGGAGCTTGCTACTTCTTCCACTTCTTATTCTCAAAGGGAGAGTGTGTTTCTTCAACAGGTGCGTGATGCTCATGCCGCGCAAAGGGATGCTGAGGCCAAGGCTGATGGGTTGGAGCAGATTATAGAGGGCAACCGTACTGATATTACTCAGTTACGAGGACAAACTGGCCTTCAGGCTGCAGAGATTGAAAAATTGAAAGCCCAGTTATCCAAAGTTGAGAGAGAGCGGGATGAGGCTGTTGCGGGTAGAATTGCAGCTGAAGAGGCCCATGAAGCCACCAAAGCTGATATTGGCTCGACACTATTTGATTTCTACTTGCATTGTATATTAGGGCGTGGCAGTCTTGCATTCCTGGGCCCCAAGTATGAGATTACCCTGGCCGAAGTGTGGGAGGCCGCACTAGATATGTTTAAAGGGGCCGGATACACTGAAGAGGAGTTGGAGGTGCACTACTTAGACTTTGAGGCTCGCGCAGCCCTTGCCAGAGGGAAGGAGCAACTTGCCAGAACGCGGGTTGAAATAGTGGGGGAAGAGCATCAAGAAAAAGAAACAAATTTGACTGCTCCTGTCCCTCCTTCAACTTCGGCCGATGCTGGCATTATTGGCTCTAGCTCTTATGTACCGATCCCTGCTTAAACTGATACCGGGGCCAAAATTACTCAAGCCACAGATGAATCGCAAGAGAGTGCTGAAGCTCCGGACTATGAAATTGACGTAATAAAGACAACTTCTGCAGGTAATTCCACTGTAAATTTCGCTCAAGTGGATTGCTCATTTATTTCACATGGGTTTAATGAGCTCCTTGACTATTTTCTCAATCTTGATGAGCCTTCATCTCCTCTCTTTACTGACTTTAACCTCTTTTCTTCTGTGGAGAAAGTATCAAGCACCGCTCAGATTTCTCCTCCTCCGGTTATCCCTCATCCGTCACCCCAGGTGGCTCCTCCTCCTGCTTCACAGTCCGGGTCGCAAGAGGAACAAATAGAGGCCCTTTATGGTTTAGACGATCCCATCGCTTCGCAAGAGCATAGAGACGAGGGACTTGAGGGAGGTGAGATATCTCCGGAGCGGACTCCTTCTGATGACATAACTTTGTCTAAACTTGTCACTCCAGGAAGTGAGTCTTCCTCAAAGAGGAGGAAAAAGCACGGAACGTCAAAGAGGAGGGGGAAGATAACCACTGTTACTGAAGAGGAGCCAGAAGTTGGACCAGCTGCGCCTACCCTTCCTTCTTCCCTTGTGCCAACTGACCGACCTGAAAAGCTAATCATTCGGCCGGGAAAAGGGTCCAAAGGTAGTAAAAAGAAGTGAAAATTTTAGCTTTTTGCCTTTTGTATGTACTGGTCGAGAATTGTGCGGGTACCGGCCCCCACTTTTCTTTATTTTGAAACCTGTACCTGCATTTCAATTGAATAAAATGATCCTTTGTTTGTACATACTTCTGTTTGAATTTGAGAATGCATTTATTATTCATTTTTGCACAAGTTTATTTATATGATATTGCAGCGGACTTATGGTATGTTGTTTGAGTATTACTTTACTGATGCAGCTACACTATTATACCATGTTGCCCCCATACCTTAAGCTTGCTGCAATATTTTACACTTCGAGGGGACTTGCACTCTTATTTGCTAAAGAATAATTATTTTATTCTTTAAAGAAAATTTTTGTAGAGTACAACTCCCTTCGTATAAGTTTCTACGCTTTGTCGTTCGAAGAAATCACTTTTTTCTTTTGCTTATGTGCATATTTTACCAAGTGAATTCTTCTATGTGGTAAAGCGGACCTCTGAAGGGTACTTTAACTTCTTTTCCTTCTTTAGGGCGTCAAAGAATGGGATGCATTTATCTGTGGCTTTGGAAATGAACCGACTCAAGGCGGCAACTTTTCCATTGAGACTTTGCAATTCCTTCTTTGTTCTAGGAGCTTTGACTTCTTTCAAGGCAGTAATTTGAGCTGGACTAGCCTCAATGCCCCTAGCGCTGACGATAAACCCTAAGAACTTTCCGGACTCGACCCCAAACATGCATTTCAGAGGGTTAAGCTTCATTCTCTATTTCCGGAGGACTGCGAACATTTCTGCCAAGTGTTCAATGTGATCCGCTGCTTTTTTAGATTTTACTAACATGTCGTCGACGTAGACTTCCATAGTTTTGCCCAATTGCGGTTTGAACATAGCATTAACAAGTCTTTGGTAGGTTGCCCCTGCATTTTTCAATCCGAAGGGCATAACTCTGTAGCAATAAAGACCAACATCGGTGATAAAGCTCGTGTCCTCCTGATCCGGTTCATGCATCATGATCTGGTTATATCCGGAGTAGGCATCCATGAAAGATAACAATTCATGCCCCGCTGTTCCATCTACCAGTTGATCGATCCTGGGTAAAGGAAAGCAATCTTTGGGGCAGGCCTTGTTCAGATCTGAAAAATCGATGCACACTCTCCATTTTCCATTAGCTTTCTTAACCAGCACAGGATTTGAAACCCAATTCGGATATGTAGATTCTTTGATGAAGTTATTTTCCATGAGTCGATCAATTTCCTCTTTTAATGCTGCTGACCTTTCTGGACCTTGGGTTCTTCTCTTCTGTTTTACTGTTGTAAACTTTGGGTCAATATTCAGAGCTTGTACTGCAACTTCTGGAGATATTCCACACATGTCAGCATGAGTCCAAGCGAAGACATCCAGATTTGCTTTTAGGAAAGACATCAAGATATTCTGAATTGACACATTAAGCTATGAACCCACATTCAACACCTTATTTGGGTCCTTTGGGTCAACAGGTACCGGTACTGTCGTTTCAACCGGCACTACTCTATTCTCCCCTGCACTGGCTTTTCTGGGATCCATCTCTTTCCGTGCCCCGCTATGCTTGCCAGTGCAGGGTCCGCCCCGTAATTGCTACAAGGCTGGCTCTTTGATGCGGACCGGGGCGGCCGCATCCTTTCCTATTTCCCTTTTTCTTGACTCTCGCAACTCTGTCAAATAGCACTCTCGCGCAGCATTTTGATCCCCTTTTATAACTCCTACTCCATTGTCTATAGGGAATTTAATAGTGAGACACCACGGGGCTAGGACAGCTTTGAACGCTGCGAGCGTTGGACGGCCAAGGAAAGCATTATAAGCAGAAAATTCATCGACAATAACAAATGTTTGCTTGTGGACTACTTTCCTTTCTCCTTCCCCCAGTTCTACAAGCAGATCGATGGTTCCTATTGGTTGCTTTGGCTCCCCAGTGAAGCCAGCAATCTTCTGCGATGAGGCTTGTACATCGACCATAGGGATTTTCATTTGGTCGAATGTCTTCTTGAAGAGGATATTACATGATGCTCCGCAGTCAATGAGAACTCTTCTGACAATGGCCGGTCCGATACCAGCTGAGATGACCAAGGGATCTAGGGTAGGAGCTTCGATACCTGTGGAATCTCTGGCTCTAAAAATAATATCATCACTGAAAGTTTTCTGTTGTTTCAGGGGCGTAGTGTCTTCTAAAACAAAGACGTCTTCTTCGGTTGGAACATATTTCAAAGCCCTGGTATATCTCTCCATCTTACCCCAGCTCTTGCCAGCTGGGTGAGGTCCTCCTGTAATGACATTGATAATGGGCCTTCCAGATTCATGCCCCGTAGCTTTCTCACCTATCCTAGGCTGATGAACAGGAGTCTATTGCCCCTGACTTGACGATGCAGGATTGTTGCTATTCTTTTTCACAAATTGCTGCAGCTTGTTTTCTCTTAGCAATTCTTCAATCGGATTTTTCAACTGGCGACATTCATCGGTCTCATGACCGGGTTGATTATGGAAGCGGCAGAACTTCCCACTTTGTATGGCGTTTTTCCCGGTCCTCAAAGGGATAGGTTTAGGGAGGTCAATAGAATCTTTAATGGCAAGGTAGATACGCTCCGGTGTATCTGATAAAGGAGTATACTCTGATGGCTTGAAGGATCGGGGCTTCTTCAGATTACTCTGTTTCATTCCATTGTTATTTTCCCTTTTTTGCCCTACAGATTCATTCTTGCGTGGAGCAACAGTGTTATCTTCAGCTTTTTCCGACACTGCCTTTACCGGTACAGGACGGCTTTCCAGGCGTATGAATTCATCTGCCTTTTTGTAGAACTTTTCGAGGGAGGTTGGCTCCTTCATGTTTAGCCATTTCCCAAATTCGCTCGACTTATCAATAGCCCTCATCAGATAAGTCAATATCATTCGCGGTTCAGCATTGTCCACCTCTGCCAGCGCTATATTAAAGCGGTTCAAGAAAGATCTGATAGATTCACCAGGATTCTGTTCTATACTTGACAACGACATGATGTCCTTGGCCTTTGAAGCATATAGTCTGAACTGCTCCTTGAATTTTCGGGTCAAGTCTGAAAACTGATCAATAGATCGGACTGGCAACTTGGTGAACCACAGTAGAGCCACACCCTCAAGGTATACGGGGAAATATCGGCACTTTATCTCGTCAGAGGCTCTGGCACCTATCATGTGCCAATCATATTTATACAAGAATTCATTCGGATCACTTGTCCCTTTGTAAGCTGGGATAGTTGGAGGGACAAACTTCCTTGGAAATTCCGCCTTTAAGATTTTCTCAGTAAATGGAGTTTTACTTGGGGCGAAACCCCATTCTTTCTCATCTTCAACCCTTTGCATACTTTCTTTCATGATTTGCCGGACCATTCCAGAAAGATACTCCTCATCATGTCGAGCTCCAGATCCACCAACCTCAGGAAGCGTTTGCTCAAAGGGACTGGCAGCCCTTTCTGGAGCATTCCTTTCATTAGCATCATGAATGTTGCCAGCATAATTCCTTCCATTACCAGCCGGTTGATTGTTTGCCCCGAGCAAATCATTCAACTTATTCAGAATTAGAGCATTTTGGGCACTCTGAGCCTCTAATTGTGCATTCTGGGCGTTTATCTGCTGGTTCAGCCCTAATATTACAGCATCCAACTCCGCTTTCGTAACCCCAGCAGACGTAGTGGGTTGATTAGGTACAGGGGAAGTGGATGTTCCCTCTTGAACGTTCCCAGATCTGACAGATCTACTCTTCCTTCCAGGAGCCATAATCTCAGACAGACTTCTGGTTTTCAAGGAAATTCTCTCTACAAATCTCTGTGAAGCAATGATGATAATTTTTCCTGAGTTCAATTCTCAGTGAAAGCACCAAAAAATGTTAACGCTAAAATTTGAACGCTAACACCCCGGTGTATGAGTTGTAGTTGTGAAAGCACCACCCGATAGCTCGGGAACAGATTACAAGCAGATAATAGCAGAAAAGCGGTAAACAACAACAATTTTATAGTGGTTCGGCTTAAGGGTATAGCCTACGTCCACTTTAAGTACTTTTATTAATATTCTCGTTACAAGCTGATACAATTCTTCCCAAGTACAATACACTTTGAATTACAAGAGACTTAGAACAAGTAGCCTAAACTTCGATGAAGATGAGAGTTTTCGAATCCATGTTGGATGTATGTGATCTCTTCTTGAAGTTGTTTGTAGCGTTCTTAGTGTCTTGAGAGCTTCAAGTGTTAAATTGGTTCGGAATGCAGCAGAGTATCGGCGCTTGAAGAGAGTGAGCCCGAAAAGTCACCTGAATGTTGGAGGTGGCCTTGTATTTATAGGAGTTTTCAGCCTTAAGTCGTGAGTCGTACCCGGCTCATGCCTGACTCGTGGCCGAGTCAAATTAGGTCGTGGCCGACTCATAGAATCATCCCTTCACTCCTCCAATACTTACTCCTCTGCTGGATTTTATGACAAGTCTTGAGTCGTGTCCGAGTCAATCTTCCTTGGCATAGGCATTGTGGCAATGGGTTACGACTTAACGACTTTAAGTCATGGGCGAGTCATGGTGAGTCGTCTCATGTTAACTCAAGGCCGAACTACTGGCTTGGTCCAAAGAGATAAGTCGTTCTCGAGTCAACCGAACATAACTCCTTTTATGCTAGCATAAGTCGTATACGACTCATCACGGCCGTAGCTAGTCAACGAGTTATCTCATTTCAGTATGGTTTTGAACTTGTCCCTGAAGCCTTAGGTCGTATCACCCTTTAAGTCGTAAACTTTCATGAGTCGTTAATGTCTTACCTTGCTGGCCTTCCTTACCCGTCAGATCCCCTGAGTCGTACAATCTCTCCTTGAGTCCTTTAAGTCGCCTTGGACTTTAGGTCGTTAACTCGTTGAGTCGGGGACTAGATGAGTCGCTGAGGTTGTTGAGCCAGGGTCTTGCCGAGTCGGCCTTTTCTTACGAACTGCTAATCCCTTGAGTCGTATATCCAATGAGTCGGTAAGGACCTTAAGTGGATGAGTCGGGACCAGATGTGTCGGTCCTAGATGAGTCGGATCTAGATAGATGAGTCGTTCTTCCCTCTACATGGATGAGTCGGTATTAGTTGAGTAAATGAGTCGGTCCAAGTTTCAGTGGGGTTAACACAACCACTTGAAAATAGAAACCTACAAGCTCTCGTTGGATACAGTCCTGATTTCATCTAGCAACTTGAAAATTAGAAGGAAAAAATGGTTGATAAAGGAAAAATTAAACATATCCGGATAATCCTCCTTCTAGAAGAGTAACAAGGGGCTCAAAAAAGAATCAATGACAATTTGGTTGGTATAAGAAATAAAATGAGCATGTGAACTAAAGTCAAAGTTATTGTTTATGATCTTTAGCTTTATGAGTTGAAGTATGAAGCTTTTGCAACATCATGTCTTTATGTCATTTTATAGCCCTAAGCAAACAAATTTCTAAAATTTAGACTAATAATTAAATAGTGATACATGAAAAATTCTAAATTCATAATAAAAAAATTCTAAATTCATCCACATTTGAAATTCAACTCAATTAAATTAAGAAATACATCTTATATTAACATATGCATTTGGTAAGATCTTCTAATTTTTTGTTATCTTCAAAGGCTAATTGATAGACGGTAGGAAACTCAAGATCATCCATGATTGTAGTCAACCGCTTAGGTGTGTGTAAAACCACAAACCATCCGCTATTTTTTAAATGTTTTGAGTAAAACACTTGACTCGCTTCTGACGCAAGAATAAATGGCCCATCGTTCATCATATCTTTAGTTTTTAATTTCCCTAAATTAACTGTAATCAAGTTTGAAACAGGATCAATCTTGCAACCATTGACCGTGTCTTCGACTTTTACCCAATCACAATAAAATACCGTTTGTTTGAAGTCTGCATAATCTAACTTAATTATCTCCTGAATAACTCCATATTACAGTGTTTCAGCTTCTGTATATTTTTATCTTCCCACTGGCTCTAAAATTTATGATTGCTCTCATACATACACCGCTATCTTATGTTATCATCCGCTCTTCGTAATTTTTTGGGGAAAACGTAAATCCATTTACTTGGTACTTCATATAACTACGCGCCTTGAACTTCGGCCCATTCAAAAGGCGCCAAAGAGTTGAATCAACATCGTTTGTTTTCACCAACTAAAAAAATAAAATATATGAAAAGTATGATTATTAATGTGTATGATACCTTTAAGTGCGCGTGAAATATTAAATAAGCTTTAATATGTACCTCGCTACGTAACCAGAGAGTAAAACTTTGACAATCTTCCACGGATGAAACCCCATTTCGAGATTTCATACTTTTCACATAGATGTTATGCCTCCTGCAAAAAACACATTTCAAAACATTTATATACTTACAATGGTGGAGATTCAGGAGTTATTTGTGAACTTGCTTCTCCTATTCATCCAATCCATCATACTTATTGAGGACCCATCTACGAACTTGTTCGAACTGCACCGAGGTTAAGGTTATGTCTTTACCATTATCTAGAGGCATCTCACTAGTAAACTCATCATCCTCGTCTAAGAAAGCCTCACGAGTGTGTTTATATGCGCCATCGCCTCCTTTTGCCATACTCCATGCAGTAAAGACTAGCTTCCTGTACGATATATCCTTCTGCAATACATCCTTCAATATATCTTTTGTTGCGGACGTATCCTTTATATGTTTTTATCAACCTATCAATATAAATTGATTACAAATAACTAGTACCTTTTTAAATCGAATGATGATGAACAAAACTAAGATTAGTAAGTTACCGTTCAAAAGGATACATCCACCTATATCTAACAGGACCGCATATCAATGCTCCATTGGCTAAATGAACCATAAGGTGGATGCTGATGTCAAAAAATGCTGGTGGAAAATATTTTCCAAACAAACAAATTTCTTTTACCAAACTAGTCTTTGCTTTTAAAAGATATTCTATGTTGATCACCTTTGAGGATAAAATGTTAACAAAATAGACTTATACGATGTACAGCATTACGTAGATCCTTATGTTGTGGATAAGAATGCTGAAGCAATACCGGAAGTAATTGTTGCATTATGACGTGGTAATCATGAGACTTCACATTTGTTAGTTTAGGAGGATTGATGTTCACATTGTTATTGAAGTTGGAAGAGAATTTGCTAGGCACTTTTAGGCTTTTCAAAATGGTGCAAAATCGTAGCCTTTCGTCTTTGCTCAAGGTGAAAGTTGCATCTGGTATGATTACTTTATTTCTTTCAGGATCTTCAATCACCCACAATTTTTGTTTTATACCCATGTTTTTCCAATCCCTACGTGCATTGACGCCGTCTTTTGACTTGTCTTTATGACCCATAATTGTGCTAATGAGATGCTAAGTGGCATTCTTCTCTGTATGCATAACGTCAATATTATGTCGGACCAAATTTGCTTTCGAATATGGCAAATCAAAGAGGATGGACCTCCTATACCATGCAGGAACATTCTCAACTTCGTCTTCATTGGTTTTCTTTTTTTGTTTTTTACCGATTTCTAGTTTGTCTTTACCAACTTTCATCTTGTATTAGCACATTCTCTTCAAATTGATAACCAGTCAATGGCCGTAGAGGACGACGATATTCTTGTTTGTTATCAAAGTTTGTTTTTTCGTCTCGAAAGTTATGTTTCAAAGGAAGATATCTTTGATGTCCCATGTAACACATCTTCTTACTTGCACGAAGATAGTAAGAACAAGTGTCTTCCCCACATGTACGACATGCAAAATAACCATGAGTTGTGCATCCCGATAAAGTCCCAAGTGCAGGATGATCATGAATTGCCCACAATAACCTAGCTCTCATTGTAAACTCAGAATTATTAAATGAGTCAAATGCAGCGACTCCTTCCCATAACAGTTGTAACTCGTCTATCAACGGTTGCAAATAAACATCAATATCCTTTCCTGGTTGTTTTGGTCCAGAAATCAATAATGTCAAAATTGAAACTCTCTTTTCATGCACATGGATGGAGGAAGATTATACGTACTATAACTACTGGCCAACAACTATAACGGTTACTTAGAGATGCATGTGGATTGAAACCATCCGTTGCTAATCCAAGCGTGACATTTCATGATTCAACAGCAAATATTTTGTCAAAAGAATCTATAGCTCGCCATTGAGAAGTATCACATGGGTGACGCATTACGTTTGAATTAGACTTGGCACGACCATGCCAAGTCATAGCATCTGCTATCCATGGTATAGTGTACAACCTCCTCAGCCTAGGAATTAGAGGGAAATGTCTCAACGTCTTTTGAGGTACTTTGGCAGCTCTTTTCTGTTCGTTGAATGTTGTTTTATATCTTGATTGTTTGCAAACTGGACAAAAACTCTATTTGCATCATCCTTCGAATACAAAATGCAGTCATTAATGCAAGCATCATAAGTTTTGTAATCCATACCAACTTGCTTAATCATCTTCTTCATGTCGTGATACTTTGTTGGCAGTGTGATACCTTCAGAAAGTAATTCCTTTATGAATTCGAGGAGTGCAGTCACACCATTATCGAAAAAGCCATACTGGGTTTTCAAGTTATTCGGCTTGACGACTAAATACAATTTTGTTATCCCTTTTGGACACGAAGGATACAATGGCTCTTTTGCATTATCAAAAAGTGATTTATACTTCTTGCTTTGATTGGCCTGCCAATCAACATCAATCGTAGGCGAATCCCCAATATTATCTGGCAACAAACTTGCAGGCTGAAATTGATGAAATCTATCAGCATCATCGGTACTTATGGCTTGACTAACAGGTTGTTTTTTGTTTATTGCTGACTCTTCCCCATGAAAATGCCAAACATTATATGATTGCACAATTCCCCATCTAAGCAGATGAAAATGAATTTCATCTAATTTAATTTTCATTTTCATATTTTTTACACTGTGTGCAAGGACAAGAATAGATTTCCTTATTGCCACCATTTTCTACAACAAAATCAATAAACTTCTGCACTCCTTCCATATATCGTGGGGTTCTTTGATTGGCTTCTTTCATCCACTCTTTATCTATAATTGAAGACATATTGATCTACCAACCAAAATTTATAACATGCACAAACCTTACTATTATTTGCTCAAAAAGTGCAACAATATATAATTTAGGAAAGAGGATAATGGATGAAAATAAGTAATCTATCCAAATTGAAATATATTTGCTGTGGAACATAGACGATATAACCTAAACATTTCTTTTTGCAGATTTAAACTTATATTCTGCCAGTTAATATAAATAAGAATGACAATATATTGGCTGTGGAATGATCATTTAAGCAAACAAAATACAATATAACACTTATAGTTTTACCTATTTATTAAACTCACGTTCATTTGTGGTATCTCTATATTACAGATCATAATTCTTAAGTACTTGTTGAAAACCAATCCTGAACATGATGTAGTCAGCCGTTGAAAAAAATTACAAAAGAATAATGTTCATATTATGTCCAAATAATAATGACTTTTCTGCTTAGCTAAATAGGGAAAGAATAAATTATGATGTATTTGGCAATTAATAGGATTCACAGAAGGATAGATCATATATTACGTAAAATAATCTTTTTATTTAGCTTAATCTTACTTTTTTTGTTTTAAATTATTTTAAATAGGTCATATTTTAAGTATGGATAGCTATCAAATCCTACCTTTTTCTATTTTAAATTATTCCAAAGGTAAATTTGTTCAAAAATACGAACAACATCATAAATGAGTTTTCAAATTAGTATTTGATGTTGTACGATAAGGGATTTTTAAAATATCGACGGTTAGACCAAAAAGTGGTAAACCTATTTCAACTAAAGATATGTTTTATACTTGAACAAAATGTAAATTCTGATCACCTTGATTTTAGTGAATTTTTTTTTAGAATACCATCAAAAAAATTTAAGAGACAACCAACCATAATCATGATTATACTTTTTTTCTGGAATATTATCGATATGGCCAAGTCTCCCATGTCAAAGATTAGCTATCCTATTTTATTTACATATAAGTTAATTTCCAATTTTAATTTTCTATATTACTCTTGTAGTTAACTTAAAAAAGTAAGTGGTAAAAGTACTTGCTAATGCAAGAATTCTTATTGAAATAAAAGCAGATGTTGAACTATCAAAAGAAGTATACATAACAATGCATGATGGTTAAAAATTGGTGCAAAGTATTAAATATGAATGGATTCCCTAGAGATGTAACACATGTATATCCTTTATACATGATTAAGAAAATTTCAATTCTATAAAAGTATGGAAAGAAAAATCTTCCACTGAAAAAGCATTGGTTGACGAAAATAGTAAAGAAAACAAGGCATGTGAAGATAGTGATAAGAACATGTCTCTCAGAAAGCTATGGAAGTGATCCTTTTAAACTTTACACGGAAAACCTGTTTATCATTTTCATTTAATCTTTACATGGTTCAAGAGACCACTATAACTTTCCTTCTCAGCCAAACTTAATTTATTCTTCTGATGTTTCTGTAACAGTGTTAATATATTTAGTTGCTATATGTCTTCTTAACAGTATTGTTCATTATCTTGGTGCTCATCTTTGCTTTTAGCCTTTTTCCAGATTTTGCTTAATGATGAATCAGTTAACTGCTTAAAGGTTTAAGTATCTCAATCGTGTTTGACTTGAGCAAAGGTGATAATTATGAACTTACTAGTTAATTATTATTTTTGGGATTATTATATAACGTTAGAATATTTTTTCTTATATTTTGGTTTTCTTTGATGTATGTATGTATTGCATCTGGTGTGAGAAGTTATTGTCCTTTTTATATAGAAGTTTAATAAAATAGTTGTTGAGTGATGCTAGACTTTATAGATTTCCTTTCAATTTATTATTGGATTTTGCTATTTTTTGAGTATGTTTTAGTTTTCGATTTAACATCTAATGCTCCATGTTCAAAAAACATCGTTTTTTGATGCAATTAATTGCACTTGTACTATAATCATTTGTATCGGTAATAATTTTCATTGTGAAACAGTGACAAATGAAAGTATCATGCATATTATCTCGACCAGTGTAGTGTATATAAATATGTCATTATGTTAATTAGACAGGGAGATTTCTTCGCCTATTTAATGAACTAAATAAACTTTTCTCCGTTCAGTTTGAAAAGAAATTTTCTAGTCAAATATAGTGTGGATTTTTTTTTCTTGTTGAGTGATTTAACAAAGTCATTGACACTTGATTGAACCTGTTAACTAATCCAATGTTTCCAAGTAGTAGGTTAATTCAACTATGTAAGCAACTTGTATTATAATCAGCACCTACATATGTAATGCAATCAGTTACAAATCCAGATTTTCACCCATTATCACCGATAAATTTTGTGCATATCTCTCGCGAAAGTTGGTTGGCACGATAATGAAAATGCAAATCTAATTTTATTTGAACAAGTTTATTACTTATAAATTCTGGTGTAGGTTGGTCTACAGGGTACTACAAATAGTTAGAGTTGACATACCAATTTGCCAAACTGAGAAATGCCAGCCTGATTACCATTGTTTTTGTCAAAAGATAGAAATAATGAGAAAACTGTAATAATGTATTAAAAATAATGCTATCAAATTGGTCTTAACATGCTTCATAATTTATTAATATAGAGTAGAAGTTAGTTCATTGAGATTCTCTATTGATTCTTTCATAAAGTTTAAAAATGTTCATGTTGTTGTGTTGTGTTATTAGAGTGTCATGTAGTACTCTATCATTAGAACACCAGAAGGAAATATGTGGCTACGTACATGACCATCAGGTGAAGCTTGTTGTAATACAAACGAAAAATTGAAATTCAAGAAATTTCCAATGCTTTAAAAATATGAATTGTGAGAGCGCTCTATATGTCTAAGCTCTCTTCTTGTATGAACCTAACATAATCAAGAACTCACAGATCGCTTCAGCTTTAAAACCAAAGTGAAGTAGGCCTCCGAAATGTAGAGGTGTTATTTTTTTCAAGTTTTCTACTATATACATACATCTACAAGTATGCATAGATTTTCAGTATATATGTGAGCAGATGTGTGTATGTGTATAAATTCACATGCTTGTGCAGCAGGTACCAATCCAGAAGAGACCGATAACATATATAAATCAATCGACGCTAGTTAAAGCTAAGTAATACCAAAATGTATTTGGATATTCACCTAAAGTTGTACACGAAGAACATGAATCTACTTACCGGATAACTAAATCTGATCCCTGTTCGCCTAGACTTGAGTCTGCGCACCTGTGATTGGCATAGATTTGGTTAGTTTTTCAATTAGCTGTAACGATGCATACTAATATAGAAAAATGAACATCTATTATCAGTCAAACATTTATTCAAACTATATCCCTACCATCTTCTTCCTCTTCTCCCTCCTAAATTTAAATCATAAACCCTACTCCAAGTCTCTCCGTTTTTTAATCATAACCTAACTAAATCTCTTCAAATCCTAACTCAACCCCCTGTTGACTCAAACCTTTGGAATGTCACTGTAGAAACCATATTTGCAAAAAATCTGGATAACCCAAAAAATGCTAAAAAAACTGCAATAAAAATTATCGTACATAAGCATCTAAACTTTTAGATTACTGCAGGATTCCATTTTCAGTTTCGAGTTGTAGTTGGTGCTAAACTAAGTACAAAAGCAAAACAAATTTCTTTTTTTGTTTAATTACTTTTCATTTGGTTGCAAAAGTTGAAAATTATTTTTCTTGTGACTTCTTAACTTCTAACCATGTATTTTACCTTCTAAGAAGTTGTTGACAAACATGTGAATAGTACTAAGTAAGTTGCTTAACTATTTTTTAAGTAGTTTTCAAGCATGCGCTAACCATGAGAAAAATTGATCTTTCTGTATATTTCATCAAAAAATTCCTCTTTTCGGTTCTATTTATCGAAAATGGTATTCAAGTTGATATTCCCTCTAGCATCTTTTTTTCTCTTTTTTCTTTCTGTTCTCCACTTTTTTTGGAAAGAGAAGTAAAACGCATGGTATATAGCCAAACTGATACAGCCGATACTAATCCTCGTGAAAAATAGTATACAGCCAAACTTTTATATAATCAATGTTTTCGATGTTAATTCGAAGTGCTTATATATACATAGGTAGCGATTCCAATCATACCTACAATACGAGTTCTTGTAACTTTCACAAAAATTGAAGAACTCTAATCAAACGAAGAATTCTTTACTCCTCCGTCAAGTCCTTCAGTAATTAACTCCTTCACCGTCTACACAATCGAGCTCTTCTTGGTTGCAGTGGATAAAAACACCCTATATTCAGAACTATGCTACAAACACGGGCCTCGCTAACCGTGAAGAAAACATTCAAGATCCCTTTGCTGTTTAAAACGAAACTTGTTAACAAAATAAAATAAATCGTTCAATTAGAAATACCATTTTTTCACACTCAACTCCACTTCCATGCATTTTAGTCGCAAGATCCGAGAAGGATGTAGTGATAACGATTACCTGAATTGACAACGAAAACTTTTTATCGTTTACTATTTCTTCAGATCTGTCGAAATCTGGATCTAGAGTTATTATCGCTTTTTTCCTTTTTTTTGGATCGAAGTGGAAAAGGAAAGAAACAGGCGTAGCTAGTTGGGAACGGGGGATGGAAGGCTGTACTACAAATTTAGTTAGGATAAGCGCCGTTCCAAAATTTAAAATGGCTATGAGCCGTAGTATAACATTTTGCTACGGACTTTAACCATTGCTTAATAGAAACGGCTTAGAGCCGGTGCAAACTTTCCGCCTTCGGGAGTTGCGAAACGGTTGGTATGGTGTAGTGTAAACTTAAATTAATCGTAGGTTTTAAATGAATTTAAACGTTAATAATTAATTAATTTCAAACATTTGATTAAGATAAAATAAACGATTGCAATTAATTTACGTTAATTAAGCAGAATTATAAGTAATTAAATATTTTGTGCAAATTAAATTAATTGGAAATTGTGCGATTAATTAATCTTGCCTATGAATGATTAGTTTGAATTGAATGCTTTGGATTGTTAATATCTCTAGTATGTTAATTTGTGATATCCTATGATATTAAATGCCTAGAGTGATCTATTGATAGTGTCAAACATTTATTCAATAGATAACTGTGATGAATTTCTGTGTGACATTCTGAAGCTTAAATTGGTATGTTTTACTTAAACAAATTGGCTTAAAGGATAGCATTGGATTCGAAGGGATCGGGGTCGGATATCAACGATATCCAGAAGAACTTCGACTAGTAACTTCTATAATTATTTATAAATTTGATTATAAAATCAATAGGCTGAAATGGAATAAAGTAAGTAAACTTTTCCATTTAAACTATGTAATGGTACTTAGATATTATTTTGTGAAATTGGTGTTTGACTATAGCAAGATAACACACATAGTGACGACCGAGTTACCCGGGTTCCAAAGAAGCTTTATAACTTTAGTGTTTCAAGTTATATGGGTTTATTCATGCTGGTTTCGAGCCTGGCTCGGGTATTACTTTATTGTAATGCTAGGGTCAGACCGAGTATTACATATTTTTAGGTTAGGACGTTCTAGAGCTTAGGAGGCGAGCTGGATGGCAAGGACGTATAGCGTATATTCCGCCGCGTATTAGAATTAGTATTGATTGTATTTAGGGACAAGTTAATTATAACTAACTAGTTTATCTATGAACGAATGTACTCTGATATATTGTATAGATTGACATTTACACCTTTTCTTAGTATAAATGTTGTTATTTGATATTACATTTTGTTCTGCTGCGAATGTGAGATTATATGCGCTTGTTTTCTGTTTCTTTTTCAACCTCGTTTTCTTCTTTACCCTAACAATCTAGAATTTTCGACGTTCGGTTGCTCGTCACTTCTATAGTGAACGTATTAGTGTCGAATTTTTGGGTTCGAAACTTCCGCGTCATTACATTCCCGGTTTTGTCACAACTTTACTTATGTCTATTTTATATTCATCCGTATTTTTACAAACTTCCCTACATTTTATTCCAGAGGCATATATATACTCATATATACTATAAAGTTTGCATATATCTATTTATACATTTATTAATTTACTATAAGACTTATCATTTCTAGATATTTATAATTCAACATTTATTATAGTTTGAAAATCCATTTGTATACATATCCAGATATTTAAATTATCCGAATTTATTTGTTCAACTTATAAATCAGTATTTCTAATAATATAGTTCAGATAATTACCAATTAAAAGACTTTAAAAATCCGGGTTATCACAAAACCTATATCTTAATTACGTAAATCAAAAGTGTGTTAAACACAACAAATGAAATAGTACAATATATTAAATCCCGTACGATGTACATATGTCATCCATATGCAATATCATATCTGGTCACTTGCTCAATCATATAAACTTCTCTTTCGAACTATTATCGCTCACCCGACTTCCCTAGTGCAGACTCTGATCAAGCTTCTTGATTAAAACACTCCGTTCTCCTTACATAGCCATATACCATGATAGAAAACTTCAGAATCATATCAAAAATCTGTATCAAGTGGTTATCGTCAAGAATCTAGTGAAATATCCTTGTTCGAACATGTGTAAGTCACCTCGAAACCGTGTACTAGAATCTGGATCAACCACAACTATGCGAATAAAATAATCTACGTACAACTTGCGTACTTATTCCATTTGTTTCTTAACTGCACCAATTTCTTTTCATTTTTAATCACATTCATTTTTTTCTTCTAATAGTACATTTTCTTAATACTAAAATCATTTATAAATCATTACATAAAACCATTATTTAAGTCTATAAGCATTCAAGACTTAAGTAAATATTCGTATAACACTCTTCTATATTCTAAGAGTATGTACAAAACATCAGATTTTTTTTACTTAACATGAAAGCTCAGCAAATTAAAAGCTAGCTTTAACTTACTATCTTCCCAAATTTATAAGTTACAAAAACTTATTTATTTATATTTTTCCAAAAACACATAGCTTAAAATTCTTAATTATTTCAGAAGTTTTGGAATTTTCAAAATCACCTCCATTTCATTTCAACAAATGAAAACTGCCAAACAACATATTATAATGAGATGCACAAACCAAACTATCCAAATACATAGGATAGATGAATCCGTAAAATTACTTAGCAGAGAACTTAAGAACCAAACATCGGTTTTATTTCATATCATTTTGAAATAATAATAATATACATACCTCCATTTGTATATCAAATCATACTTTCGGGATCAAATCAAAATCTATTTTGCCAAAACAACCCTATAGAAAATTACTATGGTAGCATTCTCTACTTAGAAACTAAAATTTGAATGCCGATGATGCTATAGTCATCGCCTGTAACGACTCGGATTTTTGAAACAGTCAAAATTACAGAAAAATCAGTTAGTTCTAAAATAAACGAATTACAACTACCAACTTAACATATCATAATCTGATAAATATACCACTACTAAATTTATAGGATACAATTTCAATTATACAACTTATCAGAGTAATCATTTATACTACATGGTGTGCTTTAATACATGCCAAAAAAAATATACTATATATCTACCTCTGCACAACTCTAATATAAGAGATATGTGACGACCCGAAAATTTGAATATTTGAAATTGGAATATTTATTTGATTTTAAATATTTAAAAGTTAATTTTTAACTTGAATTCAAATATCACTATTTATTTGATAATTAAATTATTGAATTAAATAATTTGAAGTAGGGTAAAATGTTGAATCTGGAGATTTAAGCCTGTTAAAAATAATTTGAAGACTTGTAAAATTTATATTTATGGAACTTAAGATAGTAAAAGTGTTAAAATTGAATTTTAAGGTGATTTGTTCATTATTGAAAATATATCGTTTAAATCGATATTTAAAAATAGCCTTTCGAGGCATAGCCTCAGAATTCGATGAAACTAATTCCATTGGATCCTTAATATTGTATTATTACCGGGTTTCAATTTTCGTAATGTTTGGAGTTGTTGTGTGAGCGTACGATATATAAACGCGCTGAAATTTATATCGAAAATTCAATATAAAAATTGGGTCCAAAAAGCTATCTTCTCCATACGATCGAATTAGGACTCGAAAGCTTTTCCGTTGCATTCGGAATAGGGATATAACATTATAAACGCCTAGCTGCATGCCTCGATAGAAGGACAAGTTGTTAAGTTGCTTTATCGGAACGGTTTGAATTTGAATTTAAATTGAATATTTATATTTGTCAACTTCAATTGAAATTATTTCACATCAGAGCTTTTTCATTTCACCTCAAATCACAGTATCCTTCTTTTGCACTCTACCTCCTTTTTAAAACATCACGTCTTCTCATTACCATTCAAAATGAAGTCGAACGAAATCGAAAAAAATCCGACCGCTCCTTCATTCTCGTCATGCTCCCTTCAATTCTTTCCCATACAAAATCGCGTATCGTCACCCACTCCATTTTCATAAATCAAAGCCGAGCCCTCCTAAATCAAAATCAAATTCTTCCAATAAATAATAAATCAAATAAGGCCGAGCAAATTCAAATCATCCCCGCGCTCGAATCTGGAGCTTGCACGCGACGAATTGTAGGATTATCGCGACGATGTCGTGGAGGGTTATATGTGTTGCGATCGCACTAGCTTGGAGGGGCGATGATGGGGTCTCAAACTTCTAGGAATTGAAGGGGTGGTGGGCACAAGTTCGAACTTCACCAGGGTTGGATGCCTGGCAAGTCGCGGCGACATGGAACGATTGGGAAAGTTGGGGTTTTGCGAGTCTCGAGGGGCGATGGGGTTGAGGTGGTCACGCGGTGCTGAGGGCTTGGTCATCTGGGATCGTTCTTGTTCGAGCGAGGTAATCCTTTCCCAATTAAATAAAGATGTATTGATTAAAATAGAAATTTACATACTGGACTCACTGTTTTAATTTTTTTTTTAAGGTAATGTAATTTTTTTAATATCATTTAAATTTAATGATAAATAGGTATAAACTTTCAAATTAAATTGTTTGTCAAAATTTAATAGTAAAGTTAAATTTAGAGTTTTATTATCCCAGTAGATTTCGTTTCAAAAATGAGAACCATTATTTAAAACTAGTTAATTAAAATTTATTTAATGATGAAAAAATAAATTGTCCGATTAGATAAAATTATTAATAAATTATATAATGTGCATACAAGGTCAAAATCGTAGAAACAAGCCGGACTGGGAGTGGGTTGCAACGTAAAAGCAAAGGTGAGTTAATCTCACTTTTCTGGGTCGCTATCTAAATTTAAATGGTTAAATTTAAATAATAGATTGAATGATTGAATTGATTTGATGTGCTATATTATATAGTAGTATATAATATATATTGGAGTGATTGATTCCCGCATTATATAACGGATGAGACCCGATGCGCCGCATAATAGCGGATGATATTTTTTTAATCTCATATACCGCGATATTCCACCTCGAAGTGGAATAGGTATGTGCTAGCATTTGTGGAAGCAGGGAAATAGGTTGGAGGGATCCAACTGGATTCCTCATAATTATTTAGAATATTTGATATTCTGCGTTATGAATATTTGATATTTTGTGATGACTTATATTTGGAATATTGAATGCTTTGGTTTGCTTGAATATATTTCGGTACACTGAGTTATCAAAATATATAGAATTGGATTTTTGAAAGGAAAAGAAAAGAGTGAATTTTTAAGTAAAATAATGGTAGAGAATTTGAATAAATTTAAGAATGAACTGGATAAGAATAAAAGCGATTTTAAAATTCTAATAAATAATCCCGAGAATGAAAAAAATTAGAGATTTTGAATAAATATAAAAATATTGAATTATACAACTTAAGTGATATTATTTAAAGAGATAAAGAATTGATTTTAAAATTTAAGGTTTAAATTTATTTAAAAGGATAACGAAGGAATTTTTGGGAATCTGAAATTGGTGTTTTCAGTTAAAAGATTTTAAATCAAAATTAAGGAATAAAAATCCAAAGTCAATGGGTTTTGAAAATAAATGAGTAAGTAAAGGAATTTATTTCAAATGGAGTAAATTGGAAATCAAATTGGAAATTGATTTAAGTGTTTGAAATTAGAAATTTAAAGGAGAATGTGATATGAAATTTACAAACTTGGTTTATAAAGAGAAACAGATATTAGTGGATATTTGGAAGTATAAATTTCACAGTGGGAGTTCATAAAGGAATAGGTAAATTCGTTTAAAAATATATAGTGATTTCTTTTTAAAGGATGTGAAGAGAAGTATATTTCCCTGGATAGCCAAGTACATTTTCAAAGTAAATTTTTAAATATAAGGTATGCTGTTTTAAAAAGCATGTTTAGAAAATTTGTTTTTTCTAAATGTTTAAATTCTAAAGTTAGTATTTTTCAAATCTATTATAGTAGTAATTATTTAAAGATGACTTGGTATGTTGTTTAAAAAAAGATAATCTAGTTTTATATTTTACAAAGTAACCTTATTTTAAGTATTCCTAAAGTATATATTTTTAATAAAGTATTAAAGTAGTTTTTCTAAATTTAAATGTTAAAGTATGTTTTATAATAAAGTGTTTTAAATTATTTTAGAAATCTAAAGTTTTGTGCTTGGTGTTCTCAGTGGAAATAAAGATTGGGAATTTATTCCATAAGAAGAGTGTGTGGTTTGAAAATTGTTTTCAAAAAAGGTTGAAAAGTGGAAATATATCTAGTGAAGATATTTTGAGATTAATAAATAATTTGGTGAAATTATTTATATTGGATGGATGTTTGTGAACGTTAATTGATAGTTAGACATATATAACTTACAGATTTAAAATTTTCAAGACATATAATTTTAAAATCTAGATTTTTAGACATATATAAAATAACATTTATGTGTATTATATTCTTCAAAAACTAATCTTTACTAAACCATATATTTTCTTTCAAAACTTTGGAAATTATATTTAAAATAAAGACGAACGGTGTTCGTATATAATTTTCTATACTATGGTCAAGTGATACGGATATTTATTATTTCAATCCGCAATTTAAATATCTACGCGTATATATCATTTTAACCCACAGTCCCCAAATTTCAAAATTAATGAAAATCGCTTGGGTTTGTCATTCCAACCAATAACGATTTTCCCTTATTCTATAATATCGTTCGGGTATGTATCATTTCAACCTGTAGGAAATTTTTAAACTAACAGGGAACTTACAGAGTGAGAACAATTATAATATAACATATCAACACAGGCAAATATCATGGGTAACAAATTAAATATAATATACAATAGGATATGTTGTCATATCACAGGTGAACAATTTTAGAAAATGCCATATCATATTTAACAATTAAATAACTTGCAATTGGGATTTAACGGCATATTTCAATTGTCTTTTCAAGTGAAATCAAATTTACTAATTATAAGAATGTTAATCGTGAGTGATTTCTCACCATTCGAGGCTAGAGATATTTGATGACACGACGAGCTATGATTTGAATCATAATCTAGAAGTTCGACCAATCCAACAACAAATCTCAAAGGGAAGTAAGCTAAACATAGATTTGACGGACAAAGCTGATAGATAGGATTCGATGAGAACAAATCAAGTTAGCTTGATGTAACACTAAAACAACTATATATTATATTATATACTCGTCTCAGGTTATTAACATAACATACACTATATACGTATATATATTTTCGCCAAAATAAATATCCAATCAAAAACATCTAAAAAAATCTTTATATATTTCAAAGCTATATTTAATTTAAACACATACACAAAAACTATATATGTCTCAAATCATTCCTATTTAAACACATATTATATTTAAAATAAAACCACTATACTGAATTTGAAAACCACCTCAACGTATACTTATATGTAAATATATAAACTGATATATAACTGACATACATATCATACTTTAAAATCAATATAATTCACTTTATTATTATATATATGTATATACAATCAAAAGTATGAAGAAGTTACTCTATTATAAAATTAATACTTTATTGAAATCAATATATATAAACTCAACAAGTCATATATTAGCATACATTACTTACATGTATCACAAATAGTTTTATAACATATCTAAATATATATATATATATATATATATATAATGAAATTGCATTTTCTTATATAACTGATATATAAAAACCCAACAGACCAGATTATAACTACTATACCTTATAAACACCTTATATTTGTATATTGTGAACAAATATTTAAACATATGATCTTGATAGTAAGATTTTGATAGCATAAAATAAATATTATTTTAAACATATATAAACTTTATAAACTTATATATATACAACAAACGGATTTTAAACACTTTCATAAACTTGCATATATGAGTGACATATTGTGTACCGTGTCCATATGCACAACAGATTATATATGTACGGCTAATATACATATACAAACAACATGTTAAATGGCTTACGTAAATTTATATATCTATAACCAACCAGGATATATAAAACTTTATGCACTTATACAAATGGTTCGATAGCATATTATATACTTCGTATATAAACTTATATATACCAAAAAATTTTATACTTAACTTATATTCATAAGTATATATACCCGCAACCGATTATATAACTTATATATTTTGTATATAACAGATAGGTCACAACCTTTACATCTACTAACATATATAAATATATATACATATACACACACACATACACACGACCATCTTATATAAACTTACCCTACTATATATGCAGATCCAAAAGGAAGGAGGAGAGAAGTGCTTGGTTGAGGGTGGTGCAAGGAAGTGCGAGGGGGGAGGTGGTCTAGGTGGTAGGTGGTTGCGGGAAGATGGTGATTGATGTGGCAGTGAGTGGTTCTCGACCGTATGTTATGTTGCAATGCAAAGCGGAGGCGGTTTTGGTAGGCCTTGGGTTGTGCGTTCCACTCGGGGTTGCTGGCATGGATGGTTGGAGCAGTGTTGGAATGGAATGGGTTTCGGGAAGATCTAGAGGTGGGCGGTGATGGTCTGGACGTAGGCATGAAAGGAAGGGGCGGCCATCAAGGATCGACACTGTAACGATACTATTCTTCGACGCTTGAAAATCGACATTAATACGTCCAGTGTATCAACTGCCGAGCAATCGAAGGCCGGAAAACCAAATTGTTAGGGTTAAAGGAGAAGAGGTAGAAGAAGAAAGAAAGAAGAAGAAACAGAAACAATATCAGAATCTCACAATCGCAGCGGAACAACATATAATAGATAAATGAATATCTTTAAATCAAAAGAACTGTACATTTTATACATTACATCATAAGAGTCAATATACAACACCACACAATAATGGACAGTTGTATAAACCTGTCCTCACAACTGAATACACAGAGGAAAAGTTAATATCATATACAAGTGATACGTTTTTCCATCCAGCTTGCTCCTGATCTCCACAGCATCTCCAGAATTCCAGAATGACCTGGTAACCTTGCTCTAGGTTTCCCGTGTGGAAAATGATGAGCCCCCAGAGTTTAGGAAGGGACAATAAACTCCAGGTCAGTCATGGCACTAGTGTGAGGACTTAAAACAGTTTATCTTTAAAAACATTTAAAAACAAACAAAGAAATAATTTAAAATAGATCCGCAATGCTTTAAGAAAATGTAACTACCATAAGGCCTCCCGCCACACACTCCATGCAAACGCAGAATTGGAGGAGATTTCTCCTTATGATAGTCAAACATGCTTCATACGCAACTTTCTTTGATATTATTACAATAAGTGCAAAGTGCAGGAAAACATTTCGAAAGTATAATATAAATCTTAGCCAGCATAGACATTCCGAAATATGCCTACTATAGCTACCATGTTCAATATCAGGTTACCGCCACATTCCATGGCAGGTTATACAACTAAAACCGTACAGGGCTCGTATTGTTTCTTTGGATTTTCCAACAAATGGTCAGGCTATGGAACTTCCTATTGGCACATGAGAACGCCTCTGGCGGGACGCCCCAAGAACCTAACCGTATCTCTGCCAACACAAGGCCGGGTTACCTCTGCAAAAATAGGTAACTACTGACACGAGTATGTCATCCCCCGGTTGTAAACAACCTTTATCCAAGGATCCTTAATACCAACAACCACAAAGTAATAAATTTGCAGCAGCAACATACGTTAAGTATCCGGGCTCCATACCATGATACCACCTCTATCCAGAAGGAAATAAACATACCCTAAGGGGTGCTACCCCCAATATCCTTGCTGCATTCTTCCTGTTTTGACCATTCCGGGGTGTGAGGTCCGACGAAGTCTTGTCCACAAAGCTACGCTTTTCACAAAAGTCATGCTTTAATCAACAAATGATCCGCAGCACTTCGCATGCCACATTACCAAATTGGGAATGTATCACTGTAACCATCAACTACATAACCTCTGAGCTCATACGTCTCAGAGAAGGGTGATAAGCTAAGAGAATAAATTCTCTGCCACCAACAGAAATGTATTTGATAGAAACCAGCTTTACATCTCAAATTGTAACGTCAGACACACATCCATACATGTCCGTTTCGGGATCGAATGGAACCGAAGGCATTTCCAAAGAAGCCCTTGCAATCCGGATATTCACTAATCACGTCCGGACTTCCCATCACAAAGGGTGATAAAATCTCTATATCGGGATCAGCCGATGCAGAGACATTCGACGGTAATCCTTCCGTTTTCGAATATATCCGGTCTTCAACACCGGTCATCAAATGATATCCATTACGACGTATCACTATTCGGATTGGTATTCATGACCCAAAGGTCCTCTCTCGGCCCAACCGAATAACGAGCACTTATTTTTAAAATAAGCGTGGCATTCAAATTTAAGCAAATCACATCAAATACCCATTTAAAGGTAAATATTGATAGTCGGTTATTTAACTATCAATAGATATGCACAACATCACCAAATTCGAAATAACTTTCCAAATTATTTATATTTTTCAAAAATGTCTTTACAAGATATATTTTTCCACACTTCAACCATTTGAAAACAAATTTCAAATCACTTTTCACCTTTACAACTTTTGAAAATAAATTTAAAATCAATTTCCTTACGCGGAAACACTTCCAAATATTTATTCATTTTCACTGGAAATCTGCAGAGTTCAAATACTTTAAAATAATTTATAACACTTATCCAAAATATATCGGGAAAACACTTTGAAATAAAACTATTTTTCTTTAAACACTTTACTTAAAGCATTTGTTACAAAAATATTATACAATATTACATATAAGTTAAGAACAAACTAATTTTCAAAATAAAAATTAGTAGATAGAGTGTAAATATTCAAATAAATATTTCTAAAACAATTATTGATTAAATCTTAGAAATAATCATTTCTATATCAACTGAATAAATCTTTACTTAAAGGACCTAAAAGAATTTAAAAGGTTAATTTCTCCAAAGTATCCTTTTCAAAACTGATTCTAGAATTATATACATATATATGTATATATTTTTCAAAGTTATTTAGAAATTTTATTCGGCTTTCCAGGGAGAATACACTTTCATTTCAAAATGGTTCATTTAAACCAATTAAATAAATCCTTACCGATTTGTTTTACATTTACGTTCCAAATCTGTAAATTTATTTCCACACTTCAAAAATAAATCAATGTTCACTTTTGAACAAATTTCCCTATCCTTTATAAATTCCATGGTGAATTTAAATTTCCAAATATCCACTGATATACGATTTTCAAATCGATTTCAAATATTCATTTTCAACAACAATTCAATTTTTCAATTGATTTCAAAAACAACCAAATCAAGTTCCATATTGATTTCCCAAGAAATTAAACACCAAGTGAATTTCATTCAAATCTTAAATTGAAATCAATTTCTAATAAACCCCAAATCAATTTTCAAATTGATTCTATATTCTTTTCAAAACACCAAACAAATTTCCAAATGGATTTTTAAATTTATTTCCTTTTAAAAGTAAATTCCTTTTAAAGAAAACAAATTCTTTTATTTTTCAAACTCTATAAAAACCCGTAATTTGAATAAATTCTCTGCCACCAAAATCGCTCCCAGGTTACGCACGCAAATTTGAACCCATAGCCGCCATTATAAATCGATTTTCACGACCTCTATAAGCAACTTGAAGATGAACTGACACCTCCACGTTGAAGCCACCATCGCCTAGCATAAACGTCCAGAAACCGGCTGAGCTCGGTTGCGATTTAGCATTGGAAAACGTACGTGTACGTGCGATGTTCAAGCACCGTTTGCCATTTATCCATGCAACGAAACTCGATCATCTCCGTATGGATGTGAAGTTCACATCACTCTCTACAGTTTCTTAGTTGAAAGCATTTGATGATAATGAGTGGATTGAGAGAGAATAAGGGAAGAAGTTTCGAAATTCTCGGCCATTAATTTGTTTAATGGCGGTTGGAAACCCTAGAGCTAATTAGGTTTGCAAATAGAAAGAATGATGGCCTTATATAGAAAATAACGCGACACTATTCATTTGATTTTTTTCTGAACTCGAAACAAAGCGTGCCGCCTGGCGTTTGTAATGTTTTACCCCTATTTTGAACGCAATGGTATATATAACAGGAGCCAATTCGATCGTATTTGAAAGATAGATTTTCGAATCGACTATTTAAATTTAAAATTCACTTAAACCGATTTCAGTGCGTTTTAGCTTGCCCAGGACAAACCGTAAATCCGATTGACACGAAATTTGAAATCTTACTATAATATAACATTACGGATTCGATGAAACAGGTTTTGTCGAAATCCAAGACTGTTTGAAAAATGGCTATTTTTACTCGTCAATTAAATATTAAAATATTCAATTTCCATAAATCAACTTTTAATTCAACTTTAAAGTTCTATAACATCATTCTAACTCCAATATGATTTAATGCAACTTTACAAATCAATTTTTAATCACATTAAACCCAATTTCCAATTATTTCTGTAATTTCAAATATTAAATTATCGATTTAATTATCCAATTAAATCCAGATATTCGAAATATAATTTATTCGACTTACAAATTTTACTTGTTAATATTAAAAATCAATTAAATATATGAATTTCAAATGACAGAAATTCTGGGCCGTTACAAACTTCCCCCCTAAAAAGAATTTCGTCCTCGAAATTGCCAAGTAAGAAAAAGTCTTGAAATCCATTAATTTTTTTTTTAAAACAAACCGTTCCAATTTGATTTTAGATTCATTTTAATTTCTTAACTTTTCCAAAATCCGATGGTTACACTTTTCTAGTTCAATTCCTACATTTTCATTTCAATTTAGAAATTGACTTTTCGTTAACAAAAAATTTCCACAAAATTTCAAAATTTTTTCTAACTCCCAAAATTTACGAATTTTTTTGGCAGAGTCTCCCTTTTAAAGTGGAGCTTTTGCAATATCACAATAGATATAAATATATATACATCGACCCACACGGTGGAAAATAGAAAAACAGTTCATATTTCCTATTTTTATTACGTAGGCATACCTTTTAAGCATTTTTAAGCAAAGCAGTTATTTATTAGCATTTTAGCATGACCAAATCCATCCAACTGCAGCCCCGGTACCTGTACTTACCAATTTAAACATGTAAGTGACATATATAGGAAATTCATTTACGTTTCATTAATTTTCAATAGAAATGTAACGACTCGGTATTTTCAACCATTCGCATCCATTATAAGTGTATAGGTAGACACTCATGCCGGAATTGAATTGCTCAAAATACCGCGTTGTAATTAAAAATTTGGCAAATCTCAGAATATACAGTAAATAAAAATCACAGATCACAGACATAGAGTAATAATAATGCAGCGGAAGTAAAAGAGATAGTAGTCCATGAAGCTACTATGTAAATATAAGATACATCAGAGTTAAATAAGATACAACAGAAGAGTAACAGGATACATCAGGTACAAATCAGATACATTACTGAACCACTGGATACTGAAACAAAATAGATGGCTGGATCTTCAAGGAAAGCTCCAACGCCGAATGTGAATCTTGAATACTAACTCAATAAATCTGACTCGAGCGTAAAGCAAAACACAAAACCCTCAAGTCAGGACATAAATACTTATAAACTGTAAATCAACTCAAGTGAACAGTAACAAAATGCATCAGTAACTTAAAAGATGCTTGGGACCGCCCATCCTCTAAGGATCCGTTAAACTATTTACTATGTAGTAATATACGCTATATACGGTAGTGTCTAATCAGTAAAGTATAATCATATAGAAAATAGCGTTAAGGGGATGGTGAACCTTAACGCGGTCGGATCTTTAAAACCAAAATCGTAGTGGGCTCGATATAAGGATATGACACGGCACGCAAGGAAACGCCAGGGTGGATACACCGTTTGCACTCCTGGACCGGTGGTGACGGCAAGCCAACAGCTTCCGCCCACCTCGAACAATACCCCCGAATCAAAGTGGCGCCACCGAATCGAATCACAACAGTAATAGAATGGTTTCCGATGGAGCATGCTCGATGAAAGGGTGCGACCCTTTGTGTAGCCCGGTATAGCTCCTGTTTTAGTCATATATGCCAAATCACGGGAGTTGGGTCCACGTAATATACCTCGAGAACGTCGCCACCATCCTACTTCATTCTGGAATCTCCACCGCGTACACAGTTGTTAAAGTGGTTTTCGGTATTGGCCGGCTATAAGACAATATCCGATCCCGGTATCTTTAACAACCAATCGTTATTATAACCCGTAGTTATGACTTTAAAACAATATTTTATACTTCAAAATAAAATATCCTTTTCAATCCAAATCTTTATCAAAATAAAGATTAAATCATTTCCAAAACCATTTCAATATATCATCGTAAAATATCTTTCAATTCAAATATTTATCAAAATAAATATCAAGTCATTTCTAACCATTTCAATATATTAAATTTTCATACCCTTTCAACACTACCTTTCAAATCATTTTAATATATCAAAATATCATAACCTTTCAAAGTTTCAGTTCCAAAATATCATATCTTTCAGAACTTCTTTTTAAATCATGTTAACATCAAAATGTCCTATCTTTCAAACTCCGTTTTTCAAATCATTTAATATCAAAAATATCATATCTTTCAAAACTTCGTTTCAAATCATTATTCGTTTTATTCAATCTAAAATACAATTTCAATTCATATTTCAAAACAGTTTACATTCCAAAAATTCTTTTTTATTATCATTTCAATGAAGTTATTATGTTTAATAATTAAATTATTAAATTTCCAAAAATTTCAACTTCCAAAGTTTTTTTATTCACTTAAGTTTACCAAAACCGTGAAAATTCACTTTTCGCATCATTTAGAAAACTTATACGGAAAGTTACATTCAAAACAGTTCAATTTAACAAAAAAACAACATTTTAAAATGTTGTAATAGGGTTTACTTAAATTTCGAATAACTTAGTTAAATTCAAAAATTATAGCACTTACAAAGATTGCTATAATAGCTGTTAATTCAATTTAGCTTTTTAGTTCGTTATCATCAACTACAGCGTTTACAAATGCTGTAATATCATTTACATTGTAACTAATAGCATTTCAAAAATGCAGTCAATTAACTTCAAATATTCAATAAAATTTCTCAACCAATTATATTTTTATTAAAAACATTTTTAAATTATAAAACCATACATTTTCACATTTATAACATCATTTAATTTTCCTTAAGTTCATGATTTTATAAAGTTAAATTTCCATTCAAAAATCAAGATTTAATAATAATTCACTTATTAAAATGCAATGTTGAATTTTTTAAAATCCATTACATTAAATTTCAATTTAACAGTTAAGTTAAAATTCTCAAATATAACTTTGTTTTATTTTTATTTACTTAACTAGAAGTTTACTTTTACATCAATTTCATAAATTTCCAGTTTTAGTTATATTTCAAAATTTCAACTTACAATATTCATTCATTTCACATTTCAACTTTATTAAAATCATTAATATGATACAAAAAATCGCTTTAAATTTATTTAAATTCAAATTATCATAAATTTATCATAATTTCATATTCACTTAAATTTCCAATTATAATTAAATCAAAATTTCCAAAATAACTTACGTTCAAAATTTCTAACTTTTTCATTAATTCATTTCACTTACAATTATTCAGAAAATCAATAATAATTTACAAAAATTTTATTTTTATTAAATTTCAAATCAAAATATTATAATAATTAAATTTCTAAAATATTTTAAAATTTTTAGAAAAGCATATTTTAACTACGGGCCGGTATAAAATTTTCTACGCTAGGTAAAGTGATACGGGTAACCGTAATTTACAAAGAAAATCCGGGTTTTATCATTTCAAACCCGCAATCCCAAGTCAAAATGAAAAATTTAAAACCATTCAGGCCTATCATTTCAGCCCATAACATTTTTTTTCTAACAGGGAACTTGTAGTGTGATCATATACAGAAATAATATAAACAGGGTCAATATCATCATATACAGTCATATATCAGATGTCAGGTGAAAATTAACAGTTTTAACATGGTAATAACATGGTAATTACATGGCATAGCATATCATATGATCATCATTAACTTGCATAAACATTTTATATTATTAAACGCTTGTCATCAATTCACTTTTCATAAGTATAAATGTCAGAGTGAGAAAGACTCACCTTTTCAAGCTAGAGACCAAAACAACATACAAGCACGACTCCAAAGGCACGACAAGCACAATTGCAAGAATTTTGATTTGGGTTGAAAGATAGCCAAGATATGATTTTGTATCAACAACCCAAAACAAAACAAACAAGACAATATATAAACATTCAACATAAAATAACATTGAGACAATTTTGAAATACAAAGCAAAATGAACAAGATAGATTGGACCTTGCTTCAACCACTTCAATGCTTGGCCTAAGGGACACTTATGCTTGGCTATGATGATGCTTTGGCTCAGGTATGACATCATATAGGTCAGGTTTAACATCATATAGGCAAGGCAACAAGTGGAGATGAAGGTGTAGTGGTGCAACATAAAGCATATATAGGGTCAAGGTTAAATAAGTTGAGTTTTTGTGACATTCTTGGCTCGGCCATGGGCATGTGGTGGCTTGGCCATGCTTGTACAGGTCTGTACAGTAGCTGGAGCAGCGGCCAAAGGTGGTGGAGTGACTGGTGGTGGTGGCTAAGGGGTGGCCAAAGCAAGATATGGAGGGTAGGTGATGATATGTGTGGTCTAGGCAATGTTTTAAGGAGTTTTGTGGAAGTTTTGTGGTGCTAGCTTCAATGGATGGGCATGGCTTGGTCAAGGTCTGATTTCTAGAGGGTGGTGGGTGATGTGGCAGAGGGTGGAGGTCAGGTCAGAGGTGGTGGAGGTGGCTATGGTGGTGGTTAAGGTGGTGGTTGAAGGAGATGAGGCAAAGGTGGTCAAACTAGCATTGTTCAAGGGCATTGTTGCCTTTTTTTTGGAGTTTTGGCACCATGGTGGGCTCGGCCTTGGTCAAGACCAGAGGGGTAGCTGGTGATGATGGAAGGGAAGAGGTGTAGGAGGTGGTGGCCGTGGCTATGGAGGAGAGGCCAAGCAATACACATGAGAAAACAAGGCAAAATATAAGAAAACAATGGAAAAAGAAGAGCAAAAAGAAGAGGAAAAGAGGAGCCATTACCAAACCTTTGTAGCCGTGAAAAATGAAGTGGAGAGGAATGTTTTCACGTGAAAATGAGGCAAGAAATGCACAGCTACAATAAAGAAAGGAACGGTCAAAGGAAATTAAATCTATTAATTGGAAAAGAAACGGAAGAAGAAATGTTAAAACGGTTTTACGTTTCTTTGCTTTCAAACCTTTTAAACTTCCTGTATATATTCGTATACATCTTAAATAGCTGAAAACACTTATAAATTTCAGTTAGAATTCAAAAATATAACAGATAAGCAAAATATTAATAATTAATTATTAATTAGATATGATTAAAATAAGAAAAATGGCACAGAAAAATGAAAACTAGACTTAGGAATTAGAAATAACTTCAATACACTTTGGAAAAAAATTCTTAAATTTAAATACATGTAAAATGAATAAAATAAAGTAAAACAAAAAAATAAAAGTAAATGTATAAAATAAATCAATAAATTGATGTATTAATTGCAAAAAGAAACGGATAAAACGACTTTACGTTTCAGGCTTTTAAGATCTCTTAACTTTCTAAACCTTTTGCATTTCCTTTTCTTTTTAATTTTATAAAAACAAAATAAACTCAGAAATGTTATTTAAAACCGAAACTAAGTAAGAATAAAATAAAGTAAAAAATTTATTTTAAGTAAAATAGAAAAAGGAAATAAGAAATTGCTTAAAAATAGCAACCCTGGCATAAAAATTACAAGAAAATCTCCAATGACTTTGGAAAATTTATTACTTCATAAAAAAATATTAAAACTCAAAATTTGAATTAAAAATGGTTTTAAAACATTTTCAAGGTAAAATAATAATTTAATTTTTATTAAATAGAAAGTTAAACAAAGAAAAATGCAATAAATACCAACTAGGCTTTATAAATTGAAATAAATTCAAATAAACTTTAGAAAAATTATATTATCATTTTAAAAATACTTAAAAGTCAAAATATACATAATATAACACATTATCACATATTAAAATAAAATATAACCAAGAAGAAGTAACTTATACAATTTAAAATAGTCATTGTTAAATAACCCTATATACGCACAATATTGTAAAGGGTATAGCTTTCACAATTTACATCCAAATTCAACGAAACGAAAAGTGGTGTTCTTAGAATTTTATGTACTCTCATAATAAAAGAAAAATTAAATTTTTAAACTTTTAAAATTTTAAGTTGAAAGTCACAGTTTGACTATTTTGACCAAAATCAGCATTTCAGGCAAATATTCAACTTACACAAGTTTGGAATTATAACTCATATAAAGATCAAGATTATATTTAAATAATAAATTCAATCATTTCAAATAAGTAAAATAAGTTTTTAAATCAAAATCTTACATTAAAAATAAATACAAAATACAGGGTTGTTACAGTCTCCCCCACTCAAAACTTTTCGTCCCCGAAAAGGAATGAGGTATGGAAGGGCACAGAAAAGATAGAGTGAAATAGGATTAAGATAAGATGACAAGAAGATTGAAGTTATACCTGATAACTGTTGTTATAGGTAAGTTTTACAAGGTGGAGGTGATCTTTCCAAGATCCTCCAAAATCAAGAACACAAGCACGAAAAAGGTGGATTCAAAATGATTACCAAAGGTCTATCAAGATTATAGAAAGATTTCTAATAGAAAGATTATAGAAAGATGTCTATACCGGTCTATAGCAAGATAAGGATGATAAGGACAACCAAAAGATAGTTTGAAAAACAAAATAAGGAAATGAATTTGAAAGCATGGAGATTTCAACTTAAACAGAGAATAAATCTTTACACAAGTTAAATAAATCTTAACAATCTCAAATTTCATTATCTTATTATCCAATCATCTTAAATTAACAATTTTTAGAACCATAGGTTTGAAAAATAATCATTTATTACACTCACATTGTACTTAATAAATTTAATTCTTCTTTATTCCTAATTAAACTTAAATTTATTCCTCTCAATATATTTATCACTCATGTTAAATATATTTACACTTTTTTTTTATAACCACTTTCTTTTATTCTTAGTTCTTTTAACATTATTTTATTGTAAGTTATTCAATTACCCCTTTTTATTTTATTTATCTCTATTAATCATTTTATAATTTAAGTGTATAACATTTATTATAACCACTCAGATTTTTATTTATAAAATCGTTTTATATTGTACATTATCCAATTACATTTTTAACTTCTGAAATTTTGGTAATTTATATTTGAATGCAATTGTATTATACAAATAAAATTTGCAATTCAATCATTTCAAGCTTAAATCATTAAATTTTTTTTTTTTATAATTGAAATTATTCTTTAAAAATAGAATTTAAGAATTAAATTTTCGATTTCTTCAGACCATTTAGAGATAAGAAATAATATATATACATATATAATATGTCAAATAAAATTTCAATCATATATCTATATATATATATTTATTATAAATCAATTCATATTTTAGAAATTCAAATCAATTTAATTTCCTAAAACAAAGCTGTAGCAAAACTACAGAACAGTCTCTTAACTTCGAAACTCGAAAATGAACGTCGATGATGTCGCGATCATCACCGAAGTTATTTTCCAGCGACAAAGAGAAGAGCACTAATTTTAAACCTTTAAAATTCTTTGAAAACAAATTCTATTCAAAATACTTTAAATAATATAACCTTTTAAAACTTTAAAACAAAGTTCGAAATAATCAGAATTTAAATCCTCAAATTCTTGTTTTAAATTCATTTCAGTTCCCAAATAAATTTATAAACAAATATTTACAGATCTATTTGTAGAACAATAAATGATAAATCAAGTATTATCATTTCAAATTATCAATTTAAATCATTTCATTAAGTTCCATAAATTTACTTATATATCAAAATTTATTTCATTAACCAATTTATATAAAAAAAAAATATTGTGTCTGTTTGTTCTGTCAAATTGTTTTGGAAATCTTATCGATAGCGCTGATCAGACGTATCGATCAGAAACCCGACTCAACATCAACAACTCAAACAACAAAATATATAAAACATTTTAATTTTAAATACTAGTTTACAAATACACTATACATGAATAGATTTTCAAAGAAGGATAGAGATTCAAAATTTTTTGATTAACACAAATCAAAGGAGATTATGATTTAAAAATAAGTTGGAAACAAGGATGACATGATTAAATAACAGAATAAGAAGATGGATAAGCTTATATAAATCACGGGCAACCTTAACCGGGTCAACCGTGACTTAAAGAATAAGATCAATGTTGATTTTTCTAGGGTAAATCTACATTCGATCTCAAGATTTAGAGTTTGGAATAACAAAAGATATTAGCATCTAAACCAAGGATAGATAATAATCTCTTGTGAATCGATGCTAACTGCAAAGGAGTTTTCCCCCTTTTCAATTAAATTTGAAATTGGCATGACTGCCGACTCACTGGAAAGATCATTCGAAGTGGAGTTATGGAATGCTCCAGAGTCAAAAGAAGATGAATAGTGAGGGATACGAATGGATTTTGGAACAGTAGGGAATGTTCCAAAATTCAAAGAAATCGAGTCAAAAGAGAGAGATTCAAACTCGAATGAAAGTGATTCTGTAAATACATTCACTCCATATGCTGAGTTTTGCCTAGAGCTAACCTGGCTCTGATACCAACTGTAACGACTCGGTATTTTCAACCATTCGCATCCATTATAAGTGTATAGGTAGACACTCATGCCGGAATTGAATTGCTCAAAATACCGCGTTGTAATTAAAAATTTGGCAAATCTCAGAATATACAGTAAATAAAAATCACAAATCACAGACACAGAGTAATAATAATGCAGCGGAAGTAAAAGAGATAGTAGTTCACGAAGCTACTATGTAAATATAAGATACGTCAGAGTTAAATAAGATACAACAGAAGAGTAACAGGATACATCAGGTACAAATCAGATACATCACTGAACCACTGGATACTGAAACAAAATAGATGGCTGGATCTTCAAGGAAAGCTCCAACGCCGAAGGTGAATCTTGAATGCTAACTTAATAAATCTGACTCTAGCATAAAGCAAAACACAAAACCCTCGAGTCAGGACATAAATACTTATAAACTGTAAATCAACTCAAGTGAACAGTAACAAAATGCATCAGTAACTTAAAGGATGCTTGGGACCGCCCATCCTCTAAGGATCTGTTAAACTATTTACTATGTAGTAATATACGCTATATACGGTAGTGTCTAATCAGTAAAGTATAATCATATAGAAAATAGCGTTAAGGGGACGGTGAACCTTAACGCGGTCGGATCTTTAAAACCAAAATCGTAGTGGGCTCGATATAAGGATATGACACGGCACACAAGGAAATGCCAGGGTGGATACACCGTTTGCACTCCCGGACCGGTGCTGACGGCAAGCCAGCAGCTTCCGCCCACCTCGAACAATACCCCCGAATCAAAGTGGCGCCACCGAATCGAATCACAACAGTAATAGAATGGTTTCCGATGGAGCATGCTCGATGAAAGGGTGCGACCCTTTGTGTAGCCCGGTATAGCTCCTGTTTTAGTCATATATGCCAACTCACGGGAGTTGGGTCCACGTAATATACCTCGAGAACGTCGCCACCATCCTACTTCATTCTAGAATCTCCACCGCGTACACAGTTGTTAAAGTTGTTTTCGGTATTGGCCAGCTATAAGACAATATCCGATCCCGGTCTCTTTAACAACCAATCGTTATTATAACCCGTAGTTATGACTTTAAAACGATATTTTATACTTCAAAATAAAATATCCTTTTCAATCCAAATCTTTATCAAAATAAAGATTAAATCATTTCCAAAACCATTTCAATATATCATCGTAAAATATCTTTCAATTCAAATATTTATCAAAATAAATATCAAGTCATTTCTAACCATTTCAATATATTAAATTTTCATGCCCTTTCAACACTACCTTTCAAATCATTTTAATATATCAAAATATCATAACCTTTCAAAGTTCAGTTCCAAAATATCATATCTTTCAGAACTTCTTTTTAAATCATGTTAATATCAAAATGTCCTATCTTTAAAACTCCGTTTTTCAAATCATTTAATATCAAAAATATCATATCTTTCAAAACTTCGTTTCAAATCATTATTCATTTTATTCAATCTAAAATACCATTTCAATTCATATTTCAAAACAGTTTACATTCCAAAAATTCTTTTTTTTTATCATTTCGATGAAGTTATGTTTAATAATTAAATTATTAAATTTCCAAAAATTTCAACTTCCAAAGTTTATTTATTCACTTAAGTTTATCAAAACCGTGAAAATTCACTTTTCGCATCATTTAGAAAACTTATACGGAAAGTTACATTCAAAACAGTTCAATTTAACAAAAAAAACAACATTTTAAAATGTTGTAATAGGGTTTACTTAAATTTCGAATAACTTAGTTAAATTCAAAAATTATAGCACTTACAAAGATTGTTATAATAGCTGTTAATTCAATTTAGCTTTTTAGTTCGTTATCATCAACTACAGCGTTTACAAATGTTGTAATATCATTTACATTGTAATTAATAGCATTTCAAAAATGCAGTCATTTAACTTTATATATTCAATAAAATTTCTCAACCAATTATATTTTTATTAAAAACATTTTTAACTTATAAAACCATACATTTTCACATTTATAACATCATTTAATTTTCCTCAAGTTCATGATTTTATAAAGTTAAATTTCCATTCAAAAATCAAGATTTAATAATAATTCACTTATTAAAATGCAATGTTGAATTTTTTAAAATCCACTATGTTAAATTTCAACTTAACATTTAAGTTCAAATTCTCAAATATAACTTTGTTTTATTTTTATTTACTTAACTAGAAGTTCACTTTTACGTCAATTTCATAAATTTCCAGTTTTAGTTATATTTCAGAATTTCAACTTACAATATTCATTCATTTCACATTTCAACTTTATTAAAATCATTAATATGATATAAAAAATCACTTTAAATTTATTTAAATTCAAATTATCATAAATTTAGCATAATTTCATATTCACTTAAATTTCCAATTATAATTAAATCAAAATTTTCAAATAACTTACGTTCAAAATTTCTAACTTTTTCATTAATTCATTTCACTTACAATTATTCAGAAAATCAATAATAATTTACAAAAAATTTATTTTTATTAAATTTCAAATCAAAATATTACAATAATTAAATTTCTAAAATATTTTAAAAATTTTAGAAAAGCATATTTCAACTGCGGGCCTGTATAAAATTTTCTACGCTAGGTAAAGTGATACGGGTAATATATCATTTCAACCCGTAATTTACAAAGAAAATCCGGGTTTTATCATTTCAAACCCGCAATCCCAAGTCAAAATGAAAAATTTAAAACCATTCAGGCCTATCATTTAAGCCCATAACATTTTTTTTCTAACAGGAAACTTGCAGTGTGATCATATACAGAAATAATATAAACAAGGTCAATATCACAATATACAGTCATATATCAAATGTCAGGTAAAAATTAACAGTTTTAACATGGTAATAACATGGTAATAACATGGCATAGCATATCATATGATCATCATTAACTTGCATAAACATTTTATATTACTAAACACTTGTCATCTATTCACTTTTCATAAGTATAAATGTCAGAGTGAGAAAGACTCACTTTTTCAAGCTAGAGACCAAAACAACATACAAGCACGACCCCAAAGGCACGGCAAGCACAATTGCACGACTTTTGATTTGAGTTAAAAGATAGCCAAGATATGATTTTGTATCAACAACCCAAAACAAAACAAACAAGACAATATATAAACATTCAACATAAAATAACATTGAGACAATTTTGAAATACAAAGCAAAATGAACAAGATTGATTGGACCTTGCTTCAACCACTTCAATGCTTGGCCTAAGGGACACTTGTGCTTGGCTATAATGATGCTTTGGCTCAGGTATGACATCATATAGGTCAGGTTTAACATCATATAGGCAAGGCAACAAGTGGAGATGAAGGTGTAGTGGTGCAACATAAAGCATATATAGGGTCAAGGTTAAATAAGTTGAGTTTTTGTGACATTCTTGGCTCGCCATGGGCATGTGGTGGCTTGGCCATGCTTGTACAGGTCTGGACAGTAGCTGGAGCAGCGGCCAAAGGTGGTGGAGTGGCTGGTGGTGGCGGCTAAGGGGTGGCCAAAGCAAGATATGGAGGGTAGGTGATGATATGTGTGGTCTAGGCAATGTTTTAAGGAGTTTTGTGGAAGTTTTATGGTGCTAGCTTCAATGGATGGGCACTGCTTGGTCATGGTCTGATTTCTAAAGGGTGGTGGGTGATGTGGCAGAGGGTCGAGGTCATGTCAGAGGTGGTGGAGGTGGCTATGGTGGTGGTTAAGGTGGTGGTTGAAGGAGATGAGGCAAAGGTGGTCAAACTAGCATTGTTCAAGGGCATTGTTGCATTTTTTTGGAGTTTTGGCACCATGGTGGGCTCGGCCTTGGTCAAGACCAGAGGGGTAGCTGGTGATTATGGAAGGGAAGAGGTGTAGGAGGTGGTGCCCGTGGCTATGGAGGAGAGGCCAAGCAATACACATGAGAAAACAAGGCAAAATATCAGAAAACAATGGAAAAAGAAGAGCAAAAAGAAGAGGAAAAGAGGAGCCATTACCAAACCTTTCTAGCCGTGAAAAATGAAGTGAAGAGGAATGTTTTCACGTGAAAATGAGTTAAGAAATGCACAGCTACAATAAAGGAAGGAACGGTCAAAGGAAATTAAATCTATTAATTGGAAAAGAAACGGAAGAAGAAATGTTAAAACGGTTTTAGGTTTCTTTGCTTTCAAACCTTTTAAACTTCCTATATATATTCATATACATCTTAAATAACTGAAAAAACTTATAAATTTCAGTTATAATTCAAAAATATAACAGATAAACAAAATATTAATAATTAATTATCAATTAGATACGATTAAAATAAGAAAAATGGCACAGAAAAATGAAAACTAGACTTAGGAATTAGAAATAACTTCAATACACTTTGGAAAAAATTTCTTAAATTTAAATACATGCGAAATGAATAAAATAAAGTAAAACACAGCAATAAAAGTGAATGTATAAAATAAATCAATAAATTGATGTATTAATTGCAAAAAGAAACGGATAAAACGCCTTTACGTTTCAGGCTTTTAAGATCTCTTAACTTTCTAAACCTTTTGCATTTCCTTTTCTTTTTAATTTTATAAAAACAAAATAAACTCAGAAATGTTATTTGAAACCGAAACTAAGTAAGAATAAAATAAAATAAAAAATTTATTTTAAGTAGAATAGAAAAAGGAAATAAGAAATTGCTTAAAAATAGCAACCTTGACATAAAAATTACAAGAAAATCTCCAATGACTTTGGAAAATTTATTACTTCATAAAAAGAAAACACAAAATTTGAATTAAAAATGGTTTTAAAACATTTTCAAGGTAAAATAATAATTTAATTTTTATTAAATAGAAAGTTAAATAAAGAAAAATGCAATAAATACCAACTAGGCTTTATAAATTGAAATAAATTCAAATAAACTTTAGAAAAATTATATTATCATTTTAAAAATACTTAAAAGTCAAAATATACATATTATAACATATTATCACATATTAAAATAAAATATAACCAAGAAGAAGTAACTTATACAATTTAAAATAGTCATTGTTAAATAACTCTATATACGCACAATATTGTAAAGGGTATAACTTTCACAATTTACATCCAAATTCAACGAAACGAAAAGTGGTGTTCTTAGAATTTTATGTACTATCATAATAAAAGAAAAAATTAAAATTTTAAACTTTTAAAATTTTAAGTTGAAAGTCACAGTTTGAGTATTTTGACCAAAATCAGCATTTCGGACAAATATTCAACTTAAACAAGTTTGGAATTATAACTCATATAAAGATCAAGATTATATTTAAATAATAAATTTAACCATTTCAAATAAGTAAAATAAGTTTTTAAATCAAAATCTTACATTAAAAATAATTAAAATATACAAAAAATAATTACAAAATACAGGGTTGTTACAAGAAAACACATTGTTTTCATAAGCAATGCAATCAAAATAATTCCCATAAGCAATTTATAAGGTTTAGATACAAATTTTAATTGCTTACAACCAATTCACTTTAGTTCACTTTCAATTCAAATTCAATTACATAGCTTTCCATTTATCAATTCAATTTCATTAACACTTAATGAATTATAAACAATCAACTAACAATCATATAATAACCAAATCATAACTAACATAACCAAATTATTAAATTTACATTCAATTTGGTTTAACACTTTTAATTCCAATTGGTTGATACTAAATTGACTTCCATTTAATTATTCAATTTTCAATTTACTAGTTTTTAATGAATTAACAGTTACATCCCTTATTCCTTATCAATTCATTTACATTAGATTTATTAATATTCAATTCATTAGTTCAATTAAATTGCTAATTCATTTAACAAATAAGGTTTAATTTCATTTATATAACTTAAGTCCACATCCATTTAATTCACTTTATTATTTTACTCTGATGCCAAAATCAACTTCATTCAACATCACTTAAGTTATATTCCATTTCAAACATCATTTGTTTAACTTAACTTAAATTTCCTTTTATAAATCCCATTCAGATTCCAATTCTAAAGTAAATTCTATTTAACTTTTACCAAAGTCAAATTTCGTCACTTATTCAAATTCATATCTCGTTTTGCTTAACAAAATTGTTTAACCATTTTATCATTTGGTTTCACTTACATTTTCTCACTTTACAAGTTATACAACTTATATATTTAAACTTCCAAATCATATTAAATAATCACCTATCTAATCCAATTCAATTTATTTAACTTTCCTTTAGTTAAATTTCACATCATATATTTACTATTCTAACCCAAAAGCTAAATTTATTATCTCATGTTATAAGTTCAAAACTCGATTACTTATATTCAACAATTACAGCTTGGATTTTAATTTTCAAATTTGTTTATCACAACAAAACTTTCAATTTCCAATTTACTATGGCAGCAAATCCAACACACAGAAACTCGAAAATGATACTGATGATGTTGCAGTCATCACCCTTATTATTTCTAGTGACAATAGTGAATTCAGTGCTTAATATTCTTTCAAGAATTTTCTTTCTATTCATAAATCACATTTATAAATCTTTTTCTTATATAATTTCTCTATTTAACTTTTAATTTTGAAAAATATTTTCTAAAATAAACAGGATTCAACTAACAACAATCTAACAATCAATTTATACACATTTTAATAATTTATAAAAAATTATTCCTTTATATATAAAATATAATCGAGGTAAAATTATTTCATTTACCCAATTTAAAATGATATTATGTCCGTTTATCTCGTTTAAGAGTTTAGAAACCCCTATGATACGGATGTACTTCCCGCACCGACCAGAATTCATAACCACTCAACCATTAAGTCAACACAGTATAAAAACAATTTTATGTTCACTAACAAGTACGCTCTCATAGCTATTATTACACTCAAACTCATTCAAGAGTACTACTGACTCTATCTCTAATGAGTAACACCCAACAGAGCTAAGGTTGTCACTTAACCAAATGCTCTGATATCAAATGTAACGATACAATTCATCGACGCTTGAAAATCGACATTAATACATCCACTGTATCAACTGCCGAGCAATCAAAGGCCGGAAAACCAAATTGTTAGGGTTAAAGGAGAAGTGGTAGAAGAAGAAAGAAAGAAGAAGAAACAGAAACAATATCAGAATCTCACAATCGCAGCGGAACAACATATAATTGTAGCGACCCGACGTCCTAACTCCAGGAAATCGCATCACTAGTGAAGAAAGAAAGGGATAGAAGAAGAAAAGAAAGAGAAAGAAAAACACAACAGCATCAGAGAACTCAAAGCGGAACGAATAAAATATAATATATCACATAAAATATTACATAGTATCTATTTACATCAGAGTACACAACTTAAACAACAGATAATAGACAGTTATAAACTTCTGTCTAACTATATAACTCAAGTATACAAGATACAGACACAACATACACAGCGGAAACATAATATATAACTACACGTCGAAGCCTCCTGCTCCATATCTCCTCCAGAATTCGTCAAGCTAACCTGATCCACTTGACTACTCATACATAATATGAGTACCCAAGAGTTTAATAAAACAGAAAATAAACACTCGGGTCAGACAGGGGTCTGGTGTGAGTAAACGGGTTAAAATTGCTTAACTTTAGAAAAACCTTTGAAAAGAAAAGGTATCACGTAAGACTTCCCACACATAAACATGGAAAAGTTTTTACCTTACGCTAACCAAAGCATTTGATAGGAAATCCAGTGATATTATAATAGTGTCTAGGGTTTTCAAGTAAATATGAAATAGCCGAAATTGTTACGTTATTAAATTCCAGCTACTAGCCACAAAAGTGGGTAATACAATCAAAACCATAGGGTCTCGTAGGGAAAATGGGTTTCCATCAATGGCAGGGCTACTGGGGTATCGCCCGTCACAGTACGTGGCCTAGATCACCATACCGAGGAGTACTCCCACTCCTCTGCAACACAAGGCCGGGACCATTCCTTACTGAACAGTCCCAAACAAGACAACCCCGGCGGTTGTGCGGAATTCTACCGCCCCACACAGCCGAATAAAAGGGACTTCTACACAGGAGTAAACCTTGCTCTCCAATGGGAGCTACCCACGAAGCCTTGCTGCACCTCCCCTGTTTTAGCCATTCCCGGTTGATGAGGCTTGAGGCTGCGATTACCTTTATAGGACACATCTCTTAGAATGCTCAACGTCCGCCTGACGATGTGCTGAAAGCATTCAATCCATACAAGTTCGTTCCGGGTTCGAACGAAACCGAAGGCACTATCTCGTTGCACTCATTTTGGAATCACCCTCAGAGTCAACGACCATAGCCCTTGCACTCTAAATCTCCATCTCGAATCTATAAGTACTATTCCGTCAAACTCATTACGGAAACACCCACAAAGTTATACTGACGTATAGCCCTTACACTTCGAGTCTTCACTTGCTCCACTTGGATTCATGACCTAACGTTTAATTGGAATCGATGTGGTTTTCGGATATCCAAATATGGAAACCCGATCCCGGTCTCACCGAAACCAAACGCCATTTTAATGTCCAGGTTGTACTTAAGGGATTTAAACAATTTAACTTATTCAGGATGATATAAACAGATAGATGAATAACATTATCACAATAGATAATTCATATCAACATTCATCTCACTAAGCAGCATATCACATATCTCATAGACATCCAAATCATCCAGTATCAACCAAACACCCAATATCAATCATCCAATATCATTCAACATCCAATATCAATCATCCAATATCAACCATTCAATATTAATCAATCACCCATAGCAGAATAGATTAACTCTTAATCAATTTAATTAATCTCTAATTAAATTAATTACTATCCTTTAATCACTTGGATTATCCTAACTCCTGCTTCATTGATTTATTACAAATCAAATTCATTGATCATCTCATAATGATCTTCTTTAATTAATCATCTTCGATTAATTATCCTTTAATTACATTCAAGTAATTGTCCTTAACCATATTCGGTAATTAACCTTTAATTACTATCATTAATTACAAAATTAATGATCCTTCATAAATTAATTAACTATAATTAATTACATTAATCCTTAATTAATTACAATTAATTATTCATACTTTAATTAATTACTTTTATTAATCAACCTTGATTAAATCATTAATTATATTAATTAATGATCCTTATTAATTAATAATCAACTTGTAATTAATCATCTTATTAATTCATAATCAGTAATTAACAATATGTAATTACTTATCTTAATTAATTAACTTCTTAATTAATTATATTATTCCTTTGATTAATTACTTTAATTAATAAATCTTAATTACTTCATTAAGTAATTATTAAACAATTAAATTAATAAATAAATCCTTAATTAATTACTTTATTAATTAATTACAATTTTAATTAATTACACTTAGTAATTAATCTTAAATTAATCTCATTCTTTAATTAATTAATCACATTAATTAATTAACTAAAATAATTAAGTAAATAACTCTTAAATACTTACATAACTAATTATCTCTAATTACTTCCTTTAATAAATCTTAATTACTCTCTTAACAAGAATTAATTCCATCATTAATAAATCTTAATTCGTTAACTAATTAATTATTCCATAATAAATTAACTTAAAAATAATTATATTAATTAATTTCTTAATTAATAACATTAAGTGTCCATCCATTAATCACTTCCAATTAATTACTCACATGAGTAACTTCTCTAATTACTTCCATAAGTAATTACCATTCTAATTACATTCAAAAATTACCATTGATTACCTCATTAATTAATCTCACTTAATTAATCCATAATTAAGTGATTATTTAAAATTAATAAATAATTAACTAATTATTTAAAATTAATTAAACAACTAATTAATTACTTCTAATATATTTCAAAATCTTTAATTAATCAAGAAAACATCATTCTTAATTAAACTTTTACTTATTAATAAATCATAATTTAATTAAGTATCTTTAAGTTCATATCAAAACAAATTATTCATAATTATCCACAAAGATAAATAATTTGAAATTAATTCAATTTTTTTAATAACTTAAAAATAAACCTTTTCTATAGGTTTACAAAATTCATATCAATAATTCAATTGGAAAAATAACATTTTGAAATAAATTTTAAAACTTAAAACATCTAATTTAAACTTATAAATTTCCAATAGAAATTTAAACTTAGTTTTTAAATCATTACTTAATAACTTGATTTAATATTTTAAAATGAAAACATTACTTTAAAGTAAATTTCAAAACATACATTTTTTTAAAAATTGAAATTCAAAATCCACTTAAATAATTAATTTCAAATTAGAAATTCTCAACAATTTAAATTTGAAATTGAATTCATTTAATATTTTTCTCTTTTAAGAGTTGATTAACTTTCTACTTACACAAAACAAGTTCCAACCATTTATTCCTTTTAATCAAACCAAAGTATTTACTGCCATTAAACACTACAGTACCAAAATCAAAACAACACGAGTACAACCCAGGCACTACTCGCGTCTACCCCGAAGCGACTTGCCCCCCGCATCTTCTTCGATTCATCCCCGAGTACAACTCGATCACCCACCCGAGTTTCGCTCGATTAACACGCTAGAACCCACCACGCTTCCCTTCGTCTTCCCCAAATGCATAACTCACCTGATACCTATCGTGCATGGTGCACGTGCACCGCCAATCCACACAACTCTGGCCATCTTCCTGACCATCAACCCATCACACAAATCCTCGTCAATCTATCCTACCACCCAGATTTCAAAAATCCAAGCTCGAACAAAAATTCGACTTCAGTTCGGAATCTGCAGCGAACTCGGCCTCCAAAAAACCCCAAACGCCGACGCCACGATGACATTTGACCCTCGCCGTTCTCATCTCAGAAACGCCACCACATGAATTCCATCTTCCTCCATATGCGCACGGTTCCGGTCACACATTGGTGACGAGAATCCCAAAGTAATGTCGGCTTCAACTTCAGGAGCTCAAACCCTATCTTATCCAAATCCTTCCAATCCACTCAATAGAAAAATTATCTTGCATTTTTTCCATAATCATTCATAGCCTCGTCCACAATTACGAATCATTTACTTGTGCGAATAAGCGGCTATTCGCCATAAACCCAAAAATGTTCAAACCAAGAATTCAACCTAATTACACAGTTAAAAATTATGATATCAACTCTAAAAATCCTAACTTAATTGATAAATACTTACATGTACATAAGTGTTTTTAAAAAACAAATTATTTAATTTAAATGATCATATAAACTTACATATTAAATTTTGTTTATAAATAAATACTTTTATATGTAAATATAAATTTACTTTTAAGAGAAAATATTCTAAAACACTTATATTTATCATTTATAACCATTTTGAAATTAAACACTGTTAACTCCTATGGTCAACGACTCAATAAGCAAACGACTCAAGTTGGGCGGCGACTCAATGGACAAGCGACTCAGTGAGTTATCTACCTAACGAGTTAAAAGATGCACGACTCAACGAGTCAAGAGGTTGGATGACTTAAGGGGTCAAACGACTTAACGGTTTAAGGGCTTAACAACCTAAAAAGTATAACGGCTTAGCGACTTAGCTGGTGGCACGACCTACGACTCAAGGAATGGACGACCTAACAGTTCAACGAGTTGAAGGACTTGGTGACTTACGACATAGAGAAGTCTACGACTCAACGGTTTAGAAGAGAAGGGATGCTCCACGACCTAAGGCATCCACGGCTTAAGGTTCCTACGACTTAAGAGGGTATATAGCTTACGACTTAAGGAAGCCCACGACTCAAGGACAAGATGACTTAACGGTTCGAGAGAGAGCACGACTTAAGAAGGAAACGAGCTAACGAATTAGAGCTATCTGCGACTTACGACCTAGCATGTGTCGTGAGCGACTTAAGAAAATGAGTTGCTGCTCCTTACTTAGCACAGTGACCTCTTAACTCGTACACGATTCAGGACCTGGGTCATTATCTGAAGGGAACAAGCTTATCAGTTAACTCGTACACGACTCACAACCTAGCTTGAGTCGTCCACGACCTAAGGCTACGGGTGAAGGTTCAATGCCGCATCAAAAGGACCAGTTGACTCATTTGCGACTTAGATGATGACTCGTGTGCGACTTAGGACTTGTACAAATGAACTTTTGTGAGACCATGGGGCTGATAAGTCGGCCGCGACCTACCATAAGTCAGTGACGACTTACGACCCAAGAGGAAATTTTCCCTATAAATACCAACCCACCTCAAGCATGAAGGGGACTTTTGGCCGACCTCTTTAAGTGCCGATACTCTGCTGAATTCTCGAAGCACGAAAGGCATCTCAACTAACTTCGAGAGGAAATCTAACGCAATCTACATGGATTTAAAGAATTCTTCTGCATCAAAGTTCTAGTTGTTTGTCTCATCGGAATTGTAATTGAAGATTGTTGTAAAGTTGTAATCGATTCAGTAATAAAGAGAATTAAAGTGGACGTAGGCTTACCCTAACCCGAACCACTATAAAAACTGTTGTTTTTTCTGCTTTCTCTGTGATTTCTCTACTTGTTTTCAGTTCCCGTGTTCACGGGTGGTGCTTTCGCTCAACTTCAATCTACACCGGGGTGTTAGCGTCTGATTTTTACGTTAACATTTTTGGTGCTTTCACTGAGAACACAACTCAGGAAACTTCCACTATTGCCCCGCGAAGGATTGTTGAAAAGATTTCTTGTAAAACCAGAAGTTTATTGGAAATAATGGCTCCTGGGAGAAAACGAAGTTCTGTAAGATCCGACAATGTTCAAGAGAATATTGCTACCTCTCCTCCTTCAAGTCAAGCAGCTCCAACTGTTGGAGTTACTTGAGCAGAGTTGGACGCCGTAGTTTTGGGGCTGAATCAACAACTGAATGCTCATAATGCGCAGTTGGAAGCCCAGAATGCCCAGAATGCCCTGATCTTGAGTAAATTGAGTGATCTACTTGGGGCAAACCGTCAACCGGGTAATAATGATGGGAACCCTACTATGGGAGTTCCGGATGTTGAAGGGAACATTTCTCAAAGAGCCGCAGACCCTGTAGAAAGGACTCCTCTTCAAGCTGGAGGATCAGGGCCGCAGCCGACCCTCCGTGAACGATTGTCAAGACAGAATTCAGAGAGAGTGGCTGATGTGTGCCCTCCAGAGCCTGTAAATGATGAAGAGTATTTTTCGAGAATGGTTCGTCAAATCATGAAGGAAAGTATGCGAAGAGATGAAGATGAGAAAGAGTGGGGTTTTTCTCCAAGCAAAACTCCATTTACTGAAAGGATCTTAAAGGCGGAGTTCCCAAGGAAATTCGTTCCCCTACTATTCTAGCTTACAAGGGGACGAGTGATCCTAACGAGTTTCTGTATAAATACGACTGGCATATGACAGGTGCCAGGGAGTCTGATGAAATTAAATGTCGATATTTCCCGGTATATCTGGAAGGTGTGGCTCTATTGTGGTTTACGAAGCTGCCAGTTAGGTCCATTTATCAATTCTCCGATTTGACCAGGAAATTCAAGGAGCAATTTCGATTGTATGCTTCTAAAGCAAAGGATATAATGTCACTGTCAAGTCTAGAGCAAAATCCGGGAGAATCCATCAGGTCATTTTTGAATCGTTTTAACATAGCATTGGCCGAGGTAAATAATGCTGAGCCACGAATGGTCCTAACATACTTGATGAGGGCGATTGACAAGTCAAGCGAATTTGGAAAGTGGTTGAAAATGAAAGAACCAAACTCGCTCGACAAATTCTACAAGAAAGCGGATGAATTCATGCGCTTGGAGAGCCTCTAAACACCGGCTAAGGTGGTATCGGCGGAAGCCGGGAACAATGGTGCTGCTTCGAACAAGAAAGAACCTAACACTCAGAAAAGGGAAAACGATGGTGGAAAGAAACAGGGAGATGCTAAGAAAGGCCGTTTTTCAATTTCACACCCTTGACCGATACCCCAGAAAACATCTTCTTTGCGACCAAAGATGATGTCAATTATCCGACACTACCTAAAATGAGAGTTGCGATTAAGATGGAAAAAAGTGGAAGGTTCTGTCGGTTCCACAACCAGCCCGGCCATGACACCAACGAATGCCGTCAGTTGAAAGAGGTAATTGAACAACTTTTGAAGGAAAACAAACTCCAGTAGTAAGTGAAAAGGAACAGAAATGCCCCAGCTTTGTCAGCTCAAGGACAACAAGTTCCCGCTCACCGTCCTGCCTCAAGTGAGAAGGCCGTGGAACATGAATCGGAAAGGCCTGTCATCAATATAATAACTGGAGGACCTCACCCAGCAGGCAAAAGCTGGGGCGACATGGAAAGGTATGCCCGGGCCTTGAGGCATGTACCAGCTGAAGAGAATGTTTTTGTTTTAGAGAATGATGCGCCTTTAAAGCAACAAAAGACTTCCAAAGATGATATTGTGTTTAGTGCCAGAGATTCTTTGGGTATCGAGGCTCCGACCATAGATCCTTTGGTCATATCTGCTAGTATTGGGCCGGCAACTGTGAGAAGAGTTCTAGTTGATTGTGGAGCTTCATGCAACATCCTCTTCAAGAAGACCTTTGATCAAATGAAAATTCCAATGGTTGACGTTCAAGCTTCATCACTTAAGATTGCTGGGTTTGCTGGAGAACCCAAACAACCGATTGGGACCATAGATTTGTTTGTAGAACTTGGAAAGGGACTGAGGAAGGTGGCTCGAAAGAAAACCTTTATAATTGTTGAAGAATTCTCTGCCTATAATGCCTTTTTAGGCCGACCGACTCTTGCTGCGTTTAAAGCTGTTCTTGCCCCATGGTGTCTCTAAAATTCCCCACAGATAACGGAGTTGGTGTGATTAAGGGAGACCAAGATGCGGGGCGAGAATGTTACTTTGCAGAGTTGCAAGAATCAAGGAAAAGAGAAATGGGAAAAGGTGCGGCGGCTCCAGTCCGCATCAAAGAACCAACCTTGTAGCAATTACAGGGTGGACCCTGCACTGGCGAATGTAGTGGTGCACGAAGAGAGATGGATCCAAGGAAAGCTAGTGCAGGGGAGAATAGGGTAGTACCGGTAGAGGTAACAGTGCCGGTGCCCGTTGACCCAAAGGATCCAAACAAAGTTCTTAATGTGGGTTCACAACTCAACACAACAGTTCAGAATGTTCTGATTTCATTTTTGAACGCTAATTTGGATGTATTCGCTTGGACTCATGCTGACATGTGTGGAATATCACCAGATATTGCAGTACACACTCTGAACATTGATCGAAAGTTTACACCTGTGAAACAGAAGAGAAGAACTCAGGGTCCTGAGAGAACGGCAGCGTTAAAAGAAGAAGTGGATCGGCTCATGGAGAACGGTTTCATCAGAGAATCTACTTATCCAAATTGGGTATCAAATCCAATGCTGGTGAAAAAGGCTAATGGAAAGTGGAGATTATGCATTGATTTTTCAGATCTGAACAAAGCCTGCCCCAAAGACTGTTTCCCGCTGCCCACGATCGATCAGTTAGTGGATTGGACGGCAGGACATGAATTGTTATCTTTTATGGATGCGTACTCCGGATATAACCAGATTATGACGCATGAGCCAGATCAAGATGATACGAGTTTCATCACAGATGTTGGACTCTACTGCTACAAGGTCATGCCTTTCGGTCTCAACAATGCAGGAGCAACTTACCGAAGGCTTGTTAATACCATGTTTAAACCGTAGATTGGCAAGACAATGGAAGTTTATGTTGATGACATGCTAGTAAAGTCTAAGAAAGCAGTGGACCACATGGATCGCTTAGCAGAGATGTTTGCAGTACTCCGTAAGTACAGAATGAAACTTAATCCCCTGAAATGTTCATTTGGAGTGGAGTCCGGAAAGTTTTTGGGTTTCATCGTGAGCGCTAGGGGCATTGAAGCCAATCCAGCTCAGATCACTGCCCTGAGAGAGGTCAAGGCTCCTAGAACGAAGAAGGAATTGCAAAGTCTCAATGGAAAGGTTGCTTCCTTGAGTCGGTTCATTTCCAAAGCTACTGACAAATGCATTCCATTCTTCGATGCTCTGAAGAAAGGAAGAAAAAACTTTGAGTGGACCCCTGAATGTCAAAAAGCATTTGACGAGTTGGTTCGTCATAAGGAAGTGCCTCCGATACTTTCAAAGCCTGACAGTGGTGAAGATCTCTTCATATATTTGGCAATTTCGTCTCATGCTCTCAGTGCAGTGTTGGTACGGGAAGACGCAAGGATTCAACGCCCAGTCTATTACATCATCAAAAGATTCACTGGGGCAGAGATGAACTATTCAAGATTGGAAAAGCTCGCCTATTGTTTGTTGATCGCATCAAGAAAATTGAGGCCGTATTTCCAAGCTCATCCCATCAAAGTCCTCACTGATCAACCTCTAAAGCAAGTCCTATTCCGTCCTGAGACTTCGGGCCGTCTTTTGAAATGGAATATTGAACTCAGCCAATATGACATCACTTACCATGCCCGAAAAGCCATCAATGGACAAGCTTTGGCACATTTCATCGCAGAATGTACGGATAAGGGTGATAGTGAGGAAGAAGTCACTGATAGCGTCCCGATTCAATGGAAATTGTATGTTGATGGCCCAAGAAATGATTACTGTTCCGGAGCAGGGATTATCCTTGAAACCCCAGAAGGGCAATCGTTATGTTATGCGCTGAGACTAGAATTCCCTTCAACAAACAATGAAGCAGAATATGAAACTCTCATCGCTGGTTTAAGGATCGCTAAAGAACTAAACATCAAGGCATTGCAGATCTTCAGTGATTCTCAACTTATTGTTTGCCAAGTCAAGAAGGAATTTCAAGCTAAAGGTGGGAATCTACCTGCCTATCTATCAAAAGCCTGGGAGCTCCTTTAAAATTTTGACCGTTATTCAATAAACCATATACCCCGAGAAGAAAACATGAAAGCGGACTCTCTTGCAAAGTATTCTAGTACTGGTGAAGCTCAACTATTGGGATTAGTTCCCGTTGAAGTCTTGTCAGCTCCAAGCACAGATGAAATGGATGTTGATTGGATTTTGAATGTATCCCAAGAGCAAGAATCATGGATGACTCTGATACTTAAATATTTACTCAATGGTTCTTTGCCAAAAAGTTCAAAAGAACGACAGAAGCTAATGAGGAAAGCCTCCAGATATATAATTCAAGATGGTCGTTTGTACAGACGAGGATTTTCAATGCCATTACTCCGATGCGTAACAAAAGAAGAAGCCGAGACAATTCTGACTGAAGTACACGGAGGGGAATGTGGGGATCATACAGGTGGTCAAACTTTAGCAAAGAAAATCCTCCGTTATGGATACTTTTGGCCAGAAATTAATCACGATGCTGCTAACTATTCCCGAAAGTGTGATAAATGCCAGAGATTCGCCAAAATTCCTACAGCACCTTCTACTGAGCTAACTCAAATGGTCAGTCCATGGCCGTTTGCCATCTGGGGAATAGATCTCATTGGGCCTTTGCCGACTGCCAAATCGGGGATTAAATATGCTATCGTTGCTGTTGATTACTTCACTAAATGGGCTGAAGCTGAACCATTGGCTACTATTACCTCTAAGAAAATGATAAGTTTTGTGACTAAAAATATCATTTGCAGGTATGGTGTGCCTCAGAAGATTATCACAGACAATGGTACTCAGTTTGAAAGTGAAGAGTTCCAAGATTTCTGCAAACGATTCAGGATCCGAAAAAGCTTCTCAGCAGTGGCTCATCCGCAGGCAAACGGGCAAGTGGAAGCAGTAAACAAAATCATCAAATCAACCATCAAAAAGCAGTTGGAAAAAGCAAAAGGTGGTTGGGTCGACAAGTTACCGCTTGCACTATGGGCATACAGAACCACCCCCAAAACTACGACTGGGCATACTCCATTTTCATTGGCATACGGATCAGAAGCGATGATTCCAGTGGAAACTGAAGTCCCCTCACACAGAAGGATCCATTTTGATCAAGATGAGAATGATAGACTGCAACTGGAAGCACTTAACCTCCTTGATGAAAGAAGAGAAAAGGCTACGCTTAGAATTGCAGCTCATCAACAAAGAATAGCCAGGCACTTCGATTCCAAAGTCCGTCAGCGCAGCTTTGAAGTTAGGGACCTAGTCCTAAAGAGAATCATGAAAGCTACAGGTGTGTTTGGGCCAAACTGGGAAGGGCCATATGTTATAGGCACAAAGCTTCTTGACGGCACATTCAAACTTACAACTATCGAAGGAGAACCAATCCCAAGAGCTTGGAACAGCAATCATTTGCGTCCTTATTTTACTTGAAAGCTTTGCTGAAATGTTGTAAAAGAATTGCAAATATATGATTCTTGTATTGAAAGCAATTGTAAAGCAAGTGAATAATGAAAAGCTATAAAGTGGATGTAGGCCCAGTTTTTGGCCGAACCACTATAAATCTTGTGTTCTCTACTATTATAAACTACTTTGTTTTATTTCGACATATAAAATACGTTAACTGTGTTACTAAAATGTCGGTTTAATAATGCAGGCCATAAAAACAAAGCTTACCCGTCACAAGACCGGGCGATCTCCGACATCACCCAGCAAGCAAATGCTAAACCATTCAAAATTTCCGTACTCAAATCCTACAAGAGAAGTGCTTCGAACAAAAGTTACGATGTGGATGGAAGTGGGCCATATCTAACTAACTGTAAATGTTTGAACAAACAAACAACCAGTTAAATAGCCTGTGTCTACCACCACCAACTCGCTTAACTATGAAGTATATTTCTTTGGACAAGGAAAATTATTGGCAACTAAAAAAGGGTGACACTTGCAAAAGATAACGGGGATCGCCAACATAAATAGATGGCAAAGAGACATGGGCGAGCAAGCATCAATCAGCAAAAGACCTCTTCAGAGGCACAAGCCCTCTTCGGAGGCACAACTCTTCGGAGGATAAAGACCTCGAGCGGGCTTCGCCAGAAAAAGAGAGATCTTTCTCGATACAAAGTTGCGGACTGATCGGTCGATACACTCCCATGAATCCGTCCAACCGAGAGAAAGAAGCTCCAAACTTCCAGGCAAAACCCCTACTCAGAGGCACACGTTTCACCGAGATTGAAATAAAACTTCCAAGTGTTGAAACGTGAAAAGCCCTCTTCGGAGGCCCATTTCACCACAGTTGAAATGCTAAAAGACCTCGAGTGGGCCTAACCAGAAAAAGAAAGGTCTTTCTCAACATAAAGTTGCGGACTGATCGGTCGATACACTCCCGTGAATCCGTCCAACTGAGAGAAAGAAGCTCCAAACTTCCAAGCACAAACCCTACTCAGAGGCACACATTTCACCGTGATCGGTGATACACTCCCGTGAGACGAAATGTGAAAATCCCTCCTCGGAGGCCCGCTTCCCAGCGAACAGGGAAAAAATAAAAGCCTCTCCCAAGAGGCAGAAACAAAAAGACCACTTCCCAGAGGCACAACCAAACAAAAAGACCTCTTCCCAGAGGCAGAAACAAAAAGACCTCTTCCCAGAGGCACAATCGAACAGGAAGACCTCTTCGGAGGCACACGTTTCACCGAGATTGAAATAAAACTTCCAAGTGTTGAAACGTGGAAAGCCCTCCTCGGAGGCACAACTCTTCGGAGGTACACGTTTCACCGAGATTGAAATAAAACTTCCAAGTGTTGAAACGTGAAAAAGCCCTCCTCAGAGGTACAACTTTTCAAAGAAGCATTTCGTCAGAAACGCAAAGCAAAGATCAGAAAGCCCTCCACTGAGGCGCAATATAAAAAAAAAGCCTTCTTCAAAGGCACACTTTAACTCTCAAAGGAAGAATGATTCACCTATTCTGGAAAATACTCTTCCTCAAAAAGAAGTTAAAGTGCCCTTTAGAGGCCCGCTTTACCACATAAGAGAATTCACTTGGTAAAAATGTGTGTATGCACAAAAGAAAAAGTGATATCTTCGAAGGATGAAGCGTAAAAACTCATATGGAGGGAGTTGTACTCTATTTTTAACGAAATAGTATTCCTCCAAGTATGGAATAATTATTCTCCTGGAAATAAGAGTACAAGTCCCCTCAAAGTATAAAGTATTGCAACGAGCTTATGGTATAGGGGCAACATGGTATAGCTACATACAACATGGTATAGCTACATTGGTAAAATTACGCTTGAAAAACATACCACAAGCTCACTGCAATATCATATAAAGAAACTTGTACAAAAATGAATAGTAAATGCATTCTCAAATACAGACAGAAGTTTGTACAAACAAAAAGAATCATTTTATTCAATATTGTCAAAATTTTGTAAAGGTACAGGTTTCAAAATAAAAAGAAAAAGAAAAGCAGAGGCCGGTACCCGCACAATCTCTGGCCAGTACATGCAAAAAGCAAAAAGCAAAAATAAATCGAAGCAGGACCCCATACTTCTTCTTGCCACCACCCTTAGAGCCTTCACCTGACCTAATAGGCAGCTTTTCAGGACGGCTTGGGAGAGTCGGGGATGAAGGAGAAAGGGTTACTGCCGGATCAACTCTCGCTTCTTCTTCAGAAACAAGAATGTCTTTCCTTCTCTTCTTGGAAGTGGCACGCTTCCTCCTCCTCCTTGAAGAGGACTCACTTCCCGGAGTAACAAGAGTAGATAATTTTATGTTCGCAGAAGCGGTTCACTCCGGAGACTCATTGCCTTCTGTAAGCCCTTCTCCCCCATGTTCTTGAGAAGCAATAGGATCATCTAAGCCATGAAGAGCTTCTATTTGCTCCTCTTGCGACCCGGGTTGAGAGGCGGACGGAGGAGTGACCAGGAGAACCGAAGGAGGAACAATTGGAGGAGGGGAAGTCTGAACGATGCTCGACACTTTCTCTACAGAAGAAAAGTGGTTAAAGTCAGTAAAAAGAGGAGATAAAGGCTCGTTGAGATTCAGGAAATAGTCAAGAAGCTCATCAAACCCATAAGAAGCAAATGAGCAGTCTACTTGAGCAAGATTGACAGTAGAGTTACCTAGAGAAGTCGGCTTTCTGATATCAACCTCGTAAGCCTGTGCTTCAGCACTCTCGTCGCCTTCATCTCCACCCTGTATGCTTGTGATCTCAGTGGTAACTTTAGTAGGGGATGGAGAGTGAGAACTGGAGCCGATAATGTCGATTTCAGCCGAAGGTGAAGGCTGAACTGGAACAGTTGAAGTAGATTTTCCTAAATGTTCCCCTTCTGCCATTTCGGCTCTTAATTTTGCAAGTTGTTCTTTTCCCTTGGCGGGAGAAGCGCGAGCTCCGTCATCTAAATAATGTCCCTCAAGCTCTGATTCAACATAGCCAGCACCTTTAGCACCAAGCATATCAAGTGCGGCCTCCCACACTTCAGCCAAAGTAATTTCATACTCGGGACCTAGAAAGGCGAGACTACCGCGCCCCAAGACGTTATGCAGGTAGAAGTCCAACAATGTCGAGCTGATGCTGGTCTTCGTTGCCTCATGAGATTCTTCAGCTACAATTTTACCGGCAACGACCTCATCACGCTCTCTTTCAGTCTTGGAGAGTTGAAGCTTTAGCATTTGAATTTCCGCCTCCTGAGAGTTGACTTTCTCCCGTAACTCTGTAACCTCAGCACCATACCTTCCCGCTGTTTTCTGCTCAGCTTCAAGTTGTGCCTCGGCATGTCGCTGAGTGGCGTGAGCATCGCGAACTTGCTTTTGAAGTACTTCTTCTTTTTGAGTATATGAGGTAGAAGAAGTAGCAAGCTCTGGTTTAAGTTCCTCAACTTTCGCTTCAAGCTCTTCATTGTAAGTAGTGATGCTCCTCATTTCGGTATCATGCTGCTCAAGAACCTTCTGCCATTCGGCCTTATCATTCTCCAGGGTCAGCATGGCCTCTATATTCGCACGGTTGACCCTTTGAAGCTCATCAACAAGCTTTTGCCACCCTGACATCCGCTCAATATCAAGTTTAACAGCATCAAGATTTTGCAGCAATGCTTGTTTATCAATAGGGACCAAGTCAAGATCGAACCGCACTCCCTTTAGGCACCAGTGCGGGAACCGGCTTTGCAGAGTAGCCGGGCCTGGTCCAACTTGGAATTTAGGCCTGTTGATTACTGCCTGAATGTCTGTCTTCCCGAGAGCAAGAGAATCAGAAGGAATGTCAAGTGAGATAGGGGCAGTGACCTTTTCAGGAGTGGTAGTTGCATGCTTCTCACCGTGCCTGACACGCTTGCTTGGGTCCTCGGCTGTATGACTTTTTCCCCGGTCATCATGGGATTTTCTTTTGTGAGAATCGTCACCTCTCTGGGAAGAATCGTGGCGCTCCTCCTTTTCTTTCCTCTCATAACGCTCTTCTTGAGCCCTCCTCTCCTGAGCCTTTCGGGCGGCTCTCTCTTCATCGGTTTCTCTATGAACGGGAAGGTAGCGCCTATAATCATATTGACTACGCCTCCCATAGCGCTGAAAGTCATCATAGTAAGAGCCGCTACGTCCCATCGGAGAATCTGAAATAAAAAAAAGACAAGTCTTAAAAGTCTTCAGAGAAAAGAAGTGTAACTGTAGAATCTTCAAAGTACAAAGAATTGGGGGTATGAAAATGCCGAAAGATTCTAAGTGTGTGTGATGTGCAAACTACGCGCATCAAACTACGAACCACTCTTCGACTGCGGAGTAGTTGTGGGGGTAGTAGTTAATGTCAACTCTTGGGTAGGCGGAGCTTGTTGCAAAGAAGAAGTCGCTTCCACTACTGAAGAAGAAGCCCTTGTAGTGAAAGGGTCATCTTTAAAGATCTCTACTGAGGTGGCAAAGAGGTCGCTCAACCCTTCGAAAGTGTCGTCCCCGCTCTGCCGGACAGGGCTTGTTTTCCCGGCTTCTTCGTCAGACTTCTGTGAACGTTGGGAAGATCCCTGAGGCTCTTCTTCCTCAATGACCGGGGCAAGTGTAGATTTGCCAAAGGACCCCGCAACATCGACAGTAGTGGAACACTTCACTAGAGAAGCCTCAGGGGCAGGTTCTTTTGGTATGGGTGCGTCAGAAGAGACTGGGGCATCTAATGCTTTAGGTGGGGAGTCTGGAACCTCGTAGGGGTGTGTGGAGCGAGAAGGGTGAAGAAGTCCGAACTGGTGAAGGAATTCATCGTTCAATAAAAATTTCATATCCCGCTCTTCAACCGGTACAGCTACAAGCCTCTCCAGAGTTGGCTTGTGGCTGGGATCTCTAGAAGGAGGGAAGTTAACACTTGGAAATTCGGACTTCACAAAACTCAGAGTATAGAAGAGGAAGAGGTAGATGATCTTACTTCCTTCTCTCCACACAGCATAAAACCCCGGGGGGCAACGGACATAGAAGAATTGAGTTAAGAACCCATGGGCAGTGTCGGGGAGGCCAACGATCAATTTACGATTTCGGGCGCTTCTCACGACGGTGATAGAAGGATGATCCTTAGTCCTAGTAAAGGAACATAGGAAGCAAATCTCGTCAAAGCTTGGAAGCTGGTCAAATGTTCTCCTAAATAACATGCACAACCCCATCAGAATGGCATAGCCATTGGGGTGTAGCTGGAATGGGGGAGATAGCTAGTCGAAGAAGACGATTCTGGAGAAAGTCGTTGAAAGGGGGAATGGCCCCGCTCAGGCACATTTGCCGGTTAACCGCTACAAAGCCAGGAGGCGCCACATCAGCGGTGTTACTTTTCTCCGGAAGAATGGCATCTGCTTCAGCAATGCCAAACGGACCACACAACTGACGAAAAACTTTGTACGACAAAGTGGTAGCGGCTCTTTCTGGAGGATTGACTAATGGAGCTGGAATATGAATGGCCTCTCTAGCCTGGGCTGTTATATCTTCTTGCTGAGAAGTCATTCTACACAAGCAACTGGCTATTCAAATGTGAAGGTGCACGTTTCCTAAAAGTGTGAAGTGTTGTGCAGAACTAATAATAATAATAATAACAAGTAAATATAACTGGAATTAAACTAGTCGACAATTGATCGATTACCAAATTTCAGGACTTGTTAATTCAAAGTTCAGGTATAGTATTAGTGCAAACTGGGCAGTTTCAGTTGACTATTTCAATGTTGCTTTAATACTTTACTTGAATTTGATGATTTAAAAGCACTTCGTTCACACAATCTATTTAAGTTGATTATCTGTTGTTCACTAATCTGCCATTTGATGTGGGCAATCAGTGGTAGTACATTCGTCCCAATTTTCTGTAAATGATGTGCTGAACAGATTGTTAGCTTGCAAGTAAAAAGTGATCTGTGAGAGAATGCAACAAAGTTTAAAAGTTCAAAGATTAAACAGTTCAAAGTTCAAGAAGATTATCCTGGCAATTCAAATAGGAAATACAATCAAGTTCTATCAACATCTCTAAGTTTTCAAATTTTTGTTCAGGACATTGAGTCACAGTCTAAAGTTCTCAAAGTCATGAGTCGTTCACAACCTAACAGGGTGGGATGCAATTGGCTTAGGCTAAAGGAAACAATTTGGCAAGTATAAGATCGTTCAAGTGATGAGTCGTCCATGGCCTAAAGGTTGAGTCGTTCACGACCTAAAAGATAAATCGTCCACGACTTAAAAGGTTTCCTGCAAGTTAAGTCGTTGGTTCCTTAAATTGTTGGTCCTATAAGACGCAAAGCGTGTTAAGGAGAGAAGGTTTCAGTTCAAAGTAACGAGAATTTCTTTAAGCCTTCGCTCGGCCACGACTCAAAGCTTATGTCGTATCTAGTTAAGTCGAGAGGGATCATAGATCGCCCAAAATTATTGAGTCATGTCCAAGTCAGCACTTCGCTTCATCAACAAAATCAATAACCCATTATCTTCCTAACTACTAACCCGTTAACCCATGTAGGACAATATCGTCTCCACTAAATTCGTGGATCAACTGAATCGAAATATGGTAACCCATCATCTTCTCCTTGCAAGTCATCTAAAAACTCAATAAAACCGCTCTAATCTTGTCAGCAATCAATCATAACGTGACTCAAGATGAAGCATGGTGTGAGGATTTGGATTGGGGTTGGAAAGTGGGAAGTCCATGTTCGAAAGGTAACGTTAATTGTGAAATTGAGCGAGCGATGAGTTTACTTACGTAGTGTGATGATGAAGGTGGCAGGAACTTGATTGGTGATGAGGTGAACTGATCAAATTCGTCTCTGAAAAGCATCGAAGGTCGTTAATGGCGGAAGTAAACACGAAAGCAAGTAGGTGAAGAAGAGGCGACCTAAGCCTTTTATATTTCAAAGCAATGAAATTTGAACCGGCACATGAGTTAAGATAAGTCGAAGCACACGACCTACGACTTAGGTGTGTACTTCGAGGGGCAAATGTTAACTCCTATGGTCAACGACTCAATAAGCAAACGACTCAAGTTGGGCGGCGACTCAATGGACAAGCGACTCAGTGAGTTATCAACCTAACGAGTTAAAAGATGCACGACTCAACGAGTCAAGAGGATGGACGACTTAAGGGGTCAAACGACTTAACGGTTTAAGGGCTTAACAACCTAAAAAGTAGAACGGCTTAGCGACTTAGCTGGTGGCACGACCTACGACTCAAGGAATGGACGACCTAACAGTTCAACGAGTTGAAGGACTTGCGACTTACGACATAGAGAAGTCTACAACTCAACGGTTTAGAAGAGAAGGGATGCTCCACGACCTAAGGCATCCACGGCTTAAGGTTCCTACTACTTAAGAGGGTATACAGTTTACGACTTAAGGAAGCCCACGACTCAAGGACAAGATTGCTTAACGGTTCAAGAGAGAGCACGACTTAAGAAGGAAACGAGCTAACGACTTAGAGCTATCTGCGAGTTACGACCTAGCATGTGTCATGAGCGACTTAAGAAAATAAGGTGCTACTCCTTACTTAGCACAGTGACCTCTTAACTCGTACACGATTCAAGTCCTGGGTCATTATCTGAAGGGAGCAAGCTTATCAGTTAACTCGTACACGACTCACAACCTAGCTTGAGTCGTCCACGACCTAAGGCTACTGGGTGAAGGTTCAATGTCGCATCAAAAGGACCAGTTGACTCATTTGCGACTTAGATGATGACTCGTGTGCGACTTAGGACTTGTACAAATGAACTTTTGTGAGACCATGGGGCTGATAAGTCGGCCACGACCTACCATAAGTCAGTGACGACTTACGACCTAAGAGGAAATTTTCCCTATAAATACCAACCCACCTCAAGCATGAAGGGGACTTTTGGCCGACCTCTTTAAGCGCCGATACTCCGCTGAATTCTCGACTCACTCGACACTTCAAGCACGAAAGGCATCTCAACTAACTTCGAGAGGAAATCTAACGCAATCTACGTGGATTTAAAGAATTCTTCTGCATCAAAGTTCTAGTTGTTTGTCTCATCGGGATTGTAATTGAAGATTGTTGTAAAGTTGTAATCGATTCAGTAATAAAGAGAATTAAAGTGGACGTAGGCTTACCCTAAGCCGAACCACTATAAAAACTGTTGTTTTTTCTTCTTTCTCTGTGATTTCTCTACTTGTTTTCAGTTCCCGTGTTCACGGGTGGTGCTTTCGCTCAACTTCAATCTACACCGGGGTGTTAGCGTCTGATTTTTACGTTAACAAACACCTTAAAGAAAAACAAAAAGAAAACTTTATTTAAACCCTTTTGAAACTATCATATAGAAAATAAACAATATCTTATATTTGCAACAATTGAATTAAACTAAATTTTCTTTTGAAAAATCTCATTGAATTAGAAATAAAGCTTTAAAATTACAATGTTCATTCATACATCAATTATTGATAGATTAAATTAAATTTCAAAACAATTTCCAAATCATAACATATACATACACATATATTACAAATTTGAAAATTCAATCTTTTAATTAAACAAAAGGTATTCCATTCACCATATATATCAATTATATAGATTATAAACAGAATAAGATTTTATTAGCTTTTGAAAAACAATTCTAACCAATTTTTAAATTGTTAAAAGATATTGATCACACTTACTAGATGAAATATTTGTTATCCATTAAAAGATTAATTTTACCAATTTAAATTAAAATTATAAAGAAAATTTATCAAACCAATTTAATTATTATTACAGATTATTAAATCGATATTGCCCAAAATTCCGGGTCATTACAATCCTCCCCCCTTAAAAGAATTTCGTCCCCGAAATTTAAAAGCAAAGTTAATTTAATAATCCAGCAAAGATTTTAATTCAATCAGCAAAGCATTCCTAACAACCAGTAACTAACAATCAAAGCAATCAATTACACAAACAAACTTAACTAATTATCCTGCCATACGTCGGAATAAATCTCTAATACTATTTCGAGTTTCCCAAGTAAAAATCACCGGGAGACTCGCTCTATAGAAGCTAACAAACTAACTACACTACCAAATTCCAGAGCTCCTCTCTTCTCTAGATCCACCCATCTGAACAGAACATCAGACTATACTCAAATCTAGCTCAACATCCAACTCCAAATGAACTACAGATTCAACAAGCAACAATGAATCATACACATACTCCCTCAGAGGTACGTGAAATAAAATGAACTCCAGCTATCCAAACTGGCAATTCAATCTCATAGATAACAAATCTTATCTTATCAGAACACAGATAAGAAATCTCAAATGCCAAAGCACTAACCAACTAATCTTACTCAATTTCTGCTCTCTTAACTAGAGAAATCCTAACAACAATGAAGTCTCCAACTCTGAATTTCAAAACTCCTTATCTCATATCTGTATATATACACGACAGACAATCCAGGGCTGCCAATCTTCTTCCTGATCATCTCAACCAATGCTGATACTTCCAGAAACAACTAGACCAAAGCAAACTAGCTTCAGGATCTTATTCAACAGAAAAGTTTTCTAAAATCCGTCGAAATCTAGAACACAAACACTACTACTCAAGCAATAGCAAACAGAACTTGTTTCCTTCCTTGTACAGCTGATACCTTGCTTCCGCTGCATAACTCTGATTATGAAATAGATGAGAATACTGTTGATGAACACGAATACAAACTTATCCAATATATGAGAAACCTTGTTCATCAAATCCATATAATCTTAGCGACACATCCGACTCGGTCACACAACTTTACTACAGAATCCAATTCAAAAACAAGATCCAACCAAATCCAAATTCCAAAAATAAATTCTTGGACTACTACACCAACTCTACTTCTCTATGAACCATCCTACAACCAGGCCAACTACCAAATCACTTATGGAACCAAAACAATATGGATCTCAATTCCAGATGCAGACAACCTTCTGATTATCTCAGTAGCTCCTACTTCCTCATGAGAATCCTCAGTCTCAAACAAAAGAATACTCAAGAAAATCCCAAACCAATTGCAAGTCACTTTTGCGATCCAACCCAGTTTGGATTCCAAAGAAACTGCCCTCTCTTTACCAATTAGAACAGCTTAAAGCTTTTCCAAACATGGTTAATTCTTCAAGATAACATTCACCATCTGCTCGGACTACTAAAGAAGAACCACAAAGATTTCTGAACCATCGGAGAAACAAACCACACTGCTGCTTCCAAACTCTACCTCGATGATACTACAAAGCTAAAAGATCTACTCGTCAGCATACCGATAATTCCGAGCTGAACTGCTACCTTAGCTATCCAAAGACTTCTAATCCAAAGGCTCCTCGAACCCCAAACCATTAACAAACCCCACAAAAGACCTCCGAGATGGCAGACAATCCAAAAGAAACTCGGGCTCCAAACCAAGCATCAACACCTCACTCTCGTTAAAGAATAACAAATGAGACTATGCCAAAGCGAATAACTTATAGACCTTAGTCTCATATTCCAAAACAGCCAACCTCCATACCGAAGATCCAGATAACTTCTACACAGACGGGTCTTCCCTGAGGCAGGTAAAGGCTGCTCCTCAACCACCTCTAAAACTACTTCAAGAGAAAACTTCTCCAGAAAATATCCAAGGATACTGCATCTCATCACGCATTTAGCAAGATATCATCACTTACTTCTACACTACCAACAGATCCAAACTCAGGAATAATTCGCTCACCCGAGCGAAATCCAAACTTATACTTTAAAGATAAACTCCGAATCTTTAAAAAGATTTCCTTCGGATATCAGAGAAATCCTTACTCCAAACAACAAAACTCGCTCGAGACGGTATTAGTCCTACAGTCTCGACAAATACTTCCAAACTCAACATATGGACCTCTCCCATTGGTGGTAATCGTGTTACACACACAAACCACTGCCCCATCTACCTCTAAAACTTATGTTGGAAAATCCGAACAGATAACCCAACATACCAGGTAGATATAAATATATATATATAGTTATATAAAAAAATTACAAGTACGCTCTCTCAAGAAAGACACCACTATAGAGCCTAGGTATTCACTCAACCTAACGCTCGCTAAAGAAAGACACACTTCAGAGCTTAGGTATTCGCTCAACCTAATGCTTTGATACCAACTGTAGCGACCTGACTTCCTAACTCCAGGAAATCGCATCACTAGTGAAGAAAGAAAGGGATAGAAGAAGAAAAGAAAGAGAAAGAAAAACACAACAGCATCAGAGAACTCACAGCGGAACGAATAAAATATAATATATCACATAAAATATTACATAGTATCTATTTACATCAGAGTACACAACTTAAACAACAGATAATAGACAGTTATAAACTTCTGTCTAACTATAAAACTCAAGTATACAAGATACAGACACAACATACACAGCAGAAACATAATATATAACTACACGTCGAAGCCTCCTGCTCCATATCTCCTCCAGAATTCGTCAAGCTAACCTGATCCACTTGACTACTCATACATAATATGAGTACCCAAGAGTTTAATAAAACAGAAAATAAACACTCAGGTTAGACAGGGGTCTGGTGTGAGTAAACGGGTTAAAATTGCTTAACTTTAGAAAAACCTTTGAAAAGAAAAGGTATCACGTAAGACTTCCCACACATAAACATGGAAAAGTTTTTACCTTACGCTAACCAAAAGATTTGATAGGAAATCCAGTGATATTATAATAGTGTCTAGGGTTTTCAAGTAAATGCGAAATAGCAGAAATTGTTACATTATTAAATTCCAGCTACTAGCCACAAAAGTGGGTAATACAATCAAAACCGTAAGGTCTCTTAGGGAAAATGGGTTTCCATCAATGGCAGGGCTACTGGGGTACCGCCCGTCACAGTACGTGGCCTAGATCACCGTACCGAGGAGTACTCCCACTCCACTGCAACATAAGGCCGGGACCATTCCTTACGGAACAGTCCCAAACAAGACAATACCGGCGGTTGTCCGGAATTCAACCGCCCCACACAGCCGAATAAAAAGGACTTCTAGACAGGAGTAAATCTTGCTCTCCAGTGGGAGCTACCCACGAAGCCTTGCTGCACCTCCCATGTTTTAGCCATTCCCGGTTGATGAGGCTTGAGGCTGTGATTACCTTTATAGGACACATCTCTTAGAATTCTCATCGTCCGCCTGACGATGTGCTGAAAGCATTCAATCCATACAAGTTCGTTCCGGGTTCGAACGAAACCGAAGGCACTATCTCGTTGCACTCATTTTGGAATCACCCTCAGAGTCAACGACCATAGCCCTTGCACTCTAAATCTCCATCTCGAATCTATAAGTACTATTCCGTCAAACTCATTACAGAATCACCCACAAAGTTATACTGACGTATAGCCCTTGCACTTCGAGTCTTCACTTGCTCCACTTGGATTCACGACCTAACGTTTAATTGGAATCGATGTTGTTTTTGGATATCCAAATATGGAAACCCAATCCCGGTCTCACCGAAACCAAACGCCATTTTAATGTCCAGGTTGTACTTAAGGGATTTAAACAATTTAACTTATTCAGGATGATATAAACAGATAGATGAATAACATTATCACAATAGATAATTCATGTCAACATTCATCTCACAAAGCAGCATATCACATATCTCATAGACATCCAAATCATCCAGTATCAACCAAACACCCAATATCAATCATCCAATATCATTCAACATCCAATATCAATCATTAAATTTCAACCGTTCAATATTAATCAATCACCCATAGCAGAATTGATTAACTCTTAATCAATTTAATTAATCTCTAATTAAATTAATTACTATCCTTTAATCACTTGGATTATCCTAACTCCTGCTTCATTGATTTATTACAAATCAAATTCATTGTTCATCTCCTAATGATCTTCTTTAATTAATCTTCTTCGATTAATTATCCTTTAATTACATTCAAGTAATTATCCTTAACCATATTCAGTAATTAACCTTTAATTACTATCATTTATTACAAAATTAACGATCCTTCATAAATTAATTAACTATAATTAATTACATTAATCCTTAATTAATTACAATTAATTAATCATACTTTAATTAATTGCTTTTATTAATCAACCTTGATTAATTCATTAATTATATTAATTAATGATCCTTATTAATTAATAATCAACTTGTAATTAATCATCTTATTAATTCATAATCAGTAATTAACAATTTGCAATTACTTATCTTAATTAATTAACTTCTTAATTAATTATATTAATCCTTTGATTAATTACTTTAATTAATAAATCTTAATTACTTCATTAAGTAATTATTAAACAATTAAATTAATAAATAAATCCTTAATTAATTACTTTATTAATTAATTACAATTTTAATTAATTACACTTAGTAATTAATCTTAAATTAATCTCATTCTTTAATTAATTAATCACATTAATTAATTAACTAAAATAATTAAATAAATAACTCTTAATTACTTACATAAGTAATTATCTCTAATTAATTCCTTTAATAAATCTTAATTACTCTCTTAACAATAATTAATTCCATCATTAATAAATCTTAATTCATTAACTAATTAATTATTCCATAATTAATTAACTTAAAAACAATTATATTAATTAATTTCTTAATTAATAACATTAAGTGTCCATCCATTAATCACTTCCAATTAATTACTCACATGAGTAACTTCTCTAATTACTTCCATAAGTAATTACCATTCTAATTACATTCAAAAATTACCATTGATTACCTCATTAATTAATCTCACTTAATTAATCCATAATTAAGTGATTATTTAAAATTAATAAATAATTAACTAATTATTTAAAATTAATTAAACAATTAATTAATTACTTCTAATATATTTCAAAATCTTTAATTAATTAAGAAAACATCATTCTTAATTAAACTTTTACTTATTAATAAATCACAATTTAATTAAGTACCTTTAAGTTCATATCAAAACAAAATATTCATAATTATCCACATAGATAAATTATTTGAAATTAATTCAAATTTTTTAATAACTTAAAAATAAACCTTTTCTATAGGTTTACAAAATTCATATCAATAATTCAATTGGAAAAAAATAACATTTTGAAATAAATTTTAAAACTTAAAACATCTAATGTAAACTTATAAATTTCCAATAAAAATTTAAACTTAGTTTTTAAATCATTACTTAATAACTTGATTTAGTATTTTAAAATGAAAACATTCCTTTAAAGTAAATTTCAAAACACACATTTTTTTTAAAAATTGAAATTCAAAATCCACTTAAATAATTAATTTCAAATTAAAACTTCTCAACAATTTAAATTTGAAATTGAATTCAATTAATATTTTTCTCTTTTAAGAGTTGATTAACTTCCTACTTACACAAAACAAGTTCCAACCATTTATTCCTTTTAATCAAACCAAAGTATTTACTGCCATTAAACACTACAGTACCAAAATCAAAACAACCCGAGTACAACCCAGGCACTACTCGCGTCTACCCCGAAGCGACTTGCCCCCCCCACCCATCTTCTTCGATTCATCCCCGAGTACAACTCGATCACCCACCCGAGTTTCCCTCGGTTGACACGCGAGAACCCACCACGCTTCCCTTCGTCTTCCCCAAATGCAGAACTCACCTGATACCTATCGTGCATGGTGCCCGTGCACCGCCAATCCACACAACTCTGGCCATCTTCCTGACCATCAACCCATCACACAAGTCCTCGTCAATCTATCCTACCACCCAGATTTCAAAAATCCAAGCTCGAACAAAAATTCGACTTCAGTTCGAAATCTGCAGCGAACTCGGCCTCCAAAAAACCCCAAACGCCGACGCCACGACGACATTTGACCCACGCCGTTCTCATCTTAGAAACGCTACCACATGAACTCCATCTTCCTCCATATGCGCACGGTTCCGGTCACACATTGGTGACGAGAATCCCAAAGTAACGTCGGCTTCAACTTCAGGAGCTCAGACCCTATCTCATCCAAATCCTTCCAATCCACTCAATAGAAAAATTATCTTGCGTTTTTCCCATAATCATTCATCTATAAGCTAGCCTCGTCCACAATTACGAATCATTTACTTGTGCGAATAATCGGCAATTCGCCATAAACCCAAAAATGTTCAAACCAAGAATTCAACCTAATTACACAGTTAAAAATTATGATATCAACTCTAAAAATCCTAACTTAATTGATAAATACTTACATGTACATAAGTGTTAAAAAATTTTATTTAATTTAAATGATCATATAAACTTACATATTAAATTTTGTTTATAAATAAATACTTGTATATGTAAATATAAATTTACTTTTAAGAGAAAATATTCTAAAACACTTATATTTATCATTTATAACCATTTTGAAATTAAACACCGTAAAGAAAAACAAAAAGAAAACTTTATTTAAACCCTTTTTAAACTATCATATAGAAAATAAACAAAATCTTATATTTGCAACAATTGAATTAAACTAAATTTTCTTTTGAAAAATATCATTGAATTAGAAATAAAGCTTTAAAATTACAATATTCATTCATACATCAATTATTGATAGATTAAATTAAATTTCAAAACAATTTCCAAATCATAACATATACATACACATATATTACAAATTTGAAAATTCAATCTTTTAATTAAACAAAAGGTATTCCATTCACCATATATATCAATTATATAGATTATAAACAGAATAAGATTTTATTAGCTTTTGAAAAACAATTCTAACCAGTTTTTAAATTGTTAAAAGATATTGATCACACTTACTAGATTAAATATTTGTTATCCATTAAAAGATTAATTTTACCAATTTAAATTAAAATTATAAAGAAAAATTATCAAACCAATTTAATTATTATTACAGATTATTAAATCGATATTGCCCAAAATTCCGGGTCGTTACAATAATAGATAAATGAATATCTTTAAATCAAAAGAACTGTACATTTTATACATTACATCATAAGAGTCTATATACAACACCACACAATAATGGACAGTTATATAAACCTATCCTCACAACTGAATACACAGAAGAAAAGTTAATATCATATACAAGTGATACGTTTCGCCATCCAGCTTGTTCCTAATCTCTACAGCATCTCCTGAATTCCAGAATGACCTGATAACTTGGCCCTAGGCCACCCGTGTGGAAAATGATGGGCACCCAGAGTTTAGGAAGGGAACAATAAACTTCAGGTCAGTCATGGGACTGGTGTGAGGACTTAAACAGTTTGTCTTTAAAAACAAACAAAGAAATATTTTAAAATAGATCCGCAATGCTATTAGAAAATGTAACTACCATAAGGCCTCCCGTCACACACACCATGCAAATGCAGAATTGGAGGAGATTTCTCCTTATGATAGTCAAACATGCTTGATACGCAAATTTCTTTGATATTATTACTATAAGTGCAAAGTGCAGGATAATATTTCGAAAGTATAATACAAATCTTAGCCAGCATAGACATTCCGAACTATGCCTACTATAGCTACCATGTTCAATAGCTGGTTACCGCCACATTCCATGGCTGGTTATACAACTAAAACCGTACAGGGATCGTATTGTTTCTTTGGATTTTCCAACAAATGGTCAGGCTAAGGAACTTCCTATTTCCACATGGGAATGCCTCTGGCGGGACGCCCCGAGAACCTAACTGGATCTCTGCCAACACAAGGCCGGGTTACCTCTGCAAAAATAGGTAACTACTGACACGAGTATGTCATCCCCTGGTTGTAAATAACCTTTATCCAAGGATCCTCAGTACCAACAACCACAAAGTAATAAATTTGCAGCAACAACATAGGTTAAGCATCTGGGCTCCATACCATGATACCACCTATATCCAGAAGGAAATGAAGATACCCTACGGGGTGCTATCCCCTATAACCTTGCTGCATTCTAACTATTTTGACCATTCTAGGGTGTGAGGTCCGACGAAGTCTCGTCCACAAAGCTACGCTTTTCACAAAAGTGATGCTTCGATCAACAAATGATCTGCAGCACTTCGCATGCCACATTACCAAATTGGGAATGTATCACTAGTAACCATCAACTACATAACCTCTGAGCTCGTACGTCTCAAAGAAGGGTGTTAAGCTATGAGAATAAATTCTCCGCCACCAACAGAAATATATTTGATGGAAACCAGCTTTATATCTCAAATTGTAACGTCAGACACACATCCATACAAGTCCATTTCGGGATCGAACAGAACCGAAAGAACTTCCAAAGAAGCCCTTGCAATCCGGATATTCACTAATCACATCCGGACTTCCCATCACAAAGGGTGATAAAATTTCTATATCGGGGATCAGCCGATGCAGAGACATTCAATGGTAATCTTTCCGTTTTCGAATATATCCGGTCTTCAACACCGGTCTTCAAATGCTATCCATTACGACGTGTCACTATTCGGAATGGGATTCTTGACCCAAAGGTCCTCTCCCGGCTAAACCGAATAACGAGCGCTAGTGTAGCATTCAAATTCAAGAAAAGCACAACAAATACCCATTTAAAGGTAAATATTGATAGTCGGTTATTTAACTATCAATAGATATGCACAACATCACCAGATTCCAAATAATTTTCCAAATTATTTATATTTTTCAAAAATATACTTACAAGATATATTTTTCCACACATCAACCATTTGAAAACAAAGTTCAAATCACTTTTCACCTTTAGAACTTTTGAAAACAAATTTCAAATCATTTTCCTTACATGGAAACACTTCCAAATATTTATTCATTTTCACTGGAAATCTGCCGATTTCAAATACTTTAAAATAATTTATAACACTTATCCAAAATATATCGGGAAAACACTTTAAAATAAAACTATTTTTCTTTAAACATTTTACTTAAAATATTAGTTATAAAAATGTTATACCAATATTACATATAACTTAAGCCCAAATTAATTTTCAAAATAAAAATTAGTAGATAGAGTGTAACTATTTAAATAACTATTTTCTAAAAGAATTATTGATTAAATCTTAGAAATAATCATTTCTATATCAACTTAATAAATCTTTACTTAGAGGATTTAAAACAATTTAGAAAGTTAATTTCTCCAAAGTATCCTTTTCAAAACTAATTCTAGAATTATATACATATATGTATATATTTTTCAAAGTTATTCATAAATTTTATTCGGCTTTCCAGGGAGAATACACTTTCATTTAAACCAATTAAATAAATACTTACCGATTTATTTTAAAATTACGTTCCAAATCCATAAATTTATTTCCACACTTCAAAAATAAATCAATGTTCATTTTTAAACAAATTTCCCTTTCCTTTGTAAATTCTATGGTAAATTTAAATTTCCAAATATCCACTGATATACGATTTTCAAATATTCATTTTCAACAACAATTCAATTTTTCAATTGATTTCAAAAACAACCAAATCAAATTCCATATTGATTTCCCAAGAAATTGAACGCCAAGTGAATTTCATTCAAATCTTAAATTGAAATCAGTTTCTAATAAACCCCAAATCAATTTTCAAATTGATTCTAAATTCTTTTCAAAACACCAAATAAATTTCCAAATGGATTTTTAAATTTATTTCCTTTTAAAAATAAATTCCTTTTGATGAAAACAATTCTTTTATTTTTCAAACTCTCTAAAAATCCGTATTTTGAATAAATTCTCCGCCATCAACATCGCTCCCAGGTTACGCACGCAAATTTGAACCCATAGTCACCATTAAAAATCGAATTTTCACGACCTGTATAAGCAACTTGAAGATGATCTGACACCTCCACGTCGAAGCCACCATCGCCTAGCATAAATGTCCAGAAACTGGCGGAGCTTGGTTGCGATTTAGCCTTGTAAAACGTTTGTCTATGTGCGATGTTCAAGCACCATTTGTCGTTTATCCATGCAACGAAACTCGATCATTTCTGTATGGATGTGAAGTTCACATCACTCTCTACAGTTTCTTAGTTGAAAGAATTTGATGATAGTGAGTGGATTGAGAGAGAACAAGGGAAGAAGTTTTGAAATTCTCGACCATTGATTTGTTTAATGGCTGCTGGAAACCCTAAAGCTGATTAGGTTTGCAAATAGAAAGAATGATGGCCTTATATAGAAAATTATGCGACACTATTCATTCGATTTTTTTCCCAACTCGAAACGAAGCTTGCCGCCTGGCATTTATAATGTTTTACCCTTATTCTGAACTCAATGGTATATATATCAAGAGCCAATTTGATCGTATTTGAAAGATAGGTTTTGGAATCGACTATTTAAATTTAAAATTCACTTAAACCGATTTCAGTGCGTTTTAGATTGCCCCAGACAAACCGTAAATCCGATTGACACGAAATTTGAAATCTTACTATAATATAGCATTATGGATCTGATGATACTGGTTTTGTCAAAATCCGAGAATGTTTGAAAAATGCCTATTTTTACTCATCAATTAAAAATTAAAATATTCAATTTCCACAAATTAACTTTTAATTCAATTTTCAAAGTTCTACAACATCATTCTAACTCCAATATGATTTAATAAAACTTTACAAATCAATTTTTAATCACATTAAGCCCAATTTCCAATTATTTCTGTAATTTCAAATATTAAATTATCGATTTAATTATCCAATTAAATCTAGATATTCGAAATATAATTTATTCGACTTACAAATTTTACTTGTTAATATTAAAAATCAATTAAATATATGAATTTCAAATGATAGAAATTCTGGGTCGTTACAGGCATAGGAAAGTGATCTTAGATATGACGTGGAGCAACTATTAGGGGGGCGGCTATGGGTTTAGGTGTCAAGGCGGTGGTGGAGATGCCAGAAACAGAGGGGAGGAAGGGTTGGTTGAAGGTGGGAGGATGCGGCTGCGTGTGGTTGTTCGACACATGGTGGAGGCAAGACGATGGCGTGCTGCGGGTAGATAGGAATGGAGATGAGGTGGGAGGTGAAGAAAAAATGAATGGAACATTTTATGCTTCCTTTTTTTTAAATTGATGAAAGAGAGAAAAGAGATGAGCAGACTCAAGAATGAACAATGTACCGACTTTTATACTATAACTTTTTATTTATGCATATATATATATATATATATATCTTTAAAAATATAAAACGAAAGGAAGGGAGAGAAGATGAGAACCATCTGGGAGATAGCAATTTTCAGAAACAAAATATATAACTTAAATATAATATTATATTTCGTACTGACATAAATGAAAGGAGAGAGCTGAGATCTAAAGGACTGAACAAACCAGAAAGTAACAAATGAGAATAGGGAATAGAAAAGGTCCTGACTTGAATTTAGGGAAACATAAATGTTAATGGCTCTACTGTTTAACACTATGGATCATGAATGGTTACAAACATGTCAAAATGCCAATATGCATACCAATATCGCTACCCGTTACGCAAATTTCGCTGCGTACCGGACATCGAAATAACCAAATGAATATACCTCGGAGATCAGCATGACGAGGCGAACAAAACGGTACATAGATATCAACGATATGACCATCCTATTAAAACTCGATATTCGGTGCATAAAATGCTGCAAATCTGTCGCAAATAAGATAAACGAGGCCAGAGAAGTCCAAATTTGATGAACGAAAGGTGAGGCCTCGCTCAGAAAATAGGTCAAATTTTATTATATAAAAATATTCAGATTTCGAAAACATTTTAATTTCATAAAATTTACTGATTTTAAAATGAAATTGAAAATTACACAATAGAATTAACTTTTATATTTTCCAACAAAAATTTACCAGTTGCTATGTAAAAATAGACGTATTCCGAATATCAAATTTTCAATTCAAAATTTTATTGTAAAAATTTCAAGAAAGGTTTTAGTTTATTATGTTATTAATACCGTAAAAATCTATGGTTCGTTACAATGGTCGTCTAACGATCGCTATTTTCGACCCTCGAATGTCGACACTAATACGTCCATGGTATTCATGTGCGGAATACCCCAAATGTTAGAATGACCAATTATTAGGGAAAAAGATACAAAACCAGAAAGAGAGGAATAAAAACATTATAATCTCATAAGGAAATGATAACATATAATATCAAAAGACAGTACAAAGTACTTTTCTAATATACATAGCATTTCAAAGTTACTAATGCAAGTACCATCATCGGCCTATACAGTTATAACAAATTGTCCTTACAATTGCTAATATACATATATAAAGTAATGCAGCGTAAATAAATACTGCGGTAGGTAAATCATTCTGCTTCTCACTAAGTTCCCAATGAACATCAATGAAAACCTGCATTCCTCAACTGCTCGAAAGATCACTCATGGAAATAAGAGAAAAATGAAACCATGGGTCAAAAAAAAGTCTAGTGTGAATAATTATGACATATGAATGCATCTTTTGAGACCAACTGAATCATCGGATTGGTTTTTCCCTCAAAAGAGCCAACTGTCTACTAAGTACATATTTCGATATAATAGATAATGACTAAGGTGTAGAATGTATGTAAGAAATAGATGTGCTACTATATACCACATAAATAATTAGGTATACAATCAAAAATCGCCAGGGCGCGTTCGCATAACTGTGTAGGTTTTTCGTAGACGTGCCATCAGTACATCAAGAATGGTCCTCCTACAAAAGGATCGGAGAAACCCTTTCTAGTGGCATACATCTCTAGGCAATGTACCATAGGATTACATAGCTGGCCCATGCCTTGCCGCATGGAACTAAGTACATCATCCCACATCCATATTTGTATGCAACAATAGAACGGAGTCGCCTGCTCCCTTGAGTTAGCTAAACCCTTGGCTATGCATCATATTTTTTGTTTCTATTATTACCAATGGTGAACTTACTTTCAACATCTCAATACACGAGCTATAACTCGAACAGATTACAAATCCCTAGATGGATTCCAACGTCTCTATCAGATACAAATCTCCACATGGATTCGAGCGTCTCGAATAGATTAGGAATCTCCATATAGATTCTAGCATCTTTAACAGAACACAAACCTCTACCAAAGCATAGGTCATGTTATGTTTTTGAAGTGGTTACATTTTCAAGTCATCTTATATAATAAGCACACTTACTTGCTTATCGAGCACTCCAAAACCAATCGATAGATTTCTAGTCAACTCAACCTCGGTTCTTTCAGAAATAAGTATACAATACACAAGGATGGAGTTCTTTTTTTATGTAGACAGACACCTTTATGGATCCACATATTTTGGTTGTTCTATACACATATTTTGATGTATAGGTGCAGTAATGAATTAGTTTGGAAAGTTTTATAAATTATGAAATAAATTTATGAAAGTAGGAAGCAAAAAGGTCGCTATGGATGCACTTTGAAAATGCCTTGTATTCGTCGATTTTTAAAGTCAATTTCGAAAGACATCTTAGGGGCTTCTTTACATTTTAGTTAAGTACTATATGTGCACTTATTACTGGAAGAACATCAAAATTTAAATATATTTTAATAACTATTTATGATTTTTAAAGAAAATGGTTTCAAATTATAAAACATGTTTTTCATGGTTTTTTAAATAAATTATAAATTAGGTATTTTTATTTAGTAATATTTAAAATAAATGTTTTAAAATATAGTACAAGTATTTCTAAAGTATTTCTGAAGTATGTTTAAATATATATAGTATTTAGAAAACTTGGTAAAGATTTTATTAAAGTGATTAAAAAAGATTGTGTAATACAATGTCTTTTCATTTTTTTAGAATTTTATTAATTAAATTTGCTTATAAATAAATTAGTATACATATAAATATATACATCAGTTTAAAAAGGTTTTTAATAAATTAGTAAACTGTTTTTGATACATGTAAGTTCTGTATTCTTATATATGACTTGTAGAGTTTATATATATTGATTTCAATAAAGTATTAATTTTATAATAGAGTAACTTCTTCATAGTTTTGGTTGTATATACATATATATAAATATATATATAATAATAAAGTTAATTATATTGATTTTAAAGTATGATATGTATGTCAGTTATATATTAGTTTATATATTCACATGTAAGTATATGTTGAGTTGGTTTTCAAATTCAGTATAGTGGTTTTATTTTAAATTTAATTTGTGTTTAAATAGGAATGATTTGAGATATATATAGTTTTTGTATATGCGTTTAAATTAAATATACATTTGAAATATATAAAGATTTTTTTAGATGTTTTAGATTGGATATTGAATTCGGAGAAAATATATATACGTATATATAGTATGTTATGTTAATTCCAGAAACGAGTATATAATATAATATATAGTTGTTTCAGTGTTACATCAAGCTAAATTGATTTGTTCTCATCGAATCCTATCTATCAGCTTTGTCCGTCAAATCTATGTTCAGCTTACTTCCCTCTGAGGTTTGTTGTTGGATTGGTCGAATGTCTACATTATGATTCAAATCGTAGCTCATCGTGTCGTCAAATATCTCTGGCCTCGAATGGTGAGCAATTACTTAGATTAACATTCTTATAGTTAGTAAATTTGATTTCACTTGGAACGACAATTGAAATATGCTGTTAAATTCTAATTGCAAGTTATTTAATTGTTAAATATGATATAGCATTTTCTGAAATTGTTCACCTGTGATATGACACCAATCCTATTGTATATTATATTTAATTTGTTACCGATGATATTTGCCTGTGTTGATATGTTTTATTATAATTGTTCTCACTCCGCAAGTTCCAAGTTGGTTTAAAAATTTCCTATGGGTTGAAATGATACATACCCTAACGATATTATAGAATAAGGGAAAATCATTATGGGTTGGAATGATAAACCCAAGCGATTTTCATTAATTTTGAAATTTGGAGACTGTGGGTTAAAATGATATATACTCGTAGATATTTAAATTGCGGGATTGAAATGATAAATATCTGTATCACTTGACCATAGGATAGAAAATTATATACGAACATCGTTCGTCTTTATTTTGAAAATAATTTCCAAAGTTTTGAAAGAAAATATATGGTTTAGTAAATATTAGTTTTTAAAGAATATAATACACATAAATGTTATTTTATATACGTCTAAAAACCTAGATTTTAAAATTATATGTTTTGAAAATTTTAAATCTATAAGTTAGTTTTGAAAATATAATTTTTAAGACTTACCTATAATTTTACATTTATATATATATATATATAAATAGATTTAATATTAACTAAATTTAATAATAAGATTTAATTTAAATAAAATATAATTTAATTAGTATATAATATGTTTAAGTGTTTATCTAAATTCTTATTAATATTTTAAAATAGATTTAATAACTTTAATAATAAAGGTTGTGAGGATAAATTAATGTTGACTTGGAATTTAAATTGGTTAATAATTGAATTTATATAAGAATTTATTTGAAATTAATGATTTTTGAGATTTTGAAAAATATGATTTATAGACTGAATTGATGAAAGATGATTAAATGAATATTCTCAATTTTTAAATGACTGAATATTTAATATTGATATAAATTTATAAATTGGGAGTGAATACTTTCTAATTTGAATAATATTAAAGTTAAATGTTGAAATATATATTATCAATGTTGAATATTTAAACTTAAATCTTATTGGAATTGAAATGATAGTTCAAACTTGGATTTGAAGTCGATCTAAATTAAAATGTTTTATTGAGAATTTGTAGTGAATCTTTGACCTTTAAATTGAAATGGTTTAACAGGAATTGATTTAAATTGAATTTTTGTAATTTCAGATGATTTGAATCGATTTGTGGAATTTGAGGAACTATTTTACTATATAAAGTATTTTTAATATATAAACTATTTTAGTTTATAACTATTTTAGTATATATACTATTTTCAATGTCTAACTGTTTAAGTTGGAAGTGTTATGATTTTTCAAGTTTATGATTTCAAAAGTGTCATGATCTCAAAAGTGCTATGATTTCGAAATCGTTATAATTTTGAAGTGATATGATTCTGAAAATGAATATTATCAAAATTAATAATGTTATCGATTTTGATATGGTTTTGAAATGAATATGATATTTTGATATGAAGTATGAACTATTTGAAATGAAACGAAAACGGTGTGAAAAAAGCATTTGGTTGTTAAAGAGACAGGGAGCAGATATTATCATACACTCTACCAATATCAAAAACCACTTTAACAACTGTGTACGTGGTGGAGATTCCAGAATGAAGTAGGACGGTTTGGTGATGGTTCTATATGGTATTTACATAGCCCTGACTCCCATGAGTCAGCTTGATGTGGCTAAAACAGGTGTCATGCCAGGCCAAGTGAGGTCATTTCTCCAATCAAACACATTTCTTTGATACCGTTCTATTGCTTTTGTGATTTGATTGGGTGCACCTTTGATTTGGGAGTGTGTCACGAGGTGGGCGGTAGTAGCTGCTATGCGTTACCACCATTCTGGATTCGCAAACGATATATCTACCCTAGCATTGCCTCGTGTGCCTTGTCACATGCCCTATCGCGCCTTCTACGAGTTTGTTTTGTGGCTTACCTATGGAGTGCTCCTTGATAGCCCACTTGCGAGTGGAGTTTACGGTATCTGTATAGACTATGGCATTATATAAAATGTGTTAATGGGGATATGGGAAATGCCTTAATGCTATTTTAATAGTTTACATCACTATAGACATATTATAATAGCATATATTACTACATAGAGATAGTTCTGTGGATCCTTAGAAGATGGAAATCCCAAACATCCTTTTAAGTTACTTGAACTTCAGTTGACATTTAACTTGAGTTTAATTTATTACAATAAGAATGTTAATCCTGACTCGAGTGTTTTATGTTTTGCTTTACGCTCGGTCAGACTGAGTGTCACAACATTTGAGATTCACCTTTGGAGATTGGAGCTTTGCTTTAAGATATGTCTTATATATTTAGCTTTTCCAGTTGTTTTGTTCAAACTAGTCATCTGTTGTATTCGAGACTACATTGTATTGAGATATTATGTTGTATTATATTTCAAACTCTGATGTTTATATAGTAGCTTCATGAACTACTATTTATCTATTCCGCTGCTTATTTTCGTAATACTCTATGTCTGTGATTCTGTGATTGATTTTTTCACCGTATATGCTAAGTTTTTCCAAATATAAATTGACAATATGATATTTTGAGCAATTCAAGTCCAACATGTGCGGATGCAAAAGGTTCGAAATACCAGGTCATTATAGTTGATATTAAAGCCAGGTTTAGGAACTTAGCATATAAAGTAAATTTAATTACAGAATCACCATCATTCGAGCTTGAGTTTCTTCCTCTTTGACTCAGGTTTCCTTTGAAATTTTTATAACTTCCCCCTTAGTTCTGAAATTCATTCTTGTCATCTCCAATTCACGTCCTTTTGATACTGGAGCATCCTATAGCTCCAACCTCAACTGTCAACTCCATTCTTTTGTGTGACTAATCCAATCGGCGGTTTTGCCAACCTTTGTATGATTTGTAAAGGTGTGAAACCCCTATACAATAGGCATTGATTCACCAGAGATTTCTATGTCCTCGATTTTAATGCTCTTATCTCTTGCTAAGCCCGAACTGTTCTTTAGCAGATGACCAGGGAAATTAATTCTTTGTCAATTGCCTCAGGATTATGCAAGCAGTTTTATCTTTTGCTTGATCCTCAGCCTAATTATCTTGACTTCCCCGATTGTCAAGGATTATTCTGATGTTTGGTGATGTCATTTCTCCTCCTCCTATGCGAGAAATTGAATTTCGCATCGATCTTACTCCTGAAGTCTCGGTTGACCCAGTTAAGTCATTCGGGATTAATATTACTTATCCATCTACCTCTTTTGTTATTTAATTATCGTATCTTACATTCATTTCGAGTATAATTTCCTAGTTAGAATTCTCTTTGACTAGGGTTCATTTAAACTTGAATCTCTATCCTTCTTTTGAAATCCATCCATGAATCATCGTGTGAGGGAGTGTATTTATTCTTAATATAAAATTGTTTATATTGTTATGTTTGAATTGTTAAGTTGACTTGGGGTTTCGATCGATTCGTCTGGCCAACGCTATCGATGGAAATTCCAAAACACTTGAACAGAGCAAACAGACAAAATATTGTTTTCAAAATTTGGCAAAGGGGTTAATTTTATGTATAATTATATTTTATATATAAAGTATAATTTTCTAAAATTGGATAGTTAATTGAATTGGTTGTTAGGAACGATAATATTTTATTATCATTTATTGAGTTGTAAACCATTGACTATTGCAACATGATATAAATAAATGGAGTATATACATGGTTTATAAATGGATTTGAATTGAAATGAATTAAATTAAGAATTTGATAATTTAATTTTCGGTATTTTCAAAAATTTGGTTTTTAATGTTTTGGAATATAATATTTGAAAGTATTTTCGAATGGAAATTATTTCAAAAGAATAATTTTAAAGCAATTAAGTCTGTAATCTCTCTATTTGTCACTGAAATGATTTTGGTGACGACTGCAGCATCATCGCCATTCATTTTCTAGTCTCAAAGTGGAGAGTCCGCTTAGTAGCTTTGCTACACTCTATTTTGAAAAAAAATTAATTTGAAAAACTTGAGTATAATTTGGTTTATAAGATATATATGTATACATATTTATTTCAAAATAGTTTGAAGCGAAACCGAAAATTTAATCCTTAACTTTATGTTAAGTTAGGGTTTCAATTATTGAAATGATAGGAAATTTTGAATAATTGAAAGGTCTATATGAAAAATGGAATAAAATAACTTGAAACAGTTGAACTAGGATAAAAATCTATTTGTGTAATACTCAGTTACATTCCAAAACGTATATAACTTACCTGAATATTTAAAAATTTAAAAAGTTAAGATGTTAGGATGAATGTGTAATTGAAGTTTACATAAGATAAATTTTAGTAGTAAAATTGTTGATGCTAAATTTGCTTAATAGAAAATGTGTAACTAACAGGTAAATTTGTACATGTTTAATTACACTCCGAAACATTAATATAAGTTACCTAGAAAAGTTTAAATATAACTAGAATGTAACTGGACATTATACATTAAGATATAAGTAATATGATATCAAAATGAAATTTTGTTAAGGGAATTTACAGATAGTAAACTGAATAATAAATTTAATAATAAATTGAAGAATAAATTGTATAATAAAAAGAGAATTAATTACGTGAACAAAATGTGGTTATATATGTTTATACACTTAATATAGGTTGAAAAATATGTTAAGTGAAATAAATTAAATAAATAAAAGAGAAGACTATTTAAGCAGACAAATATGAACCTAAGAATAGTGAACTTGAATTTTAAATAGGATCTACTTTGTTGAAGACAAATGGATAAAACAACATGAGTTAATTTAAAATTGAATTGGTCTGAAAGAAATGTTGATAAATGAAAGCAAATCAAATTTTGAATTGGATGACTATTTATTGATTGAACAAAATGGATTAAACCAAATTTTCGAATATTAATTAATTTAAAATTTAAATTTATATGGTTTTTAATTTGTTGTGTATCTGATAATATGTATTTCAATCTATCTTTTCTTTTTTGTTATTCATATTCTCCTACCTCGTTCCTTTTCGGGGACGAGAAGTTTCGAATGGGGGAGATTGTAACCCATAGATTTTAACGGATTTAATAACGTAATTAACTGAAATCTTGCTTGAAAATTTTTCAATAAAATTTTGAATTGAAAATTTGTTATTTCGAATATGACTATTTTAACATAGTAACTGGTAAAATTTTGTTGGAAAATATGAAAGTTAACTCTATTGTGTAATTTCCAATTTCAAATTAAAATCAGTAAATTTGATGAAATTAAAATGTTTTCAAAATCTGAATATTTTATATAATAAAATTTGAACTATTTTCCGAGTGAGGCGTCACCTTCCATTTCATCAAATTTGGACTTCTCTGTCCCCGTTTATCTTATTTGCGACAGATTTGCAACATTTTAGGTACCGAATATCGAGTTTTGATAGGTTGGTCATATCGCTGATATCTGTGTACCATTCTGTTCGCCTCGTCATGCTGAGCTCCGAGGTATATTCATTTGGGTATTTCGGTGTCCGGTACGCAGCAAAATATGCGTAACAGGTAGCCGTATCGGTACCTGTATGGGCATTTTGATTTGTTTGTAACCATTCGTGACAGCCATTAACATTTATGTTTCCGTGAATTCAAGTCAGGACCTTTTCTATTCCCTATTCTCATTTGTTATTTTCTGGTTCGTTCATTCCTGTCAGTTCAAAATATAATATTATATTTAAGTTATATATTTGTTTCTGAAAACTACTACCTCCTTGAAGGATCTCATCTTCTCTACCTCCCTTATATATATCATCCAAACAATCATAAATCATCATAAAATAAATTATCTCTCACTTATATAAAAATATCAGTGAGGCGGAAAGAGCGAGTTGAACTCACATTGCTTGTAGTCGTCGCGATAGCGATTTATTGCGATTAAAATTAAACAAGCGTTTAATTTCAACTAAAATTTTCACTGGCTTAAATAAATCCAAATCCGACTCCTTAATGTAGTTCTCATAAATACGGACCCAATGTAATTCATTTCGTGCGAAACGGACCTCGTATGAAAAAGTTATAGCATTTTAAAGATTATACGGATTTTAATTTAATTTATTTCACAATTTTACTTAATTTTTAATCTTCTCATCATTACACCCGTCGGCCTGACTTCCATAAAATCATGGAGGCATTTGTTTTCTTCCATCATCTTCGTTCCATTCACATAAGAAAACCTATGAAGCCATCGTTTGTTTTGGAATTTTCACGACCTCTACGTTCGTCAAGACCACAATCGTCCTCTTTCCCCACGTGCGCCTGGACGAGATTCATCATCAACGCAAGACTGGTCAAGTTCGATGGCCGTATCATCTCAAAAATTGTGATTGAATGCACGACATACTCGGTTGAAATTATGGCAATCCACTTAACCGTTCTATATCTTGACCGTTGGATTTGTCGATCGTGCTGTGCTCTACAAGTTTCATTTAGAAGTCGAACCTCGAAAATGTATGGATTAAGAAATAATCAAGGAAGAAGAAATGAACGATTTTGGCCATTGAAAAATAAATGGCGGCCTACCCTAGCTTCAATTTGGGTTTCACAAAAATAGAAAAAACATGTCCTTTTATAGAAAATTTGATGACCCTATTTATCCCGAAAATTTTCGAACTCGAAACGAAGCATGCCGCCTAACGTTTATAATGTTTTAACCCTATTCCGAACACAATGGAATATATGTCGAGAGCCAATTCGGTTGTATTTGGAAAATAGGTTTTCGAATCGATTATTTAAATTTAAAATTCACTTCAAAAAATTTCTAAGCATTTTAGCTTGCCCGGACAAACCATAAATCTGATTGACACGAAATTTGAAATCTTACAATAATATAACATTACAGATCCAATGATCATCGAAATCCGAGACTGTTAGTGAAATGACGATTTTTACACGTCAATTAAATATTAAAATATTTAATTTCTACAATTCAACTTTTAATTCAATTTTAAAAGTTTACTAACATCATTCAAATTGAAATAGAATTTATTACAACTTTATAAATCATTTTCATTCACGTTAAATCCAATTCCAAATTATTTCTGCAATTTCAAATATTAAATTAACAACTTAATTACCCAATTAAATTGCTATATTCGAAATAAAATTTATTCAGCTTACAAAATTAACTTGTGAATATTTAAAATCAATTAAATATACCAATTTCAAATGACTAAAATTCTGGGTCGTTACATTCTTCCATACTTAAAAGAATTTCGTCCTCGAAATTACTAAGTAAGAAAAAATAACAAAATCCGTTAACTTTTCAAAAACGACTCGTTCAATTTAGATATCAAATTCATTTAAACCTTTTAACTTTTTCCCAAAAATCATTCATCAAACTTCTTACAAAAACTTTTCTAAGTTTTCAAATTATACTTAGTTATCTTTTCAAAACCAACTAATACTGTTTAACTTTTATAAAAAAAATCAAAATTACAGTTATCAAAAATTTTCCTAATTTCTCAAAATATTTCTAACACCTTAAATTTTCAAAGAAATTCGCCTGCGTCTCCTTTGCACAGTTCGATCGTAATAGATCACATAATATATATATATCACAAATATACATCTCATCTTCGAGGATGAGGCATCCCTTTGGGGAAAAGTGTAAAAGTACGATATGCAATCTGGGATATGTGCCTTATATATTATTAGCTAGCATATACAGCTAATATTAGCGTGAAAGCGAGCTCCAAATGCAAAGCAAACGTCATCTGCACCTACTAAACTCTCAACAACAACGAGAAACGTGTATATATGAAAGTAATATCAATATACAACATATACCAATACACAACTATATATGTCGATATAGCAAATGCAATCAAATGCAACAAATCCAACCATTAAACAATTATCATCCAACTATCATCCAACAAAGCATATTTATCCAATCAATCCATAACCAAATCAATATAAATTCTCTTTTTATTAATATTCATTGAATTGGTTTTCAATTTAAGTCACATTTGATTTGTTAACATTGGACTTTACTAACATTCATTTATTCATATTCAATTAGTTTACATTCACTAATCACATTCAAGTTTTTTTCACTTCCAATTCAAATAAAATTCAATTTTATTTAAATTTACTTCACTTCCATTTTGAATTTAATTACTTTAGCTTTCAATTTGATTAATTCAATCTCATATGAATTTATATTCAATCAACTAACATCAATCTAACAACTAACGTATAACCAACATAACCAAATTTATTTAATTCACATTCTCAACATTCATATTTACTTTGCTTACATCCTATTTGGTTCAATACTTCTAATTTTAATTAGTTTAATATCTAGTTGACTCTCATTCACTTATTCCGTTTTTTGTTTCATTAGCTTTTAATGAATTAACACTTACATCTATTATTCCATTCCAACTTATTTACATTCTATTGATTAACGTTCAATCCATTAGTTCAATTCAATTCATCCGTTAATCAATTGCTAATTCATTTTACAACTAAAGTTGAATTTCTTTACATAACGCAAGTTCATACTCATTTAGTTACTTCATTTCATTAATTCATTTCATTAATTCACTTTGATACCAAAGTCAGCTTCATTTACATTTACTTTCACTTATACAACTTAAGTTCACTACTAATTCCAATTCAAATTCTACTTTATTTAAATTTACTTAAGTCAAATTTCATATCACTTATTCAAATTCAGATTTTTTTTTAGCTTAACAAAACTGTTTAATCATTTTAACAATTTTGTTTTACCTACATTTTCTCACTCTATAAGTTATACAACTTATTTTTTTCAACTTCTAGAAACATTTACCTAAGCATACTTCCGTTCACATTTTTATAATTTCAAATCATGGTTATATAATCACTTTATACTTAGGTTTAATTTCTATTTCAATAACTTAGTTAATCCATTTTAAATTATTTAACCTTGCTTTAGTTGCATTTCAAATCATAATTTTATTATGCTACTCACATTTATTATTTCATATTATAAGTCCAAATCTCATTTCACTTATACTTATCAATTTCAACTTGGATTTTAAATTCAAATTTGTTTATCATAACAAAACTTAACTTTTCAATTTACTATTGGTAGCAAATCCATCACACAGAAACACGAAAATGATACTAATGATGTTGCAATCATCACCCTTATTATTTCCCAGCAGTAGTAGTGAATTTAGCGCTCGATATTCTTTTTAAAAGAATTTCTTTTTATATTTATAAATCACATTTATAAAGCTTTTACTTATATAATTTCACTATTTTGCTTCACCTATATAAGATCATTTCAAATTTATTTATCTTATCTACATTTATAATAATATAATCTCTTTAACTTTGAAAAATATCCTTCAAAATAAACAAGATTCAAATTTCATAAATTCTTAGTTTAAATTCATTTTTATTTATAACTCATATTTATAAATATACTCATTTTGTTTCACTTCTTATATATAAGATTTTTGAAAATTATAAATTATATTAATTATAATTCCATGTTATATAATTCATTTGCTTATATAAGTTATTCTTTTACAATTGTTGCTTTTATTTAGGTTATTAAAACACCTTTTTATTAACTTATATATATTTACATTTTCTAACAACCAGACAATTAATTTAGATACAATTTAATATTTCTGAAAAATTATTTCTTTTATATATAAACTATAGTCGAGGTAAAATTATTTCATTTACCCAGTTTAAAAATAATACTATGTCGACTTCCCTCATTTAAGTGTTTGGAAATCCCTATTGATAATACGGCGTCCCATATACCGACCAGAATTCACAAATAACTCAACGGATAAGTAAACGCAATATAAAACAAATTATAATGACTAACAAATACGTGCTCATATATATAATACACTCAAACTCAATCTAGGTTGTTATTATCCCTATTCATACCGAGTAAACATCAAAGCTTAGGAATATACAAAATCTAAGCTCTGATACCAAATGTAATGGGACGCGCCAGTGGGTATTACCCACCATAGCTCACACTGATACCTTGCATTTTTCTTTTACGGCCAGCCTCTCGACTACAACCAATCCTTTCACACTAAGGACATGTAGGGGCAAGAGTCATCCGTTTGCTACCTAACAAGAAGCGAGAACCCCCTAGCAGGCTGAACATAATCAAGCAAAACCGATGTTCGTTTATACGGAATGGAGATCTCCAGCTCTCCTGCTGAAGCTCCAAAAGCACCAAATCTAAACCTGTAAATATACTCAGTCTGACCCGAGCATTGAAAGGGAAGAACGCCAGATCAATCTGATAAACCAGCGTGAGAAACACGCTCAACTGAATTTAATAAATTGCCAAACTTTCCTTTATCAAAACAAAAGTATCTCATGAGACAAGTCCACACATAAACACAGACATGTTTTTACCTTATGATAACTAAAACATTTCATATCAAACTCATCTTATATTATAATAGTGTCTAGTATACAAATAATATTTAAAATAGCCGAAATTGTTACCATTATAAAATTCCAGCATACTAGGCTCTACAAATAAAATGGCAGGTACGCAATGGAGTTTGGATTTCCATAAAAATGACCAGATGAATGGACTACCTTTCGAAGGGGTACACCTTTAGATGGATGTCCGGAGGCACAGAACATCTACTCTCTACCAATACAAGATGAACCACCTCTATAACTAGATGGTGCCGAATATGTAACGCCCCACCTCTATACTCACGCTAGCCAAGGACAATACGGAGTAATGTCGTCAACTAGCACGAATAATAAGGCTGTTGGAGAGCGACCATCCATGTAATTGCTTTGTGCGATCACCGATATGTCATATAGTGTAACATGCAAAAGAGGAAATCTGGCATATCGATAAAAACTCAAAGCTACTACACAGTGGCTATATAATCTTCGAAAACAAATATAGAAATAAGCATAACACAAATTAGTCACAGATATCCATATCACAAAGGCGGAAACAGATATGAATATAACACATGAAAGTGTGTACATCAGAGTAGCGGTCAAACAAGATCCATAATAGCACAATAGAATAAATACAAGTGCTACACAAAAGAACATGTATACATCAAGGAGTCTACATCTCTAATGTATATCAACAAAAACTACAAATCTAATGTAGTTAGAAAAAAGTCAGATGATGGCTCCATATGAAGAGTCAAGTAGAAGCACATGTAATATCTCAGTCTGACCCATGTATTATTTAATAAGAAAATAGTAAACGGATCAGTCTACCTATAAATATCAGATAAAATGATATAGGATAAGAGATATGACAAAAACGTATGATAACCATAAAGCCATACTATGATAAGTACGTAATTGAAAATCAACTAGAGGTTAATCAATATCACAAGAATCATCTCAAAGATCAAAAAGAATGTCATACTCTTTATTTTTATTCACCAACTCACAAATATTGGCAAACATCACGATGTCAATTGTAAAAGTTGTTGAAACAAAAATTCACCAGTGCACAAATATTGACAGAACTTACCATTGAAATCACAAAAATTGGTGACACACAAATTCTAGAAATCACCAATAGAAATCCAGAAATCAAAAAAAGGGGGAGGCCTATCACAAAACGGGAGCATGAAAACTCATCAACATATGTATCACAAAACGGAACGCTATTCCATAGTTGCTAACCATTAATTTTGAGCCGAAGCTCCATAAAACGGCCCGAAGACCATGGGTCGCTACCCCCCCAAAATGAGGAGAAGTTCCACGAAAACGGGGTTTTGTCTCCCTCGCAAACAAAGAGACATCGCACATTGCTAGTCTAAATCACAAAATGATCATCATCTATCATCAAGAAGTGTCAATTACACTAAGCTAGTTAATAGATGAGTTTAGCTTCATGTCCCATAACCACTAGCTTAACTTAAATTTTTACGAACAAACTGTAAGTCTCCACTTGAAAATTGTCACAAGAGATTCAATCAAAAAAGTCCAAAAATTAACCGACGAAGTAAACGCAAGTGTTTCATACCACTTGTTTTACTAAGCCTTTTAATTAGATATCCCATACGAGTGAGGTAAAGGTTTGTATATACTAATAGGTTGGAAAACGGTTTTATAAACGAGTTTGATATTGAAAATAGAGTTGAAATCGCCTTTGTGAAAGAGTTTGAATATTTACTACTAGTATAGAAACCTTTGTATTTAGAAGTGAAATCCATAAAGATGATTGTAAAAACAATCAATCACAAAAATTTCACGTTCAGAGACGTGAACTAAATCCAAAGAAATCGATTTCAAATCCATTAGATGGATATACCCAAAAATTCCAAAATAGAAGTCATCAAGGTCAATAATAAATGATAACAACAAATCGGAAAACCACAAATTGATAAAAATTGGAATTTCAAACAAAATAGGCTAAATAGGCAAAAAAAAGCAGGTCAGTCGACTGACTACAAATGGCTAGTCGACTGAACCAGGAACTTGGAAATTTCATTTTCTGCAGTCAGTGGACTGATTACAGAGGCCAGTCGACTGATTGTAGGAAACAAAGGCCTCCAGCCTCTACAAACAGTCCCCGAAACACTTATTGGTTACAGCCAGTCGACTGACTGCAAAGGTCAGTCGACTGACTGACACTAGGGCTGTTTTTCAGCCTATCAAATGAAGAGCAAACTCTCAACGATTGCAATTGAACGAGCAACAGGCGCTAAGGGTTTACGCCAATCAAAAATCCATCCCTATAGGCTCTTCATTGCATCACCAAAAACATGTTCAAACATCAAAGTTAGGATTTTTAAAGATTTGACTTCTAAACACTAAAAATTGAAATATTCGCCAAATCAATCCAAACCAAAAGCAAATGCACATGAATAAGTGTTAGGAATTCATACCCAACAATCAAAGATAGTTATAGACATAGACGTGAGATGAAAAATCTCACCTTTTGCACAAAATCAAGGAAGAAGAAGCTATAGAGCAAGGTAAAAACAATCACTCCTCAATCCCAACCCAAGAAGCTTGAATCTAAGCTTAAAACAAAAACATTTCCTAAGTTAGACTCATGGAATTTCTAAAATTGAAGGTAGAATGAGTTGGAGAAGAAGAAGAGGATGCTTACCAATAGGTTCACTTTGAATTTGGAGTTAGAAATTGGATTTGCAATGGAACTAGGGCTTAGGAATTCTAATTTTCTTTTTCTCTTCTCCCATTTTTATAAAAGCTTGAAGGTATTAGGAAATGAGAGTGAATGAAGGGAAGTGGGGGTTGAGCTAGAGTTAATAGTTTAGGCTCACCCAAACCCAAAGTCCGAAGTGCAAAGGTTAAAGTTTTAGCTAGCTTCAAACATATCAAAGTCTATACTCAAAAAGGTCGCAAATGGCGTTTTGAACTCAATGGGAGTGGTCCCGAGTCATGATTCGACCATATGCATAAAGTAGCATTTCGGACTAAATCTGACTAATGATGCTTTATTTAAATAAAATATTTAAATATACAATCGTAAAATATACGGGTTGTTACAGACTCCCCTCCTTATAGAAATTGCGTCCTCGTAATACTTAAGAAGAAAGATAAAAAGTAACAACCGTAAAAGCATATCAACACAAAAGAAATTTTAAATAAGAAGTTCACCTCAAAGAGCGTGAGAAAGTAAGTCCGAACGTGTTCGCTTAATGAATTCTCTAGATTCCCAAGAATAATCCTTAGGATTTGAGGACCATTAAACCTTCACAAGAGAGACATCTTTATTTTGAAGGCGTTTAACCTCTGATGCAATAATACGAATAGGATGTTGCTCATAAGTCAAATTAGGCGAAACTTCAATTTCTTCCAAAACACCGAGCTCAAGAATAGAATCGGAATCTCGAAGGCATTTCCGTAATTGAGAAAAGCGAAACATGTCATGAATAGCAGAAAACTGAGCTAGTAATAAAAGGCAATAAGCCATGTAACAAATACGTTCGGTGATGGGAAATGAGCCAATACATCGAGGTGCTAATTTTCCCGATCGGCTGAAACGCACAACACCCTTCATAGATGTAACACGAATAAACACAAAATATCCCACAGAAAATTCTAATTTCCTTCTTCGGTTATCAACATAGGATTTTTGCCTACTTTGAGCCTCTTTCATCCTATGGCGGATAAGGTCAATCTTTTCTGTGGAATCACGAATAAAATCTGGACCTAAAACCATCCTCTCACCGGCCTCAAGCCAATAAGAAGGAGATCGGCATGGCCTTCCATAGAGTGCCTCAAAAGGTGCCATACCAATACTAGATTGGAAGCAATTATTATAGGAAAACTCAATAAGAGAAATATGATTTTCCCAACTTCCACCAAAATCAAGAACACATGCACGAAGAAGATCTTCAAGAGTTTGATTCACACGCTCGGTTTGTCCATCGGACTGTGGATGATAAGCGGTGCTAAAATTTAGCTTTGTTCCCAAAGCTTTTTGAAGACTCTTCCAAAATCCACTAGTAAATAATGGATCACGATCGCTAACAATAGAAGTAGGAACTCCATGTAATCTAACAATTTCTTTGATAAAGTGTTTGGCCAAAAGAGGCACGTTTCGATTGGACCGAACTGGATGAAATAGGTGGATTTTGTAAGTCTATCGACTATCAACCATAAGCTATCATAATCCGAACGAGAACGGGGAAGACCGTCAATAAAATGCATGGAAATTTGGTCCCACTTCCAAATTGGAATGTCCAAAGGTTCCATAAACCCATCGGGCCTTTGGTGCTTGGCTTTAACTAGTTGGCAAGTCATGCAACGCCTAACAAAGTTAGCAATATAAGATTTCATCCCATCCCAATAATAAAGTCGCTTCATATTCGCATACATTTTACTATTACGGGGATGAATGGTAAATTTAGAACGATAAGAATCTTCTAAAATATATTTACGAAGATCACTAATATTTGGCATGATAGGCCTACCAAATTTTCGAATACCGCCACGAGAATCAATATCAAAGTCTTTCAAACCTTCAATATCAATTTTATCCCTAAAATTTTGGCTAAGAAAAGCCAACTCGTGATCTAGATTTTGAGCTTCAAGGATGCGGTCTAAAAGAGAAGGATGAGCCTCAAGGCTACATAAAACAAGAGATGCACATAAATTGGATTCACGATCTTGAATCCCACAAGTGGATAAAGTCTCGAGATCATTCCACTCGGATATCATCATATAAATAACCACTTGTTGCTTACGACTAAGGGCATCGGCAACACGATTCCCCTTTCCGGGAGTGTAAAGAATATCAAGATCATAAATGCAAGGAACTCGAGCCAACGTTGTAGACGCAAATTAAGTTCCTTCTGGGAAAATAAATACTTTAAAGATTTATGATCTGTGTAGAGAACAAATTTTTCTCCAAAAAGATAATGCGCCAAATACGAAGGACGAAAATAGTAGACGCGAGCTCTAAATCATGAGTGGCATATCTAGTCTCGGCAAGCTTTAATTGCCTAGAAGCATAAGAAATAACACGATCCCTTTGCATAAGAATGGCTCCTAAACCAACAAAACTAGCATCGGTATAAACAATAAAATCTTGATTCCCTTCGGGAATCACAAGAATAGGAGCATCGGAAAGGAGTTCTTTTAGTTTCTGAAAAGAAGCTTCATATTTGTCCGTCCAAATGTATTTAACTCCCTTCTTTGTCAAGCTAGTAAGAGGCGCGACAGTTTTAGAAAAGTCGTTTATGAACCGGTGGTAATAACCTACCAATCCAAGAAAGCTATGAATCTCCGTCACACACTCCGGTCTCTTCCAATTTTGAATCGCTTCAATCTTTGAGGGATCCACGAAAATTCCAGAATCGAAAATAATATGACCGAGAAACTTCACCCGAGATTGCCAAAAGTGGCATTTAGAAAATTTTGCTTTCAATTGATTGCTCCTAAGAGTTTCCAACACAATCCGAAGATGCTTTTCATCTCTTCCTTGTTTATAGAGTACACAAGAATATCATCAATAAAGACGAGAACAAATTGATCGAGGAAGTCTATGAAAACTCGATTCGTAAGGTCAAAGAAATAAGACAAAGCATCCGTTAAACCAAATGGCATAACAAGCCATTCATGCGATCCATAACAAGTATGAAATGATGTCAAAGGAATGCTATCCTCTGAAATACGAAGATGATGAAAACCGGTTGCTAAGTCTAGTTTTGAAAAGACTCTTGCACCACTATGTTGATCGAATAAATCATCAATCCGAGGTAAAGGATGTTTATTCTTGATAGTAAGATCATTAAGCTAGCGGTAGTCAACGCAAAGCCTAAGTGTACCATCGGATTTTTCACAAAATAGTAGAAGCTCCCCAAGGAGAGGAACTGGAACGAATAAATTGCTTCGTCTCTATTTGGACAATTGTTTGCACATATCCTCATTTTCTTTATTGGACATACGATAAGGAGGATGAGTGATAGGTAGAGCTCCAAGGATTAGATTAATTTTGAACTCAATTGCTCGCTTAGGTGGTAATCCTAAAACAGGCTCAAATATGTCGAAAAATTCATGAACAACGTGAACAAGAGAAATGACATCTTCCTCATCATCATTATCGTCATCATGAGGATTTAAAGAACATAAAGATGATGTGAAGTTGGAATCCGAATCTTTAAGAACAATAGAAATTTGCTTAACAGATTGAGGATGTCAAAAATGAATAGTCCGCTCTGGACATAGGATTTGGGCTTCATAAGGGTTAAGCCAATCCATTCCCAAAATCATTCCAAAGACCAAGTAACGCATGACATGCAAATTGGCTCGAAAAGAAAAATCACACAAAATAATATCGACATCTTTAAAAAGAAAACTGAGTGTTGCGGATCCACTGACTGGATTCGCAATTCTCAAAGAAGTCATCGAAGCGTCAACACTTAAAGAAAAAGTATCAACAAGTTCTTTTGATATAAAAGAATGGGACGCGACCGTATCAAAAAGAACTCGAATAGGTTGATCACGAAACATAATAATGCCATCAAGGATAGAATGAGAAATACCTTGACCACGAGAAGTGTTACTAGGGGTTGCACCACATTTAGATTTCCCTCCTTCTTGCCCTAAAGTTTGGGATATGCATATATATAATTACCCAAACTCTTGCAATAGCGACAAGCAAGGGTCTTGGAACACTTATTTGCATAATGGTCCTTGGAACCACAATTGTAGCATTGCCCACCACTAGAGGCAGAAGTCTTTGCTACCTGAGTCGCATGTTTCCCTTTCTTGTTGGGTTAAGTACTTTTCAACTTATTAGGCCTCTTCTTGTTGTTGTTGAAGTTTGGTTTGGCACCCACAACTTCAACATCACTTTCCTTATTTGCCTCTTCAAGTCAAAGAGCGATTTCAATAAGTTTGTCAAAAGAAACTTCTAACTTCAGAAGTAATGGCTTTTTGAGATTCTTATTCAAGCCATAGACAAATCTCTGATTTTTCTTCAATGGGGTATTTATATACTCGACCCCATAATTAGAGAGAGATTCAAAAGATGCGACATATCCTGCCACATAAGATTCACCTTGAACAAGGTCTATAAAACGACGGGCTAAAGTCACTTTCTCAGCTTCTGGCACAAACTTCGATTGAAATCTTTCTCGGAATTGCTCCCAAGTAAGATCTGCTTCAATAATTTAAGAAATCAAAAGTTCGTACCAATCTAATGTTCTTTCTTGGAGCATACTAGAAGCCACTTGGACTCGATGAAGACTAATAAGATTCATGCGAGAAAAGATGCGATCGCATGTTCTAAGCCAAGCTTGGACTTCAATGATGTTTTCAGTACCCTTGAATGGCTTCCCACCCAAGTTGGTATAATCACTGCAAAAACGTGCAAACCCAGATTTACGGTGAGTAGGCTTTGGAATGGGTCCGGCAGCTTGAGCATTCTTTACAAGATCAAGAAGCTGTTAGGCAGACATAAATACCCCATCCTAGGGAGTAGCACTAGATTGACCAGCGTTGGGACGACCTGGTCTAACCATTTCTCTTCTAAAAAAGAAAGAAGAAGAAAAAGTTCAATCTAAGAATGAACATCAAACAAATCTTGATTGATAAAACAAGGCATCACAAAGAAAATAGGATAGATCGGGTCCAATGACTCGAATAAAATCCTAAGGCACGACTCCTAAGATGGACTTAGGACGATGATCCTTGTTAAATTATTCTACATTGTTTCGAAGTGTGGCTCTGATACCATGTTATGACGCCCCACCTCAATACTCACGCTAGCCAAGGACACTACGGAGTAATGCCGTCAATTAGCGCGAAGAATAAGGCTGTTGAGGAGCGACCATCCATGTAATTGCTTTGTGCGAGCACCGATATGTCATATAGTGTAACATGCATAAGAGAAATCCGACATACCGATACAAACTCAAAGCTACTACACAGTGGCTATATAGTCTTCGGAAACAAATATAGAAATAAGCATAACACAAATCAGTCACAGATATCCATATCACAAAGGCAGAAACAGATATGAATATATCACATGAAAGCGTGTACATCAGCATAATGGTCGAGCAAGATCCACAACAGCACAATAGAATAAATACAAGTGCTACACAAAAGAATATGTATACATCAAGGAGTCTCAATCTCTAATGTATATCAACAGAAACTAAAAATCTAATGTAGTTAGACAAAAGTCAGATGATGGCTCCATATAAAGTGTCAGGCAGAAGCACCTGTAATATCTTGGTCTGACCGGAGTATTATTTAATAAGAAAATAATAAACGGATCAGTCTAGCTATAAATATTAGATAAAAGATATAGGATAAGAGATATGACAAAAACGTATGATAACCATAAGGCCATACTATGATAAGTATGTAATTGAAAATCAACTAGAGGTTAATCAATATCACAAGAATCTTCTCAAGGATAAAAAAGAATGTCATACTCTTTAATTTTTTTCACCAAGTCACAAATATTGGCAAACATCACAATGCCAATTGCAAAAGTTGTTGAAACACAAATTCACCAATGCACAAATATTGATAGAACTTATCAATGAAATCACAAAAATTGGTGAAACACAAATTCTAGAAATCATCAATAGAAATCCAGAAATCACAAATAAGGGGAGGCCTACACAAAAAGGGAGCATGAAAACTCACCAACACATGTATCACAAAACGGAATGTTATTCCATGGTTGCTAATCATTAATTTTGAGTCGAAGCTCCACAAAACAGCCCAAAGACCATGGGTCGCTACCTCACCAAATTGAACAGAAGCTCCACGGAAACGCAGTTTAGTCTCCCTCGTAGACAAAGAGACATCACACATTGCTAGTCTAAATCACAAAATGATCATCATCGATCATCAAGAAGTGTCAATTACACTAAGCTAGTAAATAGATGAGTTTAGCTTCACGTCCCATAACCACTGGCTTAACTTAAATACTTACGAACAAAATGTAAGTCTCCACTCGAAAATTGTCACAAGAGATTCAATCGAACAAGTCCAAGAATTAACCGACGAAGTAAACGCAAGCGTTTCATACTACTTGTTTTGCTAAGCCGTTTAATTAGATTTCTCATACGAGTGAGGTAAAGGTTTGTATATAGTAATAGGTTGGAAAACGGTCTTATAAAGGAGTTTGATATTATAAATAGAGTTGAAATCGTCTTTGTAAAAGAGTTTGAATATTTACTACTAGTATAGAAACCTTTGACCTTTGTATTTAGAAGTGACAATCCATAAAGATGATTGTAAAAACAATCAATGACCAAAATTTCACGTTCAAAGTCGTGAATTAAATCCAAAGAAATCGATTCCAAATCCATCCAATGGATATACCCAAAAATTCCAAAATTGAAGTCATCAAGGTCGATAATAAATGATAATAACAAATCGAAAAACCACTAATCGATAAAAATTGAAATTTCAAACAAAATAGGCTAAATAGGCAAATGCAAGCGGGTCAGTCGACTGACGGCAAATGGCCAGTCGACTGAACTAGAAACTTGGAAATTTCATTTCCTGCGGTCAGTCGACTGATTACAGAGGCCAGTCGACTGATTGCAGGAAACAGAGGCCTCCAGTCTCTGCAAACAGTCCCCGGAACACTTATTGGCAATAGCCAGTCGAATGACTGCAAAGGTCAGTCGACTGACTGACCCTAGGGTTGTTTTTCAGCCTATCAAATGAAGAGCAAACTCTCAACGATTGTAATCCAACGAGCAACGGGCGCTAAGGGTTTATGCCAATCGGCAACCCAGCCCTATAGGCTGTTCAATGCATCACCGAAAACATGTTCAAACATCAAAGTTAGGATTTTAAAAGATTTGACTTCTAAACGCCAAAAATTGAAATATTCGCCAAATCAATCCAAACTAAAAGCAAATGCACAAGAACAAGTGTTAGGAATTCATACCCAATAACCAAAGATAGTTATAGACATAGATGTGAGATAAAACTTCTCACCTTCTTCACAAAATCAAGGAAGAAGAAGCTACAGAGCAAGGTAAAAACAATCACTCCTCAATCCTTACCCAAGAAGCTTGAATCTAAGCTTAAAAGCAAAACATTTCCTAAGTTCTCTAGGAATTTCTGAAATTGAAGGTAGAATGAGTTGGAGAAGAAGAGAAGGATGCTTACCAATAGCTTCACTTTGAATTTGGAGTTAGAACTTGGATTTGCAATGGAACTAGGGCTTAGTAATTCTAATTCTCCTTTTCTCTTCCCCCATTTTTATGAATGCTTGAAGGTATTAGGAAATGAGAGTGAATGAGGAGAAGTGGGGGTTGAGCTAGAGTTAATAGTTTAGGCTAACCCAAACCCAAAGTCTAAAGTGCAAAGGTCAAATTTTTAACCAGCTCAAAACATATCAAAGTTTATACTCAAAAAGGTTGCAAGAGGCGTTTTGAACTCAATGGGAGTGGTCCCGAGTCCTGACTCGAATGTATGGCAAAAGTAACGTTTCGGACTGTAATCCGACTAACGATGCTATATTTAAATAAAACATTTAAATATACACTCGTAAAATATGCGGGTTGTTACAGGATATGTCATCCTCCGGTCGTTACCGACATTTTTCGAGAGCCCTATAGCATACAAACCACAATAATCAGGTACATGACGTCATAGCATGTAAAGATATATCTAGAAGAGGATAATCATATCCTACTTGGAATGACCCACTTAGCCCTGCTGCATCTTACCCTGTTTTGGTCAATTCCAGTTAATGAGGCTAAGGTAACGATTACCTTTCACATATCACAATCACATCACTTTGAATGCCACACGGCCATTTCCGTCGACTATTAATTGCCTTTCACAAAAATACAGCCCTTAAGCTCATACGCCTCAAGGTGGGTGTTAAGCTAAGAGAAGTTACCTTCTCCGCCACCACTGATGTACGTTTGTAAAAACCAATGTACGTAATCTTTAGAAATGCAATGTCAGACAAACATCCATACGAGTTGTCCAGGAAGAGGACAAATCGAAAGTACTTTCCTACCACATCCTGTCGAGAAATCCCTAGGATTAGTAGCGAATTGTCCTTGCATTGGATATTTTATAATAAAAGGACTACTACTACTGGATGTATATTGGGATTTTAACCCCAAACGATCAACAAGGAGTCCCCCACTATGAAAATCCGGAATATCAATATCGTCACAAGCAACTTGCACAATCGTCGCATGTACGTTGGACCAAAGTGGTTTTTAGATAAATCTATTCCTTGTCTCTTCGCACCAACAACGCAAAAGCGTTTCTCAACCTTACACAGAAACTAAGTCTCATAGACTTATCACGTCTCCAACTTTCAACTTGCTATCCTTCAGACCAAGAAAGAAGCTCGATAGATTAGAGTAATACTCTACACTACACGAATCATCATCCTCAACACAAACGATAATCAAGCCTACACAGAAAGTTACATACTAAGTGTACGACTAAATAGTTCCCACATCAAGTCGAGGAACTAAAATTTGGCCAAATTTAGATAGTCGGTATTTAACTATCAAGGCAAACAAACAAATATTTAGCACCTTATATAATCACTAGGTCCTTTTAATTAATTTTTTATTAATTAAATCATTTTCTAAATATTCACTTCAAATTATCTTTAAAAATATATATTCTCAAAACATTCCACTTCATATTGGAAAATATTTCCAAATACTTATTTAGTAATAAGTAATTCACAATCTCTTTATTTTCAACACTTAGAAAATATTCATATACTTAAATCACGATTAAGTATATATTTTATTCTATAAGAAAAACATTCTCCTTATTATCTTTATTTGGGTTAAATCGAATGTTGCGTAAAACATCATTACGACAACCCAAAATCAATGGTATAGGGATTCAAAATTTAGATAGATATATGAATCCCAACTATACAAAAACATTTCTTTCGAAAATCATTTGCTATAACGACGGTGGTATAGTCCATCATTTCTTTTACTTCTCGAAAACATCTATTTCAATAATGAATGTTGAAATCTATGTATTCGATACTTAACACAATTTAAAACATCTTTAAACCGTTTGACTCCATTTAAAATATCACTTCCCAAAACATTTATTTAACTTCAAAAGATTATTCACTGTCCAAACGGTGAATATAATCCATTCGCTAAATTAAAACTTCTACACGTTTAATTCAAGAATTATCCACTATCCGAAATAGTGGATATAAATCTCTAACCAAATTCAACACTTCTACTTATTTAATTAAAGGATTATCCACTATCCAAAATTGTGGATTTATCTTCTTTAAAAAGCTATCATATTTACTTACTAAATTCAATTGATTTCGAATTTATAAACAATGCTTATATATTCACATTTATATTTCATAAAAACTTCTATTTATAAATCTCCATTATTAACCAATTCCATTTACTCACCTATATGCCAAAATTCAATTTATATGTAAATTACTTATAAATCAACTATTTACAAATTCATTTATTTTATAACTTCACAAATTCATACATCATATTTACTTATAAAATTCATTTATAACTTCATTTTAACACTTATAAAAACTCATTTATAATTCCGTTATTCCGATTTATAAAAATTCAAATTTTATAAATCTTATTTATAAACCGTTTATAATAAATTCAAAAATCTCAATTTATACTGTTTCACAAAATAGATAACTTCACATTTCAAAAATCACATTCTGTTTATGTTTCGCAAAAATCTTAATTTTTATAACATAAAAATTATCACTTTTGATTTATAAAAAAATAAATCCATTTCCTTAACAATTCAAAATTTAATAAAACATCTATTTTCAAAATCACTTGAAAATCCTTTTAATTTGGAAATCATCACTTTAACATTTTTAAAGTTCCAAAAATGGGCCCATGCTGCAACACCACTAAATACATCAATCATGGCATCCAAAACATCATATATCATATGATAACAGCATATATCAGAATATCTTTAAATAAACTAACGGTGATGGGGAATCCAGTTGATCCCTCTAACCTTCACCTACAAAAAATATACATATTAGAAATATATGTGCAATGTCCGCTTCGAGGCATACGCGCATACAAAGGGTCATCCGCTCATACAGGGGAACGTATAGGGTCATCTGCTCCACTAGGCAGGTATATATCTAAATACCAATCAATATATCATCCAAAAAATCATCAATCTTCTTAAAATAAATTATCTCTCACTTATGTAAAAATATCAGTGAGGCAGCAAGAGTGAGTTGTACTCACATTGCTTGTAGACATCCCGATAGCGATTTATTCCGATTTAAATTAAACAAGCGTTTAGTTTCAATCAAAATTTTCACTAGCTCAAATAAATCCCAACCTAGCTCCATAATGTAGTTCTCATCAATACAGACCCAACGCAATTCATTTCGTGCAAAACGGATCTCGTATGAAAAAGTTATATCATTTTATAGATTATACGAATTTTAACATAATTTATTTCACAATTTTATTTTATTTTTAACCTTCTCATCATCACAGCTACTAGTTTGACTTCCATCAAATCCTGGCTGCATTTGCTTTCTTCCATCATCTTCGTTCCATTCACGCAAGAAAACCCATGAAGCTGCCGTTTGTTTTGGAATTTTCATGACCTCTATGTTCGTGAAGACCACGATCGGCCTCCTACCCCACGTGCTCCTACACGAGACTCATCATCGTCGTAAGACCGGTCGAGTTCGATGGCCATATCACCTCGAAAAATGCAATTGAATGCATGAAATTCTCGGCCGAAATTCTGGCAATCCACTTCACCATTCTACATCTTGACTGTTAGATTTGTCTGTCGTGCTGTGCTCTTGAAGTTTCATTTAGAAGACGAAGCTCAAAAATATATGGACTAAGAAATAATAGAGGAAGAAGAAATAGTGATTTCAATCATTGAAAAATAAATGGCGGCCTACCCTAGCTTCAATTAGGGTTTCACAAAAATAGAAAAATGTGTCCTTTTGAAGAAAATTTGACGACACTATTTATCCCGAAAATTTTCGTGCTCGAAACGAAGCGTGCCTCCTGGCATTTATAATGTTTTACCCCTATTCCGAACACAATGGAATATATATCGACAGCCAACTCGATCGTATTTAGAAGATAGGTTTTCGAATCGACTATTTAAACTTAAAATTACTTAAGCGAATTTCTAAGCGTTTTAGCTTGCCCAGGACAAACCGTAAATTCGATTGACACTTAATTTGAAATCTTACAATAATATAACATTACGGATCCAATGATACTAGTTTCATTGAAATCCAAGACTGTTTGAAAAATGACAATTTTAACATGTCAATTAAATATTAAAATATTCAATTTCTACAGTTCAATTTTTAATTCAATTTCAAAAGTTTACAAACATCATTCAAAATTAAGTAGAATTTATTACAACTTTATAAATCATATTCATTAACATGAAATCCAATTTCAAACTATTTCTGAAATTTCAAATATTAAATTAACAATTTAATCACCCAATTAAATTGTTATATTCAAAATAAAATTTATTCAGCTTACAAAATAAACTTATGAATATTTAAAATCACTTAAATATTCCAATTTCAAATGACTGAAATTATGGGTCGTTACATTTACTTTGAAAATGTAAATTGGTTCAAAGTGGTTATCAAATAGAAATCACCCAAATCCGATCTCGGTCCTTTCAAATCCAATTTGTCGAAATAAAAGATGTGAAGTGTGGGTGATTAGTAAACAACATTTTCATTCAGCAAAATCTTTAGAGATATATTTCTCTAAGTTCATTTCACATACTGGGATTTGTTAAACCTCTCTTTAAATCATTTTATTTTATTCCTTGGAAATTATTTCTAAAGGGTATCTTTTCTTTTGGAAAAACTTAAATAGGATCTTTTAAGAGCATCCAAGCTTTCTCGTAGATTTGTTTCACCCTTTACCTAGAAAGAGAGAACAAAGGCTAGGTAAGTTCAAGGCAACTCCATCCCTAATCTTAGTTATAACCTTGTTTTTCCTTTCTAGATATCACAGATGGGAAAAATGTACTTGTCATTTCTGCATACTCCTTTCATTATTAAAAACCATTTCAAAAAAAGTTTGGAAAGAAAAATAAGTGTAACAAACGGGGATTTTCGACCCTCGAAAATCGACATCAATACGTTCACTGTATAACATGCCGAATATTCAAGTGCCAAAAATACCGATTCATTAGGGGTGAAGGAGGAAAGATAGGAGAAGAAAAGAAAGCAACAATACAGAATCTCACAATCGCAATGGAATAAATTATAATATATAATGATAGATTTTAAATATAAGAACCGTACTGTTAATATACAAATCATTATTAGAGTACAATAGACAACAATCAAATTGGACAATTAATTAACTTGTCCTCACACAGCAGAAATACAAATCAAGTATGGAGGTATATCTTGGCATCTAACTCGTCTCCTGAGCTCCATAGCATCCTATCCTGAACCTGTAATACTCGGTCTGACCTAAGCATTATAATAAAATAACACCCGAGTGAGTATGGAAAACCAACGTGAGAAAACACACTCAATTTGAATTATTAAATTTTATGAAAACCTTTTGAAAACAAAGGTATCGCTTAAGACCACATCACACATAAACATGACTGGTTTTTCCCTTATGATAACGAAAACATTTTTATCAAAATCGTCTGATATTATAATAGTGTCTAAACCATGTAAAAAGAAAATGGCTGAAATGCTTGCATCTTATGTTTCAACCTAGTTGGGCATAATCAAAAGCGTACGATGCTTATTGGAGAATGGATTCCATACAATGACTAGGCGCTGGGGTGCCACCTATCATGATACACCTCTAGAAAAATGCACGGAGGACCTCATCGGGATCCCCTACAACACAAGACCGACACTATCCCGTACCTGGATAGAACCGAATATGTTATCACCCCGGGTGTTCCCACCCTTAAGAGAATTGAGCACTCACTTTTCCATGCATAAGCATATCCATAATTTACATATATTACGAGGGCATCTAGGAAGGTGATAACATACCTTAATTGGGTGCGATCCACTTAGCCTTGCTGCATCTCCCCTGATTTTCAATCATTCCGATTGATGAAGCTTGAGGCTACGATTACATTTCAAGAACAATTTCACTTAGAATGCTCATCATCCTCCAATGACGATGTTCTGATAACATTCGTCCATACAAGTTGTCCTGGGTATGGATAAACCGAATCACCGTCTTCACTACCTTCATGATATCCATTCATAATGTTTAAGATGGATCGAAGTGGTTTTTAGATAATTAAATCTGATCCTGGTCTCTTCGAAACAATAAACGAAATTGGCCAATATTGATAGTCATTTATTTAACTATCAATAAAACATCTACATGTAGCCACTTGGCCTTATTATAAATTTCTTCCAAATTATTTATTTGATATATCTTTTCAAAGATATGATTCAAAACCCCTCTCAAATTTTCAATATTTGTAAACAAATTTCAATTACTCAAATCCATAACAGGATATTTTGCCATACCAATAATTAGCAATATTCCCATTCCATTTTTATTACACTTGGAAAAATATTCCTATTCCAAATCATTCCCACTAAAAATATTTCAAAAATCTTCCTTTCAATAATTAGGAAGATATTATAAGTATATTTCCAAATATTTTTATTTATAATACGTAGGAAAAATTCCATTTATTCTCAATTTGTCCAAATCATTTACAAATCCTTTTGTAAATTCCTTAACTCGTTCAAAAACAGGTTCTACAACTTTCCGAAACTCCTTAATTTTTTTCGCAAAATCAATTATACCTGTCTACGATTCCAATTACTCATTTCAAACTCCTTTTATGAATTTTAGTTCATTTCAAAGCTTTTGTATTTAACACTTCGAAAATTTCCTTAGGTTCCCAAAATTCCACTATAAGATTTCGTTTATAAAATCATAACCATTAAACAACACCGTTTACATATTTTCGAAATAACTTATAAATAAATCACGATCATTACAAAACTATATATATAAAATAAATATTTCTAAGAATAATAAATTATCTTTAAAATACGTTTAAGTAATTATTTAAAATATTAACACACTTTAAATAAAATCTCAATAACTCATTTCCAACTCATTTTAAAATAAAACCAATCAATTTACAAAGCTAATTATAAAAATTAGAATTTATTTCAGTTAATATTAAATATTTGGATAATCCACTTCGTTTTATTTTGAAATATTTTAAAACTAACTAGTTTAAAATCACCTAGTTTTATAAATGAAAAATTCCCGTTTTAAAAAAAAACTAACTAAACTTCTTAAATAAAAATATAGTTAAAAAAAATCTCAACAACTAATTAATTTTATAATTCCTCTCGATTTATAACCCATCGATTTCATTCCTCTTCTCCTAACCATCAACACTTTTTGAAAAATTGTGTCCACTATTTTCCTCAACCCTATTTCCATGTTCGGATATAAATTCATCCTACGAATTTATATTCCCAATATATCAATTGATATCGCTTATCTTATTTATAAACACTGTTTATAAAAAAATTTATACTCCTTTGAGTCTTACTTATTTATAAAAACAATCTTATTTATAAAATACATTTTATGAATTCATTCTTTATAAATCCCATTTATAATTTTCAATATATTTTAATATCGAATTCACTCTTTTTTTTATTTATAGAATATTATTTATAAATTCTTTTATATAATTCATTTTTAAAATCTCCATTTAAACAGTTCACGAATAGTTAAGTATAACTGTTTGCACAAAAAATGGGCAAACACCTCCAAGTCGTATGATTTAGTTGATTATACGTTGTTATTAGTGATTTGGGTGATTTATGCACATATATAAAATAGATGGACTAAACTATAAAAGACACATAGATTTATAGTGGTTCAGCAAGAATGTGCCTACGTCCACTTTATATGTTATTCTCCTTTACTTTTCAGGTTACAAGTACAAAGCTTTGATTACAAGTAACTGAAAGTTGGTTGAAAGTTCTATCCGTGCTTGAGCTCTCAAACTTGTCCTCTTTGTTGTACCCCTGCCCCTCTATTTATAGAGTGAGGCTGGGGCAGGGGTCTTGGACGTATATAGTTGCTGATGGGCCTGGGCTCATGCAATCTGGCCTGGCAAAGTTGGTCTGGAACGCCTTGGTCCGGTGGAGAGTGATCCGGTTGTGGCCTACCTTGCTTCTGGTTCGGCAGTGGAAGGAGGTTGGTGGTTCGGTAGCATTCTGGTCCAGCTATGCATGGAAGTGGAGTTTGGACCGGCAATGCTTGGAGAGGGGATGGTTCGGCATTGCTTGGAAGTGGAGCTTGGACCGACAGTGCTAGGAGAGGGGATGGTTCGGCATTGCTTGGAAGTGGAGCTTGGACCGGCAGTGCTTGGAGAGGAAATGGTTCGGCATTGCTTGGAAGTGGAGCTTGGACCGGCAGTGCTAGGAGAGGGGATGGTTCGGCATTGCTTGGAAACGCATCCAATATTTGCCCCCCAAAGTGGGGCATATGCCAGCATATGCCGCGCTTTGTTTTAGATTGGACATTCTCATCTGGCATGCTCATCCGGCCCTGGATGCCGTACCAGTAGTCCGGTCGTTCCCATTTTCCAATAATATGGGCGTCATGCTTTCGTTATTCCCTACCGAGTGAGATAGCCGAATCAACTGAGTGCTGAACCAAAGTTGACTGTTTCAAACAGCCGAACCAACCGAGCACCGAATCATACTTAACTGCCGAACCAGGTGAGTTTGCTTTTGCCGAATGAACTTTTATGGCTGGATTACCGAATGGGACATGGGGTTCGAATATCGAATGAACTTTCATTTTTGAATCGCCGAATGAAACTTGGGGATTCGAGTGCCGAATGAACCTTATATACTCGAATTTTTATGTTTTGAATTACGAGTGAAATTCCGAACTACATATACTTGCATGTTTATACCTTCCGTTTTAATGATGTACTTTCTTGAGTTGCAGATAAATGTCTCATAAAGTGGAAACTCGATCATATAAGAGGAAATCTATGGACAGAAGAGAGCCCCTCATTGTGCCCCCATCCCAGCCAGGACCGGGACGACAGGGACCCACCCCGAGATCACTAGTGGATGGATACGGCCCTCAGGAGCTCTTCAAATCTCCTCCCGACTGCTTTCCTAGCTCCCTCAAAGAGGATCAGCTTGATGTTATATCTCGTTCTTTCGGGATTGATAGAGCACTCATGATTCTGCCAGGGAACGGAGTCATGCCGTATGATCCCCCTGAAGGATATTTTTCTTATAGCAGGTACCATTGTATGTGTGGGGCCGTTCCCCCGATCAATGCTTGGATAGTCAGCTTCATCACCTATCTAAAGGTGGCCCCCTTCCAGCTTCAACCCAACTCTTACGCTATCTTGGTGAACCCATTTTTCATCTTCCAGCGAAAATACGGGCGCCCTCCTTCCAACCGGGAGATCCGATATTTGTACAACTTAAGGGGCTACAAGAAAGGGTCTCCATACATCAGCTTGGAATCGACTGTGTCCTTCAAGCCGGTCCTGGGCTTATATTCGAAGTTCAGCATGTTCAACAAAAAATGGTTTTTCGTCAAGGATGACTCCGTTTCTATCCGTCGCTTCACCTCCGGCTGTAAGGTGAAGCTTATTTATAATTTCCGTTTTGACTGAAATGCTTCTTCTTATGTGTTTTTATTTCTTGCTAGCGACAGGTGGCTTTGCGGTCGTGGAGAACGATCGCCTGGTTCAGTTGACTGTGGAGATAGAAGCCATTTCGTTAAGGGAGAGGTCAGCTTCTTACCTGATCAGGAATGCCACTCTTCTGCTGCACAACTTGATTTTACCACGTAAGTCTGTGGTCAAGCAGAGAGACACAGCCGAGGAAAGGGCTGCCAAAGGGGCCACGACAAAGAGCAGTAAGAGGAAACCCTTCTCAATACCTCCAGTCGTCGGGGGGAAAAAGCTCAAGAAATCAGATGGACCCTCCCCTAGCACATGTCCCGATGTTCCGGAGGCGGAAAGTGTAGAGGAGGAAAGAGGCGAGGAGGAGAGCAGAGGTGACGGAGAAGGTGATGGTGGTGATGGTGGCGAAGGACGGAGCGGTGATGGTGCCAGGGCTTTGTCTTCTGGGCAAGCGGGGGAGATCCAAGAGTGGACAGATGATGCTTTTCGTCAGGCTTTCGAGGGGTTAGAGGAAGGATCGGCCTTGGTGGAGAAGCCAAAGGAAACTGATAAGGCCGGGACTGGTGCCGGTCCATCTTCTGAGAGCATTTCAGCTAGGGCAACTCCGGCGGTTCAAGGTGAATTTTTGACTTCTCTTTTAACTTCACATGTTTCTTGGATTATAGTCCCGTGCGTGCTTGTAACACTTGGTTTTGATTCCAGGAACGGATAAGGCGGCCAAGACATCAGACATTCGGCACCGCCTCGAACAATTCAAACTCCTCAAAACTTTCGCTAAACCAAAGCCTCCGACCAATCGTTCCGGGGACGTAGTCGGCTACCGTCCTCTTCTCGGAGTTATTGAAGAGGATATTCAAAAGAAAAGGAGGAGGCGCTCCTTATTCGAACCATCACCTGGTCCTCAGCCTCCAACCCAGCCTATTCATGATATCACGGGGGAGGATACTGAGTTCATACCCTCTCCGCATCCATCAGAGAATCCTACCGTTACTCATATTGATCGTCCCGGCTTGGCTCGTAATCCATTTGTGGGTCATCCAGATCTGGACTTGAGTTCTCATGATATTTCTTTTGACGAGTTTGCTGGTGAGAACCTTCTCCCTCGCAATCCTATGGTAAGGGTGCTTGATGAGTCCAAGTCCCTGGATCTTGATTTTCTTACTACTCGGATTGTAACTATGGGGAATGAAGCCAAGAAAAATATCGATCGGGTTGCTGAGAAGACTAGGAAGTTGATGGGGCATCACGCCCGATTGGCCAAGGCCGGGGAGGAAATTGGGAGTGCCAACATAAGATTGCGGCTAGTGGTTGCCGAGCAGGCTAAGCAACTCACCGATCAGGCCATCCAGATCTCTCAGCACGAGGCTACCTCCAGACGGCTAAAGAAAACTGTGGAAGAGGCTAGCAGAGCCGAGCTGCCAAAATGGAGGCCAACTGCAAGGAACGGATCAATATGGCCATTGCAATGGTAGACGATGTTCGAAAGGCGGACCTCGAGTGTGTAGAGGAGTTATCCGGGAAGCTTGAAGCCGCGGAGCTTGCTCAAGCCAAGCTGAAGGAGGAGATGGAGGGGATGAGGAGATCCCTTCAGGCTGACCGCTCGCGATACCGATCGGAGAGGGACGCTGACGTTGCAAAGCTATTGGCTTCTAAAGCCCGAATGAGGGAGTTTGAGGAAAACGAGGGGATGATGGATGAGATGCTCCAGGATATGTATTTCCGTACTTGGAAGCAGGGCAACTTATTCTGGATGGATGACTATCCCCAGACCTTGGCCAGGATTTATCTTCGGGCTCTGGAAGAGGCCAAGGCTGATGCGGATAAGGAGGGTGGTATGGCCTTCAGGATGGATGTGGTTACGGCCCAGTTTACTAAGGAAGAGAAAGTGACAGTGAAGGAGGGCATGCGGCTGCTTGCTTCCGAGGAGGTAGGCGTGCAGTTGGGAGATGACGATCAAGGAACGGATGTTGGTAAGTCTTCGCTTTTAGCCTTTTCATAGCTTGGTTGCTTATTGTTTATTTAATGAATTCTTCTCCTGAACTGGACAGGTGGGACCTCTGAAGCGCAACCTACCTCTAGTCAGCATGCGGGGAGCTCTGATCCGGCGGTTAAAGTAGACCTCGGAGGGCCAGCAGGATAGAAGCGAGGCCCCGATGCAGTCGGCTCCTTGGCTTGATCTGGATATTTTTTCAGCTTATTTTACGTTTTTTGTCTATGTTAGTCTTAAAACATTAATGTAATTTTCGGGCTGTAATTATGTAACGAACAACTTGATTTTTGGCATGTAACTTTATAACATAAGCTGATTTTGTCATGTTTGAATGCTGTTGTTATTTCGATGTGTTGCATAAAATATAGCTGTGCATGTGCTAGTAATTCAATTGTGCTTGATGATAAGTCCTTACTTAAAATATAATTTCATGTGTTGCAATGTTAGTGTGATGTGTGAATAAATTATAGTAACATATTTATGTACAAGAGAAGAAAGTACTGCCCTTCAAGTTTTTGCTGTAGATGGTAGCTTTGAATGCCTTGTCTACTCGAATGTGGAATGCAGCTGAGTGACTTGCCATTCAGCTGTGAGTCACTCAGCTGCGAGTTCTTATTCCCATTAGCGAGTGTCTCCTATTTTGTGTCCTGTACTTTAGTGATCATTATAGAGAATAGGAGGAAAGTTTTTATAAATAAAATGGAAATATAAGAAATAGTAAAACTTCCAATCACGGAAGGCCTTCGATGTGCTTAAGTTCGTGGCAAATGGGTTTTGTAGTCACTTTCCCTAGCTGTGGGTCTTGGAGACATTTGTCACCCATCTTACGTCTCCGCGGGGAGTTTTCTTTTTTACCACAGCCGTACTTAAGACACATCGAAGCCGAGATCGCGCACAGTAACTACCCGGGCCATTATGGCCCTTAATCGTGGGTATTATTCGATTTACCGTGGCCGGCTAGCGCGGGTGTCGATCGTCAACTGTGAACTGCCCCTGGCTGGCCACACCTTATGTTGGGGCTTATAATCGGTTCACGGTTGCCGGCGAGCCGAACGCCGTAATGTGCTGCCTAGGCTATTTTCGGCCTCCTCGGTGGCTTATACTCGGCTCATTACAGTTGGCTTTTAGGGTCGTCGCGAGCAATGAGTTAACCCGCAGCAGAGGGATGCTGGAGCAAAAGCGTCTCATTGACGAGGGCATAGATTCGTATAGTACCTGTTAGGTCTTCTCCAGGTGAAGTTGTGTCGTGATGTGTCACAGGATTTTGTTCAACAGAAAAGGATAAAGTTAACAAGCAGCCAAGATATAAAGGAACAAGTTAAAAAACAGGCAAGATTTGTAAAGTGGTTCGGCACGAAAATGCCTACGTCCACTGATTCTCTTTGTTAATTCACTTCGTATGGGCAGTACTAGTTAAGAAAAGTATCGACGAAGGTGTCAGATGTCCCATGCCCTGTGGAACACCTCTCCATCCACTGTTGACAAAATATAAGCTTCGTTGTGGAGATCTTTATGAATTACATACGGTCCATCTCAGATTGGATCTAGCGCCCCGGGGCGCGGGAAAATTCTCCTGAGGACAAGATCCCCTTCTTGTAAGCTGCGGTGCTTGACTTTGGAGTTGTATTGTGCTGCCACGTTTTGCTTGTGAGCTGCTGCTTTGAGCGCTGCATCATTTCTTCTTTCTTCGATTAGATCCAAAGACATGTGGAGGAGTTCTTCGTTCTCTTCTGGGTTGTAGTGGATCCAACGGTGGGATGGCGCTACAGTCTCAACTGGGAGCATGGCCTCCGATCCGTATGCCAAAGATAAAGGAGTATGCCCTGTTGATGTTATGAAAGACGTGCGGTAGGCCCAAAGTGCCGTAGGAAGTTCATCCACCGAAGCGCCTTTTGACTTTTTAAGCTTCTTCTTCATTAGGGTCTTAAGAATTTTGTTGACAGCTTCGACTTGTCATTTTCCTGGCGATAAGCCACAGATGAGAAGCTTTTGTGAATTCCGTGCTCTTGGTACTAGTCGGCGAACTCCTCGCTGTCAAAATGAAGTCCATTGTCTGGTATGATTTTGAGTGGAACCCCGTACCTGCATAGAACATTTTTGATCAAGAAGTTAATAACTTTTGCCGAAGATATTTTATTTAAAGGTTCCGCCTCCACCCATTTGGTGAAATAGTCCACTCCCATTATAGCATATTTGGCTCCGCCTCGGCCCATTGGCAGTTCGCCAATCAAGTCGATTCCCCATACTGCAAATGGCCAAGGGCTGGTCATCTGAGTAATCTCATTTGTTGGTAATCGAGGAATCTTAGCAAATTTCTGACATCTGTCGCATCTTTTGACGAAGTCTAAGTCGTCTTTGTTTAAAGTGGGCCAGTAGTATCCATATCGGAGCGTCTTCTTCGCCAGAGTCTGCCCACCAGTGTGATCTCCGCAGCTCCCTTGATGGATGTTGGATAAGATTTCCTTGGCTTCCCTTCTAGTGACACACCTTAATAAGGGGTTAGAGAAGCCGCGCCGATAGAGGATGCCTTCTTATATTGTGTAGCGGGAAGCTTTCCTCAAGATTTTCTTAACTTCGTTACGCTCGTGGGGCAGTGTGCCATCTTGATAGTATTTCCGGATAGGAGTCATCCAAGTTTCTTCTTCGATTGCAGCTATCAGATTTTCTTGTTCGAAACTTGGGGATAGATGTTATGAGATGGTTACTGTTTCGGAAATGGTGTTGTTCTTCATGTTAGCTTGCTTTGCCAGTTTGTCGGCCTCTTGATTCTCTTCTCGAGGAATGTGTTTGATTAAATAGTGATCCAATTATCGAGCAGCAGCTTGGTCTTCTTTAGATATGCTGTGAGTCGTTCTCCCCGAGTCTGAAACTCTCCTAGCACTTGGTTTACGATAAGTTGAGAATCATTATGAAGACATAAAGAACTGACTCCAATTTCTAAGGCAAGTTCTAATCCTGCTATTACTGCTTCATATTCTGCGTCGTTGTTGGTGGTGGCGAATTCCAACCTTAGGGCATAGTGCAGCTTCCTTCCCCTAGGGGTGATTAGCACAATACCGGCCCCCGAGCCCTGTTCGTTCGATGCTCCATCTACAAAGAGATTCCACTTGATATCTCCTGTTATTTCAGATTGCTCCTTACTTTCGCTGGTAGTGAATTCGGCAATGAAATCGGCCAGGGCTAGCCCTTTGATGGCGGTGCGGGGATGGTAGGTGAGATCATATTGACTTAGCTCGATGCACCATTTAAGCAGTCGCCCGGAGGTGTCGGGACGATGGAGTACCTACCTTAGCGGTTGATCGGTTAGAACTCTGATGGAATGGGATTGGAAATAGTGTCACAATTTTCGTGATGTGATTAGTAAACAATATGCTAACTTCTCAAGTTTAAGATATCTGGCTTCTGCCCCCGTGAACCTCTTGCTTACAAAGTACACTGGCTGCTGCGTGAGGTTGTCTTCTCTTACCAAAGCGGTGCTTAGAGCATGAGATGACACAACAAGGTATAGGTATAGCTCTTCGCCTTCATTTGGACTTGAGAGTACCGGTGGTCTCTGGAGGTGTTCGATTAGGTTGTGGAAGGCCGTTACGCATTCGTCAGTCCATTCGAACTTTCCTTCGTCTTTCTTTATAGCTTCGAAGAAAGGGACACACTTGTCGGTCGCTTTAGAGATGAATCTTCTCAGGGCGGCCACTTTCCCATTTAGGCTTTGCATTTCGTTTCGAGTGGAAGGTATCTTGATTTCCTTCAGCGCCCGGACCTGTTCAGGGTTTGCTTCAATTCCTCTGGCATGGACGATGAATCCTAAGAACTTTCCCGATGATACTCCGAAGCAGCACTTTAGAGGATTTAGCTTCATTCCATATCGACGAAGTACTTAAAACATCTCGTCCAGGTGGCTCACGTGGTCGATGGCTTTTCTTGACTTTACTAGCATGTCGTCCACATAAACTTTCATGGTTCGTCCTATTAGTTCTGCAAACATCTTGTTGACGAGGCGCTGATAAGTGGCTCCGGGGTTTTTAAGTCCAAAAGGCATTACTCTATAGCAGTACAATCCCCGGTCGGTGATGAAACTAGTGTGATCTTGATCGGGGGCGTGCATAGGAATTTGGTTATATCCTAAGTATGCGTCCATAAAAGGCAAGAGTTCGTGCCCGGCTGTGCTGTCTACAAGTTGATCGATTCGAGGGAATGGGAAGCAATCCTTCGGGCAAGCGTCATTTAAGTTGGAGAAGTCAATACACGTTCGCCACTTCCCATTAGCCTTCTTTACTAGTACCGGGTTGGCGATCCACTCTGGGTAGATGGCCTCTCGGATGAAGTTATTGGCAAGCAGGTTCTTTACTTCTTCATCGAGGGCTGCTGATCGTTCTGCCCCATGCTTCTGTTTTTCTGTTTTACCGGCACCTTGGTAGGATCGATGTTTTGTACATGGCAGGCTACATCTAGGGAGATTCCAGTCATGTCAGCGTGCGTCCATGCAAATACATCCAAGTTGTGGCAAAGAAAATCGATGAGTTGATCCTTCAATTCCGCTCTTAACTGTGATCCGACTCTCAGTGGTCTACTTGGGTCGTGTTTGTCTACAGATACAAATTCCGTTGCCTCTGCAGGCTTGGCAGTGGCCTCCTCCTCTTTGTCCCTGGGGTCTAATTCATTGAAAGGATCACTGGTATATCGAAGAGGAGAGGCTTTCTTTAGTTGCTATGCTTCCAAGTTTTTCTTGCAGAGAGAGTCTCTGCATTCTTCCGCCTATCCTTTCTGCGGTTATTGCGAAGCTCAGTTACATAGAAGTCTCGAGTAGCGTCTTGATCTCCCTCTACATCCCCTATTCCATTATCTGTTGGAAATTTTATCTTCAGGCACCATGGGGCCAAGAAAATTTGGAAGTCAGACAAGGCTGGTCTTCCTAAAAAGGCGTTGTAGGCCGAGTGGTTTTCTATCAGCACAAATGTTTGTTTCCGCACAACGGAGCGGGGATGACTTCCTATTTCGACAAAGAGGTCCACTTGCCCAAGGGGCATCTTCACATCCCCCGTGAAACCATGTAGTGGTTTGTTGCAGGAAGACGCATCTTTCATTGAAAGCTTCATTTTGTCGAAAGCATACTTAAATAGGATATTTACTGAGCTGCCAGTGTCTACTAGAATTCGAAAAACTTTGGCCGGACCGAACCAGGCAGAGATGACCATAGGATCCATGTGAGGGTACTGCCTTCCCTCAAGATCAAGCCTACTGAATGTGATGCCATCATCCTCTTTTCGTTTTGGGTGGCGTTCTTCCATAACAGAATTAACGTAGCCTTCATTGTTCTTAAGTGGCTTACCGTATCTTTCCATCTCTGCCCAGCTTCTGTCGGCGATGTGTGGTCCTCCTGATATGGTATGGACCACTATCTTCTCTTGACTAGAGCCACTGGTGTTGCGATTTCCTCCGCCTACTTCTGGGAGGGGTAGACCTGGTTTCTCATTGGCAGGAGTTGAAGTCCTGTTCTGACCTTTCACATAGCGCTCCAACCTCTTCCTTCTGATGTGTTCTTCAATTAAGTCCTGGAGATGATGGCATTCATTTGTGTCGTGCCCACGAGATTCGTGGAAGCGGCAAAACTTTCCAAACTTAACTGCGTTGTCTGATTCCTTCTTGTGTGGGGGGCGCTTGTATCTAACCTCGTCTTGGGTGGCCAAGAAGATGTTTTCGATTGTTTCATTCAAAGGAGTGTAAGAGTAAAATCTCGGTCCTGCCTTATATTAACGCTTTTCTCCCTTCCTGCCCCCAGCACTATCTCTGAAGTCATTTCTTCGAACGTCCTTTGCTACTGCGGGTGCATTGCCATGAGCTGCCTTAGTTTGTTACCGTGTCTGCCTTTCAATGGCAGTGTCTTCAAGTCTCATATATTTTCCGGCTTCATGGAAGAAATCAGGTAAGGTAGCTGGCTTTTCTTTTGTTAGTCTCCTAACAAATTTAGTCTCCGAATGCACACCACTGCAGAGAGCCATTAGTATAAGTTTCTCATCGGCATCCTGGACTGCGACTGCTGCGGCATTGAATCGGGTTAGATACTGTTGCACTGTTTCTCCGGGCTTTTGTTTGATATTGGATAAGGAGTAAGCATCCTTGGGTTGTTCCACATGAATGCGGAATTGGCTGATGAACTTTTCTTTCAACATTTCCCATGAGCTGATGGATCCTTGGGGTAGATGGCAGAACCAAGAGGTAGCTAGATCAGCCAAGAAAAGTGGAAAGCATTTACACAACACTCCTTCTGTCGCTTCGCTCATGAGCATATACTGTGTGTATCTCTGTAAGTGTATGACGGGGTCAGAGGTTCCCTTGTAAGGCTCCATTTTTGGCATTTTCCATTCTCGGGGGGTGATGGCAATTTCGATATTGCGGGTGAAGGGGCTGGTTACCCTAGTGTCTATCCCTCGATCCCTTTGATCCCGTCGGACGCACTCTCTGAACAATCGTGCCATCCTTTCATCAGAATTTGGAGCAGGTAGAAACGAGTTTGGTTCTTCTCTACGGGATTGACTCCGTCCAGATGACTTGTAGGGATGGTACCGTTTATTACTCCTAACATTTTCCGGTGGTTGTCTTTGGTCTTCCAGGAGCATGCTGGGGTCAGCCACAGTTGGCCCTTGCCTCGACCTTCTCCTGATGTGTTCTGTTCTAAGCATTCCCTCGGGTCCAACTTCGGGCTGGACTCCAACTTGGCCCCGTTCATTGGTGTTCCCATGATTAGGTAGCATGACAGATTCAACCATATCCGATCCCTGCCCAGTACCACCCCCGTTGGGTTCAGTTCCAATCGTTTCCTCGGGCAGGAATTCGGGCTGAGTCTGGGCTCGGCTCCTACCATTTCTGTTTCTGTTGTTAGCCTCTTCGAAGAAGAAAGATCTTTGTCTACTCCCACACCCTCCAGACTAGGACTCGCCCCATGATTCGGTGTTGCAGTTGGATTCTTCAGCATCCCTTAAGCATAACATGAGTTGGTCCACCAAGGCTTCTTGTTGCGATGTGAAGCGGCTAGTTACTTCAGCCACAACCCTGTCCAGATCTGCCCTAGTAATTGGTTGCTCCGTGGCGGGGGCTGTCAGATTTGCCTGATTTCCATTTGCTGTTGGAACGGAACGATTCCCTTGATATGTGATCACTCGATCCGGAATACTGCTAGTCGCGACGTTTTTTCCTTTGTTAACATCTTTCTTCTGCCTGGGAGGCATGTTTTCCAAGCAATGAGCGAAGCTGTTAGGAAGAAGGCTAAGAGGGAGAAGCTGAAGCTTCTAGCTTGAGTTCTCAGTGAAAGCACCAAAAATGTTTGCACAAAAAATGGGCAAACACCTCCAAGTCGTATGATTTAGTTGATTATACGTTGTTATTAGGGAGTTTGGTGATTTATGCAAATATATAAAATAGATGGACTAAAGTGTAAAAGACACACAGATTTATAGTGGTTCGGCCAAAATGTTCCTACGTCCACTTTATATGTTATTCTCCTTCACTTTTCAGGTTACAAGTACAAAGCTTTGATTACAAGTAACTGAAAGTTGTTTGAAAGTTCTATCCGTGCTTGAGCTCTCAAACTTGTCCTCTTTGTTGTACCCCTGCCCCTCTATTTATAGAGTGAGGCTAGGGGCAGGGGTCTTGGAGGTATATAGTTGCTGATGTGCCTGGGCTGATGCAATCTGGCCTGGCAAAGTTGGTCCGGAACGCCTTGGTCCGGTAGCACTTGGTCCGGTGGAGAGTGATCCGGTCATGGCCTACCTTGCTTCTGGTTCGGCAGTGGAAGGAGGTAGGTGGTTCGGTAGCATTCTCGTCCGGCTATGCATGGAAGTGGAGTTTGGACCGACAATGCTTGGAGAGGGGATGGTTCGGCATTGCTTGGAAGTGGAGCTTGGACCGGCAGTGCTAGGAGAGGGGATGTTTCGGCATTGCTTGGAAGTGGAGCTTGGACCGGCAGTGCTTGGAGAGGAAATGGTTCGGCATTACTTGAAAGTGGAGCTTAGACCGGCAGTGCTAGGAGAGGGGATGGTTCGACATTGCTTGGAAACGCATCCAACAATAACCAAAATCAGATATATGTTCCTTGGCCTGACCATTTGTTGGAAATCCAAAAAAACAATACGAGCCTTGTACGGTTTTAGTTGTATTACCTGCTATGGAATGTGGCGGTGACCTGCTATTGAACATAGTAGCTATAGTAGGCATAAGTGTGGAATGCCTATGCTGGCTAAGATTTATATTCTTCTTTCGAAATTGTTTTCTACAATGTGCACTAATAATAATATCAAAAATGATTTGATTTTATGCGTATCAAGCATTTTTGACTATCATAAGGAGAAATCTCCTCCGATTCTGCGTTTGCATTGTGTGTGTGTGCGGGAGGCCTTATGGTAGTCTCATTTTCTAAAAAGCATTGCGAATTTATTTAAAAATTATCCTATTCTTTGTTTTAAAGATAAATAACTGTTTTAGTTCTCACACCAGTCACATGACTGACCTAGAGTTTATTGTTCCCTTCCTAAACTCTGGGTGCCCACCAATTTCCACATGGGCAGTCTAGAGTTAGGTTATCAGGTCATTCTGGATTCAGGTGTTGCTACAGATATCTGGAGGAGAGTGGGATGGCGTTGTATATTATCTATTGTATATAGTATTTCATTTCCGCTGTTTGTTGTTGTAAACTATGATAATGAATGTAATGTGATGTAATGTATAAAATGTATAGTTCTTTTGTTTTAATGAATATTCATTTATCTATTACACGTTGTTCCACTGCGATTGTGAGATTCTGATATTGTTGTGTTGTTCTTTCTGTTCTGTTTCCCTCTTTTTCTCTCTTCTTCTACCTTTTTCTTCTTCTTAAAAACCATAAAGGTTCGGTTTTTCGGCAACAAAAAATCGCTCTTTACAGTTAGGGTGGCCCCTCGGTACGCTGATCTAGACCAGGTACCGTGACAGGTGGTACCCCAGTGCCTAGCCATTAGTTGGAATCCATTTTCCCTATGCGCCCGTACGGTTTTGATTGTGCCCAACTATTGCTGAAACGTGAGATGCAAGCATTTCAGCTAGATTCTATTTTACTTTCTATAGACACTATTATAATATCAGAGGACTTTAATAAAAATGGTTTAGCCATCGTAAGGTAAAAACCCGACATGTTTATTTGTGGCGTGGTCTTACGAGATGCTTTTGTTTTCAAAGGATTTTTGAAACTTTAATAATCAATTGGGTGTGATTTTCTCACGCTGGTATTCCAGACCGACTCAGGTATTATTTAACTGTAATGCTCGGGTCAGACCGAGTATTATAGGATACAGGAGATGCTGTGGAGCTCAGCAGTCGAGCAGGATGACGATACGTACTCTCGTACTTGTTTATATATATATATATATATATATATATATATATATATATATATATTCCCCTGTGTTGAGTTGTCGTGTATCCATTTGTATGACATTGCTTTTGAGCTGAGATTGATGTACTCTGATGATGTAATATATAAACAAAGACATTTGATGTTGAGTAAAGAGTATTTATTATCTATTATATTTTATTCCGCTTCGATGGTTAGATTCTGTTGTTGGTTTAAATTTTCTTCTTCTACCTCTTCTTCTTAACCCAAATGGTTCGTATTTCTGTGCAACTTGAGTTGATTGTTATAGAATAGCGTTGACTCAAGGGGTGCGGATTTGCGGGCTGTTACACCGGTAGTTGTCCGGATCAACCGCCCCACACAGCCGAAATAAAAGGGACTTCTAGACAGGAGTAAATCTTGCTCTCCAGTGGGAGCTACCCACGAAGCCTTGCTGCACCTCCCCTGTTTTAGCCATTCCCGGTTGATGAGGCTTGAGGTTACGATTACCTTTTAGGACATATCAAATCTTAGAATGCTCATCGTCTACCTGACGATGTTCTGAAAGCATTCAATCCATACAAGTTCGTTTCGGGTTCGAACGAAACCGAAGGCACTATCTCGTTGCACTCATTTTGGAATCACCCTCAGAGTCAATGACCATAGCCCTTGCACTCTAATCTCCATCTCGAATCTATAAGCACTATTCCGTCAAACTCATTACGGAATCACCCACAGAGTTATACTGACGTATAGCCCTTACACCTCGAGTCTTCACTGTCTCCACTTCGATTAACGACCTAACGTTTAATTGGAATCGATGTGGTTTTCGGATATCCAAATATGGAAACCCGATCCCGGTCTCATCGAAACCAAACGCCATTTTAATGTCCAAGTTGTACTTAAGGGATTTTAAACAGTTTAACTTATTCAGGATGATATAAACAGATGGATGAATAACATTATCACAATAGATAATTCATATCAACATTCATCTCATAAAGCAGCATATCACATATCTCATAGACATCCAAATCACCCAGTATCGACCAAACACCCAATATCAATCATCCAATATCATTCAACATCCAATATTAATCAATCACCCATAGCAAAATTGATTAACTCTTAATTAATTTAATTAAATTCTAACTAAATTAATACTATCCTTTAATCATTTGGATTATTCTAACTCCTGCTTTATTGATTTATTACAAATCAAATTCATTAATCATCTCTTAATGATCTTTCTTAATTAATCTTCCTAGATTAATTATCCTTTAATTACATTCAAGTAATTATCCCTAACCATATTCAGTAATTAACCTTTAATTACTATCATTAATTACAATAATTAATGATCCTTCATTAATTAATTAACTATATTTAATTACATTAATCCTTAATTAATTATAATTGATTAATCATACTTAAATTAATTACTTCATTAATTATATTAATTAATAACCTTTATTAATTAGTAATCCTTGTAATTAATCATCTCATTAACCATAAACAGTAATTAACAATTTGTAATTGCTTATCTTAATTAATTAACTTCTTAATTAATTAACTTCTAATTTAATTATATTAATCCTTGATTAATTAATCCAATTAATTAATCTTAATTACTTCATTAAGTAGTTATTAATCAATTTAAATTAACAATTTATCCTCAATTAATTATTTTAATAATTAATTACAATTTTAATTAATTATACTTAGTAATTAAATTTAATTTAATCTTATTCATTAATTAATTAATCACATAATTTAATTATCTAAAATAATTAAGTAATTAACTCTTAATTACTTACATAAGTAATTATCTCTAATTACTTCCATTAATAAATCTTAATTATTTCTTAATTAATTACTTAACAAATAATTAATTACATTATTAAATAATTCTTAATTCATAAATTAATTAATTAATCCATAATTAATTAACTTTAAACAATTATATTAATCAATTCTTTAATTGATAATATTAAGTGATTCCATTAATCACTTTAATTAATTACTCCATGAGTAACTTCTCTAATTACTTCCATAAGTAATTACCTTCTAATTATATTTGAAAATTAACCATTAACTACTTAATTAATTCATAATTAAGTGATTATTTAAAATAAATAAATAAATAACTAATTATTTAAAATTAATTAAACAATTAATTAATTAATTTCTTATATTTCAAAAATCCTTAATTAAGAAAACATTATCCTTAATTAAACCTTTTCTTTTACTTATAATCAATTCATATAACCAAGAATTCTTAAGTTCATATCAAAAATAATTTAACCATATTTATCTACATAAGTAAATTATTTGAATTTAATCAAATCTAAATAACTTGAAGACAAATTATTTTTTTGGATTACAAAATTATAACTTAAAACTTATTTGTAAATAAAGCATTTAGAAATCAAAATTTAAAATCTATAACATTTAAATTTTCCCATTCAAACTTCTTTATTTTGAATAAAATTTTGAAACTTAAGTTTTAAAACATTATTTTAGAATTTTACTTAAAACTTGATTCACCTTTAAAATTCCAAATACTCTATTAAAAATTGAAATTCAAAAATTAAATTAAGATGATACTTTCTAGGCAATCATTTTTAAAACATTTTAAATTTTGATAATAAATTCAATTGTCACCTTTAAAAGTTGATTTACATTCACTTCACAGAACAAGCTTTAACCCTGTTATTTATTCTCTATAAAACTTTACTTGAATTTATTATTCAATCAATGAGTTTAATCTGGAACATAATCTTTAAAACAACCTGCAAATACTAGCTTGAGAGGGAAACTCGGGTTAAACACGAGTAGTACCCACCAAAACTCCAAGTAAATCTCGATGCACTCTCATGCTTGCCCTCGAGTCAACCCCAACAGCACCTACTTCGAGTCGGCCCCCCTAAAACACGAGTATTACTTCGAGTTGCCTTCATCTTCCCCAACCCAAAATTCCCAGATCCTCAAACTGACATCCTTCTGTGAACGGTGCACGTGCCCACCCTTTTCCGGCCACCGACGACTAACGCGACCATCCCCATCGATCCCATGTACCCACGCGAGCATGAATTCGAAACTAGTTCGATCAAACAATTACTCGAGTCGAATTCGAGCATCAAGCTCGAACCACTGCAGCTGCCTCAAACCCAAAATCACCTACGGCCGATGCCAACGACGCCGTACAGCCTTGCCGTCACCATCACAGAATCGCCACGTCAAGAACTTCGTCCTCCCCAGAAGCGACCGCCTCCGGTCCAACTTCCACGACGTAAAGGCCATGACAATCAGCCGAAACCCAAAACCAAAGTAAACCCTAGTTTAACCAAATTCGATCAATTCAACCATCAGAAAAATTCTTTAGCATTTTTCTCCTAATCCTTGATTCATAAACAAGTTTCGAACCAAATTACAGCTGTATCCATCATGCCTTACTTCGGCAATCATCCAAAATCCCCAAATCAGAAAAACCCAAATTACATGATGATTCCTCAACTAAAAATTTTGATATGCATGTTAAAATTCATTATTTTTAACAACAAATCCAACTATATATTCCAAAGCAGAAATTGAAGATATCCATTTTTTTACTTGCAACCCAGTTTCACTGTATTATCTTGCTTTATCCATTATTTGTGAATTAAAATTTCAGAAACCATTCTTAAATTTACCATAAAACAATAACTAACAACTTCCATTTAGTCATTAAAGTCAAATATTGATGTTATTGGGAGATTAGAATTTTTGAATGTAAAATTGGGTCTGGAAAGAACAGGTAACAGAGTATAACAAATACAAATACAAACCTATCATTCATGTATACACACATTCATCAATTCAATAATATTAATACTGAAATATTTTCATGCAATCACCAGGATCAACTCACAAATTATCACATGCATTAGAATAAAAACCAATTTAAACTGTTTTTAAAACATTTACTCACTTTATATAAGCAGAGCAGATTTTAATTCTTATTTTCCAGGCTTGATCTTCAATTCATATAATGCATTTGCTGATGAAGTGAATTCCTTTGCATGCTTTCAATAATCTTTGATTTGCAAGTTGTCATTTGATTTAGTTGCAGATTTGAAAGATTGCAGAATTGATTTTGCAGATTGATCATCACATTGAAAAGCAGATTGAAGCTTTGAAGTTGCAGATTTAATTTTTGCTTTGAGGAATTTAAATTTCAGATTTTGGAAATAATTTCTGTTGAGTTAAGAAAGAAATCAAAGGGAAAATGTTTTTGAGAAAACTAATTTTCTTCCTAAAATTTTTATTAAAATTTAAAATGAGAATTTTGCCACATGTTCTTAATTCAAACAAATGTCACTCTACATGCACTTCTTAATTTACAAGTGTTGTTAAGATGTTAATATGTTTCCACGTGTCTCTTTTTATTTAGTTTAAATGTAAATAAGACTTACTTTCTTAAGTTTCTAAATAAACATTTACATAAATATACAAGTTTACTTTTTTAAATAAAAATATTCTAAACAAATAAATACAAATGTATCTTTTACATGGATTAGAAACCTAAAACATTTATTTTATACATTCCTATCCATTTGTATTAAGCATTTCTAAAACAAAGCTTGTTTAAATCCTTTTTAACTATCTTATTTAAAACAAACAATTTATCTTATATTAGAAAACAATTTGACAAATTTAAATTAACTTTTGAAAATAGAAATTTAAAATAAAGCTTTAAATTATAAATTTCAAACATATATAAATTATCAATAGACAAAAATTAAATTTCAAAACAACTCAAACTATAACATATAAATACATATATATTATAATTTGAAAGTTCATCTTTTGATTTAAAACAAAAGATATTCTGTTAACCCTATCTCGGTTATGGCTCACCGGTCTAAAGCTTGGAAGGAAGGCCGACCTAACCATTCGCATTACTTGCCGACCCAATGGATAAAGGCGGGCCGACCTAGCATCTCAAAGAGTGTTGCCGACCTAAAGGATGCGGGGAGGGATCCGATCTAACTTGATGCCGACCTAACTGGTTAAGAAGTATGCCGACCTAACTGGTTAAGAAGTATGCCGACCTAACTGGTTAAGAAGTATGCCGACCTAATGCCTTAACATGGATGCCGACTTAACTGATATGCCGACCTAATGCCTTAGCATGGATGTCGACCTAACTGTTAAGCACAAACTCACCCACCCATGAGTCGTGACCGACTTATGGGTTATGGTAAAGCGTAACCGGTCTAAGGGTATAAAGGATGAAGTGGCGAAATAGTTTGGCACCTGGCACACTAACTCGGCGGCGACCCAACACTTAAGGTTTGGAGCTAGAGAAGCGCGCGTCTTTCACTTAGACCGGAGACCGTGCCTGAGAGAAGGGGGGCGACATATAACCCAGCCTGACCCGGAGCCGACCTATGACTTAACCCATCTCGGCCACTACCTCCGACCAAACACCGAAAGCCCCTATAAATACACGACCATCACCAACATTCAAAGGACTTTTGGTCAATCAATTTCAAGCACCATTACTCTGCCGAATTCCAGACTACTTCAACACTTAAAGCTTTTGAGATTCAAAGAACGTCTAAAAGAACTTCATGAAGAGATCATCTACATCCACCATGGATTTGAAGATTTTTGTCAACATCGAAGTTTGAGCCACTTCAAAGTGTGTTGTACTTGAGAAGATTTATATCAACTTGTAATGTGATCATCAATAAAAGTACTTAAAGTGGACGTAGGCTATTCCCATAAGCCGAACCATTATAAAATTGCTGTTGTTTACTGCTTTTCTGCTATTACTTGCTTATAATTCTTTCCCGATCTATCGGGTGGTGCTTTCACAACTACACTTCACACACCGTGGTGTTAGCGTTCAAATTTAAGCGTTAACATTTTTGGTGCTTTCACTGAGAATTGAACTCAGGACAGCTGTCATCATTGCTTCGCAGAGATTTGAAGAAAGAATTTCCTTAAAAACCAGAAGTATATCTGAGATTATGGCTCCTGGAAGGAAAAGTAGATCTATCAGATCTGGGAACATTCAAGAGGGAACCTCCGCTTCCCCTGTGCCTAATCTACCCACTCCGTCTGTTGGAGTTACAAAAGCGGAATTGGATGCTGTGATTCTAGGGCTAAACCAGCAGATAAACGCCCAAAATGCACAACTAGAGGCTCAAAGTGCCCAGAATGCTCTGATTCTGAATAAGTTGAACGACTTACTTGGGGCAAACAATCAACCGGCTGGTAATGAAAGGAACTATGCTGGCAACATTCATGATGTTAATGAAAGGAATGCTCCTGAAAGGCCTACTAGTCCCTTTGAGCAGGCAGTACCTGACGCCGGTGGATCTAGAACTCGGCATGATGAGGAATATCTTTCTGGAATGGTCCGGCAGATCATGAAAGAAAGTATGCAAAGGGTTGAGGATGAGAAGGAATGGGGTTTCGCTCCAAGTAAAACTCCGTTTACTGAAAAAATCTTGAAGGCGGAATTTCCAAGGAAGTTTGTCCCTCCGACTATTCCCGCTTACAAAGGGACAAGTGATCCGAATGAGTTCCTGTATAAATATGACTGGCACATGACAGGTGCCAGGGCCTCCGACGAAATAAAGTGCCGATATTTCCCCGTATACCTGGAAGGCGTGGCTTTACTGTGGTTCACCAAGTTACCGGTCCGATCTATCGATCAGTTTTCAGACTTGACCAGAAAATTCAAGGAGCAGTTTAGACTATATGCTTCAAAGGCCAAGGATATTATGTCACTATCAAGTTTAGAGCAGAATCCTGGTGAGTCTATCAGATCCTTCTTGAACCGCTTCAATATAGCACTGGCTGAGGTGGACAATGCTGAACCACGAATGATCTTGACTTATCTGATGAGGGCTATCGATAAGTCAAGCAAATTTGGGAAATGGTTAAATATGAAGGAGCCAACCTCTCTCGAAAAGTTCTACAAAAAAGCAGACGAATTCATTCGCTTGGAAAGCCGTCCTTTACCAGTAAAGACAGTGTTGGAAAAAGCAGAAGACAACACTGTCGCTCCGCGCAAGAATGAATCGGTGGGGCAAAAAAGGGAGAATAGTAATGGGAAGAAACAGGGTAATCTGAAGAAGCCCCGATCCTTCAAGCCATCAGAATATACTCCATTATCACATACACCGGAGCACATCTACCTGGCCACTAAAGATTCCGTCGATTTCCCTAAACCTATCCCTTTGAGAACTGGGAGAAAAGCCATACAAAGTGGGAAATTTTGCCGCTTCCACAATCAACCAGGTCATGAAATTGATGAATGCCGCCAGCTGAAAAATCTGATTGAAGAGTTGCTAAGGGAAAACAAGTTGCAGCAATTCGTGAAAAAGAATAGCAACAATCCTGCATCGTCGATTCAGGGGCAGCGGGCTCCTGTTCATCAGCCTGGGGCAGGAGAGAAAGCTACGGGGCATGAATCTGGAAGGCCCGTTATCAATGTCATTTCAGGAGGACCTCACCCAGCTGGCAAAAGTTGGGGTGAGATGGAGAGATATTCCAGGGCTTTGAAATATGCTCCAGCCGAAGAAGACGTCTTTGTTCTAGAAGACACTACGCCCTTTAAACAACAGAAAACTTTCAGTGATGATATTATTTTCAGAGCCAGAGATTCCACAGGTATTGAAGCTCCTACTTTAGATCCCTTGGTCATCTCGGCTGGTATTGGACCAGCCATTGTCAGAAGAGTCCTCATTGACTGCGGAGCATCATGTAATATTCTCTTCAAGAAGACATTTGACCAGATGAAAATCCCTATGATCGATGTGCAAGCCTCATCACAGAAAATCGTTGGCTTCACTGGGGAGCCAAAGCAACCAGTAGGAACCATCGATCTGTTTGTAGAACTTGGGGAAGGAGAAAGGAAAGTGGTCCGAAAGCAAACCTTTGTGATCATCGACGAATATTCTGCTTATAATGCTTTTCTTGGCCGTCCAACACTCGCAGCATTCAAAGCTATCCTAGCCCCGTGGTGCCTCACTATTAAATTTCCTACTGACAATGGAGTAGGAGTTATAAAAGGGGATCAAAATGCTGCGCGAGAATGCTATTGGACAGAGCTGCGAGAGTCAAGAAAAAGAGAAATGGGAAAGGATGCGGCAACTCCAGTTCGCATCAAGGAACCAGCTTTGTAGCAATTACAGAGCGGACCCTGCACTGGCGAGCATAGCGGGGAACGGAAAGAAATGGATCCCAGAAAAGCCAGTACAGGGGAGAATAGAGTAGTACCGGTGGAAACGACAAATCCGGTACCTGTTGACCCAAAGGACCCAAATAAGGTGTTGAATGTGGGTTCGCAGCTTAATGTTTCAATTCAGAATGTCTTGATATCTTTCCTGAAGGCGAATTTGGATGTCTTTGCTTGGACTCATGCCGATATGTGTGGAATATCCCCGGAAGTTGCGGTACACGCTCTGAATATTGACCCAAAGTTTACGCCAGTTAAACAGAAAAGAAGAACCCAGGGTCCAGAAAGGTCAGCAGCATTAAAAGAAGAAGTTGATCGACTCATGGAAAATAACTTCATCAAAGAATCTACATATCCGAATTGGGTTTCAAATCCTGTGTTGGTGAAAAAAGCTAATGGGAAATGGAGAGTGTGCATCGATTTTTCTGACTTAAACAAGGCTTGCCCCAAAGATTGCTTCCCATTACCCAGGATCGATCAACTGGTAGACGGAACTGCGGGACATGAATTGTTATCCTTCATGGATGCCTACTCCAGTTATAACCAAATCATGATGCATGAGCCGGATCAGGAGGATACAAGCTTTGTTACAGATGTTGGACTTTATTGCTACAGAGTTATGCCCTTCGGATTAAAAAACGCAGGGGCAACCTACCAAAGACTTGTTAATGCTATGTTCAAACCGCAATTGGGCAATACTATGGAAGTCTATGTCGACGACATGTTAGTAAAGTCCAGGAAAGCAGCGGATCACATTGAACACTTAGCAGAAATGTTCGCAGTCCTCCGGAAATACAGAATGAAGCTTAACCCCCTGAAATGTACATTTGGGGTCGAATCCGGAAAGTTCTTAGGTTTTATTGTCAGTGCTAGGGGCATTGAGGCTAGTCCAGCTCAAATTACTGCCTTGAAAGAAGTTAAAGCTCCTAGAACAAAGAAGGAATTGCAGAGTCTCAACGGAAAGATCGCTGCCCTGAGTCGGTTCATTTCCAAAGCTACTGATAAATGCATCCCATTCTTCGATGCCCTGAAGAAAGGAAAAAAGAACTTTGAGTGGACTCCCGAATGCCAAAAAGCCTTTGAAGAGTTGATCCGTCATATGGAAACGCCTCCGATACTTTCTAGGCCAGGCAATGGTGAGGATCTTCTTATATACTTGGCAGTATCATCTCATGCTCTAAGTGCAGCGCTGATACGGGAAGACAAAAGGATTCAACATCCAGTTTACTATATCAGCAAAAGACTCACTGGGGCAGAGCTGAATTACTCCAAGTTGGAAAAACTCGCCTATTGCCTACTAGTTGCAACGAGGAAACTGAGGCAATATTTCCAAGCTCATCCTATCAAAGTACTCACTGATCAACCTCTAAAGCAAGTCCTATTTCGCCCTGAAACTTCGGGTCGTCTTCTAAAATGGAACATTGAACTTAGTCAATATGACATCACCTATCACCCCCGAAAAGCAATCAACGGACAAGCTTTAGCTGATTTCATTGCAGAATTCACAGAGAAAGATAATGGTGAGGAAAAAGCGATCAATGATTCTCCAATCCAGTGGAAGGTGTATGTTGATGGCGCAAGAAATGACTACTGTTCTGGAGCCGGAGTGGTACTTGAAACTCCTGAAGGTCGATCATTATGTTATGCACTAAGACTGGAATTCCCTTCAACAAACAATGAAGCAGAATATGAAGCTCTTATTGCAGGTCTGAAAATCGCTAAAGAGCTGAACATTCGAGCATTACAAATTTTCAGTGATTCTCAGCTTATTGTATGCCAAGTCAAGAAGGAATTTCAAGCAAAAGGTGGAAATCTGCCTTCCTACTTGTCAAAGGCTTGGGAACTCCTATGTGAACTCGATCACTATTCAATAAGCCACATTCCTCGGGAAGAGAATATGAAGGCAGATTCCCTCGCAAAATATTCAAGTTCTGGTGAAGCTCAACTATTGGGATTGGTCCCTGTAGAAGTCCTTTCAGCACCAACTATAGACGAGATGGAAATAGACTGGATTATGAATGTATCTCAAGAACAAGAGTCATGGATGACTCCAATACTGGATTACCTACTCAGGGGTTCTCTGCCAGAAAACTCGATAGAAAGTTGAAAGCTTGTGAGGAAGGCCTCTCGCTATGTAATTCAGGATGGCCGATTGTACAGACGAGGGTTCTCAATGCCATTGCTTCGATGTGTATCCCGGGAAGAGTCCAGAACAATCCTAGCTGAAGTGCATGGAGGAGAATGCGTTGATCATTCAGGTGGTCAAACACTAGCAAAGAAAATTCTCCGATACGGATATTTTTGGCTAGAAATTAATCGGGATGCTGCAGATTACTCCCGAAAATGTGACAAATGCCAAAGATATGCCAAAATTCCTAGAGCACCTTCTACCGAACTCACACAGATGGTCAGTCCATGGCCATTTGCAATTTGGGGAATGGATCTCATTGGGCCGCTACCAACTGCTAAATCAGGGATTAAATATGCTATTGTTGCAGTTGATTATTTTACTAAGTGGGCTGAAGCTGAACCATTGGCTACTATCACTTCAAAGAAAATGATAAGCTTTGTGACCAAGAATATCATTTGCAGATACGGTGTGCCTCAGAAAATAATCACAGACAATAGTACTCAGTTTGAAAGCGAGGAATTCCAGGATTTTTGCAAACGATTCAGAATCCAGAAAAGCTTTTCGGCAGTAGCTCATCCGCAGGCAAACGGGCAAGTGGAAGCAGTGAACAAGATCATCAAATCAACCATCAAAAAGCAACTCGAAAGAGCAAAAGGTGGTTGGGTCGATAAACTACCACTTGCACTATGGGCATACAGAACTACTCACAAAACTGCAACTGGGCATACCCCTTTTTCGTTAGCATACGGATCGGAAGCAATGATCCCGGTTGAAACAGAGGTCCCTTCACACAGAAGAATCCATTTCAATCAAGCAGAAAATGAAAAGCTGCAACTTGAAGCGCTGGATCTCCTTGATGAAAAAAGAGATGAAGCTAACCTCAGAGTTGCAGCTCATCAGCAAAGGATAGCCAGACATTTCAATTCCAAAGTTCGTCAACGCAGCTTTGAAGTTGGAGATCTAGTCCTGAAAAGAATTATGACCGCGACAGGTGTGTTTGGGCCAAATTGGGAAGGACCATATGTAATAGGTCAGAAGCTTCTTGACGGCACATTCAAGCTCACCACTGTTGATGGAGATCAAATTCCAAGGGCATGGAACAGCAACCATTTGCGTCCATACTTTACTTGAAAATTTTGTTGAAACATTGTAAAAAGAATTATGAATGTATGATTCTTGTAATTGAAAGCAATTGTGAAACTGATGCAAGTAAATAATGAAAGAATATAAAGTGGATGTAGGTCCAATTTCATGGCCGAACCACTATAAATCTTGTGTTCCTTATTATCATTATATGTTTGCTTTGTTTTCGATATAAAAATACATAAAATGTATTGCTGAAATGTCGATTTAAATTTTTGCAGACAATGGAAATAAAACTTGCGCATAATAAGATCGAGCGATTCTCACCATCATTCAACAAACAAATTTCAAGTCACAAAGACCCCGATTCAAATCCTAGATAGGAAATACTTCAATTGAACGGCTAATGATTTCGATAGAAACGAGCCCTTGCTGATAAATTGAGATTGTTTGAACAAACAAACATCCAATTAGGAAGCTAGTGCCCGTTCTCACGAACTTGCCTGGCAATGAAGTACACTTCCTTGGATTAAACAAGCCACTTGTGAGAGAAAGGGGAATGAAAACTTGGAAAGAAAAAAAAGAGGATCGCTGAAAAGGCATAAGCAAGTGAACAGAGGAACAACCAAAGCTACCATCAGCGGCACAAGTCCTCTTCGGAGGCGCAACTCTTCGGAGGATAAAAGACCTCTAATGGGTCATACGCCACAAAAAAGAAAGTTCTCTACTCAACAAAAAAGATTGGAGGAGTCATGACCCTCCAACCATGAGAGAGTAACTTCCAGGCGATGAAAACCCTCTTTGAGGCACATTTCACCAGGAGTTGAAGTGTTATAACCGCTCTTCTGGATTTCACTTCACCAGAGTTGAAATGTAAACAAAATAAAAGCCCTCTTCGGAGGCCCATTTCACCAGGAGTTGAAGTGTAGCAACCGCTCTTCGGAATTTCACTTCACCAAAGTTGAAATGCAAAAACAAAGACCTTCTTGAAAGCCCACATTTCACCAAGATTGAAATAAAACTTCCAAGTGTTGAAACGTGAAAAGGCTTTCTTCGAAGGCACAACTCTTTGGGGGTACACGTTTCACCGAGATTGAAATAAAACTTCCAAGTGTTGAAACGTGAAAAATCCCCCCTCAGAGGTACAATTTTGTATAAAAAAAATCCTCATCAAAAGCGTACTTTAACTTTCAAATGGAAAATGATCGTAAAAAGAAAAAAAAAGTTAAAGTACCCTTCGGAGGTCCTCTTTACCACATAGAGGAATTCACTTGGTAAAATATGCACATAAGCAAAGGAGAAAAGTGATTTCTTCGAACAACAAAGCGTAAAAACTTATACGAAGGGAGTTGTACTCAATAAAAATTTTCTTTAAAGAATAAAATAATTATTCTTTAACAAATAAGAGTGCAAGTCCCCTCGAAGTATAAAATATTGCAACAAGCTTAGGGTATGGGGGCAACATGGTATAGTAGTATGGCTGCATCAGTAAAGTAATACTCAAACAACATACCATAAGCCCGCTGCAATGTTATATAAACAAACTTGTGCAAAAAATAAATAGTAAATGCATTCTCAAATTCAAACAGAAGTTTGTACAAACGAAGAATCATTTTATTCAACTATAATGCAGATACAGGTTTCAAAATAAAAGCGGGGGCCGGTACCCGCACAACTCTCGGCCAGTTCATGTAAAAGACAAAAAGCTAAAATCTTCACTTCTTCTTCCCTCCTTTGGACCCTTTACCCGGTCGATTGACCAGCTTTCCAGGTTGGCCAGTGGGTATAAGGGAAGTAGGAGAGGTAGGTGTAACCGGTTCAACTTCCGGCTCCTCTTCAGTGGCGGTGATTTTCTTCCCCCTCCTCTTTGATATCCCACGCTTCTCTCTCCTTTGTGAGGAAGACTCACTCCCCGGAGTGACAAGTTTTGATAGAACAATGTCGTCAGAAGGAGTCCGTTCCGGGGATATATCACCTCCCTCAAATCTCTCATCTTTCTGCTCTGGCGAAGCAATGGGATCATCCAAGCCGTGAAGAGCCTCTATTTGTTCCTCCTGTGATCCAGGTTGCGAGGCAGAAGGAGGCACCGCCTGAAGAGATGAAGGAAGGATGACCGGAGGAGTAGAAGTTTGAGCAGTGCTTGGTACTTTCTCTACAGAAGAAAAAAGGTTAAAGTCAGTAAAAAGAGGAGATGAAGGTTCACCAATGAAGTCAGTAAAGAGAGGAGATGAAGGCTCGTCAAGGTTGAGAAAATAGCCAAGGAGCTCGTGAAACTCATGTGAAATAAACGAGTAACCCGCTTGAGCAGAATTGACAGTAGCGAGATTAACAGTGAAGTTACCTGGAGAAGCTGGTTTCCTGATATCGACTTCGTAAGCTTGCGCATCAGCACTCTCTTCACCCTCGTCTCCGCCTTGTGTGCTTGTAATATCAGCGGTAACTTTGGTGGGAGATGCGAGATGGGAACTGGAACCAATAATGTCAACTTCAGACGAAGAAGGTGGCTGGACCAGAGTAGTTGAAGTGGTTTTCCCCAGCTGGTCCCCTTCCGTCACCTCGGTTCTTAGTTTGGCAAGTTGTTCCTTTCCCCTGGCAAGAGCAGCGCGAGCGTCTTCATCGAAATAATGCCTTTCCAGGGCTGACTCGTCATAACCAGCACCTTCAGCACCAAGCATATCGAGGGCGGCCTCCCACACTTCAGCTAAAGTGATCTCATACTTGGGACCAAGAAAGGCGAGGCTTCCACGCCCCAAGACGCTATGCAAGTAGAAGTCGAATAGTGTTGAGCCGAAGCTGTTTTTGGTCGCCTCATGAGATTCTTCGGCTGCGATTTTGCCGGCGACAGCCTCATCGCGCTCCCTTTCAGTTTTGGCAAGCTGAAGCTTAAGCATTTGTATCTCCGCCTCCTGGGAGTTGTTTTTCTTTCGAAGCTCAGCAATATCAGAGACATAGCCTTCACTGATTCTTTTTTGTGCCTCGAGCCTATCTTCGGCATCCCTCTGACTGGCATGAGCATCTCTAACTTGTCTGAGAAGCACTTCTTCTTTTTGAGAATATGAAGTAGAGGAAGCAGCAAGCTCATCTTTCAACTTCTCAACCTTTGCTTCGAGCTCCTCGTTATAGGAAGTTATGCTCCTCATTTCGGTGTCGTGCTGCTCAAGCACCTTTTGCCACTCAGCCTTATCATTTTCCATGGTGAGCATGGCCTCTAAGTTGGCACGGTTAACTCTTTGAAGCTCATCAACAAGCTTCTGCCAGTTTGACATCCTCTCGATATCGAGCTTGACTGCATCAAGATTGCGCAACATAGCAGACTTGTCAATGGGGACCAAGTCTAGGTCGAATCTCACGCCCTTTAAGCACCATTGTGGAAAACGACTTTGTAAAGTGGCCGGGCCAGGTCCCACTTGAAATTTAGGTCGGCTTATTATTGTCTGGATGTCCTCCATCCCAAGAGCAGGAGAGTCAGAAGTAATGTCAAGAGGGGCAGGGGCAGTAGGCTTTTCGGGAATAGTGGAAACATGTCTCTCACCATGTCGGGCTCGTTTGCCCGAATCTTCAGCTACATGACCTTTTCCTCGGTCGTCGTGAGATTTCCTTTTGTGCGAGTCATCACTTCTCTGCAGAGAATCATGGTGCTCATCCCTATCCCTTCTGTCATGACGCTCTTCTGCATCCCTCCTTTCACGAGCCTTTCGAGCAGCCCTCTCTTCGTCAGACTCTCTATAGGAGGGAAAGTAACGCCGATAATCATATTGACCACGCCCCCCATAGCGTTGGAAATCTTGATAATATGATCTACCGCGTGTCATTGAAGAATCTGAAATAAGAAAAGATAAGCTTTAGAAGTCTTTAAAGTACAAGAAGATAAGTGCATAAATGTGCTGGAAAATCCTAAGTGTTGTGTGATGTGCAAGCTACACGCATTAAGCTACAAACCACTCTTTGGTGCAGAGGTGATGAAAGCTTGGGTATGAGGAGTTGATGTTTGTGTTGGTGTTTGTCGAAGAAGAGACGTCGCCTCAATTACAGGAGAGATAGTTTTAGATACGTCATCTCTAAAAAGCTCCTGCGAAGTCACTATTATGTCGCTCAACCCCTCGTAAACATCGTCACCATCATGCTTGGTGGGACTTGTTTTCTCAATTCCTACATCAGCTAATCCCCCGAGAGGCCGTGAAGGTTCTTCTTCTTCCTCGATCGGGGCAAGCACCGTCTTACTGGATGACCCCATAATGTCGGTAGAAGTGGAACACTTCACCAATGAAGCTTCAATATTAGACTCTTTTGATGTGAGTTGTTCGACAGTAACCGGGGCGTCAGGAGTTTTCGTCGGAGAATCGGGAACTTCTGTTGGAACTTCATGAGCATGCGTAGAACGAGAAGCGTGTAGAAGCCCGTATTGGTGTAAAAATTCATCCTTCAGCAGAAATTTTATGCTCCTTTCTTCCGCAGCCACGGCACTCAACCTCTCGAAAACTTGTTTATGAATCGGATCTCTAGAAGGGAGAGGAAGTGCTGAAAAGAGCAGAGAATGAAGTTAGCAACTGAAAGTTCGGATCTCGGAAAAAGTTTCAAAAACGAAAAAATGGAAACACTAGTCTTACTTCCCATTCTCCAGATGGCATAAAACCCTGGAGGGCAGCGAGCAAAGAAAAACTGGTTCAAAAATCCATGAACACTTTCAGTGAGATCGGAAAGGAGCTTGCGGTTTCTGGCACTTCTCACAATAATGAGTGAAGGATGATCTTTACTCTTTGTAAACGAGCACAGATAACGAATTTCTTCAAAACTCGGTAGGCGATCAAGAGTTCTGCTAAACAAAACACACAACCCCATCAAGTTGGCATAACCATTAGGATGAAGTTGAAATGGAGAGATCGTCAACCGGAGAAGAAGAGTTCGAAGGAAGTCATTGAAAGGGGGAATTGCCCCACTTAAGCACATTTGGCGATTGGCTGCAACAAAACCGTAAGGAGGATTATCAGCAGTGTCGCTTGGCCCGGGCAATAAGACATCACTTTCAGCAAAGCCGAATTGAGTGCGTATCTGAATAAACATTCTTGGGGTTAGAATGGTTGAAGTTCTCTCCGGAGGATTCTCTATGGGAACAGCCACCGGGAAAGTCTCTTCCTCTTGAGCTACCATTTCTTCTTGTTGGAGGGAAGTCATTCTACATAAACAACTGGGTATTCAAACATGAAGGTGCACGTTTCCTAAAGTGTGTGAAGTGTTGTACAAGTATCAATCAAACAATAAGCAAAGGCAACTGGAATAAAACCTAACAAACATTTGTTAGTTATAAAGACCAGGAATCTTTGTTTTAAGTTTGAATATGCAAATATAATGTTGATGCAAACAAATCAGTTCAAATTGTTGATACTTTGCATTAATATTCTACTTTAGTCGATTAATTCACAACATTTCATGCATTATGTTCATGATGCTTATCTTGTCTTGACTAATCTGCGATTTGATATGGGCTGTCAATGGCAGTATGTGCGCCTTGTTTTCCTTTGTTTGTTTGTTATTCTCAACAGGTTGGTAGCTTAAAAGTGAGGATGATCTGTGAAGTGACATAATGTGTTTAAACAAATTTAAAGTTGGGGCAGTTCAAAGTTTAATCCCTGTTCAAAGTTTGATCATAATTCAAAGTTTATTCCACTTAATTTGGCAGTCCAAGTCAAAATGATTAAAGTTAGTTAACACTCTCAAGTGTCAGCATGTCCAAGGCCTAAGTCGTATCTCGGCTACAACCTAAAAAAAAAAAAAAGAGAGAAAGGCTAAGTCTGAAGTTGGCCAAAATCATAGCAATTCGATTCGGCAAGCTTGGTTAAATGCTTAAGTGCTAACTCGGTTATGCCTTAAGAATCTCCCACACATTAATGTAGGGTTCCTACTCCTTTAACTCGGCAGTTCCCTAGGTCGCAAGAGAGAGGTGGGGAAGCAGGCCCTGATTCAAAAGGAAAAAAGTTTCTCCAAGTATTAACCCGGTCGCGGTTCAGGCCTCAAAGGTTAGGTCGGTAAGTTTCCCCAAGTATTGGCTCGGTACCGATTCAAGATTCATGTCGCACCCAATCAGGTCGGCCATAAGTTAGGTCACCTAAAATCACGTCCAAGCCGGTATCTCGCTCAACCCGTTAGCCCAATAACCACTCCACCCACAAAAACCCCTATCCCATTCATGATACTTCATGCTACTGGATCATCCACTAAACCAATTCGAAACTATTACGAATCTAACACCTCGCAATCCCAACCGGCTATCTTAAAGCAATAAACCATCTTCGACGCTTCGTTGTTCATTTAAAGCTAAAAACCGAGCAACTCAAGCTTCATCAAACACAGGTGAAGTGAGATTCGTAATAATGCAATGCTCAAAGGGGTGAGTTAGGCTCGAATGGAATTCGTGAATCAATGACAACGAGGAATCGAGGGTAGATTCACTTACGTGGCAAACAGCAAGGATTATCAATGATCGATTGGGAGGAAATCGCCTTTATGGATCTAAGAGTGTTTTAATGGCGGAATTGAGCATGAAATTAAGTGAAGAAGAAGAAGGAAGAGAGCCAGTTTATATCCCACGGTGAAGGGATGCGAAACGGCGCTAACTGATAGGTCGTGCGCGACCTACCGACCTAGGAGGAGCCGAGCTAAGAGGTGTCGAAGCACACGACTTAATCTTAAGGCATGTACTTCGAGGGGCAAATGTTAACCCTATCTCGGTTATGGCTCACCGGTCTAAAGCTTGGAAGGAAGGCCGACCTAACCATTCGCATTACTTGCCGACCCAATGGATAAAGGCGGGCCGACCTAGCATCTCAAAGAGTGTTGCCGACCTAAAGGATGCGGGGAGGGATCCGATCTAACTTGATGCCGACCTAACTGGTTAAGAAGTATGCCGACCTAACTGGTTAAGAAGTATGCCGACCTAACTGGTTAAGAAGTATGCCGACCTAATGCCTTAACATGGATGCGGACTTAACTGATATGCCGACCTAATGCCTTAGCATGGATGCCGACCTAACTGTTAAGCACAAACTCACCCACCCATGAGTCGTGACCGACTTATGGGTTATGGTAAGTCGTAACCGGTCTAAGGGTATAAAGGATGAAGTGGCGAAATAGTTTGGCACCTGGCACACTAACTCGGCGGCGACCCAACACTTAAGGTTTGGAGCTAGAGAAGCGCGCGTCTTTCACTTAGACCGGAGACCGTGCCTGAGAGAAGGGGGGCGACATATAACCCAGCCTGACCCGGAGCCGACCTATGACTTAACCCATCTCGGCCACTACCTCCGACCAAACACCGAAAGCCCCTATAAATACACGACCATCACCAACATTCAAAGGACTTTTGGTCAATCAATTTCAAGCACCATTACTCTGCCGAATTCCAGACTACTTCAACACTTAAAGCTTTTGAGATTCAAAGAACGTCTAAAAGAACTTCATGAAGAGATCATCTACATCCACCATGGATTTGAAGATTTTTGTCAACATCGAAGTTTGAGCCACTTGTTCTAAGTCTTTTGTAATTCAAAGTGTGTTGTACTTGAGAAGATTTATATCAACTTGTAACGTGATCATCAATAAAAGTACTTAAAGTGGACGTAGGCTATTCCCATAAGCCGAACCATTATAAAATTGTTGTTGTTTACTGCTTTTCTGCTATTACTTGCTTATAATTCTTTCCCGATCTATCGGGTGGTGCTTTCACAACTACACTTCACACACCGGGGTGTTAGCGTTCAAATTTAAGCGTTAACATATTCCCATTCACAGTATATATCAAACATATATATTATAAATAGGATAAAATTTATTAGCTTTTTGAAAAACAATTCTAACCAATTTTTAAATTTTTAAAAGATATTGATTATACTTACTGTGACGCCCCACCTCTATACCCACGCTTGCCAAGAACACTACGGTGTAGTGCTGTCAACTAGCACGGAGAATAAGGCTGTTGAGGAGCGGCCATCAATAGTTGGCCTTACACTAGTATTGGTTATCTCGATAGGAGTGATATATATATATATATATATATATATATATATATATATATTGTTTCATTTTTCATCTTTGATTTATTTTCTCCCATCGAAATACCCCAATTCCAGTATAAAACGAACTACGATGGTTCATAATAGTTTAGAACAGTAAATATAAAATAATAACACAGATAAATATAAATGCGGAACATAAATAAAACAGAAATTCTCATATATACAATAACTGATGTCAGTTACAATACATTTGACACGGTACATATGATACAACTACAACAGTCAACTCAGGAAGTTACATATACAAGTACATTAACGTATATAATATACATGAATACATATCTTCCTATACAATCATACAGACTACTACAAATAACGACGACTACTCCAAAAGATATGAAAGAACTTCATAGCTCTAGCAGTAACCCAAAGCAGAATATCTACAACCTGAAATACTCGGTCTGACCCGAGTATTAAATTCAAAAGAAAATAATACTCGGGTCAGTCTAATTCAAACTCAGTTATTAGTGCACAGAAGCAATAATAATTAAATAATGAATAGACGACAGTAATTAAAACAAATCAGAATGCAATTCAGAATATTGAATTGAAATAAACAAAACAGTTCAAAACATTTAAATATCAATTAAAATATTAAGTCGAGTAGGGCTGCAGTACACGCACGCGTGCACTGCCTCGCCACTACAGCATATGGAATATGCAAAAGGTCAATTAATCAAAACAAGATAGATATCATAAAACCATACCGTGTGGCTGCAGTTCACGCTTGCGTGCACTGCCTTGCCACTACAGTGATGATGTACCCATTGAATACCGTGTGGCTGCAGTTCACGCTTGCGTGCACTGCCGTGCCACTACAGTGATGATGTACCCATTGAATACCGACAGCAATCAAAAACTGCAGACGTCAAGTTTGGACGACATAAATGCGAACCCAAATGTACACAATGGACGTACACTACTGGTTGCACATGAATAAAAAGAAACTGGGGTGCAACATGGAACAGCACCAAGTAAATGGCACAAGAGACAGTATGATACAAATGCAAGTATCATACTCGAGAACAAAGTCAACATAATATGCAGACTGCAAACTCGACTAACAAGTTCAGGCTTCAAAACATCAGACTCAAGCACCAAGGACATAGTACAACTCAAATGCAAACTGCAAATACATGGGGGATATGACACTATATCATAGTGAAGATCAACATAAAATGAAGTTTGTGTCAAAAGGTCAGAAGCAATGCAACAGTGACTCAGAGCATAAACAGGAATGCAGCAGTGATGGATCCAAATGGGAAGTGCAACAACTTCAACAATGAAATGGTTTTGAATAACCATAAATGAATACTGCAACATGTACATGAAGACAGCAACTATCTAGAGGTTCCAGATGCAGTCAAATGGAACTCAAGCAAAATACAACATGAATGTACAGATTCAAGTTGAATCGAAAGACAAGCTAATCCAGACAGCAATGCATGGAACGGAGACTCAGGCATGTATCCAGACATCAACATGAATGCAATAATAAATTCAGCGAAGCCCAAGTATACAATATGACAATGCAAACATAAAGTGAATGCAACTACAGTGATCATATAGTATGCAAGAAGTATGCAACCTATGGCATGAACCCACAGTGCATCAGGTCAATGAGGTTTTAACCCAAAACAGGGAGCTACAGACCAAACTCAGACATGCAGTGAATCACAAGTGAAACGGTGCAAGTATCATAAACAAAGTCGAAGTCAACTAGGCCTAACAACATGTAACAGCAGTTACAAATGACTCAGGCCATTGCACAGGAGCATCAACAACTACATATGCAATTATAATACAACAGGGGACATGATCAAGACAGCAAGAACAAGTCAGAAATAAGGTCAGAGAAACAAACATGTGGAACAACAACAAGTGATGTACACATGAATGCGACAATGAAACTTCTACACCAAAATGCATCAAGCAACCCAGGACAGTCACTTGAGGATATGATCTGTCTCAAAATATAACAAATACAACATGTATGCACGCAGTGACACTATAAAATCACGCTGCAACATGTTCGCAATGACGACCAGGTAGCAACAGAGAATCAAGAAAGATTCGAGTACTACAAATTCAAAATCAATGTGTGAACATGTAAATCAAAACCAATGTACAGTTCGAATAAATTGGCATCAGCAAGGAGTTGTTTTATAAACTGCCAATGAACATCAACTAATCTGTTTAGTCAGACCAGGCAACCTAAACAAAGAATTTAGGGTAATTGGAATCAAATATAGGTATGAACAGAGAGTGCTTGCAATAATGGTGAAGCAATGTAAACAACAAGCATGTCACAATGAAAGAACGAAGACAGAAAATACGAAGTCCACAAAAATCAATATCAACAAAAGAATTCGAGATAGTGGTGGTCACGAAATCCACATCACAACAAAACATTCAAACAAATCAAAGTGACCAAGTTAGACATCAATGTCGAGAATATCAGGTCACAAAATTAACATTGATAAAATCAAGTCGAAGTCGAAGACCACGAAATCAAGATAAGCAGCGAAAACGAACCAGTCGAATTAGATGTGAGCATTGAACACTCACCTTAGACGATGCGTAGAGGAACTCGAATCCAGTGCCGAAGCCTCCCAGCGACGAGCAACCGATAGAGCAAGGGTTGAGCGGTTGAAGTCGCGAATTGCACGAAGCCCTATTTCTCGATCGAACGAAGAAAGGGACGAGCCACCATTAATTTTCTTTTGTTGGTTTTAGGTTTGCAAACGAACAAATAAGAAAAAATGAAGAAAGAAAAATAATAAGAAGGGGGAAGGGTTATTTGTTTTGAGAATTAACACGGCCCATAAAAAAAAACATGGACCACTATTAAATTTCGAAGCCCATCAATCTTTTTAACCATTTATAAAAGAATTTTAACTCAATTTTAAAAATCAAAACTTCAATTAGCAACAAGCAACAATATTATCAACAAAATCTTTTAATTTCATAAAAGAAATTCACAAATTATCAACAAAATCTAATTATCAATAGATAATTCAGAAATCTCAAATCACAAATATTTGATTATCAAAAACGATAATCAAATCAACAAGTATTTGATTATCAAAATTGAAAATCAATCTTAAATCACAAATATTTAATTATCACAATTGATAATCAAATCTCAAATCGCAAATGTTTAATTATCACAAGCGATAATCAAACCACAAATATCTAATTATCACAAGCGATAATTAGAAACTATAAATATCTGATTATCAAAAACGATAAATCAGAAATCATAAACATCCAATTATCAAAACGATAATCAGAAATTACCACAACGGTAATCAAATTTCAAATCACAAATATTTAATTATCACAATTGATAATCAAATCTCAAATCGCAAATGTTTAATTATCACAAACGATAATTAAATCTCATATATCTAATTATCACAAACGATAATTAGAAACAATAAATATCTGATTATCAAAAACGATAAATCAGAAATCATAAACATCCAATTATCAAAACGATAATCAGAAATTACCACAACGGTAATCAAATTTCAAATCACAAATATTTAATTATCACAATTGATAATCAAATCTCAAACCGCAAATGTTTAATTATCACAAACGATAATTAAATCTCAAATATCTAATTATCACAAACGATAATTAGAAACAATAAATATCTGATTATCAAAAACGATAAATCAGAAATCATAAACATCCAATTATCAAAACGATAATCAGAAATTACCACAACGGTAATCAAATTTCAAATCACAAATATTTAATTATCACAATTGATAATCAAATCTCAAATCGCAAATGTTTAATTATCACAAACGATAATTAAATATCAAATATCTAATTATCACAAACGATAATTAGAAATCATAAATTTTCAATTAACGAGTCCGAAATTAACCGAAATAGCAAACGCACATGACCCATAACCACGAGTTTTACTAAATCGTTTAATTCACTTCATCGTTTCCTTGAAAGTGCAAAATGGTGTATTTTAAATAAATAACATTTTACGTTCTCAAACGGACAAGTCCGGAATTAAGCGAATCAGTAAAAGAAAGGGGCTATAGTCCTCGATTTTTCTGAAACGTTTAATTCGCTTCCTCATTCTTTTGAAAGCGCAAATCGTAAAAATTTTGAAAACAATTTTGATTTATATTTTGAAACATTTTTTAAAATACGTGATTAAAACAGTGACATCAGTAGCAACTTCGATAAGTGGATTTTCATTCATCAAAAGTGTCACAAGAATCTTCTCAAAGATAGAAAGGGATATCATACCCTAAACTTGTATTCATAACAAGTCAATAACACACGAATTCACCAATGCATAAGAATTGATAAAACTTATCAATAGAAATCACGAAAATTGGTGAAGCTCAAATTCTAGAAATCTACACAAGAAATCCAGAAATCACAAGATAAGAGTATAAGAACTCGAACGGGAGTATGGAAACTCAAATGGAGTATGAAAACTCGAACGGAGTATGAAAACTCGAACAGAGTATGAAAACTCAAACGGAGTATGAAAACTCGAATGGGAATATGACATAGAATAAAAGATATGGCATAACATAAAATATCCATAATGACATACTACTATAAGTATGTAAATAATGATCAACAGAAGATCAACCGATAAGAGGTATGGCATAAATGTGAAATACCCATACTGACATACAACTATAAGTATGTAAATAATGATCAACAGGAGATCAACCGATAAGAGATAATCAATATCACAAGAATCTTCTCAAAGATCCAAAGAGGTATCATACCCCAAATTTGTACTCATGACAAATCAATACCATACGAATTCACCAATGCGCAAAAATAGGTGAAGCATAAAATTTCCAGAAATCAACATAAGGAATCTAGAAATCACAGAAAAAGGGAAAGAGGCCTATCACATGACGGTCCGAAGACCAAGGGGAGCTACCCCGCATGTGTGAATAGAATCACACAGATTGAGGTCAAGACTAACCAAAAAGCAGAAAGGTATGTGTGAATGGAATCACACAAGTGGTGTCTAGTCTGACCATCAGAACGATCATCATGATCAACGAGGAGTGTCAATTACAGTAAGCATGTGTGAATGGAATCACACAGATTGAGGTCAAGACTAACCAAAAAGCAAAAAGGTATGTGTGAGTGGAATCACACAAGTGGTGTCTAGTCTAACCTTGCAATGAAAGAGACATCGCGCAATTGCTAGTCTAATTCATAAAGCGATCATCAAGATCAACGAGAAGTGTCAATTACACTAAGCTAGTGAATATAAAAGTTTAGCTTCATGTCCCATAACCAATAGCTTAACTTAAATATTTAGGAACAAATTGTAGATCTTCACTAGAAAAATGTCACAAGTGGTTCAATCGAACAAGCCCAAAAATTAACCGACGAAGTAAACGCAAGCGTTTCATACCACTTGTTTTGCTAAGCCGTTTAATTAGATTTCTCATACGAGTGAAATAAAGGTTTGTATATACTAATAGATTGGAAAACGGTTTAGGAAAAGATTTTGATATTGAAAATAGAGTTGAAAACATTTTGATAAAAGAGTTTTGATATTTACTACTAGTATTGAAACATTTATATTTTTAAAGTGACAAATCACAAAAATGATTGTAGAAACAATCAATCACAAGAATTCACATAAGAAGACGTGAATAGAATCCAAAGAAATCGATACCGAATTCATCGAAGGGTATGTTCACAAAAATCCCGAAGAAATGGTCATCAAAGTTGCTAATAAATGATAGCAACAAATTGGGAAATAATCAAAAATCGATTAAATTTGGAAACCAAATCAATTCACTAAAATTCACATTCAAAGATGTGAATAAAATCCAAAGAACTCGATTCTAAATCCATCAAAGTAGGAATATCCAAAAATTCCAGAAATAGAAGTTTTCAAAGTCGACAAAGATGACAACAACTAATCGGAAGAGAAGAATTGATTGACAAATGGAATAACGAAACAAAACGAGCATAAATGCATGAATGACTTCAACAAAAATAAAAATCAAGTCGAAGTCGAAGTCAACAATTAATGGCCATAATAGAGTACAAAACGATTCAACATCATCATCAAAGGACTCAACGGCAAACCAAGTCAGAGTCTTGGAAATCAAGAATTTAGAAATTTCTCAAAAACAAAGTGACCGAAGTTGAATGGAATTCAAGCCGAAGAAAACATAAAATATCAAGTTCAGAATTGCTGAGATTCGAACAAAATCAATCATCGGCTAAATCTAATCAAAGCCGAAAACACAAGAATCAAAATCAAATGCTTATGAATAAGCGTTAGGAATTCATACCTAACAATCAAAGACAATCATATGAAAATATGAGAGATAAAACATCGATAAATAGTTGTAACACATGTACTATCTAAGTTATGTTTTATATTTGTTCTAAACCCCAGGCTCTGATACCAAGCTGTGACGCCCCACCTCTATACCCACGCTAGCCAAGAACACTACGGGGTAGTGCTGTCAACTAGCACGGAGAATAAGGCTGTTGAGGAGCGGCCATCAATAGTTGGCCTTACACTAGTATTGGTTATCTCGATAGGAGTGATATATATATATATATATATATATATTCTTTCATTTTTCATCCCTGATTTATTTTCTCCCATCGAAATACCCCAATTCCAGTATAAAACGAACTACGATGGTTCATAATAGTTTAGAACAGTAAATATAAAATAATAACACAGATAAATATAAATGCGGAACACATATAAAACAGAAATTCTCATATATACAATAACTGATGTCAGTTACAATACATTTGACACGGTACATATGATACAACTACAACAGTCGACTCAGGAAGTTACATATACAAGTACATTAACGTATATAATATACATGAATACATATCTTCCTATAAAATCATACAGACTACTACAAATAACGACGACTACTTCAAAAGATATGAAAGAACTTCATAGCTCTAGCAGCAACCCAAAGCAGAATATCTACAACCTGAAATACTCGGTCTGACCCGAGTATTAAATTCAAAAGAAAATAATACTCGGGTCAGTCTAATTCAAACTCAGTTATTAGTGCACAGAAGCAATAATAATTAAATAATGAATAGACGACAGTAATTAAAACAAATCAGAATGCAATTCAGGATATTGAATTGAAATAAACAAAACAGTTCAAAACATTTAAATATCAATTAAAATATTAAGTCGAGTAGGGCTGCAGTACACGCACGCGTGCACTGCCTCGCCACTACAGCATATGGAATATGCAAAAGGTCAATTAATCAAAACAAGATAGATATCATAAAACCATACCGTGTGGCTGCAGTTCATGCTTGCGTGCACTGCCTTGCCACTACAGTGATGATGTACCCATTGAATACCGTGTGGCTGCAGTTCACGCTTGCGTGCACTGCCGTGCCACTACAGTGATGATGTACCCATTGAATACCGACAGCAATCAAAAACTGCAGACGTCAAGTTTGGACGACATAAATGCGAACCCAAATGTACACAATGGACGTACACTACTGGTTGCACATGAATAAAAAGAAACTGGGGTGCAACATGGAACAGCACCAAGTAAATGGCACAAGAGACAGTATGATACAAATGCAAGTATCATACTCGAGAACAAAGTCAACATAATATGCAGACTGCAAACTCGACTAACAAGTTCAGGCTTCAAAACATCAGACTCAAGCACCAAGGCCATAGTACAACTCAAATGCAAACTGCAAATACATGGGGGATATGACACTATATCATAGTGAAGATCAACATGAAATGAAGTTTGTGTCAAAAGGTCAGAAGCAATGCAACAGTGACTCAGAGCATAAACAGGAATGCAGCAGTGATGGATCCAAATGGGAAGTGCAACAACTTCAACAATGAAATGGTTTTGAATAACCATAAATGAATACTGCAACATGTACATGAAGACAGCAACTATCTAGAGGTTCCAGATGCAGTCAAATGGAACTCAAGCAAAATACAACATGAATGTACAGATTCAAGTTGAATCGAAAGACAAGCTAATCCAGACAGCAATGCATGGAACGGAGACTCAGGCATGTATCCAGACATCAACATGAATGCAATAATAAATTCAGCAAAGCCCAAGTATACAATATGACAATGCAAACATGAAGTGAATGCAACTACAGTGATCATATAGTATGCAAGAAGTATGCAACCTATGGCATGAACCCACAGTGCATCAGGTCAATGAGGTTTTAACCCAAAACAGGGAGCTACAGACCAAACTCAGACATGCAATGAATCACAAGTGAAACGGTGCAAGTATCATAAACAAAGTCGAAGTCAACTAGGCCTAACAACATGTAACAGCAGTTACAAATGACTCAGGCCATTGCACAGGAGCATCAACAACTACATATGCAATTATAATGCAATATGGGACATGATCAAGACAGCAAGAACAAGTCAGAAATAAGGTCAGAGAAACAAACATGTGGAACAACAACAAGTGATGTACACATGAATGCGACAATGAAACTTCTACACCAAAATGCATCAAGCAACCCAGGACAGTCACTTGAGGATATGATCTGTCTCAAAATATAACAAATACAACATGTATGCACGCAGTGACACTATAAAATCACGCTGCAACATGTACGCAATGACGACCAGGTAGCAACAGAGAATCAAGAAAGATTCGAGTACTACAAATTCAAAATCAATGTGTGAACATGTAAATCAAAACCAATGTACAGTTCGAATAAATTGGCATCAGCAAGGATTTGTTTTATAAACTGCCAATGAACATCAACTAATCTGTTAAGTCAGACCAGGCAACCTAAACAAAGAATTTAGGGTAAATGGAATCAAATATAGGTATGAACAGAGAGTGCTTGCAACAGTGGTGAAGCAATGTAAACAACAAGCATGTCACATTGAAAGAACGAAGACAGAAAATACGAAGTCCACAAAAATCAATATCAACAAAAGAATTCGAGATAGTGGTGGTCACGAAATCCACATCACAGCAAAACATTCAAACAAATCAAAGTGACCAAGTTAGACATCAATGTCGAGAATATCAGGTCACAAAATTAACATTGATAAAGTCAAGTCGAAGTCGAAGACCACGAAATCAAGATAAGCAGCGAAAACGAACCAGTCGAATTAGATGTGAGCGTTGAACACTCACCTTAGACGATGCGTAGAGGAACTTGAATCCAGTGCCGAAGCCTCCCCGCGACGAGCAACCGATAGAGCAAGGGTTGAGCGGTTGAAGTCGCGAATTGCACGAAGCCCTATTTCTCGATCGAACGAAGAAAGGGACGAGCCACCATTAATTTTCTTTTGTTGGTTTTAGGTTTGCAAACGAACAAATAAGAAAAAATGAAGAAAGAAAAAAAATAAGAAGGGGGATGGGTTATTTGTTTTGAGAATTAACACGGCCCATAAAAAAAAACATGGACCACTATTAAATTTCGAAGCCCATCAATCTTTTTAACCATTTATAAAAGAATTTTAACTCAATTTTAAAAATCAAAACATCAATTAGCAACAAGCAACAATATTAATCGTTTAATGTCGATTATAAATCGACACGAAATACAGTGTTGTTACACTTACCAAATTAAATATTTATTGACGCAGCGGATTAATCAAACAAAACTTCAATCGATGGATTGTAGCAATCGGTGAGTTGAAGATACCAAAAATGCCCAAGTTCGTTGATCCAAAGATACCGAACTCTAGCTATCTCAAACACGTTGATAGCGCACTATACCGTGTTCAAAGATCTACGATTCTTCGCACGTTGATCTAGCGCACTAGATTCCGTGAATCGGCTTCAACAAACGTGGATTCGAGCGCACTCGAACGACGTAAGTGGAGATAGGAGATTACACTCAACTACCAATTGGTATGAAAGCACAAAGCTAACAAAAGAGAATTTTATTCCAAAATCAACAACCCAAAAATTTACAACACACCCGCTATTTATAGGCATTACAACTCAACACAACATACAACACTCAACTCCTAGGTCGGCACCGGCTCAACAAATACGACTCATCTCGGCCGACTCACATAAGTCGCTGCCGACTCAACAAGGCACGACTTAAAGACACAGCGGGTCACACGACTCAACACATGTACAGCCCCAACAATACACGACTCAAAAAATGCAACCGACTCATCAAACCCAGCAACCCACGACTCAATTATATACCGACTTAAAAACTCGCGACATACGACTCATACAAGACCGACTCATATAGTATATACATGACTCGTCTCAACACGACCGACTCAAGATACACAGCTTATCTCCTTGCCGACTCATCTTAGGTCGTAGCCCCTTAGCTCGGTCCCGACTCATCCTTTCTGCATTAACTCGCACCTTTCCTTCCTGTGTTCCATTGAATCGGGAACGACTCATACTAAGTCGTAAACGACTCATCTCCGAAGCCCACTTTGCTCGACCTATGTTATCTCCCCCTTGTAAACTCTTAAACCGGAAACGACTCATCACTTTAAATTGTGGACGACTCATCAAGCAGGAACTCCTCCAAGCTTTGTTAAATCGGCACCGTCTCATGCTCCCCCTATCTCGTGACCGACTCATCAAACATGCATGTTTTAAACTTGTGTACGCCTTACGAGTTAAATCCGAAGCTCCTTGACTCGTGCATGATTTAATATGGTTTAACTTCTGAATTCCTATATGCCTTGCTGCATCATCCTTCCCAGGTTGAGAAAAATTCGACCTCGAATTGGCAAATTCTTTCTCATCAAAATGTTCATCCCCATGATACGGAATTAAATGTTTAACGTTAAAAATATCAGAAGTATAAACATCATCTGGTAGCTTTAATCGATAAGCATTCTCATTAATTTTCTTCAAAACTTCCACTGGACCAATTTTTCTGGCTTTCAACTTGTTGTAAGCACCCACTGGAAAACGATCCTTTGTCAATATAGCATAAACCAAATCACCTTCGTTAAATTCAACATTTCGACGTTTCAAATCTGCAGACTTCTTATACTTCTCATTCGACTTCTCCAATCGTTCCTGAACGATTTTATGACATTCATTCAGCTCTTCAACAAAATCAGTAGCTCGTTTAACTGTTCTCTTTGACTGTGGTACAACTGCTAAATCCAACGGCCCCCTGGGTAAATTTGAATAAACAATCTGAAACGGACTGAATCCTGTGCTTCGATTTACTGCATGATTATGAGCAAATTCTGCCTGGCATAGCTTCATGTCCCAACTTCTCAAATTATCCTGTACAAGACAACGCAACAAATTCCCCAATGACCTATTAACAACTTCTGTCTGCCCATCAGTTTGCGGATGATAAGCACTACTAAATTTCAGTTTCGTTCCTACCATCTTCCACAAACTCAACCAAAAGTGACTCAGAAAACGAGTATCTCTATCAGAAACAATAGATTCTGGTAAACCATGAAGTCTATAAATCTCCTTGAAAAATAACTGTGCTACTCGAACTGCATCTGCTGTCTTCTTGCAAGCAACAAAATGTGCCATCTTCGAAAATCTGTCCACCACAACAAATATCGAATCATTTCCCCTTTGAGTTCTCGGCAAACCCAAAACGAAATCCATGCTGATATCAACCCATGGCTTAGATGGTACTGGTAATGGCATATACAACCCTGCATTCGTTGCTGTCCCTTTTGAAACTTGGCAAATATGACATCGCTCCACAAATCTCTCAACTTCTTTTCTCATCGATGGCCAAAAGTAAGATTGCGAAATCAACTGTAAAGTACGATCACGGCCCACATGCCCTTCTTCATGTAATTCCTTCACAATCTTCATCCTCAAACTACAATCCGGAATACATAAACGATTTCCTTTAAACAGAAAACCATCAACCAACATGAATTCATCGGCAATCCCATCCTTCACTTTTTCAACATATTTCACAAAGTAAGGATCTTCTTCAAGCATCTCTGGCAACATTTCAAACCCCGTCACTTCAATCTTCATTGTCGTTAGTAAATGACTCCTCCTACTCAAAGCATCTGCTACTCGATTCGTCACCCCTGATTTGTGTTTAATGACAAAAGTAAACTGCTGCAAATAAGCAATCCATGACGCATGTCTCGCAGAAATCTTATCTTGCCCCTGTAAATGTTTCAAAGCTTCGTGATCAGTGTACAGAACAAATTCCTTCTGAAATAAGTAATGTCTCCAATGCTTAACCGTCTGAACAACAGCATAAAACTCAACATCGTATGTACTGTATCTCATCTTTGCCCCTGACAACTTTTCGCTGAAATAAGCAACTGGCTTCCCATTCTGGCTCAGAACTCCTCCAATACCAACCTTCGAAGCATCAGTATGCAATTCAAACAACAACTGATAATTAGGTAGAACAAGAATTGGTGCAGACGTCAACAATTCCTTGATCCTTTCAAAGGCAACCCCCGCTTCCTCTGACCACACAAACTGTTTACCCTTCATGCAATCAGTCACTGGAGCCATCACGCTACTGAAGTGTGGTATGAACCTTCGGTAGAATGACGCTAGCCCATGAAAACTTCTCACTTCTGTAATTGTCTTTGGCTGTGGCCAATTCTTGACTGCTTCAACTTTGCTCTGGTCAACTTGAATACCTTTCCCTGAAACAACATAACCCAGGAATAAAACAGTAGGTGTCATAAACACACATTTCTTTGTAGCAGCATAAAATTGTTCTTCACGAAGAATAAGCAACACTTCCCTCAGATGTAGAACATGCTCCTCCGTACTCCTGCTATAAATCAAAATATCATCGAAATACACCACGACGAACTTTCCAATGAATGGTCTAAAAATTTGATTCATCACCCGCATGAATGTACTAGGTGCATTAGACAAACCAAATGGCATAACCAACCATTCGTACAACCCCTCTCTAGTTTTGAAAGCTGTCTTCCATTCGTCTCCAGGTCTGATACGAATTTGATGATAACCACTCTTCAAATCAATTTTCGAGAATATAGTTGCCCCACTCAACTGATCCAACAAATCATCCAACCTCGGCATAGGAAATCTGTAACGAACAGTGATCTTATTCAAAGCTCTACTATCAGTGCACATTCTCCAAGTTCCGTCCTTCTTTGGTACTAACAATGCAGGTACAGCACACGGACTCAAACTTTCCTGAATACGACCCTGTTCAAGTAATTCTTCCACCTGCCTTCGTAACTCCTCATGTTCCTTCGGACTCATTCTGTAATGTGGTCGGTGTGGTAACACTGCTCCGGGAACAAGATCAATCTGATGTTGAATGTCTCTAAGTGGTGGTAACTCCTTTGGCAACTCCTCTGGAAAGACATCTTCAAACTCTTCCAAAACTGGCTTTGCTTCTTCGGGAATCTCAACTTCTTCACTACTCTCTCTCCCAATCAACAAAAACACTTCCGGTTCTTCCTCCACTTCTTTAACAAACTCCTTCAAAGTCAACAGAGTTTTCAATTCTTCAATCTCTTCTAGCTTGCTCTCCTTCTGCTGCTGTCTCTTAGGAACTAAAGTGATTTTAGTACCCTCGAACATGAAACTGTAACTGTTGGCACGACCGTCATGCTGAACTGCTCTATCAAACTGCCATGGTCTGCCCAACAATAAGTGACAAACATCCATATCTACGACATCACACCAGATTTCATCTTTGTACTTCTTTCCGATTGAAAAATTCACACAAGCTCTTCGACACACTTTCACTTCACCTCCTTTCCTTAACCATGCTAGCTTGTATGGTTTAGGATGCTTCTCGGTCTTCAAATTCAACTTCCTAACTGCTTCTGTAGAAATAATATTATCACAACTTCCTGCATCAATAACGAACTTGCAAACTTTCCCCAGAATAGTACATGTCGATTGAAAAATATTGCTTCTCAGCCAACTACAATCCTCCTCTTGCTTAGGTGTCAAACAACTTCTCCTCATCATAAGATTACAACCTTCATCACCCGACACTTTTTCTTCCTCCTCAACATAAGGTACATTTGAATACTCTGCCTCCTCACCATCATCTGCTTCAACCTCTGCAACCATGGTTCTCTTCTTCGGCTTCGGACATTCGTTGCTTTTGTGACCCAACTCCTGACAATTATAACATTTCAAAATACTGCTAGCCCTTGCCTTCTCAGCCTCCTTCACCACTGGCTTGGTAACTGGTTTAGGAGTATTAGAACTTCCGCCAACACCCCTTGCTTGGTTATTGGAATTAGTAAACACACCACCTCCACGCCTTCCTTGTTTCTCCCAAGCTAACGCTTTCTGATGTGCCTCTACAATGGATCTAGGATCAAACATATTAACCATATCCTGGATCTGCATTCTCAAACCCCCAACGAATCTAGCAGTTAACTGCTCTTCTGTCTCCATGATATCATTCCTGGCAATGAGTTGGTAAAATTCATCAGCATAATCACTAACAGACTTTGTCCCCTGCCTCAGATTCTGCAACCTCTGATACATAAGTGACTGGTAATTATAAGGTAAGAAAGTAGATCTCATCAACTTTTTCATCTTCTCCCAAGATTCTATCTTTGACTTCCCCATTCGTTCTCGAGTAAGTTTAGTTTGCTGCCACCATGCCAATGCTCTCCCCCTCAGCCTTGTAGCAACTAACTTCACCCTTCGATTCTCCGGCACCTCCTTGAAATCAAAGATTTCCTCCACATTAGACAACCAATCTAAGAATTCCTCAGCAACCATCCCGCCTTTAAACTCCGGAATCTCCATTTTCATACCCGACTCCCAACGACGGTCATCCTCCACATCACGGTAAGAATTTCGAACTTGGTCTCGATCTCGATAATGAATACTTGCTCTATCACCCTCTTCAACAAAATCAAAAGTACGCCTACATCGATCTCGACCAATGTCATCCCTTTGTTCATGCATGCTTCTTTGACTATGTCTCTCCTCATCTCTATATGCTTCATGGTCAAATTCACGTTGACTTCTTCTCTCTTCATGTGCATAGTCATGATGATCTCTTCGTGATGAAATTGATGTTTCTCTTCTATCTCTACAAGAATGTGGCGATACCCTCCTCGCTTCCGTAACCGATGGCGAAACTCGGTTTCCTCCATGGTTCGAGTTTGGTGATCTCCTTCTTTGATTCAAATCATTCATCAATCTCTCCAATTTACCAATGCCTTCATCAAATTTTTCATTAATACGTTGTTCCATAAGCTCGGCTTCTTCTCTACGATACAAAGCTTCAACGTTTTGATGTCGGTTAGCTCTCCTCGGTGGCATGGTTAAAAACTTCACAAAACTTCACACAATACAACCAACAATGTCTCGGCTATGCTTATATACGGCTCTACCTTAACTCGCTATGACTTGCCTCGGTACACTTGTCTTGGCCACCTACTACAAACACTTCAATGCAATCAACAAGGCACGGCTGCTCCCAAGTATACACGGCCTTCTTCAAATTCAAACTCCTTGGCGCGCAAAAACTCCAAGTCAAAATCCAAACAAAGTCCAACTCCTCGATCCAAAATGAAATAGATCAAACACTCCAAACTTGATGCAACTTCAATATGAACACGATGAACAACTTCAAACTTCAAAAACTTGGCTCCAAGAATCAAACTTAGCTATGATTGGCTAAGTATGGCTCTGATACCAAAACTGACGCAGCGGATTAATCAAACAAAACTTCAATCGATGGATTGTAGCAATCGGTGAGTTGAAGATACCAAAAATGCCCAAGTTCGTTGATCCAAAGATACCGAACTCTAGCTATCTCAAACACGTTGATAGCGCACTATACCGTGTTCAAAGATCTACGATTCTTCGCACGTTGATCTAGCGCACTAGATTCCGTGAATCGGCTTCAACAAACGTGGATTCGAGCGCACTCGAACGACGTAAGTGGAGATAGGAGATTACACTCAACTACCAATTGGTATGAAAGCACAAAGCTAACAAAAGAGAATTTTATTCCAAAATCAACAACCCAAAAATTTACAACACACCCGCTATTTATAGGCATTACAACTCAACACAACATACAACACTCAACTCCTAGGTCGGCACCGGCTCAACAAATACGACTCATCTCGGCCGACTCACATAAGTCGCTGCCGACTCAACAAGGCACGACTTAAAGACACAGCGGGTCACACGACTCAACACATGTACAGCCCCAACAATACACGACTCAAAAAATGCAACCGACTCATCAAACCCAGCAACCCACGACTCAATTATATACCGACTTAAAAACTCGCGACATACGACTCATACAAGACCGACTCATATAGTATATACATGACTCGTCTCAACACGACCGACTCAAGATACACAGCTTATCTCCTTGCCGACTCATCTTAGGTCGTAGCCCCTTAGCTCGGTCCCGACTCATCCTTTCTGCATTAACTCGCACCTTTCCTTCCTGTGTTCCATTGAATCGGGAACGACTCATACTAAGTCGTAAACGACTCATCTCCGAAGCCCACTTTGCTCGACCTATGTTATCTCCCCCTTGTAAACTCTTAAACCGGAAACGACTCATCACTTTAAATTGTGGACGACTCATCAAGCAGGAACTCCTCCAAGCTTTGTTAAATCGGCACCGTCTCATGCTCCCCCTATCTCGTGACCGACTCATCAAACATGCATGTTTTAAACTTGTGTACGCCTTACGAGTTAAATCCGAAGCTCCTTGACTCGTGCATGATTTAATATGGTTTAACTTCTGAATTCCTATATGCCTTGCTGCATCATTTATCATCCTTAATAAGATTAATTTCACCAATATTAAATTGAAATTATAAAGAAAATTTATCAAATCAATTAAATTATTATACAGATTATTAAATCGATATTGCCTCAAATTCCGGGTCGTTACAGTTTTCCTGCATCCACAGATGTTAATACAACATAAAAATACCGGTCCCACATCAAGGGGGATATCGCGATATATAGGGTCATCCGCTTTTATGCCGAACACATAGGATCTCATCTGCTCCAATCGGCTAGTATATTTATCCAATTACCAATATATATACTACTATATATATATAACATTCAATAGATGACAATTTATAATTTCAACCAGCATTCAATAATTTATTTTAACTATTTAAAATAAATCCTAGTAATCCAAGTGAGCGAGAATTTCTCACCTTGATTCGTATTTGCAATCCGTTCCGATTTCTAATTTATTCCTGCTACAAAACAACTAGACTTTTTATATTCATTTTGGACCTTGTATAACAAGTAATTAAATTAATAAGTATTTGACTTAATTAAAATAATTATTTTCCTTACTCATGACATTAACGAAAAATTACCATCATTAAACTAACTGCCTCCATTTCCTTCCCAAGCTCTCGCTTGCGAACTAAACACTCCGTCTTCCCCTTCCATCTGATCGCCGCCGCCGTCCCATGCTTCTACCGACCATCGCCTTGCCAAGATTTGCCCTCCACTACTTTTGTTGCTCGTGGGTGAACCAGCAGCTTAAACCCTAAATGCGAAATAAACATTGAGTCTCCCCAGCTCCGTCCAATCCTCAGAGCAAATCGCGACCACATCAATCGCCGCCTCATTGCTCGAGTTCACCGCCAAACCCAAATCAAATTCGAACCCCATCAAGTCCTAACCCTAGTGAGTGTGTCTCCTCTACCATGCGTCGCTACAGCCTTCGGGTCACGGCCCTACCCTCTTTACGCATGTGCAACATACGATTTAATTGAATCCCCTGTTTTTTATATGAATTCGGTTTCAATTTTTTTTCTCATTTGAAGGAGAACATGATAATGTCGTGTTTTTTCTTCATTGATTCGATTTTGATTTCCTGAAAGCAGACGAGTAATAGATACCCTATTTAAAAAGAAAAGGTAGCTTCAGGTATAAGTTGCTATAGCTCGCGATTAGGGTGTTGACTTTTATAATTTTAAATAAATTTTATATTCAAAATATCTCGTATTAGGTAACTAAAATTTACAATTCCTATCGAGGCGTGCCGCTTGGAATTCCTAATGTTATACCCTATTGCGGACCCAATGGAACAAGTTTCGAGTCTTAATTTAATTGTATGAGGAAGATAGCATTTTAAGCCGACTATTTAAATTAAATTCAATTAAAAAAAAATTTGAGCGTTTTAGATCGTACGACCAAACGGTAAATTCAAATGCTATGAAATTTGAAATCCGTTAATAATACACTATCACGGATCCGATGGAACTTGTTTCGTGAAATTCTGAGACTATGTCTTGGATCGCTATTTTAACGCGTCGATTATATCGACATTTCTAAAACTGACGAAAACACTTGAAATTCCAATGTTAAAATCTTATCAACTCCATTATAATTCCAACAGAATTTATATCAGCATTAGAGATCGTTTTCAATTCATATTTAACTCCAATACAATTATTTAAATGATTTCATGTTTTAATCCAATAATTTAATTCGTCCAATAAATCGCTATATTTGGAACTAAGTTTTATTACAGTTATTTGATTGATAAACTTCGTATTAAAATTCCATTCACATTTCAAATTCAACATTTAAAATAAATTAAATGTTCAAAATCAAAGGACTAAGAATTTGGGTTATTATAATAAGTTTAAATCATTTTTCAAAATTCGTCGATAAATAGTGTAGGAATAGTGATTTTGGAGCCCCAGAGCTCAAATTTTACTTTGTCACCTTCTAATCTAACTTTAATAATTAAAATATTTTAATATATTTAAAATAAATTCCAGAAATTTATTACCTATATACAAGAATTTAAAAACAAACATTTAAAAGATTTATTAAATATTAAAGCAATATTTTTCGAAAAAAATGATTTGAACAATATTTAAATTCCTTTAAATGAAATCTTGATTTTTATTTTGCATTTGAAAACTATAGTGAAAAAGGGCCTGTAATTCTTATTTCAAAGAATTTCGATTCCATCGTATAAATGTATTTGACTTTTGCGGTGCGAAATCACGAACTACCGTTACGTGACGCGCATGTTTCTAGTTGATTTTCAACTCCTTTCAAATTTTTGCCAAAATCACGTTAAATACTTTTTAAACATTTCTAAGTCATTTAAAGTCATTTTCTTATGTTTTTAAAAGAGGTTCACAAGTCATATGCTCTTTTGAATTTAAATAAGGAAGTGAATCCTTTTATGATTTTCTGAGTGTAATTCGTCATGACTTGTTATGATATCGACCGAACAATCATTCAACATCCGTTTAACATCCAAACATGATATTAAGCAACGTAAAAAGTATAAAAGCATATCATAACATAAGAGTTTGGAAGAGGTAGAGTTTTTTCACGAAAATTTGCTTTCCGATCTAGCTTTGTTACTACGGACTTAACTATACTTTCGCTACTACTTTCCAAAACTTCTTGAAATCCGGCTATTTCTCTGCAATCATAGAAGTTAATATGAAAAGTGGTGGAGATGGAATCTAAGTGGGCATGGCCTTGGGTGGAGGGATTGATGGAACTTACTAACTTGAACTTGACTTAAGTGGTATACTTTTGTCGATTATTTTGCCATAACTTTTTTACGCTTTTGGAATTTTTTAGAGAGGCATCCAAGTCATTAAAGCTCTAAGGAAGTAGAAGGAGAAGCTTCGAAAAGAATGGAATGAGGTGTGAAGAAATAAGAAGGAAGCTTCGGTATTTATAGTCTTAATTCTCTTAACACTTAAGCATTGTTCGTCTACTCTTTCAGTCCTTCCATCACACCATTACACACGGCCCAAGGCATGTCGATGTGCTCCCATCACTTCCTGTCCTCTTTTATTACTTCATTAGCTCTTAAGGAATATATTTCGATAGATTTATGGCTTAAAGTGAAGATTACGTTGGTTTTGGTGAGATTTTGTTGATTTTTGGAAAAATATCTTACTTTTCTTTACTTTAAAATTTGGTAAATTAATTAATTAATTATATATTTTATATATATGTATTACTAAGTGTACTAATATGTTTTAAAGTGTTCTAACATTCAAAATTGTGATATTTGAATACAACTTCTGACCGTTAAGCCATTTTGGATTCGAAATCCAATTTTCGGTCACATCATTACGTTTTTGGTAAACAATTTATATTTGTAAAAAATATGAAAATAAATTTGTATATTGTTATTTAATAACGAAAAGGCATTATTTAAAAATTAAAACAATTTATTTAATCATTAAAATAAAAAATTTCTGAAAACAGACTTTTGTCACTTTAACCATTATAAGCAAAAGTTCTTATTTTTGTATATTAATATATCTCAAAATCTTACATAATATTATTTGTGCTATAAAAACATATATTTGCATATAAAAAATTAATTAAATATTATACCTTGGTGTGATTGAATCTTTGGTCGTTACACCATGTGTGTTTTCAAGATCTATTCTAGATGTAAGAATCCAATTGATGATTCGTGTTCTGTTCAAGCGATGGAGACTCGTGTGAAATGTGCCAATCATAACCTTAACATTGGAAATGACAGAATAAAGAGTAGCGTTATGGCTTATGGTTTGGCTGACCTACCATTGGACATTATCACTCCATATCTAGAGTATGGTTATCAATGTTACGCGTACGAGGTGATGGTATTTGGGATCACTTATTTATACGTGGACCGGCTATGTTTTCCTTAATGGCTTATTTTATCTAGAGATATATGATGCTCGAAGGTAGTTTCTAACCCTTGTGCATGGAGATCCGTTTAAGTTAACTATAGGCGTCTCGGTGAAAAATCCATTGTGCGAACGTTCCTTATCGGGTTTGATTGTACCCTCTAATATGCCTTTGAATGTAATGAATGTAACCATTTCGGCTATGTTATATATTTATATTCTGCACCTAAACATTATCTATTATATCACCTTATGTACTTAATAGATGGTTGTTCACTTAAGGGGACAACCGTTATGGCATTCCATGCAGTCTCAGATGTTATATGCCAGCTACATATTTCTTGAGTTTCTCCAACCAGACTTAGTCTAACACATGACTTTTTTTTCCTCAATCTCTATATTACATATCAGCATTTATGAGGACGGGTTATTATAACTGTGATAGTACTTAGGTTTTGTAACTCTGAAATTTCTACATCGGAGTAACCATTTGTACTGTTCTTTTGATATTATATATCACCGTTTCGCTAGTGGGATTTTGATATCGTGTTCTCTTCTTTCTCGCTCTAATTCATTTTCTTTTTTTTCACCCTAACTTTTCACATTTCCGGCACTTGTGTGTTTGGAACGTGAATACCATGGATGTATTAGTGTCGACATTCGGGGTCGAAAAGTTAGCATGTTGCACTTATTCATACTTGAAGGTTAATCGAGAACCTTGGCTTTAGTGGATTATGACTCATTAAGAGATAGGGTTATGGTATGCCCTAGCATGAGTCGAGTGTTTTATACATATAAGAGCGTATTTGTAATTGTTATAAACATTTACCTTAATGGTAATTATAACTATGAAAATTAAAGATCTTATATAAGGTAACTTATATAAGTTAATTGTCAAAGTATAGTTTAATTAACGTAGGGGTTAATGTTGTTTATCCATTATCTCTCGTTAATTAGTTTAGTTATGCTCAATTATTTTATGGGCGTTGACTTTCATTTATTGATTGTTGATTTGTGCTCAGCCAGTTTATGAGAATTTTTACCTTCTACTGCATGGGTTGGACAAATAGTATTTGTAGATGCATTGAAGTGAACATCTCATGAATTAAGTTTCACATTTTGACTATAAGACATTAGCTATAATATTGGGCTAAAAGTTAACTCTTATAAAAGTTAACTTTAGTAAAAGATTTTTATTTTAATCTAAAGGAGAGATAAGTTATTTTGGAAATAAAATTTGTGAAAAGATTTTATATAAGTATGGTCTATAAAACACAATTTATAAGCAAGATGGATTTAAATGATATTTTAAGTTTGCTAAGCATTATTATAAAATAGAGAAAATAATAGTAGTATTATTTTAAAGCAAGTATTTAGGGAATTTGTGACGCCCCACTCCGAGAGCCTCGTTAACAAAGAGTATTATATAGATAATACTGTCGGCTAACGCGGACAATAGAGTATAATGGAAGCGACCATATGCAATCTTACCTTAACTATTCACTAAATATGTCGAAAAGTAGAAACACATTAAAATTCGACCTATTCAATAAATATTTAAAGCAAAACTACAATGGCTATAGGACCTATCAGAAGAAAATATAACAACTCAAATGTAATATACATCACAGAACCGTCGATCATAATATACACATACACAGATACACCATAGAGTATACAAAATAATACATGTCAAGTGGTACAGGAGACCACAATATACAGACGAGACGAAAGTGTATAAATCAGAGTTATAACAGATAAGGACTACAAAAGACGGTATAACAAAATGAAGCTAGCGAATAGTCCATGCGGAAGCAAAATAGGCTAAGTCCCCAAAAGCACCTAACCTGAAACATCTCGGTCTGACCCGAGTATAAAATACACGGGTCAGTCTAGATAACAAATCAGTTAGATTAACTGAACAATAATAAACCTGCAAGGTCATACAGTATAACAAATATCTCTAGAGGAGATAACACAATCATCAACAAGAAATGAATCATATAGAGCAAGCCTCATATCATCGGCAACATATAGAAACAAAGGATACAAATATCCCAAAACAAGCCAAAAGGCAAATAACAAATACCCATAAGGTATACAAGTTCCACAAGGTAATCGCTATACTCCATGCGGCTCAAAAAGACCAACACCGAAGGGCGATATCAAGGGAATATGCATATCAATGAAACATCATAAAATTTTGCTCGAGCTCAGTACTGTACAAACAAGGATCCATGAGCCCGAAGACTCCAAACCCAAGTATCACCCATGCGGCACATAAGGCCAACATCAGAGCGAAACTATATAGGGCAACAAACCCGAAGGCACACACCCGAAGGCAACATACCCGAAGGCAACAAACCTAGGGAGACAGTCCGAAAACACTATCCCAGAGGCAACAAACCGTAGTGGTGAAGGTCGAAGACCCAGTACTGGACACCACTAACTGGCGGAATGTGTCACAACTCTCGAAAAGGAATCCGAAAAGTGTTAACGTATGTCCCATAACCACTCGTTCGCACTAAACGGTTTACTATCCGTCAGTCCCTTTCACACTCACAGCAGTACAAAGTTTACCTCATATCATCGATAAACCAAACCCGAAGGTCAAAACAATCAATCGAATAGGTCAAGGATTAATCGGAAGGATAAACGCACAGATTCATGGTTCTTGTTTTGCCCAACCATTTAATCACCCTCCCACTTCGTTCGAAGTGCGAAAGTGTGTGTGTTTTAAATAGAATTTATAAATTAGAGAAACGAACTTTTAAATGCGATTCGAGAGATTATTTCATAAAAAACCCGTGGATTAAAATTAAAAGGAACCATCAAAGTCAAAACAATTGATAATCATACATAGGATCATCATGAATCAATTCAAATTGAAAATTCAATCCCGAAAGGCAAAGTGGGCTGAAACAGCAGGTTCAGTCGACTGAACAGAGTTTTTCAGTCGACTGACCCTGTACCTGGAAATTTTCTAGGTTCAGGAAACTTTCTGTTTCCAGGTTCAGTCGACTGTGCTGAGTTTTTCAGTCGACTGAATCATGCCTGGAAACTCTCGGGTTTCAGGTTCAGTCGACTGTGCAGAGTTTTCAGTCGACTGAATCTTGCCTGGGCTGTTTTCCAGCCTTATTCAAATGAAGAGCAAACTCTCCCAAAATGCAATCGGACAAACATTGGCTCTAAGGGCTTATGCCAATCGACAACCCGACCCTATATGTACCTCGATGCATCACCAAAACATGATTAAAACACCAAAGTTAGGATTTCAAAGATTTTAACCCAAAACACTAAAAATTGGATTATTCCTCAATTCAACCCAAACCAAATGCAAGTGCATATGAACAAGGTGTTAGGAATTCATACCTAACATCAATGAAATCAAGAGAAGTAGATGTGAGTTCAAAACTCACCTTTTTACACAAAACAAAGAAGATAAAGAAGCACAATTGCAAGGAATCAACCAACTACACTCCACTTCAACACCACAAGCTTCAATCTAGAATCAAAGAAAGTATTTCCTAAGTTAGGGCTAGGAAAATTAAAGAAATTTAAGAGGAGAAGAGATGGAGAAGATGGAGATGAACTTACCAATGGATTCTCTATGAATTTGGAGCAAGAAATCAAGATACAAAAGAGAAACTAGGGCTTGCTAATTTCTATTTCTCTTTCCTTTCCCCCATTTCAGTTTTTAGTTTGAGAAAGAAATGAAATGAAGATGAAATGAAGAGAAGGGTTGAGCTAGGGGGTTAAGTGGGCTAGTGGGCTGAACCCAATCGCAAACCCAATAGGAAAAGTAGCCAAAATTTCACAAACTCCAAACATATCAAAGATTATACTCAAAAAGATCGCAAACGCCATTTTGGAACCAATGGAGGTGGTTTCGAGTTCCAATTCGGCCATTTGCAGAAAGTAACATTTCGGACCCCAAAATCCGAATAACGATGCTATATTTAAATCAAACATTTAAATATAAAATCGTTAAATATGCGGGCTGTTACAGATCTCCCCTCCTTACAAAATTGCGTCCCCGCAATTCCTAGAGATGATATTTGTAACAACTACATACATACCACATACAAAAGAAAGAATAAACTTTAGACACAGAAATAGACTTACCATTACGAATCAAGGATAGAAAACCTGGATAAGATCGCTCGATATACTCTCTGGTTTCCCAAGTAAAGTCATTGGGATTAGCGGACTATTGAACTTTAACGAGCGGCACGTCCTTGTTCCGAAGGTGTCGCACCTCCGTGTCAAGCACGCGAATAGGTTGCTGTACAAAAGATAAGTCCGGTGAGATCTCAAGCTCTTGCAAATCAGGAGAATCAATTACAGAATCCGATTCTCGAAGACACTTTCGAAGTTGCGAGACGTGAAACACGTCATGAATGCCAGATAAATGAGCTGGAAGTGAAACTCTATAAGCAACAGGGCCAATACGTTCAGTAATAGAAAACGGTCCTATATAACGAGGAGCCAATTTTCCAGTCGCACTGAAACGCATAACCCCTTTCAAAGGAGAAACACGAATAAAAACAAGATCGCCGATCGAGAACTCGAGAGGCTTCCTACGGTTGTCCGCGTAGGATTTCTGGCGACTCTGTGCCTCTTTCATCCTCAATCGAATAAGATCAATCTTCTCAGAAGAATGACGAACAAAGTCCGGGCCAAGAATAAGCTTCTCCCCAGATTCCAACCAACAAGAAGTTGATCGACATGGTCTTCCGTATAAGGCTTCGAAAGGAGCCATACCGATACTAGACTGGAAACTATTGTTGTAGGAGAACTCTACAAGAGGTAGGTGATCCTCCCAACTACCACCGAAATCAAAGATACAAATACAGAGAAGATCTTCCAAAATACGATTCACCCGTTCAGTCTGTCCGTCAGACTGCGGATGATAAGCTGTAGAAAAATTAAGCTTTGTTCCTAAAGCTTGCTGAAGACTCTTCCAAAAATGACTCGTGAATAAAGGATCACGATCACTAACAATAGAACTAGGAACACCGTGAAGTCTCACGATTTCCTTGACATACAACTTAGCCAAATGCGAAGCTGTCCTATTAGACTTAATAGGGACAAAATGAGCAGACTTGGTGAGGCGATCAACAATAACCCAAATACTAGAATGACCTGATCTCGAACGAGGTAGGCCGTCAATAAAATCCATAGAAACTTGATCCCATTTCCACAATGGAATCTCAAGAGGTTGAAGAAGTCCAGAAGGACGCTGATGTTCGGCCTTCGCACGTTGACATGTCTTGCAGTTGCTCACATAACTCGTCACATCGCGCTTCATGCCTTCCCAATAATAAAGACGACGCATATCGGCATACATCTTACTACTACCGGGATGAATGATATACTTAGAACGATGGCAATCATCAAGAATGTCATGCCTAAGTGCAAAATCAGAAGGCACAAAAAGACGGTTCTTCTTACGAAGACACCCATGAGAATCAATGCTAAAATCTTGCAACGCCTCATCACAAGATCCAGACTCACAAAGCTGAATAAAATGCAACAAATCAGGATCACGCCGCTGAGCATCGGCAATACGATCCAATAAAATAGGTTGAGCTCCCAAACTAAATAATAGAATAGGAGAACCAGAAGATGAACCTTGATCACGAATTTCACAAAAAGATAGAGTCTCAAGAGTATTCCATTCGACAAGCATCATAGAAATAAAAGCCGAATGTTTGCGACTAAGCGCATCTGCAACACGATTACCCTTACCAGGGGTAAACTGGATATCAAAGTCATAGGAAGCAAGAAACTCGAGCCAACGCTGTTGTCTCATATTGAGTTCCTTCTGAGTAAACAAATACTTCAAAGATTTATGATCGGTATAGAGAATGAAGCGCTCACCCAATAAATAATGTCGCCAAATCTTCAAAGCAAAGACAATGGCGGCTAACTCTAGATCATGAGTGGCATAGCGAACTTCATTCGGACGCAGTTGCCTAGAAGCATAAGCAACTACCCGATCTCTCTGCATAAGCACAACACCGAGACCACTACCACAAGCATCGGTGTAGACAACAAGATCATGATTCCCTTCGGGAACCACAAGAATAGGAGCATTAGTGAGAAGTTCTTTCAATGTCTGAAAGGAAACTTCACACTTGTCGGACCAAATAAAACGAATGCCTTTCCGAGTAAGGCAAGTGAGAGGAAGCACAACACAGGAAAAGTTCTTAATGAACCGCCGGTAATAACCCGCCAATCCAAGGAAACTACGAATCTCACGCACATTCTCAGGCCTCTTCCAATTCTGGATGGCTTCGATCTTTGAGGGATCGACAGAAATGCCATCGGAAGATACAACATGGCCTAAGAACTTAACCTTATTCTCCCAAAAGCAGCACTTGGAGAATTTGGCTTTAAGCAGATGACGACGAAGAGTACTCAAGACAATTCTCAAGTGATTAGCATGCTCAGCTTCAGACTTAGAATAAATAAGGATATCATCAATGAAGACGAGAATAAACTTATCGAGATATTCCCGGAATACCCGATTCATGAGGTCAACAAAGAAAGCAGGAGCGTTCGTCAAACCGAACGGCATAACGAGCCACTCAAAGGAACCATAACGAGTGCGGAAAGCGGTAAGAGGTATGCTATCCTCCGCGACTCATAACTGATGAAAACCTGTGGCAAGGTCAAGCTGAGAAAAGACCTTGGCACCACTCAATAGATCGAACATATCATCGATCCTAGGCAATGGATACCTATTTCTAATGGTCAACTCGTTAAGCTTGCGATAGTCAATGCAAAGCCTAAGAGTTCCATCAGACTTCTTCACAAAAACGACCGCGGATCCCCACGGAGAAAAACTAGACTGAATCAACTGCTTGGACTCGAACTCTAAAAGCTGCTTCTTGAGTTCCTCATTTTCCTTTGTAGACATCCTCGTGGGAGGACGACTAACTGGCTGCGCGCCTGAAATGAGATCAATGCGGAACTCAATTGCCCGTTTGGGTGGCAAACCCGAAACAGGTTCAAAAACATCAGAAAAGTCACAAGCAATAGGAATACGAGATACATCATCACCATCTCGCGAATCGAGAGAATACAAAGCCATCTCGGAATTATTCACATCTCGAAGAACAAGAGATAACTGAGAAGGCGAATCAGGATGACAAAGATATAAAATTCTCTCGGAACAAATAATCCTGGCATCGTACCTCACTAGCCAGTCCATACCAAAATTCATATCAAAACCCAAATGAGAAACAACGTGCAAATTCGCACGGAAAGAAAAGCTACATAAAACAATCTCAATATCATCACAAAGCAAACTAAGGGTCGTGGATCCCCCAATAGGATTCGCAACTCTTAAAGAAGTAACCATACAAGAAACATCCAAAGATAAATCATCCACAAGCTTCTTCGATACGAAAGAATGTGAAGCACCCGTATCGAAAAGAACTCGTATACTATGATCATGAAATAGAATTGAACCCTCCAAAATAGATGGAGTCATACCTTTGGATTGAGAAGGACCTCCAGAAGCATTAGCCACATTGAGCTTGCCAGATTTTGCATCAGCAGGAGCAGTAGGACAAGCAGAAACATGATGACCTTCCTTCTTGCAATTACGGCAGAAGAGAGGTTTTGGACAAGCTCGAATAATATGATCCGGAGAACCATAATTAAAGCACTTTCGAACGAAAGGTGTTCCGGAAGATTGAGGCTGAGAGCTAGGACCACCGGTCTTCTTCTTCTTATAAGGAAAAGGCTTCTTCTGAATTGGAAACTGCTTCTTGTTGGGGTTTCTGGAAACCTCAACATCAACATCACTATCACACTCCTTCTCAACGGTCTCGAGATGAAGCGCCGAATCAACCAATTCCTCAAAAGAAAGTTTAAGCTAGAGCAACAAGGACTTCTTAAGATATTTCTTAAGGCCAGAAACAAACTTCAAATTCTTCTTATAAGAAGTGCTGATGAATTCAAGACCATACTGAGATAAAGCCTCGAACGATGCGACATACTCAGAAACAGAAGATTTCCCTTGCTTCAACTCAAGGAAGCGACGGGTCAATAAAACTTTTTCAGATTCAGGAACGAACTTGAGTTCAAATCTTCCCCGAAACTGAGTCCAAGAAAGAGTAGACTCATCAATTTCAGCTACCAAAATTCCATACCAGTCAAGAGCACGCTCTTGTAATAAGCTAGAAGTTACAAGAACTCTATCATGGTCAGAAAGATCCATGCGAGAGAAAATACGCTCGCACGTGCGAAGCCAAGCTTGGACTTCAAGAACAGACTCGGAGCCCTTAAACGGCTTTCCTCCAAGATGAGCAAAATCACTGCACTGACGTGCAAAAGCAGACTTGCGAGGTGGAGACACTCGAGGAGGAACGGGAGGCTGAGTGCTCCTAAACAATTCCAAAAATTGATCGGCAGACATATATACGCCATCCGGATGCGAGCCACTAGATTGCCCAGCATCCGAACGTCGACCCCTGCCTCTTCCAGACATAAGCTGAAAGTAAGATAAGAACAAGATTATTCACAAGGTAGATATTACAATATGGGATACTACGGAATAAAAATGCATTCCTAGACGTATTTCCAATATCTATCTAACCTTGATGGAATAAAGAGACACGATGATTCGAGGATCTGTATCACTTGTACACTTTGATGTACCATAATATGTGCATCTATTCTGTGTTTATCACATTTTGTTCTGAACTCAGCTCCGATACCACGCTGTGACGCCCCACTCCGAGAGTCTCGTTAACAAAGAGTATTATATAGATAATACTGTCGGCTAACGCGGACAATAGAGTATAATGGAAGCGACCACGTGCAATCTTACCTTAACTATTCACTAAATATGTCGAAAAGTAGAAACACATTAAAATTCGACCTATTCAATAAATATTTAAAGCAAAACTACAATGGCTATAGGATCTATCAGAAGAAAATGTAACAACTCAAATGTAATATACATCACAGAACAGTCGATCATAATATACACATACACAGATACACCACAGAGTATACAAAATAATAAATGTCAAGTGGTACAGGAGACCACAATATACAGACGAGACGAAAGAGTATAAATCAGAGTTATAACAGATAAGGACTACAAAAGACGCTATAACAAAATGAAGCTAGCGAATAGTCCATGCGGAAGCAAAATAGGCTAAGTCCCCAAAAGCACCTAACCTGAAACATCTCGGTCTGACCCGAGTATAAAATACACGGGTCAGTCTAGATAACAAATCAGTTAGATTAACTGAACAATAATAAACCTGCAAGGTCATACAGTATAACAAATATCTCTAGAGGAGATAACACAATCATCAACAAGAAATGAATCATATAGAGCAAGCCTCATATCATCGGCAACATATAGAAACAAAGGATACAAATATCCCAAAACAAGCCAAAAGGCAAATAACAAATACCCATAAGGTATACAAGTTCCACAAGGTAATCGCTATACTCCATGCGGCTCACAAAGACCAACACCGAAGGGCGATATCAAGGGAATATACATATCAATGAAACATCATAAAATTTTGCTCGAGCTCAGTACTGTACAAACAAGGATCCATGAGCCCGAAGACTCCAAACCCAAGTATCACCCATGCGACACATAAGGCCAACATCGGAGCGAAACTATATAGGGCAACAAACCCGAAGGCACACACCCGAAGGCAACATACCCGAAGGCAACAAACCTAGGGAGACAGTCCGAAGACACCATCCCAAAGGCAACAAACCGTAGTGGTGAAGGTCGAAGACCCAGTACTGGACACCACTAACTGGCGGAATGTGTCACAACTCTCGAAAAGGAATCCGAAAAGTGTTAACGTATGTCCCATAACCACTCGTTCGCACTAAACGGTTTACTATCCGTCAGTCCCTTTCACACTCAAAGCAGTACAAAGTTTACCTAATATCATCGATAAACCAAACCCGAAGGTCAAAACAATCAATCGAATAGGTCAAGGATTAATCGGAAGGATAAACGCACAGATTCATGGTCCGTGTTTTGCCCAACCATTTAATCACCCTCCCACTTCGTTCGAAGTGCGAAAGTGTTTGTGTTTTAAATAGAATTTATAAATTAGAGAAACGAACTTTTAAATGCGATTCGAGAGATTATTTCATAAAAAACCCGTGGATTAAAATTAAAAGGAACCATCAAAGTCAAAACAATTGATAATCATACATAGGATCATCATGAATCAATTCAAATTGAAAATTCAATCCCAAAAGGCAAAGTGGGCTGAAACAGTAGGTTCAGTCGACTGAACAGAGTTTTTCAGTCGACTGACCCTGTACCTGGAAATTTTCTAGGTTCAGGAAACTTTCTGTTTCCAGGTTCAGTCGACTGTGCTGAGTTTTTCAGTCGACTGAATCATGCCTGGAAACTCTCGGGTTTCAGGTTCAGTCGACTGTGTAGAGTTTTCAGTCGACTGAATCTTGCCTGGGCTGTTTTCCAGCCTTATTCAAATGAAGAGCAAACTCTCCCAAAATGCAATCGGACGAACATTGGCTCTAAGGGCTTATGCCAATCGACAACCCGGCCCTATATGTTCCTCGATGCATCACCAAAACATGATTAAAACATCAAAGTTAGGATTTCAAAGATTTTAACCCAAAACACTAAAAATTGGATTATTCCTCAATTCAACCCAAACCAAATGCAAGTGCATATGAACAAGGTGTTAGGAATTCATACCTAACATCAATGAAATCAAGAGAAGTAGATGTGAGTTCAAAACTCACCTTTTTACACAAAACAAAGAAGATGAAGAAGCACAATTGCAAGGAATCAACCAACTACACTCCACTTCAACACCACAAGCTTCAATCTAGAATCAAAGAAAGTATTTCCTAAGTTAGGGTTAGGAAAATTAAAGAAATTGAAGAGGAGAAGAGATGGAGAAGATGGAGACGAACTTACCAATGGATTCTCTATGAATTTGGAGCAAGAAATCAAGATACAAAAGAGAAACTAGGGCTTGCTAATTTCTATTTCCCTTTCCTTCCCCCCATTTCAGTTTTTAGTTTGAGAAAGAAATGAAATGAAGATGAAATAAAGAGAAGGGTTGAGCTAGGGGGTTAAGTGGGCTAGTGGGCTGAACCCAATCCCAAACCCAATAGGAAAAGTAGCCAAAATTTCACAAACTCCAAACATATCAAAGATTATACTAAAAAAGATCGCAAACGCCATTTTGGAACCAATGGAGGTGGTTTCGAGTTCCAATTCGGCCATTTGCAGAAAGTAACATTTCGGACCCCAAAATCCGAATAACGATGCTATATTTAAATCAAACATTTAAATATAAAATCGTTAAATATGCGGGTTGTGCAGATCTCCCCTCCTTACAAAATTGCGTCCCCGCAATTCCTAGAGACAATATTTGTAACAACTACATACATACCACATACAAAAGAAAGAATAAACTTTAGACACAGAAATAGACTTACCATTACGAAGCAAGGATAGAAAACCTGGATAAGATCGCTCGATATACTCTCTGGTTTCCCAAGTACAGTCATTGGGATTAGCGGACCATTGAACTTTAACGAGCGGCACGTCCTTGTTCCGAAGGTGTCGCACCTCCGTGTCCAGCACGCGAATAGGTTGCTGTACAAATGATAAGTCCGGTGAGATCTCAAGCTCTTGCAAATCAGGAGAATCAATTACAGAATCCGATTCTCGAAGACACTTTCGAAGTTGCAAGACGTGAAACACGTCATGAATGCCAGATAAATGAGCTGGAAGTGAAACTCTATAAGCCACAGGGCCAATGTTCAGTAATAGAAGACGGTCCTATATAACGAGGAGCCAATTTTCCAGTCGCACTGAAACGCATAACCCCTTTCAAAGGAGAAACACGAATAAAAACAAGATCGCCGATCGAGAACTCGAGAGGCTTCCTACGGTTGTCCGCGTAGGATTTCTGGCGACTCTGTGCCTCTTTCATCCTCAATCGAATAAGATCAATCTTCTCAGAAGAATGACGAACAAAGTCCGGGCCAAGAATAAGCTTCTCCCCAGATTCCAACCAACAAGAAGGTGATTGACATGGTCTTCCGTATAAGGCTTCGAAAGGAGCCATACCGATACTAGACTGGAAACTATTGTTGTAGGAGAACTCTACAAGAGGTAGGTGATCCTCCCAACTACCACCGAAATCAAAGATACAAATACGGAGAAGATCTTCCAAAATACGATTCACCCGTTCAGTCTGTCCGTCAGACTGCGGATGATAAGCTGTAGAAAAATTAAGCTTTGTTCCTAAAGCTTGCTGAAGACTCCTCCAAAAATGACTCGTGAATAAAGGATCACGATCACACACAATAGAACTAGGAACACCGTGAAGTCTCACGATTTCCTTGACATACAACTTAGCCAAATGCAAAGCTGTCCTATTAGACTTAATAGGGACAAAATGAGCAGACTTGGTGAGGCGATCAACAATAACCCAAATACTAGAATGACCTAATCTCGAACGAGGTAGGCCGTCAATAAAATCCATAGAAACTTGATCCCATTTCCACAATGGAATCTCAAGAGGTTGAAGAAGTCCAGAAGGACGCTGATGTTCGGCCTTCGCACGTTGACATGTCATGCAGTTGCTCACATAACTCGCCACATCGCGCTTCATGCCTTCCCAATAATAAAGACGACGCATATCGGCATACATCTTACTACTACCGGGATGAATGGTATACTTAGAACGATGGCAATCATCAAGAATGTCATGCCTAAGTGCAAAATCAGAAGGCACAAAAAGATGGTTCTTCTTACGAAGACACCCATGAGAATCAATGCTAAAATCTTGCAATGCCTCATCACAAGATCCAGACTCACAAAGCTGAATAAAATGCAACAAATCAGGATCACGCCGCTGAGCATCGGCAATACGATCCAATAAAATAGGTTGAGCTCCCAAACTAAATAATAGAATAGGAGAACCAGAAGATGAACCTTGATCACGAATTTCACAAAAAGATAGAGTCTCAAGAGTATTCCATTCGGCAAGCATCATAGAAATAAAAGCCGAATGTTTGCGACTAAGCGCATCTGCAACACGATTACCCTTACCAGGGGTAAACTGGATATCAAAGTCATAGGAAGCAAGAAACTCGAGCCAACGCTGTTGTCTCATATTGAGTTCCTTCTGAGTAAACAAATACTTCAAAGATTTATGATCGGTATAGAGAATGAAGCGCTCGCCCAATAAATAATGTCGCCAAATCTTCAAGGCAAAGACAATGGCGGCTAACTCTAGATCATGAGTGGCATAGCGAACTTCATTCGGACGCAGTTGCCTAGAAGCATAAGCAACTACCCGATCTCTCTGCATAAGCACAGCACCGAGACCACTACCATAAGCATCGGTGTAGACAACAAGATCATGATTCCCTTCGGGAACCACAAGAATAGGAGCATTAGTGAGAAGTTCTTTCAATGTCTGAAAGGAAACTTCACACTTGTCGGACCAAATAAAACGAATGCCTTTCCGAGTAAGGCAAGTGAGAGGAAGCACAACACGGGAAAAGTTCTTAATGAACCGCCGGTAATAACCCGCCAATCCAAGGAAACTACGAATCTCATGCACATTCTCAGGCCTCTTCCAATTCTGGATGGCTTCGATCTTTGAGGGATCGACAGAAATGCCATCGGAAGATACAACATGGCCTAAGAACTTAACCTTATTCTCCCAAAAGCAGCACTTGGAGAATTTGGCTTTAAGCAGATGACGACGAAGAGTACTCAAGACAATTCTCAAGTGATTAGCATGCTCAGCTTCAGACTTAGAATAAATAAGGATATCATCAATGAAGACGAGAACAAACTTATCGAGATATTCCCGGAATACCCGATTCATGAGGTCAACAAATAAAGCAGGAGCGTTCGTCAAACCAAACGGCATAACGAGCCACTCAAAGGAACCATAACGAGTGCGGAAAGCGGTAAGAGGTATGCTATCCTCCGCGACTCGTAACTGATGAAAACCTGTGGCAAGGTCAAGCTAAGAAAAGACATTGGCACCACTCAATAGATCGAACATATCATCGATCCTAGGCAATGGATACCTATTTCTAATGGTCAACTCGTTAAGATTGCGATACTCAATGCAAAGCCTAAGAGTTCCATCAGACTTCTTCACAAAAACGACCGCGGATCCCCACGGAGAAAAACTAGACTGAATCAACTGCTTGGACTCGAGCTCTAAAAGCTGCTTCTTGAGTTCCTCATTTTCCTTTGTAGACATCCTCGTGGGAGGACGACTAACTGGCTGCGCGCCTGAAATGAGATCAATGCGGAACTCAATTGCCCGTTTGGGTGGCAAACCCGAAACAGGTTCAAAAACATCAGAAAAGTCACAAGCAAAAGGAATACGAGATACATCATCACCATCTCGCGAATCAAGAGAATACAAAGCCATCTCGGAATTATCCACATCTCGAAGAACAAGAGATAACCGAGAAGGTGAATCAGGATGACAAAGATATAAAATTCTCTCGGAACAAATAATCCTGGCATCGTACCTCACTAGCCAGTCCATACCAAAATTCATATCAAAACCCAAATGAGAAACAACGTGCAAATTCGCACGGAAAGAAAAGCCACATAAAACAATCTCAATATCATCACAAAGCAAACTAAGGGTCGCGGATCCCCCAATAGGATTCGCAATCCTTAAAGAAGTAACCATACAAGAAACATCCAAAGATAAATCATCCACAAGCTTCTTCGATACGAAAGAATGTGAAGCACCCGTATCGAAAAGAACTCGTATACTATGATCATGAAATAGAATTGTACCCTCCAAAATAGATGGAGTCATACCTTTGGATTGAGAAGGACCTCCAGAAGCATTAGCCACATTGAGCTTGCCAGATTTTGCATTAGCAGGAGCAGTAGGACAAGCAGAAACATGATGACCTTCCTTCTTGCAATTACGGCAGAAGAGAGGTTTTGGAGAAGCTCGAATAATATGATCCGGAGAACCACAATTAAAACACTTTCGAACGAAAGGTGTTCCGGAAGATTGAGGCTGAGAGCTAGGACCACCGGTCTTCTTCTTCTTATAAGGAAAAGGCTTCTTCTGAATTGGAAACTGCTTCTTGTTGGGGTTTCTGGAAACCTCAACATCAACATCACTATCACACTCCTTCTTGACGGTCTCGAGATGAAGCGCCGAATCAACCAATTCCTCAAAAGAAAGTTTAAGCTGGAGCAACAAGGACTTCTTAAGATATTTCTTAAGGCCAGAAACAAACTTCAAATTCTTCTTATAAGAAGTGCTGATGAATTCAAGACCATAATGAGATAAAGCCTCGAACGATGCGACATTCTCAGAAACAGAAGATTTCCCTTGCTTCAACTCAAGGAAGCGACGGGTCAATAAAACTTTTTCAGATTCAGGAACGAACTTGAGTTCAAATCGTCCCCGAAACTGAGTCCAAGAAAGAGTAGACTCATCAATTTCAGCTACCAAAAGTTCATACCAGTCAAGAGCACGCTCTTGTAATAAGCTAGAAGTTACAAGAACTCTATCATGGTCAGAAAGATCCATGCGAGAGAAAATACGCTCGCACGTGCGAAGCCAAGCTTGGACTTCAAGAACAGACTCGGAGCCCTTAAACGGCTTTCCTCCAAGATGAGCAAAATCACTGCACTGACGTGCAAAAGCAGACTTGCGAGGTGGAGACACTCGAGGAGGAACGGGAGGCTGAGTGCTCCTAAACAATTCCAAAAATTGATCGGCAGACATATATACGCCATCCGGATGCGAGCCACTAGATTGCCCAGCATCCGAACGTCGACCCCTGCCTCTTCCAGACATAAGCTGAAAGTAAGATAAGAACAAGATTATTCACAAGGTAGATATTACAATATGGGATACTACGGAATAAAAATGCATTCCTAGACGTATTTCCAATATCTATCTAACCTTGATGGAATAAAGAGACACGATGATTCAAGGATCTGTATCACTTGTACACTTTGATGTACCATAATATGTGCATCTATTCTGTTTTTATCACATTTTGTTCTGAACTCAGCTCCGATACCACGCTGTGACGCCCCACTCCGAGAGCCTCGTTAACAAAGAGTATTATATAGATAATACTGTCGGCTAACGCGGACAATAGAGTATAATGGAAGCGACCATGTGCAATCTTACCTTAACTATTCACTAAATATGTCGAAAAGTAGAAACACATTAAAATTCGACCTATTCAATAAATATTTAAAGCAAAACTACAATGGCTATAGGATCTATCAGAAGAAAATATAACAACTCAAATGTAATATACATCACAGAACAGTCGATCATAATATACACATACACAGATACACCACAGAGTATACAAAATAATACATGTCAAGTGGTACAGGAGACCACAATATACGGACGAGACGAAAGAGTATAAATCAGAGTTATAACAGATAAGGACTACAAAAGACGCTATAACAAAATGAAGCTAGCGAATAGTCCATGCGGAAGCAAAATAGGCTAAGTCCCCAAAAGCACCTAACCTGAAACATCTCGGTTTGACCCGAGTATAAAATACACGGGTCAGTCTAGATAACAAATCAGTAAGATTAACTGAACAATAATAAACCTGGAAGGTCATACAGTATAACAAATATCTCTAGAGGAGATAACACAATCATCAACAAGAAATGAATCATATAGAGCAAGCCTCATATCATCGGCAACATATAGAAACAAAGGATACAAATATCCCAAAACAAGCCAAAAGGCAAATAACAAATACCCATAAGGTATACAAGTTCCACAAGGTAATCGCTATACTCCGTGCGGCTCACAAAGACCAACACCGAAGGGCGATATCAAGGGAATATACATATCAATGAAACATCATAAAATTTTGCTCGAGCTCAGTACTGTACAAACAAGGATCCATGAGCCCGAAGACTCCAAACCCAAGTATCACCCATGCGGCACATAAGGCCAACATCAGAGCGAAACTATATAGGGCAACAAACCCGAAGGCACACACCCGAAGGCACACACCCGAAGGCAACATACCCGAAGGCAACAAACCTAGGAAGACAGTCCGAAGACACTATCCCAGAGGCAACAAACCGTAGTGGTGAAGGTCGAAGACCCAGTACTGGACACCACTAACTAGCAGAACGTGTCACAACTCTCGAAAAGGAATCCGAAAAGTGTTAACGTATGTCCCATAACCACTCGTTCGCACTAAACGGTTTACTATCCGTCAGTCCCTTTCACACTCAAAGCAGTACAAAGTTTACCTCATATCATCGATAAACCAAACCCGAAGGTCAAAACAATCAATCGAATAGGTCAAGGATTAATCGGAAGGATAAACGCACAGATTCATGGTCCGTGTTTTGCCCAACCATTTAATCACCCTCCCACTTCGTTCGAAGTGCGAAAGTGTTTGTGTTTTAAATAGAATTTATAAATTAGAGAAACGAACTTTTAAATGCGATTCGAGAGATTATTTCATAAAAAACCCGTGGATTAAAATTAAAAGGAACCATCAAAGTCAAAACAATTGATAATCATACATAGGATCATCATGAATCAATTCAAATTGAAAATTCAATCCCAAAAGGCAAAGTGGGCTAAAACAGCAGGTTCAGTCGACTGAACAGATTTTTTCAGTCGACTGACCCTGTACTTGGAAATTTTCTAGGTTCAGGAAACTTTCTGTTTCCAGGTTCAGTCGACTATGCTGAGTTTTTCAGTCAACTGAATCATGCCTGGACACTCTCGGGTTTCAGGTTCAGTCGACTGTGCAGATTTTTCAGTCGACTGAATCTTGCCTGGGCTGTTTTCCAGCCTTATTCGAATGAAGAGCAAACTCTCCCAAAATGCAATCGGACGAACATTGGCTCTAAGGGCTTATGCCAATCGACAACCCGGCCCTATATGTTCCTCGATGCATCACCAAAACATGATTAAAACATCAAAGTTAGGATTTCAAAGATTTTAACCCAAAACACTAAAAATTGGATTATTCCTCAATTCAACCCAAACCAAATGCAAGTGCATATGAACAAGGTGTTAGGAATTCATACCTAACATCAATGAAATCAAGAGAAGTAGATGTGAGTTCAAAACTCACCTTTTTACACAAAACAAAGAAGATGAAGAAGCACAATTGCAAGGAATCAACCAACTACACTCCACTTCAACACTACAAGCTTCAATCTTGAATCAAAGAAAGTATTTCCTAAGTAAGGGTTAGGAAAATTACAGAAATTGAAGAGGAGAAGAGATGGAGAAGATGGAGATGAACTTACCAATGGATTCTCTATGGAGCAAGAAATCAAGATACAAAAGAGAAACTAGGGCTTGCTAATTTCTATTTCTCTTTCCTTTCCCCCATTTCAGTTTTTAGTTTGAGAAAGAAATGAAATGAAGATGAAATGAAGAGAAGGGTTGAGCTAGGGGGTTAAGTGGGCTAGTGGGCTGAACCCAATCCCAAACCAATAGGAAAAGTAGCCAAAATTTCACAAACTCCAAACATATCAAAAATTATACTCAAAAAGATCGCAAATGCCATTTTGGAACCAATGGAGGTGGTTTCGAGTTCCAATTCGGCCATTTGCAGAAAGTAACATTTCGGACCCCAAAATCCGAATAACGATGCTATATTTAAATCAAACATTTAAATATAAAATCGTTAAATATGCGGGTTGTTACAGAATTGGTTTATGAAATTAAGATCATGGTACTTAGTAATATTTATGGAGTATTTGAACTATTTAGAAATGATATTGGTTAGATCCGAAAGGCATGCATTGGATGTACTGAACTAACTCCTATCGTTTGAAAATAATTCAATTGATGACTTCAACATCATCGACGTTCATATTCCAGTTTAGAAGCGGGGGATGTTACAGGGTTGTTTTAGCTACACGGATTTGTATTTGATTCCAAAAGTATGAATTGGTATACAAAAGATATATGTATGTATTATTATTTCAAAAGCGGTCTGAAATAAAACCCGGTGTTTAGTTCTAAATTTTTCTTTGGAAAGAAGTTTGACACGAACTTTCTAATGTAGAAATTTAGATATACTATATAGGGTGCCCAAGTGGTAGTGGCACAGAATGGAATAAATGTTGGAACCTTTAATGTTTTCCCTTTTTGGGTAAAGTGTGTTAATAAATTATTGAAATTTATTGAGATATTTTATGGACACATTTAGCCTACGCTTTAGGATTATATGGTATGTATGTCATGTATGATATGTTGTTCGGTAGGTTTCATTTGTTAAAGGGTAATAAATTTTTTTCCAACGATTTTGGGCACTTAGAAACTTCCGAATAGTTATAAAACTTGAAGCTAAGTTTTTTTGTGAAAATACAAAAGTTGAGTTAATATAACACTTGAATTTTAGATGTCAGTAAATTAAAAAAAGTTTTAAATTGTTGAACATCCTTCTTAAGTAAAACAAAATTTGATGTTTTTTATATACTCTTAGGATGTCATATAGTATTATAAGAGTATGAACTTAAGTTGTAAATTGTTGATAAACTTGAAGTTATATTTTATGAAATGTTTCACAAATGATTTTAGTATTAAACAAGATATACAATTTGTATAAAAGAATGTGATTTAAAAGATATTGGTATAGTTGATAAACTGATAGCATAAATACGTTAGCTGTACGTAGACTGTTTTATTCGCATGGCAGTTCTTGATCCAGTATTCGAATGCATGATTTCGAGGTGATTTACACTAGTCCAAACAAGGATTTTTTTACTAGATTCTTGACGGCGAATACTTTATTTAAATTCTTGATATGATCACAATGTTTTCTAACATAGTATATGGCTATGTAAGGAGAATGGAGGTTTCTAATCAAGGAACTCGATCGCAGCCTACAGTAGAGAGGTCAAGTGATCTACACTAGTTGGAAAGTGAAATGATGTTATCGAGCAAGTGATCGAATTTAATACTATGTATGGATGGTCCATGTACATCATATAGGCTTTTGTATATTTACATGTTAAGTTTTGTTATGGAGGGTTTAAGTGATGATTCTTCGATTTGCTATGAGGTAGAATAAGTAGTCTACTAAGTAATAACCTGAGGTTGTTGAGCATACGATATGCTTAGTAGGTTGTTTATTATCCTTGTGCGATGATAGGATTTTGAACTTGAGCAAACCATGAGTTTTGTTTGCTTTTGATTGAATACTATTAAGTATTGCTATGTGATTATTTCTTTCGTTGCTCATGTTGGAATTTCAGGGACAAAATATTCTAAGTGGAGGAGAATGTAACAACCCGGAATTTAAAACACTTCATATTTAAATATCTGAACTATTTATGTGATAACCCAAATTTTTTTTAACAGTTGATAAATTGATAATTAACTTGGTAGAAACTTCGAATACATTGATTCAAATGATAAATATCTTTCTAAGCTTATTTAAAGAGATATTTTATTTATAATGTATATATGTGTATACATTGTAGATATAGAATTTGATTTTTATTTAATATTGAATAAATTATGAATTGGTGAATTTGATTGGAATAGTATTGAAACTTTTCAAACGTTAATTTAAAGATCTATCTTATATCTTCAAAGTAATTAAAGTAAAAATCTATTTTGTTTAAAAATATAAAGGTTTAAATTGTATTTCATAATAAAAGTTTATTTTGTTTTATTTTAAAAAAAATTATTTTCTTTTGAAATAGACTTAGTGGTTTGAGATTTTGAAATAGAATTTAATTCAATGTTCTTTTCTTTTTAAATTTTCTCTTTTGAAAATTTAGTTTTAAAATATTATTTTAAAAATATTCAAATAAACATTAAGATGTGTAATTTTATAGAAGTAATTTATATGTAATCATTTAAGGCTAAAAATAGATAAACATTTATATAAACATGTAAACATAAACCTAAGACAAAAGCTTTTATCTAACATTTAAATGTTCAAATTAAATTGGCAAAAATACAAATGTAAGCCTAAGTTTTATCTAAATACAAGTGTACATTGATATGGCATGCTAATGACATTTGTAAGCAAATTTAACAAGTGTCCTTTTTTTTCTTTTTATCCTAAAATAAATCAAAACTCTTCCAAATATTTGAAACTGAAGAAAAAAACAAGATCCAAATTCAAATTTTACACAAGAAAAATCAATTAGGCAAGATCAGGGGCGGATTGAAGTCAAAAACAAAGATCAACTCAATTTTTTTTTCTAATTAAAGCAACAGTTTAAGATCAAGAAAAGGAAGAAAATTCAACCCATACCATAAAATCAGATCTGTTCAAAATCAAAACAGCTAGTAGCAAGTTAAAACTTCGGTTAGAAACAAGAATCCAGATCATGATTTCTCTTATCTTCTTTTACAGGTGTGCAAACCCAGTTTTAGCCTGTCGCATGCTATATTCTTAAAAACTAAGTATGATGAGTAGTGCATGTTTATTTATATTGAATTGCATGTAGATATATACAAGATTTTCTAGTATGCAAGTTTGAATATAAAACAATCACTCTGTTCTAGTTATGCTGTTTCCAAAACCTGATCAGATCTATATATTCTTTTACCTGATTTATTTTGAACATTGATGTGTAAGTAAAAATTGATTGTAATGACAAGAAATGGCTTTAAATTATTCCCAGATAAATTTAAAGAAAATTCTAAGCTGGTTTTAATAAAAACAAAATAGGCAGGACAGTAGAACCATAAACATAGCAAATACTCGACTTTAGTGATTTCTGGAATCAAGTGTATAATCGAATTTGATTTTAAAATCTAGGATTTTTGAAGTTTAAATCATGATTTTTAGATTTGTAATTCAAGAGAATTTGCATATTGGTCGGAAACTGGAAACTTACTAATTTCTGGCTATCACGTGAATCGGTGGTCATGGGGTTTGAATCAGATGATGTTTGTTAGATGTAGTTTGAGAGAAAAATAGTGATCGAAATTCTCGATGGCCATGGTAATAGGAAAAGGGAAAAATAGGGTTTTATCAACCTGATGTGTTGTCTTTGTTCTTGAAGGAAGTTCGACATCAGCGGCTTACCGTAGGTGATCGCGAGTTGGGAATGGGGGCTGGTGATGTGTCGGTGCTCTAGAGGGCGTACTAGAGTCTCCGGTCAAAGGGATCATCGGAGGCAAGCATTTTTTGGTTTTGGCGTTTCTGTTGGGTCGAGTTTCTATCTCGATTTCGTCTTGTTGGATTTTTGTGGGATCTGGCCACGATATTGTGATGGCGTGGGTTCGTGAAGTTGTTGAGGATTGTCACGCAGATCGTCGGTGGCCGGTGTTGTCGGTGCACATGCACGGACACATTGGAATCAAAAGTAAGAATCTGTTTTTGGGAAGACGAGTGTGGGCTCGAGCATTTCTGGGAATTTTCTCGTGTGGGACTCGGAGAAGTGGGGGGGTAGGAGAGTCTCGTGATTATTTAGGTATTCTGTTGATTTGGATATTGAATAAAGCATGTTGCGTATGAAATTAAGTAAAATGTAAAAGCAGATTTTTTCAAACGAATGAAAACCAAAGATTTTAAGGGTGTTTAATCTAATATGTTTTCAGATTTAAGTGTCAAGATAATTGATTTGTTTTCAAAGTAACTAACTAAATTGATTTTGAAATTGCAATTCAAAATAATGTTCAATATAAACATTAAATCAAGTTTAAGAAATTTAATAAGTTTAGATATGCATGTTTTGAGTTGTTTAGTATAATCAAGCAATTATATAAGTAATATTTAAACTATATTTTCAAATATGTTTCAAATGAATAAGTTTAATCCAAAGATAAATGTGTGATTAATTTAACTAAGTATACTTGAAAAGGATTTTCCAAAGATTTTAAGTATATTAAGATTAAATGTAAAATTGGTTTGTTTAAAGTAAAATTATATTTCAAATTGCAGTCTAAACTGGGTTTAAGGAAGTAAATGATTTGAATATGTATTTAGTACAAATACAAGTTTAATCTTAATAGGTTAAGTGAAATTAATTCAAGATGATTAATTAATAAATTAAATTTAAGGTTATTTACTTAGGCGATGCAATTAAGGGTTAATTACTGGGAGTGATTAATTAGAGGATTAATATAATTAATTAAGGAATTAATTAATTAGGATGAGTAATTACAGGATGGTTAATCACTGTTTATGGTTGATTAAGACTGATTAGTGGAAGTAATTAATTAAGGATCATTAGTTGATGTAATTAATTAATGTAATAAATGAGAGTAATTAAAGATTAATTACTGGAAATGGTTAAGGATAGTTAATTTGTGAAATCAATCAAAGGATAATTACTCTATGTAATTGAAGATAATTAATCAAGGTGATTAATCAGGGTGGATATTAGAAGAATGATTAATTAATAAAAGGTTGAAATTAATTAATGGTTGATTAAACAAATTTAGGTGATTTATTCTTAAGTAATTGATTTAATTTAAGTAAATTTAATCAGTTATAATAGAAATTTACAATGATCGCCTATGAATGATTGTTTGAGTAAATATCTGAATTAGATGATATCTACTGGATTTAATTACTTTGTAATTAATCAAGGGATTAGTTAGGGAATAAATTAAGGGTTAATTTATTCAATGATGTAATTGAGGGTAGTTAAATTCTAGATGTTATTAATCAATGGTGATTAATAATTATGGTTAATAATTAATTAACGAAGTAATTAAAGGTTAATTACTGTATTTGGTTAAGGATAAATTAATTTGTGAAATTAATTAAGGGATAAATAGAATGATATGGGAAGCCTTTGGTTAATTGTTGTCCCTAATATGTGGTTCGTGATGCTATGTGATAAGATATGTTTAATTTCAATTGTGATGATGTGGTTTTCTTTTGATGATGAATTACTTTGACATCCTGTATTTAAAAATTGAATTGGATAACTTGGATTTAGATGACATTGTATTCGAAGAGACCGGAATCGGGCATTAGTTAATACCCGAAGCCACTTCAATTCTTTATAAAATTGATGTGGAAATAAATGTGCTGATTTGGAATGATTTGAGTGTATTAGACCATTTAATCTAAGTTTGGCACTTAGAAATTGATGTGTGAAATGAGTAAGGCCTATAATAGTTTGTGAAATTGTAAATTGATAAGTTACCCCGGGTTTCTATAAGTTGTGTTCTTTGGTTTTCCTTGTCAGATGGGTTTACTCACGCTGGTTTCTAGCCTGACCTGGGTGTTACTTTGATGTAATGCTCGGGTCAGACCGAGTGTTACAGATTTGCAGGTAAGGACATTTGGAGCTCAGGAAGAGAGCCGAAGGGCAGGAACGTATAGGGTGTTTTTCCGCTGTGATATATATATATATATTGTTATTTATCTAGGACATGTTGTTTAAAACTGTCCAGTGTTGTGAAATGGTTGTAACTCTGATGTAAAAATGTAAATGTACTTCCCCATTTCTTCTTTGTAAACTGTTATTTTATTTGCTATTATATTTTATCCGCTGCGAATGTGAGATTCTGAGTTTGAGTTTTCTTTTACTTCTTCTTTCTCTTTCTTCTTTTCACTAACTATGTGGAAATTTCGGGATCGGAATTTCCGGGCCGTTACATTTGGTATCAGAGCTGAAGGTTAAGCGAGACCCTTGGCTCTGGTGGGATTACTCATTAAGGATAGGGTAAGTGGTACCCTCGGATAAGTTGAGTGTGTGTATATATATATATGAGAGAGTGTACTTGTTATTTTCTTATATAAAGATTTTTAAATGATTTCAAAAGTAAATGAATCTTATATAAGAAATAGATTATCTATTATATTAAGGAAATTGGTTGTAGTATTAATTAAATTAAAAGTAATAGTAAGAATTAAGTGGTAATAGAATTACAACCAAATTGGAATTAAATTAAAGACAAGTTTGAAATGGATTCAAACTAAAATTAAAATCTTGAATTGGAGAAGTATTTCAGAATAAGATGAATTAGAATTGGTTTCAAACCAGAAAATAGAATGGATATTGTGTTTAATAATGGGATGATTGTTTTTGAATAAACAATAAAATGTTTTAAGGAAGTAACCATTTAAAAAGGAAATAATTTGTAAATGTGAAAGGATATAAATTAAAGTGGGTTTCCAATTGTGAAGTTCTGAATTCTAAATTTAAACATTTGAATTGGTTTCAAAGTGTTAAAGGAAATTATATTATTCAAACTATTTTGAATATGATCTTATTTTAAAAATAAGAAATGTTTGAAAATTTTAAACAAAATTTGTTTGAATTGAAACCAAAGGTGGTTTAAATTTTTAAATTTGGCTTGACAAGCCAAGAAGTAAATATGTATGTGTATGGATATACATAATATCAAAGTTGGTTTGAAATAAACTCTAAATGTTGAGTTTTAAATCTGGAATGAGATATGATACCCAAAGTGATAAGTTTTTGAACTTAATAAGTAGGAAGATTATTAATACGAAGTTAAATAAATTGAATGGTCAAATTAATTTGAAAAATTCAAGATGGAATTAAGATTTAACTTGGGAAGTTAAATGGTTGATTTTAATTGGGAGTTTGTGTGATTTCAAAATGGGTTTGAGATCTGGAAATTGGAGATTGATGAATGTTTTAAAATGAATTGGATAATATCATCCTATTGTTATTAATAATCTTCAAATTTTGAATTAAATATGTTTAAATGAATGAGAAATGGAGTATGGTAATCCATTGTTGAGATAAAAGGAAAATTAACCTTTCTTTTGAAACTAAGGATATGGAATTAACTTGAACTAAAAATTTGAGTAATTGATTTAAAGGAATTAAATCAACATTTGTAGTATTAACTCGAATTTATATAATTCGAGATGGTTTAAAATTTGAAATTTGAATTGAATTGGGAGGAAATCAAGAATAATTCATCTTGATTTGAAAATGAAGTTTGAAATTGAGATTAATTCAAACTGGAGTTGAAAAGGATTGAAATTGAAGTGGGTTCAACTGAATGGATATTTGTCCAAAGTGATTGGAATAACTTGGGATTGTAATTAAAGTTGAATATGTTTAAAATCAAATGGAATTTGATTTAAAATTTAAAAATGAATTGAGTATTAATTCAGCTTGAATTGGGAATAAATCAAGTACAATGGAAATTGGAATTATTTAAAATTGGAATTGGGTCAATTTAAAAGAAAGTGGAAATTTAAATTGAATTGATGAGAATGAAGATTGGGAAGTGAGCAGTTTTGACTCTGGACTATTTTTAATATAAAATTTGTTTTAATATAAACCTATTTTTCCAAGCTATTTATTATATATACAACCTTTCTTTTAAAAGCCAAACTATCTTATATTTATTTTACAATTACTTTTGAAATTGTTTAACAATTTTTCAACTGTTTTATTAACTGATTACTATATTTCAACTATTTTACAAAACTAATTACTATCTTACTATTATATTGCAATTATCTAAAATTTCTATAATTATTTAACTATTTTCTAACTATTTTACACCTATTTTACAAACTAGTAATTATTTACCAACTACTTATCTATTTAAAAATTTTCAAGCTATTTTCTAAATAAACTGGACGGAGTTTAAACTGTTATTGGTTAAATACCCAATCAAGATAAGAATAGAGGTGATAATCTGGATTGGAGCAAGTAAGAGTAAGTGAATGAAATCAAAGTGAATATGGATAGAAATGGAATTGATTTGGCTAATAACCAATAAAGATAAATATGTAGGGTGTACGTATGTTATTCTATTCGCATAATGATTTGATCCAGATTCGAGCACAGGATTTCGAGATAGTTATATTGATCCGAGTAGAATTTTTCACTCGATTTTCGATGGCGAACCTGGATATGGGTTTTTGATTGGTTCTGGATATTCTCTATCATAGTTATGACTATGCAAGGAGAATGACGGTTTCTGATCAAGAGACCAGATCTGTGTCCGCACTAGAAAGTCGGGTGGACGATACTGGTTCAGAAATGAAATTGTGTGATCGAGTGAGCGATCCGATTGGTATAGCGTACGAATGATATGTGTACATCGTACGGATTTGAATGAAATTGATATTGAAAAGAATAATCAAATTTGAATATTTGATTTTGAGTAAACAGAGTTAAATATCTTTGTTTTATAAAATGATACTCCCCTTGTTGAATCTTTTGCCAGAAGAAAAGGGTTTTTGGAAATGCTTGAAGTATAAAAGGAGTTTATACAAGTTTGAAATGATCTAAAGTTTTAAAAGATTTTATATATCTTGTTAAACGCGCTGAAACTTGGACCGACTCATTTACTCAACTAATGCCGACTCATCCATGTAGAGGGAAGAACGACTCATCTATCTAGATCCGACTCATCTAGGACCGACACATCTGGTCCCGACTCATCCACTTAAGGTCCTCACCGACTCATTGGATATACGACTCAAGGGATTAGCGGTTCGTAAGAAAGGGCCGACTCAGCAAGACCCCGGCTCAACAACCTCAGTGACTCATCTAGTCCCCGACTCAACGAGTTAATGACCTAAAGTCCAAGGCGACTTAAAGGCTAGCAAGGTAAGACATCAACGACTCATGAAAGTTTACGACTTAAAGGGTGATACGACCTAAGGCTTCAGGGACAAGTTCAAAACCATGCTGAAATGAGATAACTCGTTGAGTAGCTACGGCCATGATGAGTCGTATACGACTTATGCTAGCATAAAAGGAGTTATGTTCGGATTGACTCGAGAACGACTTATCTCTTTGGACCAAGCCAGTAGTTCGGCCTTGAGTTAACATGAGACGACTCACCATGACTCGCCCACGACTTAAAGTCGTTAAGTCGTAACCCATTGCCACAATGCCTATGCCAAGGGAGATTGACTCGGACACGACTCAATACTTGTCATAAAATCTAGCAGAGGAGTAAGAATTGGAGGAGTGAAGGGATGATTCTATGAGTCGGCCACGACCTAATTTGACTCGGCCACGAGTCAGGCATGAGCCAGGTACGACTCACGACTTAAGGCTGAAAACTCCTATAAATACAAGGCCACCTCCAACATTCAAAGGACTTTTTGGCTCACTCTCTTCAAGCGCCGATACTCTGCTGCATTCCGAACCAATTTAACACTTGAAGCTCTCAAGACACTAAGAACGCTACAAACAACTTCAAGGAGAGATCACATACATCCGACATGGATTCGAAAACTCTCATCTTCATCGGAGTTTAGGCTACTTGTTCTAAGTCTCTTGTAATTCAAAGTGTGTTGTACTTGGGAAGAATTGTATCAGCTTGTAACGAGATTATTAATAAAAGTACTTAAAGTGGACGTAGGCTATACCCTTAAGCCGAACCACTATAAAATTGTTGTTGTTTACCGCTTTTCTGCTATTATCTGCTTGTAATCCGTTCTCGAGTAATCGGGTGGTGCTTTCACAACTACAACTCATACACCGGGGTGTTAGCGGTCAAATTTTAGCGTTAACATTTTTGGTGCCTTCACTGAGAATCGAACTCAGGAAAAATTATCATCATTGCTTCACAGAGATTTGTAGAGAGAATTTCCTTGAAAACCAGAATTCTGTCTGAGATTATGGCTCCTGGAAGGAAGAGTAGATCTGTCAGATCTGGGAACATTCAAGAGGGAACATCCGCTTCCCCTGTACCTAATCAACCCACTACGTCTGCTGGGGTTACGAAAGCGGAGTTGGATGCTGTAATATTAGAGCTGAACCAGCAGATAAACGCCCAGAATGCACAATTAGAGGCTCAGAGTGCCCAAAATGCTCTAATTCTGAATAAGTTGAATGATTTGCTCGGGGCAAACAATCAACCGGCTGGTAATGGAAGGAATTATGCTGGCAACATTCATGATGCTAATGAAAGGAATGCTCCAGAAAGGGCTGCCAGTCCCTTTGAGCAAACGCTTCCTGAGGTTGGTGGATCTGGAACTCGACATGATGAGGAGTATCTTTCTGGAATGGTCCGGCAAATCATGAAAGAAAGTATGCAAAGGGTTGAAGATGAGAAAGAATGGGGTTTTGCCCCAAGTAAAACTCCATTTACTGAGAAAATCCTAAAGGCGGAATTTCCAAGGAAGTTTGTCCCTCCAACTATCCCAGCTTACAAAGGGACAAGTGATCCGAATGAATTCTTGTATAAATATGATTGGCACATGACAGGTGCCAGAGCCTCTGACGAGATAAAGTGCCGATATTTCCCTGTATACCTTGAAGGTGTGGCTCTACTGTGGTTCACCAAGTTGCCAGTCCGATCTATTGATCAGTTTTCAGACTTGACCCGAAAGTTCAAGGAACAGTTCAGGCTATATGCTTCAAAGGCTAAGGACATCATGTCATTGTCAAGTATAGAACAGAACCCTGGTGAATCTATCAGATCTTTCTTGAACCGCTTTAATATAGCGCTGGCAGAGGTGGACAATACTGAACCGCGAATGATATTGACTTATCTGATGAGGGCTATTGATAAGTCGAGCGAATTTGGGAAATGGCTAAACATGAAAGAGCCAACCTCCCTCGAAAAGTTCTACAAAAAGGCAGATGAATTCATACGCCTGGAAAGCCGTCCTGTACCGGTAAAGGCAGTGTCGGAAAAAGCTGAAGATAACACTATTGCTCCACGCAAGAATGAATCTGTAGGACAAAAAAGGGAAAATAACAATGGGAAGAAACAGAGTAATCTGAAGAAGCCCCGATCCTTCAAGCCATCAGAGTATACTCCTTTATCAGATACGCCGGAGCGTATCTACCTTGCCATTAAAGATTCAGTTGACCTCCCTAAACCTATCCCTTTGAGGACCGGGAAAAAGGCTATACAAAGTGGGAAGTTCTGCCGCTTCCATAATCAACCCGGTCATGAGACCGATGAATGCCGCCAGTTGAAAAATCTGATTGAAGAATTGCTAAGAGAAAACAAGCTGCAGCAATTTGTGAAAAAGAATAGCAGCAATCCTGCATCGTCAAGTCAGGGGCAACAGACTCCTGTTCATCAGCCTAGGATAGGTGAGAAAGCTACGGGGCATGAATCTGGAAGGCCCATTATCAATGTCATTACAGGAGGACCTCACCCAACTGGCAAGAGCTGGGGTGAGATGGAGAGATATACCAGGGCTTTGAAATATGTTCCAGCCGAAGAAGACATCTTTGTTTTAGAAGACACTACGCCCCTGAAACAACAGAAAACTTTCAGTGATGATATTATTTTCAGAGCCAGAGATTCCACAGGTATCGAAGCTCCTACCCTAGATCCCTTGGTCATCTCAGCTGGTATCGGACTGGCCATTGTCAGAAGAGTTCTCATTGACTGCGGAGCATCATGTAATATCCTCTTCAAGAAGACATTCGATCAAATGAAAATCCCGATGGTCGATGTACAAGCCTCATCGCAGAAGATCGCTGGCTTCACTGGGGAGCCAAAGCAACCAATAGGAACCATCGATCTGCTTGTAGAACTTGGGGAAGGAGAAAGGAAAGTAGTCCGCAAGCAAACATTTGTGATTGTCGATGAATTTTCTGCTTATAATACTTTCCTTGGCCGTCCAACGCTCGCAGCGTTCAAAGCTATTCTAGCCCCATGGTGCCTCACTATTAAATTCCCTACAGACAATGGAGTACGAGTTATAAAAGGGGATCAAAATGCTGCGCGAGAGTGCTATTTGACAGAGTTGCGAGAGTCAAGAAAAAGGGAAATGGGAAAGGATGCGGCCGCCCCGGTCCGCATCAAAGAGCCAGCCTTGTAGCAATTACGGGGCGGACCCTGCACTGGCGAGCATAGCGGGGCACGGAAAGAGATGGATCCCAGAAAAGCCAGTGCAGGGGAGAATAGAGTAGTGCCGGTTGAAACAACAGTACCGGTACCTGTTGACCCGAAGGACCCGAATAAGGTGTTGAATGTGGGTTCACAGCTTAATGTGTCAATTCAGAATATCTTGATATCTTTCCTGAAAGCAAATCTGGATGTCTTCGCTTGGACTCATGCTGATATGTGTGGAATATTTCCAGAAGTTGCAGTACACGCTCTGAATATTGACCCAAAGTTTACACCAGTAAAACAGAAAAGAAGAACCCAAGGTCCAGAAAGGTCAGCAGCATTAAAAGAGGAAATTGATCGACTCATGGAAAATAACTTCATCAAAGAATCTACATATCCAAATTGGGTTTCAAATCCTGTGCTGGTTAAGAAAGCTAATGGAAAATGGAGAGTGTGCATCGATTTTTCAGATCTGAACAAGGCCTGCCCCAAAGATTGCTTTCCTTTACCCAGGATCGATCAACTGGTAGATGGAACAGCGTGGCATGAATTGCTATCTTTCATGGATGCCTACTCCGGATATAACCAGATCATGATGCATGAACCGGATCAGGAGGACACGAGCTTTATCACCGATGTTGGTCTTTACTGCTACAGAGTTATGCCCTTCGGATTGAAGAATGCAGGGGCAACCTACCAAAGACTTGTTAATGCTATGTTCAAACCGCAATTGGGCAAAACTATGGAAGTCTACGTCGACGACATGTTAGTAAAGTCTAAGAAAGCAGCGGATCACATTGAACACTTGGCAGAAATGTTCGCAGTCCTCCGGAAATACAGAATGAAGCTTAACCCTCTGAAATGCACGTTTGGGGTCGAGTCCGGAAAGTTCTTAGGGTTTATCGTCAGCGCTAGGGGCATTGAGGCTAGTCCAGCTCAAATTACTGCCTTGAAAGAAGTCAAAGCTCCTAGAACAAAGAAGGAATTGCAAAGTCTCAATGGAAAAGTTGCCGCCTTGAGTCGGTTCATTTCCAAAGCCACAGATAAATGCATCCCATTCTTTGACGCCCTAAAGAAAGGAAAGAAAAACTTCGATTGGACTCCCGAATGCCAAAAAGCCTTTGATGAATTGATTCGCCATATGGAGACGCCTCCAATACTTTCTAGGCCTGGCGATGGCGAGGATCTTCTTATATACTTGGCAGTATCATCTCACGCTTTAAGTGCAGCGCTGATACGGGAAGACAAAAGGATTCAACATCCAGTTTACTATATCAGCAAAAGACTCACTGGGGCAGAGATGAATTACTCTAAGTTGGAAAAACTCGCCTATTGCTTACTAATTGCGTCTAGGAAATTGAGGCAATATTTTCAAGCTCATCCTATCAGAGTCCTCACTGATCAACCTTTAAAGCAAGTCCTGTTTCGCCCTGAAACTTCGGGTCGTCTTCTAAAGTGGAATATTGAACTCAGTCAGTATGACATCACTTATCATCCCCGGAAAGCAATCAATGGACAAGCTTTAGCGGATTTCATTGCAGAATTTACAGATAAGGGTAACAGTGAGGAAGAAACGGTCGACAATTCCCCTATCCAGTGGAAGTTATATGTCGATGGTGCGAGAAACGACTACTGTTCTGGAGCCGGAGTTGTACTTGAGACTCCTGAAGGTCGATCATTATGCTATGCACTAAAATTGGAATTTCCTTCAACAAACAATGAAGCAGAATACGAAGCCCTTATCGCTGGCTTAAGGATTGCTAAAGAATTAAACATCCGAGCGCTACAGATATTCAGTGATTCTCAGCTTATTGTATGCCAAGTCAAAAAGGAATTCCAAGCAAAAGGGGGGAATCTGCCCGCCTACTTGTCAAAGGCTTGGGAACTCCTGGGTGATTTCGATCATTACATGATAAGCCACATTCCTCGAGAAGAAAACATGAAAGCAGATTCTCTCGCGAAGTATTCGAGCACAGGCGAAGCTCAATTTCTGGGGCTAACTCCAGTGGAGGTCCTGTCGACTCCTAGCATTGATGAGATGGACATTGATTGGATCATGAGCATGTCTCAAGAGCAAGAATCATGGATGACTCCGATAATAGAATATCCGCTCAATGGATCCTTACCAGGGAACTCAAAAGAACGACAAAAGCTACTGAGAAAAGCCTCTCGATATGTAATCCAGGATGGCCGGTTATACAGACGGGGATTTTCAATGCCATTACTTCGATGTGTATCCAGGGAAGAGTCTAAAGCAATCTTAGCAGAGGTACACGGAGGAGAATGTGGCGATCATTCAGGTGGCCAAACATTAGCAAAGAAAATTCTCCGGTACGGATATTTTTGGCCAGAAATTAATCGAGATGCAGCGGAGTATTCCCGAAAATGTGACAGATGTCAAAGATTCGCCAAAATTCCTAGAGCTCCTTCCACTGAACTCACACAGATGGTCAGTCCATGGCCGTTTGCGATATGGGGAATCAACCTTGTAGGACCGTTACCAACTGCCAAATCTGGAATTAAATATGCCATTGTTGCTGTAGATTATTTTACTAAGTGGGCAGAGGCTGAACCACTGGCCACTATCACCTCAAAGAAGATGATAAGTTTTGTGACTAAAAACATCATTTACAGATACGGTGTGCCTCAAAAAATAATTACAGACAATGGAACTCAGTTTGAAAGTGAAGAATTCCAAGATTTTTGCAAGCGATTCAAAATCCGGAAAAGCTTCTCAGCAGTAGCTCATCCGCAGGCAAACGGGCAGGTGGAAGCCGTGAACAAAATTATTAAGTCAACCATCAAGAAGCAACTTGAAAGAGCAAAAGGTGGTTGGGTCGATAAGCTACCACTGGCACTATGGGCATACAGAACCACTCACAAAACTGCGACTGGGCACACCCCGTTTTCATTGGCATAAGGGTCAGAGGCAATGATTCCGGTAGAAATAGAAGTCCCTTCACACAGAAGAATCCATTTCAATCAAGCAGAAAACGAAAAGCTACAGCTTGAGCACTAGATCTCCTTGATGAAAAAAGAGACGAGGCTAATCTCAGAATTGCAGCTCATCAGCAAAGAATAGCCAGGCATTTCAATTCCAAAGTTCGCCAACGCAGCTTTGAGATTGGAGACCTAGTCCTGAAAAGAATTATGACAGCGACAGGTGTGTTTGGGCCAAATTGGGAAGGACCATATGTAATAGGTCAGAAGCTTCTTGACGGCACATTCAAACTCACCACTGTTGAAGGAGATCAAATTCCAAGGGCATGGAACAGCAACCATTTGCGTCCATACTTTACTTGAAAATTTTGTTGAAATATTGTAAAAAGAATTATGAATGTATGATTCTTGTAATTAAAAGCAATTGTAAAACTGATGCAAGTAAATAATGAAAGAATATAAAGTGGATGTAGGCCCAATTTCCTGGCCGAACCACTATAAATCTTGTGTTCCTTATTATTATTACATGTTTGCTTTATTTTCGATATAAAAAGTACATAGAATGTATTGCTGAAATGTCGATTTAAATTTTTGCAGACAATGGAAGTGAAACTTGCACATAAAAAGACCAAGTGATTCTCGCCAAATTTCAAGTCACAAAAGCCCTGAATTCAAATCCTAGATAGGAAGTACTTCAATTGAACGGCCTATGATTTCGACAGAAACGGGTCCTTGCTAATAAATTGAGATCGTTTGAACAAACAAACGTCCAATTAAGAAGCTAGTGCTCGTTCTCACGAAATTACCTGACAATGAAGCGCACTTCCTTGGATTAAACAAGTTACTTGTGAAAAAAAAGGGGGGGGGGGGGCAGAGGATCATTGAAAAGGCATAAGCAAGTGAACAGAGGAACAACCAAAGCCATCATCGGCAGCACAAGTCCTCTTCGGAGACACAACTCTTCGGAGGATAAAGACCTCTAATGGGTCATACGCCACAAAAAAGAAAGTTCTCTACTCAACAAAAAAGATTGGAGGAGTCATGACCCTCCAACCATGAGAGAGTAACTTCCAGGCGATGAAAACCTTCTCTGAGGCACATTTCACCAGGAGTTGAAGTGTTAAGACCGCTCTTCGGGATTTCACTTCACCAGAGTTGAAATGCAAACAAAATAAAAGCCCTCTTCGGAGGCCCATTTCACTAGGAGTTGAAGCGTTATGACCGCTTTTCGGAATTTCACTTCACCAGAGTTGAAATTTAAACAAAATAAAAGCCCTCTTCGGAGGCACATTTCGCCAGGAGTTGAAGTGTAACAACCGCTCTTCGGAATTTCACTTCACCAAAGTTGAAATGCAAAAACAAAATAAAAACCTTCCTGAAAGCCCACGTTTCACCGAGATTGAAATAAAAGTTCCAAGTGTTGAAACGTGAAAAGGCTTTCTTCGAAGGCACAACTCTTTGGAGGTACACGTTTCACCAAGATTGAAATAAAACTTCCAAGTGTTGAAACGTGAAAAATCCCTCCTTAGAGGTACAACCCCCCTCCCGGGGACACAATCCAAAGGAAAGACCTCTTTGAAGGCACAATCAAGAAGAAAGACCTCTTCGGAAGCCCACGTTTCACCAAGATTGAAATAAAACTTCCAAGTGTTGATACGTGAAAAGGCTTTCTTCAAAGGCACAACTCTTTGGAGGTACACGTTTCACCGAGATTGAAATAAAACTTCCAAGTGTTGAAACGTGAAAAATCCCTCCTCAGAGGTACAACTTTGTATATAAAAAAAAAATCCTCATCAAAAGCGTACTTTAACTTTCAAAGGAAGAGTAATTTACCTACTCTGGAAAATGATCTTTAAAAAGAAAAAAAAAAAAGAGGAAAGAAAAGAAGTTAAAGTACCCTTCAGAGGTCCGCTTTACCACATAGAAGAATTCACTTGGTAAAATATGCACATAAGCAAAAGAAAAAAGTGATTTCTTCGAACGACAAAGCGTAGAAACTTATACGAAGGGAGTTGTACTCTACAAAAATTTTCTTTAAAGAATAAAATAATTATTCTTTAGCAAATAAAAGTGCAAGTCCCCTCGAAGTATAAAATATTGCAGCAAGCTTAAGGTATGGGGGCAACATGGTATAATAGTATAGCTGCATCGGTAAAGTAATACTCAAACAACATACCATAAGCCCGCTGCAATATCATATAAATAAACTTGTGCAAAAATGAATAATAAATGCATTCTCAAATTCAAACAGAAGTATGTACAAACAAAGGATCATTTTATTCAATTGAAATGCAGGTACAGGTTTCAAAATAAAGAAAAGCGGGTGCCGGTACCCGCACAATTCTCGACAAGTACATACAAAAGGCAAAAAGCTAAAATCTTCACTTCTTTTTACTACCTTTGGACCCTTTTCCCGGCCGAATGATTAGCTTTTCAGGTCGGTCAGTTGGGACAAGGGAAGAAGGAGGAGGGGTAGGCGCAGCTGGTCCAACTTCTGGCTCCACTTCAGTAACAGCGATTATCTTCCCCCTCCTCTTTGACGTTCCGTGTTTTTCCTCCTCTTTGAGGAAGACTCACTTCCTGGAGTGACAAGTTTAGACAAAGTTATGTCATCGGAAGGAGTCCGCTCCGGAGATATCTCACCTCCCTCAAGTCCCTCGTCTCTATGCTCTTGCGAAGCGATGGGATCGTCTAAACCATGGAGGGCCTCTATTTGTTCCTCTTGCGACCCGGGCTGTGAAGCAGAAGGAGGAGCCATCTGGGAAGACGGAGGAGGGATAACCGGAGGAGGAGAAATCTGAGCGGTGCTTGATACTTTCTCTACAGAAGAAAAGAGGTTAAAGTCAGTAAAGAGAGGAGATGAAGGTTCATCAAGGTTGAGAAAATAGTCAAGGAGCTCATTAAACCCATGTGAAATAAATGAGCAATCCACTTGAGCGAAATTTACAGTGGAATTACCTGCAGAAGTTGTCTTTATTACGTCAATTTCATAGTCCGGAGCTTCAGCACTCTCTTGCGATTCATTTGTGGCTTGAGTAATTTTGGCCCCGGTATCAGTTTGAGCAGGGATCGGTACATAAGAGCTAGAGCCAATAATACCCGCATCGGCCGAAGTTGAAGGAGGGACAGGAGCAGTCAAATTTGTTTCTTCTTCTTGATGCTCTTCCCCCACTATTTCAACTCATGATCTGGCAAGTTGCTCCTTCCCTCTGGCAAGGGCTGCGCGAGCCTCAAAGTCTAAGTAGTGCACCTCCAACTCCTCTTCAGTGTATCCGGCCCCTTTAAACATATCTAGTGCGGCCTCCCACACTTCGGCCAGGGTAATCTCATACTTGGGGCCCAGGAATGCAAGACTGCCACGCCCTAATATACACTGCAAGTAGAAATCAAATAGTGTCGAGCCAATATCAGCTTTGGTAGCTTCATGGGCCTCTTCAGCTGCAATTCTACCCGCAACAGCCTCATCCCGCTCTCTCTCGACTTTGGATAACTGGGCTTTCAATTTTTCAATCTCTGCAGCCTGAAGGCCAGTTTGTCCTCGTAACTGAGTAATATCAGTACGGTTGCCCTCTATAATCTGCTCCAACCCATCAGCCTTGGCCTCAGCATCCCTTTGCGCGGCATGAGCATCCCGCACCTGTTGAAGAAGCACACTCTCCCTTTGAGAATAAGAAGTGGAAGAAGTAGCAAGCTCCTCTTTAAGTTTCCCAACTTCTGCCTCAAGTTTCTCATTATAATCGGCAATACTCCTCATTTCTGCATCATGCTGTTTAAGGATCTTTTGCCATTCGGTTTTGTCGTTCTCCATGGTAAGCATAGCTTCGAGATTGGCCCTATTCACCCTTTGGAGCTCATCAACGAGTTTCTGCCAAGATGACATCCTCTCAATATCGGTTCTAACTGCATCAAGGTTCTGTAACATAGCACTTTTATCTATGGGAACCAGATCAAGGTCAAAGCGAACTCCTTTTAAACACCAATTAGGAAATCGGCGTTAAAGAGTGGCTGGACCTGGTCCAACTTGGTAAGATGGCCTATTGATGATTGCTTGAATATCAGTAGGGGAAGGGGCAGGAGATTGAGAAGAAGTAGGAGCAGTAATCTTCTCTGAAGGCACAGGCAGTGGCTCCTCAATAATTTTGGCCCGTTTGCTCGAGTCATCAGTTGTGTGACTCTTTCCTCTATCATCATGAGATTTGCGTTTAAGGGAGTCACTCTCTCTGTGGGAGGAATCATGTCGACTATCTGGTCTTCCAAAGCGTTCTTCATAATCACGTCTTTCCCGAGCCTTCCGGGCAGCCCTTTCTTCATCAGTCTCTCTATGAATAGGAGGATAGGATTGATAGCCATACTGGCTGCGTTTCTCGTATCGCTGAAAGTCATTATAGTACGAGCTGCCTCGCTTCATTGGAAAACCTAAAATTAAAAAAAAAAAAAAACTTGAGAATCTTTCAAATGTTAAAAAAAAGAGAGCATAAAAGTGCCAGGAATTCTAAGTGTGTGTGATGTGCAAACTACGCGCATCAATCTATGAACCACTCTTTAATTGGGGAGTAGTTGTGGGTGTATAGTTAGCGTCAACTCTTGAGTCGACGGCGACTGTTACAAAGTAGAAGTAGCTTCAACTACTGAAGAAGAAATCCCGGCAGTGATAGGATCGTCTTTAAAGATCTCTTGCGAAGTAGCAAAGAGGTCGCTCAGTCCTTCGAAAGTATCGTCCCTGCTCTGCTTAACAGGACTGGATTTCTCAGCTTTTTCACCAGATTCTTGTGAATGATGGGAAGATCCCTGAGGCTCTTCTTCCTCGATAACCGGGGCAAGTTTGTCAGATGGCCCCGCAGCATCAACAGAAGTGGAACACTTCACTAGCGAAGCCTCAGGAGCAGGTCCTTTTAATATGGATGTGCTAGTAGAAACTGAGGCATCCAACGCTCTAGCTGGGGAGTCTGGAATTTCATGAGGACGCGTAGAACGAGAAGTATGCAAAAGTCCATACTGATGCAAAAATTCATCTTTCAACAGAAATTGAATATCTCTCTCCTCAACCGGCACGGCTTTAAGCCTCTCAAAAGTCGACTTGTGACTAGGATTCCTAGAGGGAGGAGGCAGCGCTGAAAATAAAAAGAAGCAGAGTTAACACTTAGCAGGTCAGTCTCACAAAGGTCAGATAACAAACGAAGTAAGGATGGATGATCTTACTTCCTTCCCTCCACATAGCATAAAACCCCGGGGGGCAACGAACGAAGAAGAATTGGGTTAGAAACCCATGAGAAGTGTCAGGAAGGCCAACAATTAATTTGCGGTTTCGGGCGCTTCTCACAACAGTAATAGAAGGATGATCTTTGGTCCGGGTAAAGGAGCATAAGTAACAAATTTCATCAAAGCTCGGAAGTCGATCAAGTGTTCTCCTAAATAGCACACACAACCCCATTAGAATGGCATAGCCGTTGGGGTGTAGCTGGGATGGAGCAATGGCCAATTGACGAAGAAGTTGTTGGAAAAATTCATTGAAAGGAGGAACGCCCCCACTTAGGCACATTTGTCGGTTAACTGTCACAAAGCCAGAAGGTGCTATGTCAGCAGTGTTACTTCTCTCAGGAAGAATGGCATCTGATTCAGCAATGCCAAACTGAGCACACAACTGGCGAAAAACTTTGTATGATAGTGTGGTAGGGACTCTTTCGGGAGGATTAACTAGCAGAGCCGGAAGAACAGTTGCCTCTCCCGTCTGAACTGTTGCATCTTCTTCCTGAGATGTCATTCTACACAAGCAACTGGATATTCAAATATGAAGGTGCACGTTTCCTAAAAGTGTGAAGTGTCGTGCAAAACTGATAAAAATAACAAGTAAATATAACTGGAATTAAATTGGTCGACGATTGATCGACTACGGTAATTTCAGAACTTGTTAATTTAAAGTTCAAGCATAATATTAGTGCAGGCTGGTCAGTTTCAATTGACTATTTCAGTGTTGCTTTAATATTCTACTTGAAATCGATAGCACTTCGTTCACACAATTTATTTAAGTTAATTATCTGTTATTAATCAATCTGTCATTTGATGTGGGCGGTCGATGGCAGTATATTCGTCCCAATTTTCTGTAAATATCATATTAAACAGATTGTTAACCTACAAGTCAAAGTAATCTGTAAAAGAATGCAGCAGAGTTCAACAGTTTGAAATTCAAGCAGCAGTTCAAAGTTCAAACAGAGTTTAGGAATGCAAGTGCTAAGTCGTAGACGACTTAAGTGCTAAGTCGTAGACGACTCAAGTGCTAGGTCGTAAACGACTCAAGAGCTAAATTATACACAACTCGAATGCTAACTCGGCAGCGCCATAAGTGCTAACTCGCCAACAACTCAAGAGTTTTTCCTACGGGTCAAGACAAATCATCGATTCTCTGGCTAGCTCGTCCACGACCTAAGAATTGGGGGGCAAGCTAGGATGAGTCGATTTAATTTTGGGTCGTTGGTGTTTTGAGTCGGCAGCGCTCTGAATCTTGAGTCGTGGTGAAAAGAAAAAAAAAACTCTAGTTCTAAGCAGCAAGAAGATCTCCAAGTCCCATTTCCAAATCCTAACCCATAACCCGTTAACCCAATGGCATCTCCAAAAATAACAACTTTAATCCTATTACGATACAGAATCGCCTCGAATGACGAATCGCCACAAGACAAATCAGGCAAACCCAAATTCATCGGTTATCAGTCCAACCAAACTCGTAAAGCTCGAAGGAATGAACCGGAAGTGGAAAATTAAACGCAAGAGTCGATGATGATCGACAATCGGAAGGAAAGCAGGATTGCTTACGTAGTGTGATGCCCGAAAAAATTGAAGGTGGATTGAGTTGAAATCGTCTTGGGAAGCTCGAAGAAGTGTTAATGGCAGAAGCGATCTAGGAGATTGGTACGAGAAGAAGAAAATGAAAGTAACGATTCATGCCTTTTGTACTAAGGTAGTAGGACATGAGTCGGCACATGCGGGTTAAGATAAGTCGAAGCACGCGACCTACGACTTAGGCGCGTGCTTCGAGGGGCAAATGTTAACCCCGCTGAAACTTGGACCGACTCATTTACTCAACTAATGCCGACTCATCCATGTAGAGGGAAGAACGACTCATCTATCTAGATCCGACTCATCTAGGACCGACACATCTGGTCCCGACTCATCCACTTAAGGTCCTCACCGACTCATTGGATATACGACTCAAGGGATTAGCGGTTCGTAAGAAAGGGCCGACTCAGCAAGACCCCGGCTCAACAACCTCAGCGACTCATCTAGTCCCCGACTCAACGAGTTAACGACCTAAAGTCCAAGGTGACTTAAAGGCTAGCAAGGTAAGACATCAACGACTCATGAAAGTTTACGACTTAAAGGGTGATACGACCTAAGGCTTCAGGGACAAGTTCAAAACCATGCTGAAATGAGATAACTCGTTGAGTAGCTACGGCCATGATGAGTCGTATACGACTTATGCTAGCATAAAAGGAGTTATGTTCGGATTGACTCGAGAACGACTTATCTCTTTGGACCAAGCCAGTAGTTCGGCCTTGAGTTAACATGAGACGACTCACCATGACTCGCCCACGACTTAAAGTCGTTAAGTCGTAACCCATTGCCACAATGCCTATGCCAAGGGAGATTGACTCGGACACGACTCAAGACTTGTCATAAAATCCAGCAGAGGAGTAAGCATTGGAGGAGTGAAGGGATGATTCTATGAGTCGGCCACGACCTAATTTGACTCGGCCACGAGTCAGGCATGAGCCGGGTACGACTCACGACTTAAGGCTGAAAACTCCTATAAATACAAGGCCACCTCCAACATTCAAAGGACTTTTTGGCTCACTCTCTTCAAGCGCCGATACTCTGCTGCATTCCGAACCAATTTAACACTTGAAGCTCTCAAGACACTAAGAACGCTACAAACAACTTCAAGGAGAGATCACATACATCCGACATGGATTCGAAAACTCTCATCTTCATCGGAGTTTAGTCTACTTGTTCTAAGTTTCTTGTAATTCAAAGTGTATTGTACTTGGGAAGAATTGTATCAGCTTGTAACGAGATTATTAATAAAAGTACTTAAAGTGGACGTAGGCTATACCCTTAAGCCGAACCACTATAAAATTGTTGTTGTTTACCGCTTTTCTGCTATTATCTGCTTGTAATCCGTTCCCGAGTAATCGGGTGGTGCTTTCACAACTACAACTCATACACCGGGGTGTTAGCGTTCAAATTTTAGCGTTAACATATCTGAATATATATATATATATATAAAGGATCATATGAGAATTTTGGAAAAAGGGTTTTGGGAACCTTTGGATTTGGAAAAGGATTTTAATTTTTGGGTAAAATCAATATGAGAATTTGAAAAGCCTAGTTTGAGAATTATCGATTTTGGAATAATCGATTTTGTGTAAAGGAGCTTTGTATGAGATCATACAAGGTGTATGATTTAAAGATACTATATATGTATAGTATAAACTGTTTTGATGATGCTCTAGGGAAAAAGGCGCTCCCTTGGAATGCACTTCTCAGGAGTACCACCGGGTGGTGCTGCCTTGAGCCTCAAGGGGGTTCTAAAGTTGATCCTGTGAGGAGTCCGGACAAACTAGTTCCTGAGGATTATTGGGTAGCGAAAGTCGAGGGCGCTGATGCCTACAGGGGCCTTTGGGTTATGCTGTGACGACAATGTAACTCGATGTCACTGCGATCTACTGTGGGGACCATAGCGAAAATCGTGTGGAGGATGAGTGTCAACGGTCTACACTTGATTTTGCCGGGAAGGCAACGCAACATCGGTAGACTGCGATCTATGGTCAAGTGGAGTGGAGAAGTTTCATTCTTTTGGCAGCGAAATTCAAGGGCGCTAACGCCTACAGTTATATGGGTTTTTGTTGTGACAGCAACGTAACCCCAGTTGTAGCTGCGATCTGTAGCGGGTTCCATGGCGTAATTGAGGAGCGCAGAGGCCTACAGTTATCTATGGATTTTGTCGGGATGGCAACGTAACCATCGGGTTAACTGCGACCATGGATGGGGGTGATGATTTCCAGAGCATTCTCACCAAAGATATATCCTCTATTTTCAAAAACTGTTTTCTATATTTTCAATAAAATTATTTTCAAAGTATTTTCACTAGGTGTTGAAAACGGGTCTTCTAAGTACTTATAGATTTTCAGTCGTGCGCCTGATCAAAGTATGACCGAATTTCTATGAGAACAATGACGGACTTGTGGAAACATCGAGTTATAAAAGTATTTTTATAAAACTATTGCTGTAATACAATATAGGTTTTAAAGTGTTTTAAAATGATCATAGAATATTTTAACTGGTTTTAAAATATTAAATAAATTCCGCTTTCATTCCTTTTCGAGGACGAAAAGATTCTAAAGGGGGTGAAATGTGATAACCCGAATTTTTTTTAACAGCTGATAATTTGATAACTAACTTGGTGGAGATCTTCGAATACATTGATATCAAATGATAAAATTATCTTTCTAAGCTTATTTAAAGAGATATTTTATTTATAATGTATATATGTGTATACATTGTAAAGAGAGAATTTGATTTTTATTTAATATTGAATAAATTATGAATTGGTGAATTTGATTGGAATAGTATTGAAACTTTTCAAAGGTTAATTTAAAGATCTATCTTATATCTTCAAAGTAATTAAAGTAAAAATCTTTTTTGTTTAAAAATATAAAGGTTTAAATTGTATTTTATAATAAAAGTTTATTTTGTTTTATTTTAAAAAAAATATTTTCTTTTGAAATAGACTTAGTTCAATTACAATAGAGTATAATATTTTGGTTTGAAATTTTGAAATAGAATTTAATTCAATGTTCTTTTCTTTTTAAATTTTCTCTTTTGAAAATTTAGTTTTAAAATATTATTTTAAAAATATTCAAATAAACATTAAGATGTGTAATTTGATAGAAGTAATTTATACGTAATCATTTAAGGCTAAAAATAGATAAACATTTATATAAACATGTAAACATAAACCTAAGACAAAAGCTTTTATCTAACATTTAAATGTTTAATTTAAATTGGCAAAAATACAAATGTAAGCCTAAGTTTTATCTAAATACAAGTGTACATTGATATGGCATGCTAATGACATTTGTAAGCAAATTTAACAAGTGTTCTTTTTTTTTCTTTTTATCCTAAAATAAATCAAAACTCTTCCAAATATTTGAAACTGAAGAAAAAAACAAGAACCAAATTCAAATTTTACACAAGAAAAATCAATTGGGCAAGATCAGGGGCAGATTGAAGTCAAAAACAAAGATCAACTCAGTTTTTTTTTCTAATTAAAGCAGCAGTTTAAGATCAAGAACAGGAAGAAAATTCAACCCATACCTTAAAATCAAATCTGTTCAAAATCAAAACAGCTAGTAGCAAGTTCAAACTTCGGTTAGAAACAAGAATCCAGATCACGATTTCTGTTATCTTCTTTTACAGGTGAGCAAACCCAGTTTTAGCCTGTCGCATGCTATATTCTTAAAAACTAAGTATGATGAGTAGTGCATGTTTATTTATATTGAATTGCATGTAGATATATACAAGATTTTCTAGTATGCAAGTTTGAATATAAAACAATCACTCTGTTCTAGTTATGCTGTTTCCAAAACCTGATCAGATCTATATATTCTTTTACCTGATTTATTTTGAACATTGATGTGTAAGTAAAAATTGATTGTAATGACAAGAAATGGCTTTAAATTATTCCCAGATAAATATAAAGAAAATTCTAAGCTGGTTTTAATAAAAACAAAATAGGCAGGACAGTAGAATCATAAATATAGCAAATACTCGACTTTAGTGATTTCTGGAATCGAGTGTATAATCGAATTTGATTTTAAAATCTATGATTTTTGAAGTTTAAATCATGATTTTTAGATTTGTAATTCAAGAGAATTTGCATAATTGTCGGAAACTGGAAACTTACTAATTTATGGCTATCACGTGAATCGGTGGTCATGGGGTTCGAATCAGATGATGTTTGTTAGACGTAGTTTGAGAGAAAAATGGTGATCGAAATTCTCGATGGCCATGGTAACAGGAAAAGGGGAAAATAGGGTTTTATCAACCTAATGTGTTGTCTTTGTTCTTGAAGGAAGTTCGACGTCAGTGGCCTATCGTAGGTGATCGCGAGTTGGGAATGGGGGCGTGGTGATGTGTCGGTGCTCTGGAGGGCATACTAGAGTCTCCGGTCAAAGGGATCATCGGAGGCGAGCATTTTTTGGTTTTCGCGTTTCTGTTGGGTCGAGTTTCTATCTCGATTTTGTCTCGTTGGATTTTTGTGGGATCTCGACTCGATATTGTGATCGCGTGGGTTCGTGAAGTTGTTGAGGATTGTCACGCCGATCGTCGGTGGCCGGTGTTGCCGGTGCACGTGCACGGACACGTTGGAATCAAAAATAAGAATCTGTTTTGGGGAAGACGAGTGTGGGCTCGAGCATTTCTAGGAATTTTCTCGTGTGGGACACGAAGAAGTGGGGGCTTAGGAGAGTCTCGTGAGTATTTAGGTATTCTGTTGATTTGGATATTGAACAAAGCATGTTGCGAATGAAATTAAGTAAAGTGTAAAAGCAGATTTTTTCAAACGAATGAAAACCAAAGATTTTAAGGGTGTTTAATCTAATATGTTTTCAGATTTAAGCGTCAAGATAATTGATTTGTTTTCAAAGTAACTAACTAAATTGATTTTGAAATTGCAATTCAAAAGAATGTTCAATATAAACATTAAATCAAGTTTAAGAAATTTAATAAGTTTAGATATGCATGTTTTAAGTTGTTTACTATACTCAAGCAATTATATAAGTAATGTTTAAAATATATTTTCAAATATGTTTCAAATGAATAAGTTTAAAGAATATAAAGATTTAGATCTCCAAAGATAAATGTGTGATTAATTTAACTAAGTATACTTGAAAAGGATTTTCCAAAGCTTTTAAGTATATTAAAATTAAATGTTGAATTGGTTTGTTTAAAGTAAAATTATATTTCAAATTGTAGTCTAAACTGGGTTTAAAGAAGTAAATGATTTGAATATGTATTTAGTACAAATACAAGTTTATTCTTAATAGGTTAAGTGAAATTAATTCATGATGATTAATTAATAAATTAAACTTAAGGTTATTTACTTAGGCGATGTAATTAAGGGTTAATTACTAGGAGTGATTAATTAGAGGATTAATATAATTAATTAAGGAATTAATTAATTAGGATGAGCAATTATAGGATGGTTAATCACTGTTTAGGTTGATTAAGACTGATTAGTGGAAGTAATTAATTAAGGATCATTGGTTAATGTAATTAATTAATGTAATAAATGAGAGTAATTAAAGATTAATTACTGGAAATGGTTAAGGATAGTTAATTTGTGAAATCAATCAAAGGATAATTACTCTATGTAATTGAAGATAATTAATCAAGGTGATTAATCAGGGTGGATATTTGAAGAATGATTAATTAATAAAAGGTTGAAATTAATTAATGGTTGATTAAACAAATTTAGGTGATTTATTCTTAAGTAATTGATTTAATTTAAGTAAATTTAATCAGTTATAATAGAAATTTACAATGATCTCTTATGAATGATTGTTTGAGTAAATATCTGAATTAGATGATATCTATTGGATTTAATTACTTTGTAATTAATCAAGGGATTAATTAGGGAATAAATTAAGGGTTAATTTATTCAATGATGTAATTGAGGGTAGTTAAATTCTGCATGTTATTAGTCAAGGGTGATTAATAATTATGGTTAATAATTAATTAATGAAGTAATTAAAGGTTAATTACTGTATTTGGTTAAGGATAAATTAATTTGTGAAATTAATTAAGGGATAAATAGAATGATATGGGAAGCCTTTGGTTAATTGTTGTCCCTAATATGTGGTTCGTGATGCTATGTGATAAGATATGTTTGATTTAAACTGTGATGATGTGGTTTTCTTTTGATGATGAATTGCTTTGACATCCTGTATTTAAAAATTGAATTGGATAACTTGGATTTATATGACATTGGATTCGAAGAGACCGGAGTCAGGTATTAATTAATACCCGAAGCCACTTCGATTCTTTATAAAATTGATATGTGGAAATAAATGTGCTGATTTGGAATGATTTGAGTGTATTAGACCATTTAATCTAAGTTTTGCACTTAGAAATTGATGTGTGAAATGAGTAAGGTCTACAATAGCTTGTGAAATTGTAAATTGATAAGTTACCCCGGGTTTCTATAAGTTGTGTGCTTTGGTTTTCCTTGTTTGATGGGTTTACTCACGCTGGTTTTCAGCCTGACCCGGGTGTTACTTTGATGTAATGCTTGGGTCAGACCGAGTATTATAGATTTGCAGGTAAGGACGTTTGGAGCTCAGGAGGAGAGCTGAAGGGCAGGAACGTATAGGGTGTTTTTCCGCTGTGACATATATATATATTATTATTTATCTAGGACATGTTGTTTAAAACTGTCCAGTGTTGTGAAATGGTTGTAACTCTGATGTAAAAATGTAAATGTACTTCCCTATTTCTTCTTTGTAAACTGTTATTTTATTTGCTATTATATTTTATCCGTTGCGAATGTGAGATTCTGAGTTTGAGTTTTCTGTTACTTCTTCTTTCTCCTTCTTGTTTTCACTAACTATCTGGAAATTTCGAGATCAGAATTTCCGGGCCGTTACAATTTAGATGTTTGAATCTTGGATATAATGTTAGTAAAATGATTTATTAAGCTTTTTTACCTCCTTTTAAATCATAAATAATGATGGTAAACTTGTTTTGAAAAGTGTCACTAAAAATACCTTGAAAAAATAACAATAGTGTGATCGAATATCATTTTACCGATAAACAGTTTTTATCCATCAGAAGTAGTTTAGATTTTTTACATATACTTTTTTGCTTAGGAAATTAATAAAATGTAACAATTTTTTTTCCATTTATGAAAATAATTTTTTTGGATGATGTTATGGGTGATGTCATCAAAGATATTTAGGAAATGAGCTTAAATGGAAAGTCTTAACTCTTAAGAAGTGATAAAGGAGAAGTGATGGGAGGTAAGCCTTACATGCCATGAAAGAGGGGTGAGAACAAGCTTATGCTTCACCATTTTAAGCCTATATAAGGAGAGGCATAACATAGATAATAAATTAATAATTTACAAAAGCTTGGAATGAAGTATGAGAATAAAAATGGTGGAAGTGCTTAAGCACTAATCCACAAATTCTTCTCTAACCATTTCATGTCTTTAACGAATCATCTCCAATCTCATCTAAACTTTGGCCATACCCAAAACATCATGGGGAGCATGATTAGCAAATGAAGAGTAGGATAAGTAGAGAGGAAGTGAGGGCTCTTGGAGGGGGTTGTGAGTAATGGGAGGAGGAGAGGACGTGTTGCCTTGGTTTGGAAGTGCTAAAGTTTGATCATTAGGCTATTGGTGATGGTGGGAGGTGGTTTTTTGTTATTGTGGCTTTGTGCATTGATTGGCATGGATCTTTGTCACTTATCTCGCTATATTGTTTATATATATTGTGTGTATATATATTGTGTTTGAATTATAAAATTAAAGTGACATTAACTAAGTAAAGTTGTAAACTTTGGACCCATCTTGCTTTTGGAAGAAAATGAAAATTTTGTATTATATAACATCACTTTTATTATCCTATTAAGTATATGACATGGCCTAGAATTGATGTTTAAATGGTTATTTGGATTGTGTTTTGAATTGAAGTACGTTTCAAAGTGTTTAAAGCGAAATAGTCGTTATAAGTGCACTTCAATATCCCTTAACTTTAACTTGTGTAAATAGGATATTTATTATCTTAACTTAGGATAATTTGATTTGGTTCTTCTCCACAGATATTTTGGCATATTGTACAGTAAATAAATGGTTTGGAAAGTTATATAAATTGTGAACAAAAGTTGTGAAAATTAGTACAAAAAGTTGGTTATAAATGCATTTTGTAAATATAACTTATTTTCGAGAATTTTATTAGATAAATTGGAAGTTATTCTTAGAGTTCCTCTCCACGTTTTTAAGTAACCTAAGGTTAGTACTTATTAGAAAATTTTAAAGTCTTAAATCATTTATTAAAGTGGTTAAAACTAGTTACAAAGATCGTGTTTTCTAATGTTGTTTTTAATAAGGACTTTTAACAGTATTTATAAATGCTACAGTAAGTCGGTTATGGCTTTAAGTATTTGAAAGTAATATTTAAATTTTGTGTTTTTTACTAATCATTTAGGAGACATTTTGTAACTTATTTTGAAGTATTTTAAAGTTGGTTTAAAGTTTAAATATATTTCTAATAATTATATACGTATTTTTAAAGTAAAGAGGTTTTATATTATAAAACAAGTTTTTTCTCAAATTAGAAATTAGTTATTTTCAAGTAATATTTTAAATAGAAATTTATAACCTATTTACAAGTATTTTTAAAGTATGTATAAGTTTTGAAAAAAGCAATTAACTTTGCTTAATGCTTAAAGCCGATGAAATAGGCTTTACTATTTGAGAGTTAAGATTGATGCCAAGTAGGGACACAACAATAGAGCTCTAACCTACAGGTTTCTCTCTTGGCTGATGTAACGATAGGGATTTTCGACTCACGAAAGTCGACATTAATACTTCCACTATATCAACTGCCGAGCAATCGAATGCTGGAAAACCGAACCCTTAGGGTTTAAGAAGACGACAAAGATAGAAGAAGAAAGAAAGAAAAAGCAACAGAAACAATATCAAAATCTCACAATCGAGCGGAACAACATATAATAAATAAATGAATATCTTCTAAAACAAAGAACTATATCAGTTATTACATTACATCACATTACATTACATTATCGGAGTTTACAACAACAAACGGCGGAAAAGAAACACTATACACTAGTTGATACACCACGCCATCCAGCTTGCCTCCAGATCTCTATAGCAACTCCTGAATTCCAGAATGATCTGATAACCTGACTCTACACTGCCCACGTGGAAATTGGTGGGTACCCAGAGTTTAGGAAGGGAACAATAAACTCCAGGTCAGTCATTGGACTGGTGTGAGAACTTAAAACAGTTATATCTTTAAAACAGCAAAAGAAATATTTTAAAATAAATCCACAATGTTTTTAGAAAATGTAACTACCATAAGGCCTCCTGCCACATAAATAATGCAAACGCAGAATGAAAGGAGATTTCTCCTTATGATAGTCAAACATGCTTGATACGCAAATTTATATGATATTGTTACTATAAGTGCAAAGTGTAGGAAAACATTTCGAAAGTACAATATAAATCTTAGCCAGCATAGGTGCCATTATAGTATGCCTACTATAGCTATCATATTAAATGGCAGGTTTGACAACTAAAACCGTACAGGGCTCGTATTGTTTCTTTGGATTTCCAACAAATGGTCGGGCCAGGGAACTTCTCATTGCCACATGGGTACGCCTCTGGAAAGACGCCCCAAAAACCTAACCGCATCGCTGCTAACACAAGGCCGGGTTACCCCTAGCTGGGTAACTACTGACACGAGTATGCCATCCCCCGGTCCCAACCGACCTAAATCCCGGGATTCACCAATAACCACAAAATAATAAGTTTGCAGTAATAACATAGGTTAAGTATCTGTGCTCCATACCATTATACCACCTCTATCCAGAAGGAAATGACATACACTAAGGGGCGCTATCCCCTAAAACCTTGCTGCATCTTTCCTGTTTTGACCATTACCGGGGTGTGAGGTCCGACGAAGGCTTGTCTACAAAGCTACGCTTTATACAAAAGCTGTGCTTTGATCAACAAATGATCTACATCACTTCGTATTCCACATTACCAAATTAGAAATGTATCACTAGTAACCATCAACTACATAACCTCTAAGCTTGTACGTCTCAGAGAAGGGTGTTAAGCTAAGAGAATAAATTCTCTGCCACCAACATAAATATATTTGATAGAAACCAGCTTTACATCTCAAATTGTAACGTCAGACACACATCCATACAAGTCCGTTCCGGGATCGAACGGAACGGAAGGCACTTCCAAAGAAGCCCTTGCAATCCGGATATTCACTAATCACGTCCGAAATTCCCATCACAAAGGGTGATAAAATCTCTGTATCGGAGATCAACCGATGTAGAGTCGTTCGACGGTAATCCTTCCATTTTTCAAAAATATCTGGTCTTCAACACTGGAATTCAAATGCTATCCATTACGACATATCGCTATTCGGAATGGGATTTATAAGTCAAAAGTCCTCTCCCGGCTAAACCAAATAACGAGCGATTATTTTTAAAATAAGTGTAGCATTCAAATCCAAGCAAATCGCAACAAATACCCATTTAAAGGTAAATATTGATAGTCGGTTATTTAACTATCAATAGATATGCACAACATCGCCAGATTCCAAATAATTTCCCAAATTATTTATTTTCCAAAAATATCTTTACAAGATATATATTTTCCCATACTTTAAAAATAAATCAATATTTATTTTTAAACAAAATTCCCTTTCCTTTATAAATTCCATGTGAATTTAAATTTCCAAATATCCACTGATATACGATTTTCAAATCGAATTCAAATATTCACTTTCAATTTATCTTTAAAAGATAAAATCCCAAAACATTTCACTTCATATTGGAAAACATTTCCATACTTGTTTAATAATAAGTAATTCACAAATCTATTTATTATCAACATTTGGAAAATATCCAATATATTTAAATCACGAATAAGTATATGTTTTATTCTTTAAGGAAAACATTATCTTAAACATATTCATTTGAGTCAAAACGAATGTTGCGTAAACATCGTTACGACGACCCAAAATACTGGTATAGGGATTCAAAATTTAGATAGATATATAAATCCTAATACTATACAAAAAAAACTCCTTTCGAAAATCATTTACTATAACAACAGTGTTATAGTCCACCATTTCCTTATTTCTCGAAAACGTCTATTTCAACAATGAATGTTGAAATCTAAGGTTTCGATAGTTAATGCTTTTTAAAACATCTTTAAATCATTTTAATTCTATTTAAAAGGTCACTTCCTAAAACATTTCTTTAATACATTATTCACTGTCCAAAATCATGAATATAAATCGTTGACCAAATTCAACATTTCCATACATTTTATTTACAGGATTATCCACTGTCCAAAATCGCGAATATATCTCCTTTAATAAGCTATAATACTTAACTTATCAAAATAAGTCGATTTCGGATTTATAAAACAATGTTTATAAATTCCATTTATATTTTTATAACAACTTCAACTTATAAAATCACTTTATTTACAAATTCTATCCATATCCCATTTTCACGCCAAAATCCAATTTACAAGTTAACTTCTTATAAATCTATTATTTTACAAAATCTATTCATTTTATAACTTCACGATTTATAAATCTAGAAATTTCATTCACTTATGAAATCCATTTATACTCATTTTAACACTTATAAAAACCCGTTTTATAATTCCAATATTTTAATTTTATAAATATCAATTTTATAAATCTTTTAGATAAACCGTTATTAAAAATTCAAAAATCCCAATTTAAAACATTTTACAAATAAATCAACTATTTATTTCAAAAATCACATTTCGGTTATATTTCACAAAAATCATAATTTTTATAACATAAAAATTAAATCGTTTATTTATTTAAAATGAATCAATTCCAAAATTCAGTAAAATATATACTTTCAAAAATCACGTGAAAATCCTTTTAAATTCAAAATCGTTTTTAACGTTTTTAAAACTCCAAAATAGGCCCAATGCTGCAACAGCACTAAATATAACAATCACAGCATCCAAACATCATATATCAATATGATAACAGAATATATCACAAATATCTGTAAAATAAATCCATTCTGTTGAGGAATCCAGTTGGATCCCTCCAACCTGTTTTCCTGCATCCACAATTGTTAGCACAACACCAAACCCGTTTCAATACGGGATATCACGGTACATGGGTTCGTATAAAATATTATCTGCTATTATGCGGTGCAATAGGGTCTCATCTGCTATATAATGCGGGAAAATCAACTCCAAGTACAAATATAATACCAATTACACTTCAAGATGGAATATCGCGGTACATGTTTTTAATAAATAACATCCGCTTAATATACAGCGTATAGGGTCTATTTTAACACATCAGATAACAATTTATCATTCAATCACACAATCAATCAATTTTAAATCTAACTGTAAAGACCCGTAAATCCGTACTCCTTGAATAGACACTAATCTCCTTTGTTTAATTCAAGATGAACGAAAATACGAACCCTTAGGGGTTTTAAGAAAAAGAAAAGAAGAAAGAAGATAGGAAAGAAGGAAATAGAAAATAGAAGTTAGAGAGAATAGAAAACAGAATAGAAGGTAGAAAATTTTAAAATAGAAAGAAAAGAGAAGAGAAAGGAAACGGAACACAGAAGAAAATAGGACGGGACAGGAAACAACAGAACAACATCAGAATCTCACAATTCGCAGCGGAACAACATATAATAATAAATGAATAATCTTTAAACAAAGAACTATATCGGTTATTACATTACATCACATTTCATTACATCATATCATCAGAGTGTACAACAGCATACAACAATAAAGAGTGCAGTGGAAAAAGAAATACTATATAAGTAATATGCCATGCCATCCATCTTGCCTCCAGCAACTCCAGAATATCCAGAATATCCTGATAAACCTAACTCTCAACTGCCCGTGTGGAAATTGGTGGGCACCTAGAGTTTAGGAAGGAAAACAATAAACTCCAAGTCAGTCATGTGACTGGTGTGAGAACTCAAAACAGTTTATTTATCTTTAAAATCAAAATAGAGGAATATTTTTAAATTCAATTCGCAATGCTTTTAAAAATGAGACTACCATAAGGCCTCCCGCACACACACACATGCAAACGCAGAATCGGAGGAGATTTCTCCTTATGATAGTCAAAGATGCTTGATACGCATTTAAAAGAACATTCCATATTATTATTAGTGCATAGTGTAGGGGAAAAATTCATTTCGAAAGTAGAATATAAATCTTAGCCAACATACGACCATTATCGTATGCTTACTATAGCTACCATCCAAACAGTGTTGCGACACCATAAGTGAATGATAGGTCCTACAACTAAAACCGTACAAGTCACGTATTATTTCTTTGGATTTCCAACGAATGATCAGGCCAAGGAACTTCCCATTGCCACATGAGAATGCCTCTGGATGGACATCCCCGAGAACCAAACCGGATATCTACCAACACAAGGCCGGGTTACCCCTAACTGAGTAACAACTGACCGAATATGCCATCCCCCGGTCCTTTGGGACCTTTTCACCGAGCGCTCGTAATCAATTCACACAATCATAACAAAGTGTTTTCAACATGAGTAAGTATCTGGGCTCCATACCATGATACCACCCTTTTCCAGAAGGAAATGGACACATCCTAAAGGGTGCTACCCCTCACAACCTTGCTGCTTCTTTCCTGTTTTGACCATTCACGGGGTGTGAGGCTCGACGAAGTCACGTCCACAAAAACATACTTTATACAAAAGCCATGCTTTGGGTCAACAAATGATCATCACAATGATCACAAGGATAGACGATCAAATAAACGATCCTATCACAAATAATCAACACAATGATCATTTCAGCATCACTCAGCATGTCACATTACCAATTTGGGAATATATCGCTGATAACCTTCAACTACATAACCTCTAAGCACGTACGTCTCAGAGAAGGGTGTTAAGCTAAAAGAATAAATTCTTCGCCACCAACAGAAATATATTTGAATGAAATCGGCTTTATATCTCAACTTGTAATGTCAGACATACAATCCATACAAGTCTATTCCGGGCTCGAACAAAACCGAAGGCACTTCTTACGAAGCCCTTGCAATCCGGGTATTCATAATCCCGATCGAATTTCCCATCACTTAAGGAATCTCTATACCAGGAGCTACCCAGTGCAGAGACAATCGATAGGTCATCCTATCGCTTTCACAAATACTCGGTCTTCAACACCGATCTTCAATGCAATTCACAACGACGTATCACATATTCGGAATGGGTTATACGACCCCATGGTCCTTTCCCCGTTAACCCGAATAGTGAGCGCTTATTCAAAAATAAGTGTGGCATTCACATTCAAACAAATCACATCAATTACCCATTCAAAGGGAAATATTGATAGTCGGTTATTGAACTATCACTGGATATGCACACATCACCAGTTTCCAAATAATTTTCCAATTTATTTATTTTCCAAAATATCTCTACAAGATATAATATTTCATACTTCAAAAATAAATCAATATTTATTTTTCTAAACCAATCCCACTTTCTTTTATAAATTCCTTAGTGAATTTATAATCTAAAGTATTAATGAATATACGACTTCAATTCGATTTATAATATTCATTTTCAATTTATCTTCAAAAAGATAAATTCTCTAATATTCACTTTATATTGGAAAAACATTTCCATACTTATTTATTCATAAGTAATTCACAAATTTTATTTATTTTCAACACTTGGAAAATATTCAATATACTTAAATCGAAATTAAGTATATATTTCCTTCTTTAAGGAAATCATTCTCTTAAACATATTTATTTGGGCCAAAACGAATGTTATGTAAAACATCGTTACGACAACCCAAAAATCACTAGTATAGGGATTCGAAATTAAAATAGATATATAAATCCCAATACTATACAAAACATTTCCTTTCGGAAATCATTTACTATAACAACAGTGTTATAGTCCATCATCTCCTTTTATTTCTCGAAAACGTCTATTTCAACAATAAATGTTGAAATCTATGGTTTCGAATCTCAACACAATTAAAAGTTCGTTAGATCGTTTTAATTCTATTTCAATATCACATTCAAAACAATAACATCTTATTCACTATTCAAAAACGTGAATATACTACGTTAATAAATTTCATTCTTTTATTCATTTTAATTCAAAGGATTATTCACTATTCAAAAATGTGAATATACTACGTTAATAAATTTCATTCTTTTATTCATTTTAATTCAAAGGATTATTCACTATTCAAAAATGTGAATATAACTCCATTTATAGGTTTCAACAAATTTTCTTGTCAAAATAAATCATTTGCAAATTTATAAAACAACGTTTATAAATTCCATTTCTATTTATTTATAAAAACTTCCTTTTTATAAATTCCTTTATTAACCTATTCCAGTTTATAACTCAATTATAAACAAAAAGTTCATATCATAAGTTAAATGCTTATAAAACGATTATTTTACAAAATCGTTCTTTTTAACTTCCCAAATTATAAATCTTATAACTTATAAGATTCATTCATTTATCCAAAATCATTCTTTCAATAACTTCACAAATTTATAAATCTTACTATTTATAAATTTTATTTATAACTTCTCAGTTTATAATTCCATAAATTTCATTCACTTATGCAATCCATTTGCACTTCATTCAAACACTTATAAAAACTCGTTTTATAATGTCAATACTTCAATTTATAAATATCCATTTATAAATCTCTTAATATAAATCAATTTATATTATTCTTTTTAAACGTCTTTAAATTCCTTTAAAAACTTCATCCTTTTGATTCATAAAATAATTAAATTTTATAAACCCTATATTTCAACTTTTCATAATAAATTCAAAAATTCCGATTTAACTATTTTATAAAAATCATTAGCATCATATTCTCAAAAATCAGTTTTTAACTATATTTCTCAAAAATCATAATTTTTATAACTTTAAAAATTATAACGTTTATTTATTTAAAATGGATCAATTCCAAAAATTATTTTATAAAACGTATACTTTCTAAAATCACTTTAAAATCATTTTAAAATCCCAAAATCTGGGTCCAAGGATGATACACACCAAATAGTCAATCACGACAACAACGATATCATATATCAATATGAAAATCCATCAAATATCAAAATATCTGAAATCAAATAAATACTGTTGAGGAATCCAGTTGGATCCCTCCAACCTGTTCTCCTGCATCCAAAAACATTAGCACAATACCAATTTCGCTCCAGTACGAAATTATCGCGGTATATGTTCTTATTAAATATTATCCGCTTAATAACGGCGCAATAGGGTCTCATCCGCTAAACAAAAAAATGTGGAAAATCAACAACTGCAATATATACATATGCCAATATATATATATTGATATTATATATAATACCAATTTCACTGTTTATGAAATATTCGCGGTATATGTTTTTAATAAATAACATCCGCTTACTAACGGCGTATAATGTCTATTTTAACAATCAATAGATATCAATCAACATTCAAACATGCATTCAAATATTTTAAATCCAACTATTTAAAATAAAATCGAAACTGATTCGATTGAGTGAGAAGTTCTCACCTTGATTTTAAATTCCGTTTTAGCGATTTATTTCGAGTAAAATTAAACGTGCGTTTAATTTTACCCGAAATTCTCACTAACTCCAAACGACTCCAAACCAAATCCATCGCGTAGTGCTCGTCCATACGATTCCAACGCAACTGGTTTCGTCCAAAACGGACCTCGTATGAAAAAGTTATCAATTTATGAAGTTACACGTATTTAAACTTACTAATTTACAATATAAATTTACTAATTTTATACCCAAAGCAACCTTGGCCGTGAGATTCAAATCCAACGCTCCCAACATCATCTCCTACATCACGCGCTCACCCTACAGGTCAAACACGTTATGGCCGAACCCAACTCTTAGGATTAGGGTTACAATTTGCAACACCAATACTCGACAATACTTCATCATACAACCACCATCGCGAAGCTCAGCACCTCCTCCACCTTCGGCCCCAAGGAGAGCAAGCTCGGCCCCCTCTCTCCCCATGAAAACGCGTGCGTGACCTGTAGGGAACGGCCCCCATAGCTCCCTCACCGTTGCACTATTTCCGATCATCACCGTATGGAATCGAAGCTCTCGTCGTGCTCTCCAACCTTCGTGTTGAACACTTTGGCTAAATCTTTGTAGATTGAGAGAGATTGAGAGATGATTTTGGGACAATTCTGGCCATTGGTCTTAGCATAGGCGGCTAGGGTTATAAAATTAGGTTTTTATTTTTTTTTTCTAAATTATGAAGAGGTGGGTGCTATTTATAAAGAAAAATCGAACACTATTCATCCCGGAAATTCCGAACTCCGATTTAGGCGCCGTAACCAGCGTTTCTAGGGTTTACCCCGCGTTCCGGACACAATGGAATAGGTTTCGAAAGCTAATTCGGAAGTATGTGCGAGTTATGGCTGTAAACGCTCAATTTGAATCAAACCGATTTAAGTCGATTTCTAGGCTTTTTAATTTGTACCGGACAAACGGTAAATCCAATTGACTTGAAATTTCAAAACTTACAATAATATCACATTATGGATCCGATGAAACTGGTTTCGTCGAAATCCGAGACTTTTTGAAAAATGGCTATTTTCACTCGCCAAATTTAAATTAAAAATAAATCGATGCGTTTCGAGCTGCCACGATCAAACGGTAACTCCGATTGACACGAAATTTGAAATCCGGTAATAACTAACTATTACGGATCCAATGGAACTGGTTTCGTTCAATTCTGAGACTGTTCAAAAATTGACTATTTTCACTAGTCGATTTAAATATTAAAATATTCAATTTTCACAAATAAACTTTTAAATTGATTTTAAAAGTTCTAAAATATCATTCTAACTTCCATATGATAAAATAAAATTTTACAAATCATTTTCAATCATATTTAACCCAATTTTCAATTATTTCCATAATTTAACATATTAAATTATCGATTTAATAATCCAATTAAATTTAATAATTCAAATAAAAATTTATTTGACTTATAAATTCACTTATTAATATTTAAAATAAATTAAATATTCAAAGTTTAATTTCTAAAAATTCTGGGTTGTTACAATCTTCCCCACTTAAAAGAATTTCGTCCTCGAAATTACCAAGTAAGAAAGTTGCAGAATCTATTAATTTTCCCAAAATTCATAGTTAAACTTCTTACAATAACTTTACTATGTTTTCAAATCATACTTAGTTATCTTTTCAAAAACAACTACTATTGTTTAACTTTCATTTCCAAAATCAAAGTTAAAGTTTTCAAAATTTTCCAAATTTTCTCAAAATTTTTCTAACGCCTTAAATTTCCGAAAAAATTCGCCATAGTCTCCTTTGTGCGGCTCGATCCGAAAAAAAATGACAGTGTATATATCACAAATATACATCTCATCAAGTAATGAGGCATCCCGAAGGGAAAAAAGTATAAAAGTACGGTATGTAATCCGAGATATGTACCTTATATTTTATTAGCAAGCATATACGGCTAATATAGCGCGAAAGCGAGCTCCAAATGCGAAGCAAACGCGATCCGCACCTACTAATCACTCAACAAACAACATGAGAATCATGCATATATGAAAATAATCTCAATATACAACATATAGCAACTGATACAAAAGCAACAAATGCAACCATCAATCAACTAAATATTCATAACCAATATATATTCATTCATATTCTCATTAATATTCAATGAATTGATTTTCAATTTAATCATATTTGATTCTTTAACAGTGGATGTTCTTACTAACATTCATTTTCAATTAGTTTATATTCACTAATTCATATTCAAGTTGGTTCACTACCAAATCAAATTCACTTCTATTCAAATTTATTTACTTCTAATTTGAATTCAATTTCATAGCTTCCAATTTCATTAATACTTAATGAATTATATACAATCAATCTAATAATCATATAACAACCAAAGTATATTAATTACAACCAAATTCCTTTGCTTATATTCATTCTCATTCAATTTATTCAATTTCCAATAACATTATATTTTAATGAATTAACACTTATATTCATTATTTCATATCAATTATTCACATTCAATTGATTAATATTCAATTCATTAATTCAATTCAATTACTACAGTTGAATTTTCATTTATATAACTCAAGTTTATATTCATTTAATCCACTTGATTATTTACAACTCGTATTCATAATTATATTCATATAATTTTACTTCTTATATATATAAGTCTATTTCACAATTGTAAAACACTTTAATTATAATTCAATTCTTATAATTCTTTTTTTCTTATACAATTTTTCTTTTATTTAGATTATTCAAACAACCTAACAATCAACTTATATACACTTTAATAATTCTGAAAAATTATTCCTTTATATATAAAATATAATCAAGGTAAAATTATTTCATTTACCCAATTTTAAACAATATTGTGTCGAATTGTTCTATTCAAGTGTTTAGAAACCCCTTCGGCATAGTCTTGCGGACCATGCTGACGAAAGTTCATATACCACTCAACAAACCAATCATCACAATATAAAACAATTTTTATATTCACTAACAAATATGCACTCATAGCTATTATTACACTCAAACTCATTCTAGAGTACTACTGACTCTATCTCTAATGAATTATACCCAACAGAACCATGGTTGTCGCTTAACCATAAGCTCTGATACCAACTGTAAAGACCCGTAAATCCGTACTCCTTGAATAGACACTAATCTCCTTTGTTTAATTCAAGATGAACGAAAATACGAACCCTTAGGGGTTTTAAGAAAAAGAAAAGAAGAAAGAAGATAGGAAAGAAGGAAATAGAAAATAGAAATTAGAGAGAATAGAAAACAGAATAGAAGGTAGAAAATTTTAAAATAGAAAGAAAAGAGAAGAGAAAGGAAACGGAACACAGAAGAAAATAGGACGGGACAGGAAACAACAGAACAACATCAGAATCTCACAATTCGCAGCGGAACAACATATAATAATAAATGAATAATCTTTAAACAAAGAACTATATCGGTTATTACATTACATCACATTTCATTACATCATATCATCAGAGTGTACAACAGCATACAACAATAAAGAGTGCAGCGGAAAAAGAAATACTATATAAGTAATATGCCATGCCATCCATCTTGCCTCCAGCAACTCCAAAATATCCAGAATATCCTGATAAACCTAACTCTTAACTGCCCGTGTGGAAATTGGTGGGCACCCAGAGTTTAGGAAGGAAAACAATAAACTCCAAGTCAGCCATGTGACTGGTGTGAGAACTCAAAACAGTTTATTTATCTTTAAAATCAAAATAGAGGAATATTTTTAAATTCAATTCGCAATGCTTTTAAAAATGAGACTACCATAAGGCCTCCCGCACACACACACATGAAACGCAGAATCGGAGGAGATTTCTCCTTATGATAGTCAAAGATGCTTGATACGCATTTAAAAGAACATTCCATATTATTATTAGTGCATAGTGTAGGGGAAAAATTCATTTCGAAAGTAGAATATAAATCTTAGCCAACATACGACCATTATCGTATGCTTACTATAGCTACCATCCAAACAGTGTTGCGACACCATAAGTGAATGATAGGTCCTACAACTAAAACCGTACAAGTCACGTATTGTTTCTTTGGATTTCCAACGAATGATCAGGCCAAGGAACTTACCATTGCCACATGAGAATGCCTCTGGATGGACATCCCCGAGAACCAAACCGGATCTCTACCAACACAAGGCCAGGTTACCCCTAACTGAGTAACAACTGACCGAATATGCCATCCCCCGGTCCTTTGGGACCTTTTCATCGAGCGCTCGTAATCAATTCACACAATCATAACAAAGTGTTTTCAACATGAGTAAGTATCTGGGCTCCATACCATGATACCACCCTTTTCCAGAAGGAAATGGACACATCCTAAAGGGTGCTACCCCTCATAACCTTGCTGCTTCTTTTCTGTTTTGACCATTCACGGGGTGTGAGGCTCGACGAAGTCACGTCCACAAAAAACATACTTTATACAAAAGCCATGCTTTGAGTCAACAAATTATCAACACAATGATCACAAGGATAGACGATCAAATAAACGATCCTATCACAAATAATCAACACAATGATCATTTCAGCATCACTCAGCATGTCACATTACCAATTTGGGAATATATCGCTGATAACCTTCAACTACATAACCTCTAAGCACGTACGTCTCAGAGAAGGGTGTTAAGCTAAAAGAATAAATTCTTCGCCACCAACAGAAATATATTTGAATGAAATCGGCTTTATATCTCAACTTGTAATGTTAGACATACAATCCATACAAGTCTGTTCCGGGCTCGAATAAAACCGAAGGCACTTCTTACGAAGCCCTTGCAATCCGGGTATTCATAATCCCGATCGAATTTCCCATCACTTAAGGAATCTCTATACCAGGAGCTACCCAGTGCAGAGACAATCGATAGGTCATCCTATCGCTTTCACAAATACTCGGTCTTCAACACCGATCTTCAATGCAATTCACAACGACGTATCACATATTCGGAATGGGTTATACGACCCCATGGTCCTTTCCCGGTTAACCCGAATAGTGAGCGCTTATTCAAAAATAAGTGTGGCATTCACATTCAAACAAATCACATCAATTACCCATTCAAAGGGAAATATTGATAGTCGGTTATTGAACTATCACTGGATATGCACACATCACCAGTTTCCAAATAATTTTCCAATTTATTTATTTTCCAAAATATCTCTACAAGATATAATATTTCATACTTCAAAAATAAATCAATATTTATTTTTCTAAACCAATCCCACTTTCTTTTATAAATTCCTTAGTGAATTTATAATCTAAAGTATTAATGAATATACGACTTCAATTCGATTTATAATATTCATTTTCAATTTATCTTCAAAAAGATAAATTCTCTAATATTCACTTTATATTGGAAAAACATTTCCATACTTATTTATTTATAAGTAATTCACAAATTTTATTTATTTTCAACACTTGGAAAATATTCAATATACTTAAATCGAAATTAAGTATATATTTCCTTCTTTAAGGAAATCATTCTCTTAAACATATTTATTTGGGCCAAAACGAATGTTATGTAAAACATCGTTACGACAACCCAAAAATCACTAGTATAGGTATTCGAAATTAAAATAGATATATAAATCCCAATACTATACAAAACATTTCCTTTCGGAAATCATTTACTATAACAACAGTGTTATAGTCCATCATCTCCTTTTATTTCTCGAAAACGTCTATTTCAACAATAAATGTTGAAATCTATGGTTTCGAATCTCAACACAATTAAAACTTCGTTAGATCGTTTTAATTCTATTTCAATATCACATTCAAAACAATAACATCTTATTCACTATTCAAAAACGTGAATATACTACGTTAATAAATTTCATTCTTTTATTCATTTTAATTCAAAGGATTATTCACTATTCAAAAATGTGAATATACTACGTTAATAAATTTCATTCTTTTATTCATTTTAATTCAAAGGATTATTCACTATTCAAAAATGTGAATATAACTCCATTTATAGGTTTCAACAAATTTTCTTGTCAAAATAAATCATTTGCAAATTTATAAAACAACGTTTATAAATTCCATTTCTATTTATTTATAAAAACTTCCTTTTTATAAATTCCTTTATTAACCTATTCCAGTTTATAACTCAATTATAAACAAAAAGTTCATATCATAAGTTAAATGCTTATAAAACGATTATTTTACAAAATCGTTCTTTTTAACTTCCCAAATTATAAATCTTATAACTTATAAGATTCATTCATTTATCCAAAATCATTCTTTCAATAACTTCACAAATTTATAAATCTTACTATTTATAAATTTTATTTATAACTTCTCAGTTTATAATTCCATAAATTTCATTCACTTATGCAATCCATTTGCACTTCATTCAAACACTTGTAAAAACTCGTTTTATAATGTCAATACTTCAATTTATAAATATCCATTTATAAATCTCTTAATATAAATCAATTTATATTATTCTTTTTAAACGTCTTTAAATTCCTTTAAAAACTTCATCCTTTTGATTCATAAAATAATTAAATTTTATAAACCCTATATTTCAACTTTTCATAATAAATTCAAAAATTCCGATTTAACTATTTTATAAAAATCATTAGCATCATATTCTCAAAAATCAGTTTTTAACTATATTTCTCAAAAATCATAATTTTTATAACTTTAAAAATTATAACGTTTATTTATTTAAAATGGATCAATTCCAAAAATTATTTTATAAAACGTATACTTTCTAAAATCACTTTAAAATCATTTTAAAATCCCAAAATCTGGGTCCAATGATGCTACACACCAAATAGTCAATCACGACAACAACGATATCATATATCAATATGAAAATCCATCAAATATCAAAATATCTGAAATCAAATAAATACTGTTGAGGAATCCAGTTGGATCCCTCCAACCTGTTCTCCTACATCCAAAAACATTAGCACAATACCAATTTCACTCCAGTACGAAATTATCGCGGTATATGTTCTTATTAAATATTATCCGCTTAATAACGGCGCAATAGGGTCTCATCCGTTAAACAAAAAAAATGCGGGAAATCAACAACTGCAATATATACATATGCCAATATATATATTGATATTATATATAATACCAATTTCACTGTTTATGAAATATTCGCGGTATATGTTTTTAATAAATAACATCCGCTTACTAACGGCGTATAATGTCTATTTTAACAATCAATAGATATCAATCAACATTCAAACATGCATTCAAATATTTTAAATCCAACTATTTAAAATAAAATCGAAACTGATTCGATTGAGTGAGAAGTTCTCACCTTGATTTTAAATTCCGTTTTAGCGATTTATTTCGAATAAAATTAAACGTGCGTTTAATTTTACCCGAAATTCTCACTAACTCCAAACGACTCCAAACCAACTCCATCGCGTAGTGCTCGTCCATACGATTCCAACGCAACTGGTTTCGTCCAAAACGGACCTCGTATGAAAAAGTTATCAATTTATGAAGTTACACGTATTTAAACTTACTAATTTACAATATAAATTTACTAATTTTATACCCAAAGCAATCTTGGCCGTGAGATTCAAATCCAACGCTCCCAACATCATCTCCTACATCACGCGCTCACCCTACAGGTCAAACACGTTATGGCCGAACCCAACTCTTAGGATTAGGGTTACAATTTGCAACACCAATACTCGACAATACTTCATCATACAACCACATCGCGAAGCTCAGCACCTCCTCCACCTTCGGCCCCAAGGAGAGCAAGCTCGGCCCCCTCTCTCCCCATGAAAACGCGTGCGTGACCTGTAGGGAACGACCCCCCATAGCTCCCTCTCCGTTGCACCATTTCTGATCATCACCGTATGGAATCGAAGCTCTCGTCGTGCTCTCCAACCTTCGTGTTGAACACTTTGGCTAAATCTTTGTAGATTGAGAGAGATTGAGGGATGATTTTGGGACAATTCTGGCCATTGGTCTCAGCATAGGCGGCTAGGGTTATAAAATTAGGTTTTTATCTTTTTTTTCTAAATTATGAAGAGGTGGGTGCTATTTATAAAGAAAAATCAAACACTATTCATCCCGGAAATTCCGAACTCCGATTTAGGCGCCGTAACCAGCGTTTCTAGGGTTTACCCCGCATTTCGGACACAATGGAACAGGTTTCGAAAGCTAATTCGGAAGTATGTGCGAGTTATGGCTGTAAACGCTCAATTTGAATCAAACCGATTTAAGTCGATTTCTAGGCGTTTTAATTTGTACCGGACAAACGGTAAATCCAATTGACTTGAAATTTGAAACCTTACAATAATATCACATTACGGATCCGATGAAACTTGTTTCGTCGAAATCCGAGACTTTTTGAAAAATGGCTATTTTCACTCGCCAAATTTAAATTAAAAATAAATCGATGCGTTTCGAGCTGCCACGATCAACCGGTAACTCCGATTGACACGAAATTTGAAATCCGATAATAACTAACTATTACGGATCCAATGGAACTGGTTTCGTTCAATTCTGAGGCTGTTCAAAAATTGACTATTTTCACTAGTCGATTTAAATATTAAAATATTCAATTTTCACAAATAAACTTTTAAATTGATTTTAAAAGTTCTAAAATATCATTCTAACTTCCATATGATAAAATAAAATTTTACAAATCATTTTCAATCATATTTAACCCAATTTTCAATTATTTCCATAATTTAACGTATTAAATTATCGATTTAATAATCCAATTAAATTCAATAATTCAAATAAAAATTTATTTGACTTATAAATTCACTTATTAATATTTAAAATAAATTAAATATTCAAAGTTTAATTTCTCAAAATTCTGGGTCATTACACTAACTATTTAAAATTTTAAATTGAAACAGATTCGATTGAGTAAGAAGTTCTCACCTTGTTTCAAATACAGTTGCAGTGTTTCGTTCTGAATAAAATTAAACGCGTGTTTAATTTTACCCAAAATTTACACTAGTTCAAATCAACTCCAATCCAGCTCCATCGTGTAGTGCCCGCGAATACGAACCCGATGCAATTCGTTTCGTCAATTTTTGACCTCGTATGAAAGAGTTATGATATTTTAAACATTGAATGAATTTAAATATATATAATTTACAATTCTTTTAACCTTCTAACCCTAAAATCAATCACGGCCGTTGATTTTCTTTCATCCAACCCGGGCCGCGCACTTCATCTTCTTCCCTTCCAAGAAGCGCACGCGACAACAACCCATACGCTGCACCTATGCCCAAATTTTCGTGACCAACTCGAGCCACCTGACGATGATCAGAGACTTCTAAACGAAAGCCCATCTCGTGCTCCACCTTCGGCCAGGGGCCTGCCAAGCTCGGCTGCCTCCTTACCTCGTACTTCGAGCTTGAATGCAAGCCCTTTGATCACTATTGCCGTTGATTCGTGGCGCAATTTCCAATCACAACCGTTGGATATGTGGTTTTCGTTGTTGTCTACCATATTGTAGTTGAAAATTTCTCGTAATTGTTGATGGATTTGAAGATAATTAAGGGAGAAGAAGCACAAATTTTCGGCCATTGAAATATCAAGTAGCGGCTAGGGCTGAAACCCTAATTGTTTTGCAAATTAGAAAATATGAGTCCTTATATAGAAAATATTCCTGCACTACTCACCCGAAATTTTCCGAACTCCGAACGAAGCGTGTCGCCTGATGTTTATAATGTCTTACCCTATTTCGAGCACAATAGAATATATATCGAGAACTAATTCGATCAAATTTGAAAGATAAGTTTCCAAATTGAATTATTAAATTTAAAAACTCACTCAAACCGATTTCAGTGCGTTTTAGCTTGCCCCGGACAAACAGTTAATCCGATTGACACGAAATTTGAAACATTACAATAACATAACATTACGGATCCGATGAAACTAGTTTTATCGAAATCCGAGACTGTTTGAAAAATGGCTATTTTTACTCGTTAATATGAATATTAAAATATTCAATTTTTCACAAATCAACTTTTAATTCAATTTTAAAATTTCTTTAACATCATTCTAACTCCAATATTATTTAATACAACTTTATAAATCATTTTTAATCACATTAAACCAAATTTCCAGTTATTTCTGTAATTTCAAATATTAAATTATCGATATAATTATCCAATTAAATCGAGATATTCGAAATAAAATTTATTTGACTTACAAATTTTACTTGTTAATATTTAAAATCAATTAAATATACGAATTTCAAACGACAAAAATTCTGGGTCTTTGCAAACTTCCCCCTTAAAAGAATTTCGTCCTCGAAATTACCAAGTAAGAAAAAGTTATAGAATCCATTAATTTTTCAAAACCATTTGTTCAAATTAAATTTCAATTTCATTTGAACATTTTAACTTTTCCAAAATCCATAGTTAAACTTCTTATAAAAACTTTACTAAGTTTTTAAATCATACTTAGTTATCTTTTCAAAACCAACTATATCGTTTAACTTTTCTCTCCAAAATCAAAGTTATAGTTTTCCAAAATTTCCAATTATTTCTCAAAAATATACTAGCGCCTTAAATTTTTGAAAAATTTCACCGGCGTCTCCTTTGCGCGGCTCGACCTGAAAAAAAGGGCTATATATATATATATATATCACAAATATACATCTCATTAAAGTAATGAGGCATCCCGCAGGGAAAAAAGTGTAAAAGTACGATATTTAATCCGAGATATGTACCTTATATATTATTAGCGAGCATATACGGCTCATATAGCGCGAAAGCGAGCTCCAAATGCGAAGCAAGCGCAATCCACACCTACTAAACACTCAACAACAATGAGAAACATCTATATAGAAAATAATATCGATATACAACATATACCAGAAGCAACAACAATATGTGCCAATATAGCAAATGTAACGACCCAGAATTTTTAGAAATTAAAATTTGAATATTTAATTAATTTTAAATATTAATAAGTAAATTTATAAGTCAAATAAATTTTTATTTGAATTATTGAATTTAATTGGATAATTAAATCGATAATTTAATATGTTAAATTATGGAAATAATTGAAAATTACTTTAAATATGATTGAAAATGATTTGTAAAATTTTATTTTATCATATGGAAGTTAGAACGATATTTTAGGACTTTTAAAATCGAATTAAAAGTTAATTTGTGAAAATTGAATATTTTAATATTTAAATCGAATAGTAAAAATAGTCAATTTTTGAACAGTCTCAGAATTGAACGAAACCAGTTTCATTGGATCCGTAATAGTTAGTTATTACCGGATTTCAATTTTCGTGTCAATCGGAGCTATCGTTTGATCGTGGCAGCTCGAAACGCATCGGTTTATTTTTAATTTAAATTTGACGAGCTAAAATAGCCATTTTTCAAAAAGTCTCGGATTTCGACGAAACCAGTTTCATCGGATCCGTAATGTGATATTATTGTAAGGTTTCAAATTTCAAGTCGATTGGATTTACGGTTTGTCCGGTACAAATTAAAACGCCTAGAAAATCGCTTAAATCGGTTTAATTCAAATTGAGCGTTTTTAGCCATAACTCGCACATATTTCCGAATTAGCTTTTGAAACCTGTTCCATTGTGTCCGGAACGTGGGGTAAACCTTAGAAACGCTGGTTACGGTGCGTAAATCGGAGTTTGGAATTTCCGGGATGAATAGTGTCGCTCGTTCCTTATAAATAGCCCTACCCCTTCACAAAAAAAAAAAAAAACAAACCCTAGCCGCCAGTTGCAAACCCACGGCCAGAATTTACCAAACTTCCTCCCTCCAAATCTTCTAATCTATGCATCGATACAAGAAACGTTCAACTACAATGTTGAAGAGGGCAATGAGAGCTTGGATTTCAACGGTTATGATCGCGAATGGGTGAGTGGATTGGTGGCAAATTGAAGTGGAAGAGTGGCCGTTCGGCCTCGAGATTCGTGTACTATGGGGGGCCGAGTTGGCCAGGCTTCAGGCCGAACATGAGGGGGGTGATGGCCTTCGATTTGGCGCGTCTTGATCGCGTTGTAGTGGCTTGTGTTGGGCACGAGTTCAAACCCTAATAGCTTGCAAATGGGTTCATGGTGACGGCCTAATACCTGTACATTACGTGATGAAGGAGATGGACAAGGAGCGGCCCTGATGCACTCAAGTTGAGATCTACGGTGGATGCTTGCTTAGGGTATTAAAGTTGTAAATTTTAATTTTAAAAATTCGTGTAAGTTCAATAATTCATAACTTTTTCATACGAGGTCGAAAAATCGCGAAACCAGTTGCGTTGGAATCGTATAGACGAGCACTACGCGATGGAGTTGGTTTGGAGTCATTTGGAGTTAGTGAGAATTTTGAGTAAAATTAAACATCCGTTTAATTTTATTCGAAATAAATCGCTAAAACGGAATTTAAAATCAAGGTGAGAATTTCTCACTCAATCGAATTAGTTTCGATTTTATTTTAAATAGTTAGATTTAAAATATTTGAATGTATGTTTGAATGTTGATTGATATCTATTGATTGTTAAAATAGACATTATACGCCGTTATTAAGCGGATGTTATTTAATAAAAACATATACCGCGAATATTTCATAAACAGTGAAATTGGTATTATAAATAGTATCAATATATATATATTGGCATATGTATATATTGCAGTTGTTGATTTCCCGCATTTTTTAGCGGATGAGACCCTATTACGCCGTTATTAAGCGGATAATATTTAATAAGAACATATACCGCGATAATTTCGTACTGGAGCGAAATTGGTATTGTGCTAATGTTTGTGGATGCAGGAAAACAGGTTGGAGGGATCCAACTGGATTTCTCAACAGTTTTTATTTGATTTCAGATATTTTGATATTTGATGGATTTTCATATTGATATATGATATCGTTGTTGTCGTGATTGGCTATTTGGTGTGTAGCATCATTGGACCCAGATTTTGGGATTTTAAAATGATTTATAAAGTGATTTTTGAAAATATAAAATATTTTGGAATTGATTCATTTTAAATAAATAAAAGTTATAATTTTTAAAGTTATAAAAATTATGATTTTTGAGAAATATAGTTAAAAACTGATTTTTGAGAATATGATGCTATTGAGTTTATAAAATAGTTAAATCGAGATATTTTAGAATTATTGTGAAAAGTTTAAATATAGAATTCATGAAATTTAATTATTTTATGAATCAAAATGGTGAAATAATAAAGGAGATTAAAGACGTTTTAAAGAATAATATAAATTGAATTATATTAAGAGATTTATAAATGGATATTTATAAATTGAAATATGGACATTATAAAACGAGTTTTTATAAGTGTTTGAATGAAGTGAAAATGAATTTCATAATTGAATGGAATTTATAGAATTTTATACGGTGAAGTTATAAATGGAATTTTATAAGCAGTAGGTTTATAAAATTTATTAAGTTATTAAAATAATGATTTTGGTTAAATAAATGAATCTTATAAGTTCTAAGATTTATGGTTTGGAAAGTCTTTAGAGGAACGATTTTGTAAAATAATCGTTTTATAAGCATTTAACTTATAATATGAACTTTTAGTTTATAATTGAGTTATGAACTGGAATAGGTTAATAAAAGAATTATAAAAAGGAAGTTTTTATAAATAAATAGAAATGGAATTTATAAACGTTGTTTTATAAATTCGCAAACAACTTATTTTGATAAGTTAATTGTTGAAACCTATTAATGGAGTTATATTCACGTTTTTGAATAGTGAATAATCCTTTGAATTAAAATGTATAAAAGGATGAAATGTGTTAACGTAATATATTCACGTTTTTGAATAGTGAATAATATGTTAAAGAAATTGTTTTGAATGTGATATTTTAAATAGAATTAAAACGATCGAACAATGTTTTAAAATGTGTTGAGATTCGAAACCATAGATTTCAACATTTATTGTTGAAATAGACGTTTTCGAGAAATAAAAGGAGATGATGGACTATAACACTGTTGATTATAGTAAATGATTTCCGAAAGGAAATGTTTTGTATAGTATTGGGATTTATATATCTATTTTAAATTCGAATCCCTATACTAGTGATTTTGGGTTGTCGTAACGATGTTTTACGCAACATTCGTTTTGACCCAAATAAATATGTTTAAGTGAATGATTTCCTTAAAGAATGAAATATATACTTAATCTCAATTTAAGTATATTGAATATTTTCCAAGTGTTGAAAATAAAAGATTTGTGAATTACTTATGAATAAATAAGTATGGGAATGTTTTCCAATATAAAGTGAATATTTTGAGAATTTACCTTTTTGAAGATAAATTGAAATGAATAAATTGAAATCATATGCATGAATATTTTGAAATATAAATTTGTTAACGCTTAAATTTGAACGCTAACACCCCGGTGTGTGAAGTGTAGTTGTGAAAGCACCACCCGATAGATCGGGAAAGAATTACAAGCAAGTAATAACGGAAAAGCAGTAAACAACAGCAATTTTATAGTGGTTCGGCTTATGGGTACAGCCTACGTCCACTTTAAGTACTTTTATTGATGATCTCGTTACAAGTTGATACAATTCTTCCCGAGTACAATTCACTTTGAACTACAAGAAACTTAGAACAAGTATTTTAAACTTCGATGGAGATGAGAGTCTTCGAATCCATGTTGGATGTACGTGATCTCTTGTTGAAGTTGTTTGTAGCGTTCTTAGTGTCTCGAGAGCTTCAAGTGTTGAATTGGTTTGGAATGCAGCAGAGTATCAGCACTTGAAGAGAATGAGCAAAAAGTCCCCTTCATGTTGAATGTGGCCTTGTATTTATAGGCAAACTGTTTAGGCTGAAATTGCTATGTCATGAGTCGTGACCGACTCATGATGAGTCGTGACCGACTCATGATGAGTCGTGAGTCGTCTGCGAGTCACCTCTTTGCAGCATGATTTTGAACTTGCCTCTGAGCCTTGTGTCGTGCGTCGACCTATCTTTTGAGCCGTAGGCTTTCCTGAGTCGTGCCATCCTTAACCCATCAAATCTCCTTAAGTCGTAGCGGCCTCTTGAGTCGTAAACCTAATGAGATACTTAAGGACCTTGAATGGATGAGTCGTGATCAGATGAGTCGGTCTTTGATGAGTCGGAGCTCGAATGAGTCGTTGGATCGGTACTGTACCTTTAAGGCGCTAACTCACTGAGTCGTTGCTATCAATGAGTCGTTGACCCATTGAGTCGGCAATCTCTGAGTCGCTTCATCAGTTGAGTCGCTGATTCCTATGAGTCGCTGACTGCCTTATCTGTTGAGTCGGCCTAAGTTTCAGTGGGGTTAACATTTGCCCCTCGAAGCACGCGCCTGAGTCGTAGGTCGCGCGCTTCGACTTATCTTAACTCGCTTGTGCCGACTCATGCCCTACTTCCTTGGTATAAAATGGATGAACCGTCACTTCTATCTTCTTCTTCCTTTATCAATCTCTTGAGTCGTGTTCCGCCATTAACACATCTTCAAGCTCCCAAAAATAATTTCAACTCGAATTAGCACCCAATCCTCTCTAGTCAACATACAATCGTAAGCGATTTTTTCCCTTTCTTCGATCGTTGATCAATATTGTCTTACACGCTTAATCCTTCGCCTCCGATTTGCCTCTTCATGTCTTACGAGTTTTGTTGGATTTGATTGTTGATGAACTTAGGTCTGCTTGATTTTACTCGCGGCGATCCATCATTCGAGGCGATTCTGTATTGTGATAGGATTAAAGTTACTATTTTTGGAGATACCATTAGGTTAACGGGTTATGGGTTAGGATCCGAAGATAGGACTTGGAGATAGGTCATTGGGTTATCATAGGGTAGGAGGGAAACGAGTTTTGGAGTTGTATGGTAGATAGGCCAATCAGAGTAAAACACTACCCCTGATGCGACTTAATAATCTTGAACGACCTAAAACCCTTTGCGATTCAACTCTGGACCGGCTCACCAACCTTCACGACACAAGACTTGAGTCAGGGCCGAGACATCACGACACAATGCTTGAGTCGGGGCCGAGACATCACGACACAATGCTTGAGTCGGGGCCGAGACATGTCTTGATGAATTTTTCATAATTCTGAGCTGACATCTATTCTCTTTTATGACTCGTGACCTAAGTATTGCTGAGTCGTCTTCGACTTAGTCCTTGAGTCGTCTACGACTTAGCACTTGCACTTTTAAACTCCACTTGAACCTTGAACTGCTGCTTGAATCTTTTACAGATTGCTTTAACTTGTAAGCTAATAACCTGTTAATATAACATTCACAGAAAACTGGGACGAATATACTGTCATTGATTGCCCACACCGAACGACAGATTAGTTAATGATAGATGATTAACTTAAATAAATCGTGTGAACGAAGTGCTATCGATTTCAAGTGGAATATTAAAGCAGCACTGGATTAGTCAATTGAAACTGACCAGCCCGCACTAATATTATGCTTGAGCTTTAAATAACAAGTTCCGAAATTACCGTAGTCAATCAATCGTCAACCAGTTTAATTCCAGTTATCTTTACTTGTTATTATTTTTTTATTAGCTTTGCACGACACTTCACACTTTTTTAGGAAATGTGCACCTTCGCATTTGAACATCCAGTTGCTTGTGTAGAATGACCTCTCATCAAGAAGAGCCGATGGGCCAGGCTGAAGATGTCTTCCCAGTAGCCATCCCTATAGACAACCCTCCGGAGAGAACATCCACAACTTTGAATCAGCGGGTGTTTAACCAACTGCGCGTCCAGTTTGGCATTGATGATGCTGACATCTTATTTCCGGGGCCAAATGACACCGCGGATAGGCCCCCTCTTGGCTTTGTTGCTGTTAATCGCCAAATGTGCTTGAACGGCGCTATTCCTCCCTTTAATGACTTTCTCCAACAGTTCCTGCTTCGGTTGTCTATCTCTCCATTCCAATTACACCCCAATGGCTACACCATTCTGATGGGGTTATGTGTTCTATTTAGGAGAGTTTTGGATCGATTACCAAGCTTCGGGGAGATCTGCTATTTTTGCTCATTCACGAAAACTAAAGACCATCCCTCCATCGTGGTTATAAGAAGCGCTCGAAACCGCAAACTTATTACTGATCTCTCCGAAAGCGCTCACGGATTTTTGAATCAGTTTTTCTTTGTTCGCTGCCCTCCAGGATTTTATGCCATCTGGAGAGTGGGAAGTAAGATTTCCTGTCTTTACTTTTTCCGTTTTGAAACTTTCTTGAGATCTGAACTCTCAATTGCTAATTTCATTCTTTTCCTGTTTTAGCACTTCCACCCCCTGCTAGGGACCCAAGTCTTAAGCAAATTTTTGAAAGATTAAATGTCGTGCCGGTAGAGGAGAGGAGCATAAAGTTTCTGCTAAACGATGAATTTTTACATCAATACGGACTCCTCCATCCCTCTCGCTTTACTCGGCCTCGTGAAGCTCCAACGGAGGTTCCTGATTCTCCGGTGAAAACTCCTGATCTTCCGATCTCCACTAAAGAGCACATGCGAGGAGAAATTTCTGCAGAAACCTTACTAGTAAAGTGCTCTACTCCAAGAGACGATACGGGACCCTCCGAAAAGCCCGCACTTGCTCCCATAATTGAAGAAGAAGAGGAGCCCCTTTCCCAAACCAGGAAGAGTGCTGACAAAGGAGCTGATGGAGGGAATCAGGTTGGGCATGACGGTGATGACGTTTTTGGGGATTTAAGTGACATAATCGTCACTTCCCAAGAGCTCTTTAAAGATGACCCTGCCTGTGGTAAAACTGTACCCCCGATGATTGAAGCGACATCTGCCCTCCAACAGACTCCAACTCCTTTATCCCAAGAATTGTCACCGACAGTGGGACCTATTACTTCCCCCCAACTGAGGAGTGGTTCGTTAGTCCAACGCGAGTAGTTTGCACTTCACACACAACTAAGGATTTTCCAGCACATTTATGCACTTATCTTCTCATACTTTAAAGATTTCTAAAGCTTATCTTTTCTTATTTCAGATCCTTCAATGACACGCGGCGGATCATATTATCAGGATTTCCAACGCTACGGGGGGCGTGGTCAATATGATTATAGGCGTTACTTTCCCTCCTACAGAGAATCTGACGAAGAAAGGGCTGCCCGAAAGGCTCATGAAAGGAGGACTGAAGAAGAACGTCGCGAAAGAAGGGAGAGAGAAGAGCGCCATGATTCTTGGCAAAAAGGCGATGACTCTCACAAGAGAAAATCTCATGACGATCGAGGAAAAGGTCACATGAGTGAAGACTTAAGTAAACGAGCCCGTCACAGTGAAAAGCAGGCCTCTACTACTCCTGAGAAAGTTACTATTCCTGCCTCACTCGACATCCCTTCTGACTCTCCCGCTCTTGGGAAATCAGATATTCAAACGATAATTAGCAGGCCCAAATTTCAAGTTGGACCGGGTCCTGCCACTCTGCAGAGCCGATTTCCTCAATGGTGCCTTAAGGGTGTGAGATTCGACCTAGACTTGGACCCCATCGACAAGTCTGCTATGTTGCGCAATCTTGATGCAGTCAAGCTCGATATCGAGAGGATGTCAAACTGGCAGAAGCTTGTCGATGAGCTTCAAAGAGTTAACCGTGCCAACATAGAGGCCATGCTTACTATGGAAAACGATAAGGCCGAATGGCAAAAGGTCGTTGAGCAACACGACACCGAGATGAGGAACATTGCTTCTTACAATGAGGAGCTTGAAGCAAAAGTCGAGGAGTTGAAACATGAACTTGCTGCTTCCTCTACTTCCTACTCTCAAAAAGAAGAAGTGCTTCTGAAACAAGTGAGAGATGCTCACGCTAGCCAAAGGAATGCCGAAGACAGGCTAGAAGCACAAAAAAGAATCAGTGACGGCTATGTCTCTGATATTGCTGAGCTTCGAAAGAAAAACAACTCCCAGGAAGCGGAGATACAAATGCTTAAGCTTCAGCTTGCCAAAACTGAAAGGGAGCGTGATGAGGATGTCGCCGGCAAAATCGCAGCCGAAGAATCTCATGAGGCGACCAAAAACAGCTTCGGCTCAACATTATTCGACTTCTACTTGCATAGCGTCTTGGGGCGTGGAAGCCTCGCTTTTCTTGGTCCTAAGTATGAAATCACTTTAGCTGAAGTATGGGAGGCCGCTCTTGGGATGCTTGGTGCTGAAGGTGCCGGTTACGACGAATCAGCCCTGGAAAGGCATTATTTTGATGATGACGCTCGCGCTGCCCTTGCCAAGGGAAAGGAACAACTTGCCAAATTAAGAACTGAAGTGATGGAAGGGGACCGGCTGGGGAAAACCACTTCAACTACCCTAGTCCAGCCACCTTCTTCGTCTGAAGTCGACATTATTGGTTCCAGTTCCCATCTTGCATCTCCCACCAAAGTTACCACTGAGATTACAAGCATGCAAGGTGGAGATGAGGGTGATGAGAGCGCTGATGCGCAAGCTTATGAAGTCGATATCAGGAAACCAGCTTCTCCAGGTAATTTCACTGTTAATCTCGCTACTGTCAATTCTGCTCAAGCGGGTTACTCATTTATTTCGCATGAGTTTCATGAGCTCCTTGGCTATTTTCTCAACCTTGATGAGCCTTCATCTCCTCTCTTTACTGACTTCATTGGTGAACCTTCATCTCCTCTCTTTACTGACTTTAACCTCTTTTCTTCTGTAGAAAAAGTATCAAGCACTGCTCAAATCTCTACTTCTCCGGTAATCCCTCCTCCATCTCTTCAAGTGGCTCCTCCTTCTGCTTCGCAGCCTGGATCACATGAGGAACAAATAGAGGCTCTCCATGGCCTGGATGACCCCATTGCTTCGCAAGAGCAGAAAGATGAGGGACTTGAGGGAGGCGACATATCTCCGGAGCGGACTCCTTCTGACAATATAACTCTATCTAAACTTGTCACTCCAGGAAGTGAGTCTTCCTCAAAGAGGAGAAGGAAGCAAGGAGCATCAAAGAGGAGAGGGAAGATAATCACTGCCACTGAAGAGGAGCCAGAAGTTGGGCCAGCTGCGCCTACCTCTCCTTCCTCCCTTATACCCACTGGTCGACCTGAAAAGCTGGTCATTCGGCCGGGTAAAGGGTCCAAAGGCAGTAAAAAGAAGTGAAGACTTTAGCTTTTTGTCTTTTGTATGAACTGGCCGAGAGTTGTGCGGGTATCGGCCCCCCGCTTTTATTTTGAGAACCTGTATCTGCATTATAGTTGAATAAAATGATTCTTCGTTTGTACAAACTTCTGTTTGAATTTGAGAATGCATTTACTATTTATTTTATTTTTTTGCACAAGTTTATTTACACGATATTGCAGTGAGCTTATGGCATGTTACTTGAGCGTTACCTTTTGCTGATTTGGCTATACCATATTGTGTGTAATTATACTATATTGCCCCCATTCCATAAGTTTGCTGCAATATTCTATACTTCGAGGGGACTTGCACTCATATTTGCTAAAGAATAATTATTTTATTCTTTAAAGAAAATTTTTGTAGAGTACAACTCCCTTCGTATAAGTTTCTACGCTTTGTCGTTCGAAGAAATCACTTTTTTTTTTTTTTTTTTTTGCTTATGTGCATATTTTACCAAGTGAATTCCTCTATGTGGTAAAGCGGACCTCTGAAGGGTACTTTAACTTCTTTTCTTTTTCCTTTTTTTTTATAGTAGGTAAATTACTCTCCCTTTGAAAGTTAAAGTACGCTTTTGATGAGGATTTTTTTATACAAAGTTGCACCTCTGAGGAGGGATTTTTCACGTTTCAACACTTGGAAGTTTTATTTCAATCTCGGTGAAACGTGTACCCCCAAAGAGTTGTGCCTTTGAAGAAAGCCTTTTCACGTTTCAACACTTGGAAGTTTTATTTCAATCTTGGTGAAACGTGGGCTTCCGAAGGGGTCTTTCTTCTTGATTGCGTCCCCGGGAGGGGGTTGTACCTCTAAGGAGGGATTTTTCACGTTTCAACACTTGGAAGTTTTATTTCAATCTTGGTGAAACGTGTACCTCCAAAGAGTTGTGCCTTCGAAGAAAGCCTTTTCGCGTTTCAACACTTGGAAGTTTTATTTCAATCTTGGTGAAACGTGGGCTTTCAGGAAGGTCTTTATTTTGTTTTTGCATTTCAACTTTGGTGAAGTGAAATTCCGAAGAGCGGTTATTACACTTCAACTCCTGGCGAAATGTGCCTCCGAAGAGGGCTTTTATTTTGTTTACATTTCAACTCTGGTGAAGTGATATCCCGAAGAGCGGTCATAACACTTCAACTCCTGGTGAAATCGGCCTCCGAAGAGGACTTTTATTTTTTGGCATTTCAACTCTGGTGAAGTGAAATCCCGAAGAGCGGTCATAACACTTCAACTCCTGGTGAAATGGGCCTCCGAAGAGGGCTTTTATTTTTTGGCATTTCAACTCTGGTGAAGTGAAATCCCGAAGAGTGGTCATAACACTTCAACTCCTGGTGAAATGTGCCTCAGAGAGGGTTTTCATCGCCTGGAAGTTACTCTCTCATGGTTGGAGGGTCATGACTCCTCCAATCTTTTTTGTTGAGTAGAGAACTTTCTTTTTTGTGGCGTATGACCCATTAGAGGTCTTTTATCCTCCGAAGAGGACTTGTGCTGCTGATGGTAGCTTTGGTTGTTCCTCTGTTCACTTGCTTATGCCCTTTCAGCGATCCTCTCTCTTTTTTTTTTTAAGTTTTCATTCCCCTTTTCTTGCAAGTAGCTTATTTAATCCAAGGAAGTGTACTTCATTGCCAGGCAAGTTCGTGAGAACGGGCACTAGCTTCCTAATTGGATGTTTGTTTGTTCAAACAATCTCAATTTATCAGCAAGGGCTCGTTTCTATCGAAATCATTAGCCGTTCAATTGAAGTATTTCCTATCTAGGATTTGAATTCGGGGTCTTTGTGACTTGAAATTTGTTTGTTGAATGATGGTGAGAATCGCTCGGTCTTATTATGCGCAAGTTTTATTTCCATTGTCTGCAAAAATTTAAATCGACATTTCAGCAATACATTTTGTGTATTTTTATATCGAAAACAAAGCAAACATATAATAATAATAAGGAACACAAGATTTATAGTGGTTCGGCCATGAAATTGGGCCTACATCCACTTTATATTCTTTCATTATTTACTTGCATCAGTTTCACAATTGCTTTCAATTCTTTTTACAATGTTTCAACAAAATTTTCAAGTAAAGTATGGACGCAAATGGTTGCTGTTCCATGCCCTTGGAATTTGATCTCCATCAACAGTGGTGAGCTTGAATGTGCCGTCAAGAAGCTTCTGACCTATTACATATGGTCCTTCCCAATTTGGTCCAAACACACCTGTCGCGGTCATAGTTCTTTTCAGGACTAGATCTCCAATTTCAAAGCTGCGTTGACGAACTTTGGAATTGAAATGTCTGGCTATCCTTTGCTGATGAGCTGCAACTCTGAGGTTAGCTTCATCTCTTTTTTCATCAAGGAGATCCAGCGCTTCAAGTTGTAGCTTCTCATTTTCTGCTTGATTGAAATGGATTCTTCCGTGTGAAGGGACCTCTGTTTCAACCGGGATCATTGCTTCCGATCCGTATGCTAACGAAAAAGGAGTATGCCCAGTTGCAGTTTTGTGAGTAGTTCTGTATGCCTATAGTGCAAGTGGTAGTTTATCGACCCAACCACCTTTTGCTCTTTCGAGTTGCTTTTTGATGGTTGATTTGATGATCTTGTTCACTGCTTCCACTTGCCCGTTTGCCTGCGGATGAGCTACTGCCGAAAAGCTTTTTTGGATTTTGAACCGTTTGCAAAAATCCTGGAATTCCTCGCTTTCAAACTGAGTACCATTGTCTGTGATTATTTTCTAAGGCACACCGTATCTGCAAATGATATTCTTGGTTACAAAGCTTATCATCTTCTTAGAAGTGATAGTAGCCAATGGTTCAGCTTCAGCCCATTTAGTAAAGTAGTCAACCGCAACAATAGCATATTTAATCCCTGACTTGGCAGTTGGTAGCGGCCCAATGAGATCCATTCCCCAAATTGCAAACGGCCATGGACTGACCATCTGTGTGAGTTCGGTAGAAGGTGCTCTAGGAATTTTGGCAAATCTTTGGCATCTGTCACATTTTCGGGAGTAATCTGCGGCATCTCGATTAATTTCTGGCCAAAAATATCCGTATCGGAGAATTTTCTTTGCTAATGTTTGGCCACCTGAATAATCACCACATTCTCCTCCATGAACCTCAGCTAGGATTGTTTTGGACTCTTCCCTGTATACACATCGAAGTAAAGGCATTGAGAATCCCCGTCTGTACAATCGGCCATCCTGGATTACATAACGAGAGGCTTTCCTTAGTAGCTTCTGTCTCTCTCTCGAGTTTTCTGGCAGAGAACCTCTGAGTAGGTAATCTAATATTGGAGTCATCCATGACTCTTGTTCTTGAGATACATTCATAATCCAGTCTATATCCATCTCGTCTATACTTGGTGCTGAAAGGACTTCTACAGGGACCAATCCCAATAGTTGAGCTTCACCAGAACTTGAATACTTTGCGAGGGAATCTGCCTTCATATTCTCTTCCCGAGGAATGTGGCTTATTGAATAGTGATCGAGTTCACATAGGAGTTCCCAAGCCTTTGACAAGTAGGAAGGCAGGTTTCCACCTTTTGCTTGAAATTCCTTCTTGACTTGGCATACAATAAGCTGAGAATCACTGAAGATTTGTAATGCTCGAATGTTTAGCTCTTTATCGATTTTCAGACCTGCAATAAGAGCTTCATATTCTGCTTCATTGTTTGTTGAAGGAAATTCCAATCTTAGTGCATAACATAATGATCGACCCTCAGGAGTTTCAAGTACCACTCCGGCTCCAGAACAATAGTCATTTCTTGCGCCATCAACATACATCTTCCACTGATTTGGGGAATCGTTGATCGTTTCTTCCTCACCATTATCTTTCTCTGTGAATTCTGCAATGAAATCAGCTAAAGCTTGTCCGTTGATTGCTTTTCGGGGGTGATAGGTGATGTCATATTGACTGAGTTCAACGTTCCATTTTAGAAGGCGGCCCGAAGTTTCAGGGCGAAATAGGACTTGCTTTAGAGGCTGATCAGTGAGTACTTTGATAGGATGAGCTTGGAAATATTGCCTCAGTTTCCTTGATGCAACTAGTAGGCAATAGGCGAGTTTTTCCAACTTGGAGTAATTCAGCTCTGCCCCAGTGAGTCTTTTGCTGATATAGTAAACCGGATGTTGAATCCTTTTGTCTTCCCGTATCAGCGCTGCACTTAGAGCATGAGATGATACTGCCAAGTATATAAGAAGATCCTCACCATTGCCTGGCCTAGAAAGTATTGGAGGCGTTTCCATATGACGGATCAACTCATCGAAGGCCTTTTGGCATTCGGAAGTCCATTCAAAATTCTTCTTTCCTTTCTTCAGGGCGTCAAAGAATGGGATGCATTTATCAGTGGCTTTGGAAATGAACCGACTCAGGGCGGCGACCTTTCCGTTGAGACTCTGCAATTCCTTCTTTGTTCTAGGAGCTTTAACTTCTTTCAAGGCAGTAATTTGAGCTGGACTAGCCTCAATGCCCCTAGCACTGACGATGAAACCTAAGAACTTTCCGGACTCGACCCCAAATGTACATTTCAGAGGGTTAAGTTTCATTCTGTATTTCCGGAGGACTGCGAACATTTCTGCTAAGTGTTCAATGTGATCCGCTGCTTTCCTGGACTTCACTAACATGTCGTCGACGTAGACTTCCATAGTTTTGCCCAATTGCGGTTTGAACATAGCATTAACAAGTCTTTGGTAGGTTGCCCCTGCATTTTTCAATCCGAAGGGCATAACTCTGTAGCAATAAAGTCCAACATCTGTGATAAAGCTTGTATCCTCCTGATCCGGTTCGTGCATCATGATTTGGTTATAACCGGAGTAGGCATCCATGAAAGATAACAATTCATGTCCCGCAGTTCCGTCTACCAGTTGATCGATCCTGGGTAATGGGAAGCAACCTTTGGGGCAAGCTTTGTTTAGATCAGAAAAATCAATGCACACTCTCCATTTTCCATTAGCTTTCTTGACCAACACAGGATTTGAAACCCAATTCGGATATGTAGATTCTTTGATGAAGTTATTTTCCATGAGTCGATCAACTTCTTCTTTCAATGCTGCTGACCTTTCTGGACCTTGGGTTCTCCTTTTCTGTTTAACTGGAGTAAACTTTGGGTCAACATTCAGAGCGTGTACTGCAACTTCTGGAGATATCCCACACATATCGGCATGAGTCCAAGCAAAGACATCCAGATTTGCTTTCAGGAAAGATATCAAGATATTCTGAATTGACACATTAAGCTGTGAACCCACATTCAACACCTTATTTGGGTCCTTCGGGTCAACAGGTACCGGAACTGTCGTTTCCACCGGTACTACTCTATTCTCCCCTGTACTGGCTTTTCTGGGATCCATTTCTTTCCGTGCCCTGCTGTGCTCGCCAGTGCAGGGTCCGCTCCGTAATTGCTACAAGGCTGGTTCTTTGATGCGGACCGGGGTTGCCGCATCCTTCCCCATTTCTCTTTTTCTTGACTCTCGCAGCTCTGTCAAATAGCACTCTCGCGCAGCATTTTGATCCCCTTTTATAACTCCTACTCCATTGTCAGTTGGGAATTTAATAGTGAGGCACCACGGGGCTAGGATAGCTTTGAATGCTGCGAGTGTTGGACGGCCAAGAAAAGCATTATAAGCAGAAAACTCATTGACAATCACAAATGTTTGCTTGCGGACCACTTTCCTTTCTGCTTCTCCAAGTTCTACAAGCAGATCGATGGTCCCAATTGGTTGTTTTGGCTCCCCAGTGAAGCCTGCGATCTTCTGTGATGAGGCTTGTACATCAATCATAGGGATTTTCATCTGATCAAATGTCTTCTTGAAGAGGATATTGCATGATGCTCCGCAGTCAATGAGGACTCTTCTGACAATGGCCGGTCCAATACCAGCCGAGATGACCAAGGGATCTAGGGTAGGAGCTTCTATACCTGTGGAATCTCTGGCTCTGAAAACAATATCATCGCTGAAAGTTTTCTGTTGTTTAAGGGGCGTAGTGTCTTCTAGAACAAAGACGTCTTCTTCGGCTGGAGCATATTTCAAAGCCCTGGAATATCTCTCCATCTCACCCCAACTCTTGCCAGCTGGGTGAGGTCCTCCTGAAATGACATTGATAACGGGCCTTCCAGATTCATGCCCCGTAGCTTTCTCACCTGCCTCAGGCTGATGAACAGGAGCCCGCTGCCCCTGACTCGACGATGCAGGATTGTTGCTATTCTTTTTCACGAATTGCTGCAACTTGTTTTCTCTTAGCAATTCTTCAATCAGATTTTTCAGCTGGCGGCATTCATCAGTTTCATGACCGGGTTGATTGTGGAAGCGGCAGAATTTCCCACTCTGTATGGCTTTTTTCCCGGTTCTCAAAGGGATAGGTTTAGGGAAATCGACGGAATCTTTAGTGGCCAGGTACATGTGTTCCGGTGTATGTGATAATGGAGTATATTCTGATGGCTTGAAGGATCGGGGCTTCTTCAGATTACCCTGTTTCTTCCCATTACTATTCTCCCTTTTTTTCCCCACCGATTCATTCTTGCGTGGAGCGACAGTGTTGCCTTCTGCTTTTTCCAACACTGTCTTTACTGGTAAAGGACGGCTTTCCAAGCGAATGAATTCATCTGCTTTTTTGTAGAACTTTTCGAGAGAGGTTGGCTCCTTCATATTTAACCATTTCCCAAATTCGCTTGACTTATCAATAGCCCTCATCAGATAAGTCAATATCATTCGTGGTTCAGCATTGTCCACCTCAGCCAGTGCTATATTGAAGCGGTTCAAGAAGGATCTTATAGACTCACCAGGATTCTGCTCTAAACTCGATAGTGACATAATGTCCTTGGCCTTCGAAGCATATAGTCTAAACTGCTCCTTGAATTTTCTGGTCAAGTCTGAAAACTGATCGATAGATCGGACTGGCAACTTGGTGAACCACAGTAAAGCCACGCCTTCCAGGTATACGGGGAAATATCGGCACTTTATTTCGTCGGAGGCCCTGGCACCTGTCATGTGCCAATCATATTTATACAAGAACTCATTCGGATCACTTGTCCCTTTGTAAGCTGGAATAGTCGGAGGGACAAACTTCCTTGGAAATTCCGCCTTCAAGATTTTTTCAGTAAACGGAGTTTTACTTGGGGCGAAACCCCATTCCTTCTCATCTTCAACCCTTTGCATACTTTCTTTCATGATCTGCCGGACCATTCCAGAAAGATATTCCTCATCATGCCGAGTTCTAGATCCACCAGCCTCAGGGACTGCCTGCTCAAAGGGACTAGTAGCCCTTTCCGGAGCATTCCTCTCACTAACATCATGAATGTTGCCAGCATAGTTCCTTTCATTTCCAGCTGGTTGATTGTTTGCCCTAAGTAAATCGTTCAACTTATTCAGAATCAGAGCGTTCTGGGAACTTTAAGCCTCTAATTGTACATTTTGGGCGTTTATCTGCTGGTTTAGCCCTAGAATCACAGCATCCAACTCCGCTTTCGTAACTCCAACAGACGGAGTGGGTTGATTAGGTACAGGGGAAGCGGAGGTTCCCTCTTGAATGTTTCCAGATCTGATAGATCTACTTTTCCTTCCAGGAGCCATAATCTCAGATATACTTCTGGTTTTTAAGGAAATTCTTTCTTCAAATCTCTGTGAAGCAATGATGACAGTTGTCCTGAGTTCAATTCTCAGTGAAAGCACCAAAAATGTTAACGCTTAAATTTGAACGCTAACACCCCGGTGTGTGAAGTGTAGTTGTGAAAGCACCACCCGATAGATCGGGAAAGAATTACAAGCAAGTAATAACGGAAAAGCAGTAAACAACAGCAATTTTATAGTGGTTCGGCTTATGGGTACAGCCTACGTCCACTTTAAGTACTTTTATTGATGATCTCGTTACAAGTTGATACAATTCTTCCCGAGTACAATTCACTTTGAACTACAAGAAACTTAGAACAAGTATTTTAAACTTCGATGGAGATGAGAGTCTTCGAATCCATGTTGGATGTACGTGATCTCTTGTTGAAGTTGTTTGTAGCGTTCTTAGTGTCTCGAGAGCTTCAAGTGTTGAATTGGTTTGGAATGCAGCAGAGTATCAGCGCTTGAAGAGAATGAGCAAAAAGTCCCCTTCATGTTGAATGTGGCCTTGTATTTATAGGCAAACTGTTTAGGCTGAAATTGCTATGTCATGAGTCGTGACCGACTCATGATGAGTCGTGACCGACTCATGATGAGTCGTGAGTCGTCTGCGAGTCACCTCTTTGCAGCATGATTTTGAACTTGCCTCTGAGCCTTGTGTCGTGCGTCGACCTATCTTTTGAGCCGTAGGCTTTCCTGAGTCGTGCCATCCTTAACCCATCAAATCTCCTTAAGTCGTAGCGGCCTCATGAGTCGTTCATCTCTTGAGTCGTAAACCTAATGAGATACTTAAGGACCTTGAATGGATGAGTCGTGATCAGATGAGTCGGTCTTTGATGAGTCGGAGCTCGAATGAGTCGTTGGATCGGTACTGTACCTTTAAGGCGCTAACTCACTGAGTCGTTGCTATCAATGAGTCGTTGACCCATTGAGTCGGCAATCTCTGAGTCGCTTCATCAGTTGAGTCGCTGATTCCTATGAGTCGCTGACTGCCTTATCTGTTGAGTCGGCCTAAGTTTCAGTGGGGTTAACAAAATTCATTATGGAATTTATATGTGAAAGGGAATTTGTTTGAAAATAAATGTTGATTTATTTTTGAAGTGTTGAAATTTTATATCTTGTAAAGATATTTTGGAAGATAAATAATTTGGAAAATTATTTGGAATCTGGTGATGTGTGCATATCAATTGATAGTTCAATAACCGACTATCAATATTTCCCTTTGAATGGGTATTTGATGTGATTTGTTTGAATGTGAATGCTACACTTATTTTTAAATAAGCGCTCACTATTCGGGTTAACCGGGAAAGGACCATGGGGTCGTATAACCCATTCCGAATATGTGATACATCGTTGTGAATTGCATTTGAAGATCGGTGTTGAAGACCCGGTATTTGCAAAAGCGATAGGATGACCTGTCGATTGACTCTGCACCGAGTAGCTACGGTATTGAGTTCTCCCTAAGTGATGGGAAATCCGATCAGGATTGTGAATATCCGGATTGCAAGGACTTCTTTGTAAGTGCCTTCGGTTTTGTTCGAGCCCGGAACAGACTTGTATGGATTGTGTGTCTGACATTACAAGTTGAGATATAAAGCCGATTTCTTTCAAATATATTTCTGTTGGTGGCGGAGAATTTATTCTTTTAGCTTAACACCCTTCTCTGAGACGTACGAGCTCAGAGGTTATATAGTTGAAGTTATCAGCGATATATTCCCAATTTGGTAATGTGACATGCTGAGTGTTGCTGAAATGATCATTGTGTTGATTATTGTGATAGGATCGTTTATTTGATCGTCTATCTTAGTGATCATTGTGTTGGTCATTTGTTGACCCAAAGCATGGCTTTTGTATAAAGTATGTTTTTGTGGACGTGACTTCGTCGAACCTCACACCCCGAAAATGGTCAAAACAGGAAAGATGCAGCAAGGTTATGAGGGGTAGCACCCTTTAGGGTATGTACATTTCCTTCTGGATAGAGGTGGTATCATGGTATGGAGCCCAGATATTTAACCTATGTGGTTACTACGAATTTATTACTTTGTGGTTGTTGGTTTTCGGGATCCCGTGAGAAAGGTCATTTACGATCGGGGAATGGCGTGCTCGTGTCAGTAGTTACCCAGTTAGGGGTAACCCGGCCTTGTGTTGGCAGAGTTCCGGTTTGGTTCTCGGGGATGTCTTTCCAGAGGCATTCTCATGTGGCAATGGGAAGTTCCTTGGCCTGACCATTTGTTGGAAATCTAAAGAAACAATACGTGACTTGTACGGTTTTAGTTGTATAACCTGCTATGGAATGTGGCGGTAACCTGCTATTGAACATAGTTAGCTATAGTAGGCATACGATAATGGTCGTATGTTGGCTAAGATTTATATTCTACTTTCGAAATGAATTTTTCCTACACTATGCACTAGTAATAATATCAAATGTTATTTTTAAATGCGTATCAAGCATCTTTGACTATCATAAGGAGAAATCTCCTCCGATTCTGCGTTTGCATTGTGTGTGTGTGCGGGAGGCCTTATGGTAGTCTCATTTTTAAAAGCATTGCGAATTGAAATAAAAATATTCCTCTATTTTGATTTTAAAGATAAATAAACTGTTTTGAGTTCTCACACCAGTCACATGACTGACTTGGAGTTTATTGTTTTCCTTCCTAAACTCTGGGTGCCCACCAATTTCCACACGGGCAGTCAAGAGTAAGGTTTATCAGGATATTCTGGAGTTGCTGGAGGCAAGCTGGATGGCATGGCGTATTACTTATATAGTATTTCTTTTTCCGCTGCACTGTTTGTTGTTGTTGTACACTCTGATGATATGATGTAATGAAATGTGTAAAATGTAATAACCGATATAGTTCTTTGTTTAAAGATTATTCAATTATTATTATATGTTGTTCCGCTGCGAATTGTGAGATTCTGATGTTGTTCTGTTGTTTTCTGTTCCGTTCTATTTTCTCTATTTTCTTTCTGTTCTATTTTTCTTTTCTTTCTATTTTAAAAAATTAAAATTTTCTGTTTTCTATTCCTCTCCATCTTCTATCTTTTTCTCTTCTCTTTTCCTAAATTCTTTTTCTTAAAAACCCTCAGTGTTCGGTTTTCCGCCGTCCGATTTCTCGGCAGTCGATAAAGTGAGTGTCGATGTCGAATTTTCGAAAGACGAAGAAACGTGTCCTGACAATGTGGTATCAGAGCATATGGTTAAGCGACAACCATGGTTCTGTTGGGTATTACTCATTAGAGATAGAGTCAATAGTACTCTAGAATGAATTTGAGTGTAATAATAGCTATGAGAGCGTAATTGTTAGTGAATATATAAATTGTTTTATATTGTGATGATTGGTTTATTGAGTGGTATATTAATTTTCGTCAGCGTGGTCCGCAAAACTATGCCGAAGGGGTTTCTAAACACTTGAATAGAACAATTCGACACAATATTGATTTTAAAATTGGGTAAATGAAATAATTTTACTTGATTATATTTTATATATAAGGAATAATTTTTCAAAATTATTAAAGTGTATATAAGTTGATTGTTTAGTTGTTTGAATAATCTAAATAAAAGAATAATTGTATAAGCAAAAGAATTATAAGAATTGAATTATAATTAAAGTGATTTACAATTGTGAAATAAACTTATATATATATATATAAGAAGTGAAACTATATGAATATATTTATGAATATGAGTTGTAAGTAAAAATGAATTTAAAGATTAAATGGAATATAACTTAAGTGATATGGAATGAAGTTGATATTAGTATCAAAGTAAATTAATAAAGTTAAGTGATGAATATAAACTTGAGTTATATAAATAAATTGGATTAATGGATTGAATATTAATCAATTAAATGTGAATTAAGTTGATATGAAATAATGAATATAAGTGTTAATTCATTTAAAATATAATGTTATAGAAAGTTGAATAATTGAATGCAAATCAATTAAATTAAACCAATTGTAAGCAAAAGAATTTGGTTGTAAATATATATACTTTGGCTGATATATGATTGTTAATTGATTGTATATAATTCATTAAGTATTAATGAAATTTAAAGCTATATAATTGAATTCAAATTAGAAGTAAATAAATTTGAATAGAATTGAATTTGATTTGGAAGTGGGCCAACTTGAATATGAATTAGTTAATATAAGCAAATTGAAAATGAATGTTAGTAAGAACATCCACTGTGAATGAATCAAATGTGATTAAATTGAAAACCCAATTCATTGAATATTAATAAGAATATGAATGAATATTATTAATTATGAATGGTAGTTGGTTGATGTTGGCATTTGTTGTTTTACTACATTTGCTATGTGACATATACAGTTGTTATGGAGATATATGTGGTATATTGAGATTATTTTCATATATGCATGGTTCTCATGTTGTTTGTTGAGTGATTAGTAGGTGCGGATTGCGTTTGCTTCGCATTTGGAGCTCGCTTTTGCGCTATATTAGCCGTATATGCTCGCTAATAAAATATAAGGTACATATCTCGGATTACATACCGTACTTTTATACTTTTTCCCTTCGAGATGCCTCATTACTTGATGAGATGTATATTTGTGATATATATACTGTCATTTTTTTTCCGGATCGAGCCACGCAAAGGAGACTATGGAGAATTTTTTCGAAAATTTAAGGCGTTAGAAAATTTTTGAGAAAATTGGAAATTTTTTTGAAACTTTAACTTTGATTTGGAATTGAAAGTTTAACAATAGTAGTTATTTTAGAAAAGATAACTAAGTATGATTTGAAAACTTAGTAAGATTGTAAGAAGTTTAACTATGGATTTATGCAAAGTAAATAAATTCTATAACTTTTCTTATTTATAATTTCGAGGACGAAATTCTTTTAAGTGGGGAAGATTGTAACGACCCAGAATTTTTAGAAATTAAAATTTGAATATTTAATTAATTTTAAATATTAATAAGTAAATTTATAAGTCAAATAAATTTTTATTTGAATTATTGAATTTAATTGGATAATTAAATCGATAATTTAATATGTTAAATTATGGAAATAATTGAAAATTGCGTTAAATATTATTGAAAATGATTTGTAAAATTTTATTTTATCATATGGAAGTTAGAACGATATTTTAGGACTTTTAAAATCGAATTAAAAGTTAATTTGTGAAAATTGAATATTTTAATATTTAATTCGACTAGTAAAAATAGTCAATTTTTGAACAGTCTCAGAATTGAACGAAACTAGTTTCATTGGATCCGTAATAGTTAGTTATTACCGGATTTCAATTTTCGTGTCAATCGGAGCTATCGTTTGATCGTGGCAGCTCGAAACGCATCGGTTTATTTTTAATTTAAATTTGACGAGCTAAAATAGCCATTTTTCAAAAAGTCTCGGATTTCGACGAAACCAGTTTCATCGGATCCGTAATGTGATATTATTGTAAGGTTTCAAATTTCAAGTCGATTGGATTTACGGTTTGTCCGGTACAAATTAAAACGCCTAGAAAATCGCTTAAATCGATTTAATTCAAATTGAGAGTTTTTAGCCATAACTCGCACATATGTCCAAATTAGCTTTCGAAACCTGTTCCATTGTGTCCGGAACGCGGGATAAACCTTAGAAACGCTGGTTACGGCGCGTAAATCGGAGTTCGGAATTTCCGGGATGAATAGTGTCGCTCGTTCCTTATAAATAGCCCTACCCCTTCACAAAAATAAAAAAAAAATAAAAATAAACCCTAGCCGCCAGTTGCAAACCCATGGCCAGAATTTACCAAACTTCCTCCCTCCAAATCTTCTAATCTATGCATCGATACAAGAAACGTTCAACTACAATGTTGAAGAGGGCAATGAGAGCTTGGATTTCAACGGCTATGATCGTGAATGGGTGAGTGGATTGGTGGCAAATTGAAGTGGAAGAGTGGCCGTTCGGCCTCGAGATTCGTGTACTATGGGGGGCTGAGTTGGCCAGGCTTCAGGCCGAACATGAGGGGGGTGATGGCCTTCGATTTGGCGCGTCTTGATCGTGTTGTAGTGGCTTGTGTTGGGCACGAGTTCAAACCCTAATAGCTTGCAAATGGGTTCATGGTGACGGCCTAATACCTGTACATTACGTGATGAAGGAGATGGACAAGGAGCGGCCCTGATGCACTCAAGTTGAGATCTACGGTGGATGCTTGCTTAGGGTATTAAAGTTGTAAATTTTAATTTTAAAAATTCGTGTAAGTTCAATAATTCATAACTTTTTCATACGAGGTCGAAAAATCGCGAAACCAGTTGCGTTGGAATCGTATGGACAAGCACTACGCGATGGAGTTGGTTTGGAGTCATTTGGAGTTAGTGAGAATTTTGGGTAAAATTAAACGTCCGTTTAATTTTATTCGAAATAAATCGCTAAAACGGAATTTAAAATCAAGGTGAGAATTTCTCACTCAATCGAATTAGTTTTGATTTTATTTTAAATAGATAGATTTAAAATATTTGAATGTATGTTTGAATGTTGATTGATATCTATTGATTGTTAAAATAGACATTATACGCCGTTATTAAGCGGATGTTATTTAATAAAAACATATACCGCGAATATTTCATAAACAGTGAAATTGGTATTATAAATAATATCAATATATATATATTGGAAAATGTATATATTGCAGTTGTTGATTTCCCGCATTTTTTAGCGGATGAGACCCTATTACGCCGTTATTAAGCGGATAATATTTAATAAGAACATATACCGCGATAATTTCGTACTGGAGCGAAATTGGTATTGTGCTAATGTTTGTGGATGCAGGAAAACAGGTTGGAGGGATCCAACTGGATTCCTCAACAGTTTTTATTTGATTTCAGATATTTTGATATTTGATGGATTTTCATATTGATACATGATATCGTTGTTGTCGTGATTGACTATTTGGTGTGTAGCATCATTGGACCCAGATTTTGGGATTTTAAAATGATTTATAAAGTGATTTTTGAAAATATAAAATATTTTGGAATTGATTCATTTTAAATAAATAAACGTTATAATTTTTAAAGTTATAAAAATTATGATTTTTGAGAAATATAGTTAAAAACTGATTTTTGAGAATATGATGCTATTGAGTTTATAAAATAGTTAAATCGAGATATTTTAGAATTATTGTGAAAAGTTTAAATATAGAATTCATGAAATTTAATTATTTTATGAATCAAAATGGTGAAATAATAAAGGAGATTAAAGACGTTTTAAAGAATAATATAAATTGAATTATATTAAGAGATTTATAAATGGATATTTATAAATTGAAATATGGACATTATAAAACGAGTTTTTATAAGTGTTTGAATGAAGTGAAAATGAATTTCATAATTGAATGGAATTTATAGAATTTTATACGGTGAAGTTATAAATGGAATTTTATAAGCAGTAGGTTTATAAAATTTATTAAGTTATTAAAATAATGATTTTGGTTAAATAAATGAATCTTATAAGTTATAAGATTTATGGTTTGGAAAGTCTTTAGAGGAACGATTTTGTAAAATAATCGTTTTATAAGCATTTAACTTATAATATGAACTTTTAGTTTATAATTGAGTTATGAACTGGAATAGGTTAATAAAAGAATTATAAAAAGGAAGTTTTTATAAATAAATAGAAATGGAATTTATAAACGTTGTTTTATAAATTCGCAAACAACTTATTTTGATAAGTTAATTGTTGAAACCTATTAATGGAGTTATATTCACGTTTTTGAATAGTGAATAATCCTTTGAATTAAAATGTATAAAAGGATGAAATGTGTTAACGTAATATATTCACGTTTTTGAATAGTGAATAATATGTTAAAGAAATTGTTTTGAATGTGATATTTTAAATAGAATTAAAACGATCGAACAATGTTTTAAAATGTGTTGAGATTCGAAACCATAGATTTCAACATTTATTGTTGAAATAGACGTTTTCGAGAAATAAAAGGAGATGATGGACTATAACACTGTTGATTATAGTAAATGATTTCCGAAAGGAAATGTTTTGTATAGTATTGGGATTTATATATCTATTTTAAATTCGAATCCCTATACTAGTGATTTTGGGTTGTCGTAACGATGTTTTACGCAACATTCGTTTTGACCCAAATAAATATGTTTAAGTGAATGATTTCCTTAAAGAATGAAATATATACTTAATCTCGATTTAAGTATATTGAATATTTTCCAAGTGTTGAAAATAAAAGATTTGTGAATTACTTATGAATAAATAAGTATGGGAATGTTTTCCAATATAAAGTGAATATTTTGAGAATTTACCTTTTTGAAGATAAATTGAAATGAATAAATTGAAATCATATGCATGAATATTTTGAAATATAAATTCATTATGGAATTTATATGTGAAAGGGAATTTGTTTGAAAATAAATGTTGATTTATTTTTGAAGTGTTGAAATTTTATATCTTGTAAAGATATTTTGGAAGATAAATAATTTGGAAAATTATTTGGAATCTGGTGATGTGTGCATATCAATTGATAGTTCAATAACCGACTATCAATATTTCCCTTTGAATGGGTATTTGATGTGATTTGTTTGAATGTGAATGCTACACTTATTTTTAAATAAGCGCTCACTATTCGGGTTAACCGGTAAAGGACCATGGGGTCGTATAACCCATTCCGAATATGTGATACGTCGTTGTGAATTGCATTTGAAGATCGGTGTTGAAGACCCGGTATTTGCAAAAGCGATAGGATGACCTGTCGATTGACTCTGCACCGAGTAGCTACGGTATTGAGTTCTCCCTAAGTGATGGGAAATCCGATCAGGATTGTGAATATCCGGATTGCAAGGACTTCTTTGTAAGTGCCTTTGGTTTTGTTCGAGCCCGGAACAGACTTGTATGGATTGTGTGTCTGACATTACAAGTTGAGATATAAAGCCGATTTCTTTCAAATATATTTCTGTTGGTGGCGGAGAATTTATTCTTTTAGCTTAACACCCTTCTCTGAGACGTACGAGCTCAGAGGTTATATAGTTGAAGTTATCAGCGATATATTCCCAATTTGGTAATGTGACATGCTGAGTGTTGCTGAAATGATCATTGTGTTGATTATTGTGATAGGATCGTTTATTTGATCGTCTATCTTAGTGATCATTGTGTTGATCATTTGTTGACCCAAAGCATGGCTTTTGTATAAAGTATGTTTTTGTGGACGTGACTTCGTCGAACCTCAAACCCCGAAAATGGTCAAAACAGGAAAGATGCAGCAAGGTTATGAGGGGTAGCACCCTTTAGGGTATGTACATTTCCTTCTGGATAGAGGTGGTATCATGGTATGGAGCCCAGATATTTAACCTATGTGGTTACTACGAATTTATTACTTTGTGGTTGTTGGTTTTCGGGATCCCGTGAGAAAGGTTGTTTACGATCGGGGAATGGCGTGCTCGTGTCAGTAGTTACCCAGTTAGGGGTAACCCGGCCTTGTGTTGGCAGAGTTCCGGTTTGGTTCTCGGGGATGTCTTTCCAGAGGCATTCTCATGTGGCAATGGGAAGTTCCTTGGCCTGACCATTTGTTGGAAATCTAAAGAAACAATACGTGACTTGTACGGTTTTAGTTGTATAACCTGCTATGGAATGTGGCGGTAACGTGCTATTGAACATAGTTAGCTATAGTAGGCATACGATAATGGTCGTATGTTGGCTAAGATTTATATTCTACTTTCGAAATGAATTTTTCCTACACTATGCACTAGTAATAATATCAAATGTTATTTTTAAATGCGTATCAAGCATCTTTGACTATCATAAGGAGAAATCTCCTCCGATTCTGCATTTGCATTGTGTGTGTGTGCGGGAGGCCTTATGGTAGTCTCATTTTTAAAAGCATTGCGAATTGAAATAAAAATATTCCTCTATTTTGATTTTAAAGATAAATAAACTGTTTTGAGTTCTCACACCAGTCACATGACTGACTTGGAGTTTATTGTTTTCCTTCCTAAACTCTGGGTGCCCACCAATTTCCACACGGGCAGTCAAGAGTAAGGTTTATCAGGATATTCTGGATATTCTGGAGTTGCTGGAGGCAAGCTGGATGGCATGGCGTATTACCTATATAGTATTTCTTTTTCCGCTGCACTGTTTGTTGTTGTTGTACACTCTGATGATATGTTGTAATGAAATGTATAAAATGTAATAACTGATATAGTTCTTTGTTTAAAGATTATTCAATTGTTATTATATGTAGTTCCGCTGCGAATTGTGAGATTCTGATGTTGTTCTGTTGTTTTCTGTTCCGTTCTATTTTCTCTATTTTCTTTCTGTTCTATTTTTCTTTTCTTTCTATTTTAAAAAATTAAAATTTTCTGTTTTCTTTTCCTCTCCATCTTCTATCTTTTTCTCTTCTCTTTTCCTAAATTCTTTTTCTTAAAAACCCTCAGTGTTCGGTTTTCCGCCGTCCGATTTCTCGGCAGTCGATAAAGTGAGTGTCGATGTCGAATTTTCGGAAGACGAAGAATCGTGTCCTGACAGCAAATGCAACAAAAGGCAACAAATCCATATCAAATCAATATACATTCACTGCTCACTAATATTCAATGAATTGGTTTTTCATTTAATCACATTTGATTCATTAACATTGGGCTTTACTAACATTTATTCATATTCAATTTCAATTCACTAATTTATATTCAAGTTTGTTCACTTCCAAATCAAATTCAATTCTATTTATATTTACTTACTTCCAATTTGATTCAATGATTTATGGCTTTCATTTTCATTTATTGAATTTCATACGAATTTTCTATACAATCTACTAACAACCAACGTATAACCAACTTAACCAAATTTATTTAATTCGCTTACATTCATTCAATTTGGTTAATCACTTTTAATTAGCTTTAATGAATTCACACTTACATCCATTATTTCGTGTCAGTTTATTTACACTCAATTTATTTACATTCAATTCATTAGTTCAATTCAATTGCTAATTCATTTAACCACAAAAGTTGAATTTCATTACATAACTCAAGTTCACATCCATTTAATTCACTTTATTATTTTACTTCGATACCAAAATCAACTTCATACAACATTACTTAAGTTATATTCCATTCCAAACATCATTTTTTTAACTTAACTTAAATTTCCACTTATAAATCAAATTCAGATCCCAATTCTAAAGTAAATTCTATTTAACTTTCCTTTAGTTAGATTCCAAAACATATATTTACTATAATAAACCAAATTCTTTATTCTTTACCAAAGCCAAATTTATTATTTCATATTATAAGTTCAAAACTCGCTTTACTTATATTCATCAATTTCAATTCATAGTTCAAATTCATTTTTATTTGCAACTCATATTAATAAACATATTCATATAGTTTCACTTCCTATATATAAGATTATTTCACAATAGTAAATCACATTAATTATAATTCCATACTTAATAATTCATTTGCTTGTACAATTTTTCTTTTAATTAACTTATATATATTCTTACATTTTCAACAACCAAACAACCATATATTATAAACATTTACAGAAAATCATTTCCTTTATATACAAAAATAGTTTTGGGTAAAATTATTTCATTTACCCTATTTCAAAACAATACTATGTCAGTTTATCTTGTTAAAGAGTTTAGAAACCCCTATCGAAACAGTTGGCCAGACTGCACCGACCAGAATCTATAAACAATCAACCGATAAGTCAACACGATACAAAACAAGTTTTTTTTATATTCACTAACAAATACGAGCTCATATATATGATTACACTCACACTCATTCTAGAGTCTGTTAATTCTATCTCTAATGAGTAATTCCCAATAGAGCCAAGGTTATCGCTTAACCATAGGCTCTGATACCAAATTGTAACGATACGGATTTTCGACTCACGAAAGTCGACATTTATACGTCCACTGTATCAACTGCAGAGCAATCGAATGCCGGAAAACCGAACCCTTAGGGTTTAAGAAGACGACAAAGATAGAAGAAGAAAGAATGAAAAAGCAACAAAAACAATATCAGAATTTCACAATCGCAGCAGAACAAAATATAATAGATAAATGAATATCTTTTAAAACAAAGAACTATATCAGTTATTACATTACATCACATTACATTACATTATCAGAGTTTACAACAACAAACATCGGGAAAGAAATACTATATACTAGTTGATACACCACGCCATCCAGCTTGCCTCCAGATCTCTACAACAACTCCTGAATTTCAGAATGACCTGATAACCTGACTCTAGACTGCCCGTGTGGAAGTTGGTGGGCACCAAGAGTTTAGGAAGGGAACAATAAACTCCAGGTCAGTCATGGGACTGGTGTGAGAACTTAAAACAGTTATATCTTTAAAAAAACAACCAAAGAAATATTTTAAAATAGATCCGCAATGTTTTTAAAAAATGTAATTACCATAAGGCCTCCTGCCACACTGTAACGACCTGCTATTTTCAACCATTCGCATCCGCAGATGTCGGACTTGAATTGCTCAAAATATCAGATTGTTAATTAAAATTTGGCAAAACCCAACATATACAGTAAATAAATCAAACACAGAATCACAGATACAGAGTAGTACAAAAATACGCAGCGTAATAAATAGATAGTAGTTCATGAAGCTACTATAAAAAAATCAGAGTTAGAGATAAAGTACAATAGAATATCTCAGATACAGTGAAGTCTCCAGTATATGCGGAAGACTTCTCTGGACCAATCAACTAAATGACTGAAAGGATAGATAGCTGGATCTTCAAGCAAACTCCAACTTCGAAGGTGAGTCTCAAATGCTGTATCACTCAGTCTGACCCGAGCATAAAGCAAAACACAAAACACTCGAGTCAGGATTAACATTCTTATCTAAATAAATCCAACTCAAGTGAAATATCAACTGAAATACAATTAACTTAAAGGATGTTTGGGATAACCATCCTCTAAGGGTCCATAGAACTATCTACAAGGTAGAAATATACACTATAACACCGTAGTCCTTTCAACTTAATTTACACTTCAAAACCAAATATCATTTTCACTTCAAATATCTCTATATTTCCCAAAATAGTATTTTTATATATGTATATATATATATATATATATTAAATAATTTATAGAGTAAAGTATTTTCAATTTCCTCAATTTAACCAATTGTTTCAACATCAACCCGACCTTCCTATTCAAATTAAATCCAATCTTAATTTATCAATTTAAATTCAATTTAGTTTCTAAATAACGAATTCAACTATATTTATTTCAAAAACAGATCCGAATCTCAAAATAAACCATTTAAATTCCAATATAGTTCAAGGCTTTAATATTTAAAAGTTCAATATAACAGTTTCATATAGATCTCGATTTAACCTCATTATTATTTAGTCTTGAAATACTCCCTTATTAGATTCAATGTCATTTAAGTAACCTTAATTACATTTTACTCAATATTTTCTTTAATATATTTAAACGTGAAATATTCATTAAATCACTTACATCAAAAATCCACTTACAAAATCATACCCTTAAATTTCCCATTCAAAATTTCAAATTGATTTAATTAAATAAATCCTTATTTAAATACCATTTTTAATAAACTCAAATTTATCTCCCAATCTTAATTTATCCCAATTATTGCAAAAATCTATTTGAACTATAATTTACCTAAATAATTAACATAATTTATGTATTAGATCAATCTTAATTGAATTAAATATTATTAAATCTATATATATATATATCATTACCCTTTATATATAATTATTTAAGAATTAATATTTATTAAGACCATATATTTCTTTCCAAAACAATGAATTTATTTCAAAATATTTTTATATATATGGACCAACGGTGTCTGTATATATTTCCTATCATATGGTCAAGTGCTACGGATATTTATCATTTCAAACCGTACACTAAATATATACAGGTGGATATCATTTCAACCCGTAATCTCAAATTCAATTAAATGAAAATCGCTTGGGTCTATCATTTCAACTCATAACGAAATTCTCCTATTCTAAAGTCCATTCGGGTATGTATCCTTTCAACCCATACTGAATTCTAAACTACAGGGAACTTGCAGAGTGATAACATATAATAATAATATAACAGGCATATATCATCAATAACAGTATAATATAAACAACAGGATATGGTGTCATATCCCACAGGTGAACAGTTACAAATAATAGCATATAAACAATTTAAATAACTAATAACAACATATTTCAATTGTCGTTTCAATTGAAATCAAATTTAATAAATATAAGAATGTTAAATCGTGAGTGATTGCTCACCTTTCGAGGCTAGATAGATTGGACAAAGAATTGAGCTACGCTGGATCACGATCTAGACATCGAACAAATCCAAGCAAAATTTTCAAAGCGAAGAAAGATTGGCACGAATACGATGGACAACTGATAAATAGAGATCGATGAAAATAGATCAGAAACTGCTTTATGTAGACCGAAATGAAATACAAATATTATTCTATTATATCACTCTCTTAACCAATATTAGTTTTGAAACGCATTAAAATTACATATACATACATACGTTTTCAAACAAATGCAAATAATAGAAAACTGCAAAACTATGTTTAAAACCAATATTAACATAATTTTTTTTTATAATCATATTTAAATCAACATTTAAGTCAACATTCCACATTATTATTGTTAAGACCAATATCGACTTTCCTTGATTTGCTGAAACACTACACACCTTATACTTGATATAAATTTACCTTTTGCAAAATATTTATAAGAAAGAGAAGGGCGAGAGCACAGCTCCAACTTAATTTAACAATTTAAATTCCAGTATTTTCTTTAATATTAAAACTGGCTTCAGGAATTTCTTACATGTTAACACTTACATTAAACTTTCTTTATCATCTTAAAAATATCAATGTCAAATTTTAACCCATATAATCACTAGTATAAACTTACATTTTAAAACAACAGATCTTAGATCTTATAAAACTGTATTTGTATAATAATTCATCTCTGGACAAACACACAAACTAACTTAAAATATATTATACTATATATTCTCCCCAAAATTTTATAACTCTACAACTATATTTTAAACAACAGAAGGAAAATTTAAACCCATGCAAACTCTACTTATATATCAAACTTATGTTTTATAACTTACTGTATATTAATATGTTTATAAATGTATACTGTCCCACAATATATATATTATAAAATTAACACCTTTTTATAAACAATACAATATAAAATTAACACCTTTCTTTTTTTATATAAAAATCTTACATACTGTAACATATATGCAGACTGCTAAACATCTTATATTTATATAAACCGTATGAAATAACCCAATGTATATTCAAAAGTCAGACTATACAAATTTCAATAAATACTCATATAAAACTAACCATAGAACAAATGCAAATGTTTATAACTTTAAATTTAATGTATACTTGCGGTGCACTATATAAACATACTTATAATGTAAAATATATACTTGAAGCATGTTATGCTTAAAATAAAGGAAAAGAAAAAGCAATATAAACAATAATAAAACAAAAGAAAAGGATGAAAAAGAAGATGAAAAAGAAAAGAAATAAGAAGAAAAAAAAAATTTAGTGCAGACATTTACCTACAGAAGAAGCTTCACACGCAAGAGAGGAGATGAAGGTCTATTGATATGGAGTAGGGTATGTACGAGTGATTTGTATTTATAAGAGAAGCCTCACATTGATAAAGTGAAAAGAAATTTTGTTTAAAGTGGCAAGAAATAAAGATAGTAATGGCTAGAGGAAATTTAAGAATTTATTCCTATAAATTAAGGAGAAGTAAAAAAAAGAAAGAGGAAATAAATTAAAACAAATATATAAAGATTAAATGTTGGTGAACAGAGGAAACAAAATGAAACAAATATGTATATAAACATTGAATGCTGTTGAAAAGAGAAAATAAATTAAAACAAATATGTATAAAGATTGAATGCACATGTATAGAGAAAATGAATTAAAACAAATATGTATAAAGATTGAGTGTTGGTGAAAAGAGGAAATAAATTAAAACAAATAAGAAGAGAATGGATTGATTTAAAGGAAAGGCAATGAATGGTTTAGAAATAAATAAATGTAGAACGTATACGTTTTAATTTCAAAAAGGAAAGAAATAAATACAGGGATGGCAACAGTCAAAATGCACATTTAGGCAAATAATAGAATATAAAAGTAAGAAACTCAAAAGGATAGGCACAGAGACGTGAAATCAAGGAGACAAGGGAAGCAAGTGATCTTTCAAATTTATAACGTTGGCAATAAATATAAAATAAATGAAAATTAATAGATGGATGCTTGATTGACGCAGTAATTAAAGTAAGGTTGCGTGTCAGTCACGATGAAATTTGAAACAGAAAAAAATGTAAATGAATAAAAGGGGTAAGCTAGATTTTCCGCTTATATTTAGAGAAGACACATCAAATGCTGAAAAAGGGAATTATGAAACGGCTAGATTCTAGCAAATAATAAATATGGTAAGAAAAGTAAATAGGCAGGTTATAAATCAGATTGGAAAGAAAAGCGGAGAGGTTAATTTATAAAAGAATTAAGATAATGAAAATGCATAATAATATTGTTGGCATCTAATGTCATTTAATGCAAAAACGGATATAGGAGCATGCATTTTCTTCTGACTTGCAACATCATTCATCATTTTGGCATTCGTGGCATTCAATAAATTATGGTGGTGGTCAAAGTCGTGAAATGCTAGCAAATTAACGATGAATAGGATCCAATAATTCTTAGTGCAATGCACAAAATCGGAAAATATCAGCATGTGCCTTCTACGCACATGTTAAGATTGCATAATTTCACTAATGACCTTTATGATTTTGCATTTTTGCGTGATAAATATAGATAGTTTGATTTTTTAACAATTAACACTGTGTATTAGTGATTATCTCTTGTTTGAGCGGTTGTTAGCATATGCCTACTGAATACATATTAACATAATCCCATAAAAATTTATGTGTACTTAAAATGTTCTTCTGATAAAGTTTTTTTTTCTTCAAGATTATTATTAACATTTAGAATATCATTTGACTTATCCGAATGTTGATGATTTTCAAATCCTATTAAGATTAAGGTCGCTCATTGATTATTGTTGAAAGCTAAGGATATTAAGAAAATACTATTATGAAATCCATATCTTGAACACGGAATTTGTTATTAAAATCGTATCATTAGAGTTACATGTATGATTATAAACAATAACATTCATAATTTACAACTACGATGTTGCAGATCCTTTTATTAAAATTTAGATTACATATCATTAGCAAGTCAGCATGAATTTAATAGAATTTCACAAAATAAATAAACTTTCATAAAATTAATTGAAAATTTACCATTTGCTATATTTATTTATACGTAAACCAAATATTAAAACTTTATTTCAAAATATTATTATTAAAATTTCTCGGAATCCAAATTAAATATGTTATAAAACCAATTAAAAACTATTAAAATCTACGGTCGTTACACACACACACAATGCAAACGCAGAATTAGAGGAGATATCTCCTTATGATAGTCAAACATGCTTGATACGCAAATTTCTTTGATATTATTACTATAAGTGCAAAGTGTAGGAAAACATTTCAAAAGTACAATATAAATCTTAGCCAGCATAGGTACCATTATAGTATGCCTACTATGGCTACCATATTAAATGGCAGGTTCTACAACTAAAACCGCACAGGGCTCATATTGTTTCTTTGGATTTCCAACAAATGGTCGGCCAAGGAACTTTCCATTGCCACATGGGTACGCCTCTTGAAAGACGCCCCGAGAACCTAACCGGATCCCTCCCAACACAAGGCCAGGCTACCCCTAGCTGGGTAACTACTGACACGGGTATGCCATCCCCCGGTCGCAACCGACCTAAATCCCAGGATTCACCAACAACCACAAAATAATAAGTTTGCAGCAACAACATAGGTTAAGTATCTGGGCTCCATACCATGATACCACCTTTATCCAGAAGGAAATGACATACACTAAGTGGGCGCTATCCCCCAATAACCTTGCTGCATCTTTCCTGTTTTGACCATTACCGGGGTGCGAAGTCCAACGAAGTCTCGTCCACAAAGCTACGCTTTATACAAAAGTTGTGCTTTGATCAACAAATGATCTGCAGCACTTCGTATGCCACATTACCAAATTGGGAATGTATCACTAGTAACCATCAACAACATAACCTCTAAGCTCGTACGTCTCAGAGAAGGGTGTTAAACTAAGAGAATAAATTCTCCGCCACCAACATAAATATATTTGATAGAAACCGGCTTTACATCTCAAATTGTAACGTCAGACACACATCCATACAAGTCCGTTCCGGGATCGAACGGAACCGAAGGCACTTCCAAAGAAGCCCTTGCAATCCGGATATTCACTAATCACGTACGGAATTCCCATCACAAAGGGTGATAAAATCTCTATATCGGAGATCAGCCGATGTAGAGCCATTTGATGGTAATCCTTCCGTTTTCAAAAATATCCGGTCTTCAAATGATATCCATTACGACATATCGCTATTAGGAATGGGATTTATGACTCAAAGGTCCTCTCCCGGCTAAACCGAACAACGAACGCTTATTTTTAAAATAAGTATAGGATTCAAATCCAAGCAAATCACAACAAATACCCATTTAAAGGTAAATATTGATAGTCGATTATTTAACTATCAATAGATATGCACAACATAACCAGATTCCAAATAATTTCCCAAATTATTTATTTTCCAAAAATATCTTTACAAGATATATATTTTCCCATACTTTAAAAATAAATCAATATTTATTTTTAAACAAATTTCCCTTTCCTTTAAAAATTCCATGTGAATTTAAATTTTCAAATATCCGCTGATATACGATTTTCAAATCGATTTCAAATATTCACTTTCAATTTATCTTTAAAAGATAAAATCTCAAAACTTTTCACTTCATATTGGAAAACATTTCCATACTTATTTAATAATAAGTAATTCACAGATCTATTTATTTTCAACTTTTGGAAAATATCCAGTATACTTAAATCACGGATAAGTATATGTTTTATTCTTTAAGGAAAACATTCTCTTAAACATATTCATTTGAGTCAAAACGAATGCTGTGTAAAACATCATTACGACGACCCAAAATACTATTATAGGGATTCGAAATTTAGATAGATATATAAATCCCAATACTATATAAAACATTTCCTTTCGAAAATCATTTACTATAACAACAGTGTTATAGTCCACCATTTCCTTATTTCGCGAAAACGTCTATTTCAACAATGAATGTTGAAATCTACGGTTTCGATAGTTAATGCTTTTTAAAACATCTTTAAATCGTTTTAATTCTATTTAAAAGATCACTTCCTAAAACATTTATTTAATATATTATTCACTGTCCAAAATTATGAATACAAATCGTTTACCAAATTCAACATTTCTACACATTTTATTTAAAGGATTATCCACTGTCCAAAATCGCCGATATATCTCCTTTAATAAGCTATAATACTTAACTTATCAAAATAAGTTGACTTTGGATTTATAAAACATTGTTTATAAATTCCATTTATATTTTTATAACAACTTCAACTTATAAAATCACTTTATTTACAAATTCTATCCATATCCCATTTTCACCCCAAAATCCAATTTATAAGTTAATTTCCTATAAATCTATTGTTTTACAAAATTTATTCATTTTATAACTTCACGATTTATAAATCAAGAAATTTCATTCACTTATGAAATCCATTTATACTTCATTTTAACACTTATAAAAACCCCTTTTATAATTCCAATATTTTAATTTTATAAATACAATTTTATAAATCTTTTAGATAAACCGTTTATAAAAATTCAAAAATCCCAATTTAAAACATTTTACAAATAAATCAACTACTTATTTCAAAAATCACATTTCGGTTATATTTCATAAAAATCATAATTTTTATAACATAAAAATTAAAACGTTTATTTATTTAAAATGAATCAATTCCATAGTTCAATAAAATGTATACTTTCAAAAATCACTTGAAAATCCTTTTAAATTCAAAATCGTTTTTAACATTCTTAAAACTCCAAAAAAAGGCCCAATGCTGCAACGGAACTAAATATAACAATCACGGCATCCAAACATCATATATCAATATGACAATAGAATATAGCGCAAATATCTGTAAAATAAATCCATTCTGTTGAGGAATACAATTGGATCCCTCCAACCTGTTTCACTGCATCCACAGATGTTAGCACAATACTAATCTCGTTTCAATATGGGATATCGCGGTACATGGGTTCATATAAAATATTATCCGCTATTATGCGGCGCAATAGAGTCTCGTCCGCTATATAATGAGGGAAAATCAACTCCAAGTACATATATAATACCAATTCCACTTCAAGATGGAATATCGCGGTATATGTTTTAATAAATAACATCCGCTTAATATACGGCGTATAGGGTCTATTTTAACACAACAGATAACAATTTATCATTCAATCACACAATCAAGCAATTTTAAATCTAACTATTTAAAATTTTAAATCGAAACAGATTCGATTGAGTGAGAAGTTCTCACCTTGTTTCAAATACAGTTGCAGTGTTTCGTTCCGAGTAAAATTAAACGTGCGTTTAGCTTTACCAAAAATTTACACTAGCTCAAATCAACTCCAATCCAGCTCCATCGCGTAGTGCTCACGAATACGAACCCGATGCAATTTGTTTCGTCAATTTTTGACCTCGTATGAAAGAGTTATGATATTTTAAACATTGAACGAATTTAAATATATATAATTTAGAATTCTTTTAACCTTCTAACCCTAAAATCAATCACGGCCGTTGATTTTCTTTCATCCAATCCGGGCCACGCACTTCATTTTCTTCCCTTCCAGGTAACGCACACGACAATAACCCATAGGCCACCCCTATGCCCAAATTTTCGTGACCAACTCGAGCCACCTGACGACGATCAGAGACTTCCAAACGAAAGCCCATCTCGTGCTCCACCTTCGGCCAGAGGCCGGCCATGCTCGGCTGCCTCCTTGCCTCGTACTTCGAGCTTGAACGCATGCCCTTTGATCACTAATTGTCGTTGACCCGTGGCGCCATTTCCGATCACAATCGTTGGATATGTGGTTCTCGTTGTTGTCTACGATATTGTAGTTGAAGATTTCTCGTAATTGTTGATGGATTTGAAGATAATTGAGGGAGAAGAAGCACAAATTTTCGGCCATTGAAATATCAAGTGGCGGCTAGGGCTGAAACCCTAATTGTTTAGCAAATTAGAAAATATGAGGTCCTTATATAAAATATTCGCGAACTATTCACCCGAAATTTTTCCGAACTCCAAACGAAGCGTGCCGCCTGGCGTTTATGATGTTTTACCCTTATTCCGAACGCAATGGAATATTTATCGGGAGCCAATTCGATCAAATTTGAAAGATAAGTTTTCGAATCTAATTATTTAAATTTAGAAATTCACTCAAACCGATTTCAGTGCGTTTTAGCCTGCCTCGGACAAACCGTAAATCCGATTGACACGAAATTTGAAACCTCACAATAACATAACATTACGGATCCGATGACACTAGTTTCGTCGAAATCCGAGACTGTTTGAAAAATGGCTATTTTTACTCGTCAATGTAAATATTAAAATATTCAATTTTTCACAAATTAACTTTTAATTCAATTTTAAAAGTTCTATAACATCATTCTAGCTGCAATATGATTTAATACAACTTTATAAATCATTTTTAATCACACTAAACCAAATTTCCAGTTATTTCTGTAATTTCAAATATTAAATTATCGATTTAATTATCCTATTAAGTCTAGATATTCGAAATAAAATTTATTCGACTTACAAATTTTACTAAACAAATTTTTCAAATGACAGAAATTCTGGGTTATCACATCCGATGAATAGTTAAGTCAGGAATGTCAGAAACATCTTAATCATATTGTTTTCTAACTTGTTTATGGAAATCATTAACAGTATACTTAACACTGAAAGTCGATGATAAGGCTTGTCTCTTTATGAGATTCAAGAATGAAATGTCTAGGAAAGGCTTTGATACAACCAATGCTCTAACTTACTTGGCTTCACTCTTAGATGAGGAATAGTTAAGTTGAAATGTCAAAAATGATTTAAGTATACGAACATTGATTAGTATAAGCAATTGTTGTAACTAGATTACCGATTAGCCGACTATCGAACTTAACTAAATATTACCTTGGATCTTTATAAGAATTTTTAAACAAAAATATAAGTGAAATGATTTGGGTTTTGTTGTGACAATATGTCAATTACATTTGTCTTTAATCCTTTTTGCTTATATTTATGAATGTAAATAGATTTTTAAAAGGTTGTTTTAAAGATAAGTATAAGTGAAACGGTTTTGGGTTTGTAATGACAATGTTTAAGTAACATTAGTCTTAAACCTTTTGAATTGATTTATGAAAGTACTTAGATCCTTAAAATAGATAATCTGAAGGAAATTATAAGTAAAGAATGTTTTGGAAAAAGATAGAAAAAGCAAAGGTTTAAAGTAAGAAATCTTGCTAATGATTTGTAAATATACTTATACCATTTGAGGTAAGTATATGAATACCGTTTGAAGCATTGGAAGGCTACAAATGAATAGTGGAAATTCGTAAATGAAGTTTCAATAGAAAAAAGAAGTTTTACTAATAAAAGAGGTTTTAATATATAAAATATTAATCAAACAAAAAGGGGATTAGAAGTCCCTTATGTGATTTGATTATGTGTTGTGTGACATGATGGTACTTTGTATGTTTACTCGTTTACGAAAAACGTTTACTCGTATACTTAGAACTAAAATCCAATGAAGTAGGCTTGTCTATCTATAGGAATTAAGATTGATGATCATGTAGGGATACGAGCAATATAACTCTAACCTACTGGCTTCATCTTGATGGAGGGATAGCGTGAGATGAAAATATTGAAAACAAGGTAAGTATACAAGAGTTAGTTTCCACTCGTTCTCGTTATTATTGAATGACCAAATTCGTTGATTTAGTCTAGAAGTGACCAAGATCCGTAAGTGTTGTACTTACAGAAAATCACTTCAAGACTAAGATATGTGTTCTATCTCTTGGTAGTATATATGTTTGAGATACCGGAATCCCTTTGTGGTTTCGAGATCTATTCGAGACGTGAGAATCTAATTGGGGATTCGTGTTTTGTTCGAGTGATGAGGACTTGTCTGAATGATGTCGACTGTAACCTCGACATCAGAAATGATAGAAAATAGAGTATGTGCATAGCTTGTGGCTTGGATGACCCACGATAGCATACTATCGTTGCATATCTACAGTATGCATATCGATGTTGCACACGGGAGGTTATGGTATTTGGAGTTACGTATTTAGACGTGGACTATCTATGTTTTCTTCAATGGTATATTTTATCTAAACGTATATGACGCTCAAAGGTAGTTATTGACCCTTGTATAGTGTAACGCCCCACCTCTATGCTCACAATAACAAAGAGTATTAAAAGAAATACTGTCTATTATTATGAAGAATAAGGCTGGATAGGAGCGGCCATCCGTAGTTAGGCCTTACACTAGTATTGGTTATCTCGATAGGAGTGGTATATATTTTTATATTTCATTCTCGTATTTGTTTACTCCCATCGACATACCCAATTCTGGTATAAAACGAACAACGATGGTTCATAATAGTTTAGGACAATATATATAATAATAACACAGATAAATAAGTGCGAAACACGGATATAACAGAAAGTCTCATATATATATAACTGATGTCAGTTGATATACATGTGATACAATACATATGATACAACTACAACTGTCGACTCTGGAAGTTACATATACAAGTACATTATCGTGAATAATATACATGAATATACAACATCCTATACAATTACACTGACTACTTTAAATGATGACGACTACTCCAAAAATATGAAAAGACTTCATAGCTCTAACAGCAACCCATAGTGAGATATCAACAACCTGTAAATTCTCGGTCTGACCCGAGTATTACATTCAAAAGAAAATAATACACGAGTCAGTCTAATTCAAACTCAGTTATTAGTGCACAGAAGCAATAATGATTACATATGAATAGACGACAGTCACAATAATTCTCGTCTATCCGATCCTTAACTAAAGAAATCGGATAACGATAATTAGAACACATAACAGTGTTAAACACAAATCGGCAAATTAAACCAAATAAGAATATTGAATTGAATAAACAAAACAGTTCAAACAATTGAAATATCAATTAAATTATTAATTCGAGTAGGGCTGCAGTACACGCACGCGTGCACTGCCTCGCCACTACAGCATATGGGATATGCATAAAGATCAACAAATAAAAACAAGATCGAATAACACAAAACCTTACTGTGTGGCTGCAGTTCACGCTTGCGTGCACTGCCTTGCCACTATAGTGATAATGTACCCCAAAAATTCAATTCCGTGTGGCTGCAGTTCACGCTTGCGTGCACTGCCTTGCCACAACAGTTAAGACGTACACAACCGGGCACAAGGTCAAACCCAAAATAAAAAAACGGGTTCAACACAGGTGAAATTTACGCCCCACCTCTATGCTTACAATAACAAAGAGTATTAAAAGAAATACTGTCTATTATTATGAAGAATAAGACTGGATAGGAGCGGCCATCCGTAGTTAGGCCTTACACTAGTATTGGTTATCTCGATAGGAGTGGTATATATTTTTATATTTCCATCTCGTATTTGTTTACTCCCATCAACATACCCAGTTTTGGTATAAAACGAACTACGATGGTTCATAATAGTTCAGGACAATATATATAATAATAACACAGATAAATAAGTGTGAAACACAAATATAACAGAAAGTCTCATATATATATAACTGATGTCAGTTGATATACATGTGATACAATACATATGATACAACTACAACTGTCGAATCTGGAAGTTACATATACAAGTACATTATCGTGAATAATATACATGAATACACAACATCCTATACAATTACACTGACTACTTTAAATGATGACGACTACTCCAAAAATATGAAAAGACTTCATAGCTCTAACAGTAACCCATAGTGAGATATCAACAACCTGTAAATACTCGGTATGACCCGAGTATTACATTCAAAAGAAAATAATACACGGGTCAGTCTAATTCAAACTCAGTTATCAGTGCACAGAAGCAATAATGATTACATAATGAATAGACGACAGTCACAATAATTCTCGTCTATCCGATCCTTAACTAAAGAAATCGGATAACGATAATTAGAACACGTAACAGTGTTAAACACAAATCAGCAAATTAGACCAAATCAGAATATTGAATTGAATAAACAAAACAGTTCAAACAATTGAAATATCAATTAAATTATTAATTCGAGTAGGGCTGCAGTACACGCACGCGTGCACTGCCTCGCCACTACAGCATATGGGATATGCATAAAGATCAACAAATCAAAACAAGATTGAATAACACAAAACCTTACTGTGTGGCTGCAGTTCACGCTTGCGTGCACTGCCTTGCCACTATAGTGATAACGTACCCCAAAAATTCAATTCCGTGTGGCTGCAGTTCACGCTTACGTGCACTGCCTTGCCACAACAGTGAAGACGTACACAACCGGGCACAAGGTCAAACCCAAAATAAAAAAAAACGGGTTCAACATAGGTGAAATTTTGGAAAATAAACAAAATGCAGGGGTCAAGTCACTGCTCAACTCAGCTGCAGCAACAAAATAGTGCAAGTGAAACCAACAGTGAACAGGGAAGGCAATGTGACACAGTTACATGCCGGGATAAACCGTGCAATAGGTCCAGAATATGTACCAAACAATTGCACAAAAATGCAACTGCAAATACAAGTGAAACGTAAAACAGTGAACACTACCGGCACGTTGATGACAAAGCAATGCAAAGAAATTAAACTAGGTCAGACTGCACGTAATCAAGTGCTCAACGATGTCGAAGTCATGTAACTTCAACAGATATACAAATCAAAACAGAAATTGACAATTGAACAAACTGCAGTTCAATGCCAACGCATTAGTGATAACCATAGATGACAAGTCGGGTAATAATATACACAAAGTCAGATGACCGAAGAAAATGCAAATGAGTACAAGGCATCAATTCCATGTATCAGATTTGAGCAAAGGCAATATAGACCCAACAGTGCAAAATGGCATATGCATATGCAAGGCTACAATATAATGGTGCAGTGATACCCATGCAACAGTAATATCAAGAAATCCAACAAGGTCGGTCTGGGCAATAATGAAAGACCGATGAATTCACAACACTACCCCACTGTATCGTGAAACCCAAATACTACATGAAACTCAAAACAGCAATTGTCACCAAGGTACGAGGCTGTCAAATACACAGGACTAAAATGAATGCGTACACTGGCACTGACACAAGTATACATACACTGTTTTTAAATGTGAAGATAGTGTAGTCAAGGCCACAGGAAAATAAAATGCATCAGTTCAGACCCAAATATGCAAGTCAATAGAGATTCATTGAAAATAGATGCATAAGAATAACCAAGGTTGAAGCCAAGTGAAGACACAGGGCCATGCAGACCAGTGAATACCAAGTGGACAGCGAAACAATGCCAAAGCGACTTTGACACTAAATACAAATCAAAGCAGTGCTTAATGAGTAAACAATTGCAGTTCAATATCAAATACAGTGCAGCATGATAACAAGGAACAATGTCACCGAGATAAACCAAAATATAACATGTATGCAACCGTGTCTCAAAGTAGTACTTAACAATTCAAGGTCAAGTATGATACAGAATGACCATGACAAAGTAATGGAATAACAAATTAAAGTCAAGTCGATGCCCACAAAAAATGCCGTTCAAATCAACTGCAATGAACCAGTTAAATAGGCCTCACATGTTTCAAATCAGAAATCAATGCTTGAGTGACAAAAAAAATCACATTTTTGATGTAATCAAAATAACAGGTTTCACAAAATCAGTGAGTCAAAAACAATCGAGGATCCAAGTCAGCAATTAACGACCGAAGTCAAGAAAGAATCAATAAAGGGATAAAACCTCATAACTGCAGCATTAAACCAAGCATGAGTCGAGATGTGAGTTTACTCACCTCGATCTGAAGCAAAGACGAACATAAATCAGAAATCAAAACCCAACAACCCAAGAAATCACGAAATCACAATATTTAAACCCTACTAACTGAGATTGAGCAAGATGTGAGTATAAATTACTCACCTTGATTGAAGCGAAGTCAAACTCGACCAAAAGAAGCGGCCGAAGTGAGAAACTAGGAGGCGATGGATTGAAGCTGCACGCGATTATCCTCCGATCGATCAATCAGAGGCGCGGCCTCGTATTGATTTCGAAACCCTAATTTGGACAGAGGTGAACGAACGGCAGCCATTTTCGTTTGTTTTATGGTTTTAGGGTTACGAATCGAAAATTATAAAGGAGGATCGGGTCGAATTGAATTAAGGGAACAGCATTTAAAAATTTGTTAAAGAAAGATTGGGCTGAGATAAAAAATTTAAAGCCCACAAACTCATATCCAAATTTTTGAAAAGAATTTCAACTCGAATCAAAACTCCAATAAACAATTAGCTAGCAGATAAATCGTTCAATGGCGATTATAAATTGGGCAAAACCCCGGGTTGTTACATATAGGGAGATCCACTTCAATTTACAAGAAGCATCTCGGTGGAAAATCCATCATGCGAACGCTCCTTATCGGGTTTGATTGTACCATCTAATGTGCTATTGAATGTAATGAATGCAACCACTCCGGCTATGTTATTATACACCCTTGAAATTATCTATTATATTACCTTATGTACTTATTAGATGGTGGTTTTTTTGAGGGGATGGCCGTCATGGCATTCCATGCTGTCTTAAAAGTACCTTTATATGCTGGCTTTATATTTCTAGAGTTTCTGTTACCAGACTTATGTCTGACACGTGGCTTTTGTTTTACCTAAAGTCTTCATGTGCTCTTTTGGTTAATCGAAGAAAGGCAGGTTTTCGTTGATGTTCTTTGGAGATTGAGAAGACGAGCTGGATGTTCACTTACCGCAATAGTCTTATTTCTACTGCATTACTATATTGTAAATATAAGCATTTGTGAGGAAAAGTTGTTATAATTGTCCAGGCTGATGATTGTACTTAGGTTTTGTAACTTCGATATTCTATATTGGAGTAACCGTTTGTACTATAATTTTGATATCGTATATTACCGTTTCACTAGTGAGATTCTAATATTATATTGTCTTCTTTTTTGTTCTATTTTTTTTCTTTTTATTTCACCCTAACTTTTTGCCTTTCTGACACTTGAGTGCTCGATACATGAATACCGTGGATGTATTAGTGTCGACATTCCGTGGTCAAAAAGTTGGGACGTTACATTCTCCCTCCTCGCTTCACGAAATCGCATGCCATTTGTAACAACGAAATCCTCTTTCCATCCTCTCCACGTTGGACACCATCAACCCAAGCTTGGCATCACCTCTGCAACCCAGACCTGTATCTTCCATAGCAGCAACCGTTGGTTGGCACAACCACCATACGCCACCATCTTGTGTACAACATGAACGAAAAATGTAGCTTTCCTCATCACTTATAACTTTTGTACTAGTTACTTTGGCTAATTCTTTGTGCAGAGGAAGTTGTCGAAAAAATAAAATGAAAATGGAAATATGGCTTATGTGTAGTTTTGCATGCAAAGAAGAAAAGTATGGATATTTTATCTAAAGAAAAATGTGAATTAGCTTGCCTTTTATAATGAAATTTATAACAAACAAGATAATTATGTTTCGGTGCATATTTCCACATTTCAATGCAATAGACATGGTCCATAAAACAGGGCAAGAAAATAGGGATATCGTTTATGCGCGCGTGTATATAAAATTATGTTTTTGTTCTTAAAGTTTTACAGTACGTAACCACACAATATCACGTTTGCGTACGATCTGCGAATGATAGAAATTAAAATACGAGTGCGTACAACAATGTGGGACGATCATAAAACAACAATAAAATACAACGGTTAACTTATTCTATGCAATTTCAAAAATACCAACGTTTTCCGTAAAATACGTCAAACCAAAAATCCTATAAATTCATTTGAAAATACTTCATAAAAAATCGAGAAGTTATTTGAAACATAGATTTTATTATATTTAAATTCAAATATTTAACTAAACTAAATATTCAAATTCAAAGACTTAAAATTTAAGGGTTATTACATTACCATAATTAATTATTTTTCAATGAAAAAACCGAGTTTAGTGCTTTCTATTTCATTTAAAATTCATTTTTAAATAGTTCTATTCATAAATACTTTCAAATAATATAATTATTATTTTCTCTAAAACTTTGGAAAAATAATTTTCAATGTCACCGGATTTAAGTTCTCAAATTCTCAACATTAAATCCTTTTTATTTGTAAATCTTATTTATGAACCATACATATATAATTTCACTTTCTTGTATAAAATCATTTAACAAATATATCTTTGTTTAAATTATAATAAACAACTTTTATTAAAATTAAATTTTAACCTAACATTATCACCAAACGCCCTGTAGTCAAACTGTGAACTTAATTCACAAGGTATTCGTTTCAATGTTCCCACAATTACTATATACCCAACCCATGCGGTGAAAAGGTATACTACTCATAATTTGGCTGAGTGAAATTCAAAAATCAACAAACAACAGTCAATGTTCGCAAACTAGCTGAGCACAACTAATTAAACAATAAATGATAATAATTAGATATTCTCATTTCTAAAAAAAACTAACACATCTTATATATATCAATTTATAAAAATTATTCTTTTATATATATAATATAATCCTAGGTTAAATTATTTCATTTACCAATTTTCAAAAATAATACTATGCCGGTTTTCCTTGTCTATGTGTTTGGAAACCCTTATCGTAACATCTGCCTTTTCGACCCCCAAATGTCGACGCTAATACATCCACGGTATTCACTTGCCGGGCACCTAGGTGCCAAAAAGACAGAATGTTAGGGTAAGATAAAAGAATAAAAGAAAAAGAAATAAGAGAATACAATATCAAAATCTCACAACGGAACGATGACATACAATATCAAAATGATATGTTTGCAAAGAAAAATTGTATAGATACAATAGTCAAATAAACTGACCTATCAACATCCTGGACAGTTATAACAAGCTGTCCTCACAATTGCTGATATAAAAATAAACAAAGTAATGCAACGAAAATAAAATTTACGGTAGATAGTAATAGCTTCTCTCCTAGAGCTCCAATGAATCATTAATGATATTTGGAAGTGTACACAGGTTGACCCAAGCGTTGTAAGAAGATTAATATTCGAGTCAGTTTGGTAAACCAGCATGAGAAAACTTAAGAAATTTGAATTACTATATTTGTAAAACTCTTTTAAAGAATAAAGGTGTCTTGTAAGACCATGCCGCAAATAAACACGGATGGGTTTTTACCTTACGATAACAGAACCATTCTATAAGAAAATTTAGTGATATTATAATAATGTCTGGGTTTTCAATATAAATATAAGTCATAGCTGAAATGGTTACATCAATTATATTTGATAGCATATTTAGGTACAAAAACAAAAATGCTAAGCTACGTTCGTATAAACGGATTTTCGACAGAGACCTCCTCAATGAAACCGATCTCCTACGACAAGAATCATAAAATACCTTCCTAGCGTTGTATATCCCTAGATAAAATATACCATAAGGTAAACACAACTGGGCCATCATCCAAACGTTCGCATGAAGAATGTGCACCAAGAATCAACAACTCCCTACCAGCAACATCTATAAGCATACTCTAGATATGGAGTTGTTGTACACCTCATGGATTAGCTAAACCCCAAGATCATGCATCCTACTCTGTCTTTAGTCATTTTCCCTATGTCGAGGCCATGTTCGGCATCTTCACATGAGTTATCAACAAAACTCGATCATATAATGAATGAATCCCATATGAATTCCATCATATCAACAGATTCCAGAACCACAAATGGTTTCCTTCATTCACTTATAAAATAGAGAACCCACATCTCAGCCCTGAAGTGGTTTTTGATAAGTAGAACACTTACCGCTCTCGGTCTCTCCAAGACCGTGTCGATGAATTTGGTCTTATTCATTAATAATGAGAATGATCGCATAAGGGGACTATACCCTGAATACTTTCTCATAAGCAAGTAACATACCTACAGTATCATTTCATGCAAGGCATGGTCACACCACATAAATGAATTTAATCCGTTTTTAATTAATTTATCTTTTTTTAATTAAAAACCCTTCTTATTAGAAAAACATATTTTTATCTAATAAAACTTCTTTCATAAATCAACCCTTCATTAATTAATACTCCTTTACTAATTAAAACTTCCTCTATATTTTTGAATAAATATATTTAACTATTCATCTATACTCTTTTTAATACTTAAAAAAAATCATATACATACTCCAATGATATAAGTGCATTCACATATCGTTTAACCAGTTTTGCTTACTTGAAGTATAATCAAAGAGATTAAAATAATTACTACCAAAGCATGGTTATAATAAACTCCTTTTCTTTTATAAATTATGTATATAAAATTTTCTATCTCCTTATAAGAGATTTCAATACTTGTTATTATCTTTAAAATACCATCATCAAAGATTTATAATATTTCTTCCAAAATATAGTTCAAGGGTTTACAAAAAATTTTGCTAAAATATTGTTTACTACAAACCCAAAATCACTCCAGTCAATCATTTTCTTTAAAACTCTCCTTTTAAAGTTTAATTACTTTTAAGGGATAAAAACAAGTGTTACTAAAAACAATTGTCACAACAAACCCTAACATTTCATACTTTGAAAACATTCCTCTTTAAAATTCCCTTCTTAAAGATTTATTTATAGTTAAGGGTTAAAGACAATTGTTGCTCAAAACATTCATCACAGTAAACCCCAAACCATTTACTTATATTTTTCTACTAAATATCCATTAGTAAGTATCTAATTATATTCCTATGTGTAACTAATAATAAGGATTAAAAATAAGTGTTGCTAAAAACACTTTTTACAACGGCCCAAAACTATTTACTTATCCATTAATAACTTTAAACATTTATTTAAAGACAAAAGCATATTCACACTTATTAATAAAGTCGATACACTTTTAAGTAATTCAACAAAACCATTTATTTTAACTTACGTGTTAAAATATAAACTCTGTTTATTGTATTTACAAAAAACTTAATTTACTATTTAAAACTTATATATATATAGAAATATATTTCAAATACTTATTAGTATGTTAAAATAATTTAAACCTACTCAAAATATATGGTAATTATTTATATAGAATATCGTGTAAAAATAAGGAATTTTGAAATAAATAGAAAAACAAGTTTTAATTTTGAAAGCTACTTAGTTTAGAAATTCACAGTTAATTGTTAAAAATATATTTAAATGTGAAACTAGTTTTAAAAATATCTACTATAAGTTGGAAAATAATCCTAAAAAGATGAGAGAAAAATATTAAATTTAAATATCATTTTTGAACAATTTATAGTTCAAGATAGAAAGGGTAGCATTTATAGAAGTGCTATCTAAAGTTACTATTGTAAACATTGTTTTGCTACTATTTTGAACCTAGATTTCAACACCTAGACAAATGATTTTTGATTCACTCTTTTTACATTAGTTAGTATAATTTGGGTACATGGAAAGCATGAATAAAAATCCTAAAGAATAACTACCAATTATTTTAGAGAAATTTCCGAAACAGGGTATTTTACCAAACTGCACTTATAATGACTATTTCGCTATAACTTTTTTGCATTTCGCTCAACTAGCTATCAAATGAATTAGGCTTAAAAAATTTCCAAATAAGAATAAAATATTATTTACTTCTTAAATATACAAAGAAACCTCCAATGCAGTTTGTATAAAAATACCGTTATTTCGCTAAATAAAAATTGCCTTTATAGCGACCTTTTTACTTCAAAATAATGTTTTTTTACTTTGATTTACTTCTTATATAATTTTACAAAGCATATAATTTGATTGTCTAAACACTTATATAAGTTTAATTAATAACCAAACAAGTTATTATTAACATATGTCATTAAAATTCTATTTTCATAAGTTATAGTTCAATCAAAGTGCGCTTATAGTGACAATCGCTATATAGACAATTCCGTATTCAATTCAATATCTTGTGTCATTGTTTTTTTTACATATAAATGATTCCAAATTCAAACCATATCATTGTTATACATGTATTAACATATGTACTAATAATCATGTCCATTTTAGATGTTTAAATGTGCTTAATTTAAACAACATAAACCCATTCTCTTTAAGGCAATTACTTTAACAAGCATATACTTTTAGAAGCATGTAATAAAAGGTTATAACTTTTAGTAGTTAGTGTCTATTATTATATATAATAGCAAGCAATTTATCATGTGATTAACAAGCAATTATCAAGTGATATAACAAGCAATTATCAAGTGATATAACAAGCTATATTATCAAGTTAATAACTTGATTCGAAGTGAGACTAACTCGCTTTTCTTTTACCCAAACACTTCCTACCAACATTCACTTCATTCAACATTTCTACTGAAACTACCTAATCTAACCTAAACATCTCCAAAAACCCTCCTTATCCTCACTAAAGCACACGGCTATGGGCTTGGATCATCAAAATAAGGCACGGCCTTGACCACCACCTCCTTAGCTTATGTCCTCACCTCCTCCACCACCATAACACCCACGCCCATAGGTTATAGCACTCCTTCCATACTCACGGCCCAAAGAAGAAGAGGGCAAAAAGCGAAGATTTAAGATGTTTTAAGAAGAGAAGAGAGTGAAAGAGTGGAATGGTGAGAAATGAAGTGCACCATCTCATCTATTTATAAGGTCAGGAATTCAATAGAAAAGATTAGAAAACCCCCTCCTCTTCCATGCATGAAAACATGCACACCACCCTCACACAACCATGCTCTTACACCACCATTTAAGAGTCCTTAAGTATTCTTGTCCATGCTTACTTTTTGCTAATATACACTTGGTTTAATTAATTATTAGTTAGTAAAGAGATGTGTTTTAATTCTTATCATATGTTCACACATGATGACTATTCAAGTTGCAGTATATTTACACAACTTGTATTGAATAAAAGGTTTATTTTTAACAAAATGTATTCCAATAACATTTTCAGTATTTACCCAAAGTGTATAATTTTGTAAACACATTTCAAAAGTAATTTTTCTAACATTAGTTATTAATTAAAAAGTGTTTAATAAGGTTATAAAATCATATTTAATCGCATTAATCTTGGACACAAATATTTAAATAATTTAGATATTAAAATACGAAGTTTTTGAAATTTTAGGTCGTTACACCTATTGATACAGTTGTACCTTATGTATCGACCAAAATTCATAAACCACTCAAATGATAAATCAACATAGTATAAAACATTTTTATAACACTAATAAATATGCACTCTCATACATAATACACTCAAAGTCATTCTAGGCTGTTTCTAACCCTATCTCTAAGGAGTATATCCCACTAAAGCCTAGGTGTTTCTCAACCCAAACTCATTCTAAGCTGTTACTAACCCTCTCTTTAACGACCTGTCATGTCGACTCTCAAAAGTCTACACTAATACATCGACGGTATTCACGCGTCGAGCATCCAAGTATCGAAAAGACAGATTGTTAGGGTGAAAGAAAGAAAAGACAGAACAAATTCTCACATCGTGATAAGTAATATATATATATATCAAATAAATCTATACAAAAGAAAAGTTTTATATACATACATCAATCAGAGTAACTATCCTATCATCAGCATGGACGGTTATAACAACCTGCCCTCACATATGCCGATAAATACAAAACAAGAAATGCAGTGGAAAATAAAATTCATGGATACATCATGGAGGCATCCATCTCGTCTACTAAAGCTCTAGAGCATCCATAACAAAATTTAGAAATATGCTTAGGCTGACACAATGTAACGACCCATAAAATTTTACCAAATTTTAATTGGTTTATAACGCATTGAATTGGATTTTTGAGAAATTATTAATAAAAAAAATTGAAAATAAAAAAATTATTTGGATTACGTATAATTATAATTGATTCAGAAATTTGCATGAAATCAAGGGAATCGACTGTTACCATAAATTTTATTTCTTTCCTATCCATTCAAATTTTACATCAATTATAAACCAATCAACACCTTACCTTTATTACTCCCTGTATTCGTGTTGTAGCTCTTTAATTTTCTATCCATTGCTATTTCATTTCGGGTTTGTTCCTTCCCTATTTATTCCATTTCAAACATTTTCTCTCCTCTTTGGCAGAAACATAATATTTTACATCACTTATATATATATATATATATATATATATATCTGTAGCTTGCATTCATTCGTTTATTCACTTTTACGTTTCTCATACTTTCTACTTTATTGTCCTTAATTCCCGTGCTTGATGTTATCATTTCAGTTTCTTTCCATTGAATGTGGCACGTTTCATTGTTAACGTTTTATTCCATTTATATTGTGGCTTTCCTTTTACAACTTGTTCCATTTCTATTTCCTTCGTTTCAAAATTTGAAACATTACAATGGACCACATTATTTATTCGGTTGTATAAGGAAGCTAAATCAGTGGATGACCATTGCTAATAAAATTATTACTTTTGTAACATATATACTCATTGCTACTTTTCCTTACCTTTTATTTCTACTTTCTTTTTTCCACTGTTTCTTTCCTACTTTAAAATTTTAATATATATGTTATGTATGTATTAAAAATTTCACGTCACTTGGTCACTCAAGCCGTTCATTTTCTTTCCACTAAAACTGCTAATATTTAATTCCATACGTTTCTTTATAACGTTTTATAATATTGCTTTCATCTTGAGACCGAAACAAAATGCACCGCATACACATGTTCATTCAAAAGAAAGTGGATAGGCCTAAAACATACAGGTTTTCATTTACTTTTCAATTGATTTCCTCCCTTATATTTTTACTTTACATTTCAAATCTAAAACGTGGTGGTCAAACTGTTAACGCTAAAAATTTGAACGCTAACACCCCGGTGTGTGAAGTGTAGTTGTGAAAGCACCACCCGATTACTCGGGAACAGATTATAAGCAGATAATAGCAGAAAAGCAGTAAACAGCAGCAGTTTTATAGTGGTTCGGCTTAAGGGTATAGCCTACGTCCACTTTAAGTACTTTTATTGATGATCTCGTTACAAGCTGATACAATTCTTTCCAAGAATAATACACTTTGAATTACAAGAGACTTAGAACGAGTAGCTTAAACTTCAATGGAGATGAGAGTCTTCGAATCCATGTTGGATGTATGTGATCTCTTCTTGAAGTTGTTTGTAGCGTTCTTTGTGTCTTGAGAGCTTCGAGTGTTGGATTGGTTTGGAATGCAGCAGAGTATCGGTGCTTGAAGAAAATGAGCCAAAAGTCCCTTGAATGTTGGAGGTGGCCGTGTATTTATAGGATTTTTCAGCCTTGAGTCATGAGTCGTACCCGACTCATGCTTGACTCGTGGCCGAGTCAAATTAGGTCGTGGCCGACTCATTGAACCAACCCTTGATTGCTCCACGGTTCATTCTTCTGCTGGATTATACGCCAAGTCTTGAGTCGCTTACGAGTCAACCTCCCTTGGCACAGGCACTATGGCAATGGATTACGACTCAATGGCTCTGAGTCTTGAACGAGTCATTAGTTGTGAGTCGTTAAGACGTTAACGACTTATCAGGTGACGGTATATAAACGAAGCGGCACAGGGATCCACTTTCTTATGTCGTCACTTCCCCTGAGTCGTTTCATAAGATGAGTCGCGAACCTGTTGAGTCGTTGAACCATGAGTCGTTGTAAGCTCTGAGTCGCTGAGTCGGTAACACCCATAAGTCGCATAGCAGTTGAGTCGTTGATCCACTGAGTCGTTACAAACCTTGAGTCGTTGAGATCCTTAGGTCGGTCAGCCCCATGAGTCGCTAACTCCATGAGTCGTTAACCCGTTGAGTCGGCCAGCACCTTTAAGTCGCTAAGGTTATAACCCGGTGAGTCGTTATCCCTCCTGAGTCGTTAAGTCGTAACCCTTCAAGGCCGTTGAGTCGGCAACCAGATAAGTTGAGTCGTGTCTTTCTTGAGCCGGTAGGTCGCTTCATTGGTTAGGTCGCTGACTTACTTCACTCTTTAAGTCGTATACCGTTTTGGTCGGGGCGCTGCCCCGCACCCCGCCGGGGGCGCTGCACCCTGGACCCCTGCGACCTGACCGGTCAGGTCGAACACCGTAGGCGGTGGCGTTGCCCCCGCACCCCCACCTTGGGGGGTTGGCACCCCCCCTGGACCCCCCCTCCGTAGGGGATCTTATCTGAAAATTCATTCAACAGAACTTGCTTTATTGGGAGGTTAAATTGACCATCCTTCGAGACGAACTATCATTGGCTTCTCGGTCGATTTTTGATATCACGGCCTTGCTGAAAAAGTGGAGTTAACACTTGCCCCTCGAAGTATACGCCTAGGGACTAGGTCGTGTGCTTCGATTCTTCTTAACTCGTGCTTTACTGAGCTGCTGAGCTTGTTCTTAGGCAACTTTGCTTTGTTTCGACCTGAAGCCTTTTAAACTTGACCAATGCGATTCAATGGAACTTTGACCTGAACTTGCTGCATCTCTTTACAGATTATTTTAACAACCTGTTAAACGCAACATTTGCAGAAAAATAGGGCGAATATGCTCATCACCGATTGCCCATATCGAGTGATGGATTAGATCAAAGAACTGGTATTTTACTGTAAGCAAATTAGTACGGTCTTGATGAAGTGTTGCGAATCAACTTTCTTGAATGAAGTATCAACACAAAGTTTACACAGTTATAACTGCTATCTGCATTGACACCGCACTTACTTTCAAATAACAAGCCTCGAATTTTTCTGAATTGACATATGCCAACCAGTATTATTTCAAGTATCGCTTTAATTACTTGTTATTTTAGTAGCTTTGCACAACACTTCACACGCTTTTTAGAAAACATGCACCTTTACTTTTTAATATTCAGTTCTTCATATAGAATGTCTTTTCGATAAGAAGAGTAGTGGGGCAAACTGGATCTTTCCATTTCTGGGATTTTGAAAATCCGAGTTGTCCGGTACTAATTTCATCCTTTACTTTTGCAGCACTCCCATCCTCTTTCCGAATATTCCAGTCACAAGTCAATTTTTAAAAGATTAAGTGCCGTGACGGTTAAGGAGAGGAGCATTAAATTTTTTGCTGAACGATGAATTTTTGCACTAATTCGGATTTTTGCACTCTTTTTGGTCGACCTAGCTTCACGATGCCCCTGGTTTTCAAGCAGAAACTTCAGATGCCCCAGCTTTCGCAAAGGAACTTGCATCAATGGAACCTATTGCGGAAGCCTTATTGGTGTAATGTTTTACTCCATTTGACGGTGTGGCGTCATCCTTCTTGTTTTTCCTTTTGAAACCTGCACATGCATAACAAATTTTATAGAAACTTTTGTCTGTATTTGAGAATGTATTTATTCCACATTTTCATACAAGTTTCTTTATTCTCTTTGCAAGATATTACAGTGAGCTTGTGGTACGTTGCTTGGGTTCTGCTTTTATTAATGTAGCAATATTATATTGCCCCATACCACAGCTCATTGTAATATTCTCCATTTTGAGGAGATTTTTTGGAGAACAATTCTTCTGTTTTTAGAAGACTTGTACTCTCACTTTAGAGAATAACTCTTCCATTTTGAGAAGGCATGCACCCTTTCTTTAGAGAATAATTTTCCATTTTTGAGGAAATATTATTCTTGCTCTGGCAGAGTGCGCCTTGTATTGGAGAAGCCTTTTTTCCCTTTTTTTTTTGTTGCGCCTCGCTAGAGGGCTTTGATTTGACATTTCAACTCTGGAGGAGTAGGCATCCACAGAGATTGCACTTCAGCTCCGGTGAAATGTGCCTCCGAAGAGGTCTTTATTTGGCACTTCATCTCTGGAGAAGTGGGCCTCCGAAGAGTTTGCACTTCAACTCTGGTGAAATGTTCCCCCGAAGAGGTCTTTATCCTCTGAAGGGTTGTGCCTTTGAGCAGGGCTTTAGCTTAAGCTTCAAACATGGGAAGCGTGCCTCATTGGAGGGCTTTAGTTTAAGCTCAAACATGGGAAGCGTGCCTCATTGGAGGACTTTAGTTTGCCCTTCAAACTTGGGAAGGGTGCCTCATTGGAGGACTTTTGTTTGCGCTTCAAACATGGGAAGCGTGCCTCATTGGAGGACTTTAGTTTGCGCTTCAAACATGGGAAGCGTGCCTCATTGGAGGACTTTAGTTTGCGCTTCAAACATGGGAAGCGTGCCTCATTGGAGGACTTTAGTTTGCGCTTCAAACATGGGAAGCGTGCCTCATTGGAGGACTTTAGTTTGCGCTTCAAACATGGGAAGCGTGCCTCATTGGAGGACTTTAGTTTGCGCTTCAAACATGGGAAGCGTGCCTCATTGGAGGACTTTAGTTTGCGCTTCAAACATGGGAAGCGTGCCTCATTGGAGGACTTTAGTTTGCGCTTCAAACATGGGAAGCGTGCCTCATTGGAGGACTTTAGTTTGCGCTTCAAACATGGGAAGCGTGCCTCATTGCAGGACTTAAGTTTGCGCTTCAAACATGGGAAGCGTGCCTCATTGGAGGACTTTAGTTTGCGCTTCAAACATGGGAAGCGTGCCTCATTGGAGGACTTTAGTTTGCGCTTCAAACATGGGAAGCGTGCCTCATTGGAGGACTTTAGTTTGCGCTTCAAACATGGGAAGCGTGCCTCATTGGAGGACTTTAGTTTGCACTTCAAACTTGGGAAGTGTGCCTCATTGGAGGACTTTAGTTTGCGCTTCAAACATGGGAAGCGTGCCTCATTGGAGGACTTTTGCCTCCGAAGAGGGCTTGTGTGTTTTCTTTCTGCTTGCCCATGCCTCTTCACCATCCGCACGATTCCTCGTTATCATTTACACAACCATGTTCTTTTCTTTGCCAGTTATTTGTCTCTTTTCCAGAGAAATGCTCCTCATTATTAAGTAAATCCATAAGGCAGACCCAAACTACCCGACTAGATGTCTGTTTGCACAAACGATCTTCGTCGGTTAGCGAGGTCCTGAAACCTTCGCGTTGGGAAGGTGCCCTTTTGGTTATATCAACTGTTCGCGAGGAACATTTCTTATGCAGGAATTCAATTTGGAACCTTTTTTGTCTTGACATTTATTCGCTCAATGACTTATAGGAATCGCTTTGCTTTGCGATGTGCTGACTAGGTAAGCTTTGCTTTGATTGCCTGCAATATTAAATCGACATTTTAGCAATATATTCAAGATATTTGGCATATCGAAATGAAACAGGTCTTTTATAGTAATAGAAAACACAAGATTTATAGTTCCTATATTTCATTTGCAATGTTTTTACAACAACTTTTAATATGAGAATGATAAATCCATTATTCTTTTACAAATTTGTAACAAAGCCTTAAAGTAAAACATGGATGCAAGTCATTGCTGTCCCAAGCTTCTCGGGATCGAATCTCCGGTGTGAGAACAGGAACATTCTCTCCCTTCGGGGCTTTTCTTAGAGCATGAGTGTATCCTTCCATCTTATCATGATTCCTGTCTGCCGGGTGAGGGGCTCCCCTGAGTGGATGAGGATGGGTCATTCCTGTCTCTTTTGACATATTGCTGGAGTTTATTCTGTCTCAATAGTTCTTCAATCAAATTCCTTAAATGACGACATTCGTTGGTGTCATGACCAGGTTGGTTGTGGAACTGACAGAACCTCCCATTATGCATAGCATTTTTCCCAACCTTCAACTCAGGTGGCTTAGGATAATCAAAAGCATCCTTGGTTGCGAGAAAGATGTTCTCCAGAGTATCAGTTAAGAGAGTAAAGTTTGAAGGTTTAAAGCGGCGAGCTTTCTTCAAGTCTCTCTGCTTTTTTCCACCATCGTTCTTCCTCTTCTGTCCTCTAGATTCTCTTTTATCAGAAGTATCACCGACATTCAAAATTTCGGCCTCGATTGCTCTTGATGTCGCAGGAAAGCTTTCCAAACGCATAAATTCATCAGCCTTCTTATAGAATTTCTCAAGTGAGTTTGGCTCCTTCATTTTTAGCCATTTACCGAATTCACTCGATTTATCGATAGCCCGCATTAGATAAGTCAAAACCATCCTTGGCTCTGCGTTCTCGACTTCAGCTAGGGCTATATTGAAACGATTTAAGAATGATCTGGTAGATTCTCCGGGGTTTTGTTCTAGACTAGAGAGAGACATTATATCCTTGGCTTTTGTAGCATATAGCCTGAACTGATCCTTGAACTTTCGTGTTAAGTCAGAGAATTGATCCACGGATCTAACTGGCAGCTTTGTGAACCAAAGTAAGGCCATTCCCTCTAAGTATACCGGAAAGTAACGACACTTGATCTCATCTATTGCTCTTGCCCCGGTCATATGCCAATCATACTTGTACAGGAATTGGTTAGGGTCACTTGTCCCTCGATAAGCTGGGATGGTAGGAGGTACAAATTTCTTTGGAAACTCTGCCTTCAAGATTTTTTCGGTGAACGGTGTCTTACTTGGAGCAAACCCCCAATCGTTTTCATCCTCTTGCCTTTGCATGCTTTCTTTCATAATCGAGCGAACCATCCCTGATAGGTACTCCTCATCGTTCAGAGGTCTTGCCGGGCAGACGTCTGCGTCCGCTGTTCTTTCGGAAGTTTGCCTGGGCAAATCTTCGCGAACAGTTGGTTGCGGCCTTGAACCTTCAGCTTGGGAAGGTCCCCTTGCAGTGGTGTTGTCTGCTTTTTGAGGAATACCTTTCTCTTGGGGGTCACGAGCATCTTCAGCATAGATTGTTTCATTATCCTGTCGTTGGTGATTTGCCTCAAGTAGGGCGTTTAACCTATCCATAATCAAGGCATTCTGGGCATTCTGGGCTTCCAACTGAGCATTCTGAGCATTCAATTGCTGATTCAATCCCCAAACTACGGCGTCCAATTCTGCTCGTGTAATTCCAACACTCGGAGCTGCTTCATTTGGAGCAAGAGAAGTGGTAGTATTCTCATGAGCATCACCGGATCTATCTGATCTAAGCTGTCTTCCAGTAGCCATTATCTCGGATAAACTTCTAGTCTTTAGAGAGATTCTTTCAACAAACTTTCGCGAAGCAATGGTGAAAGTATTCTCCTGAGTTCAATTCTCAGTGAAAGCACCAAAAATGTTAACGCTAAAAATTTGAACGCTAACACCCCGGTGTGTGAAGTGTAGTTGTGAAAGCACCACCCGATTACTCGGGAACAGATTATAAGCAGATAATAGCAGAAAAGCAGTAAACAGCAGCAGTTTTATAGTGGTTCGGCTTAAGGGTATAGCCTACGTCCACTTTAAGTACTTTTATTGATGATCTCGTTACAAGCTGATACAATTCTTTCCAAGAATAATACACTTTGAATTACAAGAGACTTAGAACGAGTAGCTTAAACTTCAATGGAGATGAGAGTCTTCGAATCCATGTTGGATGTATGTGATCTCTTCTTGAAGTTGTTTGTAGCGTTCTTTGTGTCTTGAGAGCTTCGAGTGTTGGATTGGTTTGGAATGCAGCAGAGTATCGGTGCTTGAAGAAAATGAGCCAAAAGTCCCTTGAATGTTGGAGGTGGCCGTGTATTTATAGGATTTTTCAGCCTTGAGTCATGAGTCGTACCCGACTCATGCTTGACTCGTGGCCGAGTCAAATTAGGTCGTGGCCGACTCATTGAACCAACCCTTGATTGCTCCACGGTTCATTCTTCTGCTGGATTATACGCCAAGTCTTGAGTCGCTTACGAGTCAACCTCCCTTGGCACAGGCACTATGGCAATGGATTACGACTCAATGGCTCTGAGTCTTGAACGAGTCATTAGTTGTGAGTCGTTAAGACGTTAACGACTTATCAGGTGACGGTATATAAACGAAGCGGCACAGGGATCCACTTTCTTATGTCGTCACTTCCCCTGAGTCGTTTCATAAGATGAGTCGCGAACCTGTTGAGTCGTTGAACCATGAGTCGTTGTAAGCTCTGAGTCGCTGAGTCGGTAACACCCATAAGTCGCATAGCAGTTGAGTCGTTGATCCACTGAGTCGTTACAAACCTTGAGTCGTTGAGATCCTTAGGTCGGTCAGCCCCATGAGTCGCTAACTCCATGAGTCGTTAACCCGTTGAGTCGGCCAGCACCTTTAAGTCGCTAAGGTTATAACCCGGTGAGTCGTTATCCCTCCTGAGTCGTTAAGTCGTAACCCTTCAAGGCCGTTGAGTCGGCAACCAGATAAGTTGAGTCGTGTCTTTCTTGAGCCGGTAGGTCGCTTCATTGGTTAGGTCGCTGACTTACTTCACTCTTTAAGTCGTATACCGTTTTGGTCGGGGCGCTGCCCCGCACCCCGCCGGGGGCGCTGCCCCCTGGACCCCTGCGACCTGACCGGTCAGGTCGAACACCGTAGGCGGTGGCGTTGCCCCCGCACCCCCACCTTGGGGGGTTGGCACCCCCCCTGGACCCCCCCTCCGTAGGGGATCTTATCTGAAAATTCATTCAACAGAACTTGCTTTATTGGGAGGTTAAATTGACCATCCTTCGAGACGAACTATCATTGGCTTCTCGGTCGATTTTTGATATCACGGCCTTGCTGAAAAAGTGGAGTTAACACAAACAATAGAAATTTGCTTTTATTATTCAGCTCAATTAAGGGTAACCGTTCCCATCACATAACCGGTAAAAGATTTGTGTACGTTTTATTTGTTTATGTGGCAACGATTCACATTCACACTATTATTGCCTTTTTAATTTCATTGGTTTTCACTTATTTGTGTACGTTTCGTTCCATTTATTTGAATTGGAAATTTTCCATATTCATTACTTTACATTTATATCGGTACTTTATTTTTGCGTGCATAAAACGTTATACGTTACTTTGCATTCATTAAATTTTAAACGGCCCACTTTATTCACCTTTATATTTATTCACTTTTGGCCTTGATATTACCAATATAAATATATACGTTTGTCTTTGTCCTTTCACTTTCTCTTCTCAGTCATCTGGTGTTGCTTGTAAGAGAATACAACAAAGGATATAAGTGGCCTTCTTCTCCACTCAACTGCTCATTTTGTTCTCTATGGAAAAAAAATATTTCGCATGCTTGTAGATAGCAGTCCCCTCCTCCTTTATTTTCCGAACCCCACCTTTCTCCTTTCTTCTGCAACCTTCGAAATTCTTTTATACAAGGTAATATCTATATTATAAATATATTATGCTGTATTTACCTAAAAGTTAAAAGCTATAATCTCTTTAACTTTTTATACTTATATATATATGAATTCATACGAATTATTCAAGTTGTCTTATATATATATAGTATGCTGATTATTTGTAAATAGCTTATATATACAATTGTTATATATACACTTGTCAACATACAATTGGTTAAGTAAACAGGAGCACGTGTGCATATTTAGCCATATTTTACATATAGGGTCTGCATATTTGTTTGTATATATAATTATAAGAGTTGAGTATATTAAGATCTATATCATTATTTTTAAACCGATCGTTTTTTTGCAATAAGTCTTATATAAATAATATGTTCACATATATATAAGTATATGTATTTTACAGTTTTAATGAATGTGTTTTAACATATGGGTTTTACATTCAGACCTTTTATTTACAACGTATATTAAAAGGTATGTTATAATCTCTTGGTTATATTCAAATTTATTATATATATCGTTTACAGTAATAAATTTTATTATTGACAAAAATGTAAGTTACATATGTCACTGTAATTATGCGCATAACTGATACGTAAATATATATTAGTATATAAGTTTATATTTGTGTTATAGGCACGTTACTTTATATTTAAAATAATACATAAATAATCATATGTAGGTAGTTGCGTGTTGCAGTAGGTGGGTTAGCTTATAGTAGTGAGGATTTGTAGATATTTGGAAATTTAAAAGGCTGTGCATATATTTTGTAAAGGCTGTGCATATATTCATAGTCTAAAACCTATTATATTTTTTTTGTTATAAATAGTTACAGTTATATTTTTAAAGTGTGAGTCATAGCAGAATTATAAAGGTTACTATATAACTTATACTTGTATGTTGATGGGTCTACATAGATTTATAATGGGTCTGGATACATTTGAGTAACATGAATGTAGTGGGTGGTATGTATATAAATATCTTACATATATTTGTTTATACATATACATACTATTTTGGACTTAAGTTGATTTCGTCGATACTAAATTTATAACAAATATTGTTTTCATTGTAGCATACAAATTTATTTTACATGTTTAACTTTAGTATATAAATCCACCTATATACCATTTACCTTCATCGATCCAGTTCTGATTCGTTTTATCAATTCTTGATCATTAGCCTTGTTCGTCCAATTCACGTTCAAATCTTACTTTGCTTTGAGTTGTTGTTTGGACTATTCGATGGTCTAGATCATGATCCAATTCGTATCTTGTCGAGTCGTCAAAATCTCTAGCCCCGAAAGGTGAGCAATCACTCGCGATTAACCTTCTTATATTTTGTTAAATTTGATTTCAATTGAAACGACAATTGAAATATAATGTTGTAGTTATTTTTTATATATGCTATTATCCGTAACTGTTCACCTATGGGATATGACACCATATTCTGTTGTTTATATTTTATTTAAGTTATTGATGATATATGCCTGTTATTATTTTATTATCTGGTATCACTCTACAAGTTCCCTGTTAGTATAGAATTCACTATAGGTTGAAATGATACATACCCGAATGGACTTTAGAATAGGAGAAAATCGTTATGGGTTGAAATGATAAAACCAAGCGATTTTCATTTGAACAGAATTGGGATTACGGGTCGAAATGATATCTAACCATATATATATATATATACTTAATTACGCATTGAAATGATAAATATCTGTATCACTTAACCATATGATAGAAGTATATACAGACATCGTTGGTCCATATATAAATATTTTGAAATGTTTTGCTATGGTTTTAGGAGAAATATAGGGTTTTAGTTAATATTGGAAATATTTTTATATATAAATATGTTAAATGTAAACTAGATTTAATACTAAACTTTAATTTAATAAAGTTTGATTTAATTAATAGAATATGTTTAAGTATTTTATTTTAAATAGATTTCCATGTTTGTATATGTTAAGGAAGATAAAGTTGAATTGATTGGAATGGTATTTAATTAATAATTTTGTTTAATTAAATCAAATTCGAAACTTATTGAATTTGAAAACTTAAAATATAGTTTATAACATAACTTTGACTTTAGTGATTTAATGAATATTCACGTTTAAAGTAATTGAAGGCAAATATAATGAATTGTAATATAAGGCTATATAAGTAATATTGAGTGGATATTTCAAGAATAAATAATAATGAAGTTAAATTAAGGTCTATATGAAACTGTTAGGTTCAGTTTGAAATGTTGAAGCTTTGAAATACGGGACTTAAATAGTTAAATTTTGATTCAGATCTGTATTTGAAATTGTTAAAATTTGAATTTGTTCTTTAGAAGACTAAATTGAATGGAAATTGAAATTTGAGATTTAATTTCATCTGAATAAGGAAAGTCGAATTGATTTTTGAAGTGATCAGTTAAACTTGAGGAAATTATAAATACTTTACTTTATAAATTTTTCAATATATATATATATACATATACATATTTTTATATTGAAGTGAAAATGATATTTTGGTTTTGAAATATAAATTAATTTGAAAGGACCACGGTGTTATAGTGTATATTTCTACCTTGTAGATAGTTCTGTAGATCCTTAGGGAATGTTATCCCAAACATCCTTTAAGATACTAGTATTTCAGTTGATATTTCACTTGAGTTGGATTTATATATATAAGAATGTTAATCCTAACTCGAGTGTTTTTTGTCTTTTGCTTTACGCTCGGGTCAGACTAGGTGATACATCATTTGAGACTCACCTTCGAAGTTGGAGCTTTGCTTGAAGATCCTGCTATCTATCCTTTTAGTCATCTAGTTGATGGGTTCAGAGAAGTCATCTGCTCGTATTGCAGACTTCACTGCATTTGAGATATTATGTTGTATTTTATTTCTAACTCTGATGTTTATATAGTAGCTTCATGAACTACTGTTCATTTATTCCACTGCGTATTATTGTACTACTCTATATCCGTGATTCTGTGATTGATTTATTTACTGTATATGTTAAGTCTACCAAATTTAAATTAACAATATGATATTTTGAGCAATTCAAGTCCGACTTGTGCCGATGCGAATAGTTGAAAATAGCGACTCGTTACAGTTGGTATCAGAGCTTTGGCTCAAGGAAAATTTAGCATGTATGGAAAATTTAATTACGGAATCACTTTCATTTGGGCTTGAACTCCTTTCTCTTGATTGGAAGTTCCTTTGAATTTTGGAATGTCCCTCGGTTCCGAAATTCATTCTTGTCTCTCCCTACTTATATCCGTTTGATTCTGTAGTATCCCATAACTCCACTGAATGATTTGTAAAGGGGGTGAAAACTCCTTTACAATTGGCGTTGATTCACCGAAGATTTCTGTATCATCGGTTTACGATGCTGTTATATCTTGATATGACGAATTCTATCTCTGGATATCGAATGTTGATTTGTTTTGGAATTCCACATCGATTATATTCCTGAAGTCACAGTTGACCTGGTTAAGGTCGCCCGCGATTTATAGAAGTATATCCATGTTCTATTTGTAATTTAATTATCTCATCTTCGATCGAGTCCATCTTCGAATCAGGACTTTATTGATTAGAGTTCCTCAAATTTAAATCTCTATCTTTTTTTGAAATCCATTCTTGAATCATCCTTTGAAAATCGGGTTTTGTTTGTATTTAAAATTTGTTTATATACCAAAATTTTTATTTGGGTGGCCATGATTTTATTTTATATGTAAAAGAGAAAATGTTTTCGATAAGGATTATATATCTATATATAAAACGAATAAGAAATTTTATTCTATATATAAAAGTTTTGAAAGGATTTGAAATTTTGAAAATTTATAAGAAATGGATTTATATAAAAATAATTTATAACGGAAGGGTTTTAATTGGAAATTTGAGAGATTGAACTACGGTGTTTTGAAATTGGTTTTAAGCTTTTGGAAAAAATATATACATATAATAATACGATTTAAAAGATATTTTCCAAATAAGAAATGTTTCGAATGAATTCCAATGATTTCGAAGAGATTTTTTTTAAAGAAGTTCCAAGAAAATAGAAGTCCAGAACTCACTTTTGTCGCTGGGAAATAATTTCAGTGATGAGTGCACGGATCATCGACATTGATTTTCGAGTTTTCGAGTGGGGGAGAGGCCACTCTAGTAGCTTTGCTATGCGAGTGATACTGTGAAATAAATTTTGATTTCAAATTCCGAAGTATAATTTGATATTCAAAAGATATATGTATATATATTTAAAATAATTTAAAGGAAGCCAGTATTCAAGCCTCGAATTTTCAATTTGATTTAGTATAACTCTATTTATATAAAAAAATTGATTTACTAATTTGTTAATAATTACCAACTCTTGGATTTGAAATTTGATTTCATCGACTATTTTGAAGGTTCGAGCACTTCCACATTAAGGTTTAAAATTTTAAAATAAGAAATTTTGAAGAGTATAAAATATTTGATAAAGAATATAAGTTTAGTTTTGTATGTTTAAAGTATGAAGAGTATGACTTAAGTAAATTTGAAACTTTTGTTAAATAAATAATTGAAAAAGGAAAGATTGGATTTTTCATATAGAAATAATTACTTTAAAGGTTTTAAAGGGATAGTTATAAATTTGGAAACCATTTTGAGTATAATTGATTTTGAGAAAAATATTTGGTTTTGAAAGTAGATTGGAATTAAAACCAGTACTTATAGGTGATTCTGGAAATAAATTTGTTTGGCTTGAATTATGTAAATCTGGAAACTGGGATTGTTTTCTAAACCTATTATTTTGGAAACTTTGAAGCTGGAGATATTTAATTTGGAAGAAATGATTTGGTGATATCATATATGATTTTCAAACTGAATTGATATTGAAATAGATTGAAATTTGAGAACCATATGTTACTAAATACTTGATTTGGAAGTTATCCAACTTATATAAAATGGATGTGTATAAGATAGATACTCAATTTTTAAAGAGAAACCTTATATAATCGAAATCTATATAAGTATGATTTGATATACTATTGATTTTGGAAAGTATTCGATTTGACAATGAAATCCTATATAATGGACTTTATATAAGTATGACATTTGAAAGTGATTTGAAAGGTACTATATGATATATATTTTCGAAGTAAAGATATGGGAAGTGCCTTCTGCTTCATATCTGCTTTGTGGCCACATTGTGGATTCGTTCTATCGATATTGTTCTCTCTGATTTTTGGTTTTTAGGATGTGATACTCGAGTGTCCCACCGTGGCGTGACCCACGGTTTTTCTTATGAGCGCGACTGCATAGCGCAACTGCCTGGCTGAGCTGGCCTAGGGGTACAGATTGTTTCCTGGGGGATCCAGGCGTAACCATTGTGTATCCTACACTCTATGTAGGTCGCATTAGTAGCGAAACCGCCTGGCTGAGACGGCCTAGGGGTACGGATTGTTTCCTGGCCATGCGTAACCAATGTGTATCCTGCACTCTACTAGTCATCATGGCGTAACTCGCAGGACTGAGAAAGCTTACGGATATGGATTGTTTCCTGGGGGATTCAGGCGTAAAAATTGTGTATCTGCGAACCATGGTTAGACAAAGGTTTTGTTTGGTTGTTTTGTTTGGATTGTACTTTCCATATCTGTTTTAAAAGTTTTTCAAGTATTTTCACTGGGTGTTGAAATAGGTCTAAAAAGTACTTGAAGAATTCTAGCTTTCCACCTGATCAACGCATGGCCAGAGTCTGAAAGAATGAGGATAAGCTTGTTGAAACATCGAGTTATAAAAGTATTTTCGAAAGGAAAATTGGTTTCGATATAAAAGTATTTTATTATAAAGGTATTTCCAACAAATAAAATTCTTAATTTAATACCCTTGGTTTAATGGGATGTAATTCTTTATTAGGTAATAAAACTCTGTATGGAATCTCAAATTCAAGGATTGTAGATGGAATTCTATTAATAAGATAGCATGCTGTTAACACAAGCATCTGCCCAAAATGGTTTTGGAACCTTCATATGAAATAGCGATGCACGAGTAGTTTCAAGTAGATGACGATTGTTTCTCTCAGCAACCCCATTCTGAGATGCAGTGTCAACACATGATGTAACAACCCGGAAATTTTCGAACCCGAAAACTCCAGATAGTTATGAAAAGAAGAAAGGGATAGAAGAAGAAGAAGAAAAACAACATCAGAATCTCACATCGCAGCGGAATAAAATATAATATATAGAATACGTTTTTAAATACAAGAAATCTGTACTGTATACATATACATAAATACCATCATTAGAGTACATCAATCAGTCATACATATCCATACACAGCGGAGATAATAGGCAAATACGTAAATACGCTCTGTCATCAGCTCGTCTCCTGAGCTCCAGCATATATAACCTGAACCTGTTTAACTCGGTCTGACCCGAGCATCATATAAAACAACACCCGAGTCAGTCTAGAATACCAGCGTGAGAAAATCACACTCAATTGGATTATTAAAGTTTCAGAAATCTTTTGAAAACAAAAGCATCTCCTAAGACCACGCCACAAATAAACATGTCGGGTTTTTACCTTACGATAGCTAAACCAATTTTTATGAAAGTTCTCTGATATTATTATAGTGTCTATAGAAAGTAAATAGAATCTAGCTGAAATGCTTGCATCTCACGTTTCAGCAATAGTTGGGCACAATCAAAACCGTACAGGCGCTTATTGGAGATTGGATCCCATACAATGGCAGGGCTACTGGGGTACCGCCCGTCATAGTACCTGGTCTAGATCAGAGTACCGAGGAGCCACCCTAACTCCCCTGCAACACAAGACCGGAACCATTCCTTACTGAACAGTCCCAAGCAAGATCACCCCGCAGTTGGCGCGACCAACCGCCCACTAAGCCGAATAAAAGGGACATCTAGACAGGGGAAACCTCACTCTCCAGTGGGGGCTACCCACGAAGTCTTGCTGCACCTCCCCTGTTTTGGCCATTCCCGGTTGATGAGGCTTGAGGTTAAATGTTACCTTTCAAGAGCGCATCACTTAGAATGCTCATCGTCCACTTGACGATGTTCTGAAAGCATTCAATCCATACAAGTTGCCCTGGGTCTGGATAAACCGAATCACCGTCTTCAACTCTTCACGGTCTTCATTCGTAATCGTTCAAACCGGATCGAAGTGGTTTTCGGATAAATAAATCCGATCCCAGACTCTTCGAAACGATCAGCGTGTTGTCCAATATTGATAGTCGGTTATTTAACTATCAATTAATCACATACAAGCAACCATCAAATAATTTCCATAAATTATTTATCTCAAATATCATTCAGATATAATTCTCATTTTAATCCATTTGAAACAAATTTTCAAAGTCCTTTTATTTCCATGAAATCATTTAACTGATTTCTTATACTCACTCACAATTGATTTATCCTTTGAAAATATTTCTATTTTCTCATTTCTTCCCACTTTCCTTATAATTTCTCAAATTCACTTTCTCCATTTAATAAGATTTCTCCTAAATCTTATCCCATTTAAATTAATTTTCTTACTATCACAAGAGGATTTTAATTAGATTTTAAAAACATTTTGAAAACATATAGATTTCTAAAATAAGAAGTAATATTAAATATTAAAATTTATATCTAGTTATTTATAAGTTTCAAAGCTGGTTTTAGAAAACTTAGAGTTTATAGTAAATAAAAGCTAAACCTTCAAAATAACTAATTCGAAAATATTTTACATTCAAATAATAATTTATAAAAAGATTTATATAGTATAGTAATTGATAATATTCTTTTTAAAATAAATTATAAATTTAGAAAATCCAATATCCATTTATAAATGCCTCTTGTCCACATTCACCTTTGGAAATATCTTACTATTTCCATTCAACCAATTTCATTTCTCATTTATAAATTTCATTCATGAATTTATCAAATCTTCTTGAATTTCATTTATTATCAGATAGTTTGATTTAAAAATCCCATCTTTATAATTTATTTCTTTCTATAAAGTTCCATAGTGTCCCATTTAATAAATTGCATTCATTATTAAATAAAATTTTCTTTTGACTCTTAATAGAATTTATTATTCGTAATTCTTAATAGAATCTTCTTTATTTCTTAATAAATTTTCTTTTCTTTTCTTATTAATATTTCTTTTTATTTCCTTAATAGACCTCCATTTCCATTTCTTAATATAATTCCATTTTCTTTAATTCACTTATCGATTACAATATTCCTTTAAGTATAAATTTAAATTTTCCAAAACTCAACTTTATCACATTAAAGTTTAACTTAAGTAGAAAATATACTTTTATTTTCTTTTCTTCATTCTCACTTAAAGTAGATTCAAATTTCAAATAAAAATTTTCTATTTGAGTTTTATTTAACTTCTTCAAATTAATTTATCAACGGTAGTAGAAATTTCAAATTTTCAACTTCTCTGTGATTCAACAGTTGATAATTCAATTATCTATAAAACCACTCAAATCAATATATCATCCTGTCACAGAACAGCATATATATAAAATAAAATAAATAGTTTTGAGGAACCCTGTTGGATCCCTCCAACCTGTTTCCCTGCATCCACAGATGTTAGCACAATAAAATATCAATTTCACTTCGATGTGAAATATTGCAGTATATGGTAAAAAGTTTATTTAATTATTCACTACTTCAATCATCATTCAAGCAATTCAACAATTAAATTTAAATTCAACCATTCAAATTTTAAACTAACTGAGTGAGATTAACTCACCTTTGATTTAATTGTTGCAATCTTTCCCAATCCGAATTCGTTTCCATATTTTTGACCTTGAATAACAATTGTATGAATTTTATTAACATTTGACCAATCACATGACAAATTTATCGGTGAATATTTTAATTGACTTACAGTTTATTCAAGCTATTTAATTCCCAAATTTTAAACTTTATATAAAAATTCATATGAATTTTATAAATATTTAAAACAATCGATCCATAAATTTCCAGTAACATATGTATTGTTATCTAAAGCTAAGTGCAGATAAACAAAATACCTAACAACATGAAGCAACTCCAAGCCCAAACCATTGCATCCCTTAAACGACGCGGCCTCCAACACCACAAATGCGACTCCCTCTCTCGACCTAGCCTGCCAACATCATTCATGTCGCGGCTACCCACGATCGATCTCGAACCCCTCGCGCACGCAAGCCCTCCCCCATTCGTGAACAACCACGCCGTCCCCCTCACCCTGCGCCGCCGCCACGAAATCAAGTCAACCCTAGCTTTCCCATCGCTACCGCACCACCCTTCGCGCGACTCAGGCATGAGCGGCCCTCCCAATCACGCGTCGCCATATCCTCGCGCGCGCAGCCTCACTCGCGACGACGCTGCAGATCGCGTCGCGCCCCTTCAATCGATTCGCGAGCTAGGTTCCTATTTTTTTTTATCCGCCGAGAATCGGCTGAAGGAAAAGAAGAGGAAGGGGAAAAAGAAGCCTGATCGAACAAATAAAAAAAAGGTTTCGCAAATGAAGCAATGAGGGGGGTGAGCTTCTCGATTAGGAACACAAGGCTTCGGCCATGAATATAAGATTTTTGTTTCTGAACGAAGGTGTAAACGAAAGAAGCCTCGTGAATAAAAAGAAGGATAAGAAGCGTATTCAGGAAGACGAGGTAATCATGTGTTGAGGAAGCTATACGAATTGTTTTATTTTAAACGTTATATTTAAAAAAATATTCTCGAATTCAATTATAGCGCGTTTGCTTATCGTACAAACACACGGTCACTCCAAAAATTATGAAATTTGAAATCCGACCATAATTCAATATTACGAATCCAATGGAACTGGTTTCGTTGAATTCCGAGACTATGCCTCGGAAGGTTATTTTCAGTTGTCAAATTAAACATTGTAAATTTAAAATTGAACAAACAGCAGTTAAATTCAATTTTAACCCATCTATTACTTCCAGTATTATCAATATAAATTTATAAGCCGTTAAAATATTTTTAACAAGCTTACAATTCCTGATTTAAATAATTTACCCAATTGTCAACTGCTATTTAATTTATTCAATTAGTCGTTATATTTAAATTTTGAATCTCCTTTATTAAATATAATCAAACTTTTCATATTGAAAACAATTTATATTTCAAATTAATTATTTAAATTCATTTTAAATGTCACAAATTAGCTGTTGAAAAAGCCGGGTCGTTACATTCCTCCCCCCTTAAAAGAATTTCGTCCCCGAAATTACTAGTTAGGAAGAATGGTCCAATACCCGATACTATTACTTTACAATCAACAATTCAACATCCTACCAACTACCCTTTTTACTAAAAAGCATTACTCTTCTTAATAACTTTCTAAACTTTTTCCCTAGTATCCAACTATACTATATGCTTAGCTATTTAAGTTTCAATTTAAACTCAAATTTTGACTTATCAAAATTTTCTCGAAGTTTTTCTAACACCCTAAATTCCCGAAAATTTTTGCCAGCGTCTCCTTTGCGCGGCTAGCTCGGTACAACTACAAAATGGCTCTACGGCCTCTCAAAAACTCAAAGAAAACAAAAGGCCAAGCGGCTTAATCAATATCCCAATCAATTTCCATATAGAAATTCAAACACATATCTTTTTGTCGAGCATTTCAAATTTTATCTTTTGAAACCAAACTCAATTCTCTTAATCTTTATATTACCTGCATAACCTTACACACCAATATATCCAAACACAGTTTACAAAACATTTTATCGATATCCTCACAAATGTCCATATCAATTCATTCAAGTATTTATTTAGCTTACATTTGAACTATCCATTCTCGATTGAGAATGTATCATTCCTTACTTAAGTTAGTATAAACATCTTATGTGTTTCTTATATTTACTTTCATCTTACCACTTTAGTTTGTATTCATCCTTAGTCAATTTATTCTTTCATTCCCATATGAATTTAATTTATCTATAACTCAAAATATTCAAATTCTAATTTTCATTTATATCAAATTCATGTCTTAAATTTTAAATTAGTTTCATTCACTAACTTATTTAAATTTTCAATTTGAAAACATTTGGCGTTGACAAAATTTTCTAAAATTTCAAAAATTTTCTAACTCTCAAAATTTCTGAAAATTTTTGGCAGAGTCCCCTTTGTACGGAGGAGCTTTTGCAATTTGACAATAGATATAAATATATATACATCGACCCACATGGTTGGAAAAACCAAAAACAGTTCATATTTCCTAGTTTGTATTGCGTAGGCGTGCCTTATTTAGCATTTTAAGCAAGCGGCTTATTTTATTTTAGCATTTACGCGCCCAAAATCCAGCTATACAGTCTTCTGGTACCTGTACTTGCTCAATTTATAAACATTAGTAACATATTTATGACAATTTATAGCATTGCATTCATTTAAACAACTACAACACATCCCAAAACATAAGCAATGCAATATAAATAACTTCATAACAAATTTTTATGGTTTCCAAACTAGTTCCATTTGTTTCTAACTGACGCAAACACTGTTTGCATCCAACTTTAAGTAGGTTACTACACATTTACTTAATTCCAATTCATAATTATGCCCAAACAAACCTATTCTCCATTTAATTGATTTCAAAAATCAATTTCTGCTTCTTATCAACTCAAAACCATATTTTATAAGCAATTTTATGCGAATCAAGTTCTATAAGCAGGTAATAAGGTTTTCCAATTAAATCCAGTTGCTTTTACTCAATTAATAACATCATATGTGATTCAGAATGATTTCCACTATCATTCTTTTATTCAATCCATTCTTAAAGCAAACTAATTTGTATTCTTGGAAATTTTATTCAAGAATCAAATTTAATTACTTTTATCATTCCATAGAACTTTATTCAATCATGCTTACGTCAACAACAATTATTTCTATGCAAATTACAACAATATTCATACAAACAAACAGTTACTTTAATTTTATAACTGTTTTTCAAAATTAATTCCAACTCTAGTTATATGAAATTTCATTCCATTTCTAATTTATTTATAACCCATATCTTTGCATTGATTTATTCAACACCGTTTTTATTAAGCTCGACAACTTCAATGCTTAAAATTTAACAAACATGTCTCAAATTTATATAAGTCGTGCTTCATTGAATTTAGACTTAGGTTAACTTACTTCAAATTATTTAATTTTCATAACTTAAGTTAATTTCATTTGTCCATAATTTCTTTTCCAATCTAATTTGATTTTATTTAAATCTCTTTCACTTACTTCTTAACTCACTTAATTATTTCAAAAACAATTTCCATGTTCGATTCATTCTCGAACTTATTTAATTAAATTCAAGACCATTTTCACTTTATTTATTCTCAATTGAATTTTGGTTGCACTTCTAACCATTATATTTAATCCAAATTCACTTTATTTAACAACCAATCCAAATTGAATTTTAGATATATAGCTCAAGTTCTCTTTCTACCATTCACTTAAATTCACAACCCCATTTTATTAATTCACCATTCAACTCTATTTAACCAATTCAAAGTTTATTCACATATTCAAGCTAATAAATTATCCCAAACTAGTTTATTTCCAATTTATAATTCAATACTTGATTTTTTTTATTTTTTTTTTATTTTTTTATTTTTTTTTTAGCTTCAAAATTCTCTCCATTTAAATTTCTTTGGTTCAATTTTATTTTATAATTCAGGTTTGGATTTTCTATTCATTTCCCAAATTCAAACAATTCTATTTGATTTATTTATTCCATCATAATTTTATAAGTCCACTTCTTATTTATCTTCTCACTTCAATTTATTTACCAGTTAACCATATTCCCATTTTATTTTACTTCGAGTTTATATATTTTTACTTAGCCAAGTTATTTCAGCACCTCTCAATTCCTTCATAAGCTATCGAAGTCTTATTACTTCAAATTCAAATTCCACCTAGCTTACATTAAATTCATCTTCATTCAAATTCACACATTAACTTAGCTTAAGTTAATTCCAGTTAAATCAAAGTTCTCAATCCAATTAAATTTTCTATTCACTATCCAATCACATCCAAAGTTTAAGGTACTTTACCCATCTATTTTATTCAATGAACTTCCACTTTCTTCGAAATCACCTTTCCATAAATTTACATCTTCAGTTAATTTAATTATTGCAACTGCTTACTTAAATTCATTGCAATTGGTTTTGATACTCATCTAGATCAAATCCCATGTAATTTAATTAGCCATTCTAAATTGGTTTAGATAACATCCAAGACCAAATTATTCCATCCATGCTTAATTTGGATTTTATTTGCAACTTCTAATTACCTTTACTTTAGTCCGACTCCAAAACAATTTCAATTCATATTTAATTTACTTGCCATTCAATGGAATTTCTATGTATAATTCAGGTTTCATCACTAAATTCCATTTTAATTCCAAATTTCAATTTTATTCAATACAACTGAATTTTATTTTCAGTTTAATTTAATTACTTCCATTCACATAACTTGAATAAATTTCAATCCACTTAAGTTTTATTTCTCTTCTCAATTCATTTACATTCCAAATTTTTATTTACCTCTCCACATTATTTATATTTATTTTATTTTTATATTTTCATCATCTCACTTCAATCACACAAAATTTTCTTATTCATTACTCACATTTCAAATTTTAATCTTAAATCCAAGTTAAATTCTCATTTCTAACTTTCCACTTGATTTTAAATTCCAAAATTCCAATTTAATGATTTCCTGGGTTATATAAGCTATTTCGGATTTCAAAATCTCATTTGTCTACAATATTAGCATCCAAACATCCAAGTTATAATAATTTCAGAAAAATATTCCTTTTATATCAAAATATATTTTGGATGAAATTATTTCATTCACCCACCTTTGAAAATCAGTATTGTGTCGAATTGCTCTACTCAAGTGTTTAGAAACCCCTTCGATGCAGTTTCGAGGCTGTGCCGACGAAGGTTCATATACCACTCAATAAATCAATCAACACAATACAAAATCACTTTATATTCACTAACAAATACGCGCTCATATCTATAAATACGCTCAAACTCATTCTAGAGTATCATTGACTCTATCTCTAATGAGTAATTCCCCACCAGAGCCAAGATTCTCGCTTAACCTTTCAGCTCTGATACCAAGTGTAACAACCCGGAAATTTTCGAACCCGAAAACCCCGGATAGTTATGAAAAGAAGAAAGGGATAGAAGAAGAAGAAGAAAAACAACATCAGAATCTCACATCGCAGCGGAATAAAATATAATATATAGAATACAGTTTTAAATACAAGAAATCTGTACTGTATACATATACATACATACCATCATCAGAGTACATCAATCAGTCATACATATCCACACACAGCGGAGATAATAGGCAAATACGTAAATACGCTCTGTCATCAGCTCGTCTCCTGAGCTCCAGCATATATAACCTGAACCTGTTTAACTCGGTCTGACCCGAGCATCATATAAAACAACACCCGAGTCAGTCTGGAATACCAGCGTGAGAAAATCACACTCAATTGGATTATTAAAGTTTCAGAAATCTTTTGAAAACAAAAGCATCCCGTAAGACCACGCCACAAATAAACAGTCGGGTTTTTACCTTACGATAGCTAAAACAATTTTTATGAAAGTTCTCTGATATTATTATAGTGTCTATAGAAAGTAAATAGAATCTAGCTGAAATGCTTGCATCTCACGTTTCAGCAATAGTTTGGCACAATCAAAACCGTACAGGCGCTTATTGGAAATTGGATCCCATACAATGGCAGGGCTACTGGGGTACCGCCCGTCACAGTACCTGGTCTAGATCAGAGTACCGAGGAGCCACCCTAACTCCTCTGCAACACAAGACCGGAACCATTCCTTACTGAACAGTCCCAAGCAAGATCACCCCGCAGTTGGCGCGACCAACCGCCCACTAAGCCGAATAAAAGGGACATCTAGACAGGGGAAACCTCACTCTCCAGTGGGGGCTACCCACGAAGTCTTGCTGCACCTCCCCTGTTTTAGCCACTCCCGGTTGATGAGGCTTGAGGTTAAACGTTACCTTTCAAGAACGCATCACTTAGAATGCTCATCGTCCACCAGACGGTGTTCTGAAAGCATTCAATCCATACAAGTTGCCCTGGGTCTGGACAAACCGAATCACCGTCTTCAACTCTTCACGGTCTTCATTCGTAATCGTTCAAACCGGATCGAAGTGGTTTTCGGATAAATAAATCCGATCCTGGACTCTTCGAAACGATCAGCGCGTTGTCCAATATTGATAGTCGGTTATTTAACTATCAATTAATCACATACAAGCAACCATCAAATAATTTCCATAAATTATTTATCTCAAATATCATTCAGATATAATTCTCATTTTAATCCATTTGAAATAAATTTTCAAAGTCCTTTTATTTCCATGAAATCATTTAACTGATTTCTTATACTCACTCACAATTGATTTATCCTTTGAAAATATTTCTATTTTCTCATTTCTTCCCACTTTCCTTATAATTTCTCAAATTCACTTTCTCCATTTAATAAGATTTCTCCTAAATCTTATCCCATTTAAATTAATTTGCTTACTATCACAAGAGGATTTTAATTAGATTTTAAAAACATTTTGAAAACATATAGATTTCTAAAATAAGAAGTAATATTAAATATTAAAATTTATATCTAGTTATTTATAAGTTTCAAAGCTGGTTTTAGAAAACTTAGAGTTTATAGTAAATAAAAGCTAAACCTTCAAAATAACTAATTCGAAAATATTTTACATTCAAATAATAATTTATAAAAAGATTTATATAGTATAGTAATTGATAATATTCTTTTTAAAATAAATTATAAATTTAGAAAATCCAATATCCATTTATAAATGCCTCTTGTCCACATTCATCTTTGGAAATATCTTACTATTTCCATTCAACCAATATCATATCTCATTTATAAATTTCATTCATGAATTTATAAAATCTTCTTGAATTTCATTTATTATCATATAGTTTGATTTAAAAATCCCATCTTTATAATTTATTTCTTTCTATAAAGTTCCATAGTGTCCCATTTAATAAATTCCATTCATTATTAAATAAAATTTTCTTTTGACTCTTAATAGAATTTATTATTCGTAATTCTTAATAGAATCTTCTTTATTTCTTAATAAATTTTCTTTTCTTTTCTTATTAATATTTCTTTTATTTCCTTAATAGACCTCCATTTCCATTTCTTAATATAATTCCATTTTCTTTAATTCACTTATCGATTACAATATTCCTTTAAGTATAAATTTAAATTTTCCAAAACTCAACTTTATCACATTAAAGTTTAATTTAAGTAGAAAATATACTTTTATTTTCTTTTCTTCATTCTCACTTAAAGTAGATTCAAATTTCAAATAAATATTTTCTATTTGAGTTTTATTTAACTTCTTCAAATTAATTTATCAACGGTAGTAGAAATTACAAATTTTCAACTTCTCTGTGATTCAACAGTTGATAATTCAATTATCTATAAAACCACCCAAATCAATATATCATCCTGTCACAGAACAACATATATATAAAATAAAATAAATAGTTTTGAGGAACCCTGTTGGATCCCTCCAACCTGTTTCCCTGCATCCACAGATGTTAGCACAATAAAATATCAATTTCACTTCGATGTGAAATATTGCAGTATATGGTAAAAAGTTTATTTAATTATTCACTACTTCAATCATCATTCAAGCAATTCAACAATTAAATTTAAATTCAACCATTCAAATTTTAAACTAACTGAGTGAGATTAACTCACCTTTGATTTAATTGTTGCAATCCTTCCCAATCCAGATTCGTTTCCATATTTTTGACCTTGAATAACAATTGTATGAATTTTATTAACATTTGACCAATCACATGACAAATTTATCGGTGAATATTTTAATTGACTTACAGTTTATTCAAGCTATTTATTTCCCAAATTTTAAACTTTATATAAAAATTCATACGAATTTTATAAATATTTAAAACAATCGATCCATAAATTTCCAGTAACATATGTATAATTATCTAAAGCTAAGTGCAGATAAACAAAATACCTAACAACATGAAGCAACTCCAAGCCCAAACCCTTGCATCCCTTAAACGACGCGGCCTCCAACACCACAAACGCGACTCCCTCTCTCGACCTAGCCTGCCAACATCATTCATGTCGCGGCTACCGACGATCGATCTCGAACCCCTCGCGCACGCGAGCCCTTCCCCATTCATGAACAACCACGCCGTCCCCCTCACCCTGCGCCGCCGCCACGAAATCGAGTCAACCCTAGATTTCCCATCGCTACCGTACCACCCTTCGCGCGACTCAGGCATGAGCGGCCCTCCCAATCACGCGTCGTCATATCCTCGCGCGCGCAGCCTCACTCGCGACGACGCTACAGATCGCGTCGCGCCCCTCTAATCGATTCGCGAGCTAGGTTCCTATTTTTTTTTTTATCCACCGAGAATCGGCTGAAGGAAAAGAAGAGGAAGGGGAAAAAGAAGCCTGATCGAACAAATAAAAAAAAGGTTTCGCAAATGAAGGAATGAGGGGGGTGAGCTTCTCGATTAGGAACACAAGGCTTCGGCCATGAATATAAGATTTTTGTTTCTGAACGAAGGTGTAAACGAAAGAAGCCTCGTGAATAAAAAGAAGGATAAGAAGTGTATTCAGGAAGACGAGGTAATCATGTGTTCAGGAAGCTATACGAATTGTTTTATTTTAAACGTTATATTTAAAAAAATATTCTCGAATTCAATTATAGCGCGTTTTCTTATCGTACAAACACACGGTCACTCCAAAAATTATGAAATTTGAAATCCGACAATAATTCAATATTACGAATCCAATGGAACTGGTTTCGTTGAATTCCGAGACTGTGCCTCGGAAGGTTATTTTCAATTGTCAAATTAAACATTGTAAATTTAAAATTGAACAAACAACGGTTAAATTCAATTTTAACCCATTTATTACTTCCAGTATTATCAATATAAATTTATAAGCCGTTAAAATATTTTTAACAAGCTTACAATTCCTGATTTAAATAATTTACCCAATTGTCAACTGCTATTTAATTTATTCAATTAGTCGTTATATTTAAATTTTGAATCTCCTTTATTAAATATAATCAAACTTTCATATTGAAAACAATTTATATTTCAAATTAATTATTTAAATTCATTTTAAATGTCACAAATTAGCTGTTGAAAAAGCCGGGTCGTTACACATGAAGTCTCATGCAATATACCATGCTGAGTTGTGCTAAAAGTATGAGATGTGTACTCTCTAGCATTATCACTCCTTAGGGTTTGAATATTTGTCTTAAACTGATTTTGAATTTCAGTATGAAATCACAGAAAATAGAAAACACTTCAGCATTAGAAATAACCATGTAACACGAGAATAATCATCTACAAAAGTTACAAAGTATTTAAAACCAGATTTAGATACAATAGATGATGGTCCCCAAATATCTGAATGTACAAGTTCAAATGCTGCACTTGCACGTTTATTTATTCTAGCTTTCGAACTACTACGATGATGTTTAGCGTATTGACGCGGTTCATAATTAAGAGTAGAAATGTGATTGTATTGAGGACATAAGTGTTTGAATAGAGTAAGAAAGGGATGACCAATTTGCTGATGAACTTTGATAGCTGAATCTACAATAGAACATGCTACTTGTAAAGTGTCCAGGATATGGAGACCACCAGATTCATATCCTTTACCAATAGTTTGCTTCGTCATAAGATCCTAAAAGACACATTTTTCAAGGAAGAAAGATATCCTACAATTCATACTCTTGGTTAGTTGACTGACTGACAACAAGTTATAAGATAGTGATGGTATGAATAAAGCAGATTTCAATGGCGGTGAAATGTTTTTATTACCAGTACCTTGTACATTAGACTGAGATCCATCTGCCAAAATAATAGCTTGACCATGTTCATTCATTTTAAGATCTATAAATAATCTAGAGTTACCTAACATATGATCAGTTCCTCCAGAATCGATAACCCATTTAGATGTCTGCTTATCTGTATTAGCTAGAGTAGATACTAATACAGATGATGAAGAGGCATTAGATGGCTTTTGCAATGATTCTTGATACTTTGAGTATTTATCAAATTCCTCAGCGGTCATGAGCACTGTTTTATTAGCATTAGAAGCTCCTTGATTTCTTTGATTATTGGATTGAAGTTTTCTACATTCAGAAATTAAGTGGCCAGACTTCTTGCAATATGAACATATTTTATTATTTTGTCTCCACATATTTCTTTGAGGTCTCCATGATTTTGTTGGTGGGGGTCTCCATGATTCTGGTCGTTGTGAGGAGTTCCATGGTGGTCCGAAATCTAGTGGTGGTTTCCATGAATTGTGATAAGCGGTAGGATTATTACTTGAACTAATCAATGCACTATTAATAACATTGTTATTAGATGAAGTAGATGAGTTTTCAGTTCGAAGTATGCGGCTAAAAACTTCTTGAAGTGAGGAGATTGAATATCCAAACAAGATTTGTGATTTAGCTCAACCGAATTCTGATGATAATCCAGAAAGAAAACTCATTATAGCCATTTGTTCCCTTTGTTGTTGTTGAATCTTGATTTCAGTACTCATAGGTAACAACTCATTCAATTCTTCATAGGTTTGTTTAAAACTCATGAAATAGTTGGTGAGATTTTGATCTCTTTTCTCTGCTCTGTAAAAAGCTTTACATACATCAAACATCCGAGTTAAATTTCCTTTACAGAGTAGAAAAATTCAACATACTCCATCAACTCCTTTACAAATTCACAACGATTAATCAAATTGTTCACTTCATTATCAATTGAATTTCGTATTTGTAAAAATAATCTTTCATTTTCTCTTAACCATATCAATCATTAGGTTCCTATGTTGTTGGAGGATTGTTAATCAATTGATCATCCTTATCTATACTGCGGAGATAAAGCCGAATAGTTTTACTCCACTCCAAATAATTTGAGTTAGTTAGCTTTCGATCTGTTATTTTTGAAACGATTGGTAATACATCGATCATCACTGAGCTTTTATTTTCAGTCATGGTGAAACTTGAGAAAATCCAAGATCCGATAGTTCTGAATCGAGATATGATAAAATCTAGATTGATAAACTCTGCTCTGATACCACGAAATTAACTTCTTAGAAATATAGAAATCAGATTGACAACATATAAAATAAGTATTGATTTTCTATTTTTTTATATATCAGAAAAGAAAAATGAAGTAAAATATGAATACAAGTTCGGATACACTGATACGCTACAGTAAGATGCAAAGAAATCATATTGGTCAATGAGCTGATAACAGGATAATGGGCTGAGGATCATGATATACATATTATTTGTTTTATTTCATAATAGTTAATAATGATGCTAATTTAATTAAGTTAAGATAACTATATATATCTTAATTATTTAGTTAATAACAAAAGTTATTAAATAAAATTTAATAATGTAATTAAGTAAATGATTAAGATAAATGGTTTAAACTTTTAATTAATTGAAGTCTTAAGTAATTAAAGGATAATTAATTAATTCCAATAATTAATTAAAATAATAATAAATGGCATGGAATTAATTAATGACAATTAAGCAGGATTTATAATTAATTTAATTTATTTTGTGATTAAATTAAATTAATTAGAAATGGTGTGACCATTATCTATCTTATGGATGGTTAAATCGTATTGAATACTTTGGATTGATTAATATCTGAAGTATGTTAATCTATGATATTCATTCGGGATTACTACAGGAAATTCATCCGGGATTACTCTAAGATTTCCTCCTACTTGACCAAACTGACAAGGAAGGGAACGAAGTTTAAATGGAATCCTAAGTGTGAAGAAGCGTTTCTGGATCTGAAGGCAATGTTTACTGGTGCACCTGTTTTGGCTATTCCAGATGGAAGGAGTAAGTTCGAAGTTTACACTGATGCTTATGTAGTAGGCTTAGTGCTTTTCTGATGTGAAATGGAAGAGTGATTGCATACGCGAGTAGGCAGTTAAAGCCGCATGAGAAGAACTACGCTACGCATGATTTGGAATTGCTAGCTATCGTCTTTGCGTTGAAGATATGGAGGCATTATCTGTTGGGCGAGAAGTTCGAGATTTTCACCGATCATAAACCCTTAAAGTATCATTTCTCCTAGAACCTAAGGCAGCAGAGATGGGTGGAATTTTTGGCGTCGTATTATCTAGACATTCTCTATACTATGGGAAAAGAAAATGTAGTGGCAGACGCTTTGAGTTGAAATGTGATTTTGGCTATTTTGGAAGTTATTCCGTCTCTACAGGAAAGGATCGTGAGCAATCAAATGAAGGATATAACTTTAGAGGAATTAATTCTTGGAGCTAAGGAAGGTCGGTTTTCAGATTTCAAGATAGACGGTCAAGGAGCTTTATGAATTGATGGACGATTGTGTGTGCTAGACAAGGATGGATTGAGGCAAGAAGTTTTGTTGGAAGGCCACAAATCTAGATTAAGTATCCATCCAGGGATCTCGAATATGTATAAGGATTTGGAAAGAGTTTTCTGGTGGCCGGGCATGAAAAAGGATATTGTTGTCTTAGTAAATGAATGTGCGTATTGTCAACAAGTGAAGGGTGATCAGCAGAAGTCTGTGGGATTGTTGCAACCTTTGGAAATTCCTAGGTGGAAATGGGAAATGATATCGATGGACTTCATCGATGGGTTTCCAAGAACCAGAAAAGGAAATGTGGGAGTGTGGGTAATCGTAGACAGACTGACCATGAGCCCCCACTTTATCCCAATTAAGGCAACCAGAACTACAGCTTCTTTAGCGGAGATTTTCTTGAAAGAGATCGTTAGGTTGCACAGAGTTCCCATCAACATAGTGAGTCACCGTGACCCCATTTTTACCAGCAAATTTTGGGAAGCTCTAGAGACAGCTCTTTGAACGAAGTTGTATTTAAGTATATCTTATCATCCTCAAACCAACGTCAAACAGAAAGGCTGAATCGTATTCTTGAAGATATGTTAAGAGCTTGTATCTTGGATTTCGGCTGATCTTAGGAGGACCATCTACACTAAGTAGAATTCTTGTACAATAATAGTTATAAGGCAAATATTAAGATGTCACCATATGAAGCTTCGTGCGGAAGACCCTGTAAATCACCGTCTTGTTGGGCAAAATACGGAGATTGTCTTGTTCTTGGTCTAGACTTGATTCGAGAGGCATCTGCGAAGGTTAAATTGTATTGAATTCTTTGGATTGTTTAATATCTCTAGTATGTTAATATGTGATATTCTGTTATATGAAATGCTTCGGATTGAGCTATTGATAAATGTGAATCATTTATTTGAATAGTTATCTATGATGAATTTCTATGTGGACATGAACTTCTGGATTTAAATTAAATTGTTTTATTCAAAAAATTTGGCTTTAAAAGACGGCATTTGGATTTCGAATATACTGGGATCAGATATCAAATTGTTATCTGAAATCCACATTGATCCAAAATAAGCGATAGGTCGTGAAATCTCAAGTGAATGTTGAGATTGAAGATTCATAATGCAAGGGCAATTTGTCATTAACTCCGAGGGTGATTCCAAAATGAGTGTAACGGTGATAGTGCCTTCGGTTTCGTTTGGACCCGAAACGGACTTGTATGGACGAATGCTATCAGACCATCGTCAATGGAGGATGATGAGCATTCCAAGATATGTGTGCTATAAAGGTAACCGTAGCCTCAAGCCTTATCAATTGAGGATGGCTTAAAAAGGGGAGGTGCAGCAAGGCTAAGTGGGTAGCACCCAAGTAGAATAAGATTTTCCCCTGTCTAGATGTCCCTTTTTCGGCTGTGTGAGAGTGGTTGTTGGCTACAGCTGTGGGATTGTCTTATTCGGACTATCCAATAAGGGGTAGCTTCGATCATGTGTTGTAGGGGATCGGGGGGATCCTCGGTACCCTGATCTAGACCACGTACTCTGACGGGCGGTATCCCAGTAGCTCTGCCATTGTATGGAATCCAATCTCCAATAAGTGCCCGTACGGTTTTGATTGTGCCCAACTGTGTTGGAACGTGAGATGTACGCATTCCAGCTATTTCCTATTTTATATAGAAAACCCTAGACATTATTTTAATATAACATGATTTCATGTCAAATGTTTTGGTTATCGTAAGGGAAAAAGTTGTCTGTGTTTATTTGCGGAGAGTCTTACCAGATACCTTTGATTTCAGATGATTTTTAAGTTAAACAACTCAAACTGTTTACTCACACCAGACCCATGTCTGACCCGGAGTTTATTTTCTATTTTTTAAACTCTTGGGCACTCAAATTTTTATGAGTAGCCAAGTGATCAGGTTGACTTGACATATTTTGGAAAAGACTTGGAGCAGGAGACTTGGTGTGTGTGTGTGTATATATATATATATATATATATATATATATATATATATATGTTCCGTTGTATTAGTAGCTCTGTTCGCTTTTTGGATTGTAAGGGATGGATAGGTCATCACGACTATCTAATATGATGTTGTAACTGAATGACTCTAATGTATGGTGAATATTATGTAATATCTATGCGATGTATATATATTTTTCCGTTCCGCTGTGAGATTCTGATGATTGTTTAGTTCTTTCTATCTATTTCTTTTCTATCTATTTCTTTCTAATTACGATACATCTTTCTATGGAATGAAAGGTGGGTCGTCATAACGTAACGCACCTGTATGAATTTGAAACTGCTATAGATTCATGATACATCCAAATTTATATGTATGTGTTAACAATCTACACTTGTGCAGTTCTCATGGTAGTAAAAAGATGCTATATTGATCGATAAGAAACATGACTTCTCAATTATACGCCTTGTATGTTTCATATTTTTAAAATTACTTTCTTTCTTCATTTAAATGCTCACGACAGACAATAAAAAATTTCGTGCAGGGCTTTAACTCAAAAGAAGAAGGAAAAGGCGATAAAATGAAATAAGAGTGTTATAACAGCAATACAATATTACTTGATTATGTATTATTCATTTTACAATCACCACAGTTTTATATAATTATTTTCAAATTGTTCTGAATTTTCAAGAAGCACTACCAATGACCGAAGACATGCATGAAGAAAGGCTTTGAGCAGTTCAAATTTTTGGTGATGCATTTGGTACATGTAGACATTAACTTTGAACTATGTTGTCTTTTGTTATCATGAATATGTATTGAATTTGGTAACTCATGTATTGAACTTATTTTTTGTTTGTTGATACTTTATTTTGTTATCATGAATATGCGTTAAATTTGCTGATTATTATATTTTTTTCGTTCGTACATTGTTCAAATTGTTATCTATTTAAAGAAGATTCATTTTGATTGTTATTGTTAAAATGTAATAGTGGGCATATCAAACATATAGTAAATTAAAGCATAGCTCCTAAAAAGCGTTATAACTATATGACATAAGTGCTATAAAAAGATAATGCAATGTATGAGGTTATTGTCAAAGGATAGCAGCAAATAGGCGTTATTTGTATCTACACATTTTATGGCGGTATATATATGTTGTAAATGGATGTAGAATACACTTTAAACAAGTTGATATATAGCGCGAAAATGGCGCTATAGAATGACTATTTTATAGCGGCTATACTGTGCTATGAAATAATGCTCTTTTATAGCCCTTTTTTGTGGTATAAATGTATGATTCTTTTTTATAACATGTCGATATACATCATTTATCAAACCGCTATAGTTGTGTTTAATAGCGGTTATGTGCCGCTATAAAAGACTGTTTTTCTTGTAGTGAACAACATCATATATACACAAGCACATAATAATCATATGTATAAAGATAAATTCTTCCCCCAAAATTAGAAGTTTACCGACCGAAACTTACTAACTCGAAGCAAACGCTTTTGAAAAACTGAAATACTTACGGACTTGCAAAGCTGGGAAAACTACAAAAATCAACTCGAAAATGGTTATCTTCACCTCTTTTTTTGACCATGTTACTCTCGAAATTTGGAAAAGTGATCAAAAGGGAAGTTCTTGGAAATTCTTTTTGCTACAATTTTAAGAAAAGAATAACTCAATTTTGGTTTATTTCGAGGGAAATATGATCAAAAGAATGAGTGCTATTTTCAGGCATGAAAATATAAGTCTGAAAATGAGTCGGAAAGAATTGTATTTTTAACCCAAAAATTGTCGAAATTTGTAAAAGTCGTGTAATTGAAAATTGTAGCCATCTCAATTCTATTAAATCTAAAAAAAGAATTTCTTCATTTGGTATAGTTTAGAGGAAGTTATGGTCAGATGTAGTATGAGTGAAAATGGAGGAAATGAAGTATTAAAATGGAAGAAGGAGATGTTCAAAACAAGTTTGAAAACATTTCAAACAATTTAAAACTTTTTGATTTCTAAATTTTAAGACTATTAAGAAGAAGCAATGGAAATTGTTTAAAAGCTTGAGGAGGTTTTGAAAAATGAAGATGAGAATGAGAAAATTGGAAAAGAATTTAGAAAAATTAGTTTTATATGAAAATAACATGTAAATTTTCCAAACTATCCCTCGTCCTTTACCCTCCATTCCATGAATGTCACGTCACCATGTCCTCCTCCAATCATGTCAATGCCTTCGTAGTCTCCCCCTTTCATATCAAGCCACCATGCCATTTATTGCTTGTACTTAAGTGTATAAACATGTTTACTTTCTAATGTCACATCATGTCACTTAAGACATCCTTTTATTTTAAACTTTACATACTTTGGTATAAATACACATGCATACATATTATAATACACACATATTATCTCATTTTCAAATTTATGTACACTTGTATACAATAGTTATGTCATTTTCGACAACTTTTAGTCGACGAAAAGTCGAAAATTCAAAAGATGAAATTTGGTCACATTTTCTGTTTTTCTTCGAATTAAATAGTTTTGTAAAAAAAATTTGAAAAATATTTCACCATCAATAGTTTTTTTTGAAATAGGTAAAATAGGCCCAAGGCCTAGAGTTTACAGGTAGGTAATTAAACCAAACCCGAAAGAAGCATCTTTCAAAACCCTCACCGCAACATTTACTCAGATACGAAAAACAAAAGGTCAAAAAACCTAAAACTAAAAAATGGGGGAAAGTATACGATACATAGCGAATTTGTAACAAATCAGGGAGATCATGGAGGCTTCCATGCAAAATCCTTCCCCTTGCTATCTGGTCATTGATTACAAGAGAGTCTCAATTTATTGTACGCCGATAAAGCTGAGTCGAGATTTTAATCCAAGACTGCTCCTTTTGTTTTTTATTCGTGATGAATAACTTAGATGAAAGAAGATCCTTGGTATTTGGGGTGTCTCGGTTAGAAATGTCTTGGATCTTAGGCCAAAGTAGGGACTTTGGCTTATTGTAGTCGATCGAATGAGTAGATGAGCAGAAATCCAAGTAGTCGGTTATAGCAAGCTTGCTGTTAGTATAACAACTGTTGTTTTCTCTTGCTGCAAGCTCTTCATTAGCATACTGCTTACTGCAATCTCCTTTGTCCCAAACAAATAAGTGATTGATAAGATTATTGATGTTAGTTTTGTAGAAATCATTTGAAACTCTTTGATTATTCATATCCAGCTACAAAATCTTATATTTATGCAGGAGATAATCATAGTGCTCCTTCTGCCTGTGTGCGGCAGCCTCTGCCTCTATCAGGTAAATTAGAAGAAAAATCAGTTTTTGAATTTGTATAATTATCATCATCATGTTTATAATAAAGTATACTTCCCTTTCTGTTGTAGGGTGGATCTCTAATTTGCTGGTAGAGGTGGCCGCCACCAGTAGATACAATCTCGTATTTGGAACTCCTGAGGCTAATAGACTCCTTCATCTAGTGATAGCCACTATGGTGAAGGGGTTTGCCTCTAAGGAAAATAGAGTTAAATTTCTCATTCCGTAAGAAAGTTTCTAACCCTTCCTCATAGCTGTCTGCTGTCTAAAAATTTTGATTGTGGTTTTCGGAGTATTTACGTTGATTTTCAAATTTTGAGGAGAATTTGGCTCTTCATTTTGATTGTTTTCCATAGTTGAATGCCTCCTGTTTCCTTTTGCATATGTAGTCTTTGGTTTCTCTCTTTCCAGATGTGAAAGATAGTTGTTGTGAGAATAATGCTAGCATTTCTGAAATCCTATAATTTTTTTGAAGATTTCCTGTATGTATTTGATGCTTTCTCTGATGTTTTGCACAGCATGATGCTGATTTATTTTATGTCTTGACTTCGCTATGTACCAAATATGCTTTGAAAAGACACAATCAAAAAATAGATGACTTATACTTTCAGCCTCTTGTTTGCAAAATAGACAAACAGTTTCACCATTTTTGTTCCACTTCAAGCACCTGTCCCTTGTTGGCAACCTGTTAATAACAACAAAGAAAGCACAGTGGGATATTTTTGGGCAATTTGATTTATTCCAGATAACATTACACCATTCTACTTCACTTTCATGACCCCTAATAAATTTCCAAGCTTTTTTAAAAGAGAAAATCCCTTTTTTGAAAGTCTCAACCCCATATGTCTTTTTGAAGATTTGGGTTAATAGAAATCTTCTTTATGGCATCATTAAAAATTATAGTAGGTGGATGTCTAAATGTATTCCAAGAATTATTTTGAATAATGGTGCTAACATTATTTTTATTTAATCATAATACCTATTTTTGAATATTTAAATCTAATTAAATATTTGCAAATCAAAGCAGTGAAATTCTGGGTCGTTACACCATGGTCGGCCAGAAAAAGCCATGATTCATACTTACATCGCTATATGTTCCATCGGAGCGCCAGGGCCAAATTTTAAGGGATAAGTCGCTTCGTCGGAGAGTGATAGGATCGACCTGCTCGTGTTGACTTCGAATTGAACTTAGCAAGGGTCTAGCAAGACCATGGTATTGACGGACGATCCAATGAGATCACGGATTTAGCTATTGATGGATTATGGACTTCGGACTTATGGTAATTCAAAACACACCTTCCTACCCCCAAGAGGTGTTTTAGGGGGAGAGTGTTAAACCGCCTTTTGACTAGGCGGTATATGGGTGAATTTAACCAAACGAATTTCATAAACATCAAAGAAGGAAGCCTGAAGGGGTGATTATCAGCTTTAAAAATTAGCCATAAGCAAGGTTATGGATGATAGCCAAGCGAATTCAGGCGAATGATATCCCAGAATTAGCTAAATTATGATTACTACTTCCCCTAGGTAGGGGATCGTATCATATCCCTTACCATAGGCAAACGATCGAATTGGATCTCCTATGACTATGGACACTTAACTCGGCAGCTTAACTGAACGAAAATCGATTGATATCTTCAAATTTCACCTAGGCAACATCGCATACCTACTCATGAAACATGGAGTTAGCCTAGAATGGGACCCACCATAGCGGTCGCCGATCCCAATTACTAAGTATTGGGGATCGGTTGTGTTTCCCCTATAGGGATCGGTGTTGATCCCTCTATAGGGATTTACGTCAATCCCTCATAAAGGCCCGGATAGGCCCTTTTTTGGAGGGGTTCGTCTTGATCTTAGGCCTCTACATGAGGATTTTCAAATAGATATTTGTAAATCCTCTCCTATAAATACATGATCATTGGCTAAGGAAAAGACATATTCTCTTTGGGCTCTACTTCCTACACTCTACCATTTTTATTATTCAAATTTAAATCATTGTAACTATAATCAATGATATAAATTAAAGGAAAAACTTTTGGAATGGACGTAGATTAGAGTATACCGAACCAATATAAAACCATACGTGTTCATTTCTTACTGTTTTAATTTATTCTTCATGTTTTATTCTCTACTTCATTATGTTTGAAATTGGATATTGAATTTGTAGTGCTTTCATATTGTTTAGAGTATTGGAGCCATTTTGATGCTAACAGGAACTATCACATATTATAAATGACTATCCTTATACTCCAAGGTTAGATAAGTAAGAAATGTACAATGCACCACATAAGTTCATTTCCAACAATATTTGCTTGCTATTAAAGAACGATTATTAAATCCTGTTCTACGTAATGTATTTTTAGTATATGAATACACATAGTGGGAAAACACTTAGTTTGGGTTTAAACCATGAATGTCAGGTCCAAAATAACTCGTCAAAGTGACATAAATAGGATCAACATTTACATAAATAGGTAGATATTTAAAAACAACGAATCAAAATGAATATTAACTACATTATTGATCTAAGGTATCACGGTAATCGCTGAGAATGTCCACAGTGCATATATATATATATATCACAATAAACCCATAAAACATACCTTCAAATATAAGTGTTTATGTGCACTTGTCATACAGCACCACTAACAAACTTATACAAATTCTTCATACGTACAAACCGGTAGACAAATATATAACATCTTTCAACAGTAATACAGGAAAAAAAGATCATATTCGAGTTATCCATAATGCGCTAGAGCAGAGCCTATTGAGGTTTCAGGCATCCTACAGGGTTGTTTGGTTATAATCCTATTCAGTGGTTAGGGTAAATCCTTGAAATAGTGGCACAAAATTTGTATCGGTGCTTCTGAATTAATGGTAGACTAGAAGTCGAAGATAACCAACATGATGCACATAACAATTTTTTTTGGCTTACATAACCATTTTACGATTTACTATATTCACAATCAAAGTAACGGCAGGGCATCCTGATTCAGACTATGGTAAGATTGGAAAACAAAATAGATCAACACTAAATTAGCTAAGTGAATAATTAAATGATTCATTCTTTGCTTTAGTAGGTAGGAACTTTATTTTGCAGCTCTCTGTATATACATATTTCTTAAAATTTGGATAAAATAAATTCAAATACATGTATAGTAGTGAGATCAATAAACAAATTATTAGACAAATTATGTATTAGACAAAAATCTTATACAACAGATATTAATTGCGTATTCAGGTTGGTGGAAGCAAAGAATTATGTGTAATTCATGGTTATTGATAATTAATTATTGTTTTGAGATAAACATAATTATGTAACCAATTAAATCATGCATAAATACCAAACCACATAATTTTATAAACCAAGCACTTTGTAAATGACACTTTTGGTAAAATATAACGTAAATTCATTATGTTTCTTTCTTTTTAAGTGATTAGCAAACATACTATTATTTAATAAAGTATTGGGTCGGAATGAAGAACGGACGAGAGATTATTAACAGAAAAATAGTGGATATACTTTTTTATATTGGCATAAGATTAGTCACATAACAATATATTTGCTAGATCTATCCAACAATTTTACACAACTTATGTTAATTTTTAAGATCCAATACAGAAGGAGAACAAATGTTTACTGATATTCATTTCAATCAAGAATTCAATTTCCGTATAGTGAAGTAAAAGGAAAAAACATAATGATATACAGAAAACTTAACCACGAATGAATCTTGCATACTTGATTTGTTTTAACAGTGAAAACATGGAAATGATAAAAAAATACAACTTACTAAAATACATATAGTCAAGCCTCTTTAAAGTAATAGAATTGTATAAGTTATATAGCAAATATTTTCCATATTGTTTTTAAAAAATCATAATAAGTTGTGCATACAATTTATAGACTCGGATTTGATTAATCATAGAGATTGCCTCACAGGATATGAGAAATAGTAAGTCCATATAATGATGATTTATGCTCCGTTTGAAAATCAAGCAAACATTGTGAATTGTTTGGAGAATTATCACTATGATCCAAATAGTAATAACCTAAACAATCAGTAATAAAATTTAATGACGATTACCAGTTTAAGCAGAAAGAAGTGACATGTGTAAATCTTAAAGCATGTTGATTTAAAAATAAAACTTTGGCCTAAATGGGAAACAGATAAGGCAATTAATAATAGTAATACAGTGTAAATTAATGTCCAGCATGAAATAAGAGATGCTCGTATCTTGGTATAACAGCATTCCCAACTTAAGGGGTCACCAAAAATCAGTTCCCTCCATTTAAACCTCCAACCTACCCCCAAGCAGTAAGAAACACACACTCCATCCATAGAAAAAAAATCCAACTTTAACCAGCTCATATAAAGCTGACTGAAGTGGGTCACGCCGATTGCAACTCCTATCCACACGATTGCAATCCACACGGTGGGAATATTACTAACCGCTTTATAAAAGCCGGCTAACTTGGCAACCCAAAATAGAGCAATGGGTCATATCTCATCCGACCTTTCGGTTGGGAATGCTCTAAGATGTGTATCATATAAACAAAAATGGTAAGTCTACGATCTTTGACTTAGGAAAAGAGAAGGCCATGTTCATTGAATTTTTTTGAATTATCATGTTAAAAAATACTATCAAATTTGATCACAAAGCTGGTAAGAAGCGCAGGTAAGAGGATTTTTAAAATTAACATACAGTGAGCAAAAGTTTCTGCATTATTTGTTTCTCTGTTTGTAAAATTATGAATTGCTAAAACTGTAAAGAAAAAAGGTTGTATGAGCCGGAGTAGTGTGAAAATATAATTAAAAATAGCATAAAGTAGATAAATTTAAGTAACTTACGGATATAACTTTTGTATGTAGACAATGCCCGAGATAATTAAAGAATGCATATTTAATTTAATGAATACTACCACCACGTACACTCAAGTACCCTCTAATAGACAAAATCGTTGAATACTATCACCACTTACACTAATTTTGGAACTGTCATTGATTGTATCTGAAAATGTAACGTTAAATATATATATAATTTAAACCTAAAACCGCATGAATCTAATCTCAGGTGCAGTATCGGCAACAATGTACGGATGAAGCATAAAATTTTGCAACTTAAAGTCACAGACAAATCTTCAATATCTGCATGGAAGAAAAAGTATATGACCAAATTAAGCTTCGGTGAGGTAAAAAATTAGTAATTAGAAATACTAGTGGCAATGTTAATTCTACGAACATAGCATCACCTAAGTTTTATTATGCCGAATATTTCTAGTGGTGTCGATATATAAATTGTTTGACAGCAATAATTCAGTAATATATATCATTAGGTGCCCAAATTTCAAGCAGCATCATGCAACTGATAAAATAAATGAGTGGAATGAACCAACTATAAAAGGAAATATATTTTACTACATCATTAATTTGTCCCATGTGTTTTATTTTGCAAGACTGTGACATTTATAATCACACTAAGTGTCATAAATTGCCTAGGTAAGAAGAACTAAATAGAATCAACACGCGAATAACAAAATATTATGTTAACTAGGAAGTGTTTTATAGTTAAACCATAATAAACACGCTTCGTATAAATACTTCATATATACAGTTTTTAGGCAATAGCGGGAAGAAGTAAAACAACATACACATCAAATATAAGTAATCGTTTACATCCATGCATTTTAGATAGACAAGCAACAAGGTTCCATTTCATGGTTATATTAACTTTAAAATGGACACAACACTATTTATACTCGATTCCGGTAGCATAAGAGTATGTTTAAAAATATTTTGCCAAACATTTGCTAAAATGATAAGCTAAATCATATTCTCGAATGCTATCTACATAGAAAATTCATCGAATATTCCCTCCAGTTACACTAATTTTGGAATGATCATCGATTGTATACGGCGGGTAACACCAAACATATGTAATTTAAACCAAAAAGGACATCAATCTAACCTCAGATGGGGGATATGCAGTAGAGCACCAATAAAGCATAAAAATGTATGACTTAAACTCATAGATAAATCGTCTACGTATGCAAGGAAGAAAGAAATATATAAAAAAATTATGCTTCAGTGATGTAAAAACCATTATTCAAATTTAATATTTGTAACATTAATTCTACAACACGGCATCGTCTCTGTAACGACCCGGAATTTCTGTCATTTCAAATTCAGATATTTAATTGATTTTAAATATCAACAAGTAAAATTTATAGGTCGAATAATTTATTTTTCGAATATCTGGATTTTATTGGGTAATTTAATTGATAATTTAATAATTGAAATTCCAGAAATAATTGAAAATTGGGTTTAATGTGATTAAAAATGGTTTATAAAGTTATATTAAATCATATTGGAATTAGAACAATGTTTGCGAACTTTTAAAATCGAATTAAAAGTTAATTTGTGAAAATTGAATATTTTAATATTTAATTGACGAGTTAAAATAGCCATTTTTCAAACAGTCTCAGATTTCGACGAAACTAGATTGATCGGATCCGTAATGTTATATTATTGTAAGGTTTCAAATTTCATGTCAATTGGATTTACCGTTTGTCCGAGGCAAGCCAAAATGCATAGAAATTGGTTTAAATCGATTTGATTTAAACTTGATCGTTTATTGCCATAACTCGCACAGATGTTCGAATTAGCCTCCGAAACATATTCCATTGTGTCCGGAACACGGGTTAAACTCTAGAAATGCCGGTCACCATGCGAGATTTGGAGTTCGGAAAATTTCGGATGAATAGTAATTTGGGCAATTTTCTATAAAAGGACTTGTGTCCATTCATTTGAAAACAAAAAAAAATTAGGGTTTCATCGTCGGCCCTAGCCGCCTCTATTATCATCAATGGCCGAGACACTCTCATTTTCTCCTTCAATTTTCTTTCCATTCACAAACTTTTAGCAAATACTTTCTACTACAAAAGTGTAGAGGGAGGTGAGGCCTTCATGATGACCGGTGGTGATCGAGTATGAAGGTGGAGTTTGTTGGCAAATCGAGCTCGAAGTGTCGCTGTTCGCACGCAATTTTAGAGAGCTAGGGGGGCCGAGCTCTGTCATTCTCTGGCCGAAGGTCGAGCATGCGAGGGGCTATAACGTGGTATGCTCCGATCATCTTCTAGGGTTAGAATGGTGGTGCGATTTGCGGTCAAAGTATGGAGCAAATGGGTTCGGATTTAACATGGTTACCTGTAGATGCACGCGTTTGGGAAGAAACGTGCGTGCGGTTATGATTTCTTTTGGCAGAAACGTGCGGCCAGATTTTGCTGTAGGGTTTAGATTAAAATATAAAATTGTAAATTTAATTTATATAAATTCGTATAAACTTTAAATCTGTGTAACTCTTTCATACGAGGTTGGAAATTTACGAAACGACTTGCGTCGGGTTCGGTTTGTCGAGCACTACGCGATGGAGCTAGTTTGGAGACATTTGGAGCTAGTGAAAATTTTGGGTATATTCGAAATAAAACGCTACAACTGTTATCAGAAACTCAAGGTGAGAACTTCTCACTCAATCGAAATTTGTTTCGATTTGAATTTTAAATAATTAGATTTAAAATTTCTTGATTGTGTGATTGGATGATAATTATTATCTGTTGTATTGAAATAGACCCTATACGCCGCATATTAAGCGGATGTTATTTATTAAAATCATATGCCGCGATAATCCCAACTTGTATGGAATTGGTATTATATATGTACTTGGAGTTGATTTTCCCGCATTATATAGCGGATGAGACCCTATTGCGCCGTATAATAGCGGATAATATTTTGTAAATCCCATATACCGCGATATTCCGTCTCGAAGCGGAATTGGTATTGTGCTAATGTGACGCCCCACCTCTATACCCACGCTAGCCAAGAACACTACGGAGTAATGCTGTCGACTAGCACGGAGAATAAGGCTGTTGAGGAGCGACCATCTGTATAATTGCTTTATGCGAGCACCGATATGCCAGATAAAAATATAACTTTTCATCTCAAGAGGAAATCCGACATACCGACACAAACTCAAATCTACTACAGAGTGGCTATAAAGGTCTTCGGAAACAAATATAGAAATAAACATAACACAAATCAGTCGCAGACGATTCATATCACAAAGGCGGAAATAGATATGAATATAACACATGAAAGTGTACATCAGAGTAGTGGTCAAACAAGATCCACAATATCAAAAAGAATAGATACAAGTGCTAGACAAAAGAATAAGTATACATCATAGAGTCTGTATCTCAAATGTATACAACAAAAACTACTAAACTAAAGTAGTTAGCCAAAAGTCAGAAGATGGTTCCAGATAGGAAGCTAGGAGGAAGCACCTGTAATATCTCAGTCTGACCCGAGTATTATTCAATAAGAAAATAATAAACGGATCAGTCTAGCTATAAATATCAGATGAAATGATATAGAATAAGAGATATGACTAAACGTATAATAATCACAATGCCAAGCTGTGATATATAAGTAATTGAAAATCAACAAGAGATTAATCAATATCACAATAATCTACTCAAGATAAAAAGGAATGTCATACTCCTAATTTCATTCACCAAGCCACAATAAATGACATATATATCAATGCCCATCGTAAAAGTTGGTGAAACATAATGTTAACGCATAAATTTGAACGCTAACACCCCGGTGTGTGAAGTGTAGTTGTGAAAGCACCACCCGATAGATCGGGAAAGAATTATAAGCAAGTAATAGTGGAAAAGCAGTAAACAACGGCAATTTTATAGTGGTTCGGCTTATGGGTATAGCCTACGTCCACTTTAAGTACTTTTATTGATGATCACGTTACAAGTTGATACAAATCTTCTCAAGTACAATACACTTTGAATTACAAAAGACTTAGAACAAGTAGCTCAAACTTCGATGTTGACAAAAATCTTCAAATCCATGGTGGATGTAGATGATTTCTTTATGAAGTTCTTTTAGACGTTCTTTGAATCTCAAAAGTTTTAAGTGTTGAAGTAGTCTGGAATTCGGCAGAGTAATGGCGCTTGAAATTGATCGACCAAAAGTCCTTTTAATGTTGGTGATGGCCGTGTATTTATAGGCTTTGCTCGGAGTTAGGTCGCAACTTTAGTCCGGTCTAAAGTTAGGTCGTAGGTCTGCTCCGGATTAGGCTAGGTCATGAGTTGGCGCCGAGACAAGGTAGGTTGTGGGTCGCCTCCTCTCTTTCTTATGCATGGTCTCCGGTTTCAGGTTGAAGTCCTAGATCGTGGCCGAGATAATGCGTAGTGCCTGAAGCTGCTACATCGGATTTGTCTGGGTCGTGAATGACTTAACATAGGTCGTAAGTCGGTCACGACTTAAGTATAGGTCACGAATTTTTTCCTGTCCTGAGCAATTAGATCGGTATTCAAATTAGGTCGGTAGGCTTCTTAGGTCAGCACCCCTTTTAAGGCATTAAGTCGGCAACCTATTTAAGCCTTAGGCCGGCAACCTATTCAAACCTTTAGGTCGGCAACCTATTGGATCTGTTAGATCGGCATCTTTTTAAACCTTAAGCAGTTAGGTCGGTATGCCCCTCTAACCTGTTAGCTTTTAGGTCGGCAGACCTGCACAAATCTTACTCAGTTGGGTCGGTAGCCCATGAGACGAGGCAGAGTTAACACATAAATTCCAGAAATCAACACACGAAATCCAGAAATCACAATAAAAAGGAACAACGACGTCGTACAACGGGGACATCCGATGAACCAAATCACAATCAAAGGGAACAACGACGTCGTACAGCGGGACATCCGATGAAGCAAATCACAATAAAAAGGGAACAACGACGTCGTACAGCGGGACATCCGATGAACCAAATCACAATAAAAAGGATGGCCAATCCCACAAACTGGACATCGACGCACCTAGAAAGACACGCCCCATGTACAGTCAAACATCGACGCACCTAGAAAGATACGCCCCATGCTCTAGCATCGACGCACCTAGAAAGATACGCCCCATGCATAAATAAACATCGATGCACCTAGAAAGATACATCCCATGCATAAATAAACATCGATGCACCTAGAAAGATACACCCCATGTAATGTCTAACATCGGTGCACCTAGAAAGATACACCCCATGCAAAGTCGAACATCGACGCACCTAGAAAGATATGCCCCATGCATAGACGAACATCGACGCACCTAGAAAGATACGCCCCCATGTCCCGACTTATTGAGCCGATTGCTCCACGAAGTAAACAAAAGATATGTGTGAGTCGAAATCACACAAATGGTGTCTAGGCTAACCAAAAAGCATAAAGGTATGTGTGAGTCGAAATCACACAAATGGTGTCTAGCCTAACCTTGCAAACAAAAAGACATCGCACAATTACTAGTCTAAATCATCAAATGATCGTCATGATCAAAGAGAAGTGTCGATTACAGTAAGCTAGTAAATATATGAGCTTAGCTTCATGTCCCATAACCACTAGCTTAACTTAAATATTTACGAACAAATTGTAGATCTCCACTAGAAAATTGTCACAAGAGATTCAATCGAACAAGTCCAAGAATTAAACGGCGAAGTAAACGCAAGCGTTTCATACCACTTGTTTTACTAAGCCGTTTAATTAGATTTCTCATACGAGTGAGGTAAAGGTTTGTATATACTAATAGATTGGAAAACGGTTTAAGAAAACGAGCTTTGTAATAAAATAGTGTTGAAATCATTTGAAGAAAGAGTTTTGATATTTACTACTAGTATAGAAAACCTTTATATTTTAAAGTGAAAAATCATAGAAGTGATTGTAGAAACAATCGGGCATAAAAATTCACATTCGAAGACGTGAATAAAATCCAAAGAAATCGATATCAAATCCATCAAAGTGGATATATCTAAAATTCCCAAAGAAAAGGTCATCAAAGTCGATAATAAATGACAACAACAAAAGGGAGACAACACGAATCGATTAAAGTTGGAAATTCAAACGAATTAGCAATATAGGCTAATCTGGCAAATAGTAGCAGGTCGGTCGACCGGACTCCCTGAGTCAGTCGACCGAACCAGAGGTTGGAAGTGCTCAGGGCACCAGGTCGGTCGACCGGCCCAGGGGGCCCGGTCAGCCGAAGCCTGTAACCAGCACTTCCAAACAGAGGCAGGAAGTGCCTGGACGACAGGTCGGTCGACCGGCCCAGGGGACTCGGTCGGCCGAACCTGTATACTTGCACTTCCTACCCTGTTACAAAGGAGGTGCAACTCTCGATCAAATTGCAATCGCACGAGCAACGGCGCTAAGGGTTTATGCCAATCGACTACCCGGCCCTATATGCTCCTCGATGCATCACCAAAAACATGTTCAAACATCAAAGTTATGATTTTTAACGAATTGAACACAAAACACTAAAAATTGGAATATTCACAAAAGCAATCCAAATCAAAATCAAATGCACATGAATAAGTGTTAGGAATTCATAACTAACAATAGAAGAGAATTATAAGCATAGATGTGAGATTAAAAATCTCACCTTTGAACCTAAATCAATGAAGGAGAAGCTTTAAGAACAAGCTAAGATCAATCCCTCTTCAATCTCAACACTAGAAGCTTGAATCTAAGCTTAAAAGAGAAACATTTCCTAAATTAGGTTTAGGAATTTTCTGAAATCTTAGAGAGAATGAGTTGGAGAAGAAGAAGAGGAAGCTTACCAATGGGTTCTCTTTGAATTTGGAGCAAGAACTTGAGCTAGCAAGAGGAACTAGGGCTTGGAGTTTTGATTTCCACTCTTCTCCACCATTATTATAAAAGCTTGAGTATTAGGAAATGAAGAATGAAGTAATGAAGAGGAGAGGGGGTTGGGACTGAATACATAAGTGGGGTTAATGGGCTCAGCCCAAACCAAAGTCATAAGCGGGAAAAAGTAGCAAAAATCAACTATCTCCAAACATATCGAAGCTTATACTCAAAAAGGTCGCAAACGGCATTTTGAACTCAATGGGGGTGGTCTCGAGTCCTAATTTGGCTGTTTGCAAAAAGTAGATTTTCGGACTAAAATCCGACTAACAATAAAATATTTAAATAAAATATTTAAATATAAAATCGATAAATATGCGGGTTGTTACAACTAACATCTTTGGATGAAGGGAAACAGGTTGGAGGGATCCAACTGGATTACTCAAACATTTGAATTGGTTTCAATGTTATGTGTTGATCTATTTATAATATGCGTGATTATCTTCATGATTGAAATCGTTAAAGGCTAAATTTCAGACGAATATATTTTGGTATCGTTAGATGCCGAAAATAAATAAAATTTGATTTTTTTGAAAATTTAAGTTGAGAATTCATAATAAAATTTAATTTTGGAATTGATTCATTTTAAATAAATAAACATTGAGATTTTTATGTTAAAAAATTATGATTTTTGTGAAATATAACCGAAATGTGATTTTTGAAATAAGTAGTTGATTAATTTATAAAATGGTTTAAATTGGGATTTTTGAATTATTATAAATGATTTATATAAAAGATTTATAAAATTGATATTTATAAATTAAAATATTGGAATTATAAAACGAGTTTTTATAAGTGTTAAAATGAAGTATAAATGGATTTCATAAGTGGATGGAATCTATAGATTTATAAATTATGAAGTTATAAAATGAATAGATTTTTGTAAAGTAAAAGATTTATGAGTAATTAACTTATAAACTGGATTTTGGCGCGTAAATGGAATATGGATAGAATTTGTTAATAAAGAAATTTTATAAGTGAAGTTGTTATAAAATTTAAATGGAATTTATAAACGTTGTTTTATAAATCCGAAATCGACTTATTTTAATAAGTTTAATTATTATAGCTTATTAAGGGAGATATATCCACGATTTTGGACAGTGGATAATCCTTTAAATAAAATATGTAGAAGTTGAATTTGGTTAACGAAGTATATTCATGATTTTGGACGGTGAATAATATATTAAAAGAAATATTTTGGGAAAGTGATATTTTAAATGGAATTAAACGATTTAAAGATGTTTTAAATTGTATTAAGTGTCGAAACCATAGATTTCAACATTCATTGTTGAAATAGACGTTTTCGAGAAATAGAAGGAAATGGTGGACTATAACACTGTTGTTATAGTAAATGATCTCTGAAAGGAAAAGTTTTGTATAGTATTGGGATTTATATATCTATCTTAATTTCGAATCCCTATACAAGTGATTTTGGGTTGTCGTAACGATGTTTTACGTAACATTCGTTTTGACTCAAATAAATGTGTTTAAGAGAATGTTTTCCTTAAAGAATAAATTATATACTTAATTGTGATTTAAGTATATTGAATATTTTCCAAGTGTTGAAAATAAACAGATTTGTGAATTACTTATTATTAAATAAGTATGGAAATGTTTTTCCAATATGAAGTGAATGTTTTGAGATTCTATCTTTTAAAGGTAAATTGAAAATGAATATTAGAAATCGATTTACAAATCGTATATTCATAGATATTTTTGAAATGTAAATTCACTATGGAATTTATAAAAGAAAGTGAAATTTGTTTAAAAATAAACATTGATTTATTTTTAAAAGTGTGGAGTAAATTTACGGATTTGGAACGTAAATTTAAATAAATCGGTAAGGATTTATTTAATTGGTTTAAATGAACCATTTTGAAATGAAAGTTGTAAGGGTGTAAATTGATTTGAAATTGGTTTTCAAATGGTTAAAGTGTGGAATTATATCTTGTAAAGATATTTTTGAAAATAAATAATTTGGGAAATTATTTGAAATCGGGTGATGTTGTGAATATTGATTGATAGTTAAATAACCGACTATCAACATTGACCCTTAAATGGCTATTTGTTGTGAATTGATTGAAATTGAATGTTACACTTATTTTTTTAAATTATTGCGCTCGTTATTCGGATTACCCATCCTGAATAGTGATACGACGTAATGGATAGCATTGAAGACCCGTGGTGAAGACCGGGTATTTGTGAAAACGATAGGATGACCTATCGATTGTCTCTGCACCGTTAGCTACGGTATGGAGATTTCCTTTGTGATGGGAAATTCGATCGGGATTGTGAATATCCGGATTGCAATGGCTTCTTTTGAAGTGACTTCAGTTCTGTTCGAACCCGGAACAGACTTGTATGGTTACGTGTCTGACATTACATTTTGAGATATAAAGCAGATTTCTTTCAAATACATCTCAGTTGGTGGCGGAGAATTTATTCTCTTAGCTTAACACCTTTCTCTGAAACGTACGAGTTCAGAGGTTTTGTAGTTTAAGGCAATCAACAATATATTCCCAATTTGGTAATGTGGCATGCTGAGTGTTGCTGTGTGATGATTATTTATTGATCATTTGTTGAACAAAGCGTGGCTTTGTGAAAAAGCGTAGCTTTGTGTACGAGACTTCGTCAGACCTCACACCCTGGAAATGGTCGAAACAGGAATATGCGGCAAGGTTATAAGGGTCGCGCCCTTTAGGGTATGTCATTTCCTTCTGGAAAAGGGTGGTGTCAGGTATGGGGCTGTGATGCTTAACCTATGTGGTTGCTCCAATCCCATTTTTCTGTGTGGTTGTTGCTTGGTGATAGAGGGCCCTCGGATAAAGGTCCGAAAGGACCGGGGAGTGGCATACTCGAGTAGTAGTTACCTAGTTACAAAGGTAACCCGACCTTGTGTTGGCAGAGATCCGGTTAGGTTCTCGGGACGTCCCGCCAGAGGCGATCCCATGTGGCAGTAGAAAGTTCCTTAGCTTGGCCATTTGTTGGATAATCCAAAGAAACAATACGAGCCTTGTACGGTTTTAGTTGTAGAACCCGCCATTTAATATGGTAGCTATAGCAGGCATAATATAATGGTACCTATGCTGGCTAAGATTTATATTCTATTTTCGAAATGCTTTCATCACTATGCACTAATAATAATATCAAATGATTTTTTTGCGTAGTAAGCTTCTTTGACTATCATAAGGAGAAATCTCCTCCAATTCTGCGTTTGCATTGTGTGTGGGGGGGGAGGCCTTATGGTAGTTTCATTTTCAAAAAGCATTGCGGATATTTTTCACTTCCCTTGTTGTTGTTGTTTTAAAAGATAAATAACTGTTTAAGTTCTCACACCAGTCCCATGACTGACCTGGAGTTTATTGTTCTCTTCCTAAACTCTGGGTGCTTATAATTTTCCATACGGGCAGTCTAGAGTTAGGTTATCAGGTCATTCTGGATTCAGAAGTGTTTTGGAGCTCAAGTGGCGAGCTGGATGGCGAGACATATTAGTTATATATGATATTATCTTTTCTGTTGCAGAATTCACTTGTAAGGACACGTTTGTATAACTGTCCATTGTCTTGTTGTGTTGTATATTGTTGTTGTACACTCTGATGATGATGTGATGTAATGTAATAACTGAGATAATTCTTGGTTTTAAAGATTATTCATTTATCTATTATATGTTGTTTCGCTGCGAATGCAAGATTCTGATATTGTTTCTGTTCTGTTTCCTTATTTCTTCTATCTTTATCTTCTACCTCTTCTTCTTTAACCCTAACAATTCGGTTTTTTGGCATTCGATTATGCGGCATTTGATACATTGGACGTAAGAATGCCGACCTTCGGATCTCGATAAAATTGGTATGTTACATTGTGGTATCAGAGCATATGGTTAAGTGACAACCTTGGCTCTGTTGGGTGTTACTCATTAGAGATAGAGTCAGTGGTACTCTAGAATGAGTTGAGTGTAATAATAGGTATGAGAGCGTAATTGTTAGTGGATATGGAATTGTTTTGTATTGTGTTGACTTATCGGTTGATTGTTTATAGATTCTGGTCGGTGTAGTTTGGCCAACTATTTCGATAGGGGTTTCTAAACTCTTAAACGAGATAAACCGACATAGTATCATTTTAAATTGGGTAAATGAAATAATTTTACCTTGGTTATATTTTATATATAAAGGAATAATTTTTCAGAATTATTAAAATGTATATAAATTGATTGTTTGGTTGTTGAAAATGTAAGAATATATATATAAGTAAATTAAAAGATGTTTGAATAATCTAATTAAAAGAATAAAATTGTAAAAGAAAATGAATTATTAAGTATGGAATTATAATTAATGTGATTTACAATTGTGAAATAATCTTATATATAAGAAGTGAAACTATATGAATATATTTATAAATATAAATTGTAAAGTGTGATTCATAATTCGAAATGGAATACCAGAATAATATTTGAAAACAAATTTAAAGAATTTGAAATGTTGAGATTTGGGAAAATTGTTTTGAAGGAAAGAAAGCACTAAACTCTTTTCGGTCGTTGGAAAATAATTTCGATGATGATTGCAACATCATCGGTGTTCATTTTCGGGTTTCTAAAAGAGGGATTGCTGCCAAGTTGTTTTAAATGGAAGTTGTCTGGAAAATTTGGGTTTGGGTTTTGAATTCAAAAGATAATTTGAATTGATTTTCAAAAATGGTTTTGAAAGATTGAAAAGACTCTGGAATGTTATATAAAATGATTGGAATACAATTATTAAGTTGGAAAATAAACTATGAATGAATAAATAAAATTTGCAAGTGCAAGAAAATGAAATTGAAATCCATTTCGGATTTGTAAGTAATAGAACTGAAATTGGAATCTGAATTGGATTTATAAGTGGAAATTTAAGTTAAGTTAAACAAATGGGTTTGAAATAAAATATAGCTTAAGTAATGTTGAATGAAGTTGATTTTGGTATCGAAGTAAAAGAATAAAGTGAAGTGATGAATATGGGCTTGGGTTATGAAATGAAATTCAACCTTATTTGTAAAATGATTTAGCAATTGAATAAATAAATGGATTGAATGTTAATCAATCAAATGTAAATAAATTGATATCGAATAATGGATATAAGTGTAAATTCGTTTAAGGCTAATTGAATGTGTTAAACCAAATTGAAGGAAAACCAAGTGAATATGAATGTTGGATGTAAAGTGAATAAATTTGGTTGTGTTGGTTATACATTGGTTATTATACTATTGTTAATTGATTGAATAGTGATTCATATGCAATTGAATGAATAAAATTGAAAGCTAAAGCAATTGAATTCAAATTGGAAGTTAAGTAAATTTAAATTGAATAGAAATTGATTTGAATTGAAAGTGAACAAATGTGAATGTAAATTAGTGAATGTAAACTAATTGGAAATTAATAATTGAATGTCGTTGTATATGAATTGGTTGTAAACAATTACAAGTATTGTTGAAATCATATAAGTTGTTTATAAACCTTGTTTAGTATGCATTTCTTTTAATATGCATTTAACGACCCGAAATTTTGAGCAATATCAATTTAATAATCTTTGATAATAATTAAATTGATTTGATCATTTTATATTACAAATTGACAAGTTAAAATTATTTTAAAGATTAATGATAATAATTTAATATCTATCAATAATTTTCTCAACAATATAAATAGGCAAGATTAAATTCTTTTGAAAGTTTATAATAATTTGATTTAGAAATATTTATTTTTGTAAATAGGAAATGTTTAGTGTAATAAAACTTTATATTCGAATTGTAATATATATATATATATATATATATATTATGATTTGGTTTGTGTTTTAAAAATTCAACAAAGTAAATTTCAAAATTAATGTTAAAATGTTTTTCTATTTGAAATGTGAATATATTTTTGTATATATATTTGAAATAGGAAAAAAAAATATTGATTTGAATTTAACAAGAGTTTTCAAACTTTAATGTATATAATTTGTAATTTAAAATGTTAATTTGATTTAATATTTTTGAAATGATATTTGAGATTTAATTTTTTTTAACAAAGTTAATTTCTTATTATTATAAACATATAGTTCAACTTGCGTTTTAGATAAGATTTAAATTTAAAAGTTCATTATCTTAATATCCTTTCATTTTAAAATTTTAACACAAGATAAATTTATTTTAAAATTTTAAGAGATAAATTAAAATAGATGTTTCAATCATATAAACATTTAATTGAATCAAAATGTAAGTTACTTGAATTCATATGAATATTTTTAAAAGATAAGTATGCACATTTTATAATCATATGAATATTACATAAATATATGAATATAGTTTAAATGGATTATTAAAAAGAAAATCACATTTTAAACATTTATAAACATTAGAAAAATAACTTTTGTAAATATGGATTAAACATAATAACATTTGTAGGATATTTATAAAACATTAAAAATCACATGTAAGTATATTAAGATTGTTAATAACCCTTGTAAACATTTTAGAGTGGGTTAAAGACAAGTGTAAGATCCTTATAACATTAAAGTGACAAATGTCTTTTTCTTTAATAGTAAATTTTAAAATTTAATTGTAAATAAAAGATGGTTTTTGTTCTTCAGCTGAAAACATTTTCTTCAACTCAAACTTAATACAAAACAAAGATATAGAATCAAACAAAGATCAAGAATGCATGTAAATCAAAACAAAAATGGAAGAAGTTACTGTAAAATCTGGAAATTCAAACAGAGGATAAATTCAAATGCAAGATTCTCAAATGAAATTAGAGGCAAGCAACTGGAATAATTCAAGCAATTCAAGAAATTCTGGAATCAAACAATTCAGAGGGTTCATCTACATGCAGAAGGAATTCAAGAACATGCAAATAAAATTAAGTTAAGAACATTCTTTGTTTTCTGCAAATTACAGGTGAGTAAATGCAGATTTTAAAAACAGTTTTAAAAGTGGTTTTAACTTGTTTTTATGAATGAATAACATAATGTTATCTGAAAATATTTGAATTGTATTGGATGCATGTTTGATTTATGACTTTTGAATGCCCGTATAGTGATACTTTAGTGTCTTTATAAAGAACAGGTTTACAATTTTATAAATAAAATTCAATAACTAGTTTTTCAAGTCAAATTGGACCTTGAGTTGTAAATAGAAGATGTTTATAACCAAGTAATCTATCATCTAAAAATGGTTATAGGTTTTTAAAATGTATGATTAGCTTGAATTTTAAATTTATAGTAAAAATCTTATTATGGTCAAAAAATTAATCGAATCAATTTTGGATTTGAATTATATAATTGAATTCCTAATGCAAAATCATGATTTTTGAGATTAGTATCATGATTTTTAGATTTGAAATTGAAGAGAATTTTGGGATTTACTGATTTGGACTTTTTGGCCAATCTGAGACGAACGGCGGTAAATTGGCCGACGTGGCTGTGCATGAAGGTGGAGGAGACAATGGTGGTCATCAGAAAAATACTGGTGTATTTTATTGATGTTTGGGGTGATCTAGATTGGGGTAGTAGGGTTTTGTTACCCTGTGAGCCGATGTTGATCTGATGGTTCTGCGTCATCGAGAGGGTATCGGGGTCAACCTCGTAGGGGACTGTGGTGCTGGAGAGGGAGTCATAGCTTCTGGAAGGAGGAAGTGGCGTCAAGTAACAGGGATCGTCGGCGGTTGTCGATGTTGATGATGGGTGGTTTTCGAGCAGTTTGAGCTGAAGAACTTAATTTCGATTCTTGATCGAACTTGGTTTTCTAGGTTTCGAATATTGATGTTGGGGACGTGAGCAACTTGGGGATGGTCAGTGTGGAGTTCGCCAGCGTCCATCGGCGCTGTGCACGTTAACGTGCACGGTGACTTGTTTTGGTTTTAGGTTCTGGGGAGAAGAATGGGGAAGACTCGAAGACGTTCTCTGGTTTGTTGTGGGTTGAGCTCGAAGTAGGTTTAAGGTTCGGGTTGCTCGATGTTGTCGCGTGTTTTCTGAGATTTTGCTCGAGGTTGTCGAGCATGTGTTTAGCTGGGTGCTGAGGAGTTTGAAGCTTTAAATTTATCAGTAAAGTCCAAAATATTAAAGCAATGATAATGTGATTGTGTAGAAAATCAAAGTTTTAAAACAATTGTTAAACTAGTTTTGTTTTAAAAACTAAATTTGTTTTCAAGTTTTGATTTAAACAAGTTTTATATAAAAAAATATGAAAGTTTTTAAATGAAAATAAACGAATTTTTGAAATAAAATTTGTATTAAATTTTATTAAATATCTTTGGAAAGTTTTAAAGATTTTTTAAGTTTATTTTAAATGTTTAAATTGTTGAAATTAAAATTGATTTTTAAATATTATATTTTTAAATAAAGATAAATGATAAAGATTAAGAGTGCAATTATAATGAAAGTTTGTCTTAAGAAATTAAGTGTTGATTAAGTAAAGATAAATAAATTTGTGAAGATACTTGAGATAATTAGATTATTTTTATCAAGTGTTATTGGTTAATAAATGATTAAATTAAGATAATGAATTTCTTAATTACGAATCTTTATAATATAAGAAGTTAAGAATCATTTAATTAATTTTAAATGATTAGGTTAAATAATTAATTAAATAATTAATTAATGATTAATTAAGATAATCACTTATGGGTTAATCTTATATAATTACTTGGGAAAGTAATTAAAGAAATTAAGTGGTTAAGTACTAGATGTTATTAAGTAACAGTTAATTACTTTATTAAAAGTAATTAAGTAATGTGATCAAGAGTTAATCGCTTGAGTTATTAATTAAAGAATTAATTAACATAATTAATTAAAGGTTTAAATTATTTAATTAATGGTAAATTAATAAAGAATTAAATGTAATTAATTAAGTGATTAATTACTTGTTAAAGTAATTAATTAAGGAAGAATTTAATTAATGAAGTAATCATTAATTAATGGAAATAATTAATTAATTATTAATTAACGATTTAAGGATAATTAATTTATAATTAAGTTTTAATTACTAAATGTAATTAAAGTAATTAATCAAAGGTGATTAATTAAAAGCAATTAATTAAATATGATTAATTAAAAGTAATTAATCAAGTAGTTTTAATTAAAAAGTAATTAATCAAGTGTGATTAATTAAAAGTGATTAATTAATTAAAGGATAATTAAGGAATAATTATCAGGATAATTAAAGAATAGTTAATCAAGTATGATTAATTTTAAAAGGTAATTAAGAGGTAATTACTTAGTATAATTTGGAAGTAATTAATTAGGATGATTAATTAATATGGTAACTAAATAATAATTACTTAAAGCAATTAAGTAATAATTAATCAAGGAAGATTAATTGAAGTGGATAATTAAGTGATGTTAGTTAATTAGTTAATTTGTAATTAATTAATGAATAAGTAAGATGGATTGACGATAAATCCAAGTGATTAAGTAAGGATTAATTTAATTTAAGAATTAATTAAATTATTTAAGTTGGATCAACCTTGTGTATGGGTGTTTATTGATTGGTTGATAAGCATCATTGGATGAGTAATGATATTGGTTGATATTATATGTTTTTGGATGATAAGTGATGATGTGAATGTGATATATTCGAGATGTGATATATATGTTGTTTTGTGATATGCATGGATGAATGTGATAATAGTGGATTACCTATCTGTGTAATGTGAATCATCCATTTATTTTAAGTGATATTTCCGAAATATCTATTGTTTAAATCCCTTAAGTACAACTTGGACATTGAAATGGCGTTTGGATTCGGTGAGACCGGGATCGGGTTTCCATATTTGGATATCTGAAAACCACATTGATTCCAACTAAACGTTAGGTCGTTAATCCAAGTGGAGCGAGTGAAGACTCGAGGTGTAAGAGCTATACGTCAGTATAACTCTATGGGTGATTCCGTAATGAGTTTGACGGAATAGTGCTTATAGGTTCGAGATGGTGATTCAGAGTGCAAGGGCTATGGTCGTTGACTCTGAGGGTGATTCCAAAATGAGTGCAACGAGATAGTGCCTTCGGTTTCGTTCGAACCCGGGACGAACTAGTATGGATTGAATGCTTTCAGAACATCGTCAGGCGGACGATGAGCATTCTAAGATAGATGTGCCCTATAAAGGTAATCGCAGCCTCAAGCCTCATCAACTGGGAATGGCTAAAACATGGGAGGTGCAGCAAGGCTTCGTGGGTAGCTCCCACTGGAGAGCGAGATACATCCCTGTCTAGATGTCCCTTTTTATTTTGGCTTTGGGGGCAGTTGGATCTACAGCCAACTGCGGGGTGGTCTTGTTCGGGACTGTTCAGTAAGGAATGGTCCGGGCCTTGTGTTGTAGAGGAGCGGGCGTACTCCTCGCTACGGTGATCTAGGCCACGTACTGTGACGGGCGATACCCCAGTAGCCCTGCCATTGATGGAAACCCATTTTCCCTACGAGACTCTACGGTTTTGTTTGTATTACCCACTTTTGTGGCTAGTAGCTGGAATTTAATCATGTAACAATTTCGGCTATTTCATATTTATTTGAAAACCCTAGACACTATTATAATATCATTGGATTTCCTATCAAATGTTTTGGTTAGCGTAAGGTAAAAACTTTTCCATGTTTATGTGTGGGAAGTCTTACGTGATACCTTTTCTTTCAAAGGATTTTCTAAAGTTAAGCAATCTTAAACCATTTACTCACACCAGACCCCTGTCTGACCCGAGTGTTTATTTTCTGTTTTATTAAACTCTTGGGTACTCATGTTCTCTATGAGTAGTCAAGTGATTCAGGTTATCCTTGATGAATTTTGGAGGAGCTTTGGAGTAGGAGGCTTCAACATGTAGATATATAGATAGAGTTTCCGCTGTGATGTTATTCTGTATGATATCTTGTATTGTATTAGACAGAATTGTTATAACTGTCTAAATTGATATGTTTAGTTGTGTACTCTGATGTATATGATACTATGTATATGTTCTATATTATATTTTCAATCGTTCCACTGTGAGATTCTGATGTTTTGTTTCTTTTCTTTTCTTTTCTTCTTCTATCCCTTTCTTTCTTAATTAGTGATGCGATTTTCTGGTGATAGAAAGTCGGGTCGCTAGAGTTGGTATCAGAGCGCTAGGTTGAGAGAATACCTAGACTCTGGAGTGGTGTCTATCTTGAGAGAGCGTACTTGTAATTTTTCTATATATACTTATATATACCTACCTAATCTGTTGGGTTTTCTGTTCATATTTTCCAACATAGGTTATAAAGGTAGATAAGGTAGAAGTGTGTAGAACACGACTACCACTAATGGAAGAGGCTTATATGTTGTGGTTGGAGGTGTTTATCGAGATTTTAGACCTATTACCATCTCGAATAAGCTTTGTAGATTGGTGGAAGGATTTTTTTGAGTCCAGAGGAAGTATTTTCAAGAATTGGAGTATATTCTTGGATGTGAGGTTAATTTGCTCTCGAGTGAGCGGGATTTCCAAGAGTTGAGTTTCTCAGCTAAATAGAAGCAAGTAATGGTATCTTGGTGACTTCAAGAAGGAATAGTTGTGTGATGAGATGCAGTTTCCATAGATGTTTTTGAGGATGTTCTTCTGGAGTAAGATTAAGATGGTGTTAAGGGAACTTGGATGTCTACTGCAGTGGAGATTCGGATGTTTAGGGATTTCTGAATCTCAAGTAAGGGTGTCTTACCTTTGTTAAAGTAGGAGACTAAGGTCGATAAGTTACCTCATTTCGGACATGGTCTCAATTGTTTTCTTAAGAAGATAAGTGGTTGGTGTTTGGTTTGGAGCCGAGTTTCTTGAGAAGATGTCGACTCGTCTCAAGGATTTTTAGTGGAATTGGGTGATAGTTTTGAGTTTTAAGGAGCTTTTGGTTAAGGAAGATCTTTTGGCTTACCAGTAGCATTGAACTAAAGTTTGGAAGCAGTAGCATGGATCTGTTTCTTCAATGATTCAGTAACCTTTGGGATTCTACTATCGGCAGACCAAGTAGATAGTGAAGGCTTATCCTTTTCTTCGGAAGGCTCGGTAGAGCAGGATATTTGTTGGAAGTGATCTATCAGTTTTTCTGGTAGATAAGCCATTGGGGAAAGATTTTTCTTGAATAGGAAAAGCTGTTCTAATTGGGGAGACAGTTCTTTGGAATCTGAACTGAGTAGGATCGCAAAAGTGACTTGCGATTTGTTGGGAAATCTTTGAGTATTCTTTGGCTTGGGAATTGAGGCATCTCGAGTAAAGGTGAAAGCTATGAAGTAGTCAGAGATTCTCTAGATGCTTTTTGAGGAAATCTGAGGTCTACCCGAATCAGAGATCGAGTTTTCTTATCGACTTGGATTTCCAACAGCAATATTGATGATTCAACCATATAGTGGGATGACTCTTGGAGCGAGAAGAGTTTGGTGAGGCAGCTCAGGACTCTTTGGAGAAGGATTGATCATCTTATTCTAAGTTAAGATTCTGTTGAGTTGTTTTGATCAAAAAATGGTCACTAAGATTTTGATGAGTCGGATGAGCAGTGTGTGGAGAAAGATTGTGCTTGAATCCTTCGATAGCATTCTTATCTATTCCAGATCTGAGTTGTGCAGCGAAGCGAGATAGCAGTTGTTCTAAAGTAGGAGCAGCCGAAAGTTGCAGCTTACTTGGATTATAGGATTTCTACATGAAATTCAAGTATGAAGGAATTTTCAGAATTTGGTAGGTAAGGTTGTCAAGTGCAACTATTTGGCTATTCCTGATAGGAGAGGTAGGTCTGAAGTCCACTAATGCTTGTGGAGTAGAGTTGTATTTTAGATTTCAGCAAATTATTTTTGGGAAAGCTACTTTGTTGAGTAGGACCTGGAGATTTTGTTTGAGTTGGTCCAGTTTGTTTCTTGAAGGAACCAGCAAGGGTTAGGTTGATCAGGAATATAGGAGGTGACTCGGGATCATCTGAAGAGTTGGGCAGTTAAGAATTGAGGAGATTTGGGGTATGCAGTTAGAATTTGGATATTGTTTTAGTTTTATCAAATCAAAGGAGATATAGGACTTGGTAAAACTGGAGAGCTAGCTCCGGAAATATATTGGGTTTTTCCTGTGTTCTCTAGAGATTAGATTTTGTTCTACAGGATTGAATTGCCAGTTCGGATAACTGGAATTCATTATATTTCACATATTTCTGCGGGGTATGTGTATGATTCTTTGAGTGATAGAATCAGAAGTTCAAAAGGATCGGGTAGTTGAGCTGGTTTGAGTTTAGTCTGATATCTTGTTCAGATTTGAAAGATCAGATGAGGGAGTTCTTGGTTTTAGTAGTGTAGTTACTTAAGATTCTGTAGAGCGAGTATTCCAGTATAGGTACCTGGAAAACTCTAGATAATATTAGAAAGTTCTATTCAGAATTTTTGTCTGGATAAATAAAATTATTTACTTGAATTGGTTGCTATGATTGATTGTGTGATTGCTGTTTGAAAAATTAAATTCTTTAGCCAGGTTATTAAATTATCTTTGCTTTTAAATTTCGGGGACGAAATTCTTTTAAGGGGGAAGGAATGTAACGACTTGGAATTTTGAGCAATATCAATTTAATAATCTTTGATAATAATTAAATTGATTTGATCATTTTATATTATAAATTGACAAGTTAAAATTATTTTAAAGATTAATGATAATAATTTAATATCTATCAATAATTTTCTCAATAATATAAATAGGCAAGATTAAATTCTTTTGAAAGTTTATAATAATTTGATTTGGAAATATTTATTTTTGTAAATAGGAAATGTTTAATGTAATAAAATTTTATATTCAAATTGTAATATATATAAATATATATATATTATGATTTGGTTTGTGTTTTAAAAATTCAACAGAGTAAATTTCAAAATTAATGTTAAAATGTTTTTCTATTTGAAATGTGTATATATATTTGTATATGTTAACGCTAAAATGTGAACGCTAACACCCCGGTGTGTAAAGTGTAGTTGTGAAAGCACCACCCGATAGATCGGGAAAGAATTACAAGCAAGTAATAGCAGAAAAGCAGTAAACAACAACGATTTTATAGTGGTTCGGCTTAAGGGTATAGCCTACGTCCACTCTAAGTACTTTTATTAATAATCCCGTTACAAACTGATACAACTCTTCTCAAGTACAATACACTTCAAGTTACAAATGATTTGGAACAAGTCTTAAGCTTCAATGTCGATTAAAGTTCTTAGATTCATGTTGAAGATGTGTGGTTTCTTCGTGAATTTCTTTGATGTATTCCTCTAATCTTGGAAGCTCTAAGTGTTGATGAAGTTCTCAATGCAGCAAGGTAACGGTGTGTGAAGAGAATGCGCCAAAAGTCCTTTGAATGTTGGAGGTGGTTGCCTATTTATAGAGAGTTCTGGTCTGAAATTTTTGCCAAGTCCTAAGTCGTGGCCGATCTAAGTTAAGTCGTAGCCGACTTAATATGAGTCGTGGCCGGTCCATCTGGCCCCCTTCTGGCTTCACAGGAGTTCACTTGCACAAGTCCTAGGTCGCCTCCGAGTCAACACTACTCCTTCCCAGTAATATGGCATCGGGCTTATACTTAGTGGCTTTGGGTCGTGGACGAGTTAACTTGGTAAGTCGCAAGTCACGGTCCAACTGGTAAGTCCTGGATCGTGTACGAGTTAAGAGGCCACTGTGCCAAGTAGCTGCATTGAACTTACCTTCCTTTGCTTAGGTCGTGACCGACTTAACATTGGTCATAGGTCGGTAGCTATCTTGGGTCGGCGTTCCTTAAGTCTTAGGTTGGTATACATGCTAGAGCATTGGGTCGGCACCTCTCTTAAGTCGGTATCCCTTTTCGGCCTTAGGTCGGCATTCCTGTTAAGGCAGTTAGGTCGGCAACCAGTTAAGTCGGCAATCTCCCTAGACTGTTAAGTCGGTATCTATGTTGAGTCAGTAGCCTCATTGAAGTGTTAGGTCGGCAACCCTTTGAATCTTAGGTCGGCACCCCTGTTGAGCCTTAGGTCGGCACCCTCGTTGAGCCTTAGGTCGGCATCTCCTTGAGTCGCAGAGTCTAAACCGAGGCGGAGTTAACAATTGCCCCTCGAAGTATACGCCTACTGGTTAGGTCGTGTGCTTCGATAGTCCTTAACCCGTCCCCTCTTAGGTCGGTAGGTCGTACGCGACCCAACAGTTAGACCGCATCTGCCGCTTCAGTTCTCCCTACTGTAAGGTATAAAACATCCATCTTCTTCTTCCTTTTCATTACTTACTACCTTGCTCAATTCTGCCATTAAAATTCTTCCGGGCTCAAAAAAGACGATTTAATTCCAATCAAATACTGAAAACATCTGCTATTCATTGCGTAAGCGATTTCATTCTTTTTTCGACCATAGATTACCATTGATTCGTGAATTCTGTTGCCTAAACTCGAATCGCCTCCCTATATGACGCTCCATCACAAATCTCATCACGTTTATAGCTGATGGAGCCTAGGTTACTCAATCCGGCTTCAGATGATTGCTGATAAACGAAGGTGATTTACCACCTTAGGCTCGATGATCTCTGATGGCAGGGTATTGGATTTGTGACAACTTCGAACTGTTGTATTGGGTGATTCGATAGCACGAATGAAGGCTGTTGTTGATGGAATGGTTATCGGGTTAATGGGTAGATGGAGTGTGATGTTGGTTCGGGAGCGAGTCAGTGATTTTGGGTGGCTTATCCTTTAGCCGACCTGGCTCTTAGCAACCTTAAGTCGTGGCTGAGATAGTGCTTGAAGAACACTTGCCGATTTAAACTTTAAGGCCTGAATCGTGACCGAGTTAATACTTGGAAAAGTTCCTGTCTTTCGGACCGGAGCTTACATTCTTATCTCTCCCTTGCGACCTAGAGGACTGAGTTGCCAAATTAAAATGCTTAGACTCTGACCCGCTACCGGCCTAGCCTTATCTCGCGAAAAACTTTTGAACCGTAGCCGACTTAATACTTGGGGAAATCTGCCGATTTAACCTTCTACTGATTTAACCTTGAACCGCAGCCAAGTTAACCCCTAAGTCGTGACCGAGCTAAGCCCTTAAACCGCGACCGAGTTGGCTCTTAAACCGCTGCCGAGTTAACACTTAAGCTTTGGGCGTGCTGACTTGTTGAGAGCATAGATCCACTTTGAATTTCTGACTCGAACTGCCAAACTAAGTTGCCTGAATTTTGAACTGCCCCAACTTTAAATTTGCTTGAATATCATTGTATTATTTCACAGATCGCATTAACTTATAAGCTGCTAACCTGCTGAAAATAATAAACAAAGAAAACCAAGGCGAAAATACTGCCATCGACTGCCCATGTCAGATGACAGATTAGTCAAGACAAGACAAGCAACTTAATTATATTGCATGAAATGTTTGTGAATCAATCAGTTAAAGTTAAACATTAATGCAAAGTATCAATAATCTGAACTGATTTATCTGCATCAACATCTTACTTGCATATTTAGGCTTAAAACAATAGTTCCTGAATTTCATAACTAACGAATGTTTGCTAGTTTTCATTCCAGTTATATTTGTTCACTGCTTGATTGATTTTACACAACACTTCACACACTTTAGGAAACGTGCACCTTCATGTTTGAATACCCAGTTGTTTATGTAGAATGACTTCCCACCGAGAAGAAGAAGTGGTAACTCCAGAGGAAGAAACTTTTCCGATAGCTGTTCCCATAGAGAATCCTCCGGAGAGAACCCCGACTATTCTAACTTCGAGAGCGTTTGTCCAGCTGCGCACTCAATTTGGCTTTGCTGAAAGTGATGTTCTTCTCCCTGGGCCTGGAGATACTGCTGACAATCCTCCCTATGGCTTTGTTGCAGTCAATCGCCAAATGTGCTTAAGTGGGGCGATTCCTCCTTTTAACGACTTCCTTCGAACTCTTCTCCTTCGGTTGACAATCTCTCCGTTTCAACTTCATCCCAATGGCTATGCCATCTTGACTGGGTTACGTGTTTTGTTTAGAAGAACCCTTGATCGCCTACCGAGTTTTGAAGAAATTCGTTATCTGTGCTCGTTTGCAAAGAGTAAAGATCATCCTTCCCTTATTATTGTGAGAAGTGCCAGAAACCGCAAGCTCATTTCCGATCTTACTGAAAGCGTTCATGGATTTTTGAACCAGTTTTTCTTTGCCCGCTGTCCCTCAGGCTTTTATGCCATCTGGAGAGTAGGAAGTAAGATTAGTGTTTCTATTTTCTCCGTTTTGAAACTTTTTCGAGATCCGAACTTTCAGTTGCTAATTTCATTCTTTATTCTTTTCAGCACTTCCTCTCCCCTCTAGAGACCCAATTCACAAGCAAGTTTTTGAGAGGTTGAGTGCCGTGGCCACAGAAGAGAGGAGCATAAAATTTCTGTTGAGGGATGAATTTTTACATCAACATGGGCTTCTACACACTTCTCGCTCTATGCATGCTCATGAAGTTCCAACGGAAGTCCCCGATTCTCCGATAAAGACTCCTGAATCTTCGCTGGTGAAGTAATCCACTTCTGTCGATGTTGCGGGGCCATCTGGTAAACTTGCCCCGGTTATCGAGGAAGAAGAGCCTCAGGGATCCTCTCACCATTCACAAGAATCTGGTGAAAAGGCTAAGAAATCCAGTCCTGTCAAGCAAAGCAGGGACGATACCTTCGAAGGATTGAGCTACCTCTTCGCTACTTCACAAGAGATCTTCAAAGATGACCCTACTACCGCCGGGATTTCTTCTTCAGTAGTTGAAGCTACTTCTATTTTGCAACAGCCGTCGTCGACTCAAGAGTTGACGTTAACTATTACACCCACAACCACTCCCCAAATAAAGAGTGGTTCGTAGATTAATGCGCGTAGTTTGCACAACACACACACTTAGAATTTCTCATCACTTCTATGCACTTTAAAGATTTCTAAAGCCTATTATTTTAATTCCAGATTCTCCTATGGGGCGCAGCGGCTCGTACTATGACGATTTCCAGCTCTACGGGAGGCGTAGCCAGTATGATTACAGGCGTTACCTTCCTTCCTACAGAGAGACGGATGAAGAGAGGGCTTCCCGAAAGGCTCATGAAAGGAGGACTGAAGAAGAACATCGTGAAAGAAGGGAGAGAGAAGAGCGCCATGATTCTTGGCAAAAAGGCGATGACTCTCACAAGAGAAAATCTCATGACGATCGAGGAAAAGGTCACATGAGTGAAGACTTAAGCAAACGAGCCCGTCACAGTGAAAAGCAGGCCTCTACTACTCCTGAGAAAGTTACTATTCCTGCCTCACTCGACATCCCTTCTGACTCTCCCGCTCTTGGGAAATCAGATATTCAAACGATAATTAGCAGGCCCAAATTTCAAGTTGGACCGGGTCCTGCCATTCTGCAGAGCCGATTTCCTCAATGGTGCCTTAAGGGGGTGAGGTTCGACCTAGACTTGGTCCCCATCGACAAGTCTGCTATGTTGCGCAATCTTGATGCAGTCAAGCTCGATATCGAGAGGATGTCAAACTGGCAGAAGCTTGTCGATGAGCTTCAAAGAGTTAACCGTGCCAACATAGAGGCCATGCTTACTATGGAAAACGATAAGGCCGAATGGCAAAAGGTCGTTGAGCAACACGACACCGAGATGAGGAACATTGCTTCTTACAATGAGGAGCCTGAAGCAAAAGTCGAGGAATTGAAACATGAACTTGCTGCTTCCTCTACTTCCTATTCTCAAAAAGAAGAAGTGCTCCTGAAACAAGTGAGAGACGCTCACGCTAGCCAAAGGGATGCCGAAGACAGGCTAGAAGTACAAAAAAGAATCAGTGAAGGCTATGCTACTGATATTGCTGAGCTCCGAAAGAAAAACAACTCCCAGGAGGCGGAGATACAAATGCTTAAGCTTCAGCTTGCCAAAACTGAAAGGGAGCGTGATGAGGCTGTCGCCGGCAGAATCGCAGCTGAAGAATCTCATGAGGCGACTAAAAACAGCATCAGCTCAACATTATTCGACTTCTATTTGCACAGCGTCTTGGGGCGTGGAAGCCTTGCCTTTCTAGGCCCCAAGTATGAAATCACACTGGCTGAAGTTTGGGAGACAACACTTGATATGCTCGGTGGTAAAGGTGCTGGATATGCTGAGTCAGCCCTTGAAGAGCATTATCTTGATGACGAAGCCCGTGCCGCTCTTGCCAAGGGTAAGGAGCAGCTTGCCAAAGCGCGGGCCGGGATGGCGGAAGAAGAGCGTTCTGAAAAAGAAGTACCGCCTACCATCTCCGAACGTCCTCTAGTTTCTCCTGAGGTGGACATTACAGGCCCTAGTGCTCATTTGCCGCCTCCTACAAGAACTGGGGTAATCACCCCTACTGATGAAGAGGCTTTGGAGGACATTGGGGCTCAGAATTATGAGATTGAACTGACAAAGCCAATATCTTCAGGTAATTTCGACATTGGTCCGATTCAGGTGGATTGCCTGCTTATTCCTCAAAAATTTGATGAGCTTCTCGATTACCTCCTGAATCTCGATGAACCCATATCTCCCTTCTTTCGGGAAGATACTAACATTTTCAATTTTTCTTCTTCTGCAGTTGAAACAACAAGTGCCGTGCAGACTTCGCCTTCTCTGGTTATTCCTCCTCCATCTCTTTAGGTGACTCCTCCTTCTGCTTCACAACCTGGGTCACAAGAGGAGAAAATTGAGGCTCTTCATGGTTTGGATGACCCTGTTGTCTCGCAGGAGCAAAAAGATGAGGGACTCGAAGGAGGCGAGATCTCTCCGGAGCGGACTCCTTCTGACGACGTAGTTTTGTCCTCTCTCGTTACTCCGGGGAGTGAGTCTTCTTCGCAGAGAAGAAAGAAGCTTGGGACATCGAAGAGGAGGGGGAAGAAAATTATTACCACTGAAGAGGAACCGGAAATTGCGGCAGTTGTACCTCCCTCCCCTTCTTCCCTCATGCCTTCAGACCAACCTGCAAGACCCGAAAAGCTAACCACCCGGCCGGGTAAAGGGTCTAAAGGCGGCAAGAAGAAATGAAGAGTTGAGCTTTTTGATTCCTTTTTTGTGTAATGGTCGGATGTTGTGCAGGCACCGGCCCCTGCTTCTTATTTTGAAACCTGTATCTGCAATATCTGCAATTGAATAAAATGATTCTTTATTTGTACATACTTCTGTTTGAATTTGAGTATGCATTTATTATTCATTTTTGCACAAGTTTATTTATATGATATTGCAGCGGGCTTATGGTATGTTGTTTGAGTATTACTTTACTGATGCAGCTACACTATTATACCATGTTGCCCCCATACCTTAAGCTTGCTGCAATATTTTATACTTCGAGGGGACTTGCACTCTTATTTGCTAAAGAATAACTATTTTATTCTTTAAAGAAAATTTTTGTAGAGTACAACTCCCTTCGTATAAGTTTCTACGCTTTTTCGTTCGAAGAAGTCACTTTTTTCTTTTGCTTATGTGCATATTTTACCAAGTGAATTCCTCTACGTGGTAAAGCGGACCTCTGAAGGGTACTTTAACTTTTTTTTTTTTTTTTTTTTTAACGATCATTTTCCATAGTAGGTAAATTACTCTTCCTTTGAAAGTTAAAGTACGCTTTTGATGAGGATTTTTTTTTTATACAAAGTTGTACCTCTGAGGAGGGATTTTTCACGTTTCAACACTTGGAAGTTTTATTTCAATCTCGGTGAAACGTGTACCTCCAAAGAGTTGTGCCTTTGAAGAAAGCCTTTTCACGTTTCAACACTTGGAAGTTTTATTTCAATTTTGGTGAAACGTGGGCTTCCGAAGAGGTCTTTCTTCTTGATTGTGCCTTCGAAGAGGTCTTTACTTTGAATTGTGTCCCCGGGAGGGGGTTGTACCTCTAAGGAGGGATTTTCACGTTTCAACACTTGGAAGTTTTATTTCAATCTTGGTGAAACGTGTACCTCCAAAGAGTTGTGCCTTCGAAGAAAGCCTTTTCAAGTTTCGACACTTGGAAGTTTTATTTCAATCTCGGTGAAACGTGGGCTTTCAGGAAGGTCTTTATTTTGTTTTTGCATTTCAACTTTGGTGAAGTGAAATTCCGAAGAGCGGTTGTTACACTTCAACTCCTGGCGAAATGTGCCTCCGAAGAGGTCTTTCTTTTGTTTGCATTTCAACTCTGGTGAAGTGAAATTCCGAAGAACGGCTGTTACACTTCAACTCCTGGTGAAATGTGCCTCCGAAGAGGTCTTTCTTTTGTTTGCATTTCAACTCTGGCGAAGTGAAATTCCGAAGAGCGGCTGTTACACTTCAACTCCTGGTGAAATGTGCCTCAGAAAGGGTTTTCATCGCCTGGAAGTTACTCTCTCATGGTTGGAGGGTCATGACTCCTCCAATCTTTTTTGTTGAGTAGAGAACTTTCTTTTTTGTGGCGTATGACCCATTAGAGGTCTTTTATCCTCCGAAGAGTTGTGCCTCCGAAGAGGACTTGTGCTGCTGATGGTAGCTTTGGTTGTTCCTCTGTTCACTTGCTTATGCCTTTTCAGCGATCCCCCTCTTTTTTTTTTTTTTCTTTTTTTTCTTTTCACGTTTTCATTCCCCTTTTCTCGCAAGTGGCTTGTTTAATCCAAGGAAGTGTACTTCATTGTCTGGCAAGTTCGTGAGAACGGGCACTAGCTTCCTAATTGGATGTTTGTTTGTTCAAACAATCTCAATTTATTAGCAAGGGCTCGTTTCTATCGAAATCATAAGCCGTTCAATTGAAGTATTTCCTATCTAGGATTTGAATTCGGGGCCTTTATAACTTGAAATTTGTTTGTTGAATGATGGTGAGAATCACTCGGTCTTATTATGCGCAAGTTTTATTTCCATTGTCTGCAAAAATTTAAATCGACATTTCAGCAATACATTTTATGTATTTTTATATCGAAAACAAAGCAAACATATAATAATAATAAGGAACACAAGATTTATAGTGGTTCGGCCATGAAATTGGGCCTACATCCACTTTATATTCTTTCATTATTTACTTGCATCAGTTTCACAATTGCTTTCAATTACAAGAATCATACATTCATAATTCTTTTTACAATGTTTCAACAAAATTTTCAAGTAAAGTATGGACGCAAATGGTTGCTGTTCCATGCCCTTGGAATTTGATCTCCATCAACAGTGGTGAGCTTGAATGTGCCGTCAAGAAGCTTCTGACCTATTACATACGGTCCTTCCCAATTTGGCCCAAACACACCTGTCGCGGTCATAATTCTTTTCAGGACTAGATCTCCAATTACAAAGCTGTGTTGACGAACATTGGATTTGAAATGTCTGGCTATCCTTTGCTGATGAGCTGCAACTCTGAGGTTAGCTTCATCTCTTTTTTCATCAAGGAGATCCAGCGCTTCAAGTTGTAGCTTCTCATTTTCTGCTTGATTGAAATGGATTCTTCTGTGTGAAGGGACCTCTGTTTCAACCGGGATCATTGCTTCCGATCCGTATGCTAACGAAAAAGGAGTATGCCCAGTTGCAGTTTTGTGAGTAGTTCTGTATGCCCATAGTGCAAGTGGTAGTTTATCGACCCTCAGGAGTTTCAAGTACCACTCCGGCTCCAGAACAGTAGTCATTTCTCGCGCCATCAACATACATCTTCCACTGGATTGGGGAATCATTGATCGTTTCTTCCTCACCATTATCTTTCTCTGTGAATTCTGCAATGAAATCAGCTACAGCTTGTCCGTTGATTGCTTTTCGGGGGTGATAGGTGATGTCATATTGACTGAGTTCAATGTTCCATTTTAGAAGGCGACCCGAAGTTTCAGGGCGAAATAGGACTTGCTTTAGAGGTTGATCAGTGAGTACTTTGATAGGATGAGCTTGGAAATATTGCCTCAGTTTCCTTGATGCAACTAGTAGGCAATAGGCGAGTTTTTCCAACTTGGAGTAATTCAGCTCTGCCCCAGTCAGTCTTTTGCTGATATAGTAAACCGGATGTTGAATCCTTTTGTCTTCCCATATCAGCGCTGCACTTAGAGCATGAGATGATACTGCCAAGTATATAAGGAGATCCTCACCATTGCCTGGCCAAGAAAGTATTGGAGGCGTTTCCATATGACGGATCAACTCATCGAAGGCTTTTTGGCATTCGGAAGTCCATTCAAAATTCTTCTTTCCTTTCTTCAGGGCGTCAAAGAATGGGATGCATTTATCAGTGGCTTTGGAAATGAACCGACTCAGGGCGGCGACCTTTCCGTTGAGACTCTGCAATTCCTTCTTTGTTCTAGGAGCTTTAACTTCTTTCAAGGCAGTAATTTGAGCTGGACTAGCCTCAATGCCCCTAGCACTGACGATGAAACCTAAGAACTTTCCGGACTCGACCCCAAATGTACATTTCAGAGGGTTAAGTTTCATTCTGTATTTCCGGAGGACTGCGAACATTTCTGCTAAGTGTTCAATGTGATCTGCTGCTTTCCTGGACTTCACTAACATGTCGTCGACGTAGACTTCCATAGTTTTGCCCAATTGCAGTTTGAAAATAGCATTAACAAGTCTTTGGTAGGTTGCCCCTGCATTTTTCAATCCGAAGGGCATAACTCTGTAGCAGTAAAGTCCAATATCTGTGATAAAGCTTGTATCCTCCTGATCCGGCTCGTGCATCATGATTTGGTTATAACCGGAGTAGGCATCCATGAAAGATAACAGTTCATGTCCCGTAGTTCCGTCTACCAGTTGATCGATCCTGGGTAATGGGAAGCAATCTTTGGGGCAAGCCTTGTTTAGATCGGAAAAATCGATGCACACTCTCCATTTTCCATTAGCTTTCTTGACCAGCACAGGATTTGATACCCAATTCGGATATGTAGATTCTTTGATGAAGTTATTTTCCATGAGTCGATCGACTTCTTCTTTTAATGCTGCTGACCTTTCTGGACCTTGGGTTCTTCTTTTCTGTTTAACTGGCGTAAACTTTGGGTCAATATTCAGAGCGTGTACTGCAACTTCTGGAGATATTCCACACATATCGGCATGAGTCCAAGCAAAGACATCCAGATTTGCTTTCAGGAAAGATATCAAGATATTCTGAATTGACACATTGAGCTGTGAACCCACATTTAACACCTTATTTGGGTCCTTCGGGTCAACAGGTACCGGGACTGTCGTTTCCACCGGTACCACTCTACTCTCCCCTGCACTGGCTTTTCTGGGATCCATTTCTTTCCGTGCCCCGCTGTGCTCGCCAGTGCAGGGTCCGCCCCGTAATTGCTACAAGGCTGGTTCTTTGATGCGGACTGGGGTTGCCGCATCCTTCCCTATTTCTCTTTTTCTTGACTCTCGCAGCTCTGTCAAATAGCACTCTCGCGCAGCATTTTGATCCCCTTTTATAACTCCTACTCCATTGTCAGTAGGGAATTTAATAGTGAGGCACCACGGGGCTAGGATAGCTTTGAATGCTGCGAGTGTTGGACGGCCAAGAAAAGCATTATAAGCAGAAAACTCATCGACGATCACAAATGTTTGCTTGCGGACCACTTTCCTTTCTGCTTCCCCAAGTTCTACAAGTAGATCGATGGTCCCAATTGGTTGTTTTGGCTCCCCGGTGAAGCCAGCGATCTTTTGTGATGAGGCTTGTACATCGATCATAGGGATTTTCATCTGGTCGAATGTCTTCTTGAAGAGGATATTACATGATGCTTCGCAGTCGATGAGGACTCTTCTGACAATGGCCGGTCCAATACCAGCCGAGATGACCAAGGTATCTAGGGTAGGAGCTTCTATACCTGTGGAATCTCTGGCTCTGAAAACAATATCATCGCTGAAAGTTTTCTGTTGTTTCAGGGGCGTAGTGTCTTCTAAAACAAAGACGTCTTCTTCGGCTGGAGCATATTTCAAAGCCCTGGAATATCTCTCCATCTCACCCCAGCTCTTGCCAGCTGGGTGAGGCCCTCCTGTAATGACGTTGATAACGGGCCTTCCAGATTCATGTCCCGTAGCTTTCTCACCTGTCCTGGGCTGATGAACAGGAACCTGTTGCCCCTGACTTGACGATGCAGGATTGTTGCTATTCTTCTTCACAAATTGTTGCAGTTTGTTCTCTCTTAGCAACTCTTCAATCAGATTTTTCAACTGACGGCATTCATCAGTTTCATGACCGGGTTGATTGTGGAAGCGACAGAATTTCCCACTCTGTATGGCTTTTTTCCCGGTCCTCAAAGGGATAGGTTTAGGGAAATCGACGGAATCTTTAGTGGCCAGGTAGATGTGCTCCGGTGTATGTGATAATGGAGTATATTCTGATGGCTTGAAGGATCGGGGCTTCTTCAGATTACCCTGTTTCTTCCCATTATTATTCTCCCTTTTTTGCCCCACCGATTCATTCTTGCGTGGAGCGACAGTGTTGTCTTCTGCTTTTTCCAACACTGTCTTTACTGGTAAAGGACGGCTTTCCAAGCGAATGAATTCATCTGCTTTTTTGTAGAACTTTTCGAGAGAGGTTGGCTCCTTCATATTTAACCATTTCCCAAATTCGCTTGACTTATCAATAGCCCTCATCAGATAAGTCAATATCATTCGTGGTTCAGCATTGTCCACCTCAGCCAGTGCTATATTAAAGCGGTTCAAGAAGGATCTGATAAACTCCCCAGGATTCTGCTCCAAACTCGATAGTGACATAATGTCCTTGGCCTTCGAAGCATATAGTCTAAACTGCTCCTTGAATTTTCTGGTCAAGTCTGAAAACTGATCGATAGATCGGACTGGCAACTTGGTGAACCATAGTAGAGCCACACCTTCCAGGTATACGGGGAAATATCGACATTTTATTTCGTCAGAGGCCCTGGCACCTGTCATGTGCCAATCATATTTATACAAGAACTCATTCGGATCACTTGTCCCTTTGTAAGCTGGAATAGTCGGAGGGACAAACTTCCTTGGAAATTCCGCCTTCAAGATTTTTCCAGTGAACGGAGTTTTACTTGGAGCGAAACCCCATTCCTTCTCATCTTCAACCCTTTGCATACTTTCTTTCATGATTTGCCGGACCATTCAAGAAAGATATTCCTCATCATGCCGAGTTCTAGATCCACCAGCCTCAGGAACTGCCTGCTCAAAGGGACTAGTAGCCCTTTCAGGAGCATTCTTTTCACTAACATCATGAATGTTGCCAGCACAGTTCCTTTCATTACAAGATGGTTGATTGTTTGCCCCAAGTAAATCGTTCAATTTATTCAGAATCAGAGCATTCTGGGCACTTTGAGCCTCTAATTGTGCATTTTGGGCGTTTATCTGCTGGTTTAGCCCTAGAATCACAGCATCCAACTCCGCTTTCGTAACTCCAACAGACGGAGTGGGTTGGTTAGGTACAGGGGAAGCGGAGGTTCCCTCTTGAATGTTTCCAGATCTGATAGATCTAATTTTCCTTCCAGGAGCCATAATTTCAGATAGACTTCTGGTTTTTAAGGAAATTCTTTCTTCAAATCTCTGTGAAGCAATGATGACAGTTTTCCTGAGTTCAGTTCTCAGTGAAAGCACCAAAAATGTTAACGCTAAAATGTGAACGCTAACACCCCGGTGTGTAAAGTGTAGTTGTGAAAGCACCACCCGATAGATCGGGAAAGAATTACAAGCAAGTAATAGCAGAAAAGCAGTAAACAACAACGATTTTATAGTGGTTCGGCTTAAGGGTATAGCCTACGTCCACTCTAAGTACTTTTATTAATAATCCCGTTACAAACTGATACAACTCTTCTCAAGTACAATACACTTCAAGTTACAAATGATTTGGAACAAGTCTTAAGCTTCAATGTCGATTAAAGTTCTTAGATTCATGTTGAAGATGTGTGGTTTCTTCGTGAATTTCTTTGATGTATTCCTCTAATCTTGGAAGCTCTAAGTGTTGATGAAGTTCTCAATGCAGCAAGGTAACGGTGTGTGAAGAGAATGCGTCAAAAGTCCTTTGAATGTTGGAGGTGGTTGCCTATTTATAGAGAGTTCTGGTCTGAAATTTTTGCCAAGTCCTAAGTCGTGGCCGATCTAAGTTAAGTCGTAGCCGACTTAATATGAGTCGTGGCCGGTCCATCTGGCCCCCTTCTGGCTTCACAGGAGTTCACTTGCACAAGTCCTAGGTCGCCTCCGAGTCAACACTACTCCTTCTCAGTAATATGGCATCGGGCTTATACTTAGTGGCTTTGGGTCGTGGACGAGTTAACTTGGTAAGTCGCAAGTCACGGTCCAACTGGTAAGTCCTGGATCGTGTACGAGTTAAGAGGCCACTGTGCCAAGTAGCTGCATTGAACTTACCTTCCTTTGCTTAGGTCGTGACCGACTTAACATTGGTCATAGGTCGGTAGCTATCTTGGGTCGGCGTTCCTTAAGTCTTAGGTTGGTATACATGCTAGAGCATTGGGTCGGCACCTCTCTTAAGTCGGTATCCCTTTTCGGCCTTAGGTCGGCATTCCTGTTAAGGCAGTTAGGTCGGCAACCAGTTAAGTCGGCAATCTCCCTAGACTGTTAAGTCGGTATCTATGTTGAGTCAGTAGCCTCATTGAAGTGTTAGGTCGGCAACCCTTTGAATCTTAGGTCGGCACCCCTGTTGAGCCTTAGGTCGGCACCCTTGTTGAGCCTTAGGTCGGCATCTCCTTGAGTCGCAGAGTCTAAACCGAGGCGGAGTTAACAGTATATATATTTGAAATAGGAAAAAAAATATTGGTTTGAATTTAACAAGAGTTTTCAAACTTTAATGTATATAATTTGTAATTTAAAATGTTAATTTGATTTACTATTTTTGAAATGATATTTGAGATTTAATTTTTTTTAATAAAGTTAATTTCTTATTATTATAAACATATAGTTCAACTTGCGTTTTAGATAAGATTTAAATTTAAAAGTTCATTTGCTTAATATCCTTTCATTTAAAATTTTAACACAAGGTAATTTATTTTAAAATTTTAAGAGTTAAATTAAAATAGATGTTTCAATCATATAAACATTTAATTGAATCAAAATGTAAGTTACTTGAATTCATATGAATATTTTTAAAAGATAAGTATGCACATTTTATAATCATATGAATATTACATAAATATATGAATATAGTTTAAATAGATTATTAAAAAGAAAATCACATTTAAAACATTTATAAACACTAGAAAAATAACTTTTGTTAATATGGATTAAACATAATAACATTTGTAGGATATTTATAAAACATTAAAAATCACATGTAAGTATATTAAGATTGTTAATAACACTTGTAAACATTTTAGAGTGGGTTAAATACAAGTGTAAGATCCTTATAACATTTAAGTGACAAATGTCTTTTTCTTTAATAGTAAATTTTAAAATTTAATTGTAAATAAAAGATAGTTTTTATTCTTCAGCTGAAAACATTTTCTTTAACTCAAACTTAATACAAAACAAAGATATAGAATCAAACAAAGATCAAGAATGCATGTAAATCAAAACAAAAATGGAAGAAGTTACTGTAAAATCTGGAAATTCAAACAGAGGATAAATTCAAATGCAAGATTCTCAAATGAAATTAGAGGCAAGCAACTGGAATAATTCAAGCAATTCAAGAAATTCTAGAATCAAACAATTCGGAGGGTTCATCTACATGCAGAAGGAATTCAAGAACATGCAAATAAAATTTAAAACCTGGAAGTCAAGAACATTCTCTGTTTTCTGCAAATTACAGTTGAGTAAATGCAGATTTTAAAAATAGTTTTAAAAGTGGTTTTAACTTGGTTTTATGAATGAATAACATAATGTTATTTGAAAATATTTGAATTATATTGGATGCATGTTTGATTTATGACTTTTGAATGCCTGTATAGTGATACTTTAGTGTCTGTATAAAGAACAGGTTTACAATTTTATAAATAAAATTCAATAACTAGTTTTTCAAGTCAAATTGGACCTTAAATTGTAAATAGAAGATGTTTATAATCAAGTAATCTATCATCTAAAAATGGTTATGGTTTTTAAAATGTATGATTAGCTTGAATTTGGAATTTACAGTAAAAATCTTATTATGGTCAAAAAATTAATCGAATCAATTTTGGATTTGAATTATATAATTGAATTCCTAATGCAAAATCATGATTTTTGAGATTAGTATCATGATTTTTAGATTTGAAATTGAAGAGAATTTTGGAATTTACTGATTTGGACTTTTTGGCCAATCTGCGACGAACGGCGGTAAATTGGCCGACGTGGTTGTGCATGAAGGTGGAGGAGACAATGGTGGTCATCAGAAAAATACTGGTGTATTTTATTGATGTGTGGGGTGATCGTAGATTGGGGTAGTAGGGTTTTGTTACCCTGTGAATGCCGATGTTGAAATGATGGTTCTGCGCCATCGAGAGGGTACCGGGGTCAACCTCGTATGGGACTGGAGGTGCTGGAGAGGGAGTCATAGCTTTTGGAAGGAGGAAGTGGCGTCTAGTAACAGGGATCGTCGGCGGTGGTCGATGTTGACGATGGGTGGTTTTTGAGCAGTTTGAGTTGAAGAACTTAATTTCGATTCTTGATCGAACTTGGTTTTCTGGGTTTCGAATATTGATGTTGGGGACGTGAGTAACTTGGGAATGGTCGGTGTGGAGTTCGCCAGCGTCCATCGGCGCTGTGCACGTTAACGTGCACGGTGACTTGTTTTGGTTTTGGGTTCTGGGGGGAAGAAAGGGGAAGACTCGAAGACGTTCTCGGGTTTGTTGTGGGTTGAGCTCGAAGTAGGTTTAGGGTTCGGTTTGCTCGATGTTGTCGCGTGTTTTCTGAATTTTTCTCGAGGTTGTTGAGCATGTTTTTAGCTGGGTGCTGGGGAGTTTGAAGCTTTAAATTTATCAGTAAAGTCCAAAATATTAAAGCAATGATAATGTGATTGTGTAGAAAATCAAAGTTTTAAAACAATTGTTAAACAAGTTTTGTTTTAAAAACTAAATTTGTTTTCAAGTTTTGATTTAAACAAGTTTTATGTAAAAAAAATATGAAAGTTTTTAAAAGAAAATAAGTGAATTTTTGAAATGAAATTTGTATTAAATTTTATTAAATATCTTTGGAAAGTTTTAAAGATTTATTAAGTTTATTATAAATGTTTAAATTGTTGAAATTAAAATTGGTTTTTAAATATTATATTTTTAAATAAAGATAAATGATAAAGATTAAGAGTTCAATTATAATGAAAGTTTGTCTTAAGAAATTAAGTGTTGATTAAGTAAAGATAAATAAATTTGTGAAGATACTTGAGATAATTAGATTATTTTTATCAAGTGTTATTGGTTAATAAATGATTAAATTAAGATAATGAATTTCTTAATTACGAATCTTTATAATATAAGAAGTTAAGAATCATTTAATTAATTTTAAATGATTAGGTTAAATAATTAATTAAATAATTAATTAGTGATTAATTAAGATAATCACTTATGGGTTAATCTTATATAATTACTTGGGGAAAGTAATTAAAGAAATTAAGTGGTTAAGTACTAGATGTTATTAAGTAAGAGTTAATTACTTTTTTAGAAGTAATTAAGTAATGTGATCAAGAGTTAATCGCTTGAGTTATTAATTAAAGAATTAATTAACATAATTAATTAAAGGTTTAAATTATTTAATTAATGGTAAATTAATAAAGAATTAAATGTAATTAATTAAGTGATTAATTACTTGTTAAAGTAATTAATTAAGGAAGAATTTAATTAATGAAGTAATCATTAATTAATGGAAATAATTAATTAATTATTAATTAATGATTTAAGGGTAATTAATTTATAATTAAGTTTTAATTACTAAATGTAATTAAAGTAATTAATCAAAGGTGATTAATTAAAAGTAATTAATTAAATATGATTAACTAAAAGTAATTAATCAAGTAGTTTTAATTAAAAAGTAATTAATCAAGTGTGATTAATTAAAAGTGATTAATTAATTAAAGGATAATTAAGGAATAATTATCAAGATAATTAAAGAATAGTTAATCAAGTATGATTAATTTTAAAAGGTAATTAAGAGGTAATTACTTAGTATAAGTTGGAAGTAATTAATCAGGATGATTAATTAACATGGTAATTAAGTAATAATTACTTAAAGCAATTAAGTAATAATTAATCAAGGAAGATTAATTGAATTGGATAATTAAGTGATGTTAGTTAATTAGTTAATTTGTAATTAATTAATGAATAAGTAAGATGGTTTGATGATAAATCCAAGTGATTAAGTAAGGATTAATTTAATTTAGGGATTAATTAAATTATTTAAGTTGGATCAACCTTGTGTATGGGTGTTTATTGATTGGTTGATAAGCATCATTGGATGAGTAATGATATTGGTTGATATTATATGTCTTTGGATGATAAGTGATGATGTGAATGTGAGATATTCGAGATGTGATATATATGTTGTTTTATGATATGTATGGATGAATGTGATAATAGTGGATTACTTATCTGTGTAATGTGAATCATCCATTTATGTTAAGTGATATTTCTGAAATATCTATTGTTTAAATCCCTTAAGTACAACTTGGACATTAAAATGGCGTTTGGATTCGGTGAGACCGGGATCGGGTTTCCATATTTGGATATCTGAAAACCACATCGATTCCAGTTAAACGTTAGGTCGTTAATCCAAGTGGAGCGAGTGAAGACTCGAGGTGTAAGAGCTATACGTCGGTATAACTCTGTGGGTGATTCCGTAATGAGTTTGACGGAATAGTGCTTATAGGTTCGAGATGATGATTCAGAGTGCAAGGGCTATGGTCGTTGACTCTTAGGGTGATTCCAAAATGAGTGCAACGAGAAAGTGCCTTCGGTTTCGTTCGAACCCGGGACGAACTTTTATGGATTGAATGCTTTTAGAACATCGTCAGGTGGACGATGAGCATTCTAAGATAGATGTGCCCTATAAAGGTAATCGCAGCCTCAAGCCTCATCAACCGGGAATGGCTAAAACAGGGGAGGTGCAGCAAGGCCTCGTGGGTAGCTCCCACTAGATAGCGAGATACATCCCTGTCTAGATGTCCCTTTTTATTTCGGCTCTGTGGGCAGTTGGATCTGCAGCCAACTGCGGGGTGGTCTTGTTCGGGACTGTTCAGTAAGGAATGGTCCCGGCCTTGTGTTGCAGGCGAGCGGGCGTACTCCTCGGTACGGTGATCTAGGCCACGTACTGTGACGGGCGGTACCCCAGTAGCCCTGCCATTGATAGAAACCCATTTTCCCTACGAGACCCTACGGTTTTGTTTCTATTACCCACTTTTGTGGCTAGTAGCTGGAATTTAATCATGTAACAATTTCGGCTATTTTATATTTATTTGAAAACCCTAGACACTATTATAATATAATTGGATTTCCTATCAAATGTTTTGGTTAGGGTAAGGTAAAAACTTTTCCATGTTTATGTGTGGGAAATCTTAGGTGATACCTTTTCTTTCAAAGGATTTTCTAAAGTTAAGCAATCTTAAACCATTTACTCACACCAGACCCCTGTCTGACCCGAGTGTTTATTTTCTGTTTTACTAAACTCTTGGGTACTCATGTTCTGTATGAGTAGTCAAGTGATTCAGGTTATCCTTGACGAATTTTGGAGGAGCTTTGGAGCAGGAGGCTTCAGCGTGTAGATATATAGATAGAGTTTCCGCTGTGATGTTATTCTGTATGATGTCTTGTATTGTATTAGACAGAATTGTTATAATTGTCTAAATTGAGATGTTTAGTTGTTTACTCTGATGTATATGATACTATGTATATGTTCTATATTATATTTTCAATCGTTCCGCTGTGAGATTCTGATGTGTTGTTTCTTTTCTTTTCTTTCTTTTCTTCTTCTATCCCTTTCTTTCTTAATTAGTGATGCGATTTTCTGGTGATAGAAAGTCGGGTCGCTACAATGCATGTGTTGTAGTTGTTTAAAAAGAGTAAAATGTTAATAACTTCTTATATATGTCACTTACATGTTTATATTGAGTAAGTACAGGTACTGGGGCTACTGTTAGCGCGATTTGCTTTCACAAAATGCTAAAAAAATAACTGCGTTGCTTAAAAATGCTAAAAAGGTACGCCTACGCAATATAAATAGGAAATATGAACTATTTTTCTGTTTTCCGACCTTGTAGGTCGATGTGTATATATTTATATCTATTGTGATATTGTAAAAGCTCCTCCGTACAAAAGAGGGTATGGTGAATTTTTTTGAAAATTTAAGGCATTAGAATGTTTTCGGGAAATTTTGGAAATTTTTTGTGAAAACTTAGTTTTGATTCGAAGTTAAAGGTTAAACGATATAGTTGATTTTGAAAAGATAACTATATATGGATTTGAAAACTCAGTAAATATTTTGTAAGAGGTTTAACTATAGATTTTGGAAAAGTTAAACACTTAAGTGATTTGTAAATCAAATTTTAACGGTTTGTTTTGAAAAGTTAGTGGATTTCAAAACTTTTTCTTACTTGGCAATTTCGAGGACGAAATTCTTTTAAGGGGGGAAGTTTGTAACGACCCAGAATTTCTGTCATTTGAAATTCAGATATTTAATAGATTTTAAATATCAACAAGTAAAATTTATAAGTCGAATAATTTATTTTTCGAATATCTGGATTTAATTGGGTAATTTAATATTGAAATTACAGAAATAATTGAAAATTGGGTTTAATGTGATTAAAACTGGTTTATAAAGTTATATTAAATCATATTGGAGTTAAAACAATGTTTGTGAACTTTTAAAATCGAATAAAAGTTAATTTGTGAAAATTGAATATTATAATATTTAATTGACGAGTTAAAATAGCCATTTTTCAAACAGTCTCGGATTTCAGTGAAACCGGTTTCATCAGATTCGTAATGTTATATTATTGTAAGGTTTCAAATTTCGTGCCAATTGGATTTATCGTTTGTCCTGGACAAGCCAAAACGCATAGAAATTGATTTAAGTCGATTTGATTTAAACTTGATCGTTTATTGCCGTAAGTCGCACAGATGTTCGAATTAGCCTCCGAAACCTATTCCATTGTGTCCGGAACACGGGTTAAACCCTAGAAACGCCGGTCACCACACGAGATTAGGAGTTCGGAAAATTTCGGATGAATAGTAATTTGGGCAATTTTCTATAAAAGGACTTGTCCATTCTTTTGCAAACAAAAAAAAATTAGGGTTTCATCTTCAGCCCTATCCGCCTCTATTATCATCAATGGCCGAGACATTCTCATTTTCTCCCCCAATTTTCTTTCCATTCACAAACTTTTAGCAAAAACTTTCTACTACAAAAGTGTAGAGGGAGGTGAGGCCTTCATGATGACCGGTGGTGATCAAGTATGGAGGTACAGTTTGTCGGCAAATCGAGCTCGAAGTGTCGCCGTTCGCACGCAATTTTAGAGAGCTAGGGGGGCCGAGCTCTATCATTCTCTGGCCAAAGGTCAAGCATGCGAGGGTCTATAACGTGGTATGCTCCGATCATCTTCTAGGGTTAGAGCGGTGGTGTGATTTGCGGTCAAAGTTTGGAGCAAATGGGTTCGGTTTTTAACGTGATTACCTGTAGATGCACGCGTTTGGTAAGAAACGTGCGTGCGGCTGTGATTTCTTTTGGCAAAAATGTACGTCCAGATTTTGCTGTAGGGTTTAGATTAAAATATAAAATTGTAAATTTAATTTATATAAATTCGTATAACTTTAAATCTGTGTAACTCTTTCATACGAGGTCGGAAATTTACGAATCGACTTGCGTCGGGTTCGTTTTGTCGAGCACTACGCAATGGATTGGTTTGGAGTCGTTTGGAGCTAGTGAAAATTTTGAGTAAAATTAAACGCACGTTTAATTTTATTCAAAATAGAACACTACAACTGTCATCAGAAACTCGAGGTGAGAACTTCTCACTCAATCGAAATTTGTTTTGATTTAAATTTTAATAGTTAGATTTAAAATTGCTTGATTGTGTGATTGGATGATAATTATTATTTGTTGTATTGAAATAGACCCTATACGCCGTATATTAAGCGGATGTTATTTGTTAAAAACATATACCGCGATAATTCCAACTTGTATGGAATTGGTATTATATATGTACTTGGAGTTCATTTTCCCGCATTTTATAGCGGATGAGACCCTATTGCGCCGCATAATAGCGGATAATATTTTGTAAATCCCATATACCGCGATATTCCGTCTCGAAGGGAATTGGTATTGTGCTAACATCTTTGGATGCAGGAAAATAGGTTGGAGGGATCCAACTGGATTCCTCAAACATTTGAGTTGGTTTCAATGTTGTGTGTTGAACTATTTATAATCTGCGTGATTATCTTCGTGATTGAAATCGTTAAAAGCTAAATTTTAGCGGAATATATTTTGGTATCGTTAGATGCCAAAAATAAATAAAATTTAATTTTTTGAAAATTTAAGTTGAGAATTCATCATAAAATTTAATTTTGAAATTGATTCATTTTAAATAAATAAACGTTGAGATTTCTATGCTATAAAAATTATGATTTTTGTGAAATATAACCGAAATGTGATTTTTGAAATAAGTAGTTGATTAATTTATAAAATGGTTTAAATTGGGATTTTTGAATTATTATAAATGATTTATATAAAAGATTTATAAAATTGATATTTATAAATTAAATTTTTGGAATTATAAAACGAGTTTTTATAAGTGTTAAAATGAAGTATAAATGGATTTCAGAAGTGGATGGAATCTATAGATTTATAAATTGTGAAGTTATAAAATGAATAGATTTTTGTATAATAAAAGATTTATGAGTAATTAACTTATAAACTGGATTTTGGCGTGTAAATGGAATATGGATAGAATTTGTTAATAAAGAAATTCTATAAGTGAAGTTGTTATAAAATATAAATGGAATTTACAAACGTTTTTTTATAAATCCGAAATCGACTTATTTTAATAAATTTAATTATTATAGCTTATTAAAGGAGATATATCCACGATTTTGGACAGTGGATAATCCTTTAAATAGAATATGCAGAAATCGAATTTGGTTAACGAAGTATATTCACGATTTTGGACGGTGAATAATATATTAAAAGAAATATTTTGATAAAGTGATATTTGAAATGGAATTAAACGATTTAAAGATGTTTTAAATTGTATTAAGTGTCGAAACCATAGATTTCAACATTCATTGTTGAAATAGACGTTTTCGAGAAATAGAAGGAAATGGTGGACTATAACACTGTTGTTATAGTAAATGATTTCCGAAAGGAAAAGTTTTGTATAATATTGGGATTTATATATCTATCTTAATTTCGAATCCCTATACTAGTGATTTTGGGTTGTCGTAACGATGTTTTTCGCAACATTCGTTTTGACCCAAATAAATGTGTTTAAGAGAATGTTTTCCTTAAAGAATAAATTATATACTTAATTGTGATTTAAGTATATTGAATATTTTCCTAGTGTTGAAAATAAACAAATTTCCGAATTACTTATTATTAAAAAAGTATGGAAATGTTTTTCCAATATGAAGTGAATGTTTTGAGATTCTATCTTTTAAAGATAAATTGAAAATGAATATTAGAAAGCGATTTAAAAATCGTATATTAATAGATATTTTTGAAATGTAAATTCACTAGGAAATTTATAAAAGAAAGGGAAATTTGTTTAAAAATAAACATTGATTTATTTTTAAAAGTATGGAGTAAATTTACGGATTTGGAAAGTAAATTTAAATAAATCGGTAAGGATTTATTTAATTTGTTTAGATGGACTATTTTGAAATGAAAGTTGTAAGGGTGTAAATTGATTTGAAATTGGTTTTCAAATGTTTAAAGTGTGGAAATTATATCTTGTAAAGATACTTTTGAAAATAAACAATTTGGGAAATTATTTGAAATTGGGTGATGTTATGAATATTGATTGATAGTTAAATAACCGACTATCAATATTGACCCTTAAATGACTATTTGTTGTGAATTGGTTGAAATTGAATGCTACACTTATTTTTTTAAATTATTGCGCTCGTTATTCGGATTACCCATTCCGAATAGTGACACGATGTAATGGATAGCATTGAAGTGGTCAAGACCGGGTATTTGTGAAAACGATAGGATGACCTATCGATTGTCTCTACACCGTTAGCTACGGTATGAAGATTTCCTTTGTAATGGGAAATTCGATCGGGATTATGAATACCCGGATTGCAAGGCTTCTTTTGAAGTGCCTTTGGTTCTGTTCGAACTCCGAACAGACTTGTATGGTTGCGTGTCTGACATTACATTTTGAAATATAAAGCACATTTCTTTCAAATACATCTCTGTTGGTGGCGGAAAAATTATTCTCTTAGCTTAACACCCTTCTCTGAAACGTACGAGTTCAGAGGTTTTGTAGTTGAAGGTTATCAGCAATATATTCCCAATTTGGTAACGTGGCATGTTGAGTGTTGCTGTGTGATGATTATTTATTGATCATTCTTGATCAAAGCGTGGCTTTGTGAAAAAGCGTAGCTTTGTGGACGAGACTTCATCAGACCTCACACCCCGGATATGATCGAAACAGGAATATGCAGCAAAGTTATGTGGGTCGCGCCCTTTAGGGTTTGTCATTTCCTTCTGGAAAAGGGTGGTGTCAGGTATGGAGACCTGATGATTACCGATGTGGTTGCTCCAATCTCATTTTTCTGTGTGGTTGTTGCTTGGTGATAGAGGGCCCTCGGATAAAGGTACCAAAGGACCAGGGAGTGGCATACTCGAGTAGTAGTTACCTAGTTACAAAGGCAACCCGGCCTTGTGTTGGCAGAGATCCGGTTAGGTTCTCGGGACGTCACGCCAGAGGCGATCCCATGTGGCAGTAGGAAGTTCCTTAGCCTGACCATTTGTTGGAAAATCCAAAGAAACAATACGAGCCTTATACGGTTTTAGTTGTAGAACCCGCCATTTAATATGATAGTTGTAGCAGGCATAATATAATGGTACCTATGCTGGCTAAGATTTATATTCTATTTTCGAAATGCTTTCATCACTATACACTAATAATAATATCAAATGATTTGTTTTGCTTAGTAAGCATCTTTGACTATCATAAGGAGAAATCTCCTCCAATTCTGCGTTTGCATTGTGTGTGTGCGGGGAGGCCTTATGGTAGTTTCATTTTCCAAAAGCATTGCGGATATTTTTCACTTCCCTTGTTCTTGTTGTTTTAAAACATAAATAACTGTTTAAGTTCTCACACCAGTCCCATGACTGACCTGAAGTTTATTGTTCTCTTCCTAAACTCTGGGTGCCCATAATTTTCCACACAGGCACTCTAGAGTCAGGTTATCAGGTCATTCTGGATTCAAAAGTGCTTTGGAGCTCAAGTGGCGAGCTGGATGGCGAGACGTATTACTTATATATAATATTATCTTTTCCGCTGTAGAATTCACTTGTAAGGACACGTTTGTATAACTGTCCATTGTCTTGTTGCATTGTATATTATTGTTGTACACTCTGATGACGATGTGATGTAATGTAATAACTGAGATAATTCTTGGTTTTAAAGATTATTCATTTATCTATTATATGTTGTTCCGCTGCGAATGTGAGATTCTGATATTGTTTCTGTTCTGTTTCCTTATTTCTTCTATCTTTTTCGTCTACCTCTTCTTCTTTAAACCTAACAATTCGGTTTTCCGGCATTCAATTAAGTGGCATTTGATACAGTGGACGTAAGAATGCCGACCTTCGGATCCCGATAAAATCGGTATGTTACAATCTAAGTTTTTTTATATTGAATATTTGTAGTGGTTTCGATATAAATCACGCCACATTAGTAAGTAATATACATCACATAGCACCTAAGTTTTATGTAGCATCATACAATTGATAAAATAATTCAGTAGAGAAAACCATCCTCACGAAGAAATATATTTTTAATTCATCATTACTTTGTCCCCTATGTTTTATTTTCAAGCTTATGTCATTTAAAATTACATTGAGTATCACAGGTTACTCAGATAAGAATAGCATGAAAGAATCAACACGCGAATAACAAAATATTGTACTAGTAAGCAAAGCTTTCATAGTCAACTCATCGTAAACACGCTTTGTATAAGTGCTTTATGTAAGCATTTTTTAGGCAGCAACACGCATAAGTAAAATACACACACATCAGATGTAAGTAATCATTTAATCCTCGCATTTTAGACATAAGGGAGAACATGGACATGCCACTGTTTATACTCAATTCCGATATCATAAGTTTACATTTAAAAATATTTTGCCAAGCATTCGCTAAAATGGTATCAGGTGAATCATATTCCCAAATACCCTTTGCATAAAAAAAATCATCGAATATTACCACCAATTTCAAAATAATTTTGGAATTTTCCTCGACGTGTATATGAGAGTATAATGTCAAACATATATAACTTAAACCTAAAAAGACATGAACCTACCATGGGAGAGGGGTGGAAATCGACAACAGAGTACCATTAAAGCTAACAGCTTCATATAGATGATAAGCATTGCTTTTGTCTATTAAAGCATCCAGTTAGTTTATCCCAGTCAAAGGCATAAACTACTTTTAGCTGATACAACATCTTGATTAAAGAATAGTTAAAGCAAATGTCCACAGAATAATCAACAACAAATCATTAACTCAGAAAGAGTACGAACATCATATCACATATACATCACAGACACAATATTAGAACTACGTGTTAAAGAAGGGAAGCAGAAATCAATGTGTAGATTGAACAACTTAAAACATGAGATCAAAATTTAAATTAAATTTTCGAGCTAATGTACGTAATTAAAATCAACCAAATTGGCTATCATACTTTGCAATGTAGTCACAGAATGACATGATCCACAAAATGAGCATAGTCACAAAATCATAGTGTTTTCTTCCCATCAAACCTTAATTCTCATGTTCCTCTGAAAATCTCAAACAATTTGGACGTAGAAAGTTTAGTTTGATATTATTGTGTTGAATATAAAATAAAGAGTTTTATTTCACAAAATCATTTATAATACAAGCACGCATACTGATTTAGCGTTAAAAAGAAAAGTGCGTCTTCTTATGATCAACGCTATAGTTTTGAGCATGATATATTCACACTCTTGATTTTAGATGTGAAATAATGATATTATTGCACAGCAGTAACAACATACATGGACTCGTGTATGAGCAACATACCAAATGAAATAAATAATGATGAATGAATTAAGTATAGACAGATTATGGTAAAGAAAAGAAATCACAGACATCTAGCCAACACCGCATAGCCAAAGTTAGGGGAAATGTTCGCCTACTTGAATTTTCACCTGAATTTGGTCCAAAGGTATGATGGATAAGAGTATGTAGGGAGACCAAAATATCGAGGAAGTTAGGATGAGGAGGAAAATGAGTGGAAACTGGAGCAGAAAGTTGAACAGTTTTGAGGTCACGTGGTAGCCCATTATTTATTATTATTTTTTAAAAATTAAAAGCAATCCTTGAATGGGTATTAGTTTGAAATGGGATGTCCTCATGACTTATGTATCCCGTCTATCACTCAAATTTTAATTCCCCAAATACATGCGAAAGTTCTGCCGTATTTTCCTCCTCTCAAACTGCTCTTATTTCGATTTTCGATCCTATTAAAATGCCCTATAAAATCAAAAAATTTGCGCAGATCTGTAACTCATCCCAAACCCTAGCTGCTGAAATCAATTCACAGACCTAATCGATACTCGTCTTCATCTCCGACAACTAGCCTCCTTAGTTCCTCACGCCGCCAGTAGTGTCAGAGAAATTGCAGCCACCTCCTCACCTTCGTCTTCATCTTCGATACTCGTCTTCTTCCTTGATCATCGTCTTCAATCGAAGGAACAACCGACGGCAACATTTGGTTTTTCAGATAAGAATTTCGGATTTGGGGTTGTGAGGTTGAGATCAACCAGCAATTTTGGCCAAATCAAGATCAAGGCTGCGGCGTGGAGGGATCGCGAGATTGTTAATTGTGAGTGTGATTCGAGTTCAGGTATAAAAAAATGCTTTGGAACTTTAAGATTTATTTGCAGTTTTTCTAAATTTTATTGGTTTGATTTATTTTCGGCTCGATGGAAATTGTTATGATTTTTTAGACGTTTCTTCTTCTTCTTAATCTCATTATGTTCTGGTACTAATTAACCATGTTAAAAAATACACATACTGATCATAATATTTGCTAATTTCACAACAACATTAAATAATTGAACAAAAAATTATATAATTAATAACAGCAGCAATATATCTACAACTTTTATTTATGCCAGGTGCCATATTGATCCGAAATTTGTGCATTTCTAAAAAGAAAATGTTTTTCTGTTACTGTTTTCACTCATTCCTACTTGGGGCTTCTAAGAGGTTGAAGGATACGATGTCTACCATCAAATTGATATTTAAAATGATGAAAATATTTCACTCAAAGTCAAAAAAGAGATCAGTTATATATTAGATGATTTAAAGTCAAAACTGAAAAGTATGAACATAAGTCTAATATGAACTCGTCAATCATTCTAAATAAATGATGAATGAGGTTCAGCTATCATGGTCAACTTTGATTAAGTTAACATCTCCTTCATCAGTTCCAGTGTAACAGCTACCCTTCACTGGTTTTCACAGTATGTTCACTCGATCAACTATTACCTGGCTTCAGATTATTTTTTGTGCAATAAATTAGTACCAAATGCACTGAATTGACAGTGTGAAACTTTGAAACGCTTTTATACATATCTCATCATCATTCATGTTTAATACGTTATTTCAGGGGGAATGATATATAAAGTCTTCTTTTTTCTCACTTATTCAACGCCCTTGCTTTTCGTTTACAGCAATTGTGCACGCGCTTGTGCGTGCGTGTAAGTATGTGTGTATAAACGATTAAAAAATTGAAAGTGCATTTACTAGTGCCCTATTTCAACTGCCCATCCATGTGAGATTAAATAATCATAAAATCAAGTAAGCTCTGCCTAATATGTGACTATTAACTAGTTAAACATGCAACAATGAAAGAAAGAATTCAAAAACCAACGGTATATACCGTAGTCTATAAACAAACTATACATATTGTCAGTATGTTTCTAAACCTTTTAAAATTACAAGTTATTTTAAATGCATTATGAAATTTGTCATTAGTAACGTTCAAGAAACTACTTGTATACCGGTAAGCCCTCTCATGAGTTCATAGGTCTTTTGCTTTTGAATCCTCAGACATCAATGAAATTTAAAGAAAAATAAGAACAAGGAATGAAACCCATACATGGTGATCTTTTTGTAATTGCTAAATTTTATCTGTTATCCATAAGGAAATGATCTGGAGTAGGGACATATTATCATTTTATAGTCTTTTTAGCTTTTGTACTTCCAACGTCATTATCGTTCAAGCATTTTCTTAGAAAACTCAAAATTTGGGATTTTTAGTCATTCAAATCTTTATCACGCTCTTAGTAAAGTTTGGTGATGCTTGATACTCTCCATACTATACTATACACTTGTGTTTATATAGTAGCTTTGATTTGTTCAAAAATAAGTGAGATTTGAAATTTGGAGAGAAAAATTTAAAACATTCTTTTTATGAACATCCTCTCGTATACTTATACATGCATTATCACCTTGACCAACCTTTTAGTTGTATTTTTATATGACATATTCTTAGGTTTTGCGTGTATAAATGTCAAGATTTGTTAATTTATTTGCCAAATTTTAATTGTGTCAACTAGCGTAAAACATAATACTACGGTAAAAATGTATATATAGAAATATTAGATGACAACGAGCGATAATATCAAAGACGAGGCAAAATGTTACAACACCAGCGTATGTCATGCTTCAACTAAAAAACTAGAACTTAGATGATCCCAAAAAAAGTCCAAGTAGAATCTTTGACAATGTAGGCAATATATACATAATTACATAAAATCATTGGAAACATTAAAGGTAATGGAAAATCCACTTATTTAAATGTGAATACATTACGTCATATTGATGAAAGATACTACTTTCGAAAGCAATGAAGTGTCGCTTGATCATTCAAAAAATGAAAAATGCTACATGAATGAAAAAGAATGAAACGAAGGAAAGGACATATTGATGCTCAAAGTCTTTCACATATGAAACTTCCACAATTAGGTGTTACTAGTTTTCTAGATGGCATGTAATCAACGTAAGATAATTTACAATCCATCGGTATCTCATTTTGAATGAGAAAGTGTTCTTTTGCAGATCTATATTACTTGAACCATATTTTTATGTTTTCTTGTTGCGGTGAATATTCGTTTGTAAATGTGTACACACACCCATACTCATGCGTCATTATTGATATTTGAAGCTTTTATGTTACCATCTTAGTTTACAGGAATGATTTCATTTTTTTTCTTTTATACTAAATATTACCCATATTTTTTAGTGGGATATATTTCATGAATGTTCTTTACTTTAGCTTTTAGAATATCTCAAAGTTATATTTATAATTGACATTGTAAAATGAACTCCATTTTTGAGGGGAGGCAAATTTAGGGGGACTCTATTTGGAAAAAAAATTGCTATGAGCATTCCATTCGAATAAAACGTTTTATAGTCTTAGCCCTCATACAAAACAAAATTCGGCAACAACCCAACGGAAAATAAAAAAATCACGACAGTTCACCAAAATCATTTTCGGCTGGGTCGGTAATTGGTTAATCAAAAAATTGATGGTAGTTACACATTTTTCATGTTCGGGGGGTTTTTTTCGTATACCTCATAACAGTTTTTCAAGAAGTGAAAAAACAACCCTCTATCTAGTTTTTGAGCCTCTTTAACTATGTCCTTTGTAAAAACGTTGAATGTACGATTTGTCTAAGTTCAAATTGTAACAAGTTACTAGCATTAATAATTCAACACATATAGGTAGAAAAATCTATAGAAAGTATTGAACCAAAATATTAAAATTTGAACATGTATGAAACATCAATTATTAATATTTTGTGAAATCATGGTACATAAAATAGTAGGTTATTGTAACTTTGAAGAAAATTAATTATTAAATGTACTTGTAATCTATCTATTAAATAATGGTAAAGCAGATGAATTTGAAGTTCTCCCATAGTTCTAGGACCTATCTCTATTCTCCTTAATTCTCTCTAAATTTAGATATTTTATTTTTAAAATCTTATAATTTATCACTGTACAATTGTCCCACTAAACTTCTCACACTATTTTACATTTAAATATCTACCTTTTAAAATATTCAACAGTTATTTACAAAATTTTCTGCAGTTCTCCACAAAATTTTACATTAAAGGCCAAATGTTTTAATTAATTATATAATTAAAAATTTAAATTAATTACTAAACTTAATGTATTAATATTTATTAGTAAACCTAAAACGTGAAAGTTTCAATATGTATATTAGGATAAATCAACAAATTGGTTAAAAAATCATCTAGATGCAAATATAAATAAATCACATGACATAAATTATATATATTAATGGCAACAATAAATTATTTTGTAATTTATATAATAAATAAATTTATAATACATTGCACTATAAAATTCTATTAATTGCAAACCCCTAATTTTTTTTACAATTACGTAGAAACTCTTCTCAATTATCTTCTAATATTTTAAATTCAAGTCCATATATTTAACTATTTCTGTAATCTTAAATTTAAACTACTTAAATAAAATGATTAACTAATACTCATTAATCCATCTAATAAATCCTAAAAATACAAATATTTCAATATATGCAATATTCATATACATGAGACAAAATGATAAAATTATTTCTTCTTTATTTAGATATATAAAGATATCTAAATCACCCAACATAAAATATATATACACAATAATAATAACTTTTTTATTTTCTAATTCATTTATCTCAAAAAAATTATCGTACATTACATTAATTTTATTTTTAACAACCTTTAAATGATAAACATTCCCACTTTTAACATGTTATCAAACCATACCCAACTCATAACTCAACGAAATACTACATAACAATATTCTACAATTATCAAAAAATTTATGGTTAACTGCAAGAATTAAAGTTTAAAAATGAAAACTAAACAAGGAATTAAGGTTTACATGTGGATAAGCTAACCATACGACCGATGCTCTTTTCAATTACAAATATGTACAAAGCTCTTCTCAATTTCATCAGCTTTTACACATTCAGTTCTTTACATTTAACTAGTTTTGTTGATCATTAATTCAAATTATGTAAATAAATTCAATTATTTAATTTTTATTAATCCATTTATAAATCATTTAAAAAAAATGATACAAATATGTACAAAGCTCTTTTCAATTTCACCAGCTTTTACATATTCAATTCTTTACATTTAACTAGTTTTGTTGATCATTAATTCAGATTATGTAAGTAAATTCAATTATTTAATGTTTGTTAATCCATTTATATATCATTTAAAAAAGATGATAATTCAATTTTAACAATATTTATATGTACAATGTTAACACAGACTATATATCCTTTTAAATCATGTGCAAAAACACAAACTATTTTTTAGAATTAGGACATTAATTTGTACAGAGTTATATAGTTAACGAAGATTGAACCATCAACCTTATATCCGAGCATCGCATGCTATTTTAGTTTATGATTAATGTATCAAGAAATGTTTATCATATTTTGCAAAATAAAGTGCATTTTAGCATTAAAATTAAAATGTTATTTTTAAAAACATTACCACATGCAACGCACGGGTTATACACTAGTATGTAATAAAAATTTAAAATGTAATGTTATTACAAATCATTTGGTATAAATAAATCAATTTAATATCAAAAAATCTAAAGAGCATGGAAGTTATGAACCATTTTTTCTTCTAAAAAGTGAAAATACAATATTGAAACATAAAATTATTTAAAAAATAATTAGAGTTTTAATGCGTATAAACTATTTGTTTAATAAAAAAGAGATGATATTATTTTTGAAAATTATTCAATCTTTATACATCTAAAAAATTTGCGGTGGTTTCATAATTTGCACATGTGTTATACCAAACTTAAAATAAAACCAAAATGTCATTTTTATCATTTCATATCTTTCACAAAGATGAGAAGAGTGTTTTGTAAGTTACTTTGCGGTTTTGGTACTAGTGTTTTGTTTCCCATCTGATTTTCGTTTCAAACATGATAATTTGTATAATAGAACACATAAATATTGGATACGGAAGATTAATAATTCTACAACGTTTGAGACATAATTTCACCTATAAATTTTTTATGTTAAGTTATGTACCCTTATCGTAATTGTAGCTTCACTTGTAGTTGAAGCTTTTATTTCAAACATGAAAAAATTCGTATAATAGAACACAAAAATATTGGATATATTTAATTAATAATTCTACAACATTTGAAACATAATTTCACCTATAAAAATTTTATGTTATGTACCCTTATCGTAATTGTAGCTTCACTTGTAGTTGAAGCTTTTACAATTTAATTGTGATATCCCGGAAATTTGGCAATATAAATTTAATAATCTGTGCTAAAAATTGAATTGATTTGATAAATTTTGATAATAAATTTGAATTGATTTAATAATCATCTTTTAATAAATATTGAAATTTGAAGATTGAATCTTTTTAAAGCTAATAAATTGTTTTCTGTTTATAATATATATAATTGTATATGTTGTAAATTGATAAACTTTGATTTGGAACTTAGTAAATGAATCAATTTTTAATTTTAATTTTTATTTGGTAAATTTGAATTTTGATTTAAATTTAACATTTAACTTTTCAAAATAATTTAATAAATAATTATATGGTTTATAATAAAGGAAAATCTTATTTGTTTAGATATATATATATATATATATATATTTTAATTAACTTAAATATGGATTTAAATTAGATTAGCATTAAAAGGTTGGTTTTATTTTATTTTTAAATATTGTTTGAATTTATATATAAGAGTTTGAAATACAATTTACATGTGATCTTAATTTATTACGTAATAGAAGTAATTTATGATCTCTTTTATAAATCATTTTAAATATTGTTTAATTTGTTATTTTTAGATAATAATGACAATACTTAGTTCTTATAAACATAAATAGATTTTTATAGAAATAAGTTTTGTTATTTTTAATTTTAGTAGGAGTTATATATGAATATATATATATATATATAACTTGATTTTTAAATTAGGTTTTGTAATTTAATTTAAATTTGAATTTGATGTTTTGAAATTTAAAAGAATAAATACTTAAAAATATTTGAATAAGCTTATATTTATATTTGTTTGTTTCATTTCTCTCTAATAAATTTAAAGGAGAAGAAATTCGTTTATATATATGCATAAGAATAATAAATTAAGGTTTAAAAGTTTTGTAAACAATTTAGATAAAATTAAAATACTCATAAGACATGTGTTAAGTTATTAACACCTAATTGACATGTTTTAAGTTATAAAGCTCTTAAAATGACAAATGTTTAAAATTTAACAAGTGTCTTATTTTTTTTCTTTTTCTTATATTTTTGATAAAATCAAAAATTTTCTTTTATAAACCCATCTCCTCTGAAATTCATTTTTCTTTCTATTCTTTTTTTTCAAATTTGAGTAATCTTCAGCTAACAAAGATCTGTAATAAAAAAAGCCAAGATCAAAACAGAAATTCTATTCAATAAAATCTGCCAATTTCTTCTTCAAACCTGTTTGAATCTTCCTCTAAACCAAAACTATCATCAAAACTGAATGCATGTGAATCTGAAGTGAAAACCATCCTCAAAAATGTAGCCCCTCAATTTAAACACCTGAAATTCATTTGCAACTTCAAAATCATGCATGCATCTGTAGTCTGCATTTCTGCTTAAAATCAACAATGCTTGAAATTTCTTTACCTGGAGTCAAACATGCAACTGTAAATCTGGAAAACACAATGTACTACAACAGCTTCAAGTTTAAAAAGCAAAGCATTGCAGTAAAATCAAGATTAAAGTTTGAAAATATAAAAGAAGCAACTCCAGTTTCAAAGCTTTCAATAAACAGAGCCTCTGCTACTAAAATCTGTGAGTAACCTCATTTTTTTAAATTAAGTATGAATTTTGGTTGTTTACTTTACTCTGGAAATAAAAATATTTGCATGTCATTTATAAGTTCATTGCTGGTATTTATATATATGAATATATATATGTTAACGCTAAAATTTGAACGCTAACACCCCGGTGTATGAAGTGTAATTGTGAAAGCACCACCCGATAGCTCGGGAACAGATTATAAGCAGATAATAGCGGAAAAGTAGTAAACAACAGCAATTTTATAGTGGTTCGGCTTAAGAGAGAGCCTACGTCCACTTTGAATATCTTTATTGACGATTTCGTTAATAGCTGATACAATTCTTCCCAAGTACAATACACTTTGAATTACAAGACACTTTGAACGAGTAGCTCAAACTTCAATGGAGATGAGAGTCTTCAAATCCATGTTGGATGTATGTGATCTCTTCTTGAAGTTGTTAGTAGCGTTCTTCGTGTCTTGAGAGCTTCGAGTGTTGGATTGGTTTGGAATGCAGCAGAGTATCGACGCTTGAAGAGAATGAGCCAAAAGTCCCTTTTCTGTTGGAGTTATGGGCGTATTTATAGGCATCTTCGGAGTTAGGTCGTAACTCGTATACGAATCACGATGAGTCGTAACTCGTGTACGACTCATGATGAGTCGTAACTCGTGTACGACTCTTGGTAGGTCGCGGCTGATTTACTGGGTTCATGGCTTGGCCCAGAGTTATGCACCCATCTGAATGAATGATACAAGTTCTAAGCCGTTCACGAGTTAACCAAATGCAGTTTCCTTTATGCTAGCATGAGTCGTACACGACTCATCATAGGTCGTAAGTCGTCAGCGATTCTTCTTACTACAGCGTGGTGTTGAACTTGTCTCCAAGTCTTAGGTCGTGAACAACTTATCTTTTGAGCCGTAGACTTCTTGTCGCGCCATCTTCTAACTCGTAAGATTGTTATCTCGTAGACTCTTTAACTCGTAGAGGCCTTAAGCCGTAGATCCTTATCTCGTAGACCTTTAACTCGTAGGTCGTTCAGCCCTTGAATTGTTAGGTCATGAAGACCTTGAGTCGCACAGTTCTTGAGTCGTTGATCCACTGAGTCGGCCTGTCTCATGAACCGTTAACCCTCTTGAGTCGTTCCATTCCTCTAAGTCGCCTTGAACCTTAACTCGTTAAGTCGTGGCACTTCTTAGGTCGTCCAATCCTTGAGTCGTTCCTTATGATGAGTCGTGGGCTTGTTGAGTCGCTGAGGCGACAGTCTTGATGAGTCGGTAATGCACTGAGTCGGCCTGCCTTGTAAACTTTTAACCCCTTGAGTCGTCTTATCCCTCTAAGTTGCCTTGAGCCTTAACTCGTCAGCTAACTGAGTCGCTACCAGTTGAGTCGCTACCTTCCTTAAGTAGATGAGTCGGTCTAGTCCTTAAGTAGATGAGTCGTTAAGCTTATTGAGTCGTTAACCTTATTAAGTCGGCAACCTTGTTAAGTCGGTAAGTCGTGCCACTTGTTAGCTCGTTAACCCGCTTCATCAGTTAGGTCGTTGACTTTGAGTAGAAGATAGGTCGCTCCATTCTCTAAGTCGTATACCGTTTTGGACGGGGCGCTGCCCCGCACCCCGCCGGGGGCGCTGCCCCCTGGACCCCTGCGACCTGACCGGGCAGGTCGATCACCTTAGCGGTGGCGTTGCCCCCGCACCCCTTTGGCACCCCCTCTGGACCCCCCCTCCGTAGGGGATCTTATCTGAAAAGCCATTCAACAGAACTTGCTTTGTTGGGATGCTGAGTTGACTATTCTTCGAAACGAACTATCATTGGTTTCTCGGTCGATTTTTGATATCACGGCCATGCTGAAAAAGTGGAGTTAACACTTGCCCCTCGAAGTATACGCCTAGGGACTAGGTCGTGTGCTTCGATTCTTCTTAACTCGTGCTTTACTGAGCTGCTGAGCTTGTACTTAGGCAACTTTACTTTGTTTTGACCTGAAGCCTTTTAAACTTGACCAATGCGATTCAATGGAACTCTGACCTGAACTTGTTGCATCTCTTTACAGATTATTTTAACAACCTATTAAACGCACCATTTGCAGAAAAATAGGGCGAATATACTCATCACCGATTGCCCATATCGAGTGATGGATTAGATCAAAGAACTGGTATTTTACTGTAAGCAAATTAGTATGGTCTTGATGAAGTGTTGCGAATCAATTATCTTGAATGAAGTATCAACACAAAGTTTACACAGTTATAACTGCTATCTGCATTGACACCGCACTTACTTTCAAATAACAAGCCTCGAATTCTTCTGAATTGACATATGCCAACCAGTATTATTTCAAGTATTGCTTTATTTACTTGTTATTTTAGTAGCTTTGCACAACACTTCACACGCTTTTAGAAAACGTGCACCTTTACTTTTGAATATTCAGTTCTTCATATAGAATGTCTTTTCGATAAGATGAAGTAGTGGGGCAAACTGGATCTTTCCATTTCTGGGATTTTCAAAATCCGAGTTGTCCGGTACTAATTTCATTCTTTACTTTTGCAGCACTTCCTTCCTCTTTCCGAATATTCCAGTCATAAGTCAATTTTTAAAAGACTAAGTGCTGTGACGGTTAAGGAGAGGAGCGTTAAATTTTTTGCTGAAAGATGAATTTTTGCACTAATTCGGATATTTGCACTCTTTTTGGTCGACTCAGCTTCATGATGCCCCTGGTTTACAAGCAGAATCTTCAGATGCCCCAGCTTTCGCAAAGGAACTTGCATCAATGGAACCTATTGCGGAAGCCTTACTGGTGTAATGTTTTACTCCATTTGACGGTGTGGGGTCATCCTTCTTGTTTTGCCTTTTGAAACCTGCACGTGCATAACAAATTTTATAGAAACTTTTGTCTGTATTTGAGAATGTATTTATTCCTCATTTTCATACAAGTTTCTTTATTCTCTTTGCATGATATTGCAGTGAGCTTGTGGTATGTTGCTTGGGTTCTGCTTTTATTAATGTAGCAATATTATATTGCCCCCGTACCACAACTCATTGTAATATTCTCCATCTTGAGGAGATTTTGGAGAACAATTCTTCTGTTTTTAGAAGACTTGTACTCTTACTTTAGAGAATAACTCTTCCATTTTGAGAAGGCATGCACTCTTTCTTTAGAGAATAATTTTCCATTTTTGAGGAAATATTATTCTTGCTCTAGTAGAGTGCGCCTTGTATTGGAGAAGCCTTTTTTCCTTTTTGTTTGTCGCGCCTCGCTGGAGGGCTTTGATTTGACATTTCAACTCTAGAGAAGTGGGCCTCCACATAGATTGCACTTCAGCTCCGGTGAAATGTGCCCACGAAGAGGTCTTTATTTGGCATTTCAGCTCTGGAGAAGTGGGTCTTCGAAGAGTTTGCACTTCAGCTCTGGTGAAATGTGCCCCCGAAGAGGTATTTATTTGGCATTTCAGCTCTGGAGAAGTGGGCCTCCGGAGAGTTTGCACTTCAGCGCTGGTGAAATGTGCCCCTGAAGAGGTCTTTATTTGGCATTTCAGCTCTGGAGAAGTGGGCCTCCGAAGAGTTTGCACTTCAGCTCTGGTGAAATGTGCCCCCGAAGAGGTCTTTGTTTGGCATTTCAGCTCTGGAGAAGTGGGCCTCCGAAGAGTTTGCACTTCAGCTCTGGTAAAATGTGCCCCCGAAGAGGTCTTTGTTTGGCATTTCAGCTCTGGAGAAGTGGGCCTCCGAAGAGTTTGCACTTCAGCTCAGGTGAAATGTGCCCCCGAAGAGGTCTTTGTTTGGCATTTCAGCTCTGGAGAAGTGGGCCTCCGAAGAGTTTGCACTTCAGCTCCGGTGAAATGTGCCCCCGAAGAGGTCTTTGTTTGGCATTTCAGCTCTGGAGAAGTGGGCCTCCGAAGAGTTTGCACTTCAGCTCCGCTGAAATGTGCCACCGAAGAGGTCTTTGTTTGGCATTTCAGCTCTGGAGAAGTGGGCCTCCGAAGAGTTTGCACTTCAGCTCCGGTGAAATGTGCCCCCGAAGAGGTCTTTGTTTGGCATTTCAGCTCTGGAGAAGTGGGCCTCCGAAGAGTTTGCACTTCAGCTCCGGTGAAATGTGCCCCCGAAGAGGTCTTTGTTTGGCATTTCAGCTCTGGAGAAGTGGGCCTCCGAAGAGTTTGCACTTCAGCTCTGGTGAAATGTGCCCCCGAAGAGGTCTTTGTTTGGCATTTCAGCTCTGGAGAAGTGGGCCTCTGAAGAGTTTGCACTTTAGCTTTGGTGAAATGTGCCCCCGAAGAGGTCTTTGTTTGGCATTTCAGCTCTGGAGAAGTGGGCCTCCGAAGAGTTTGCACTTCAGCTCTGGTGAAATGTGCCCCCGAAGAGGTCTTTGTTTGGCATTTCAGCTCTGGAGAAGTGGGCCTCTGAAGAGTTAGCACTTCAGCTTTGGTCAAATGTGCCCTCGAAGAGGTCTTTGTTTGGCATTTCAGCTTTGGAGAAGTGGGCCTCCGAAGAGTTTGCACTTCAGCTCAGGTGAAATGTGCCCCCGAAGAGGTCTTTGTTTGCCATTTCAGCTCTGGAGAAGTGGGCCTCCGAAGAGTTTGCACTTCAGCTCAGGTGAAATGTGTCACCGAAGAGGTCTTCGTTTGCCATTTCAGCTCTGGAGAAGTGGGCCTCCGAAGAGTTTGCACTTCAGCTCCGGTGAAATGTGCCCCCGAAGAGGTCTTTGTTTGGCATTTCAGCTCTGGAGAAGTGGGCCTCCGAAGAGTTTGCACTTCAGCTCCGGTGAAATGTGCCCCCGAAGAGGTCTTTGTTTGGCATTTCAGCTCTGGAGAAGTGGGCCTCCGAAGAGTTTGCACTTCAGCTCCGGTGAAATGTGCCCCCGAAGAGGTCTTTGTTTGGCATTTCAGCTCTGGAGAAGTGGGCCTCCGAAGAGTTTGCACTTCAGCTCCGGTGAAATGTGCCCCCGAAGAGGTCTTTGTTTGGCATTTCGGCTCTGGAGAAGTGGGCCTCCGAAGAGTTTGCACTTCAGCTCTGGTGCAATGTGCCCCCGAAGAGGTCTTTGTTTGGCATTTCCGCTCTGGAGAAGTGGGCCTCTGAAGAGTTTGCACTTCAGCTTTGGTGAAATGTGCCCCCGAAGAGGTCTTTGTTTAGCATTTCAGCTCTGGAGAAGTGGGCCTCCGAAGAGTTTGCACTTCAGCTCCGGTGAAATGTGCCCCCGAAGAGGTCTTTGTTTGGCATTTCAGCTCTGGAGAACTGGGCCTCCGAAGAGTTTGCACTTCAGCTCTGGTGAAATGTGCCCCCGAAGAGGTCTTTGTTTGGCATTTCAGCTCTGGAGAACTGGGCCTCTGAAGAGTTTACACTTCAGCTTTGCTGAAATGTGCCCTCGAAGATGTCTTTGTTTAGCATTTCAGCTCTGGAGAAGTGGGCCTCCGAAGAGTTTGCACTTCAGCTCTGGTGAAATGTGCCCCCGAAGAGGTCTTTGTTTTGCATTTCAGCTCTGGAGAAGTGGGCCTCCGAAGAGTTTGCACTACAGCTCAGGTGAAATGTGCCCCCGAAGCGGTCTTTGTTTGGCATTTCAGCTCTGGAGAAGTGGGCCTCCGAAGAGTTTGCACTTCAGCTCCGGTGAAATGTGCCCCCGAAGGGGTCTTTGTTTGGCATTTCAGCTCTGGAGAAGTGGGCCTCCGAAGAGTTTGCACTTCAGCTCCGGTGAAATGTGCCCCCGAAGAGGTCTTTATTTGTTTCCTGCTTGCTCGCCCATGTCTTTTCACCATTTGATCCTCAGCGATTCCCCCTTATCATTTCCAAACCCACATTTCCTTCTTTTGGAAGTAGTTTATTTTATCCAAAGAAGTGTACTTCATTGTTAAGTGAGCTCGCAGGGGCGGACACAAGCTACTTAATCGAATGTTAGTTTGCACAAACGATCTCAATTAGTTTGCAAGGGCCCACCTCCGGTTGAATCACTCACTGTTTGTTTGAAGCACTTCTTATGTAGGATTTGGGTCTGGAATTTTTGTGGCCTGATATTCGCCTGTTGAGCGATTTGTAGGAATCACTTGGCTTTGTGATGTGTTGACTAGGTGAGCTTTGCTTTGATTGCCTGCAACATTAAATCGACATTTTAGCAATATATTTTAAGATATTTGCATATCGAAATGAAACAAGCATTTTATAGTAATAGAAAGTTCAAGATTTATAGTTCCTCTTATTTATCTGCACTGTTTTTACAATGGCATTTTATACAGGAATCAGAAGTCCAGTATTATTCTATGAATTTTAAGCAAAAGCCATTAAGTGAAATATGGCCATTAGGCATCATCTTCCAGAACAAGGATATTCTCTCCCTCCGGGGCTTGTCTCAAAGCACGAGCATATCTTTCCATCTCGTCCCAACTTCTGTCCGCTGGGTGAGGGCCCCCTGTGATAGCATTAATGACAAGCCTCTCAGATCCCTGCGTTGCAGTTCTTTCATTTGGGCCGTAATAATGAGTGAGAAGTATTTTCCCCTGAGTGGATGAGGATGGATCATTCCTGTTTCTCCGGACATATTGCTGAAGTTTATTCTCTTTCAACAGCTTCTCAATCAGATCCTTCAAATGGCGACACTCGTCAGTGTCATGGCCAGGTTGATTGTGGAATTTACAGAATCTTTCACTTTGCATCGCATTTTTCCTTAGCCTCAACTTTTGTGGTTTAGGATATTCAACAATATCCTTTGTTGCCAAGAAAATGTTCTCTGGAGTATCAGTTAAGGGAGTATAATTCGACGGTTCAAAGTGGCGGTTTTTCTTTGGATTTCCTTGCCTTTTCCCATCATCATTCTTCCTTTTCTGTCCTCCAGATTCACCTTTATTAGAAGCAACATTGACATTCTGAATTTCGGTCATGACTGCTTTTGTTGGCACAGGAAAGCTTTCCAAGCGCATAAACTCGTCGGCCTACTTATAGAATTTCTCAAGTGAGTTTGGCTCCTTCATTTTTAGCCATTTGCCAAATTCACTCGATTTATCGATAGCCCGCATCAGGTAAGTCAAAACCATCCATGGCTCTGCGTTATCAACCTCGGCCAAGGCTATATTGAAGCGGTTTAAGAACGATCTGATAGACTCCCCGGGATTTTGTTCTAGACTAGAGAGTGACATTATATCCTTGGCCTTTGTAGCATATAGCCTGAACTGATCTTTGAACTTTCGTGTTAAGTCGGAAAATTGATCCACGGATCTAACTGGTAGCTTTGTGAACCAAAGTAAGGCCACTCCCTCTAAGTATATCGGAAAGTATCGGCACTTGATTTCATCTGTTGCTCTTGCCCCGGTCATATGCCAATCGTACTTGTACAGGAACTGATTAGGGTCACTTGTGCCTCGATAGGCCGGGATAGTAGGAGGTACAAATTTCCTTGGAAACTCTGCCTTCAAGATCTTTTCGGTGAACGGTGTCTTACTTGGAGCAAACCCCCAATCATTTTCATCCTCTTGCCTCTGCATGCTCTCTTTCACAATTGAGCGAATCATCCCTGATAGGTACTCCTTATCGTTCAGAGGCTTTGCCGGGCAGAAGTCAGCTGCTCTTTCAGAAGTTTGCCTGGGCAAATGTTCGCGAAAAATTGGCTGCGGCCTTGAACCTTCAGCTTGACAAGGTGCCCTTGCGGCGGTGCCAACTGCACTTTGAGGGATACCTTTCTCTTGGGAATCATGGGCATCATCTGCAAAGGTCTCTTCATTATTTTCTGTTTGACGGTTGCCCCCAAGTAAAGCATTCATTCTTTCCAGCATTAGAGCGTTCTGAGCTTCCATTTGCTGATATAACCCAGAAACTGCAGCATCAAACACCTCTTGTGTAATTCCAACACTCGGAGCTGCTTCATTTGGAGCAAGAGAAGTGGTAGTATTCTCATGAGCATCACCGGATCTATCAGATCTGAGCTGTCTTCCAGTAGCCATTATCTCGGATAAACTTCTGGTCTTTAGAGAGATTCTTTCAATAAACTTTCGTGAAGCAATGGTGAAAGTATTCCTGAGTTGGGTTCTCAGTGAAAGCACCAAAAATGTTAACGCTAAAATTTGAACGCTAACACCCCGGTGTATGAAGTGTACTTGTGAAAGCACCACCCGATAGCTCGGGAACAGATTATAAGCAGATAATAGCGGAAAAGCAGTAAACAACAGCAATTTTATAGTGGTTCGGCTTAAGAGAGAGCCTACGTCCACTTTGAATATCTTTATTGACGATTTCGTTAAGAGCTGATACAATTCTTCCCAAGTACAATACACTTTGAATTACAAGACACTTTGAACGAGTAGCTCAAACTTCAATGGAGATGAGAGTCTTCAAATCCATGTTGGATGTATGTGATCTCTTCTTGAAGTTGTTAGTAGCGTTCTTCGTGTCTTGAGAGCTTCGAGTGTTGGATTGGTTTGGAATGCAGCAGAGTATCGGCGCTTGAAGAGAATGAGCCAAAAGTCCCCTTTCTGTTGGAGTTATGGGCGTATTTATAGGCATCTTCGGAGTTAGGTCGTAACTCGTACACGACTCACGATGAGTCGTAACTCGTGTATGACTCATGATGAGTCGTAACTCGTGTACGACTCTTGGTAGGTCGCGGCTGATTTACTGGGTTCATGGCTTGGCCCAGAGTTATGCACCCATCTGAATGAATGATACAAGTTCTAAGCCGTTCACGAGTTAACCAAATGCAGTTTCCTTTATGCTAGCATGAGTCGTACACGACTCATCATAGGTCGTAAGTCGTCAGCGATTCTTCTTACTACAGCGTGGTGTTGAACTTGTCTCCAAGTCTTAGGTCGTGAACAACTTATCTTTTGAGCCTTAGACTTCTTGTCGCGCCATCTTCTAACTCGTAAGATTGTTATCTCGTAGACTCTTTAACTCGTAGAGGCCTTAAGCCGTAGATCCTTATCTCGTAGACCTTTAACTCGTAGGTCGTTCAGCCCTTGAATTGTTAGGTCGTGAAGACCTTGAGTCGCACGGTTCTTGAGTCGTTGATCCACTGAGTCGGCCTGTCTCATGAACCGTTAAACCTCTTGAGTCGTTCCATTTCTCTAAGTTGCCTTGAACCTTAACTCGTTAAGTCGTGGCACTTCTTAGGTCGTCCAATCCTTGAGTCGTTCCTTATGATGAGTCGTGGGCTTGTTGAGTCGCTGAGGCGATAGTCTTGATGAGTGGGTAATGCACTGAGTCGGCCTGCCATGTAAACTGTTAACCCCTTGAGTCGTCTTATCCCTCTAAGTTGCCTTGAGCCTTAACTCGTCAGCTAACTGAGTCGCTACCAGTTGAGTCGGTACCTTCCTTAAGTAGATGAGTCGGTCTAGTCCTTAAGTAGATGAGTCGTTAAGCTTATTGAGTCGTTAACCTTATTAAGTCGGCAACCTTGTTAAGTCGGTAAGTCGTGCCACTTGTTAGCTCGTTAACCCGCTTCATCAGTTAGGTCGTTGACTTCGAGTAGAAGATAGGTCGCTCCATTCTCTAAGTCGTATACCGTTTTGGACGGGGCGCTGCCCCGCACCCCGCCGGGGGCGCTGCCCCCGCACCCCCCCGGACCCCCCCTCCGTAGGGGATCTTATCTGAAAAGCCATTCAACAGAACTTGCTTTGTTGGGATGCTGAGTTGACTATTATTCGAAATGAACTATCATTGGTTTCTTGGTCGATTTTTGATATCACGGCCATGCTGAAAAAGTGGAATTAACACTATATATATGTAGTTGTGTATGCTTCTGGGAATCTGTTCTCTGTACTTAAGTTCCAGGTTTTAAGAATGTGCTTAATACACCATTTCAGATTGATCTAATCTGTGTTAAGGATTTATGATTAAATCAAATATGGTTATGTAATATAAATTTAAAGTTAAGTTTTTATTTAATAAAAAAAGATAAAACCGGTAATGTCTCTGGAAATAGCAAGATACTACAAAACATTTTATTTTTATATAAGTATAATTTTAATTATCCTGATTTGTAGAATTAGGGATATAAATTGATTACTTAAACAAATACTTGAATTTTAAAACCTAAATCAGAATTTTTAGGTTTGGATTGATTGTGAATTTCTGGTTTATTCGAAAATGGGGTTTTGGGTTGGAGCTGTCAACCAAGGAGGTCGGGGTGGCCATGGTACTCTTTGGTGATAGAGTAATGAGTGAAGATTCAAGGAAAAATACTAGATGATGGATTAAAGCATGGGGGCGGTGGTGATTAGGGATTGAAATAATTAACCCTAGTTTTTCTGTGTTCAAGAAAATTTATCACCGCGGGTTTTTTAAGTGATCGAGTTCTTCGTGATTCGAGCTGGTGATGGATGAGGTGTGGGAGTGGATGTGGCCGGATGCATAGATTTCACTGATGATCGGAAATAGTTGTTTGAGGCAATTACCTGATTTCGAAATTTCTCCTGGTTGAAGCTTGAATGCTCGATTTTGAGCTAGGGGTTCTGCATTCAAATTTAAGGTTGGAATGGCATTAGGAGATGACCGATGACTTGCTCGTGGGTTCGCGAGAGGCCGGAGGTGGCGAGGGGGTTGGTGCTGGTGCACAGTGTCGTGTGGTATCAGATTGGGTTTGGGGAGGATTGTATTCTCGAGTTTTGTTTCAGGTTGATTCTTGTGTAGCCCGAAGATTTGGGGCATGAGGCTCGAAGTATAATGTTGTGGGTTCAGGGGAGAATGGATAATACAGGTTTATGTGTAAACCTGTCAGTACCCACCTGTTTTGAATAAATTGCAAAATGGAAATGGTACTGGAGATACTCGAAATTTGTTAACATTTTACTCGAGTTATTTTAGTGTTTAGCTCGAGTTAGTTGTTCAAGTTTTCAACTTGTCTTGTTTTCAAATTTTAAATTGAATTTTAAATGTGCAAGCAAAGATTTAAAGTGAGTTTTAAATCTAAGTTTAAGTTATGAATTCAAATTTCATTTTGAATCGTAGTTGTAAGTGACTAAGTATTTAAATAACTTAGAAAGGGGTTTATTGTTTAAAAATGTTTTTTAAAAGAAATTTGAATTTAAATTTGAAATTGAAATGTAAAGAAATGTTTTAAATAATTTTAAACTAATTCAAATCTGAATTTGAATCTTTGTTTTATAAATTTAAGTGATAAGGTAAATTCAAATGTTTTGAATTTAAAAGGGGATTTGTTTTAAAATCTTGTAAAAAATTTATTTTGTAAGAAAAGTAGTATTTATATTTAAAAGGGTTTTAAATTGAATTTAAAACTTGTTTAAGTTAAATTATAATTTAATGATTTGTTTTTTAATTATTAGAGTAATTAAATGGATGATTAATTTATTTTATAAATTAATTAAATAAATAATTACTTAAATTTAGGGTTTAATCTTAAAAAGTTAAGATTGATTAACTGGTGATTTAAGATTCATTAATTAAATAAGATTAGTTTTTAATTAATGATTAATAATTAATTAATGAAGTAATAAAGGATTAATTAAGTTATAATTTATACTTAATTAATTTAATAATTAGGGGTTAATTAATGGGTTATTAATGATTAATTAATTTGTAATTAATAATTAAAATAAGTCAATTATTTCAGAAAAATAATTAATGAATTGTGGATAGTTAATGAAGGTCATTAACTAAGGATTATTTAATAATTAATTAATTTGATTAATTTCAATAATTAATTAGATTAATTTAAAGATAATCATTTGTGTAAGTTATTAAGTATAATTACTTATGGATGTAATTAAGGAATTAATTACTAATTGTAATTAATTGAGTTTAATTTGATTAGATTAAGTTAATTAATTCAGTTTAATTAATTTAAATTAATCCTTTGATGATTATGAAGTATAATTACTTAATGTAATTAAATGAAGAGAAATTACTTAGGGAAGTAATTAATGGATAATTACTGGATGTAATTAATTGAAGGTGATTTATTGGTGAAAGTAATTTGAGTATGATTGCTTTGTGAATTATTCAAGGGATTAATTGAAGATAATTAATTAGGGAGTAATTAATTTATTTGGTAAAGTAATTAAGGGTAGTTAATTACTGAATGAAGTTAATCAAAGGTGATTAACAATTATGGTTTAAATGAAGATTAATTACTTAATGTAATTAATTTAATTAGGAGAATGTAATTAGTGATGTAATTAAGAATGGGTTTAATTAGAAATAATTAATAAATAAAAGAAATTAATTATATAATTAATTAAGAAGTAATGTAATTAATTCATGGTTAATTAAATAAGAAAGTAATTAAAGATTAATTACTGTATTTGGTTAAGTATAATTAATTTGAGAAATTAATTAGTGGATAATTACTTAAAGGTTAATTAATCAGGGATGATTAATTAAAATGAATAATTGATTAATGATTAATTAATTAATTGATTGATAATTAATTAATAAGTGATATAAGCAAGTTCATATTGATAAAGTAATTAATTTAATTTATTTTAAATTAATTTGAATGATGTAAATAATTTAATTCATTTTAAATTAATTATATTTGGTGTGATTATAAATCATGGCTTATGTGGTTGGATAATGTTGTTTGCCTCGAATGGTTTGATCTCGGATATGAGATAGATAATGTTGAGTGATATGGATGCATTGGTTGCATTGTGATGATGATTTGGATTACCTTTTGGATGATGATAATATGGTTTATCTGTTGTGATAATATTGATTATCTGTTGTGAATCTGTGATTTATCTATTTGTGTATATAGATAATTGAATTGTTTTAAACCTTTAAAACAACTTGGCCTTAAAAGACACACTTTGGATTTCGATGAGACCGGGATCAGGTTTCCATATTTGGATATTCGAAAACCACATCGATCCAAATTAACGATAGGTCGTGAATCTCTTGTGAAGAGTGAAGATTCGAGATGTAAGGACTATACGTCAGTATAACTCTGAGGGTGATTCCGTAATGAGTTTGACGGAACTAGTTCTTATATGTTCGAGATGGTGATTTAGAGTGCAAGGGTCATTATCGTTAACTCTGAGGGTGATTCCAAAACGAGTGTAATTAGATAGTGCCTTCGGTTTCGTTCGAACCCGGAACGAACTTGTATGGATTGAATGCTTTCAGAACATCGTCAGGTGGACGATGAGCATTCTAAGAGATGTGTTCTCTAAAGGTAATCATAGCCTCAAGCCTCATCAACCGGGAATGACTAAAACAGGGGAGGTGAAGCAAGGCTTCGTGGGTAGCTCCCACTGGAGAGCGAGATTTACCCCTGTCTAGAGGTCCCTTTTTATTTCGGCTGTGTGGGTGGTTGGAACGTAAGTCAACTGCGGGGTTATCTTATTCGGGACTGTCCAGTAAAGGGTGGTTTTGGTCTTGTGTTGCAGGGGAGCGGGCGCACTCCTCGGTACGTTGATCTAGGCCACATACTATGACGGGCGATACCCCAGTAGCCCAGCCATTGATGGAATCCACGATCCAACAAGTGCCAACGGTTTTGATTGTATTACCCACTTTTGTGGCTAGTAGCTGGAATTTAATCATGTAACAATTTTGGCTATTTCATATTTACTTGAAAACCCTAGAACTATTATAATATCACTGGATTTCCTATCAAATGTTTTGGTTAGCGTAAGGTAATTTTTTTTCCATGTTTATGTGTGGGAAGTCTTACGTGATACCTTTCTTTTCAAAAGATTTTCAAAGTTAAGCAACTTTAACATGTTACTCACACCAGACCCATGTCTGACACAGAGTTTATCTTCTATTTTCTTAAACACTTGGGTACTCAAATTTTTACGAGTAGCCAAGGGATTCAGGTTAGCTTTGACGAATTAAGGAGCAATGGAGCAGGAGGCTTCTGCGTTGTAGATATATAGTTCCGCTGTGTGTACTCTGTGTTGGTACCTCTTTGTTGAGTTGTATTGAGTTGTACAACTAGACAGGTGTACATAACAGTCTAGTATGTGATGTATATTCTGTGTAACTCTGATAGTGTTGTATATATATGTAATACTTTTGTTATTAATATAATTTATTCATTCCGCTGTTTAGATTCTGATGAGTTGTCTCTTTCTTCTTCTCTTTCTTTCTATTCTCTATCAATTTCTTTCTTCATGATGATATGACTTTTCTGTGGTGAGAAAATCGGGTCGTCACAGGTGGTATCAGAGCGCTAGGTTGAGTGAATACCTAGGCTTTGAAGTGATTTCTTTCTTGAGAGAGCGTATTTGTATTTATATATACACACACACACATATATTTATTTCTACCTGTTCATTGAGTTACCTGTTCGGGTTTTTTCAATATAAGTTATATATGTAGATAAGGTAGTAGGGTGTGTAACACGACAACTACCAATGGTTGGAGTTTGAGTGTTGAGGTTGGAAGTGTATGTGTCGAGACCGTAGACCTAATACCGTCTCGATTGAGTTGTGCAGAGTATAGAATTTCATAGATCTCTGAAGGAAACCTGTTAAGGGTTCAGAATTCATCTTTGAGTTGGATGAGTATAGTTTGGATCTGTCGGTTAGGAAGAAGAAAATGATGGTATCTCGATACCTCAGGAATTAGTAGTTGTGTGAAGAGACACAATGACTATGGATGTCTTCGAAGATTTTTCTTTGGGATAAGTTTTAGAAGTATATCTGCTTCGATGTTGTGGCTGGGTTCAGTAGGATGTTTCTGTCCGGTTTGAGGTCCGAGTTTCTCGAAGAGCTTTGGATTAGGAAGTCTGTGGCGTTGGTGTCGGCAGTGCAGCTTGGAGTGTTCTGTGTACTGGCAAGGAGGTCTTCTAGTAGCAGTTTTCTGGAGAGGGAGTTCAGAAGCAGCAGAGTGGATTCATTTCTTCGATAGATTGGCTAGTTACGCGTAGACTGTTCTGATTGGTAAAGAGAGAACGGTTTACTTTGGGTATTGGACTGGTTGATCGCAAAAGTGACGTGCGATAGTTTGTGTGTTCTCTTGAGCTATGAGAAGTTAGTCCGCATCTGGAGATTGAGTTTTCTTATCGACTGGATTCCAGGAGTGCTACTGGTGGTTCAGTTTAGTAGAAGGATCAGATTGGGCATCTGAGTTTTCTTTTATGGATCTGTTGAACCATATTTCTGAGGTGTGTTGTCCAGGTTGTGCCCGAGTTTTCTTCTACTCCAGATCAGAGTTATACAGCAGAAGCAGTTTGGGAGTGCTTTTGTTCTTTATTTTCCGGATTAGGAGAAGTTTGTAGTCTTCTGCTATTTATGGAGTAGAGTTGGTGTTCATGGTTTGGGATTGATCTTGAGGAGATCATTCTGTTGAGTTGTTTGGTCCAGTTTATTTCCAAAGATATCAGCGAAGGTTGAGCTGATCAGGAGAGATAAGGCAGCCCAGGATCGTCAGAAGTGTTTTGTGGATAAGAGACGAAGGAATTAGGATTCCGGAGTCGGAAATTTGTTTTTGGGTAAGTTTTATCCGATCTAAGGAGCTATAAGATTGAGTGAGACTGGGTAAGTCAACTCCGAGGTGTTTTGGATCTTCTCTGTGTTTTTGTGAGCATTGGTGTTTGATTTTCAAGAGTTGAATTGCCAGTTTGGATAACTGGGTTTCAGTATGTTTCACGTATCTCTAATAGAGTACGTGTTTGATAGTTCTGGCTTTGGAACCAGCAGTTCAGAAGAGTTTGGTTGTTGAGTCAGACTCGTCTATAGTCTGATATTCTGTTTAGAGTTGTTGATAGGAGCTCTGTAGCTTAATGGTATCGATTGTTGGATTCTGTAGAGCGAGTATCCCGATAATTATACCAGGGAAACTCGTTGAAATTTTATCTAGAATTTTTCTGGATAATTAGATTTGTTTTTTTTGAATGAATTGGTTGCTATGGTTGTTAGCGTATGATTGATATACGCTTGCGTTTTAAAATTAAATCTTAAGATAGATTATTAAATTAACTTTGCTTTTAAATTTCGAGGACGAAATTCTTTTAAAGGGGAAGGAATGTGATATCCCGAAAATTTGGCAATATAAATTTAATAATCTGTGCTAAAAATTGAATTGATTTGATAAATTTTGATAATAAATTTGAATTGATTTAATAATCATCTTTTAATAAATATTGAAATTTGTAGATTGCATCTTTTCAAAGCTAATAAATTGTTTTCTGTTTATAATATATATAATTGTATATATTGTAAACTGATAAACTTTGATTTGGAACTTAGTAAATGAATCAATTTTTAATTTTAATTTATATTTGGTAAATTGGAAATTTGATTTAAATTTAACATTTAACTTTTCAAAACAATTTAATAAATAATTATATGGTTTATAATAAAGGAAAGTCTTATTTGTTTAGATATATATATTTTAATTAACTTAAATATGAATTTAAATTAGATTAACATTAAAAGCTTGGTTTTATTTTATTTTTAAATATTGTTTGAATTTATATATAAGAGTTTAAAATACAATTTACATGTGATCTTAATTTATTAAGTAATAGAAGTAATTTATGATCTCTTTTATAAATCATTTTAAATACTGTTTAATTTGTTATTTTCAGATAATAATGACAATACTTAGTTCTTATGAACATAAATAGATTTTTATAGAAATAAGTTTTGTTATTTTTAATTTTAGTTGGAGTTATATATGAATATATATATAACTTGATTTTTAAATTAGGTTTTGTAATTTAATTTAAATTTGAATTTGATGTTTTGAAATTTAAAAGAATAAATACTTAAAAATATTTGAATAAGCTTATATTTATATTTGTTTGTTTCATTTTTCTTTAATAAATTTAAAGGAGAAGAAATTCATTTATATATATACATAAGAATAATAAATTAAGGTTTAAAAGTTTTGTAAACAATTTAGATAAAATTAAAATACTCATAAGACATGTGTTAATTTATTAACACCTAATTGATATGTGTTAAGTTATAAAGCTATTAAAATGACAAATGTTTAAAATTTAACAAGTGTCTTATTTTTTTTCTTTTTATTGTATTTTTAATAAAATCAAAAAATTTCTTTTATAAACCCATCTCATCTAAAATTCATTTTTCTTTCTATTCTTTTTTTTCAAATTTGAGTAATCTTCAGCTAACAAAGATTTGTAATCAAAAAAGCCAAGATCAAAACAGAAGTTCTGTTCAATAAAATCTGCCAATTTCTTCTTCAAACCTGTTTGAATCTTCCTCTAAACCAAAACTATCATCAAAACTGAATGCATGTGAATCTGAAGTGAAAGCCATCCTTAAAACTGCAGCCCCTCAATTCAAGTACCTGAAATTCATTTGCAACTTCAAAACCATGCATGCATCTGTAGTCTGCATTTCTGTTTAAAATCAACAATGCCTGAAATTTCTTTACTTGGAATCAAACATGCAACTGTAAATTTGGAAAACACAAAGTACTACATCAACTTCAAGTTTAAAAAGCAAAGCATCGCAGTAAAATCAAGATTAAAGTTTGAAAATATAAAAGAAGCAACTCCAGTTTCAAAGCTTTCAATAAACAGAGGCTCTGCTACTAAAATCTGTGAGTAACCTCATTTTTTCAAATGAAGTATGAATTTTGGATGTTTACTTTACTCTGGAAATAAAAATATTTGCATGTCATTTATAAGTTCATTGCTGGTATTTATATATATGAATATATATATGTAGTTGTGTATGCTTCTGGGAATCTATTCTTTGTACTTAAGTTCCAAGTTTTAAGAATGTGCTTAAAACTCCATTTCAGATTGATATAATCTGTGTTAAGGATTTATGATTAAATCAAATATGGTTATGTAATATAAATTTAAAGTTAAGTTTTTATTTAATAAAAAAAGAAAAAGAAAACCTGTAATGTCTTTGGAAATAGCAAGATACTACAGAACATTTTATTTTTTATATAAGTATAATTTTAATTATCCTGATTTGTAGAATTAGGGATATAAATTGATTACTTAAACAAATACTTGAATTTTAAAACCTAAATCAGAATTTTTAGGTTTGAATTGATTGTGAATTTCTGGTTTATTCAAAAATGGGGTTTTGGGTTGGAGCTGTCAACCAAGGAGGTCAGGTGGCATGGTACTCTCTGGTGATAGAGTAGTGAATGAAGATTCAAGGAAAAATACTGGATGATGGATTAAAGCATGGGGGCAGTGGTGATTAGGGATTGAAATAATTAACCCTAGTTTTTCTATGTTCAAGAAAATTTATCGCTGTGGTTTTTTTTAAGTGATCGAGTTCTTCGTGATTCGAGCTAGTGATAGATGGGGTGTGGGAGTGGATGTGGCCGGAGGCGTAGATTTCACTGATGATCGGAAATAGGTGTTTGAGGCAATTACCTGATTTCAACATTTCTCCTGTTTGAAGCTTGAATGCCCGATTTTGAGCTAGGGGTTCTGCATTCAAATTTTGGGTTGGAATGGCATTAGGAGATGACCGATGACTTGCTCGTGGGGTCGTGAGAGGCCGGAGGTGGTGAGGGGGTTGGTGCAGGTGCACGGTATCGTGTGGTATCAGATTAGGTTTGGGGAGGATTGTATTCTCGAGTTTTTTTTTGGGTTGATTCTCTTGTTGCTCGAAGATTTGGGGCATGAGACTCGAAGTATAATGTTGTGGGTTCAGGGGAGAATGGATAATACAGGTTTATGTGTAAATCTGTCAGTACCCACCTGTTTTGAATAAATTGCAAAATGGAAATGGTACTGGAGATACTCGAAATTTGTTAACATTTTACTCGAGTTATTTTAGTGTTTAGCTCGAGTTAGTTGTTCAAGTTTTGAACTTGTCTTGTTTTCAAATTTTAAATTGAATTTTTAAAGGTGTAAGCAAAGATTTAAAGTGAGTTTTAAATCTAAGTTTAAGTTATGAATTCAAATTTCATTTTGAATCGTAGCTGTAAATGACTAAGTATTTAAATAACTTAGAAAGGGGTTTATTGTTTAAAAATGTTTTTTTAAAAGAAATTTGAATTTAAATTGGAAATTGAAATGTAAATAAATGTTTTAAGTAATTTTAAAATAATTCAAATCTGAATTTGAATCTTTGTTTTATAAATTTAAGGGATAATGTAAATTTAAATGTTTTGAATTTAAAAAGGGATTTGTTTTAAAATCTTGTAAAAATTTTCTTTTATAAGAAAAGTATTATTTAAATTTAAACGGGTTCTAAATTGATTTTAAAACTTGTTTAAGTTAAGTTATAATTTAATGATTTGTTTTTTAATTATTAGAGTAATTAAATGGATGATTAATTTATTTTATAAATTAATGAAATAAATAATTACTTAAATTAAGGGTTTAATCTTAAAAAGTTAAAGATTAATTAACTGGTGATTTAACATTCATTAATTAAATAAGATTAGTTTTTAATTAATGATTAATAATTAATTAATGAAGTAATAAAGGATTAATTAAGTTATAATTTATACTTAATTAATTTAATGATTTTGGGTTAATTAATGGGTTATTAATGATTAATTAATTTGCAATGAATAATTAAAATAAGTTAATTATTTCAGAAAAATAATTAATGAATTGTTAATAGTTAATGAAGGTCATTAACTAAGGATTATTTAATAATTAATTAATGTGATTAATTTCAATAATTAATGAGATTAATTTAAAGATAATCATTTGTGTAAGTTATTAAGTATAATTACTTATGGAAGTAATTAAGGAATTAATTACTAATTGTAATTAATTGAGTTTAATTTGATTAAATTAAGTTAATTAATTAAGTTTAATTAATTTAAATTAAACCTTTGAGGATTATGAAGTATAATTACTTAACGTAATTAAATGAAGAGAAATTACTTAAAGAAGTAATTAATGGGTAACTACTAGATGTAATTAATTGAAGGTGATTTATTGGTGAAAGTAATTTGAGTATAATTGCTTTGTGAATTATTCAAGGGATTAATTGAAGATAATTAACTAGGGAGTAATTAATTTATTTGGTAAAGTAATTAAGGGTAGTTAATTACTGAATGAAGTTAATCAAGGGTGATTAACAATTATGGTTTAAATGAAGATTAATTACTTAAAGTAATTAATTTAATTAGGAGAATGTAATTAGGATCATAATTATTATAATTAATGATGTAATTAAGAATGGATTAAATTAGAAATAATTAATAAATAAAAGAAATTAATTTATATAATTAATTAGGAAGTAATGTAATTAATTCATAGTTAATTAAATAAGAAAGTAATTAAAGATTAATTACTGTATTTGGTTATATAATTAATTTGAGAAATTAATTAGTGGATAATTACTTAAAGGTTAATTAATCAGGGATGATTAATTAAAATGAATAATTGATTGATGATTAATTAATTGATTGATTGATAATTAATTAATAAGTGATATAAGCAAGTTGATATTGATAAAGTAATTAATTTAATTTATTTTAAATTAATTTGAATGATGTAATTAATTTAATTCATTTTAAATTAATTATATTTGTTGTGATTATAAATCATGGCTTATATGGTTGGATAATGTTGTTTGCCTTAAATGGTTTGATCTCGGATATGAGATAGATAATGTTGAGTGATATGGATGCATTGGTTGCATTGTGATGATGATTTGGATTACCTTTTGGATAGTGATAATATGGTTTATCTGTTGTGATAATATTGATTACCTGTTTTGAATTTGTGATTTATCTATCTGTGTATATAGATAATTGAATTGTTTTAAACCTTTAAAACAACTTGGCCTTAAAAGACACGCTTTGGATTTCGATGAGAGCGGGATCGGGTTTCCATATTTGGATATCTGGAAACCACATCGATCCAAATTAACGATAGGTCGTGAATCTCTTGTGAAGAGTGAAGACATCTATACGTCAGTACAACTCTGGGGGTGATTCCGTAATCAGTTTGACGGAGCTAGTTCTTATAGGTTCGAGATGGTGATTTAGAGTGCAAGGGTTATTGTCGTTAACTCTAAGGGTGATTCCAAAACGAGTGCAACGAGATAATGCCTTCGGTTTCGTTCGAACCCGAAACAAACTTGTATGGATTGAATGCTTTCAGAACATCGTCAGGTGGACGATGAGCATTCTAAGAGATGTATTCTCTAAAGGTAATCGTAGTCTCAAGCCTCATCAACCGGGAATGGCTAAAACAGGTGAGGTGCAGCAAGGCTTCGTGGGTAGCTCCCACTGAAGAGCGAGATTTACCCCTATATGGAGGTCCCTTTTTATTTCGGCTGTGTAGGCGGTTGGAACATAAGCCAACTGCGAAGTTGTCTTGTTCGGGACTGTCCAGTAAGGCATGGTTCCGGTATAGTGTTGCAGGGGAGCGGGCGTACTCCTCGGTACGTTGATCTAGGCCATGTACTGTGACGGGCGGTACCCCAGTAGCCCAGCCATTGATGGAATCCACATTCCAATAAGTGCCAACGGTTTTGATTGCATTATCCACTTTTATGTCTAGTAGCTGGAATTTAATCATGTAACAATTTCGGCTATTTCATATTTACTTGAAAACCCTTGACCTATTATAATATCATTGGATTTTCTATCCAATGTTTTGGTTAGCGTAAGGTAAATTTTTTTCCATGTTTATGTGTGGGAAGTCTTACGTAATACCTTTCTTTTCAAAAGATTTTCAAAGTTAAGCAACTTTAACATGTTACTCACACCAGACCCATGTCTGACCCAGAGTTTATCTTCTGTTTTCTTAGACTCTTCGGTACTCAAATTTTTATGAGTAGCCAAGGGATTCAGGTTAGCTTTGACGAATTATGGAGGAGCAATGGAGCAAGAGGCTTCTGCGTTGTAGATATATAGTCCCGCTGTGTGTTCTCTGTGTTGGTACCTCTTTGTTGAGTTGTATTGAGTTGTATAACTAGACAGGTGTTTATAACTGTCTAGTATGTAATGTATATTCTGTGTAACTCTGATAGTGTTGTATATATATGTAATACTTTTGTTATTAATATAATTTATTCGTTCCGTTGTTTAGATTTTGATGAGTTGTCTATTTCTTCTCTTTCTTTCTATTCTCTATCCCTTTCTTTCTTCATGATGATACGACTTTTCTGTCGTGAGAAAGTCGGGTCGTCACATTAATACCAAAATTCACCTATGAAATTTTGGTGCTAAGTTATGTACCCTCCTCGTAATTATAGCTTCACTTGTAGTTGAAGCATAATTTGATTGAACTTGTTCACATAAAACAACACATTCGATTTGCATTGAAATATTAGTATTGACTTGACGCAGCGGATAATAACAAAACGATATAGATCGATGAAAGTAGCAAACGGTGGATTGAAGATACCGAAATGCCCAAATTCGTTGATCACAAAGATACCTAATTCTAGCTATGTTCGACACGTTGATCACGCATGATACCGTGAAAGAAGATCTATAATTCTTCAAACGTTGATCAAGCGCACTTGATACCATGAATTGGCTTCAACGATCGTTGATTCGAGCGCACTCGAATAACCGAAAGTGGAGATGGGAGATCACACTCAACTACCAATTTAGATGAAAGCACACAGCAATCAAACAAAGTTTTTATTCCACAATCCACCCCTTCGAATGTACAACACACTCCCTATTTATAGCATTTTTACAACCGGCTCCTTAAGTCGTACACGACTTACGAATCACCCTTAGGTCGGCAACGACCTATCAATAAACGCGGCTCAAAGACTTAAGTCGTACATGAATTAAAACACACGACCCAGATTACCTACGACATAACACACATAGCGCCTAAATCACAAACGACCTACGACTTACGGAATTACAACATATTACATCACTTAGGTCGTAGACGACCTAACTACTCACGACATAAGATTCAAACGACTTACGACTCAACATTCAACGACTCAAGGAAAATACAAACAAATTACAACATAACATCACGACTTACGACTTATGACTTACTTAGGTCGTCAACGGTTTAACACTTATGCGACTTAAACTTCCGCGACTTATCATGAGTCGTAACTCGTGGGCGGCTTGAAGGATGGTATCTTCACACGACTCAACTAAGTCGTAACCCGCTTCCAACTTAAGGACTTCAGCCACTGGAGCTTCTTCCTGCTTCTTGTTAAGTCGTGGATGACTTATAGCCGTTCTGTTAGATCGTGTGCGACTTATCAAACTCGAACGATTTAAGCCTTGGTTAAGTCGTTGCTCCTTCCCATGTGACCTGTTAGGTCGTTCCTCCTCCTCACGTGACCCGTTAGGTCGGGGCCGACCTTCATTAACTCGTGAACGACCTAAGCCTTGTGCTTCCGTAGGTCGTGCTGCATCATCCTCCCCTGGTTGATAGAAATTCGACCCGAATTTTCACCATCTTCTTTCATAACAAGTTCAGCTCCATGGTATGGAATTAAATATTTGACGTTGAATACATCAGAAGTATGAACATCTTCTGGTATCTTCAATTGATACGCATTCTCATTGATTTTCTTTAGAATTTCAATTGGACCAATTTTCCGCGCCTTCAATTTATTGTACGTTCCCACCGGAAAACGATCTTTTGTCAACACTGCGTAAACCAAATCACCTTCGTTAAATTCAACACTTCATCGCTTCAAATCTGCAGTTCGCTTATACTTCTCATTTGCCTTCACCAATCATTCCTGAACGATTTTATGACATTCAATTAATTCATCAACAAAATCAACAGCCCGTTTAACTGTCCCCTTCGGTTGTGGTACTACCGCCAAATCCAACGGTCCCCTTGGCAAACTTGAATATACAATCTGAAATGGACTGTAACCTGTGCTTCTATTAATCACATGATTATGTGCAAACTCTGCTTGACATAACTTTATATCCCAACTTTTTACATTATCTTTCACAAGACACCGTAGTAAATTTCCCAATGATCTGTTCACAACCTCCGTCTGCCCATCAGTTTGTGGATGGTAAGCGCTACTAAAATTCAGCTTCGTTTCGACCAACTTCCACAAACTTAACCAAAAGTGACTCAGAAAACGAGTATCTCTATCCGACACAATATATTCTGGCAATCCATGAAGTCGATAGATCTCCTTGATAAATAACTGAGCAACATGAACAGCATCCGCCGTCTTCTTACAAGCAATAAAATGTACCATCTTCGTAAAATGATCTACCACAACGTATATCGAGTCATTCCCCCTTTGAGTTCTCGGTAAACCCAACACGAAATCCATGCTAATGTCTACCCATGGTTTTGTAGGAACAGGTAATGGCATATACAATCCTGCATTTGTAGCTATCCCTTTCGAAACCTGACAAACATGACATCTACGCACAAACCTTTCAACTTCCCTTCTCATTGACGGCCAATAATAAGACTGACAAATCAACTGCAATGTTCGATCTCTACCCACATGCCCTTCTTCGTGCAACTCTTTCACAATTTTCATTCTCAAGCTGCAATCTGGTACACATAATTGATTCCCTTTGAATAGAATCCATCTACCAATACAAATTCATCAGTACTCCCATCCTTGACTTTCTCAACAAATTTCATAAAGTAGGGATCTTCTTTAATCAACTCGGGCAATAGTTCAAACCCCGTCACTTCAACTTTCATTGTCGTCAACAAATGATTCCTCCTGCTCAATGCATCAGCTACACGATTCGTCACTCCTGACTTGTGTTTAACAACAAAAGTAAACTGTTGTAGATACGCGACCCATGAAGCGTGCCTAGCTGAAATTTTGTCCTGCCCTTGCAAATGCTTCAAAGCTTCATGATCCGTATAGAGAACAAACTCCTTCTGAAACAGATAATGTCTCCAGTGCTTCACAGCTTGAACAATTGCGTAAAACTCAACATCATAAGTGTTATATCTCAACTTAGCTCCAGATAACTTCTCACTGAAATAAGCAACTGGTCTTCCTTTCTGACTCAAGACTCCACCAACCCCAACCTTCGATGCATCAGTATGTAATTCAAACAACAACTGAAAATCCGGTAAAACTAGAATCGGTGCTGTCGTCAAAAGTGTTTTGATCTTCTCAAAAGCTACCCCTGCTTCCTCTGACCACTCAAACCTCTTTCCTTTCATGCAATCGGTTACTGGTGCCATTACACTACTAAAATGTGGAATGAACATTCGATAAAAAGATACCAACCCATGAAAACTTCTCGCTTCAGTAATTGTCTTGGGTTGTGCCCAACTCCTGGCAGCCTCTACTTTATTATTGCGCTCGTTATTCGGATTACCCATTCCGAATAGTGACACGACGTAATGGATAGCATTGAAGTGGTGAAGACCGGGTATTTGTGAAAACGATAGGATGACCTATCGATTGTCTCTACACCGTTAGCTACGGTATGAAGATTTCCTTTGTAATGGGAAATTCGATCGGGATTATGAATACCCGGATTGCAAGTCTTCTTTTGAAGTGCCTTTGGTTCCGTTCGAACTCCGAACAGACTTGTATGGTTACGTGTCTGACATTACATTTTGAGATATAAAGCAGATTTCTTTCAAATACATCTCTGTTGGTGGCGGAAAAATTATTCTCTTAGCTTAACACCCTTCTCTGAAACGTACGAGTTCAGAGGTTTTGTAGTTGAAGGTTATCAGTAATATATTCCCAATTTGGTAACGTGGCATGTTGAGTGTTGCTGTGTGATGATTATTTATTGATCATTTGTTGATCAAAGCGTGGCTTTGTGAAAAAGCGTAGCTTTGTGGACGAGACTTCATCAGACCTCACACCCCGGAAATGGTCGAAACAGGAATATGCGGCAAAGTTATGTGGGTTGCGCCCTTTAGGGTTTGTCACTTCCTTCTGGAAAAGGGTGGTGTCAGGTATGGAGACCTGATGATTACCGATGTGGTTGCTCCAATCTCATTTTTCTGTGTGGTTGTTGCTTGGTGATAGAGGGCCCTCGGATAAAGGTACCAAAGGACCGGGGAGTGGCATACTCGAGTAGTAGTTACCTAGTTACAAAGGTAACCCGGCCTTGTGTTGGCAGAGATCCGGTTAGGTTTTCGGGACGTCACGCCAGAGGCGATCCCATGTGGCAGTAGGAAGTTCCTTAGCCTGATCATTCATTGGAAAATCCAAAGAAACAATACGAGCCTTATACGGTTTTAGTTGTAGAACCTGCCATTTAATATGGTAGTTGTAGCAGGCATAATATAATGGTACCTATGCTGCCTAAGATTTATATTCTATTTTCGAAATGCTTTCATCACTATGCACTAATAATAATATCAAATGATTTGTTTTGCGTAGTAAGCATCTTTGACTATCATAAGGAGAAATCTCCTCCAATTCTGCGTTTGCATTGTGTGGTGCGGGGAGGCCTTATGGTAGTTTCATTTTCCAGAAGCATTGCGGATATTTTTCACTTCCCCTGTTCTTGTTGTTTTAAAAGATAAATAACTGTTTAAGTTCTCACACCAGTCCCATGACTGACCTAAAGTTTATTGTTCTCTTCCTAAACTCTGGGTGCCCATAATTTTCCACACAGGCACTCTAGAGTCAGGTTATCAGGTCATTCTGGATTCAAGAGTGCTTTGGAGCTCAAGTGGCGAGCTGGATGGCGAGACGTATTACTTATATATAATATTATCTTTTCTGCTGTAGAATTCACTTGTAAGGACACGTTTGTATAACTGTCCATTGTCTTGTTGCATGGTATATTATTGTTGTACACTCTGATGACGATGTGATGTAATGTAATAACTGAGATAATTCTTGGTTTTAAAGATTATTCATTTATCTATTATATGTTGTTCTGCTGTGAATGTGAGATTCTGATATTGTTTCTATTCTGTTTCCTTATTTCTTCTATCTTTTTCGTCTACTTCTTCATCTTTAAACCTAACAATTCGGTTTTCCGGCATTCAATTAAGCGGCATTTGATACAGTGGACGTAAGAATGCCAACCTTCGGATCCCGATAAAATCGGTATGTTACAATCTAAGTTTTTTTATATTGAATATTTGTAGTGGTTTCGATATAAATAACGCCACATTAGTAAGTAATATACATCACATAGCACCTAAGTTTTATGTAGCATCATACAATTGATAAAATAATTCAGTAGAGAAAACCATCCTCACGAAGAAATATATTTTTAATTCATCATTACTTTGTCCCCTATGTTTTATTTTCAAGCTTATGTCATTTAAAATTACATTGAGTATCACAGGTTACTCAAATAAGAATAGCATGAAAGAATCAACACGCGAATAACAAAATATTGTACTAGTAAGGAAGGCTTTCATAGTCAACTCATCGTAAACACGCTTTGTATAAGTGCTTTATGTAAGCATTTTTTAGGCAGCAACACGCATAAGTAAAATACACACACATCAGATGTAAGTAATCATTTAATCCTCGCATTTTAGACATAAGGGAGAACATGGACATGCCACTGTTTATACTCAATTCCGATATCATAAGTTTACATTTAAAAATATTTTGCCAAGCATTCGCTAAAATGGTATCAGGTGAATCATATTCCCAAATACCCTTTGCATAAAAAAAATCATCGAATATTACCACCAATTTCAAAATAATTTTGGAATTGTCCTCGACGTGTATATGAGAGTATAATGCCAAACATATATAACTTAAACCTAAAAAGACATGAACCTACCATGGGAGAGGGGTGGAAATCGACAACAGAGTACCATTAAAGCTAACGGCTTCATATAGATGATAAGCATTGCTTTTGTCTATTAAAGCATCCAGTTAGTTTATCCCAGTCAAAGGCATAAACTACTTTTAGCTGATACAACATCTGGATTAAGGAATAGTTAAAGCAAATGTCCACAGAATAATCAACAACAAATCATTAACTCAGAAAGAGTACGAACATCATATCACATATACATCACAGACACAATATTAGAACTACGTGTTAAAGAAGGGAAGCAGAAATCAATGTGTAGATTTAACAAGTTAAAACATGAGATCAAAATTTAAATTAAATTTTCGAGCTAATGTAAGTAATTAAAATCAACCAAATTGGCTATCATACTTTGCAATGTAGTCACAGAATGACATGATCCACAAAATGAGCATAGTCACAAAATCATAGTGTTTTCTTCCCATCAAACCTTAATTCTCATGTTCCACTGAAAATCTCAAACAATTTGGACGTAGAAAGTTTAGTTTGATATTAATGTGTTGAATATAAAATAAAGAGTTTTATATCACAAAATCATTTATAATACAAGCACGCATACTGATTTAGCGTTAAAAAGAAAAGTGCGTCTTCTTATGATCAACGCTATAGTTTTGAGCATGATATATTCACACTCTTGATTTTAGATGTGAAATAATGATATTATTGCATAGCAGTAACAGCATACATGGACTCATGTATGAGCAACATACCAAATGAAATTAATAATGATGAATGAATTAAGTATAGACAAATTATGGTAAAGAAAAGAAATCACAAACATCTAGCCAACACCGCATAGCCAAAGTTAGGGGAAATGTTCGCCTACTTGAATTTTCACCTGAATTTGGTCCAAAGGTATGATGGATAAGAGTATGTAGGGAGACCAAAATATCGAGGAAGTTAGGATGAGGAGGAAAATGAGTGGAAACTGGAGCAGAAAGTTGAACGGTTTTGAGGTCACGTGGTAGCCCATTATTTATTATTATTTTTTAAAAAATAAAAGCAATCCTTGAATGGGTATTAGTTTGAAATGGGATGTCCTCATGACTTATGTATCTCGTCTATCACTCAAATTTTAATTCCCCAAATACATGCGAAAGTTCTGCCGTATTTTCCTCCTCTCAAACTGCTCTTATTTCGATTTTCGATCCTATTAAAATGCCCTATAAAATCAAAATTTTTGCGCAGATCTGTAACTCATCCAAAACAGTAGCTGCTGTAATCAATTCACAGACCTAATCGATACTCGTCTTCATCTCCGACAACTAGCCTCCTCAGTTCCTCACGCCGCCAGTAGTGTCAGAGAAATTGCAGCCACCTCCTCACCTTCGTCTTCATCTTCGATACTCGTCTTCTTCCTTGATCATCCTCTTCAATCGAAGGAACAACCGACGGCAACGTTTGGTTTTTCAGATAAGAATTTCGGATTTGGGGTTGTGAGGTTGAGATCAACCAGCAATTTGGGCCAAATCAAGATCAAGGCTGCGGCGTGGAGGGATCGCGAGATTGTTAATTGTAAGTGTGATTCGAGTTCAGGTATAAAAAAATGCTTTGGAACTTTAAGATTTATTTGCAGTTTTTCTAAATTTTACTGGTTTGATTTATTTTCGGCTCCATGGAAATTGTTATGATTTTTTAGACGTTTCTTCTTCTTCTTAATCTCATTATGTTCTGCTACTAATTAACCATGTTAAAAAATACACATACTGATCATAATATTTGCTAATTTCACAACAACATTAAATAATTGAACAAAAAATTATATAATTAATAACAGCAGCAATATATCTACAACTTTTATTTATGCCAGGTGCCATATTGATCCGAAATTTGTGCATTTCTAAAAAGAAAATGTTTTTCTGTTACTGTTTTCACTCATTCCTACTTGGGGCTTCTAAGAGGTCGAAGGATACGATGTCTACCATCAAATTGATATTTAAAATGATGAAAATATTTCACTCAAAGTCAAAAAAGAGATCAGTTATATATTAGATGATTTAAAGTCAAAACTGAAAAGTATGAACATAAGTCTAACATGAACTCGTCAATCATTCTAAATAAATGATGAATGAGGTTCAGCTGTCATGGTCAACTTTGATTAAGTTAACATCTCCTTCATCAGTTCCAGTGTAACAGCTACCCTTCACTGGTTTTCACGGTATGTTCACTCGATCAACTATTACCTGGCTCCAGATTATTTTTTGTGCAATAAATTAGTACCAAATGCACTGAATTGACAGTGTGAAACTTTGAAACGCTTTTATACATATCTCATCATCATTCATGTTTAATACGTTATTTCAGGGGGAATGATATATAAAGTCTTCTTTTTTCTCACTTAATTAACGCCCTTGCTTTTCGTTTACAGCAATTGTGCGCGCGCTTGTGCGTGCGTGTAAGTATGTGTGTATAAACGATTAAAAAATTGAAAGTGCATTTACTAGTGCCCTATTTCAACTGCCCATCCATGTGAGATTAAATAATCATAAAATCAAGTAAGCTCTGCCTAATATGTGACTATTAACTAGTTAAACCTGCAACAATGAAAGAAAGAATTCAAAAACCAACGGTATATACCGTAGTTTATAAACAAACTATACATATTGTCAGTATGTTTCTAAACCTTTTAAAATTACAAGTTATTTTAAATGCATTATGAAATTTGTCATTAGTAACGTTCAAGAAACTACTTGTATAGCGGTAAGCCCTCTCATGAGTTCATAGGTCTTTTGCTTTTGAATCCTCAGACATCAATGAAATTTAAAGAAAAATAAGAATAAGGAATGAAACCCATATATGGTGATCTTTTTGTAATTGCTAAATTTTATCTGTTATCCATAAGGAAATGATCTGGAGTAGGGACATATTATCATTTTATAGTCTTTTTAGCTTTTGTTCTTCCAACGTCATTATCGTTCAAGCATATTCTTAGAAAACTCAAAATTTGGGATTTTTAGTCATTCAAATCTTTATCACGCTCTTAGTAAAGTTTGGTGATGCTTGATACTCTCCATACTATACTATACACTTGTGTTTATATAGTAGCTTTGATTTGTTCAAAAATAAGTGAGATTTGAAATTTGGAGAGAAAAATTTAAAACATTCTTTTTATGAACATCCTCTCGTATACTTATACATGCATTATCACCTTGACCAACCTTTTAGTTGTATTTTTATATGACATATTCTTAGGTTTTGCGTGTATAAATGTCAAGATTTGTTAATTTATTTGCCAAATTTTAATTGTGTCAACTAGCGTAAAACATAATACTACGGTAAAAATGTATGTATAGAAATATTAGATGACAATGAGCGATAATATCAAAGACGAGGCAAAATGTTACAACACCAGCGTATGTCATGCTTCATCTAAAAAACTAGAACTTAGATGATCCCAAAAACAAGGTCCAAGTAGAATCTTTGACAATGTAGGCAATATATACATAATTACATAAAATCATTGGAAACATTAAAGGTAATGGAAAATCCACTTATTTAAACGTGAATACATTACGTCATATTGATGAAAGATACTACTTTCGAAAGCAATGAAGTACCGCTTGATCATTCAAAAAATGAAAAATGCTACATGAATGAAAAAGAATGAAACGAAGGAAAGGACATATTGATGCTCAAAGTCTTTCACATATGAAACTTCCACACTTAGGTGTTATTAGTTTTCTAGATGGCATGTAATCAACGTAAGATAATTTACAATCCATCGGTATCTCATTTTGAATGAGAAAGTGTTCTTTTGCAGATCTATATTACTTGAACCATATTTTTATGTTTTCTTGTTGCGGTGAATATTCGTTTGTAAATGTGTACACACACCCATACTCATGCGTCATTATTGATATTTGAAGCTTTTATGTTACCATCTTAGTTTACAGGAATGATTTCATTTTTTTTTCTTTTATACTAAATATTACCCATATTTTTTAGTGGGATATATTTCATGAATGTTCTTTACTTTAGCTTTTAGAATATCTCAAAGTTATATTTATAAATGACATTGTAAAATGAACTCCATTTTTGAGGGGAGGCAAATTTAGGGGGACTCTATTTGAAAAAAAAATTGCTATGAGCATTCCATTCGAATAAAACGTTTTATAGTCTTAGCCCTCATACAAAACAAAATTCGGCAACAACCCAACAGAAAATAAAAAAAATCATGACAGTTCACCAAAATCATTTTCGGCTGGGTCGGTAATTGGTTAATCAAAAAATTGATGGTAGTTACACATTTTTCCTGTTCGGGGGGTTTTTTTCGTATACCTCATAACAGTTTTTCAAGAAGTGAAAAAACAACCCTCTATCTAGTTTTTGAGCCTCTTTAACTATGTCCTTTGTAAAAACGTTGAATGTACGATTTGTCTAAGTTCAAATTGTAACAAGTTACTAGCATTAATAATTCAACACATATAGGTAGAAAAATCTATAGAAAGTATTGAACCAAAATATTAAAATTTGAACATGTATGAAACATCAATTATTAATATTTTGTGAAATCATGGTACATAAAATAGTAGGTTATTGTAACTTTGAAGAAAATTAATTATTAAATGTACTTGTAATCTATCTATTAAACACTGGTAAAGCAGATGAATTTGAAGTTCTCCCATAGTTCTAGGACCAATCTCTATTCTCCTTAATTCTCTCCAAATTTAGATATTTTATTTTGAAAATCTTATAATTTATCACTGTACAATTGTCCCACTAAACTTCTCACACTATTTTACATTTAAATATCTACCTTTTAAAATATTCAACAGTTATTTACAAAATTTTCCGCAGTTCTCCACAAAATTTTACATTAAAGGCCAAATGTTTTAATTAATTATATAATTAATAATTTAAATTAATTGCTAAACTTAATGTATTAATATTTACAGGTAATTAGGCTGAAGGAAAAATCTGAGAACACTTTTAGTCTGAAGGACAAAAGTTTTAAAATTTAGCCTGAAGGACAAAAAATGATATATTCATATAGCATTGCACATCCATAATGCTATATTCATATAGCATTACACAGCTGCTTGTTTGTGTATGCAGAAACTTATAAAATTGTGTTGTATATAGCATTATAGGTGTGTAATGCTATATGAATATAGCATTATGGATGTGCAATGCTATATGAATATATCATTTTTTATCCTTCAGGCTAAATTTTAAAACTTCTGTCCTTCAGACTAAAAATGTTCTCAGGTTTTTCCTTCAGCCTAATTCCCTCTAATATTTATTAGTAAACCTAAAACGTGAAATTTTCAATATGTATATTAGGATAAATCAACAAATTGGTTAAAAAAATCATTTAGATGCAAATATAAATAAATCACATGACATAAATTATATATATTAATGGCAATAACAAATTATTTTGTAATTTATATAATAAATAAATTTATAATACATTGCACTATAAAATTCTATTAATTGCAAACCCCTAATTTTTTTTACAATTACGTAGAAACTCTTCTCAATTATCTTCTAATATTTTAAATTCAAGTCCATATATTTAACTAATTTTGTAATCTTAAATTTGAACTACTTAAATAAAATGATTAACTAATACTCATTAATCCATCTAATAAATCCTAAAAATACAAATATTTCAATATATGCAATATTCATATACATGAGACAAAATGATAAAATTATTTCTTCTTTATTTAGATATATAAAGATATCTAAATCACCTAACATAAAATATATATACATAAAATAATAACTTTTTTATTTTCTAATTCATTTATCTCAAAAAAATTATCGTACATTACATTAATTTTATTTTTAACAACCTTTAAATGATAAACATTCCCACTTTTAACATGTTATCAAACCATACCCAACTCATAACTCAACGAAATACTACATAACAATATTCTACAATTATCAAAAAATTTATGGTTAACTGCAAGAATTAAAGTTTAAAAATGAAAACTAAACAAGGAATTAAGGTTTACATGTGGATAAGCTAACCATACGACTGATGCTCTTTTCAATTACAAATATGTACAAAGCTCTTCTCAATTTCATCAGCTTTTACACATTCAGTTCTTTACATTTAACTAGTTTTGTTGATCATTAATTCAAATTATATAAATAAATTCAATTATTTAATTTTTATTAATCCATTTATAAATCATTTAAAAAAATGATACAAAGATGTACAAAGCTCTTTTCAATTTCACCAGCTTTTACATATTCAATTCTTTACATTTAACTAGTTTTGTTGATCATTAATTCAGATTATGTAAGTAAATTCAATTATTTAATGTTTGTTAATCCATTTATATATCATTTAAAAAAGATGATAATTCAATTTTAACAATATTTATATGTACAATGTTAACACAGACTATATATCCTTTTAAATCATCTGCAAAAACACAAACTATTTACATATACAATATTAATAATTTTTTAGAATTAGGACATTAATTTGTACAGAGATATATAGTTAACGAAGATTGAACCATCAACCTTATATCCGAGCATCGCATGCTATTTTAGTTTATGATTAATGTATCAAGAAATGTTTATCATATTTTGCAAAATAAAGTGCATTTTAGCATTAAAATTTAAATATTATTTTTAAAAACATTACCACATGCAACGCATGGGTTATACACTAGTATGTAATAAAAAAATTAAAATGTAATGTTATTACAAATCATATGGTATAAATAAATCAATTTAATATCAAAAAATCTAAAGAGCATGGAAGTTATGAATCATTTTTTCTTCTAAAAAGTGAAAATACAATATTGAAACATAAAATTATTTAAAAAATAATTAGAGTTTTAATGCGTATAAACTATTTGTTTAATAAAAAAGAGATGATATTATTTTTGAAAATTATTCAATCTTTATACATCTAAAAAATTTGCGGTGGTTTCATAATTTGCACATGTGTTATACTAAACTTAAAATAAAACCAAAATGTCATTTTTATCATTTCATATCTTTCACAAAGATGAGAAGAGTGTTTTGTAAGTTACTTTGCGGTTTTGGTACTAGTGTTTTGTTTCCCATCTGATTTTCGTTTCAAACATGACAATTTGTATAATAGAACACGTAATATTGGATACGGAAGATTAATAATTCTACAACATTTGAGACATAATTTCACCTATAAAATTTTTATGTTAAGTTATGTACCCTTATCGTAATTGTAGCTTCACTTGTAGTTGAAGCTTTTATTTCAAACATGAAAAAATTCATATAATAGAACACATAAATATTGGATATATTTAATTAATAATTCTACAACATTTGAGACATAATTTCACCTATAAAAATTTTATGTTATGTACCCTTATCGTAATTGTAGCTTCACTTGTAGTTGAAGCTTTTACAATTTAATTGTGATATCCCGGAAATTTGGCAATATAAATTTAATAATCTATGCTAAAAATTGAATTGATTTGATAAATTTTGATAATAAATTTGAATTTATTTAATAATCATCTTTTAATAAATATTGAAATTTGAAGATTGAATCTTTTTAAAGCTAATAAATTGTTTTCTGTTTATAATATATATAATTGTATATGTTGTAAATTGATAAACTTTGATTTGGAACTTAGTAAATGAATCAATTTTTAATTTTAATTTTTATTTGGTAAATTGGAATTTTGATTTAAATTTAACATTTAACTTTTCAAAATAATTTAATAAATAATTATATGGTTTATAATAAAGGAAAATCTTATTTGTTTAGATATATATATTTTAATTAACTTAAATATGGATTTAAATTAGATTAGCATTAAAAGGTTGGTTTTATTTTATTTTTAAATATTGTTTGAATTTATATATAAGAGTTTGAAATACAATTTACATGTGATCTTAATTTATTAAGTAATAGAAGTAATTTATGATCTCTTTTATAAATCATTTTAAATATTGTTTAATTTGTTATTTTTAGATAATAATGACAATACTTAGTTCTTATAAACATAAATAGATTTTTATAGAAATAAGTTTTGTTATTTTTAATTTTAGTAGGAGTTATATATGAATATATATATATAACTTGATTTTTAAATTAGGTTTTGTAATTTAATTTAAATTTGAATTTGATGTTTTGAAATTTAAAAGAATAAATACTTAAAAATATTTGAATAAGCTTATATTTATATTTGTTTGTTTCATTTCTCTTTAATAAATTTAAAGGAGGAGAAATTCATTTATATATATGCATAAGAATAATAAATTAAGGTTTAAAAGTTTTGTAAACAATTTAGATAAAATTAAAATACTCATAAGACATGTGTTAATTTATTAACACCTAATTGACATGTGTTAAGTTATAAAGCTCTTAAAATGACAAATGTTTAAAATTTAACAAGTATCTTTTTTTTTTCTTTTTCTTATATTTTTGATAAAATCAAAAATTTTCTTTTATAAACCCATCTCCTCTGAAATTCATTTTTCTTTCTATTCTTTTTTTTCAAATTTGAGTAATCTTCAGCTAACAAAGATCTGCAATAAAAAAAGCCAAGATCAAAACAGAAATTCTGTTCAATAAAATCTGCCAATTTCTTCTTCAAACCTATTTGAATCTTCCTCTAAACCAAAACTATCATCAAAACTGAATGCATGTGAATCTGAAGTGAAAACCATCATCAAAACTGTAGCCCCTCAATTTAAACACCTGAAATTCATTTGCAACTTCAAAATCGTGCATGCATCTGTAGTCTGCATTTCTGCTTAAAATCAACAATGCTTGAAATTTCTTTACCTGGAATCAAACATGCAACTGTAAATCTGGAAAACACAAAGTACTACAACAGCTTCAAGTTTAAAAAGCAAAGCATTGCAGCAAAATCAAGATTAAAGTTTGAAAATATAAAAGAAGCAACTCCAGTTTCAAAGCTTTCAATAAACAGAGGCTCTGCTACTAAAATCTGTGAGTAACCTCATTTTTTTTAAATTAAGTATGAATTTTGGTTGTTTACTTTGCTCTGGAAATAAAAATATTTGCATGTCATTTATAAGTTCATTGCTGGTATTTATATATATGAATATATATATATATATATATATATATATATATATGTAGTTATGTATGCTTCTGGGAATCTGTTCTCTGTACTTAAGTTCCAGGTTTTAAGAATGTGCTTAATACACCATTTCAGATTGATCTATTCTGTGTTAAGGATTTATGATTAAATCAAATATGGTTATGTAATATAAATTTAAAGTTAAGTTTTTATTTAATAAAAAAAGATAAAACCTGTAATGTCTCTGGAAATAGCAAGATACTACAAAACATTTTATTTTTTATATAAGTATAATTTTAATTATCTTGATTTCTAGAATTAGGGATATAAATTGATTACTTAAACAAATACTTGAATTTTAAAACCTAAATCAGAATTTTTAGGTTTGAATTGATTGTGAATTTCTGGTTTATTCGAAAATGGGGTTTTGGGTTGGAGCTGTCAACCAAGGAGGTCGGGGTGGCCATGCTACTCTTTGGTGATAGAGTACTGAGTGAAGATTCAAGGAAAAATACTAGATGATGGATTAAAGCATGGGGGCGGTGGTGATTAGGGATTGAAATAATTAACCCTAGTTTTTCTGTGTTCAAGAAAATTTATCACCGCGGGTTTTTTAAGTGATCGAGTTCTTCGTGATTCGAGCTGGTGATGGATGAGGTATGGGAGTGGATGTGGCCGGAGGCGTAGATTTCACTGATGATCGGAAATAGTTGTTTGAGGCAATTACCTGATTTCGAAATTTCTCCTGTTTGAAGCTTGAATGCTCGATTTTGAGCTAGGGGTTCTGCATTCAAATTTAGGGTTGGAATGGCATTAGGAGATGACCGATGACTTGCTCGTGGGGTCGCGAGAGGCCGGAGGTGGCGAGGGGGTTGGTGCTGGTGCACAGTGTCGTGTGGTATCAGATTGGGTTTGGGGAGGATTGTATTCTCGAGTTTTGTTTCAGGTTGATTCTTGTGTAGCTCGAAGATTTGGGGCATGAGGCTCGAAGTATAATGTTGTGGGTTCAGGGGAGAATGGATAATACAGGTTTATGTGTAAACCTGTCACTACCCACCTGTTTTGAATAAATTGCAAAATGGAAATGGTACTGGAGATACTCGAAATTTGTTAACATTTTACTCGAGTTATTTTAGTGTTTAGCTCGAGTTAGTTGTTCAAGTTTTCAACTTGTCTTGTTTTCAAATTTTAAATTGAATTTTAAATGTGCAAGCAAAGATTTAAAGTGAGTTTTAAATCTAAGTTTAAGTTATGAATTCAAATTTCATTTTGAATCGTAGTTGCAAGTGACTAAGTATTTAAATAACTTAGAAAGGGGTTTATTGTTTAAAAATGTTTTTTAAAAGAAATTTGAATTTAAATTTGAAATTGAAATGTAAAGAAATGTTTTAAATAATTTTAAACTAATTCAAATCTGAATTTGAATCTTTGTTTTATAAATTTAAGTGATAAGGTAAATTCAAATGTTTTGAATTTAAAAGGGGATTTGTTTTAAAATCTTGTAAAAAAATTCTTTTATAAGAAAAGTAGTATTTATATTTAAAAGGGTTTTAAATTGATTTTAAAACTTGTTTAAGTTAAATTATAATTTAATGATTTGTTTTTTAATTATTAGAGTAATTAAATGGATGATTAATTTATTTTATAAATTAATTAAATAAATAATTACTTAAATTTAGGGTTTAATCTTAAAAAGTTAAGATTGATTAACTGGTGATTTAAGATTCATTAATTAAATAAGATTATTTTTTAATTAATGATTAATAATTAATTAATGAAGTAATAAAGGATTAATTAAGTTATAATTTATACTTAATTAATTTAATAATTAGGGGTTAATTAATGGGTTATTAATGATTAATTAATTTGTAATTAATAATTAAAATAAGTTAATTATTTCAGAAAAATAATTAATGAATTGTTGATAGTTAGTGAAGGTCATTAACTAAGGATTATTTAATAATTAATTAATGTGATTAATTTCAATAATTAATTAGATTAATTTAAAGATAATCATTTGTGTAAGTTATTAAGTATAATTACTTATGGATGTAATTAAGGAATTAATTACTAATTGTAATTAATTGAGTTTAATTTGATTAGATTAAGTTAATTAATTCAGTTTAATTAATTTAAATTAATCCTTTGAGGATTATGAAGTATAATTACTTAATGTAATTAAATGAAGAGAAATTACTTAGAGAAGTAATTAATGGGTAATTACTGGATGTAATTAATTGAAGGTGATTTATTGGTGAAAGTAATTTGAGTATGATTGCTTTGTGAATTATTCAAGGGATTAATTGAAGATAATTAATTAGGGAGTAATTAATTTATTTGGTAAAGTAATTAAGGGTAGTTAATTACTGAATGAAGTTAATCAAAGATGATTAACAATTATGGTTTAAATGAAGATTAATTACTTAAAGTAATTAATTTAATTAGGAGAGTGTAATTAGTGATGTAATTAAGAATGGGTTTAATTAGAAATAATTAATAAATAAAAGAAATTAATTTATATAATAATTAAGAAGTAATGTAATTAATTCATGGTTAATTAAATAAGAAAGTAATTAAAGATTAATTAATGTATTTGGTTAAGTATAATTAATTTGAGAAATTAATTAGTGGATAATTACTTAAAGGTTAATTAATCAGGGATGATTAATTAAAATGAATAATTGATTAATGATTAATTAATTAATTGATTGATAATTAATTAATAAGTGATATAAGCAAGTTCATATTGATAAAGTAATTAATTTAATTTATTTTAAATTAATTTGAATGATGTAAATAATTTAATTCATTTTAAATTAATTATATTTGGTGTGATTATAAATCATGGCTTATATGGTTGGATAATGTTGTTTGCCTTGAATGGTTTGATCTCGGATATGAGATAGATAATGTTGAGTGATATGGATGCATTGGTTGCATTGTGATGATGATTTGGATTACCTTTTGGATGATGATAATATGGTTTATCTGTTGTGATAATATTGATTATCTGTTGTGAATCTGTGATTTATCTATTTGTGTATATAGATAATTGAATTGTTTTAAACCTTTGAAACAACTTGGCCTTAAAAGACACACTTTGGATTTCGATGAGACCGGGATCAGGTTTCCATATTTGGATATTCGAAAACCACATCGATCCAAATTAACGATAGGTCGTGAATCTCTTGTGAAGAGTGAAGATTCGAGATGTAAGGACTATACGTCAGTATAACTCTGAGGGTGATTCCGTAATGAGTTTGACGGAACTAGTTCTTATATGTTCGAGATGGTGATTTAGAGTGCAAGGGTCATTATCGTTAACTCTGAGGGTGATTCCAAAACGAGTGTAATGAGATAGTGCCTTCGGTTTCGTTCGAACCCGGAACGAACTTGTATGGATTGAATGCGTTCAGAACATCGTCAGGTGGACGATGAGCATTCTAAGAGATGTGTTCTCTAAAGGTAATCATAGCCTCAAGCCTCATCAACCGGGAATGACTAAAACAGGGGAGGTGAAGCAAGGCTTCGTGGGTAGCTCCCACTGGAGAGCGAGATTTACCCCTGTCTAGAGGTCCCTTTTTATTCCGGCTGTGTGGGTGGTTGGAACGTAAGTCAACTGCGGGGTTATCTTATTCGGGACTGTCCAGTAAAGGGTGGTTTTGGTCTTGTGTTGCAGGGGAGCGGGCGCACTCCTCGGTACATTGATCTAGGCCACATACTATGACGGGCGATACCCCAGTAGCCCAGCCATTGATGGAATCCACAATCCAACAAGTGCCAACGGTTTTGATTGTATTACCCACTTTTTTGGCTAGTAGCTGGAATTTAATCATTTAACAATTTTGGCTATTTCATATTTACTTGAAAACCCTAGACCTATTATAATATCACTGGATTTCCTATCAAATGTTTTGGTTAGCGTAAGGTAATTTTTTTCCATGTTTATGTGTGGGAAGTCTTACGTGATACCTTTCTTTTCAAAAGATTTTCAAAGTTAAGCAACTTTAACATGTTACTCGCACCAGACCCATGTCTGACCCAGAGTTTATCTTCTATTTTCTTAAACTCTTGGGTACTCAAATTTTTACGAGTAGCCAAGGGATTCAGGTTAGCTTTGACGAATTAAGGAGCAATGGAGCAGGAGGCTTCTGCGTTGTAGATATATAGTTCCGCTGTGTGTTCTCTGTGTTGGTACCTCTTTGTTGAGTTGTATTGAGTTGTATAACTAGACAGGTGTTCATAAAAGTCTAGTATGTGATGTATATTCTGTGTAACTCTGATAGTGTTGTATATATATGTAATACTTTTGTTATTAATATAATTTATTCATTCCGCTGTTTAGATTCTGATGAGTTGTCTCTTTCTTCTTCTCTTTCTTTCTATTCTCTATCAATTTCTTTCTTCTTGATGATATGACTTTTCTGTGGTGAGAAAATCGGGTCGTCACAGGTGGTATCAGAGAGCTAGGTTGAGTGAATACCTAGGCTTTGTAGTGATTTCTTTCTTGAGAGAGCGTATTTGTATTTATACACACACACACACACATATATTTATTTCTACCTGTTCATTGAGTTACCTGTTCGGGTTTTTTCAATATAAGTTATATATGTAGATAAGGTAGTAGGGTGTGTAACACGACAACTACCGATGGTTGGAGTTTGAGTGTTGAGGTTGGAAGTGTATGTGTCGAGACCGTAGACCTAATACCGTCTCGATTGAGTTGTGCAGAGTATAGAATTTCATAGATCTCTGAAGGAAACCTGTTAAGGGTTCAGAATTCATCTTTGAGTTGGATGAGTATAGTTTGGATCTGTCGGTTAGGAAGAAGAAAATGATGGTATCTCGATACCTCAGGAATTAGTAGCTGTGTGAGGAGACACAATGACTATGGATGTCTTCGAAGATTTTTCTTTGGGACAAGTTTTAGAAGTATATCTGCTTCGATGTTGTGGCTGGGTTCAGTAGGATGTTTCTGTCCGGTTTGAGGTCTGAGTTTCTCGAAGAGCTTTGGATTAGGAAGTCTGTGGCGTTGGTGTCGGCAGTGCAGCTTGGAGTGTTCTTTGTACTGACAAGGAGGTCTTCTAGTAGCAGTTTTCTGGAGAGGGAGTTCAGAAGCAGCAGAGTGGATTCATTTCTTCGATAGATTGGCTAGTTACGCGTAGACTGTTCTGATTGGTAAAGAGAGAACGGTTTACTTTGGGTATTGGACTGGTTGATCGCAAAAGTGAAGTGCGATAGTTTGTGTGTTCTCTTGAGCTATGAGAAGTTAGTCCGCATCTGGAGATTGAGTTTTCTTATCGACTGGATTCCAGGAGTGCTACTGGTGGTTCAGTTTAGTAGAAGGATCAAATTGGGCATCTGAGTTTTCTTTTATGGATCTGTTGAACCATATTTCTGAGGTGTGTTGTCCAGGTTGTGCCCGAGTTTTCTTCTACTCCAGATCAGAGTTATGCAGCAGAAGCAGTTTGGGAGTGCTTTTGTTCTTTATTTTCCGGATTAGGAGAAGTTTGTAGTCTTCTGCTATTTATGGAGTAGAGTTGGTGTTCTTGGTTTGGGATTGATCTTGAGGAGATCATTCTGTTGAGTTGTTTGGTCCAGTTTATTTCCAAAGATATCAGCGAAGGTTGAGCTGATCAGGAGAGATAAGGCAGCCCAGGATCGTCAGAAGTGTTTTGTGGATAAGAAACGAAGGAATTAGGATTCCGGAGTCGGAAATTTGATTTTGGGTAAGTTTTATCCGATCTAAGGAGCTATAAGATTGGGTGAGACTGGGTAAGTCAACTCCGAGGTGTTTTGGATCTTCTCTGTGTTTTTGTGAGCATTGGTGTTTGATTTTCAAGAGTTGAATTGCCAGTTTGGATAACTGGGATTCAGTATGTTTCACGTATCTCTAAGGGAGTATGTGTTTGATAGTTCTGGCTTTGGAACCAGCAGTTCAGAAGAGTTTGGTTGTTGAGTCAGACTCGTCTATAGTCTGACATTCTGTTTAGAGTTGTTGATAGGAGCTCTGTAGCTTAATAGTATCGATTGTTGGATTCTGTAGAGCGAGTATCTCGATAATTATACCAGGGAAACTCGTGGAAATTTTATCTAGAATTTTTCTGGATAATTAGATTTGTTTTTTTTTGAATGAATTGGTTGCTATGGTTGTTAGCATATGATTGATATATGCTTGCGTTTTAAAATTAAATCTTAAGATAGATTATTAAATTAACTTTGCTATTAAATTTCGAGGACGAAATTCTTTTAAAGGGGAAGGAATGTGATATCCCGAAAATTTGGCAATATAAATTTAATAATCTGTGCTAAAAATTGAATTGATTTGATAAATTTTGATAATAAATTTGAATTGATTAAATAATCATCTTTTAATAAATATTGAAATTTGTAGATTGCATCTTTTCAAAGCTAATAAATTGTTTTCTGTTTATAATATATATAATTGTATATATTGTAAACTGATAAACTTTGATTTGGAACTTAGTAAATGAATCAATTTTTAATTTTAATTTATATTTGGTAAATTGGAAATTTGATTTAAATTTAACATTTAACTTTTCAAAACAATTTAATAAATAATTATATGGTTTATAATAAAGGAAAGTCTTATTTGTTTAGATATATATATTTTAATTAACTTAAATATGAATTTAAATTAGATTAACATTAAAAGCTTGGTTTTATTTTATTTTTAAATATTGTTTGAATTTATATATAAGAGTTTAAAATACAATTTACATGTGATCTTAATTTATTAATAATAGAAGTAATTTATGATCTCTTTTATAAATCATTTTAAATACTGTTTAATTTGTTATTTTCAGATAATAATGAGAATACTTAGTTCTTATGAACATAAATAGATTTTTATAGAAATAAGTTTTGTTGTTTTTAATTTTAGTTGGAGTTATATATGAATATATATATATATAACTTGATTTTTAAATTAGGTTTTGTAATTTAATTTAAATTTGAATTTGATGTTTTGAAATTTAAAAGAATAAATACTTAAAAATATTTGAATAAGCTTATATTTATATTTGTTTGTTTCATTTTTCTTTAATAAATTTAAAGGAGAAGAAATTCATTTATATATATACATAAGAATAATAAATTAAGGTTTAAAAGTTTTGTAAACAATTTAGATAAAATTAAAATACTCATAAGACATGTGTTAATTTATTAACACCTAATTGATATGTGTTAAGTTATAAAGCTATTAAAATGACAAATGTTTAAAATTTAACAAGTGTCTTATTTTTTTTCTTTTTATTGTATTTTTAATCAAATCAAAAAATTTCTTTTATAAACCCATCTCCTCTAAAATTCATTTTTCTTTCTATTCTTTTTTTTCAAATTTGAGTAATCTTCAGCTAACAAAGATCTGTAATCAAAAAAGCCAAGATCAAAACAGAAATTCTGTTCAATAAAATCTGCCAATTTCTTCTTCAAACCTGTTTGAATCTTCCTCTAAACCAAAACTATCTTCAAAACTGAATGCATGTGAATCTGAAGTGAAAGCCATCCTTAAAACTGCAGCCCCTCAATTCAAGTACTTGAAATTCATTTGCAACTTCAAAACCATGCATGCATCTGCAGTCTGCATTTCTGTTTAAAATCAACAATGCCTGAAATTTCTTTACTTGGAATCAAACATGCAACTGTAAATTTGGAAAACACAAAGTACTACAACAACTTCAAGTTTAAAAAGCAAAGCATCGCAGTAAAATCAAGATTAAAGTTTGAAAATATAAAAGAAGCAACTCCAGTTTCAAAGCTTTCAATAAACAGAGGCTCTGCTACAAAAATCTGTGAGTAACCTCATTTTTCAAATATAGTATGAATTTTGGATGTTTACTTTACTCTGGAAATAAAAATATTTGCATGTCATTTATAAGTTCATTGCTGGTATTTATATATATGAATATATATGTAGTTGTGTATGCTTCTGGGAATCTATTCTTTGTACTTAAGTTCCAGGTTTTAAGAATGTGCTTAAAAATCCATTTTAGATTGATATAATCTGTGTTAAGGATTTATGATTAAATCAAATATGGTTATGTAATATAAATTTAAAGTTATGTTTTTATTTAATAAAAAAAGAAAAAGAAAACCTGTAATGTCTTTGGAAATAGCATGATACTACAGAACATTTTATTTTTTATATAAGTATAATTTTAATTATCCTGATTTGTAGAATTAGGGATATAAATTGATTACTTAAACAAATACTTGAATTTTAAAACCTAAATCAGAATTTTTAGGTTTGAATTGATTGTGAATTTCTGGTTTATTCAAAAATGGGGTTTTGGGTTGGAGCTGTCAACCAAGGAGGTCAGGTGGCCATGGTACTCTCTGGTGATAGAGTAGTGAATGAAGATTCAAGGAAAAATACTGGATGATGGATTAAAGCATGGGGGCAGTGGTGATTAGGGATTGAAATAATTAACCCTAGTTTTTTTATGTTCAAGAAAATTTATCACCGTGGTTTTTTTTAAGTGATCGAGTTCTTCGTGATTCGAGCTGGTGATAGATGGGGTGTGGGAGTGGATGTGGCCGGAGGCGTAAATTTCACTGATGATCGGAAATAGGTGTTTGAGGCAATTACCTGATTTCAACATTTCTCCTGTTTGAAGCTTGAATGCCCGATTTTGAGCTAGGGGTTCTGCATTCAAATTTTGGGTTGGAATGGCATTAGGAGATGACCGATGACTTGCTCGTGGGGTCGTGAGAGGCCGGAGGTGGTGAGGGGGTTGGTGCAGGTGCACGGTATCATGTGGTATCAAATTAGGTTTGGGGAGGATTGTATTCTCGAGTTTTGTTTCGGGTTGATTCTCTTGTAGCTCGAAGATTTGGCGCATGAGACTCGAAGTATAATGTTGTGGGTTCAGGGGAGAATGGATAATACAGGTTTATGTGTAAACCTGTCAGTACCCACCTGTTTTGAATAAATTGCAAAATGGAAATGGTACTGGAAATACTCGAAATTTGTTAACATTTTACTCGAGTTATTTTAGTGTTTAGCTCGAGTTAGTTGTTCAAGTTTTGAACTTGTCTTGTTTTCAAAATTTAGATTGAATTTTTAAAGGTGTAAGCAAAGATTTGAAGTGAGTTTTAAATCTAAGTTTAAGTTATGAATTCAAATTTCATTTTGAATCGTAGCTGTGAATGACTAAGTATTTAAACAACTTAGAAAGGGGTTTATTGTTTAAAAATGTTTTTTTAAAAGAAATTTGAATTTAAATTGGAAATTGAAATGTAAAGAAATGTTTTAAGTAATTTTAAACTAATTCAAATCTGAATTTGAATCTTTGTTTTATAAATTTAAGCGATGATGTAAATTTAAATGTTTTGAATTTAAAAAGGGATTTGTTTTAAAATCTTGTAAAAAATTTCTTTTATAAGAAAAGTATTATTTAAATTTAAACGGGTTCTAAATTGATTTTAAAACTTGTTTAAGTTAAACTATAATTTAATGATTTGTTTTTTAATTATTAGAGTAATTAAATGGATGATTAATTTATTTTATAAATTAATGAAATAAATAATTACTTAAATTAAGGGTTTAATCTTAAAAAGTTTAAGATTAATTAACTGGTGATTTAAGATTCATTAATTAAATAAGATTAGTTTTTAACTAATGATTAATAATTAATTAATGAAGTAATAAAGGATTAATTAAGTTATAATTTATACTTAATTAATTTAATAATTATGGGTTATTAATGATTAATTAATTTGCAATGAATAATTAAAATAAGTTAATTATTTCAGAAAAATAATTAATGAATTGTTAATAGTTAATGAAGGTCATTAACTAAGGATTATTTAATAATTAATTAATGTGATTAATTTCAATAATTAATTAGATTAATTTAAAGATAATCATTTGTGTAAGTTATTAAGTATAATTACTTATGGAAGTAATTAAGGAATTAATTACTAATTGTAATTAATTGAGTTTAATTTGATTAGATTAATTTAATTAATTAAGTTTAATTAATTTAAATTAAATCTTTGAGGATTATGAAGTATAATTACTTAATGTAATTAAATGAAGAGAAATTACTTAGAGAAGTAATTAATGGGTAATTACTGGATGTAATTAATTGAAGGTGATTTATTGGTGAAAGTAATTTGAGTATAATTGCTTTGTGAATTATTCAAGGGATTAATTGAAGATAATTAATTAGGGAGTAATTAATTTATTTGGTAAAGTAATTAAGGGTAGTTAATTACTGAATGAAGTTAATCAAGGGTGACTAACAATTATGGTTTAAATGAAGATTAATTACTTAAAGTAATTAATTTAATTAGGAGAATGTAATTAGGATCATTAATTATTATAATTAATGATGTAATTAAGAATGGATTTAATTAGAAATAATTAATAAATAAAAGAAATTAATTTATATAATTAATTAAGAAGTAATGTAATTAATTCATAGTTAATTAAATAAGAAAGTAATTAAAGATTAATTACTGTATTTGGTTATATAATTAATTTGAGAAATTAATTAGTGGATAATTACTTAAATGTTAATTAATCAGGGATGATTAATTAAAATGAATAATTGATTGATGATTAATTAATTGATTGATTGATAATTAATTAATAAGTGATATAAGCAAGTTGATATTGATAAAGTAATTAATTTAATTTATTTTAAATTAATTTAAATGATGTAGTTAATTTAATTCATTTTAAATTAATTATATTTGTTGTGATTATAAATCATGGCTTATATGGTTGAATAATGTTGTTTGCCTTAAATGGTTTGATCTCGGATATGAGATAGATAATGTTGAGTGATATGGATGCATTGGTTGAATTGTGATGATGATTTGGATTACCTTTTGGATAGTGATAATGTGGTTTATCTGTTGTGGTAATATTGATTACCTGTTTTGAATTTGTGATTTATCTATCTGTGTATATAGATAATTGAATTGTTTTAAACCTTTAAAACAACTTGGCCTTAAAAGACACGCTTTGGATTTCGATGAGAGCGGGATCGGATTTCCATATTTGGATATCTGGAAACCACATCGATCCAAATTAACGATAGGTCGTGAATCTCTTGTGAAGAGTGAAGACATCTATACGTCAGTATAACTCTGGGGGTGATCCCGTAATGAGTTTGACGGAACTAGTTCTTATAGGTTCGAGATGGTGATTTAGAGTGCAAGGGTTATTGTCGTTAACTCTAAGGGTGATTCCAAAACGAGTGCAACGAGATAATGCCTTCGGTTTCGTTCGAACCCGAAACAAACTTGTATGGATTGAATGCTTTCAGAACATCGTCAGGTGGACGATGAGCATTCTAAGAGATGTATTCTCTAAAGGTAATCATAGTCTCAAGCCTCATCAACCGGGAATGGCTAAAACAGGTGAGGTGAAGCAAGGCTTCGTGGGTAGCTCCCACTGAAGAGCGAGATTTACCCCTATCTAGAGGTCCCTTTTTATTTCGGCTGTGTAGGCGGTTGGAACATAAGCTAACTGCGGAGTCGTCTTGTTCGGGACTGTCCAGTAAGGGATGGTTCCGGTATAGTGCTGTAGGGGAGCGGGCGTACTCCTCGATACGTTGATCTAGGCCATGTACTGTGACGGGCGGTACCCCAGTAGCCCAGCCATTGATGGAATCCACATTCCAATAAGTGCCAACGGTTTTGATTGCATTATCCACTTTTAAGGCTAGTAGCTGGAATTTAATCATGTAACAATTTCGGCTATTTCATATTTACTTGAAAACCCTTGACCTATTATAATATCATTTGATTTTCTATCCAATGTTTTGGTTAGCGTAAGGTAATTTTTTTTCCATGTTTATGTGTGGGAAGTCTTACGTAATACCTTTCTTTTCAAAAGATTTTCAAAGTTAAGCAACTTTAACATGTTACTCACACCAGACCCATGTCTGACCCAAAGTTTATCTTCTGTTTTCTTAAACTCTTCGGTACTCAAATTTTTACGAGTAGCCAAGGGATTCAGGTTAGCTTTGACGAATTATGGAGGAGCAATGGAGCAAAAGGCTTCTGCGTTGTAGATATATAGTCCCGCTGTGTGTTCTCCGTGTTGGTACCTCTTTGTTGAGTTGTATTGAGTTGTATAACTAGACAGGTGTTTATAACTGTCTAGTATGTGATGTATATTCTGTGTAACTCTGATAGTGTTGTATATATATGTAATACTTTTGTTATTAATATAATTTATTCGTTCCGTTGTTTAGATTCTGATGAGTTGTCTATTTCTTCTCTTTCTTTCTATTCTCTATCCCTTTCTTTCTTCATGATGATACGACTTTTCTGTGGTGAGAAAGTCGGGTCGTCACATTAATACCAAAATTCACCTATGAAATTTTGGTGCTAAGTTATGTACCCTCCTCGTAATTATAGCTTCACTTGTAGTTGAAGCATAATTTGATTGGACTTGTTCACATAAAACAACACATTCGATTTGCATTGAAATATTGGTATTGACTTGACGCAGCGGATAATAACAAAACGATATAGATCGATGAAAGTAGCAAACGGTGGATTGAAGATACTGAAATGCCCAAATTAGTTGATCACAAAGATACCGAATTCTAGCTATCTTCGACACGTTGATCGCGCATGATATCGTGAAAGAAGATCTATAATTCTTCAAACGTTGATCAAGCGCACTTGATACCGTGAATTGGCTTCAACGATCGTTGATTCGAGCGCACTCGAATAACCGAAAGTGGAGATGGAAGATCACACTCAACTACCAATTTAGATGAAAGCACACAGCAATCAAACAAAGTTTTTATTCCACAATCCACCCCTTCAAATGTACAACACACTCCCTATTTATAGCATTTTTACAACCGGCTCCTTAAGTCGTACACGACTTACGACTCACCCTTAGGTCGGCAACGACCTATCAATAAACGCGGCTCAAACACTTAAGTCGTACACGACTTAAAACATACGACCCAGATTACCTACCACATAACACACATAGAGCCTAAATCACAAACGACCTACGACTTACGGAATTACAACATATTACATCACTTAGGTCATAGACGACCTAACTACTCACGACATAAGATTCAAACGACTTACGACTCAACATTCAACGACTCAAGGAAAATACAAACAAATTACAACATAACGTCACGACTTACGACTTATGTAAGGACCCGTATTTTACGTGTCGATATAATCGTAGAATTATTAGGTTGTTAGTGTTGTTTATGTTCTCCTTAGCCTTAGTCGTATGGGAGGTTAACTCGTATAGGGATAGGTCGTGTACGAGTTACGAGATATGGGTTTCTGACCGACCTATAGTTAAGTCGTAGACGACTTAACGTGGTTGCACGAGCAAATGGGTCAGTATTAGGTCGTAGGCGACTTATAGGATTAGCGACCTATAGGATGGGAACGACCTAAGGTAGATATACGACCTATAGAAATGAGCGACTTAAGTTGGGACAGGTTAGCAACCTAGTAGTTGTAGTGAGTGTTAGCTCGTGCAGGTTTTGGCTCGAAGGAGCGACCTAAGGAATTGACGAGTTAAGGTTAGTATGCGACCTATAAGAAGAGATGACCTAGAGTTAATGGCTAAGAGGTTCTAACGACCTAAGGGAGTTAGGTCGTGGACGACCTAGCAGCTAAGGTGATGGTAGGAATGAGCGACCTAGTGATTTTCTTGTTAGGATAGGTCGTAAGCGACCTAAGGGTGCTGGGTCGATTTGAGTTTAGGTCGGTAGGCTAGTTAGGTCGCGTAGTTGTTAGGTCGTGTGGTTGATAGGTCGCGTGAGTACTTAACCTAGTTAGGTCGTGACCAGGTTAGGTCGTTAAGTCACAATGTTAATAGGTCGCTAGGCCACAGGAGTGTTAGGTTGTGAAGCAGATAGGTCGTAGGTCGTTGAAGGTGGCATGGTTTTAGGTCATATGTTGTTAGGTCGCGTAAAGGCCTGGGGAGTTAGGTCGTTGACTCGGCATTTAGTTAGATCGGCATCGAGATAGGTCGGCCGTGTTTGTTAGCTCGTATGTCTCTGGGTTGGTTAGGTCGTTAGGTCGTTGAAGTGTATAGGTCGGCAGCGACCTATGTTAGGTCGGGGTTTTTAGGTCGGCAACGACTTAAGCCTACGCGACCTAAGGGCGATTTCAGCCTATAAATAGAGGGGTTTGGCTCACTTTTTGGCATCGGTTTTTGAAGCGACGAAGTGCTGCCATTTTGAGAGCTCGACTACAACATTTCTTCATCTTCTTTTCTCCATTCCAATCTAGTTCTAACATCCGTCAAGATCGAAGATCAAGATCGAAGATTGAAGAGCCAAAGTTGAAGATCTTCATCCGACGAAGCTAGATTTCACCATTTCAAGCGAGATTTCGACGAATCGAGCTTGAATCCTTGCTGTCCAGATCTTTAGTTGATAGTTGTTGAAGTGTTTGGGTGATTCGGTGAGTGATAGTTATCTCTCACGCGGATCCAAAGGAGTATATTGGATTGGTGGCTTGTTTGAGTGTTAAAGTTAGAGATTTCATGCATTTTTCTTAGTTCCAAGACTAGATTCATTACTTTTGAAGATGTTTACCTATGCAAGTTCAATTAACAAGTTATAGAGACAAAACCCATGTTTTATATCTGATAGATCTATGCTAAAATCCATGATTTCATATATGTTAGACTTATGCTCATTTATTTACGAAATTACCATTATAGTTGATATTGCTTCATTAGATCTTGTTTGAATGCTTGATTGTTTGGATGTATGATTGATTTGATTGTCTCGAGATAGCTTGTAGTTGATTTGGGACAAGATGTTTGAAGATGATTCAAAAGCTAAGTGGAAAGGCTCTTGAATGGTGAAAGCTGTTGTGGCATATGAAGCGGATGATGAAGCTCATATGGACAGGTTCGAGGACTTTGCTATAGTTAGAGGAAGCGAAGTATGATGACGAAATGGACTTTGCCATGATATGTTGAGGCGAAGTATGATGATGAGATGGACTTTGCTAAGATGCGTTGGAGCAAAGCATGATGTGGAAGCCTTGGTTTAATCCAGACGGGATCATCCCAAGCATGTTGATTACTCGATGATGCGGTTCGAGTTGGTGGATAATGGTGGGCTCGAGAGGTGCTTGAGCTATAATGGGAATAGTCGTCGAGGAGGATGACTAGAAGGCTGAGATCTTATCGTTATTGAAGGTTCTAGCAAGCTCAAAGCAAGAGTACGTTGGGTAGATCCGTTAAATCCAGACGCGGGTCATGATGACGTGCTAGTACTCTGGGTAGATTCGTTATACCTAGGCACGGGTCACGGTGACGTGCGGAGTTATGTCTAGAACCGGGGTTGCCATTAGCCCTTGACGGATGGTTGAAAGATGAGTTGGTCATTCAATTAACGATAAAATCAAGGCAATGATAACAGTGATAGCCAGAGTCATGGATGTTTGGTTGTATTATCATTCGGTCTCAAGAGCGGTGTTTTCTGGGTGCTTATCTGATCTTGGTTTAGGCCTTGGGGGTTTGTATTTGGAAAACATCGACCTTGACTCGAGTGATTATTGCTTCACTTTAATTATCTGCTTTGCTATGCTTGCTTCTCCTTAGTGTGTGTCTGGGGGCTACCACTGTAAAAAGAGGTGGAGTGGGTTGATTTGGGTTCCTATTCCTTTTATCCTATATGTTCCTTTGGTATGTTTGATAGTTGATTTACTGCTCACTAAGGCTGTTGTCTGGCTCAAGGTTTTATGTCTCCTCTTATTACCTTGGGCTGTTCATCCATGTTTGGGATGGGCAGACTAGGTGAAAGGTGGCAGGTGCTGATCTTAGTGGCTCACACTGATGATGACGAAGACGAGCAGGAGGCTTTACATATTATTTTCATATTCTATGTACTGGATATTCCGCTGATTGTTGATTATTCTGAGTGCTATGTAGTGAGGCTTCTTGTATTCATGACTCAGACCATGTATAAAGCTATTATGATTAGATGATGATATTCTGTTCTATGGGAGCTTCACTATATTATATTTCTCTATTGTATTTTGTCCATGCGCTGTGAGTTATACGATAGATTCTGCAATGTTTATTCCACCCTTGACTATTGTCCATGGCTGCCTGGCACACTTTCAGCGCACTATTTCCTTGTTTTGGTGCGGAAGTCATGGGCAGTCGTTACATTTGGTATCAGAGCTTTGGTTAATCGATTTTAGCCAACACTCGCTGACGTAACTACGTAAGAGAGACGTAATTGTATTTTGATGGATGATTACTATATATAATATAGTAGTTAGAAGGATTTGAACTCCTTATGCAGTTGTTTCTCAAGGTGTTCTAATCATTCTTTTTACAGATATTAAGGATGAGTCGAGGCGAGAGACAAGCTGCTAGGGAAAGCCGTGCTGCTAGGGAAGCTGTTGATTATGCTCCTATGTTTGAGGCCATGATGACTTCGATCATGAGGAGGATACCAGCTTCAGGACCGTCAGTGGATGTGGGAGTTCAATTTCAAGCTCCAAGGCCGGTGGATTTTGCTAAGCTTTGCAAGGACTATACTTCTCTTGGAGGAAAGGTTTTCTTAGGAACGGAATCGACTATTGAAGTCCAAAGATGGATGGATGCTTGTAGGAGGATCTTTGGAGATTTAGGAATTGGGGATGCAACTAAGAGGAAGCTTGCATCGAGACAGCTTCAAGGGAGAGCTGCTGATTGGTGGAATTCTATCACCATAGATACTCCAGAAGAAGAGATTACTTGGGAGCAATTCCAAGTTAGATTTGAAGCCAAGTTTATCTCTACAGCTCAGAAGTCTGTTTTGTTTAAGAAGTTTGTTGAACTCAAGCAGGGTGGGAGGCCAGTTCTTGAGTATGTTTCTAAGTTTGAGGCTCTGTCCAAGTATGCTAGATCGTATATTGAATCTCCCTACCAGAAGAACGAGAAATTCGTGACAGGCTTGGACAGTTATCTTGGAAGACAGTTGGTGGATCATCTGGACGATCCATTTGAGAAGCTGGTGGAGAAAGCTCTCAGGCATGAGAGTTTGTTTCCTAAGGAAGTATCTGTTGTTGCTGTGACCAAGGAGGAATCTAAACCACAGCAGGGTGGAAACAAGAAGAGGAAGCAGCAACAGCAGAAGGGTAAGGATGGTCAGAAGAAGCTGAAGGGGGAAAAGACCTGCTATAATTGTCGGCAGAAGGGCCATCTCTCCAAGGATTGCAAGAATCCGAAGGTGTTGTTGAAGTGCTACAACTGTGACAAGCTGGGGCATATTAAGAAGAATTGTCCGGAACCGTTGAGGGAAAAGCAGATTGTGAAAGCTTATGCTTTGGGGGCTGTTCCATCATCTTCGAAAGCTCCTACTGCTGAAGAGAAGGGGAAGAGTGTGGTGGTTCAAGGTACTCTTTCCATTTGTTGTGTTCCAGTTAGAGTTTTGTTTGATACTGGAGCGTCTCATTCTTTTGTTTGTAATGAGTTGGTAGACCGGTTAGGTTTAGAACCGGATTTGTTGATAGACCATTGGTAGTGACTAATCCAGTTGGGGGTTCGTCTTGTTTGTGTATGCTATGCCGTGGTCTAGTTGTGTCGAGTCATGATTGTTCTTTTGTTTGTGATTGCTTTGTTCTGAACTTTGCGGGGTTCGGAATTATTTTGGGTATGGACTGGCTTAGGAAGTATGCGGCAAAGGTTGATTGTGAGAGATTGGAGGGGACAGTCGAGAATGTGGAGGGGCGAAAGGTTGTGATACGATGTAAGCATTAAGAAGGCGTTTTCATGAGCTTCATGTATTCGTTGGTTGTTCCACGGGATGGACTGTCATCGATGCCAATCGTGAATGGATTCGAGGACGTCTTTGACGAGGTCAAAGGGTTACCGCCGCATAGGGAGATCGAGTTTCGTATCGATCTAGTTGAGGGAGCCAGACCTGTTGTGATGCCTCTTAGGCGGATGGCGCCTAGAGAATAGCAAGAGTTGAGGGTGCAAGTTGATGACCTTTTACGGAAAGGATTCATTCGGCGTAGCGTGTCCGAATGGGGTGCACCAGTTGTTTTCGCAATTAAAGCGGATGGATCGTTGAGGTTGTGTGTCGATTATCGTGAGCTGAATAAGGTGACTAAGAAGAACAAGTATCCATTGCCGAGAATAGATGACTTGTTTGATCAGCTTCACGAGGCTAAGGTGTTTTCTCAGATGGATTTGGCAACGGGATTTCACCAGTTAAGAGTGGCGAAGGATAGTGTGCCGAAGACTGCTTTCAGGACACCATCCGGTTTTTATGAGTGGCGGGTAATGCCGTTTGGATTGACGAATGCACCAGCGTATTTTATGGATCTTATGAATAGAGTGTTCAGAGATCAGTTGAACAAGTTCGTACTTGTGTTCGTGGATGATATTCTGATTTATTCCAGAACTGAGGAAGAGCACAAGACGCACTTGAGGATTGTTTTGGAAATCTTACGAAAACATCAGCTGAAGGCTAAGTTTTCGAAGTGTCACTTCTGGAAGAGTGAAGTGAGATTCTTAGGCCATGTTATTTCTGGAAATGGAATAGCGGTTGATCCCGTTAAGGTGGCAGCAATCCAGGATTGGGTTAGACCTAAGAATACATCCGATGTAAGAAGCTTTCTTGGATTAGCAGGATATTATCGTCGGTTTATCAAAGACTTTTCCAAGATAGCTGCACCGTTGACAGGATTGACGAAGAAGAACCAAGTGTTCAGATGGGATGATAAGTGTGAGCAAGCTTTCGTAATCCTAAAAGAGAGACTAACAAGTGCTCCTGTTTTGACTATTCCAAGTGGGAATGATGAGATGGTGGTTTACACCGATGCATGTGGTACTGGACTTGGAGCAGTGCTAATGCAAAAGGATAGAGTTGTTGCGTATGCAAGTCGACAACTAAAGCCGCATGAAAGGAATTACCCGACTCATGATTTGGAGTTGGCGACGATTGTGTTTGCTCTGAAGATGTGGAGACATTATCTATTGGGAGTTCGATTCGAGTTGTTTACGGATCACAAGTCTTTGAAGTATCTTTTCTCCCAAAAGGATTTGAATCTTCGGCAGCAACGGTGGCTAGAGTTTTTGGCATCATATGATTTGGTATAGCTTATACTCCGGGAAAAGGTAACGCAGTAGCTGATGCATTGAGTCGAAGACATGCCGGATTGGGAGCCATGTTTTCGGAATGGAAGAGTCTCGAGTATTTGGCTGGATTTGATTTCAAGCCCAGATGTGAATTGGAACCTGAAATGTTGGCAAACTTATCGATAAGGCCTACTCTAGTGGAAAGAATTGGCGAGGGGCAAAAGCGAGACGATAAGCTTGTCAATATTATCCGTGATTTGGAATCTGGGTTGGACCCGGAAAAGGATAAAGGATTCGAAGTTGATCAAGAAGGTTGGCTTCGGAAGCAAGGATGACTAGTTGTTCCCGATATCGATGAATTGAGAGAAGAAGTTCTAAGGGAAAGTCATCACTCGAAGTTGACAATTCATCCAGGTGGAAATAAGATGTATCGGGATATGAAGAGAACCTATTACTGGGAAGGTATGAAGAAGGATGTTGGAAGTTTCATTTCCAAATGCATGAGTTGCCAGTTGGTAAAAGCTGAGCGGAAGAAGCCAAGTGGATTGCTTCAGCCATTAGAGGTTCCTACATGGAAGTGGGAGCAGATATCGATGGATTTTATCGATGGTCTACCTAGAACCAGAGCAGGGAATGAGGGGATTTGGGTCATAGTAGATCGTTTGACCAAGAGTGCAAGATTCATTCCTGTTCGATCGACTAGGACTGCATCGAAGTTGGCTGAATTGTATGTTAAGTGGATAGTTCGATTCCATGGTATTCCGAAGAGTATAGTGAGCGAACGAGATCCATTGTTCACTAGTGGATTTTGGAAGAGCTTTCAGGAAGTTTTGGGAACCGAGTTGTGTTTGAGTACAGCTTATCATCCCCAAACAGATGGTCAGACCGAGAGAGTCAACCGAGTTTTGGAAGATCTCTTGAGAGCGTGTGTCTTGGATTTCAGAGGATCATGGGAAGATCATCTTCATTTAGTGGAGTTTGTGTATAACAATAGCTACCAGTCAAGTATTGGTATGGCACCATATGAAGCCTTGTATGGAAGACCGTGTAACTCTCCGACATGTTGGTTGGAAGCTGGAGAAAAACTGATGCTTGGGCCAGAGATGATTCGTCAGACTACGGATTTCATAGAGATCATTCGACAACGAATGAAGGCAGCCCAGGATCGGCAGAAAAGTTATGCAGATAAACGTCGAAAGGATTTGGAGTTCGACGTAGGAGATATGGTTTTTGTGAAGATTTCTCCACTGAAGAATGTTATTCGATTCGGGAAGAAAGGAAAGTTGACTCCGAGATTTGTTGGACCATTCCCGATTATCGAGCGAATTGGAAAGCTCGCTTATAGATTGGAGTTACCAGAAAAGATGGCAGGTGTGCACAATGTTTTTCATGTATCTTATCTACGGAAGTATGTGCACGACTCAAATACGGTGGTTTCTGCTGATAGCTGTGAAGATTTGGAGGTTGATCTAGTGGTTACGAGACCTCGTAAGCCGCTTCGTGTTGTTGAAACCGACACGAAACAGCTTAGGAGGAAGACGATTACGTTGCTCAAGATACAATGGAGTGATGATGTTAACGACTGTACATGGGAGGAGGAAGAGAGGATGAAGGCAGCTCATCCTGAACTCTTCGAGGTATGGCCCTAAGGTGTCGTGGCATCTCATGAATTTGTAACTTGTTCTAATCGTAGAATTCTGCATGCTAGGATAGAAATTGGATGCATGGTTTATTGATTGCTATGGAGGGTAGGCATGCAGAATAGTTTTGGTTGCTCTTGTTTGTTTGGAATTTCAGGGGCGAAATTCCTAAGGGGGAGAGAATGTAACGACCCGTATTTTACGTGTCGATATAATCGTAGAATTATTAGGTCGTTAGTGTTGTTTATGTTCTCCTTAGCCTTAGTCGTATGGGAGGTTAACTCGTATAGGGATAGGTCGTGTACGAGTTACGAGATATGGGTTTCTGACCGACCTATAGTTAAGTCGTAGATGATTTAACGTGGTTGCATGAGCTAATGGGTCAGTATTAGGTCGTAGGCGACTTATAGGATTAGCGACCTATAGGATGGGAACGACCTAAGGTAGATATACGACCTATAGAAATGAGCGACTTAACTTGGGACAGGTTAGCAATCTAGTAGTTGTAGTGAGTGTTAGCTCGTGCAGGTTTTGGCTCGGAGGAGCGACCTAAGGAATTGACCGAGTTAAGGTTAGTATGCGACCTATAAGAAGAGACGACCTAAGAGTTAATGGCTAAGAGGTTCTAACGACCTAAGGGAGTTAGGTCGTGGACGCCCTAGCAGCTAGGGTGATGGTAGGAATGAGCGACCTAGTGATTTTCGTGTTAGGATAGGTCGTAAGCGACCTAAGGGTGCTGGGTCGATTTGAGTTTAGGTCGGTAGGCTAGTTAGGTCGCGTAGTTGTTAGGTCGTGTGGTTGATAGGTCGCGTGAGTACTTAACCTAGTTAGGTCGTGACCAGGGTAGGTCGTTAAGTCACAATGTTAATAGGTCGCTAGGCCACAGGAGTGTTAGGTTGTGAAGCAGATAGGTCGTAGGTCGTTGAAGGCGGCATGGTTTTAGGTTGTATGTTGTTAGGTCGCGTAAAGGCCTGGGGAGTTAGGTCGTTGACTCGGCATTTAGTTAGATCGGCATCGAGATAGGTCGGCCGTGTTTGTTAGCTCGTATGTCTCTGGGTTGGTTAGGTCGTTAGGTCGTTGGAGTGTATAGGTCGGTAGCGACCTATGTTAGGTCGGGGTTTTTAGGTCGGCAACGACTTAAGCCTGGGCGACCTAAGGGCGATTTCAGCCTATAAATAGAGGGGTTTGGCTCACTTTTTGGCATCGGTTTTTGAAGCGACGAAGTGCTGCCATTTTAAGAGCTCGACTACAACATTTCTTCATCTTCTTTTCTCCATTCCAATCTAGTTCTAACATCCGTCAAGATCGAAGATCAAGATCGAAGATTGAAGAGCCAAAGTTGAAGATCTTCATCCGACGAAGCTAGATTTCACCATTTCAAGCGAGATTTCGACGAATCGAGCTTGAATCCTTGCTGCCCAGATCTTTAGTTGATAGTTGTTGAGGTGTTTGGGTGATTCGGTGAGTGGTAGTTATCTCTCACGCGGACCCAAAGGAGTATATTGGATTGGTGGCTTGTTTGAGTGTTAAAGTTAGAGATTTCATGCATTTTTCTTAGTTCCAAGACTAGATTCATTACTTCTGAAGATGTTTACCTATGCAAGTTCAATTAACAAGTTATAGAGACAAAACCCATGTTTTATATTTGATAGATCTATGCTAAAATCCACGATTTCATATATGTTAGACTTATGCTCATTTATTTACGAAATTACCATTATAGTTGATATTGCTTCATTAGATCTTGTTTGAATGCTTGATTGTTTGGATGTATGATTGATTTGATTGTCTCGAGATAGCTTGTAGTTGATTTGGGACAAGATGTTTGAAGATGATTCAAAAGCTAAGTGGAAAGGCTCTTGAATGGTGAAAGCTGCTGTGGCATATGAAGCGGATGATGAAGCTCATATGGATAGGTTCGAGGACTTTGCTATAGTTAGAGGAAGCGAAGTATGATGACGAAATGGACTTTGCCATGATATGTTGAGGCGAAGTATGATGATGAGATGGACTTTGCTAAGATGCGTTGGAGCAAAGCATGATGTGGAAGCCTTGGTTTAATCCAGACGGGATCATCCCAAGCATGTTGATTACTCGATGATGCGGTTCGAGTTGGTGGATAATGGTGGGCTCGAGAGGTGCTTGAGCTATAATGGGAATAGTCGTCGAGGAGGATGACTAGAAGGCTGAGATCTTATCGTTATTGAAGGTTCTAGCAAGCTCAAAGCAAGAGTACGTTGGGTAGATCTGTTAAATCCAGGCGCGGGTCATGATGACGTGCTAGTACTCTGGGTAGATTCGTTATACCTAGGCACGGGTCACGGTGACGTGCGGAGTTATGTCTAGAACCGAGGTTGCCATTAGCCCTTGACGGATGGTTGAAAGATGAGTTGGTCATTCAATTAACGATAAAATCAAGGCAATGATAACAGTGATAGCCAGAGTCATAGATGTTTGGTTGTATTATCATTCGGTCTCAAGAGCGGTGTTTTCTGGGTGCTTATCTGATCTTGGTTTAGGCCTTGGGGGTTTGTATTTGGAAAACATCGACCTTGACTCGAGTGATTATTGCTTCACTTTAATTATCTGCTTTGCTATGCTTGCTTCTCCTTAGTGTGTGTCTGGGGGCTACCGTTGTAGAAAGAGGTGGAGTGGGATGATTTGGGTTCCTATTCCTTTTATCCTATATGTTCCTTTGGTATGTTTGATAGTTGATTTACTGCTCACTAAGACTGTTGTCTGACTCAAGGTTTTATGTCTCCTCTTATTACCTTGGGCTGTTCATCCATGTTTGGGATGGGCGGACTAAGTGACAGGTGGCAGGTGCTGATCTTAGTGGCTCACGCTGATGATGACGAAGACGAGCAGGAGGCTTTACATATTATTTTCATATTCTATGTACTGGATATTCCGCTGATTGTTGATTATTCTGAGTGCTATGTAGTGAGGCTTCTTGTATTCATGACTCAGACCATGTATAAAGCTATTATGATTAGATGATGATATTCTGTTCTATGGGAGCTTCACTATATTATATTTCTCTATTGTATTTTGTCCATGCGCTGTGAGTTATACGATAGATTCTGCAATGTTTATTCCACTCTTGACTATCGTCCATGGCTGCCTGGCACACTTTCAGCGCACTATTTCCTTGTTTTGGTGCGGAAGTCATGGGCGGTCGTTACAAATTATGACTTACTTAGGTCGTCAACGGTTTAACACTTATGCGACTTAAACTTCCACGTCTTATCATGAGTCGTAACTCGTGGGCGGCTTGAAGGATGGTATCTTCACACGACTCAACTAAGTCGTAACCCGCTTCCAACTTAAGGACTTCAGCCACTGGAGCTTCTTCTTGCTTCTTGTTAAGTCGTGGATGACTTATAGTCGTTCTGTTAGATCGTGTGCGACTTATCAAACTCGAACGATTTAAGCCTTGGTTAAGTCGTTGCTCCTTCCCATGTGACCTGTTAGGTCATTCCTCCTCCTCACGTGACCCGTTAGGTCGGGGCCGACCTTCATTAACTCGTGAACGACCTAAGCCTTGTGCTTCCGTAGGTCGTGCTGCATCATCCTCCCCTGGTTGACAGAAATTCGACCTCGAATTTTCACCATCTTCTTTCATAACAAGTTCAGCTCCATGGTATGGAATTAAATATTTGACGTTGAAAACATCAGAAGTATGAACATCTTCTGGTATCTTCGATTGATACGCATTCTCATTGATTTTCTTTAGAATTTCAATTGGACCAATTTTCCGCGCCTTCAATTTATTGTACGTTCCCACCGGAAAACGATCTTTTGTCAACGCTGCGTAAACCAAATCACCTTCGTTAAATTCAACACTTCGTCGCTTCAAATCTGCAGTTCGCTTATACTTCTCATTTGCCTTTACCAATCATTCCTGAATGATTTTATGACATTTAGTTAATTCATCAACAAAATCAACAGCCCGTTTAACTGTCCCCTTCGGTTGTGGTACTACCGCCAAATCCAACGGTCCCCTTGGCAAACTTGAATATACAATCTGAAATGGACTGTAACCTGTGCTTCTATTAACCGCATGATTATGTGCAAACTCTGCTTGACATAACTTCATATCCCAACTTTTCAGATTATCTTTCACAAGACACCGTAGTAAATTTCCCAATGATCTGTTCACAACCTCCGTCTGCCCATCAGTTTGTGGATGGTAAGCGCTACTAAAATTCAGCTTCGTTCCGACCAACTTCCACAAACTTAACCAAAAGTGACTCAGAAAACGAGTATCTTTATCCGACACAATATATTCTGGCAATCCATGAAGTCGATAGATCTCCTTGAAAAATAACTGAGCAACATGAACAGCATCCGCCGTCTTCTTACAAGCAATAAAATGTACCATCTTCGTAAAATGATCTACCACAACGTATATCGAGTCATTCCCCCTTTGAGTTCTCGGTAAACCCAACACGAAATCCATGCTAATGTCTACCCATGGTTTTGTAGGAACAGGTAATGGCATATACAATCCCGCATTTGTAGCTGTCCCTTTCAAAACCTGACAAACATGACATCTACGCACAAACCTTTCAACTTCCCTTCTCACTGACGGCCAATAACAAGACTGAGAAATCAACTGCAATGTTCGATCTCTACCCACATACCCTTCTTCGTGCAACTCTTTCACAATTTTCATTCTCAAGCTGCAATCTGGTACACATAATTGATTCCCTTTGAATAGAATCCATCTACCAATACAAATTCATCAGTACTCCCATCCTTGACTTTCTCAACAAATTTCATAAAGTAAGGATCTTCTTTAATCAACTCGGGCAATAGTTCAAACCCCGTAACTTCAACTTTCATTGTCGTCAACAAATGATTCCTCCTGCTCAATGCATCAGCTACACGAGTCGTCACTCCTGACTTGTGTTAACAACAAAAGTAAACTGTTGTAGATACGCGACCCATGAAGCGTGCCTAGCTGAAATTTTGTCCTTCCCTTGCAAATGCTTCAAAGCTTCATGATCCGTATAGAGAACAAACTCCTTCTGAAACAGATAATGTCTCCAGTGCTTCACAGCTTGAACAATTGCGTAAAACTCAACATCATAAGTGTTATATCTCAACTTAGCTCCAGATAACTTCTCACTGAAATAAGCAACTGGTCTTCCTTTCTGACTCAAGACTCCACCAACGCCAACCTTCGATGCATCAGTATGTAATTCAAACAACAACTGAAAATCCGGTAAAACTAGAATCGGTGCTGTCGTCAAAAGTGTTTTGATCTTCTCAAAAGCAACCCCTGCTTCCTCTGACCACTCAAACCTCTTTCCTTTCATGCAATCGGTTACTGGTGCCATTACACTACAAAAATGTGGAATGAACATTCGATAAAAAGATACCAACCCATGAAAACTTCTCGCTTCAGTAATTGTCTTGGGTTGTGGCCAACTCCTGACAGCCTCTACTTTACTTTCATCCACTTGAATACCTTCCTTCGACAAAACATATCCCAGAAACAAAACACTGTCCGTCATAAACACGCACTTCTTTGTTGCAGCATAAAATTTCTCCTGCCGTAGAATCAACAATACTTCACGCAAATGCTGGACATGTTTTTCCATACTCCCACTATAGATCAGAATATCATCAAAGTAAACTACTACAAACTTCCCAATGAATGGCCTGAAAATCTGGTTCATCACTCTCATAAAAGTACCCGGTGCATTCGATAAACCAAACGGCATAACCAACCATTCATATAGACCTTCCCTAGTTTTGAAAGTAGTCTTACACTCATCACCCGGTCTAATACGAATCTGATGGTATCCACTCTTCAAGTCAATCTTCGAGAATACAACAGCTCCACTCAACTGATCAATCAAATCATCAAACCTTGGCATAGGAAATCTGTATCTCACAGTGATCTTGTTCAGAGCTCGACTATCCGTACACATCCTCCACGAACCATCCTTCTTTGGCACCAATAAAGCAGGCACTGCACAAGGACTCAAGCTCTCCTGAACACGCCCTTGTTCTAACAACTCCTCCACCTGCCTTCTCAGTTCTTCATGCTCCTTAGGACTCATTCTGTAATGTGGCCTGTGTGGTAATACTGCCCTGGCACAAGATCTATCTGATGTTGAATATCCCTCAACGGCGGCAACTCCGTTGGTAACTCTTCAGGAAACCCATCACTGAATTCTTCAAATACTAGCTTTACTTCTTCAGGAACTTCAACAGATTTAGTAGCGTCACGTCCAATCAACAAAAACACCTCTGGACTCTCCTCTACTTCTTCAATAAATTCCTTCAAAGTCAATAAAGTCTTCAGCTCCTCAATCTCTTCTGACTTGCTTTCTTCTTGTTGTCTCTTCTTTGGAACCAAAATAATTTTAACGCCTTCAAACATAAAACTGTAGCTATTGGTTCGACCGTCATGTTGCACTGCTCGATCATACTGCCATGGTCTTCCCAAAAGTAAGTGACAAACATCCATTTCCACAACATCACACCAAATTTCATCTTTATACTTCTTCCCAATAGAGAATGGAACTCGAACTCGCCTGTCCACCTTCACCTCTCCTCCTTTTCTCAACCACGCTAATTTGTAAGGATTTGAATGTTTCTCCGTTTTCAGTTTCAACTTCCTCACATCTTCAGTAGAAATAATATTGTCACACCTTCCAGCGTCAATCCCAAATTTACAAACCTTCCCCAGAATAGTGCATGTTGACTGAAAGATGTTACTCCTCAACCAACTAGCTTCTTCTTCCTGCTTCGGTATTAAACAAGACCTCCTCATCATTAGATTACATCCTTCATCTCCTGATGCGATATCCTGTTCATCCTCCTTAGCTGGACTAGAATAACCTTCACCAACATCCTCACCTTCAACTTCAGCAATCATAGTTCATTTCTTTGGCTTCGGACATTCATTACTCTTGTGATCCACTTCCTGGCAATTGTAACATTTGAAACTGTTGTTGACCTTTGCCTTCGCAACTTCATTCACAACTGCTTTACTGACATCTTTCGAAACATTGGAACTCCCACTAGCACCTTTATTCTGAATGTTGGAACTTGTAAACACACCACCTCCACGTCTTCCCTGCTTCTCCCAAGCCAACGCTTTCTGATGTGCTTCTGCTACAGATCTTGAATCAAATATATTCACCATATCCTGGATCTGTATCCTCAACCCTCCAACAAATCTAGCACTCAACTGTTCCTCTGTCTCCATAATGTCATTTCGAGCAATCAGTTGATAAAATTCATCATCATAATCATTAACAGTCTTCGTCCCTTGCCTCAGATTCTGCAACCTCTGATACATAAGTGATTGATAATTGTAGGATAAAAATGTAGCTTTCATCAGTTTCTTCATCTTCTCCCATGTGACAATCTTTGACTTCCCCATTCTCTTCCGTGTAAGTTTAGTCTGCTGCCACCATGCTGAAGCTCTACCTCTCAATCTAGTAGCAACCAACTTCACTCGACGATTCTCCGGAACCTCTTCGAAATCAAAGATCTCTTCAACATTAGACAACCAATCCAAGAATTCCTCTGCAACCATTCCACCCTTGAATTCTGGAATTTCCATCTTCATACTCGACTCCCAACGTCGATCATCATCTACATCCCTATATAAATTTCGAACTTGGTCTCGATCTCGATAATGAAAACTAGCTCTATCACATTCTTTATTAAAATCAAATGTATGTCTATATCGATCTCGACCATCAACATCCCTTCGATCACGCATGTCTCTTCTACTATGTCTCTCTTCATCTCGATATGGCTCATCTTCAAACTCACGTGGAGTTCTTCTCTCTTCATGTCCATAGTCATGGTGATCTCTCCTTGATGAAATTGATGTTTCTCTTCTCTCTCTAAAAGATTGCGGTGATACCCTTCTCGCTTCCGTAACCGATGGCGAAACTCGGTTTCCTCCATGGTTCGAGATTGGTGAGCTCCTCTTTTGATTTTGATTCAAATCATTCATCAACCTCTCTAGCTTTCCAATACCTTCATCAAATTTCTCGTTAATACGTTGTTCCATTTGCTTGGCTTCTTCTCTTCTATACAACGCTTCAACATTTTGATGACGGTTAGCTCTCCTTGGTGGCATGATTAAATCAACACAAACAATTCAACAAATCAAATGCAAACTTTAAACAAGACAAAGTTCAAACTTCAGCTGCACGCTACCTCAAGCTCGGCTTCAACTCAACTCGGCAATAGGCAATGACCTAAGGCTTAGGTCTGCTCGGCTTCAACAAGCACGGCTTCAAGCACTTTTCTTTCAAACTTTGGCGCGCAAAAATCTCACGGCCAAATTCAAACAACTTCCACACTTTGATCCAAAAGAATATGGATCGAAAACTCCAGACTTGTTGCAACGACCGATGAACACGATGAACAACAAACTTCAAACTCCTTGGCTCAAAGACTCGTCTTAGCTATGATTGGCTAAGTCAAGCTTTGATACCAAAACTGACGCAGCGGATAATAACAAAACGATATAGATCGATGAAAGTAGCAAACGTTGGATTGAAGATACTGAAATGCCCAAATTCGTTGATCACAAAGATACCGAATTCTAGCTATCTTCGACTAGTTGATCGCGCACGATACCGTGAAAGAAGATCTACAATTTTTCAAACGTTGATCAGCGCACTTGATACCGTGAATTGGCTTCAACGATCGTTGATTCGAGCGCACTCGAATAACCGAAAGTGAAGATAGGAGATCACACGCAACTACCAATTTAGATGAAAACACACAGCAATCAAATAAAGTTTTTATTCCACAATCCACCCCTTCAAATGTACAACACACTCCCTATTTATAGCATTTTTACAACCGGCTCCTTAAGTCATACACGACTTACGACTCACCCTTAGGTCGGCAACGACCTATCAATAAATGCAGCTCAAACACTTAAGTTGTACACGACTTAAAACACACGACCCAGATTACCTACGACATAACAGACACATAGCGCCTAAATCACAAACGACCTACGACTTACGGAATTACAACATATTACATCACTTAGGTCGTAGACGACCAACTACTCACGACATAAGATTCAAACGACTTACGACTCAACATTCAACGACTCAAGGAAAATACAAACAAATTACAACATAACGTCATGACTTACGACTTATGACTTACTTAGGTCGTCAACGGTTTAACACTTATGCGATTTAAACTTCCGCGACTTATCATGAGTCGTAACTCGTGGGCGGCTTGAAGGATGGTATCTTCACACGACTCAACTAAGTCGTAACCCGCTTCCAACTTAAGGACTTCAGCCACTGGAGCTTCTTCTTGCTTCTTGTTAAGTCGTGGACGACTTATAGCCGTGCCGTTAGATCGTGTGCGACTTATCAAACCCGAACGATTTAAGCCTTGGTTAAGTCGTTGCTCCTTCTCATGTGACCTGTTAGGTCGTTCCTCCTCCACACGTAACCCGTTAGGTTGGGGCCGACCTTCATTAACTCGTGAACGACCTAAGCCTTGTGCTTCCGTAGGTCGTGCTGCATCATGACTAAATATATATAACAACAAAAATTAAAATATCATAAGCCAAAGTAATAATAAGCATGGTAAGTTTAAATGTAATTAACAAACTCATTAGGATATTCTTTCAAGATTGGAATGAGTTTATTATTACTGCATACGTGCGAACTAATTAACAAAAAATTGTCATCGCAAATCATATGAGACGATCACCGTTGGCACTTGTGGAGTGAGTGCATGTTAATTTATATTCATATATAAAGTTGTATCAAACTCGAACATAAGACGATTGTATTAATGGCTTGAATGTGGTTGAATATCCTCGCGTGCATATCCAACTCGTTTTATTACAAAACAAGTATATAAGCATATGCATTATTAAGATGTATTCATATTAATAAATTCAAAATGAGGTGTAAAGTTGGTTAAAATATATTATTCTGCCAAAATTTATATTCAATTAAATATTCTAATTTAATTACCACTTATTGATGCACAAGTAATTATATATTTGTATAGTTAGTCATTTCTAAATTATATGCAACAAATTAACATGATAACTATTCATAGAGAATAAAATTAATAAATGGAACTTTCGTGATAATGCCCTCTCAAGTTTTGAAATATATAGTCGTCTCTCCTCCAATACATGTATTAAAAGGAACACCTATTTTTATTTTTATGGGAAACATGCAAATATGTTGCAGAGAATCTACAAATATTTGCATTTTCTAAAAAAGGAATAAAAAATTGTTTTAAGCATAGAAACATGCAATTAATTTTTAGATTAATTTCAATTTTTTACGGAAATTAAAAATACGAGTGCTTTAAACATGTTTTTGAAAAGGATTTTTCACATACCAAATCTTAAAATAAGATGCAGGATTAAACTTCTACATGAATAAATGTTAAATCATAGATGTCCACCGTGCTTTAGCCATATTTCCCATGGAAACAATCCCTAATATATATTTTAATGCTCTGCCACTCCTACGACACTATTTTTTTAATCTTATTTTACCAATTTCAACACTTAATGCGATCGAATATGATGGATTTGCCACTTTTAAGATTTCATATATAAAAAACATACATAGTATTCAAGGGACTAATGAGGATGTTGATCCGCTTGCACTAGTTTCATATTATTTTATGTAGCGTATCAATTTTTTCTACAACGTCAACGTTTTTAAATGAATGAAACCTTATGCACTGAGTTGTCATAAGCGATGATTGGTAGTGCAATTATATTTGTCTCAAATTTTTAATATGGTAATTTGTTAAAATTGTCTCTATAAGTGTTTATTAAATGTCATATGTTGACTAAAAAATTTATTCATATTTTGTGTAAAGACTGCGAAAAATTTATCATGCTATCTTCATTAATACGTTCTTAAAACTTTTACTTCGAGAACTAAAAGTTAATGCGTACTAACCTAGGCTCCGTTTGTTTAAAATGTTAAATTCTAAATTCTGATTGCTGAACTTTGAAATCTGATTACTGATTGCTGAATGTTGAATTCTGAATAATCATGTACTTGTTTGTTTGCATTCAGCATTCAGAACAGAAAACAACATTCAGCATTCATAACAAAAAATAAGCACTAAAAAAATTTTGAATTATTTTGTCTGTATAGACGACTTTATTCAGAACACTGATAAAAAACAAACAACGTAAAATGTTCTGATTTTTAAATTAGAACTTGGATTCAGAATTTCTTATTAAAAAAATCACAGTCTTAATTTACAAGAATGGCTAATTTTTTTTTTAGGGCTTATAGTAAATTACTTCATCGCATTCATTTGTATAAATGATGGTTCGTAGATAGAATCGTATATTGAGTGCCATAACTTATCAATCTTTAATGTGGTGATGAGAAAAAAAATAAAATAAATCTTGCCATCTTCGTAGATATGTTTTTCTTAAACTATTAGTGGGGAACTAAAAGTTGAATGCATGTCCAATTAAATTACATTTTCTTTGTAATACTCTTTTAAGTGTAATAATAATGAAAAGAGTTTCACACGCAATCATTTTGACGAACATAACTGCAAAATTAGTTCACTTTTATTAGACTAGCGTTTCTTCTAATTTCAGCTATTATATTGCTATTTCTTCATATGACATTCTTCCACGGTATCTATTTGAATAACCCTCATACTACATTGAGTTATTTGTATAATTCTTTTATTAATTGTCAAGAAATTCATGTGATTTTAATTAAAACCATCTCTTAAATTGATTTAGAACCGACAAGGTGTTTTTATTTTTCTCTTCCGCTTGTGTATTTAAGATGTGATTTGTAAATTTCGGATTGTAAGTTCTATCTTACACATGATTCTCTAGTGCTTAAATCAGTCACTTCTTATTACCTTGAATAGTCGATTAGTGTTTTCTTTTATATTTAGTAATTTTTTACATTGAACTCTGTACAGGTAGTCTTTTGGAGGAACGAAAACTCTCACATTGTCATGATTACTTTAATAAGTTCAAAATGGAGAATACTTGTGTTTGATATTGACGACGGCAAAGATGATGACAATGATGATGTTGAATAGTTGAAGATAATGACAATGATGAGACTCAATGTTCAACCCGAATAACCTGGTATATCATATCCTCTCCCTTTTATTAGTTCATAACAGTTGTTGAAGTAATGCTTATTTGGTGCATATTGTAGTTCTTTATGTAAGCCAATATTAAGAATAATGTAATAGCGTTTTTCTTTCAGAAAAAGTATTAAGTTCATGAAAGTGCACAGCAAATAATTTTCTGTCCAGTGTGAGCCATAACTGGATTTTGTATATTGCAACGTGTCATTTAAAATTTTTGATGCTTCATATTGTAATATTACCATACTGCTGAACATGACCATTATATTAATTAAAACTCATTTAAGTCAAGTATGATAGCTGTAGTACGATTTAAATATAGCATTAAACTTGCATTTTAGCTATTATGGCATTCTACTTAGGTAGACTTGTCTCTACTTTGCTATGTTAATTTAAGAGAAATGAAAGGTGAGACAATTGGTTTATTTTCTACCTTGATGAGTGTCTGCGGCATTCAGTTTTCCAACCTTAAAATTATCTTGTGAATGTTATGATTTTTTGACTATTAGAGCTTTGATTTTACATTTTATTTATGAAAAACATGCTATGTTAATTTAAGAGAAACGAAAGGTGAGACAGTAGGTTTATTTTCTACCTTGTTGAGTTTCTACGGCATTCAATTTTCCAACCTTAAAATTATCTTACACATGTGTGAATTGTATGATTTTTTGACTATTAGAGCTTCGATTTTACATTTTATTTATGAAAAAATTAAAATCAAATGAATGATAAAACAACAGCGAACCAAATAGTCTATAACAAGCTATTCTAAACTTTGAAGTATATGTATACTATAAAATAAAATAGTACACAATCACATGATTGTTAGCATGATTATTGTTTTAAATTGGAAATAATTTTTGCTGAAAGCAGATGATACTTCTGTTGCTGCCAGTAGTATAGTGGCGGATCAATTGAATCAAATGATGGTTCTTCAGTTAATGCACTGTCAAGTAAAAGATAATGGGGCTAAAACTGTCGAAGAAGATTGAGGTGACCACATTCCCTTCCAATGTGCGAGATTTCGCTTAAAAAGGCATGTTCATATTTCTTAGTTTATACAGAAGGTAATCCCACGATGAAAATTTCAATGTCAAACTGTTACTTTTGGAATCTCATTATATGCGGGTCATAATATTGTCTTCGTATTAAGTAAAAAAAATCATGTGAAAGGTTAGTTTTCATACCGTCTTTATGTTAAGAATATATATATATATAAAGGTCCGTCTTCCTATTGTCATTACTTTGTCATATTAACCAATCAACATATATTTAAATTTCGTTCCACAAAGTTACTTACCTATATTAAAACACATGCACCCACACGTATATTCTACAGATGGAATCGTCCGAAAACTTGGGAGTAGACTCTACATCGTAGTGTCCAATTCTATCGTAATGAGCTAGATCTTTTACAAAGTGATTTTCTGGATTGGGTGGCGTATGGAGCATTGCTTGAACTTCCAAGAATTTGTACATCTGGTCATCAAATTTGGACTTCGAAGACACCGCTAATTTGCTTTGATGTGGTGCAAATGTATTCTCCAGATCGAATAATGAGACAATTTGGTTATAAACAACACATACCCAATGCATATGTACCTATTAAGATGCGCAAAGAAAGTGTTAAAGCATTAGAAGGTCGAAAACCAACATACATAAAAATATGGAGTGAAAGACGTATGCATATTCAAACTGAATGCCATTCGACAATTTCTTTAAGTGGGTATATTTGGTGGTATTGGCAAATCACTCATTTTTATGTCTTAAATACGTCTACCAAGTTAGCTGCACCATTACAGTGAGACATGGTTTGTAAGAATTATTCCTAAAAATAGGTTTTGTTTTTCGATAGTCTGGAATACCTCGAAATTCTGTAAATGAGCTTATAGGCGGTCCTAGAAAGAAGCCAAAGAGAAGCACATCACTCAAGCAGCAATAATAAGAAATCGATAATTCTGTTGATTGGTTGGGAACTTTTGCTTATGTTGTACCATGCATACTTGCTTATTTTGACAATGTGGATTTGCTTGTGTTGAACAAAATCGAGGGTGCTGAATCGGGGAAAAAGTAGTGGAGGGTGACTAGAGCTCCTACTAAGATTTTAATGTCGGAGAGGAGGAAGAAGTTATAAAGATAGGTTGTATTATCGTGTGTTGTCTGGAGCTGCTCCTATCAAGGTGAGTGTATTTGATGGTTGCTTTTACATTTTTATATAGTTTTTTTTGTCAGTTTGTAAATTATGATAGGTTATGACAATGATAATCCAGTCGGTCAATAAGAAATTGTGAGTTTTATATTATTTGATGGCCTCTTTGAATTCTTCAATAAAATAAAATGGACGATGATTTGTATCACCGTAGGTGCATGATTTATTTACTTTATCTTAAGTAAATAATGTTAAAATGTAACATGGAGATGTCTGTCAAATAAAAATAGCACATGCATTAATTTAATTGGTTGTATGGGCTTATTTTTCTGAAAAACAGCACATGATCGAGTAAAACTGCGCTCTTATGGTAGAATCCAATTTCCTAATACCAACAGCAAGATGTTGGGTAAAGTAATCAAATATTACAAAAAGCACGACAAAGCTGCAGCTTTTTCTGAGGCTAATGAAGATGCTAGGTCATCAGATGATGCACTCAATAGTAGGGATGCTGATTTCGTTTAATTGGTTGTGCCTGCTCTTTGTGGTCTTGCTGCTATGGTAAAAAGATTCATTATATCATGTTTTCACCTGCCTGTGCTTGGTTAAGTATTGACTACATATTCAGATATATCCCACTCCTTAATTGAATTCTGCTTATTATTATTGCAGTTGTCAATCGTATTTAATTGTTAGGGAAACAAAACAAAATCCAGATACTGAAAAGGATGAAAATGCGTTAATGCAAGCGGCATTGCGTTTTGTAGGGTTCACCAGGCCTTTTGCTGAAAGCAGATGATACTTCTGTTACCGTCAGTTGTATACTTATATAGTGGCGGTTCAATTGGATCAGATGTACGTCTTCGTTGCACCATTGAGTAGGATAATGGAGCTGAAAATGTCCATGGAAATTGAGGCGACCACTTTCCATTCCAATGTGCGGGATTTTGCTTAAGAAAGACATGTTCATGTTTACATTAAATATAATAATATATTTTCTAATTCTCCAATTAAAACAGTGATGATGTCAACGATGTACCCCACTTCTTAATTGAATTCAGCTTATTACTATTGCAGTTATTCAACGCTGGCTCAGGTGTGTAATAGGAGTATCAAACATCCCTTGTGAGTTTGTTTTCGATCGTATGTCGAGCTAATTTATCGGCTTAGGCTTATTTGGAGGCAGCCGAAATGGTGGATAAGACAGTAAAAGCTAATTTATCAAACATCCATTTTTTAATTTTTTTCCTTTAATAATCGGTTACGATTTTAGGGAATAATTGGTTTGAAGAAATCAGTAAAAAAAGTAGTAGAGATTTTTGTTCTTCCTCCTCCAATGCTGCTCTGTTTCAAATGATACCTACACCCAAGAATACAAATCAATAAGTATTGACAAACATTCGTTTATCCTACGAAAACAAAAATGTTGAAATCTTAGTAGTATTATCAATCAGCAAACTGTTGAGCTCGATCGATATTTGAGTGCTCAGGTGATTATATTTTTGTTTTAACTTAGGTTAAATGCGAGCTTGAATTTTCAAAAAGTGATGGACTGTTTTGAAATTAAACAGGGGGAGAAGCTTAGGCGCACGTTAGCGGAGACACAAGCAACGCACAGTCAGGCACTGATGAAGGCGGCTGAAGAATCGTCGCTGAAACAAATAAAGGCAATGGACCATGAAGTAGACCGGGCCGGCAAGCGAGCCGCGGAGCTGGAAACGTGGCTTGCCAGGACCCCAAATGAACTGCTGATGTAGCAGGCGGGGGCGTTATCGGAGCATGAAAAGCTACGTCGCTTCAGACAAGAATTCAGCAAGCACAGCTGGTAGCAGTTTGGAAATACTGGGTAAGAGTGAATCGGAGGTGGAGCATGAAAAGGCAATGTTCGGTTTACGAGGATCCAGTAAGATTGGAGGTGGGAATATCGGATCGGACATGTCGGGTTTGTGGGGTATCGGATACGTCAGTCATGTTGTTGCCATGTCTGCATTTGTGCATATGTGACTCCTGTGATGGTGCGTTAGGCACAATGGCCGTTTGTTGTTTGTTGTCGGGTCTGCGACGTTGTTAGTACAGGAAGCATACAAGTGCTTTATTCATAATTGTCATATATGCAATATTTCGAATTTTTTATTTTTTGGAAAAAAAAACATTAGTTGAAATATGTAATTATCGGAAAAACGAGTCGCTGTGGGTAAACACATGCTTGTATGCTAGTTGAGCATGGAGACGTATGCTTGTGGTGATATTATTGCGAGACTGGGAGATAGTTAGTAGAATGATTAATATTATAAATAAAATAATCTACGTTTAGGTCTAAACCATGGTACACTGATGTGCATGTTCTACCTCGTCATACCAGCGTTATGATTTATTTAATGCATTGTACACTTTGTAACAGCAAAAAGAATGTCTAGTCCGTTCAGGAAGCTTCCCCGGATCCACCATGCTTCAAAATCTTAAATTTACATATGCAAGTTATAACTTCTGCTCATCACAGTTAGAATTAGGGTTAGATGGATGGGCGAGTTGCATTGCTTTGCTTAGGAAAGTTTTCTTCATGTATTGTATACATGTTGGGTACAAACAAAATAATTTTTTAAATGAGTAGATCCAACCATTTAATATTAGGGGTATTTGATTGAGTAAATGAGTTATGATATGTTTTGACAGATCTATGATACAATGGTAATAAAATTATGAAAAGAGTAATTTCCGTAGCTTTAAGTTTGTTGTTGCTTCGAGGAAGTAGAAAAGATGGTTGCCTTATTGAGACATTCTTAATTTTGAGGATAAGAATGCACACAAGTCTAAATTTATTTATTAACTCCTTTTATAAATCCCCAATTTTATTTATAAAACACCTTTTATAATTCTCATTTACTTATCACAAACATACAATTTCAAGATAGGACAAAATACTTTCCATAAAACGATCATTTCATAAATATTTCTTTATTAATAGTTGGCTTGGAAGCGTAGTTTTTTACTCCGACCGCGAAGTTCCAAAATTGCCCTTTATATGTATTCTTTTAGCAATCATTGTAATATATTTGATGTCACTCTCTTTTGGTGCTAGTATGAAATACCAAAAATGCCTACATAGAGATACTATTAAAATTTAATATCACTCAAAAATAGGATCTGACAATTAAGCTTTATTTACAAATTCAAAATTTCTTTTACAAATATTTACCAAGTCTTCATATCACTTAAAAATAGGATCTAACAAATAAACTACTTTACAAATTCATTTTTTATTAATTAATACTATAAATAAAAATTTGAACTAATAAAAAAAAATTAACTATTGCAACTTAAAAATAAAAATTCAAATTAACTACGTTTGATTCAATACAAAAAATATTACTAAATATTTGTGAAAATCAATGTATTAAACAAACAGAATTTGCAGAAAAACAATTTAGATGTCTTCATCACGTGCGAAGCATGTGCCATCACGCTTGTTTATTAATAGTTGGCTTGAAAACGCAAACTTTTGCTCCGACCGTAAACTTCCGAAAATACCCTTTACTCATATATTATTTAACGTCAATTTATACTAGTATAACCGCACAACGGTGGAGAAACTGAACGTTCGATTGTATAACTTTGATAAGAAATATACATTTAATTTTTTTTTAATATTACTTAAACGTTAAGTGATAATATGTTGGAAAAGAATAAATTGAGATTTGAATCTGAAAATATGAATTTCAAATTTAAGTATTAATCAAAGCATTCAAAATTGTCGATTTGAAATTGAAATTTGAAAATCATAATAGATTTGAATTTGGAATCTTTGATGCGCGAAACAAAATGAGGTAGTTTAGCGAAACGGCGATGAGACAAGATCCACGTTTTTAGGAAAACCGCGATGAGACAAGAACCACGTTTTTTTGGCATCTGAAAAATTGATTTTGGCCAGTAACTGTAAGCAAACCACCATAACGGCCGGTTTTATTATCAAATTTCCTTAAAAATTGGATTTGACAAATAAACACACTTTACGAATTCAACATGCGCCTTTAACAATAATTAATAAACATTAATATCACTTGAAAATAAGACCCTGATAAACAGTTTTTTTTTTTTACAAATTCATAACACTCAAATATAATCAAATCTTAATGTCAATTGAAATATGATATAATAAATTAAATAATGTTCATAAATCTTTATCCTTTATTTGTAAAATACCGTTTATAAATCTATCTTTCTATACAATATTTTATACAAAACCTTTCACCAATATTTATTTCAAAATATTGCTATCTTCTGTTAAAAAAATTTATTTAATTATAAAAGATAAATTCCTCTTTATTTACCTTTCAAAATAACCGTCATTATGATATGAACTTTTCTGTATAGTAAATACTTGTTGAAATACTGTTTAAAGTTTTTCATATAAATTAGAATAGATTAATGAAAAGATTGAAATAAAATAAAGAAGTTCAAAAACTATTTCTATCGCTGATGTAATAAAATTAACCTCATTAACCACTCAAATCACACTATAACATTAAATTAGATAAATGTCTTCACAAGATTATTCAAAATGCCCACATTACAACATAAAAATATACCATGATCTTTGTAGAACTATAGAGTCCAAATATTCGCCAGCACAACACCTTCTTTGTGTCACGATCCCGAATTTAGTTAATTTTAAATTGACAATTCAATTAATTTTTGATATAAAATTGTGAAATTAAATGATAAATTGATTTTAGTTTCTCTAAATTCAAGTAAAATACGTATTGAATCTCAAAACATTGTCTTTTAAATATTATGTATTTGATGCAAACCAATTGTACATACAAAATTAAGTATAAAAATAAATATGACATATAAATTATGGAAATAAATATATATATAGAATTACAAGATAAGTACTTAAGTTGAAAATAAAAATTTAAGTTAGAAAATACACTCACGTATATATAATATAAAATCAATACGTTAGTTTAAATATAACAACATTTTAAATATAGAAATTTATTTATATTATTAAGCAATGCACAAAGCAAAGAAATGAAAATATAAGTACAAAACAAAGCATAACTAAAACAAGAGTATATATATGTACTTAGAAAAATCTCTCAACATAAAATATGAAAGTTACCAGGTAAGTAAAAAAATAAACAAAGCAAACAAAACTATCCACAAAACAAAATCAAAGTGTACACAGTATAAAAAGAAGACAACCAAGATTTTACTCATACATGTACAACCGAAAATAATAATAAGTATATTGTATAAAGTAATTAATGCGACATACCTCATGCATTTAATGCAAGCCTCAGCATATATTTGCAGCCAACACTTTGAAATAGGAAATCGCTGAGCATATTAATTAAAAAAAGAAAGAAGATCATGTACCTGTTGTACAAGAATATCACCCTGTACACATCTCCTATATATCAGCCTTCCTCTTCACTTCAGTTCGTTCATCTCAAATTAAAACAAGAAAAAAAAACTGAAAGTAGCATCATCTCAAAGCTTAAACAATAAGAAGTATTATCAAAAAAAAATTCTATTCAACAACCAGGACAAAGCAATTCAAATAGCAATGCAACCTGGAAATGGTAAAACAAACAAAAACAGAGCTTCAATAAAAACGACAAGAAGATCAAACAAACCAGAAATTAAGGAGGCCTTGTTCTTTCTTTTTCATAACTGTGAGTAAGATATATTTTCATTTATTTTTAAGGTTTGCCTTTACATCTATGAATATCTGTTGGTATACATATGGACTCTCTGGTTGAATTTGAATGATGGAAGAATTTGATTCAGGCGGATACTCATATATGTTCTCTGTTTTAATCTCTAAACACAAGATTTTTTTTTTCAAGAAAAAAAATTCTTTTCTATTTTCTCTACTTACTGATTTAACTTGAGATCAAAACAAGTTTTTTTGTTATGGTATATATTAAAGTTTAAAAATCAATCTGAGCCGAAACAGCTTCATCTTGTTTCTGGAAATCAAGAAACCCTGAGCACTACTCAAATTTTGTCAAAAATTCGAACCTGACAATTTATAAATTCAGGTATATGAATCAAAAGCTAACAATAAAACTTGATTTTTGAAACAAGAATTATTATTTTTAGTTAAGCATTGAAGTAGTAGTTTGGGTTTGCTCGGATCATGTATTTTGGGTCATCACGGTCGATCTCGTTGACCGGAGAGGCTGAGTTTCCTCCTGGAGGTGGAGGAGTGATCAAAGGTCATGGGAAAAATGGTGCAGTGGTGGTCAGGCGAACGTGGTGGCGGCGGCTAGTATTTTAAATTTGTAAACGTAGTTTTGTTCGAGGCTGAGAATTTGTTTCATTTGTCGTCGTCAATTGGTCGAGTGCCACGAAACCGTGGGTGATGGAAGAGGGGAGGTTGACGATCGCGTGACCAGAGTTGCACGAATTCTGATGGTCGAAGTAGTCGGCACGGTGTTGATTCAGGTAACTTGTTTGGGTTCCAGGTAGAGCTCGATAGCTCCTTTCCATTTTCATGGTGGACGTGGCGATGCTGGGTAGTCCATTGGGTTGAGGTGGTCGATGGTAACTTGAAGGTGGTAGCGGAATCGATCGGAGGGAGGCCGATCATTGGTGCACGTGCACCTGTGCACTCGTGTGTCTGGAAGATTTTGTTTGGGAAGAAGGAGTTTACTGGGTATTTTGGTTAGTTTAGGTGAGAGCAGGGTTTTCGCGTGTGTGACTCGAGTGGTTACTCGAAGACGATATGGGTTGGTCTCGAAGCAGGAACAGGGGTGTCTCGGGTAGAAATGTTGTACAGGTTTTAACAGAACCTGTTCCTCTTTTTATTTGAATATAAAACTGAATTTTAAAGTTCAAAAGCAAAAGTTTAACTATGTTAAACATCAAAGTTTAACATAACTCAAGTTCAGGTTTGAAACTTAGTTTAAAAATTTAAATTTAAAATTGTTTTAAATAAAAGAATTTAAGCAATTAAAGTATGTTTTAAAGAATTTTAATTTAAAATGGAATTTGAAAATTATAAAGAAATGAATTCTAACAAAGATTTAATCAAAGTTCAAATATGGAATTCAATCTAAATTTGAATCTTAGTTTTGTAATAAAAGAAGTTTTTGAATTTTAAATTGTTCTAAATAACATGAATGATTAAGAGTATTTTTAAATTAATTTCAGTTTAAAATTTAAAGTGTAATGATAAAAATACACTTAAATATTAATGAAGTCATTAATAAAGAAATTTTTTATCTTAGAGAAAATTAAGGTAATGAAATGATTTAATTAATAAGGTAATTAAAGAATGATTTATTTAATTATAAATTAACAATTTAGATTAATTTATAATTTGAAATGATTAATAATAATTTAATCTAAGATAATTTCTTAAGGAAGTAATTAAAGAAATGTTATTAGTTAATGAAGGATTATTAAGTACTAATTAATGTGATAATTAATTCGATTAATTAATTTAGATAATCAATTATAAATTGTAAAATGTAATTACTTAATGAAAGTAATTAAAGATTAATCACTTATTGTAATTAATTTTGGATAAATTGATTAATTAAAGTTAATTTATTTATTTTAATTAATTTAAGAAGATCATTAGATAAATTGGGAATTAATGATGAATTGTTATAAGATGATTGCTTTATGGTAAGTAATTAAAGGGTAAATTTCTTTAAATAATTAATTAAAGGGTTAATTAATTATGAAATTGGTTTAAAGAAAAAATCAATTTAATAAATATGATTAATTAAGAATAATTTAATTAATTCAGTTGTTTGATAGATTAATTTATATCAAATGATTTGAAATTAATAAATCAGAATTGAATAAATTTGATTGGAAATAATTGAATAAATTAGGATTAATCAATTGATTAATACTGCTTATAAATGATTATTGAATAATTGACCTTACTTATAAATGATTGTATGGTATGAGATTGCTTAGATTGATTGTCCTAACTGATCTGTAATATTTTGTTCTGTGGATTGAGCTGTATATAAGTTATTCATTTATTGATGATACATTTGTATATTATCTGTGAATCTGTTAATGGACGATAAGCATTATAGTTTATATCGCTTATCAACTATATTTTTGTGTCTTAATCTGTGGTGATTGAACAATGTTGCACCATTGTGTTAAAACCCCAGGACCACATCATACACACATAAATATGGATTTCACGAGGAAATCGATTAAGTCACAGATTTTTTAAAATAGTTTTGAATTTGAATTTTTAAATTCAAATGGTTTGGAAATAGAATCGGGTTAAATGTGAAAAGCTTTTGAAATTAAATTTCGAGATAAAATTTATTTTTGAATAACTTGATTACACCTTAAAATTTAAATAATTTGATTTAAATTTGAATTCAATATTTGAAACTGAATTCTATGATATGAAACTAGGGATTAAAAGATGTTATACAAGTCATCTATGGGTTAAGCCATTTTAAAGGCATTAATTTGGGAATTGGAATTTACACTCAAAGGTTTTAACTCGTGCAAATATAATTGGATTCTTTCGAAACAAAAACTCTTTATTTTCAAATAATTAAAAATTTCACATAAGGAATGAACTTCCGAATTGAGTTAAAAGGATTTCCAGTTTAAAATGAAAATGTTTTCCAAGTTATGGAAATGTATAAGTTAAATCTTTAATTTAAGGATTTAATGGGTGAATCCAATTGAAATGGGAATTGTTTTAAAACCCGTGAATGGATCTTTGTGAAACTGTGTGAACTTTGTGAAATAAATCTTTTTGTCTAAAGATTTGAAATGGTAATTTGTTTAAACCATTTGTTTTGGGTAATAAGTTGTGACTTAACTGAAATCCCATATCCATATGTTTTGAAATTTTGCGCTCATTATTCGGTTTAACCGGGAGAGGACCTTGTGTCATATAACCCATTCCGAATAATGATACGTTGTTATGGATAGCATTTGAAGACCGATGGTGAAGACCGGGTGTTTTGCGAGAACGATAGGATAACCTATCGATTGTCTCTGCACCGAGTAGCTATGGTATAGAGATTCCCTAAGTGATGGAAAGTCTGATCGGGATTGTGAATACCCGGATTTTCAAGGGCTTCTTATGAAGTGCCTTCGGTTCTGTTCGACCACGGAACAGACTTGTATGGCTGTATGTCTGACACTACATTTTGAGATATAAAGCAGATTTCTTTCAAATACATATCTTTTGGTGGCGGAGAATTATTCTCGTAGCTTAACACCCTTCTTTGAGACGTACGAGCTCAGAGGTTATGTAGTTGAAGGTTATCAGCGATATATTCCCAATTTGGTAGAGTTACATGCTAAGTGCTGCTGTGTGTTGATGATCGTTTGTTGATTATTTGTGATCAGAGCATGGCTTTAGTGTAAAGCGTAGCTTTGTAGACGAGACTGCATCATGACTTCACAGCCCGAAAATGGTCAAAACAGGAAAGATGCGGCAATGTTATGATGGTCGCGCCCTTTAGGGTGTGTCATAACCTTCTGGTAAAGGCTGTATCATGGTACGGAGCCCAGATATTTACCTATGTGGTGGCTTCAATCTCATTTACTGTGTGGTTGTTGCTTTAGAGGCGCCTCGGATAAAGGTCCCAAAGGACCGGGGAGTGGCATGCTCAAGTAGTAGTTACCTAGTTACAGAGGTAACCCGGCCTTGTGTTGGCAGAGAGCTGGTTAAGTTCTCGGACGTCCCGCCAGAGGCGTACCCATGGACAATGTGAAGTTCCTTAGCCCGACCATTGGTTGGAAATCCATTCATCCAATACATGCCTTGTACGGTTTTAGTTGTAGAACCTGCCATTTACTTATGGTGGTCACCACTGTTTAGATGGTAGCTATAGTAGGTATAGTTCGAAATGTCTATGCTCGCTAAGATTTATATTATACTTTCGAAATTTTTTCCTACACCTTGCACCTAAAATAATAATATCAAGAAATTTTCTCGTATCAAGCATGTTTGACTATCATAAGGAGAAATCTCCTCCAATTCTGCGTTTGCATGGTGTGTGTGGCGGGAGGTCTTATGGTAGTTTCATTTTCTAAAATGCATTGCGGATTCCTTTAAAAATCTCTTGTTGTTTGTTTTAAAGACCAATCTGTTTTTGTTGCTCACACCAGTCCCATGACTGACTCGGAGTTCATGGTTTCTTTCCTAAACTCTGGGTGCCCACTATTTTCCACACGAGCAGTCTACAGTTGAGTTTTTCATATAGTCAGGTTTAGTAGATAATCTTGAGTTGGTCCAGTCTTTGGATCAGGATGAGACTTGCTTATCTTGGTGACTCATGATGTTAGGGTTCGAGCTAGCTTTGGATTGGAGCATTGGACTTGGGGATGCATTCTATTGAAGGTATTCTTTCCACTGATGGTGTTACCTACTCTTTTCGCTATGTCTTGTATCTCTGATAGTGTTGATATCCATTGTATCATTCTGTTGTATCTTATTATATCGGATGTTGTATCTGTCATTATATCAATATTGTATATATATTGATATTTATTTCTTCCGCTGTGTTGTACTTAATGGTGTTATATGCTCCGGCGACTCGGATTTGAACGGTCGAATCTGCGGCATTCGAGTACGATATAAAGTATGGATGTCGATTTTCGAATGCGAAAAATCCACATCGTTACACTTTGATGCCAGTCCATCCAATCCATGGTAACAAGAAAACACTACAAAATAAGTATACCTCTTCTTTTATAAGAAACCAAATTAAAAGTAATTGTTTATATTAAATAATAAATGATCTGGAAATGAAGATAATGCCCAAAGAAATTGTACATGTGGTCAGAAACAAATTAAACAGAATTGTATGCAATAATTAAAGGAACACATATGGTTCAATATGGTCTATGTCATTCAAATTCCAAAAAAAAAATCACTTAATAAATGATAGAGTCTTCCCCTTTTTCCTCGGTCAATGCAATTATCTTGCTTTAACAGTTTCATATCCTTATCATATTTAAATATAAATAGAACACAGTAAAGAATAATCTACAGAAGCTCGGATCATTTTTTTACTATTTCTCAACTTAGGTATTTTTCTATATCTCGATTTTTTAATCCAATATGTTATATCCATACTTTTATGCACAATGAAATAAATACTTTTGTATGCAGTGTGAGTATAATTAACTTTCTTATTATGTATTTTATTCAGTTCAATTATCCTGATAATACGGTGTTGTTTTTACAAACATTTTATTCTCTGCTACAGTTTACAAACATTATTATGCATAGATTAACATATTTTCTCATCAGAAAAGCAATTGCAATTTGAAAAATAACAATTCTTTAAAAAAGGTCATCATATCTTTATTTGATTTACTACTTTCTAAGTTAAAAAAAATTATTATTGGTTTCTACTTATAGGTAACAAAAAAGATGAAAGCCAATTATTGCAATTTACTGTCTCTACACACATTTATAAAGGACTGCAAAATCAAAGAGAGGGTTTCTATAATAAGGAAGTCTTTTAACTTGAAGAACAATGAAGCTTTTGCAATTAACGTGCTGCTTATTGATGAAGAGGTAAGCACTGAACTACTGCAAGTAACTATTCAAAATCATCTCAAACATACTAATAAATTGACCGTTGTTTATTAGGGACGTCAATTAGTGGCGATCGTACCGGATTTTTTAGTGAACAGGTTCCAATCTAAAGTTGCAGAGGGACAGATATTTGAAATAAGCAACTTTAGCATCAAAAATCGAAAGAAATCTTATCAGGTCGTGGAAAAGCCTTACAATATTGAATTTCGTGCTAACACATGCATAATAAAGGTGTTTGACGGTTAAACAGTGATTCCAAAATACAAATTTGAGTTTTTACCACTGGATGAAATAGAATCGCAGTATGGAAATGACACATATCTATTAGGTATGATCATACAATATATATATGTAGAACGAACTAGTTTAATCATTTAGTTAATAATGTATTAATAACTATCCAGATGTGATTAGCAAACTATGTTCAATGTTAAATATTGAAGAAGTAACCAAATTTGATGAGCTAAAAAGCAAAAGTTTGAAGGGAGATATTATTATTGCAATTTTCAAGTAATGGATTAATTTTCATTATCATTATTATCTTCATAGAAAATTGCAGCTATGAATTATGTTTTCTCTACAGCGGTGAAAAAATTCGTATTACCTTATGGGGAGATTTAGCTAAACAACGCAATAAAGAAGATAATCAAAAATTAAAGGAATCATCATCATAATAGTTATCTCCACTGCTGTTAGAAGCTATGGAGGTAAAAAATTTACGCCATCAAATAATGATTCTTCATCAAATAATTATTACTGAAATACTATTAATTTTTTATAAACAAGTGCATATTTCTTGTAGTCAACAAATGCTTCCAAAGCGTATATCAATTTGGACGCCCCGGAAGTTTTTTCCATGTTAACGAGGTACGTTTAGCAAGAAATAAGTAATGATTTAATTTCATACTTCTTATCAGCAATGCATATTTTTTTCACACATCTTTAACATCATAGAGAAGAAATTACTTTAAATGAATCAACAATACAAGTTCTCAATAAAAAAGAATAATACCACGGAAGCAATTGTGGAGAAAAAACATTTGAGGAACTATTGTTCAAAATGAAAATTCGAACAACAAAGTATGATTTGCCTTTATGTAAATATTTTTTCTAAGATGCCCAAATTTTCTTTTGATTAAGCAAGTCAATGATTATAATGATTTTTTTTTTCATTTTATAGGAAACTAAGTTTAATTTCCATGCCAGTGTGTCACAAATTTATGATCGATATAATTGGAGTTATATGTCTTGTCCAAAATGGAAGAAGATGGTGGAAAAGATAGATGAAGTATTTTACTGCAACAAGTGTGAAAGTGAAACTAGATAATCAGTTCTACGGTAAATTTTTAACGAAGTTTATCACTATTTAACAATTTGACATATGTTTTTACCTATATTGATATTTTTAGATACAAGCTGAATATGCAAATTGAGGACGATTCTTGATTGGTTGATTTGGTCGCATTTGAGAAGAAGTCGAATATTTATTAAAATTTACAGTAAAAGATTTAATTGAACTTGAATCATACGTTTTGTCCAATATACATATCATATATTTCACATATAATATATATTTTAATCACTCTGTTAATTGAAGTTCATTTGGTAACAATAGGAAAATGGAAAGGAAAAGATTTATTCGCTATTCAGTGATTTGGTTGGAACAAAAATAGTCTTGCAAATAAAAAGAGGGACTACTGTTTAAATAATTGGGAAAAGAGGAAAATAACAGCAAAAAAAATTCAAAAAGTCATTGCCGATCAGAATTTTTTTAGCACCACAGAAGAAAAGGAAAGGTAAAGCTGCATTAAAAATTAAATGGTGTCGCAAAGCCATTATAATAACTTAATATATTTTTATTTGTTTCAGGAGGCTAAATCCGAACCACGAAAATCGAAAAGAACATTGGAAGAAGAGAACTTGGATTAGGACATGTATCTCTACAGGAGAAATTGCATCGGCTTATAATAAAATAATGTATGATTTAATACTGTTTTTGTTATAATATAAATTGTGAATATGTTATATATTGTTTTGTATTTAGTCCCACAACGTGGGATTAGTTCTATCCCAAGTTCCTAGGCCTTTATATAAAGCTGCTAATGTAATGAAAATGGATTACTAATCTCTAAATAAATAAAATTGTTCTCTATAATGGCTTCTGCTTTCTTTATTTTATAAACACGTTATCAGCACGATCTCTAAATGAAAGGAAAATTTCAGATCTGATTATAAATCTTCAAAACGTTAAGCTATTTCTGATCTAGTTAATCAAATCATTCGAATCTCATTCTATTAATTTTATTTCTTTTAGATCTCATTGTATCATTGATCTAATTATTTAGATTTGATTCTATTTGTACATCTTATTTTTTGTCCCTGTATTTTAGATCTTGTTTTGTTGCAGATCTTATATATTTTTTTTCTTTCTTCTAATTTTTCAGATCACTTGTAGATTTTAATATCATGTTCAAATGATATATCTTTTAGATCTGTAGATTTTAATCATCAGATCTCTTATTAATTTTTATTAATGTATATTCATTTTGTGTGATAATTATGAATTTGATCTGAAACTAAATTTGTTTCATAGACTAAAATGTAATTTCAAACCTTATTTTGTTAGTACTTGTGACGTCCGACCTCTATACCCACGCTAGCCAAGAACACTCCGGAGTAGTGCTGTCAACTAGCACGGAGAATAAGGCTGTTGAGGAGCGACCATCCATGTAATAGCTTATCACACGGTGGCTATAAATAATCTTCGGAAACAAACATAGAAATAATCATATCACAAATCAGTCACAGATATCCATATCACAAAGGCGGAAGAAGATATGAATATATGACTAACACATGAAAGTGTACATCAGAGTAGTGGTCAATAAGATCCACGATAATACAAAAGAATAGCAACACGTGCTATACAAAAGAATACAACTATGAGTCTATATCTGAAGTGTATACAACAAAAACTGCTAATCTAAACAGTTAGCCAAAAGTCAGAGTGATGAATCCCTGGGAAGAAGTCAAGCAGAAGCACCTGTAACATCTCGGTCTGACCCGAGTATTATTTAAGAAAATAATAAACGGATCAGTCTAGCTATAAATATCAGATGACATGATATAACATAAAAGATATGGCATAAACATAAACATCCATAACGACATACCATTATAAGTATGTAAATAATGATCAACAGAAGATCAACCAATAAGAGATAATCAATATCACAAGAATCTTCTCAAAGATTCGAAGAGGGCATCATACCCTAAACTTGTACTCATAACAAGTCAATGACATAAATTCCAGAAATCAACACGAGAAATCCAGAAATCATAAAAAGGGAAAGAGGCCTATCACATGACGGTCCGAAGACCATGGGGAGCTACCCCGCATGTGTGAATGGAATCACACAGATTGAGGTCAAGACTAACCAAAAAGCAGAAAGGTATGTGTGAATGGAATCACACAAGTCGTGTCTAGTCTAACCTTGCAATGAAAGAGACATCGCGCAATTGCTAGTCTAATTCATAAAGCGATCATCAAGATCAACGAGAAGTGTCAATTACACTAAGCTAGTAAATATAGAAGTTTAGCTTCATGTCCCATAACCACTTGCTTAACTTAAATATTTACGAACAAACTGTAAATCTACACTAATAAAATTGTCACAAGAGGTTCAATCGAACAAGTCCAAGAATTAACCGACGAAGTGAACGCAAACGTTTCATACCACTTGTTTTACTAAGTCGTTTAATTAGATTTCTCATCCGAGTGAGGTAAAGGTTTGTATATACTAATAGATTGGAAAACGGTTTAAGAAAAGAGCTTTGTTATTAAAAATAGAGTTGAAATTGTTTGTTAAAAGAGTTTTGATATTTACTACTAGTATTGAAACCTTTATATTATAAAGTGACAAAACACATAAGCAAGTGTAGAAACAATCAGTTACAAAGATCGCATACGGGGATGCGAATAAAATCCAAGGAAATCAGCTCAGCAAGTTCTGTTGAATATTTTTCAGATAAGATCCTCTACGGAGGGGGGGTCTAGGGGGGGTGGCAACCCCCCAAGGTGGGGGTGCGGGGGCAACGCCACCGCTTACGGGGTTCGACCTGCCCGATCAGGTCGCGGGGGTCCAGGGGGCAGCGCCCCCGGCAGGGTGCGGGGCAGCGCCCCGTCTAAAACGGTACGACTTAGAAAAGGCAAAATGAGGTCTAACGACCTAAGAGGGACGAGCGACTTAAGGAACTCGCGACCTAACATTTGAATAGGTCAAGCGACCTAAGTGGTCAGGCGACCTAAGGTCTTACGACCTAACGACCTACGGTCTAAAGGCCACGCGACCTAGAGGATCTGCGAGCTAACGAGGCCGACCTAAGGTGCAAGCGACCTAAGGGACAACGGGCTAAAGTATGGTACGCGACCTAAAAGATGGTGCGACCTAAGGTGAGAGCAGGTCGAGCGACTTAAGGCGATGCGCGACCTAAGGCCTAGCGACCTAAAGGGATGCGCGACCTAAGAGAGGCATCAGGTCGAACGACTTAAGGGTGATGCGACCTACGACCTAAGCTCAAATACGAGCTACAAGCTAGCGACCTACGACCTAAGCTCAAATGCGAGCTAAGGCCAACGACCTAAGGCCCTAACGTACTAACATTTGTCGCGACCTAAGTGGTGACGACCTAACAAGGAGAGGCTGAGCGACCTAACGCTGTAGAGGGGATTTAAGGCCAGAAACGACCTACGACCTAAACCCCATACGACCTAACGTGAAACGACCTAACTCCGAAGTGAAAATTCAAGGCAGTGCGACCTAGCACGATAACACGCGAACGACCTAAGGGTTAGGTCGCGAGCGACCTAACTGCGAGTGAGCAAAAATGGCCAGAGTCAAAGCAGAGCGACCTAACGACCATACGACCTACGACCTAAAAGGCTTGCGACCTACGACCTAAAACCGAGTGAGTCAAATACGAAGGCCGTGACTTTTCCACCCCGAGCGACCTAATGAAGACAGAACGATCTAAGAGCAGTTTTTCACCAAAAACACTAAAAATTGGAGTTTTTCGCCAATCCAATCCAAACCAAATGCAAATGTGCATGCAAAAGTGATAGGGAATCATTCCCAACAATCCAATATAGTTATAGACTAGATTTGTGAGATAAAAATCTCACCTTTGCACCAAATATCAATGAAAAATGAAGTTTTAAGCAAGCAAGAATCAATCCTTCTTCTATCTAAGCACAAGAAGCTTGAATCCAATGTCTTCTTCTTGAATTTGGAGTAGAAAGATGGATTGCAATTGAATTTGAGTTTTGAAATTTTAATTTCCCATTCCCTCCACCATTAATGCCAAAGCTTGATTAGTTAGGAAATTTATGAAGAGTGAGGAGAAGAGGGTTGGAACTTGGGCTTAATAGGCTAAACTAACCCAAAGTCCAAAGCGGGAAAAGTTAGTGAAATTTCACTAACTCCAAACCTATCGATGTTTATACTTAAAAAGTTGTAAACGACATTTCGAACTCAATGGAAGTGGTCTCGAGTTCTAATTTGACCGTTTGCAAAAAGTAGCTTTTCGGACCAAAATCCGATTAACGAGTTAATATTTAAATAAAATATTTAAATACAAACTCGATAAATATGCGGGTTGTTACAGTACTCTTTTTAGATCTTATCTATCATATCTAATTTTCTGGATTTCATTATATATATATATATTATCTTATAGATCTTGCTCTATTAATATTATCATTTTATATCTCATTTAACCGTAGATCTAAACTTTTAGATCTCATTTCATTGTTTGTTAAAAAAAAGGTTTTCATTTTGAAACCTTTTTGTTTGGATTTCGGTTTGAATGAGGACTATAGAAATGATTTTGCTACATGATTTATATTTCCAGAAGAAATATTTTATTGTTTCCTAGAGAAACAAATATGAGGATAATACGTATCTAGAAGATCATATTAAGTTTATATGAAAGAATAGGAACCTGAAGTTCATTTGTGCGAAGGTGAAAGATTAAAGCTTTCATAAGCTGAAATAAAGCCTTGAAGAAAATAGGCGAGAAATTCCAAAAGAAGACGTTGATAACATAAAAACAATATGTTGAGTAACAGTACAAATGTGGTAAATACTATTTCCTTGAAGAGAAATAGTATTATGATTCTCACGTTCAAATACAATTATGAAGAGTCCTCTTGTTTCATTGTGTTTATTTAATATTGGAGACCTGAAGTTCTCAAATAAGTTTTATGCATATAAGTTTGTATTCCTAAAAAAAAGGATTATACATCAAAACTCTATAAATTTGAGATGTGAAGCATTGAATTATTACAAAAGCTAATTCAGATTATGGTAAATTCTAACCAAGTTTGTAATCAAACCTGAAGTTTGATAATGAAAATCAAGTTGTACCATTTAGGATCTATAGTACTAAACAAAGACTTTACTTTAAAGTAAAATTGGAACCTGAAGTTCTAAAAATATTTGCCAATAGTATGAACTACTAAACCAAATAAATTTACAGAAATTTGTTCACTCCAGAAGTGGTGATAATAATAATATAAAAATAATATCTAGAAGAGATTTGTATATTTAGTAATGATAAAATATCTCTAGAAGAGATTTGATGATATATTTGGTGCTTTTATTAAACCAAATAAATACATAGAAATATATCTACTCTCCCGCTCTTTTTCTTTTTAATAGAAAATAAGGTGTTATAACAGGAAGTTTATTTCCTAATTTTTTCCTTCTTCCATTCATTAAATCATGTCTCTCAAAAGGTAACGTATAATAGATCAAGTTTCTTTCCTTTGGCTCATCAAGTAAGTATTCTGGATTCTTCATAAAATGAATGTTAATATTTATATACACATCAATTATGTTATATTATATATGAAACTCATTCATCTTTCCTCTTTCAGCAAAGAGGCATTCAATGTTTACTATTTTATATGCTTAATCTTTTACCTATTATTGTCATGTCACAAAAAAATACTTATTGATTGTTATCAGTAGCTATAACTCATACAACATACTTTTTACTTGCCAAGTCAAACTATTTTGTTTTTTGTGATATTATTCATACACTACGTGATGTACAAATTTCCGCATACATTAACTCATATATTAATTCATATATTCAATAGCAATTAATAAATCAATAAATAAAATTTCTTGATTAATGAGAATGGTCCAACAAAGATATGTCTGAATGCTTCATACATTTATTCTTCTTTTATACCTCTTATCGTAGACAAGGATCATAACATATATACATGGTATATATTTCTGTTTCTCACTATTGTAGTTGTTATGCATTAATAAATGGTATTTAATACAACCTATTCATATTCTTAAATCTACCTGTATTATGAAAATAAACATGATAAAGTTAGCATAATTTTTTGATTATAGTTCATCATTTCTCCACCAATCAACCCATATAAAGATCTTTCCATATTTTCAAGGGTAATTTTGCATTTTCACGGAAATTAATGAATGAATAAATGAGATTGAATCTAGAGCTATCAAAAGGATGTAAATAAGAAATAATAGCCGCTTTTATAGATTATATTTGGTTGTCTTTTACTATTTTCCATATCATTTACTATTTTTATTTCCACTTATAGTTGGTAATATGATAAACATAGCCAAGCTTGAATTTAAAGCTTTGGACTTATTAGAAGATAACTTTTTGTCATAGTTATTGGTTGTTGACATCCAATTACAATCTCGTTGCTTAGAAAATGCAATAGAAATGATGATCCAATAGGATAAAATAATGACTCTTATATTTTTAAGGTGTCATATCCATGACAAACTTAAAATAAAACATTTAACTGAACAAGATCATCTTTACCTATGGAACTCCCTGAAGGAGCGTTATGACCACCAAAGTATGGTCACACTTCTAAAAACTAGACACGAGTGGTTGTACTTGAAGTTTCAAGTCCTTAAATCTATTAGGAAACACAATTCCTCTATATTTAGAATTACTTCTAAACTAAAATTATGTGAAAGGATTGTCCAGTAATACTAACCTGAAGTTAGATCATATCTTCGAAGTTGATGATGGAAACCTCATTAATGATGAAAATCTAAGTGCAATAATAAATGATATGGTCGAATTGATCAATAGTAGCAGCCTGAAGTCTGCTATGTGGATTTTATTTTATTTTAGTTCAATAAATCAGTTGGAAGTTGGTGCTTGTATGTTTTTCCTTTCATAATTAATTGAAATAATGCACCGATAATGTTGGACTTTAATCAGTAGTCTATTTTAAATTTTTGGAAAGTACTAGCACTTATTTATGCTCATAAAATTTAGCAGTTGACTAACTATATTGTCCTTTAGTTTTTAAGATATGGACCATCAATATTTGAGTGATAATATATGCCTACTAGATAGTGAAACTACTCATATGATTTTGAAAAACCAGAAGTTTTTCTTTGAACTATATGAAAATATTTTAGCTAAAAATTTCAAACCAGAGCAAATTTGCTAATATAATTGAAGGGTACGGAAGAGCCCATATAGTATTGCCAAATGGTACATATTTCTTAATTCAAAATACATTATACTCGGGCAAACTTAAATGAAATCTGTTGAGTTTTGAGGATATATAAATGAATAGCTACCATATGGAAACTATAATGAAAACCTCAGAATATCTTTGCGTTATTTCTAAAATTGAAAGCCCGAAGCTTATTTTAGAAAATTTAGTATAATTTCAACTGGATTATATTTCATGAAAATTGGCATAATTGAATCTCATAATTAAACATGAGCCAGAAGCTCACAAATATCACTTGAATGCATCTTATCAATTGATAAAAGAACTATCCTCTTATCATTCATATGGATGGTGCATTTGCTAGTAACATGATAATGCATCAAAATGAGAATCCAAAGATGATTATTATTTAATGTGACAATGTTTATCAACACTGAGGGGGAGGATAAAGCGATACAAGTTCATTTTAATCTTCAGTGTTAAATATTTGTTAACATGTATAATGATGCAAAATATTGATTAACTTGAATAAATTATCAATAATATCCCCATTAGACTTTCTCCAATATAGCTTTGAATCCCTGAAGGATTAAAATGTGTAAACCACATCTGAAATATGGTACAAAATTCAGTTTGAAATACTTTTGGAGTAAGTAATAAAGATGTCAAATAAAAGAGATGAGTGTTCTTGAAGAAACACTTAAGGGTGCTCTTGAAGAGTCTAATGACATGAATGACAAATAACCCCAGAAGTGGTTTAGGTACCTAAAAATGATAATTAAAGAGATCTCAATATCATGTCTAGAACTGACAATAAAAAATCATTGATTATAAATTTATGAATAATAAAGCGCTTATGCTTATTAATGGATTAAGGATTCTGGATTAGAGAAAAACATGATTGGCTATCATAAAATTCTCCTAAATAAGAAATGTGGACCCGTAGTCCACAAAAATAAAATTAGAAACATGTATATAAAGCGAAAAAAGCACACTAAAATTATTAAAACAAAAATTGTGTCAACAACATGTTAAGTGGCATGGGCATGCTATTTTTAGAGATAATTGAATTGATTGAAGTAGTGAAAGTGTTTGAAACACTTAAAATACCCCGAAGGTATAAATATTGTTTAAATCATAATAAATAATAAAAGTACACAAATTCCCGAAGAATATGAATATCTTTGGTGGTTATAAAGAAGGTAAAGTATAAGAAGAAGCATAGATTACAACCAACTTTGAGTATTGTTGTAATGAAAATCTTGATATAATTCATGATGAGTAGATTACTTCCTATTTTTAAGTATCGTTGTAATGAAACTTTAATATACGTTGAAATGTTAGTTGCGATATGCAAAAATTATTCTTGAAGAATGTATATAACTATGATGATTATACAGAATGCAAAGAACATGGAATGTAGACTACAACCTTCTTCTAAGTATTGTTGTAATGAAAATCTTGATGCACTTTAAGATGAGTAGATTACTTCTTGCCTTTAAGTATTGTTGTAATAGAACTTTTAATATTCATCAAAGATGTAGTTGCAATATGCAAAACTGATTTGAAGCATAAAAACAAAAACACATGATGTGTTTTTCATAAAGGTAGCAAACAAAATGCATAAAATGCAAATCATATTTGGATTGGAAATTTTGATTGTATCGAAGGAAACTATTAATAAATTGTATTATTAATGAGATACATATTTGTTGATCCAGAAGTATCTATAACCAATTTAAGTTATCGAAGGACGAATATGAATTCAGAGGAAACTTTAAATTAGTGGGAGCATCCATAAGTATTTTATAATGCACTCTTTTTCCTTAACTAAGATTCTTCCCACTAGGTTTTTATTAGTAAGGTTTTAATGCGGCATTATCTTGATCCAGAAGTATCAACTCCCCGGTAACATTTGAAAATAAGTTACAATGTACTCTTTTCCCTTATTTAAGATTTTTCCCACGGGGTTTTTCTTACTAAGGTTTTAACGAGGCATTCTCTTGATCTAGAAGAATCAAACGTATTTTCAAGAAATAACATCTCAAATATGTTACTTAAGTTAAATTGATTTCTTATCCTTGACTAAGGTTTTTTCCATCAGGTTTTCCTTTGTAAGGTTTTTAATGAAATATTGTATTGATCCAGAAGTATCAAACTGTAACGATCCAGAATTCCTGTCATTAGAAATTCATATATTTAATTGATTTTAAATATTAACAAGTAAATTTTATAAGTCGAATAAATTATATTTTGAATATCTAGATTCAATTGGATAACAAAATCGATAGTTAAATATCTAAAATTACAGAAATAATTGGAAATTGGGTTTAATGTGATTAAAAATTGATTTGTAAAGTTGTATTAAATCATATTGGAGTTAGAATGATGTTATAGAACTTTTAAAATCGAATTGAAAGTTAATTTGGGGAAATTGAATATTTTAATATTTAATTAATGAGTAAAAATAGTCATTTTTCAAATAGTATCGGATTTCGTCGAAACTAGTTTCATTGGATCCGTAATGTTAAATTATTGTAAGATTTCAAATTTCGTGTCAATTGGATTTAGGGTTTGTCCGGAGCAAGCTAAAACGCACTGAAATCGGTTTAAGTGAATTTTAAATTCAAATAATCGATTTGAAAACCTATCTTCCAAATACGATAGAATTGGCTCCCGATATATATTCCATTGCGTTCGGAATAGGGGTAAAACATTATAAACGCCAGGCGGCACACTTCGTTTGGAGTTCGGAATTTTTTTGGGTGAATAGTGTTTTGGAATTTTCTATATAAGGACGTCATTATTCACTATTTTCATTAAAAACCTAGCTAGGGTTTCAGGCCGCCACCAATAGTATCAATGGCCGAAAATATTCACTTCTTCTCCTCTTAATCTTTTCCAATCCACTCGATATTATTGAAAACTTTCTGAAGCAAAATTGAAGAGCTTCGCGAGATCTTCAGATCCATAGGTTTTTGATTATCATCGGAGCATCGTGGTGGTCACTAGAGGGCCACGTTCGCCTACCGGTCGCGCATGTTTTTTGAAGCATATAAGCAACCGAATTGATCGTGGCTAAGGGCGTGGGGGCTGATTTGATGGCGCACGTCCTGGTGGTGTTCGATCGTCTCCTCGACGTCGCTAGTGGCCACGACAATTCAAGAAGCAAGGGCGGCCGTGGGTTTGTTCGAACGTGATTACCTATTGTAGGAGAAGCAAATTGCAGCGCCCCAGATTTTCTATAGCAAAAGGAACGGCCGAGATATAGGTTGAATATTAAAATAAATTTGCGATTAATTTATATATTTTAAATTCGTTCAATCTAAAACGCTATAACTTTTTGATACGAGGTCCGTTTCACACGAAACGACTTACATTGGAATCGTATGGACGAATACTACGCGATGGAGCTGGATTGGAGTTGATATGAGCTAGTGTGAATTTTGGGTAAAATTAAACGGTCTTTTAATTTTATTCGGAATAAAACACTGCAACCGTTATTGGAAGCACGGTGAGAACTTCTCACTCAATCGAATTTGTTTCGATTTAAATTTTAAATAGTTAAATTTAAAATTTCTTGATTGTGTGATTGAATGATGATTGCTATCTGTTTTATTGAAATAGACCCTATACGCCGCATATTAAGCGGAGGTTATTTTATTAAACACATATACCGCGATATTCCATCTTGAAGTGGAATTGGTATTATATATGTACTTGGAGTTGATTTCCCTCATTATATAGCGGATGAGACCCTATTGTGTCGTATAATAGCGGATAATATTTTATATAAACCCATGTACCGCGATATCCCCTCTTGAAACGGGATTGGTATTGTGCTAACATCTGTGGATGCAGGGAAACAGGTTGGAGGGATCCAACTGGATTCCTTAAATAATTTAATTTGTTTCAATGTTGTAAGTTGATTATTTATAATCTCCGTGTGATTATCTTTGTAATTGAAATCGTTGAAGGCTAAAATTTAGCCGAATATAATTTTTGGTATCGTTGGATATCGAAAATAAATAAAAGAATTTGATTTTTGAAAATTCAGGTTGAAAGTTATATTAAAATTTATTTTTCAGAATTGGATAAATTTAAAATAATAAATTCTAAAATAATAAAGTTTTATTTTTAATCTTATTGAATAAAATTTCAAAATATGGGAAAAGCTTTAATAAATGGATTTTGGGTAATATTATTTAAAAGTTGAAGAATTTATTCAAAATACGGATTTTAAAGAGTTTGAAAAATAAAAGAATTTGTTTTCTTTAAAAGGAATTTATTTTTAAAAGGAAATAAAATTGAAATCGATTTGGGAATTGATTTTTGGTAATTGAATTTAAATCAATTAAAAATCCATTTGGAAATTTATTTGTTGTTTTGAAAAGAATTTGGAATCAATTTGAAAATTGATTTGGGGTTTAGTAGAAATTGATCTCAATTGAATAAAATTCACTTGGTGTTTAATTTCTTGGAAAATCAATATGGAATTTGATTTGTTTCTTTTTGAAATCAATTGAAAAATTGAATTGTTGTTGAAAGTGAATATTTAAAATCGATTTGAAAATCGTATAACAATAGATATTTTGGGAATGTGAATTCACATGGAATTTATAAAGAAAAGGGAAATTTGTTTAAAAATAAACATTGATTTATTTTTGAAGCATGGAAATAAATTTATGGATTTGGAACGTAATATTAAAGTAAATCGGTAAGGATTTATTTAATTGGTTTAAATGAAACATTTTGAAAATGAAAGTGTATTCTCCCTGGAAAGCCGAATAAAATTTCTAAATAGCTTTGAAGGATATATACATATATATCTACATAAAATTCTTGAATTGGTTTTGAAAAGGATACCTTGGAGAAGTTAACTTCTTAAATTGTTTTACATCCTTTAAGATTTATTAAGTTTATTATAGAAATGGCTATTTCTATGATTTAATCAATAATTGTTTTAGAAAATAGTTATTTAAATAGTTATACTCTATCTACTAAATTTTGTTTTGAAAATTAGTTTGGACTTAAGTTATATGTAGTATTGGTATAATATTTTTATAACTAATATTTTATGTGAAGTGTTTAAAGAAAAATAGTTTATTTCAAAGTGTTTTCCCGATATATTTTGGATAAGTGTTATAAATTATTTTAAAGTATTTGAACTCGGAAGATTTCTAGTGAAAATGAATAAATATTTGGAAATGTTTCCGCATAAGGAAAATGATTTGAAATTTGTTTTCAGAAGTTGTAAAGGTGAAAAGTAATTTGAAATTTTTTTTTAAATGGTTGAAGAGTGGAAAAATCTATCTTTTAATGATATTTTTGGAAAATAAATAATTTGGGAAATTATTTGGAATCTGGTGATGTGCATATCTATTGATAGTTAAATAACCGACTATCAATATTTACCTTTAAATGGGTGTTTGTTGTGATTTCCTTGAATTTGAATGCTACACTTATTTTAAAATAAGCGCTCGTTATTCGGTTTAGTCGGGAGAGGACCTTTGGGTCATGAATCCCATTCCGAATAGTGATACGTCGTAATGGATAGCATTTGAAGACCGGTGTTGAAGACCGAATATTTACGAAAACGGAAGGATTACCATCGAATGTCTCTGCATCGGCTGATCTCCGATATAGAGATTTTATCACCCTTTGTGATGGGAATTTCGGACGTGATTGGTGAATATCCGAATTTCGAGGGCTTCTTTCGTAAGTGCCTTCAGTTCCGTTCGATCCCGGAACAGACTTTTATGGATGTGTGTCTGACGTTACAATTTGAGATGTAAAGCTGGTTTCTATCAAATACATTTCTGTTGGTGGGCGGAGAATTTATTCTCTTAGCTTAACACCCTTCTCTAAGACGTACGAGCTCAGAGGTTATATAGTTGATGGATACTAGTGATACATTCCCAATTTGGTAATGTGGCATACAAAGTGCCGTTGATCGTTTGTTGATCAAAGCATAGCTTTTGTGAAAAGCGTAGCTTTATGGACGAGACTTCGTCGGACCTCACACCCCGGTAATGGTCAAAACAGGAAAAATGCAGCAAGGTTATAGGGAGTAGCGCCCCTTAGGGTATGTGCATTTCCTTCTGGATAGAAGTTGGATCATGGTATGGAGCCTAGATACTTAACTTATGTGGATGTCGCAAATATATATGACTTTGTGATTGTTGTTGGTTGAGGATCCTCGGATAAAGGTTGTTTACAACCAGAAGATGGCATACTCGTGTCAGTAGTTACCTACTTTTGCAGAGGTAACCCGGCCTTTTGTTGGCAGAGATCCGATTAGGTTCTCGGGGTGTCCCGCTATAGGCGTTCCCATATGGCAATAGGAAGTTCCTTAACCTGGCCATTTGTTTGAAAACCAAAGAAACAATACGAGCCCTGTATGATTTTAGTTGTATAACCTACCATGGAATGTGGCGGTAACCTGCTATTGAATATGGTAGGTATAGTAGGCATACGATAATGGTCGTATGTTGGCTAAGATTTGTATTATACTTCCGAAATGATTTTCTGCACTTTGCACTTATAGTAATAATATCAAAGAAATTTTTCTGCGTATCAAGCATGTTTGACTATCATAAGAAGAAATCTCCTCCGATTTTGCATTTGCATTGTGTGTGCGTGCGGGAGGCCTTATGGTAGTTTCATTTTCCAAAAACATTGCGGATCTATCTTAAATTATTTCTTTGTTTGTTTTAAGATAAATTATTTTAAGTTCTCACACCAGTCACATGACTGACCTGGAGTTTTTTGTTCCCTTCCTAAACTCTGGGTGCCCACCAATTTCCACCCGAGCAGTCTAGAGTCTGGTTATCAACTCATTATGGAATTCAGGAGTTGCCGTGGAGCTCAGGAGGCGAGCTGGTTGGCGAAACGTATCACTTGTATATGATATTATCTTTTCCGTTGTGTATTCAGTTGTGAGGACAGGTTTATATAACTGTCCATTATTGTGTGGTGTTGTTTATTGACTCTGATGATGTAATGTATAAAATGTACAGTTCTTTCGATTTAAAAGATTATTCATTTATTTATTATATGTTGTCCCGCTGCGATTGTGAGAATTTGATATTGTTTCTGTTGCTTCTTCTTTCTTTCTTCTTCTACCTCTTCTTCTTTAACCCTAACAATTCGGGTTTCCGCCTTCGATTGTTAGGCAGTTGATACAGTGGACGTATTAATGTCAATTTTCGAAAGTTGAAAATCGTGAAATGTTACAGTTGGTATCAGAGCAATTGGTCAAGCGACAACCTTGGCTCTGTTGGGTGTTACTCATTAGAGATAGAGTCAGCAGTACTCTAGAATGAGTGTGAGTGTAATAATAGATATGAGCGCGTATTTGTTAGTGAATATGAAATTGTTTTGTATTGTGTTGACTTATCGGTTGATTGTTTATAGATTCTAGTCGGTGCGGTCTAGCTAACTGTGTCGATAGGAGTTTCTAAGCTCTTAAACAAGATAAACCGACATAGTATTGTTTTAAAATAGGATAAATGAAATAATTTTACCCAGACTATTTCGTAAATAAAAGGAATGATTTTTCAAAAAATTATTATGGTTGCTTGGTTGTTAGGAAGTGATAATATTAAATTATTATCATCGATTATTGAATAAGAAATTGAAATCATAATCAAAAGCTGAGAAATAAATCCATATACAAATGAGATTTGTAAATATAAATTGTTAATGTGATTCATAATTTGAAATGGAATTCCAGAGTAATATTTGAAAGCAAATTTAAAGAATTTGAAATTTTGAGATTTGGGAAATTTAAATTCTTTAGAGTTTGAAAATGATTTCAAGGGTTTTGGAAAAAAAATTGAAGGGAAGAAAGCACTAAACTCTTTTCAGTCGCTGAAAAATAATTCCAATGATGATCGCGACATCATCGGTGTTCATTTTCGAGTTTCCATGAGAGGAATTGCTGCCAAATTATAATTAAATGGAAGTTGTTTGTGAAATTGAGTTTGTTTTGGAAATCCAAAAGATAATTTGAGTAGATTTCAAAAATAATTTTTGAAAGATTAAAAAGACTCTAGAATGTTATATAAAATGTTTATGGAATAATAAATAAGTTTGGATGACTTAGGAAATTTAGATTTAAACTGAAATTGACCTGAGTTAATTGAAATAAAGGTGAATTTCAGAAGTCTAATAACTAAATGATTGGAATACAATTATTAAGTCGGAAAATAAATTGTGAATGAATAAATAAAATTTGCAATTGCAAGCACAAGAAAATGAAATTGAATGTTGAAATTCATTTCGAATTTGTATGTACATAGAACTGGAATTGGAATTGAATTTGATTTGTGAAAAAGAAAGTGAAGTATTAAACTAAAATTAGTAAGTGCAACTAATTGAAGAATGAATAAATGGATAAGGTTTAAAATGAATTGAATCCAATATTTTTGTAACGACCCGTAAATCCGTACCCTTTGAGTCAACACTATTCTTCAACAATCAACTCAAGATGTACAGAAATATGAACCATTTGGGTTAAAGAAGAAGAGATTGAAGAAGAAAATAGAAAACAATATCAGAATCCAACCATCGCAGCGGAATAAAATATAATAGATATAAATGATCTTTACACAAAAACAAATATATATCTGTTTTATACATACATTATCACCAGAGTACATCATCAGAGTTCAACAATATCAATAACATACAAACTGGATACACAGCAACTCGACACAGTAGAATATATATAAAACAAGTACGAAAATACGCATCGTCTTCCAGCTCGTCTCCTGAACTCCACAACATCAATCTTGTATCCTATAATACTCGGTCTAACCCGAGCATTATAGTTAAATAATACCCGAGTCAGTATGGAATACTAGCGTGAGAAAATCAAACTCAATTGATTATTAAAGTTACAAAAATCTTTTGAAAACAAAAGCATCTTGTAAGACCACGCCACAAATAAACATGTCGGGTTTTTACCTTACGATAGCTAAAACACTTTTTATTAAAATCCTCTGATATTATAATAGTGTCTACAGAAAGTAAAATAGAATCTAGCTGTCATACTCGCATCTCACGTTTCAGCAATAGTTGGGCACAAACAAAACCGTACGGGCGCTTAGGGAAAATGGATTTCCAACTAATGACTAGGCACTGGGGTACCACCTGTCACAGTACCTGGTCTAGATCAACGTACCGAGGACCCACCCTAAGCCCCCTGCAACACAAGGCCAGAACCATCCTTACTGTACAGTCCCCACTAAGATCACCCCGCGGTTGGGATCAGCAACCGCCCACTAAGCCGAAATAAAAAGGGACATCTAGACAGGGATGGCCTTACTCTCAAGTGGGGGCTACCCACGAAGCGTTGCTGCATAACCCCTGATTTTCAATCATTCCCGGTTGATGAGGCTTGAGGCTAAGCGTTACCTTTTAGAACATATCCCTTAGAATGTCCATCGTCCACCTGACGATGTTAACAAAAGCATTCATCCATACAAGTCCGTCCCGGGTTCGAACGGAACCGAAGGTACTATTCCTACTACATCCATTTGGAAATATCCTTAGGATTAGTAGCGACTAGCCCTTGCACTTCACCGCTCCATCTTCGAATCCAAAATTGTTTCCCACGAAACGTACAAATCGGATCGAAGTAGTTTTCGATAAATAAATCTCGTTCCCGGTCTCTTCGAAACGATCAACGCATTTGGCCAATATTGATAGTCGGTGATTTAACTATCAATTAATATTTGCAACAACCATCAACCAATAAATAATTTCTCAGATTATTTATTAATCCCAAAAATATCTTCAATAGACATATTTCCACTTTTCAAACCCTTTTTAAAACAGTTTTCAAACTATCTTCCTTTCTCAGAATAAATTCCAAGTATTTTCTATTTCTACTGGAATCACCAAGCCAAAACTAAGATTTTTAAAATAATTTAAACATTTTATTGTAAAATATGTTTAACATTTAAATTTAAAAATTACTTTAATACTTAGTTTAAAATAATACTTTAGAAAAAATTAAAATAAGGTTACTTTATAAATATAAACTAGATTTACTTCTTTAAACAAAATACCAAATCATCCTTTAAATAATTATTACGATAATAGATTTTTAAAAAGAATACTTACTTTTGAATTTAAACATTTAGAAATAATAAATTTTCTTAAACATTTTTTTTTAAAACAACATTAAACTTTTTATCTTATATTTAAAAATTTACCTTGAAACGTACTTGGCTATTCAGAGAAATATACTTCTCTTCACATTTTTCTTTAAATCTTCAATTCAACACTTCAATCAATTTCCAAATTGATTTCCAATTTACTCCCTTTTATTCCAAAATCCATTAATTTTCGATTTTATTTCTTAATTATGATTTAAAATATTTTTAATTGAATATACCAATTTTAGATTTCTCAAAGTACTTCTTAATCCTATTAAATAAATTTAAAACTTTAAATTTTAAAATAATTCTTTATTCCTTTAAAATAATATCACTTAATTTTACAATTCATTAATTTCTGCTTATTTCAAGATCGTTTTCTTTTCCTATTCGAAGTTATTTGTTAGTATTTTAAGATCATTTCCATTTCTTTCTATCCTTTCTTAATTAATTCCTATTTTCCCATAATTATTTCGCTTACAAATTCACTTCTTTTGTTTTCTTTCTAAAATCCAATTTATATATTTTTGGTAATTCATTATACCTAAATATATCCAATCAAAATATAGCATTCAATATTCCAATATAATTCATCATAGAATATCAATAATCACAAACAGAGAATATTAAATGATTTAAATAAATGTTGAGGGGTCCAGTTGGATCCCTCCAACCTGTTTTCCCTACATCCACAGACGTTAGCACAACATAAATACCAATTCCACTTCGAAGTGGAATATCGCGGTATATGGGTTAATATATAATATTCTCTATATAATGCAGGAAATCAAACATTCCAAGATATAGTATATACTATAATATAGCACATCAATCAATTCAACCATTCAACCAATTATTTAAATTTAAACATTTAAATTTAAATTTAAATTCAGCTGAGTTATATTAACTCACATTTGCCATTTTATTTTGCAATTCAACACAACCGGTTGTTTTCTTCACAATTCCAGACCTGGAATACACATTATATTATTTTATTAATATTGAATAATCAAATAAATAAATTTCCAGTAGATAAATTAAATTTAATTATCAACAAATTTTATTTAAACTAATTTTCGTTTACTAAATTAGTTTCAGAAAAACAAATATACTAATATAATGATCTGCATTACCGTTTTAATTTTCTATATCCCTATGTCTTATTTATACATTTTCCTGCTTACACTACATATATTTAAACTAAACTACGAATGTGAAAATATTTATTTTTTTACTATTCCACATAAAAAATTTATATTTTCAAACTTACATAAAAAAATTAATAAAAGGAATACCTTACCTCCCTATCGGCCAAAAATCACGCCGACCATCGACAACCACTGCCAATCACGAGCGCGACCCCCAACTCACGATGCTTCCAACCCTAGTTCAAAGCTTCGGGTCGCACAACATCCCGACTCGAACAACTCCAATCACCTGCGTGTGCGATGAACGACTATAAAATCGAGCCGTCCATCTCGATCTCAGGCCACTTCAGCAAATCGAACATCCCACCCTCTCGAGTCGCACGTCCCGCCGCCATTCCTCCTTGAGATCCAATTTGCAATTCGATCGCCATGGTTGAGTCGCCCCTCTTAACGAGCTCGCGAGCTTCCACAGAGTCGTCCATGAATTGATTTTGAAAAGTTTGGTTCGATCTATTATCAGAAATTAGAAGGGAAAGGAAAGCCACGGTTTTACTTGAGAACGAAATCGAGCTAGGGTTGTAGACCTTCGGTCGCGATTCTAAAAAAAACTCGAATGCGGTTTTGAATCTCAACTGAATTCAAAGGGGAAACGGGAAAAGGAAACTTGATAGAAGAAGGAAGACTACCTGTTATTCATTACCCTTTTCTTTTTTTCTTTTTTTCCGAACTAAATTGAAAAGAGAAAGGGTAGGCGATTTAAAGTTGAAGGGGACGACGTTATTCAGAGCTAGGGAGCGGCGCCTTTAGGGCTAGGTCAGTTTTGAACAGAGATAGGTTGGCTACGATCTGACATTTATTTGACTAGTCAAGCTGTACAATACATTTGATATTATTTAAATTTAAGTTGTCTCAAAAACGTAGCTTAAAATTTGGACATCGTATCGAGACGTGCCGCCAGATGTGATGATAGCTATTTTTCGACTCACGGAAGTCGACATTAATACGTCCACTGTATCAACTACCGAGCAGTCGACGGCCGGAAAACTATACCGTTAGGGTTAAAGAAGAGGTAGAAGATAGAAGAAGAAAGAAAAAGCAATAGAAACAATATCAGAATCTCACGATCATAGCGGAACAAGATATAATAGATAAATGAATAGTCTTTGAATCAAAAGAACTATATCAGTTATCACATTACATTATCAGAGTTTACAACAACAGACGGCGGAAAAGAAATACTATATACTAATTGATACAACACGCCATCCAGTTTGCTCCTGATCTCCACAGCAACTCCTGAATTCTAGAATGACCTGATTACCTGACTCTAGACTGCTCGTGTTAAAATTGGTGGGCACCCAGAGTTTAGAAAGGAAACAATAAACTCCAGGTCAGTCATAGGACTGGTGTGAGAACTTAAAACAGTTTATCTTTAAAAACTAACAAAGAAATATTTAAAACAGATCCGCAATGCTTTTGAAAATGTAACTACCATAAGGACTCCTGCCACACACACACAATGCAAACGCAGAACTGGAGGAGATTTCTCCTTATGATAGTCAAACATGCTTGATAGGCAAATTTCTTTGATATTATTACTATAAGTGCAAAGTGCAGGAAAACATTTTGAAAGTACAATATTAATCTTAGGCAGCATAGCTACCATTATAGTATGCCTACTATAGCTACCATATTAAATGGCAGGTTCTACAACTAAAACCGTACAAGGCTCGTATTGTTTCTTTGGATTTCCAACAAATGGTCAGGCCAAGGAACTTCCTATTGCCACATGGAAACGCCTCTGGAAAGACGCCCTGAGAACCTAACCGGATCTTTGCCAACACAAGGCCGGGTTACCCCTAGCTGGGTAACAACTGACACGAATATGCCATCCCCCAGTCGCAACCGACCTAAATCCCGGGATTCACCAACAACCACAAAATAATAAGTTTGCAGCAGCAACATAGGTTAAGTATCAGGGCTCCATACCATAATACCACCTCTATCCAAAAGGAATGACATACACTACGGGGGTGTTATCCCTTAATAACTTTGCCGCATCTTTCCAGTTTTGAGCATTACCGGGGTGTGAGGTCCGACGAAGTCTCGCCCACAAAGCTACTTTTTTCATAAAAGCTACGCTTTGATCAACAAATGCTCAGTAGCACTTCGTATGCCACATTACCAAATCGGGAATGTATCACTAGCAACCATCAACTACATAACCTCTGAGCTCGTACATCTCAGAGAAGGGTGTTAAGCTAAGAGAATAAATTCTCCGCCACCAACAAAAATATATTTGATAGAAACCAGCTTTACATCTCAAATTGTAATGTCAGACACACATCTATACAAGTCCGTTCCGGGATCCAACGGAACCGAAGGGACTTCCAAAGAAGCCCTTGCAATCCGGATAATCACTAATCACGACCGGACTTTCCATCACAAAGGGTGATAAAATCTCTATATCGGAGATCAGTCGATGCAGAGTCATTCGACTACAATCTTTCTATTTTCGTAAATATCCGGTCTTCAACACCGGTCTTCAAGTGCTATCCATTTCGACATATCGTTATTTGGAATGGGATTTATGACAAAAGGTCCTTTCTCGGCTAAATCGAATAACGAGCGCTTATTTTAAAAATAAGTGTAGCATTCAAATTCAAGCAAATCACAACAAATACCCATTTAAAGGTAAATATTTATAGTCGATTATTTAACTATCAAGGCCAACAAACGAATATCCAACACCATAACAATCACTAAGCCCTTTTTATTAATCTTCCATAAATTAAATAACTTGCCAGATATCCACTACAATTTATCTTTAAAATGATATATGCTCTAAACCCTTTCAATTTCTACATTAGAAAACATTTTCAAACACTTATTTAACAATAAGTAATTCATAAATTCATTTATTTTCAATACTTAGAAAATATTCAATATACTTAAATCATAATTTAGTATATATTTTATTCTTTAAAGAAAGCATTCTCTTAAATGCATTCATTTGAGTCAAAACGAATGTTGCGTAAAACACCATTGCGACAACCCAAAATCACTAGTATAGGGATTCGAAATTGAGATAGATATATAAATCCCAATACTACATAAAACATTTCCTTTCAAAAACCATTTACTATAACAACAGTGTTATAGTCCATCTTTTCCTTATTTCTCGAAAACGTCTATTTCAACAATGAATGTTGAAATCTATGGTTTCGATCCTTAACACATTTTAAAACAACTTCAAATCGTTTTAATTCTATTTAAAATATCACTTCCTAAAACATTTCTTTAATATATTAGTCACTGTCCAAAATCGTGAATATAAATCGTTTACCAAATTCAACACCTCTATACATTTTATTTAAAGGATTATTCACTGTCCAAAATCGTGGATATACTTCCTTTAATAAGCTATAATAATTAACTTATCAAAATAAGTCGATTTCGGAATTATAAAACAAGGTTTATAAATTCCATTTATATTTTATAACAACTATAACTTATGAAATCCCTTAATTAACAAATTTTATTTATATCTCATTTAAATGCCAAAATCCAATTTTCAAGTTAATTACTTATAAATCTTTTATTTTACAAAATCTATTCATTTTATAAGTTCACAATTTATAAATCTATAAATTTCATTCACTTATGAAATCTATTTATACTTCATTTTACCACTTATAAAAATTCGTTTTATATTCCAATATTTTAATTTATAAATATCAATCTTATAAAACTTTTTTATAAACCATTTATAATAATTCCAAAAATCTCAATTTAAAATATTTTACATAATTCATTAACTCCATGTTTCAAAAATCAAATTTCAACTATATTTCTCAAAAATCATAATTTCTATAACATTAAAATTTTAACGTTTATTTAATTAAAATGAATCAATTCCAAAATTTAATAAAATGTATACTTTCAAAAATCACTTTAAAAATCCTTTTAAATTCAAAATCGTTCTTTAACATTTTTAAAACTAAAAAAAAGGCCCAATGCTGCAACAGTGCTAAATATAACAATCACCGCATCCAAAACATCATATATCATATGATACAGAATATATCACAATATCTGTAGATAAATCAATACGGATGAGGAATCCAGTTGGATCCCTCCAACCTATTTCCCTGCATCCGCAGATGTTAGCACAATACCAATTCCGTTTCGAGATGGAATATCGCGGTACATGGGTTCATATAAAATATTATCCGCTATTATGCGGCGCAATAGGGTCTCATCCGCTATATAATGCGGGAAAATCAACTCCAAGTACATATATAATACCAATTCCATTTCAAGATGGAATATCATGGTATATATGTTTAATAAATAACATCCGCTTAATATACGACGTATAGGGCCTATTTCAAAACAATAGATACTAATTTATCATCCAAGCATAAAATCAAGCAATTTTAAATTTAACCATTTTAAAATTTAAATCGAAACAATTTCGATCGAGTGAGAAGTTCTCACCTTGTTTCAATAACGGTTCCAGCGTTTTATTTCGAATAAAATTAAACGCACGTTTAATTTTACCCAAAATTTATACTAGCTCCAATCAACTCCAATCCAGCTCCATCGCGTAGTGTTCACTAATACGATTCCAACGCAAGTTGTTTCGTAAATTTTTGACCTCGTATGAAAGAGTTATTGCATTTTAAAGCTTACACGAATTTAAATATAATTAATATTTACAGTTTCTTTTATATATTCCAAACCCTTATTAAATCTGGCCGTAGATTTCAAGTCCACAGATCGTGGCCGCAGGTTCCTTCTTCTCCCTCCATCAGTAAAACGCGACTGAAACTTGAACCCAAGCCGCCATAAATTCGTGAATTTTCGAGCCAGATACCCTCGACTTCACGTTGATCGAACAACACCGTCACGAAGGCAACACCCTTGCACGCCATCGCCTTGAAAATCACCAAGCTGGTCGTCTCCTCTGACATGAAAACGAGATCGAACGTGATGCTTCAAACTGAAATTGCCATCTACCTACTACCCCGATCTCGATCATAGCCGTTCACATTATAGATCCCGATGCCCTCTTTGATTTTGTAGTTGAAAACATTTCATAAAAGTGGATGGATTTGAAGATATTAGAGCAAGAAGATGGAGTTTTTTTTCGGCCATTAAAATGTTAGGTGGCAGCTGTATCGTTTTGACCTAGGGTTTGATTATTTTTGCAAAAGTTATATTTGAGGTCCTTTTATAGAAAAATGGCAACACACACTATTCATCCAAAATTTTCTGAACTCCAAACGAAGCGTGTCGCCTGGCATTCATAATATTTTACCCCCATTTTGAACGCAATGGAATATATATCGGGAGCCAATTCGATCAAATTTGGAAGATAGGTTTTTGAATCGAATTATTTAAATTTAAAATTCACTCAAACCGATTTCTACGCATTTTAGCATGCCCCGGACAAACCATAAATCCGATTGACACGAAATTTGAAGCCATACAATAATATAACACCACGGATCCCAGGTTCGTCGAAATCCTAGACTATTTGAAAAATGACTATTTTAACTCGTCAATTAAATATTAAAATATTCAATTTCCACAAATTAACTTTTAATTCAATTTTGAAAGTTCTATAACATAATTCTAACTCCAATATGATTAAATATAACTTTATAAATCAAATTTAATCAAATTAAACCCAATTTTCAATTATTTCTGTAGTTTCATATATTAATTTATCGATTTAATTATCCAATTAAATTCTTATATTCAAAATAAAATTTATTCAGCTTATTAAATTTACTTATTAATATTTAAAATCAATTAAATATACGAATTTCAAATGATAGAAATTCTGGGTCGTTACAAACTTCCCCCTTAAAAGAATTTCGTTCTCGAAATTACCAAATAAGAAAAAGTTACATAATCCATTAACTTTTTAAACATCCATTCAAATTAAATTTCAAATTCACTTAAGTGTTTAACTTTCCCAAAATCCAATAGTTAAACTTCTTACAATAACTTTACTAAGTTTTGAAATCATACTTAGTTATCCTTTCGAAAAGTACTAATATCGTTTAACTTTTCACTCCGAAATCAAATTATAGTTTTCTCAATTTTTCCCAAACTTCCCAAATTATTTCTAACGCCTTCAATTTTCAAAAAATTTCGCCATAGTCTCCTTTGCACGGTTCGATCCAAAAAAATGGCAATATATATATATATCACAAATATATGTCTCATCAAAGTAATGAGGTATCCCGCAGGGAAAAAAGTGTAAAAGTACGATATGTAATCCGAGATATGTACCTTATATATTATTAGCGAGCATATACGGCTAATGTAGCACGAAAGCGAGCTCCAAATGCGAAGCAATGTGCAATCCGCACCTACTAAACGCTCAACAAACAAATGAGAACATGTATATAGAAAATAATATCGATATACAATATATACCAACAAATATATATGTCAATATAGCAAATGCAATCAAAAGCAATAAATTTAACCATCAACCAACTAACATTTAACTAACATCCATAACCAAATCAATACACTTTCATTTCTCATTAATATTCAATGAATTGGTTTTCCAATTTAAATCACATTTGATTCATTAACATTGGATTTACTAACATTCATTCATATTCAATTTCAATTAGTTTGCATTCACTAATTTATATTCAAGTTTGTTCACTTCCCAATCAAATTCAATTCTATTTAGATTTACTTACTTCCAATTTGAATTCAATGATTTATAGCTTTCATTTTCATTTATTGAATTTCATATGAATTTTCTATACAATCTACTAACAACCAATGTATAACCAACTTAACCAAATTTATTTAATTCGCTTACATTCATTCAATTTGGTTCATCACTTTTAATTAGCTTAATGAATTAACACTCACATTCATTATTTCATATCGGTTTATTTACATTCAATTGATTTACATTCAATTCATTCATTAATTCAATTGCTAATTCATTTAACAAATAAGCTTGAATTTCATTTATATAACTCAAGTCCACATCATAGATAGTTCACTTTATTATTTTACTTCGATACCAAAATCAACTTCATTCAACATTACTTAAGTTATATTCCACTTCAAACATCATTTGTTTGACTTATCTTAAATTTTCACTTATAAGTCCAATTCACATACCAATTCCTATTCTATTTACTTACAATTTCGAAATGGATTTCAATTTCATTTTCTTGCACTTGTAAATTTTATTTATTCATTCATAATTTATTTTCCAACTTAATAATTTTATTCCAATCATTTTATACAACATTCCAGGGTCTTTTCAATCTTTTAAAACCATTTTTGAAACCAATTCAAATTATCCTTTGAATTTCAATACCCAAACCTAAATTTTTCCAAACAACTTCCATTTAAAACAACTTGGTAGCAATCCCTCTTTTGGAAACCCGAAAATGAACACCGATGATGTCGCGATCATCTTCGGAATTATTTTCGAGCGACCGGAAAGAGTTTAGAGCTTTCTTCCTTTCAAAACAATTTTCCAAAATTCTTGAAAATCATTTTCAAACTCAAAAAGGAATTTAATCTTTTCCAAATTGCAAACCCTTTCAAAATATTTCCAAATATTCCTCTGGAATTTTACTTCAAATTACAAATCACATTTACAATTTATATTCTCCAATTCTATTTATATGTGAATTTATTTCTTAACTTTGGAGTTACAATTTCAATTTCTTTTTGAACATTAATGATAATAATTTAATATCGTCACTTTCTAGCAACCCAACAATCATATATTATAATTACTCACAGAATTTTTTCTCTTTTATATACGAAAATAATTTTGGTAAATTATTTCATTTACCCAAATTGTAAAACGATATCGTGTCGAATTTTTTCTGTACAAGTGTTTAGAGATTCCTATCAATAACGTTTATTACTCGTATTGACCAGAGTCCATATACCACTCAACAAACCTATCAACAAAATATAGAACAATTTGTATATATTTACTAACAAATACGCACTCATATCTATTATTACACTCACACTCATTCTAGAGTACCGTTGACTCTATCTCTAATGAGTAACACTCAACAGAGCCAAGGTTGTAGCTTAACCAAAAGCTCTGATATCAAATGTGATGATATCTATTTTTCGACTCACAAAAGTTGACATTAATACATCCACTGTATCAACTGCCGAGCAATCGAAGGCCGAAAAACTGTATTGTTAGGGTTAAAGAAAAGGTAGATGATAGAAGAAGAAAGAAAAAGCAACAGAAATAATATCAGAATCTCACGATCGCAGCGGAACAACATATAATAGATAAATGAATAATCTTCAAATTAAAAGAACTATATCACTTATTACATTACATCACATTATTTTATTAGAGTTTACAACAACAAACAGCGGAAAAGAAATACTATATACTAACTGATACGCCACGCCATCCAGCTTGCTCCTGATCTCCATAGCAACTCCTGAATTCCAGAATGACCTGATAACCTTACTCTAGACTGCCCGTGTTAAAATTGGTGGGCATCCAGAGTTTAGGAAGGAAACAATAAACTCCAGATCAGTCATGGCACTGGTGTGAGAATTTAAAACAGTTTATCTTTAAAAACTAACAAAGAAATATTTTAAAATAGATGCACAATGCTTTTGAAAATGTAACTACCATAAGGCCTCCGGCCACACACACAATGCAAACACAGAATTGGAGGAGATTTCTCCTTATGATAGTCAAACATGCTTGATACGCAAATTTCTTTGATATTATTACTGTAAGTGCAAAGTGCAGGAAAACATTTTGAAAGTACAATATTAATCTTAGCCAGCATAGGTACCGTTGTAGTATGCCTACTATAGCTACCATATTAAATGGCAGGTTCTACAACTAAAACCGTACAAGGCTCGTATTGTTTCTTTGGATTTCTAACAAATGGTCAGGCCAAGGAACTTCCCATTGCCACATGGAAACGCCTCTGGAAAGACGCCCTAAGAACCTAACCGGATCTCTGCCAACACAAGGCCGGGTCACCCCTAGCTGGGTAACAACTGACACGAATGTGCCATCCCTCGATCGCAACCGACCTAAATCCCGGGATTCACCAGCAACCACAAAATAATAAGTTTGCAGCAATAACATAGGTTAAGTATCAGGGCTCCATACCATAATAGCACCTCTATCCAGAAGGAATGACATACACTAAGGGGGCGCTATCCCCTAATAACCTTGCCGCATCTTTCCTGTTTTGACCATTACAAGGGTGTGAGGTCCGACAAAGTCTCGCCCACAAAGCTACGCTTTTCATAAAAGCCACACTTTGATCAACAAATGCTCAACAGCACTTCGTATGCCACATTACCAAATCGGGAATGTATCACTAGTAACCATCAACTACATAACCTCTGAGCTCGTGCTTCTCAGAGAAGGGTGTTAAGCTAAGAGAATAAATTCTCCGCCACCAACAGAAATATATTTGATAGAAACCAACTTTACATCTCAAATTGTAATGTCATACACACATCTATACAAGTCCGTTCCGGGATCGAACGGAACCGAAGGCACTTCCAAAGAAGCCCTTGCAATCCGGATATTCATTAATCACGACTGGACTTTCCATCACAAAGGGTGATAAAATCTCTATATCGGAGATCAGCCGATGCAGAGTCATTCGACGGTAATCCTTCCATTTTCGAAAATATCTGGCCTTCAATACCGGTCTTCAAATGCTATCCATTTCGACATATCGTTATTCAGAATGGGATTACGACACAAAGGTCCTTTCCCGGCTAAACCGAATAACGGGCGCTTATTTTAAAAATAAGTGTAGCATTCAAATTCAAGCAAATCACAGCAAATACCCATTTAAAGGTAAATATTGATAGTTGGTTATTTAACTATCAAGGCTAGAAAACGAATATCCAGCACCATAACAATCACTAGGCCCTTTTTATTAATCTTCCATAAATTAAATTACTTGCCAGATATCCACTTTAATTTACGTTTAAAAAGATATATTCTCTAAACCCTTTCAATTTCTACATTGGAAAACATTTCCAAACACTTATTTAACAATAAGTAATTCACAAATTCATTTATTTTCAATACTTAGAAGATATTCAATATACTTAAATCACAATTTAGTATATATTTTATTCTTTAGGGAAAACATTCTCTTAAATGCATTCATTTGAGTCAAAACGAATGTTGCGTAAAACACAATTACGACAACCCAAAATCACTAGTATAGAGATTCGAAATTAAGATAGATATATAAATCCCAATACTATAAAAACCATTTCCTTTCGAAAACCATTTACTATAACCACAGTATTATAGTCCATCTTTTCCTTGTTTCTCGAAAAGTTCTATTTCAACAATGAATGTTGAAATATATGGTTTCGATCCTTAACACATTTTAAATCAACTTCAAATCGTTTTAATTCTATTGAAAATATCACTTCCTAAAACATTTCTTTATTCACTGTCCAAAATCGTGAATATAAATCGTTTACCAAATTCAACGCTTCTACACATTTTATTTAAAGGATTATCCACTGTCCAAAATCGTGGATATACTTCCTTTAATAAGCTATAACAATTAACTTATCAAAATAAGTCAATTTCGGAATTATTAAACAAGGTTTATAAATTCCATTTATATTTTATAACAACTACAACTTATGAAATCCCTTAATTAACAAATTCTATTTATATCTCATTTAAATGCCAAAATCCAATTTTCAAGTTAACTAGTTATAAATCTTTTATTTTACAAAATCTATTCATTTTATAACTTCACAATTTATAAATCTATAAATTTCATTCACTTATGAAATCCATTTATACTTCATTTTAACATTTATAAAAATTTGTATTATAATTCCAATATTTTAATTCATAAATATCAATCTTATAAACTTTTTTTATAAACCGTTTATAATAATTCCAAAAATCTCAATTTAAACTATTTTATAAAATTCATTAACTCCATATATCAAATATCAATTTTCAACTATATTTCTCAAAAATCATAATTTCTATAACATTAAAATTTTAACATTTATTTAATTAGAATGAACCAATTCCAAAATATAATAAAACGTATACTTTCAAAAATCACTTTAAAAATACTTTTAGATTCAAAATCATTACTTTAACATTTTTAAAACTCAAAAATAGGCCCAATGCTGCAACAACGCTAAATATAACAATCACGGCATCCAAAACATCGTATATCATATGATGACAGAATATATCACAACATTTGTAAATAAATAAATACGGGTAAGGAATCCAGTTGGATCCCTCTAACCTGTTTCCCTGCATCCACAGATGTTAGCACAATACCAATTCCGTTTCGAGACGGGATATCGCGGTACATGGGTCCATATAAAATATTATCCGCTATTATGCGGCGCAATAGGGTCTCATCCGCTATATAATGCGGGAAAATCAACTCCAAGTACATATATAACACCAATTCCACTTCAAGATGGAATATCGCGGTATATGTGTTTAATAAATAACATCCGCTTAATATACGGCATATAGGGTCTATTTCAAAACTATAGATACTAATTTATCATCCAAGCTTAAAATCAAGCAATTTTAAATTTAACTATTTTAAAATTTAAATCAAAACAATTTCGCTTGATCGAGAAGTTCTCACCTTGTTTCAATAACGGTTCCAGTGTTTTATTTCGAATAAAATTAAACGTGCGTTTAATTTTACCCAAAATTTACACTAGCTCCATTCAACTCCAATCAACTCCAATCCAGCTCTGTCGCGTAGCGTTCGCGAATACGATTCCAACGCAAGTTGTTTCGTAAATTTTTGACCTCGTATGAAAGAGTTATTGCATTTTAAAGTTTACACGAATTTAAAAATAATTAATATTTACAATTTCTTTTATATATTGCAAGCCCTTATTAAATCTGGCCGTAGATTTCAATTGCATAGATCGTAGCCGCAGGTTCCTTCTTCTCCCTCCATCAGTAAAACGCGACCGAAACTTGAACCCAAGCCGACATAAATTCGTGAATTTTCGAGCGAGATACCCTCGACTTGACGTTGATCGAACAACACCGTCACGAAGGCAACACCCTTGCGCGCCATCGCCTTGAAAATCACCAAGCTCGGTCGTCTCCTCTAACATGAAAATGAGCTCGAGCGTAATGCTTCAAACTGAAATTGCCATCTATCTACTACCCCAATCTCGACCATAGCCGTTCACATTATAGATCTCGATGCCCTCTTTGATTTTGTAGTTAAAAACATTTCATAAAAGTGGATGGATTTGAAGATATTAGAGGAAGAAGATGGAGTTTTTTTCAGCCACTAAAATGTTAGGTGGTGGCTGTATTGTTTTGACCTAGGGTTTGATTATTTCTCAAAAGTGAATATTTGAGGTCCTTTTATAGAAAAATGGCAACACGCACTATTTCATCCAAAATTTTCCGAACTCCAAAAGAAGCATGCCGCCTGGCGTTCATAATGTTTTACCCCCATTCCAAAAGCAATGGAATATATATTGGGAGCCAATTCGATCAAATTTGGAAGACGGGTTTTTGAATCGAATTATTTAAATTTAAAAATTTACTCAAACCGATTTCTACGCGTTTTAGCTTGCCCTGAACAAACCGTAAATCCGATTGACGCGAAATTTGAAACCATACAATAATATAACATTACAGATCCAATGAAACTAGTTTCGTAGAAATTCGAGACTATTTGAAAATTGATTATTTAACTCGTCAATTAAATATTAAAATATTCAATTTCCACAAATTAACTTTTAATTCAATTTTAAAAGTTCTATAACATCATTCTAACTCCAATATGATTAAACACAACTTTATAAATCAAATTTAATCACATTAAACCCAATTTCCAATTATTTCTGTAATTTCATATATTAATTTATCGATTTAATTATCCAATTAAATTCTTATATTCAAAATAAAATTTATTCAGCTTATTAAACTTGCTTATTAATATTTAAAATCAATTAAATATACGAATTTCAAATGACAGAAATTCTGGGTCGTTGCACCAGGCGTTTATAATGTTATACCCCTATTTCGAACGCAATGGAAAAGGTTTCGAGTGCTAATTCGATCATATGGAAAAGATAGCTTTTTGGATCAATTATTATATTGAATTTTCGATATAAATCTCAACGCGTTTAGCTATCGTAAGCTCACACAACAACTCCGATCAATTGGAAATTTAAAATCCGATAATAATTCGATATTACGGATTCTATGAATTGGTTTCGTCGAATTCCGAGACTGTGCCTCGGAAGGCTATTTTTAAATTTAATTTAAAGTATAAAATTTTAAAACTGAACAAACCACTGTTAATTTCAATTTTACAACTTCTATTATCCTCAGTACTATCAATATATATTTTTCAAGCCTTCAAATTATTTTTAATACGCTTAAAACTCCAGATTCAACAATTTACCCAACTACACTTATTTAACTTAATAATTCAATTATCAAATAAATTGTGACATTCGTAATTCAAGTTAAAATTACTCTATTGAATATTTAAAATAAATTAAATATTTCAATTTTAAATGCTCGAAAATTCTGGGTCGTCACATTTTTTTTTGAAAGTAAATTGTATTCATATAGAATTGGAAATCCAGTGTAATATATGTAAGTGAAACAAAATGATAAAATGGTTAAACAATTTTGTTAAGCCAAACGAGATATGAATTTGAATAAGTGACGAAATTTGATTTTGGTAAAAGTTAAATAGAATTTACTTTAGAATTGCAATCTGAATTGGATTTATAAATGGAAATTTAGGTTAAGTTAAACAAATGATGTTTGAAGTGGAATATAACTTAAGTGATGTTAAATGAAGTTGATTTTGGTATCGAAGTAAAATAATAAAGTGAATTAAATGGATGTGAACTTGAGTTATATAAATGAAATTTAACCTTATTTGTTAAATGAATTAGCAATTGAATTAATAAATGGATTGAATATTAATCAATCGAATGTAAATAAATTGATATGAAAAATGAATGTAAGTGTTAATTCATTAGAAGCTAATGAAGTTGAAAAGAAAAAAATTGAATAATTGAATGGAAGTCAATTAGATATTAAACCAATTGGAAATTAAAATGTGTTGAAAAAAATTGAATGTAAAGTAAATTGAATGAATTTGGTTGTATTGGATATACATTGATTGTTAGATTGTTGTTAGTTGATTGCATAGAAATTATATGGAATTGAATTGATATGGAAAGCTATGTAATTGAATTTGAATTGAACGTGAACTAATGTGAATTGGTTGTAAGCAATTAAAATTTGTATCGAAACCTTATAAATTGCTTATGGGAATTATTTTGATTGCATTGCTTATGAAAACTATGTGTTTTCTATTGAAAATTAGTGAAATGTAAATGAATTTCCTATATATGTCACTTACGTGTTTAAATTGAGTAAGTACAGGTACCGGGGTTGTAGTTGGCTAGATTTGGTCAAGCTAAAATGCTAATAAACAACTGCTTTGCTTAAAAATGCTAAAAAGGTACGCCTGCGCAATAAAAATAGGAAACATGTAATGTTTTTCTGTTTTCCAAACGCGTGGGTCGATGTCTATATATTTATATATATTGTGATATTGCAAAAGCTCCTTCGTACAAGGGAGACTCTACCAAAATTTTATGCTAAAAAAGTACGCCTGCGCAATAAAAATAGGAAATATGAATTGTTTTTCTGTTTTCCAAACGTGTGGGTCGATGTATATATATTTATATCTATTGTGATATTGCAAAAGATCCTCTGTACAAGGGAGACTCTGCCAAAATTTTCCATAAATTTTGGAAGTTAGAAAATTTTGAAAATTTTTGAAAATTTTTTGTTAACGAAAAGTCAATTTCTAAATTGAAATGAAAATGTAGGAATTGAACAAGAAAAGAGTAACCATCAGATTTTGGAAAAGTTAAGAAATTAAATGAATCTGAAATCAAGTTGGAAAGGTTTGTTTTTGAAAAAAATAATAATGGATTTTAAGACTTTTTCTGACCTGGCAATTTCGAGGACGAAATTCTTTTAACGGGGGGAGTTTGTAACGATCCAGAATTCCTGTCATTTGAAATTCATATATTTAATTGATTTTAAATATTAACAAGTAAATTTTATAAGTCGAATAAATTATATTTCGAATATCTAGATTTAATTGGATAATTAAATCGATAATTAAATATTTGAAATTACAGAAATAATTGGAAATTGGGTTTAATGTGATTAAAAATTGATTTGTAAAGTTGTATTAAATCATATTGAAGTTAGAATGATGATATAGAACTTTTAAAATCGAATTAAAAGTTAATTTGTAGAAATTGAATATTTTAATATTTAATTAACGAGTAAAAATAGTCATTTTTCAAATAGTCTCGGATTTAGACGAAACTAGTTTCATTGGATCCGTAATGTTAAATTATTGTAAGATTTCAAATTTCGTGTCAATTGGATTTAGGGTTTGTCAGGGGCAAGCTAAAACGCACTGAAATCGGTTTAAGTGAATTTTAAATTTAAATAGTCGATTTGAAAACCTATCTTCCAAATACGATAGAATTAGCTCCCGATATATATATTCCATTGCGTTTAGTATAGGGGTAAAACATTATAAATGCCAAACAGCATGCTTCGTTTGGAGTGCGGAATTTTTTTGGGTGAATAGTGTTTTGGAATTTTCTATGAAAGGACGTTATTATTCACTATTTTCATTAAAAACCTAGCTAGGGTTTCAGGCCACTACCAACAGTATCAATGGCCGAAAATATTCATTTCTTCTCCTTTTAATCACTTCCAATGCACTCGATATTATTGAAAACTTTCTGAAGCAAAATTGAAGAGCTTCTTGAGATCTTCAGATCCATACGGTTTTGATTATCATCGGAGCATCGTGGTGGTCCCTAGAGGGCCGCATTCGCCTACCGGTCGTGCACGTTTTTCAAAGAATATAAGAAACCGAGTTGATCGTGGCTAAGGGCGTGGGGGCGTGGTTTGATGGTGCACGTCCTGGTGGTGTTCGATCGTCTCCTCGACGTCGCTAGTGGCCACGACAATTCAAGAAGCAAGGGCGGCCATCGGTTTGTTTGAACATGATTACCTGTTGGAGGAGAAGCAAATTGCAACGGCCCATATTTTCTATAGCAAAAGGAACGGCCGAGATTTAGGTTGAAAATTAAAATAAATTTGTGATTAATTTATATATTTTAAATTCATTTAATCTTTAAAACGCTATAACTTTTTGATACGAGGTCCGTTTCACACGAATCGACTTCCATTGGAATCGTATGGACGAATACTACGCGATGGACCTGGACAGGAGTTGATTTGAGCTAGTGTGAATTTTGGGTAAAATTAAACGGTCGTTTAATTTTATTCGGAAAAAAACAATGCAACCGTTATTGGAAGCGAGGTGAGAACTTCTCACTCAATCGAATTTGTTTCGATTTAAATTTTAAATAGTTAAATTTAAAATTGCTTGATTGTGTGATTGAATGATGATTGCTATCTGTTTTATTGAAATAGACCCTGTACGCTGCATATTAAGCGGAGGTTATTTTATTAAACACATATACCGCGATATTCCACCTTGAAGTGGAATTGGTATTATATATGTACTTGGAGTTGATTTTCCGCATTATATAGCGGATAATATTTTATATAAACCCATGTACCACAATATGCCATCTTGAAACGGAATTGGTATTGTGCTAACATCTGTGGATGCTGGGAACAGGTTGGAGGGATCCAACTGGATTTCTCAAATAATTGAATCTGTTTCAATGTTGTGTGTTGATTATTTATAATCTTTGTGTGATTATCTTTGTGATTGAAATCGTTGGAGGCTAAAATTTAGCCGAATATAATTTTTGGTATCGTTGGATACCGGAAATAAATAAAAGATTTTGATTTTTGAAAATTCAGGTTGAAAGTTATATTAAAACTTATTTTTGAGAATTGGATAAATTTAAAAGAATAAATTCTAAAATAATAAAGTTTTATTTTTAATCTTATTGAATAAAATTTAAAAATATGGAAAAAGCTTTAATAAATGGATTTTGGGTAATATTATTTAAAAGTTGAAGAAATTATTCAACATACGGATTTTAAAGAGTTTGAAAAATAAAAGAATTTGTTTTCTTTAAAAGGAATTTAATTTTAAAAGGAAATAAAATTTGAAATCCATTTGGGAATTGATTCTTGGTAATTGAATTTAAATATGTTGGAAATCCATTTGGAAATTTATTTGGTGTTTTGAAAAGAATTTGGAATCAATTTGAAAATTGATTTGGGGTTTAGTAGAAATTGATTTCAATTTGCGATTTGAATAAAATTCACTTGGTGTTTAATTTCTTGGAAAATCAATATGGAATTTGATTTGGTTGTTTTTGAAATCAATTGAAAAATTAAATTGTTGTTGAAAGTGAATATTTGAAATCGATTTGAAAATCGTATATCAATAGATATTTTGGGAATGTGAATTCACGTGGAATTTATAAAGAAAAGCAAAATTTGTTTAAAAATAAACATTGATTTATTTTTGAAGCGTTGAAATAAATTTACGGATTTGGAACGTAAAATTAAAGTAAATCGGTAAGGATTTATTTAATTGGTTTAAATGAACATTTTGAAAATGAAAGTGTATTCTCCCTGGAAAGCCAAATAAAATTTCTGAAAAGCATTGAAGGATATATACATATATATCTATATAAAATTCTAGAATTGGTTTTGAAAAGGATACCTTGGAGAAGTTAACTTCTTAAATTGTTTTAAATCCTTTAAGTAAAGATTTATTAAGTTTATTATAGAAATAGTTATTTCTAAGATTTAATCAATAATTGTTTTAGAAAATAGTTATTTAAATAGTTATACTCTATCTACTAAATTTTATTTTGAAAATTAGTTTGGACTTAAGTTAAATGTAGTATTGGTATAATATTTTTATAACTAATATTTTAAGTAAAGTGTTTAAAGAAAAATAATTTATTTCAAAGTGTTTTCTTGATATATTTTGGATAAGTGTTATAAATTATTTTAAAGTATTTGAACTCAGCAGATTTCCAGTGAAAATGAATAAATATTTGGAAATGTTTCCGCGTAAGGAAAATGATTTGAAATTTGTTTTCAAAAGCAGTAAAGGAGAAAAGTAATTTGAAATCTGTTTTCAAATGGTTGAAGAGTGGAAAAATCTATCTTGTAATGATATTTTTGGAAAATAAATAATTTGGGAAATTATTTGGAATCTGGTGATGTTATCTATTGATAGTTAAATAACCGACTATCAATATTTACCTTTAAATGGGTGTTTGTTATGATTTGCTTGAATTTGAATGCTACACTTATTTTAAAATAAGCGCTCGTTATTCGGTTTAGCCGTGAGTGGACCTTTGGGTCATGAATCCCATTCCGAATAGTGATACGTCGTAATGGATAGCATTTGAAGACCGGTGTTGAAGACTGGATGTTTTCGGAAACGGAAGGATTACCATCGAATGTCTCTGCATCGGTTGATCTTCGATATATAGATTTTATCACCCTTTGTGATGGGAATTCCGGACGTGATCGGTGAATATCCAAATTTCAAGGGCTTCTTTTGGAAGTGCCTTCGTTTCCGTTCGATCTAGGAACGGACTTGTATGGATGTGTGTCTGACGTTACAATTTGAGACGTAAAGCTGGTTTCTATCAAATACATTTCTGTTGGTGGCGGAGAATTTATTCTCTTAGCTTATCACCCTTCTCTGAGACGTACGATCTCAGAGGTTATGTAGTTGATGGATACAAGTGATACGTTCCCAATTTGGTAATGTGGTATACGAAGCGCTGCTGATCATTTGTTGATCAAAGCATAGCTTTCGTGAAAAACCGTAGCTTTGTGGATGAGACTTTGTCGGACCTCACACCCCGGTAATGGTCAAAACAGGAAAGATGCAGCAAGGTTATAGGGAGTAGCGCCCCTTAGTGTATGTGCGTTTCCTTCTGGATAGAAGTGGTATCATGGTACGGAGCCCAGATACTTAACTTATGTGGATGTCGCAAATATATATGACTTTGTGATTGTTGTTGGTTGAGGATCCTCAGATAAAGGTTGTTTGCAACCGAGGGATGACATACTCGTGTCAGTAGTTACCTACTTTTGCAATGGTAACCCGGCCTTGTGTTGGCAGAGGTCCGGTTAGTTTCTCAGGGCGTCCCGCCAGAGGCGTTCCCTTGTGGCAATAGAAGTTCCTTAGGCTGACCATTTGTTGGAAAATCCAAAGAAATAATACGAGCCCTGTACGGTTTTAGTTGTATAACCTACCATGGAATGTGGCGGTAACCTGCTATTGAACATGGTAGCTATAGTAGGCATACAATAATGGTCGTATGTTGGCTAAGATATATACTATACTTTCGAAATGTTTTCCTGCACTTTGCACTTATAGTAATAATATCAAAGAAATTTTTCTGCGTATCAAGCATGGTTGACTATCATAAGGAGACATCTCCTCCGATTCTGTGTTTGCATTGTGTGTGTGCGAGAGGTCTTATGGTAGTTTCATTTTCCAAAAGCATTGCGGATCTATCTTAAAATATTTCTTTGTTCGTTTTAAGATAAATTGTTTTAAGTTCTCACACTAGTCATATGGCTGACCTGGAGTTTATTGTTCCCTTCCTAAACTCTGGGTGCCTACCAATTTCCACACGGGCAGTCTAGAGTCAGGTTATCAGGTCATTTTGGAATTCAGGAGTTGCTGTGGAGCTCAGGAGGCAAGCTGGTTGGCGAAACTTATCACCTGTATATGGTATTATCTTTTCCGCTGTGTATTCAGTTTTGAGGACAGGTTTATATAACTGTCCATTATTGTGTGGTGTTGTATATTGACTCTGATGTTGTAATGTATAAAATGTACAGTTCTTTTGATTTAAAAGATTATTCATTTATTTATTATATGTTGTTCCGCTGCGATTGTGAGAATCTGATATTGTTTCTGTTGCTTCTTCTTTCTTTCTTCTTCTACCCCTTCTTCTTTAACCCTAACAATTCGGCTTTCCGGCCTTCGATTGTTCGGCAGTTGATACAGTGGACGTATTAATGTCGATTTTCAAAAGTCGAAAATAGCGAAACGTTACACAAACTCTATTTGATTCTGTAAATTATTGAAATATCTCATACTATATTGTACTCTTTTTCCTTCACTAATATTTTTCCCATGGGGTTTTTCTTAGTAAGGTTTTAATGAGGCGTTAGTTTGATCCAGAAGTATCAAACTTCATTTGAAGGAATGAGAAAATAAGATATGTCATTGTGCTTTTTTTTCCTTCACTAAGATTTTTCCCATTGGGTTTTTCTTAGTAAGGGTTTTAATGAGGTATTATATTGATCCTGAAGTATCAAACTCTTAGAACGAATATCATTGTACGATATCTATGATCTCAAGTTGCACTTTTTTCCTTATTTAAGGTTTTTCCATTAGGTTTTCCTAATATTGGTTTTTTTAACGAGGCAACGGATATTATCTAGATCGCCTGAATGAATAAGTGCAAGCAAGATAACAATGAGGGGGAGCAATCATCATACACATTACAAAAGAGACAATTTCAATTTATCAGAGGATTCAAGGTTTTGAAGATGCATATTCAAGGGCGAGTGTTATAATATAAATTGTGAATATGTTATATACTGTTTTGTATTTAGTCCCACATCATGGGATTAGTTCTATCCCAAGCTCCTAGGCCTTTATATAAAGGTGCTAATGTAATGAAAATGGATTACTAATCTCTGAATGAATAATATTTGTTCTCTCCAATGGCTTCTGCTTTCTTTATTTTATAACAGTTTTTCTGTTTTTAATAGTAATTATGTTGTTTGATACTTCGTTATTTTTTAAGGCATTTTAGTAATTTTATTTATTATAATATGTTGTCTGCTGATTTATTTATTTATTTGGTATGTTAGATCGTTTAAAATCTTATTCCCATTATAGTTAAACTTTTATTAGAATTGAAACTCTTAGAACATTTGTATCCAAATTAGGGTCATCCCATTGTTTATGCTCTTTCTTTTGAAAATTATAATTACATACGTGGATCCACTTTCACATGTAAAAAGAAAATAAGAAAAAAAAAGCATAAAAGAAGCTTACCATCATTCACTTTTTATTAACTTTAAGGATAAATTACAGAATATATAGATGAATGAAATAGTAGTAACTGCAAGAAAAATAATTGTAAATAGTAAGTTATGGTTACTTTTTATTAATTTTTAGGCAGTAACATCCATTGTATTAGGAATTAAATATGCTTAAATTGATTACATGTTATCCCACGTCTCACTTAATATTTAGTGACTTTAAGGTATGAAAGCACGTATGCGAAGTCGAATGTTAAAATTTTATTTTAATGATGTTTATATCTTACATAATGGATATGCAAAGATACATGAACAATCTAAAGAAAATTTTATTACTCTCATACCTTTCCAACTCATAAGAATGCAGGTGGAAACATGTATCACACCTATAACTATGCTACCTCCATCTTGAATTTTGTTATCACAAACTACATAATAATGGTATGTATCATAAATTTGTACATAACACTATTAGTAACACTACAATAAGGGCGCAGTGGAAAGGAGGCTTGGGTTCTGCTAAAAAGACTCACGTTCGATTTTTACCATGCGCCTCTCCATCCTATATAAATTTACCCAGGGGTATAGGGCTTGGATCAGCGGACGGCTTTACTATACTCTCCTTGGGAGTTTACTAGCCCGCTGGGTTCTCCTGGGTTTTCAGAAAAAAAACACTATGACAAGAGCATACTTCATCTGCAACCCAATGTATAACAATTTTCAAAGAAAAATTTGAAACACAACTTATGTGTTTATGGCTACTTATTTTTTTTAAATTGTAGATTTAAAAGCATGTAGGTATATATGAGAACAATTTGAAGCAATAAAAAATTAGTATTGGAAAAACAATTATATATTTGTATAAAATTAAAAGAATGGATAAAAAAGATAAAATTTTATTTTAACATTTTATGAATAGATCAGATAACAAAAATATTTTAATAGTCCTATTCTTCATAACAAGAATTTAAATATCACATTATTACTATACTTTTTGACTTAGTCTCCCGTTTGGATTACTTCTCTTTTATAAGTCAGTCTTCAAATGAACAACTTCAAAAGGGTTCTCACTCTTTCTCTCAGTAGAAATCCCAGTAAATTTCTGAATTTTATTTTACACAAAATTCCACACTATTTCTCCTTCCTCTGTATATTATAATTGAAATAATTTAAGGGTATATGCATATTCGAGTTACCTTTTTTTATTGAACTTCAATTATCGAGATTATTTTTCTTTTTCTACAAATACTAGGGAAGAATGTGACACATACATGAGTTACTTCAGATTATATTTTTGAATGAATTCTAAATCGTATCACTAGTTTTTCTATAGAAATCCAAAAAAAATATCTATTTTTCCCTTTCGAATCTTCATAATGATCTGAGCCACTACGAAAGGTATTTATATATCATAGTTATCTACTTGATCTATCCATATCTGTTAATCGTGTAATAAATATGTGTTGTAACATGGTCATATTAATTAAGTAACTATAAAAAATATGACTAAAACATACCTTTTTCCCTTATGGTACGAAATGCTTTCATAAGTTCATCTCTGGTGTCCCATTCTTCGATTTCCTAATCATGATATTAACAAATTCCTCAAAGTATATTGCACCACTACCATCTTTGTCCACATCAGTAATCAATTGGTTGATTTGCTACAATTACAAACATAAAATCAAAATTGATTATGTAATACATCAAGTACAAAAACCAAAACAGAATTATAATGTCAATTTCGAATTCTGACACAAAAAAGGTACATGACTTTCCTTAGCTAAAAAGCAAACCTGATCATTCATCTCAAACCCCATTACCCTACAAAAACAAGTATGTATTTTCTTAAGAATGAAAATAGCCAGAAAAGTGAAGAAAATAGAAAAAATAAGTGGCAACTACTAATTAGTACCTCATGACAAAATTCAAATCTTTTGCATTAATTGCGCCTTTTTGGAAATGGAAACAGTGTTATGAATGGCAAAGGAGATAGTATAGATTACAAACAAATAAAGCAATGTCATAACATGTACACGCCTTAACCATCTATATGAAATTGAAATTGATCAAATGCTTCCTTTATTTTTAGCTTCTTCTGTGGTGCTAAGCCATGATGGCAGCCTCAAGGCTCCTCTCTCTTGATGCATTAATACTATCCTTCCGGATACAAAAAGTAAAATAAAAATAGATCTGTAAGAATTATATATTATGCGCTTAATTTCATACTTTCAAAAAACCGAATCAAGATCTATAGCAATTGTTGATAAAGAAAATTATATAACAGTAGCAACCGTATTCCATATGTTGAGTATTTGGTCTATTAACGTTTGCAGTGTTTCCTATGATAAAAAAGGAAATGTACCCCATGTTGAAACCCCTCTTACTATAGAATGAAAGGTTTCAACATTTTCTTACTAAGATTAAAAGGAATTATATTACTAATGTAACGTGTTTGCACAAAATTTGGACAAACACCTCTAAGTTTAATTTTGGTTAGTTCACGTTAAAGTTGAATGATTTGGAGTGTTTAATGTATCGACACGTTAAAGGATAATTTTTGCAGCCACAGACAATTTGCAGGCTTGAAGTTGGAAAAGCAGTTAAGGAAAGTAAATCACACAGAGTTTTATTGCGCTTCGGCCAGAATGTACCTACATCCACTGTCCATCTTATTATTCTTACTTTGATTTGACTACAAGTACAAGTTTGTTCGGAGAGAGTAAAAACTTATGGTAGCTAGAGTGATCGAGTCTCAACCGAGTTTCCCCTCTTTTCTTTCAAAATCCGGTCCTCATTGTTGTCGAGAAGCTCTGGTATTTACAGAGTGGATTGTGAAGTATGGAGGAGGAAGATATATCTTTCTGAATCTGGTTCGGCATTTGAGCAGGAGCATTTGGGTCGGGTTTCTTGCCTGGCCTAGTTGTCCTTCCTTATCTTGGCTCGATGCTTCTGCTGTGGAGCCTCCTATTTGCCAAATCAAACAGTTGGTCTGGCATGCCTATTTACTGGACCAAATGTTTGGTCTGATGATGAATGTGTTATGTCAGACCAAATATTTGGTCTGGCACACTAGAGGATGCCGGGCCAAACATGTAGTACGGCATGCCAGTCCATATGTTTGGATCGGCATTTCAGCAAATGCCAACACCAAGCATGTGGTCCGATACTTCTTTCTTCCACGCCTTCGTCTTCTTTTGCCTCATTTTTTCTCTGCTTGCTGGAAAGCTGAGCCAACACTTGCCTCCCAAAGTGTATTGTGTAATTACACACGTGCTTTATTTTGGTTCGGCATCGAGCTTCTGCTACCTACCGAGAACTAATGACTGTTCATCTTCCCTTTTTCCCCTTTAAATACATCTCCTTCTCTTCATTCTTCTACTTCTATTTTCTTAACTAAGATTCTCCTCTCTACTTTGGTCATTTGTAATCTAATCTTAGCTCGTTTCGCAGCTTTAATTCGGCTTTTTTCACGTCTTCATAGCTTGAGGTAAGTTTCCTTAAATTCAATTTTTGGTTCTAGGGTTCTAGGGTTTCGATTTCTAGGTGATTTTAGTGTGATCATGAGCGATTTCAGCTTTGAACTTAAGGGAAGGAAGAAGGCAATGGGATTTGGTGAAGGAGAATTAGGATTCGAGTACTTCATTCATCCTAAGTAGAGTCATGCTTTCATCTTACTGCTGAATTAGGTTCGATTCTTTCTTTGCCCTCTTTTAGCTTAAACTAGCGTTTTCCAATGTCGCGAGTTAACTTCGACTAAGTTTGCTAGGGTATGATGTGTGTTTCTAGATGGACTGGCCATATGGTTACCGCCAAGTGTATTTGGTTCGGTGTTGGGGTGTTAAAAATGCCGAACCAATTTTTTGAGCGCTGTGGTCATTGATATGCCGATCCAGAAGGGGAGACATCTTGAGATGTTTAGATTAGCAATATGATTTCAACTGGGGTAGATGATAGGAGGTTCCCAGTGAATGTTTTAACTTCCATTTACAATCTTACTTCTGTTATACATACGCTTGTCCTCCATTTCTTTGTACATGAATATGTGTTCTAGTCATGAACTTCATTCTAAATACGTGTCTTCACAGCCCACCGGGGCTGGTCCTTCCTCTTCTGATGTCCCAATCAATCCTCCTAGGCAACCTAGTTCTACCTGTTCTCTTATGGAGGGCTATGCTCCTAATCAAACGCTGGTTAGGCCTTCAGAGTGCTGCCCCAGCGTGCTGACGATAGAAAATCTTAACTCCATAGCCACTGCATTCAGGATATCTCGTCGGGACATGATATTTCCCGGCCCAGACGATAGGGCCTGCTTTCCCTCAGGTGTGTTGGATCATTAGTTTTGATTGCTGACATGAAACAACAATTCACGAATCAACGATACGACAACATCTGGACTCAATGACTCAAAGTATTGTTCGTATGGTTATATATTTTAACAAGAGTCGTCAAATGTGTATATAAAGTCTAGTTTAGTGCTTTGTTAAAATCTTAATCATCGTTCACATTCAAATAAACTTGCATGCATATTTTAATCAAAATCAACTTTCCAAAAAATGCATGGAGCGGGGCTCGACCCCGAGTCACTAGTTTAAAAGGCAAGTGCTCTAACCAAATGAGCTATAGCAGTTTTTGTTTAACAACAGAATTCAGTCGACTGAATACATTCAGTCAGTCGACGAGTCTATGCACTTTTGAATCCACATGCACGTTTTTGAATTCAGTCGGCTAAAGCTTCTATACCAGTCGACTGAACTGTATGTAACAGTCTTTTTTTTAAAAGACACTTCCTTTTTGAATAACCTTCTTCCTCGCGAAGAGTTGCAGCCATTGCTATTCATTGAGAACTCTTCACCAGAAGTTGCAACTCCTTAACTACTATATATATGCATGAATTTCAAGATCAAATTACTTCACTTACTTGCTTGTACTTGAATCATATTTTCTGAATTAACTACTCTCTTGAATTAATACATTCATTGCTCACAATCACAATTCTATATCTCTAAAAGCAATTTGAAACTTCCTAATCTTCATATACACACAACTGCACATATCATACTTGAGGATAAGATTATAGGAAGGGTATACTACAAGTGACAAATCCATGTTATTAGAACACATAAGTCAAGTTGAAATCCAGTTTGTAAGAATCCTATTTGGTTGCTCAAACGGTCAAAGTCCTGTTCGGTTGCTCAGGCAGTCAAAGTCCTGTCTTGTTACTCAGGTGGTCAAGTCCTATTCGATTCCTTAGGCTGTAGAAGTCCTATTCGATTGCTCAGGCGATGTAAACCTATTCCTCCAGGTTAAGTGAGGGTTGCTAGTTTTAATTCCAGAAAGAGTCTGGGACTGGACGTAGAACGGGAGTTTGAACCAGTATAAAAATTCCTAGTGTCATTTTACTTTACTGCTATTATTATTTTCCGCACTGGCTATTTTTATACTCATATTCCGCATTAGTAGAGAACTTAGTTTATATCGCATTGTCACTACACTTATATTGTTTACAACTATTGGCCATTTCGATCCTATTGCATAGCCGTCACTTTCATTTGGTATCGGAGCACAAAGCACTTTCAATTAGTATCAGAGCATAGAGCACTTTCAAGGTGGATATATGGCATTCAGCAAATACCATTTCATGTGTGGTGCAATCCCTCTGCTCACCAATTGGATTGCCGGCTTTGTTATTTACTTGAAGGTCGCTCCCTTGCAGCTTCAACCGAATTCTTACGCCATCTTGACCTGCTTATACCTAATATTCATGTAGTGTTATCAGAGACCCCCTACCTACAGGGTGATCAGATATTTATACAATGCGAGGAGCTGTCGAAAAACGAGTCCCTTCGTTAGCTTAGAGCCCGCTCACAAGCTTAAGTCCATCATTGATCTATACTCCAAGTTCAGCATGTTCAAAAAGGAGTATTTCTTTGTGTGTGACAATACCGTTGCTCAACATGCTTTCACTTCTGGCTGTAAATTGCCTTCATACTTTTTCTAAGCTTCTCGTCAACTTGGTTCCTTAATGATCCATATTTTTTTAGGTTGCGTGAAGGTTGCAGAGGACGTGGGCTTGAAAAAGATGGCCAGAGAAATACTAGCTATCCCAGAAGTTGAGAGGGAAGCCTCGTTCCTACTTTCCGATGTAGCTCTTCGCTTTTACAACTTGATTGGTCCTGGTCAATCTACATACAAGATTAGGCCAAGCTCCATTGGGAAAGCTACAGGAGACGGAGGAGATAGGGGAGATGTGGACAAAGGAAAGAGTCCAGAGGAGGAGGGTGGTGTAGCTGAAGCCCCGAAGAAGTTGAGGCATAAGAAGAGAGCAGTTCTTCCTCCCCGTTCGAAATCTCTACGTATTCGGGACGCTCCTTCCCTAAGGAGGGTTCACAATTGGAGGGAGAGAGTGAGGAGAAGGAAGTATTGAAGGGAGACTCTAAAGAACTGGAATCAGAGGTTCATGTCTCTCTAGAGGTGGAGATTATAATTTGCGATGGCTTGGGGGTGGCTCCCTTGAATAATGCAAAGGTGGTGCGGTAATGGCCCGAGTAGTTGGAACAACTTGAGCCAGTCCGTAGGCTGACTTTGGTCGCTGATTCTTCTCAAGAGAGTGTAGCTCCGAGTGATTCGGGTGGAATACTGCCTCTTCCAGTGCAAAGCGGAGCGGGAATCGACGAGGCATTCGGCTTTTCCCAGGTACTTTCGATTATTGTATGGATTTCAGAGAATGTGATTTAAAATTAATGAAACATAAATAAATAAATATATAATATATATTTGAAGGCAAAGTATTAGTTTAAGAGTAGAAATATATCTTTTGAAATCAATATACTATTTAAAATAACAAAGGCATAAAACGTATATTCAAACAAAATTGAAATTATGAAGTAAAACATGTTTCATAAATAAAAGTGAAATAAAGGTTTAAACCATATTTATAAAATAAAATAAAATAAGGGTTTGGACATAAAAATACATGTTTGTAACAATTGTAAATTTATAAGCTCCGGCACGAATTGGATTTCAACGGTTGAATCTGCGGCATTCGAGTACAAGTGAAGTACGGATGTTGATTTCCGAACGATGAGTTTCTGGTTGTGACATTTTGTTTATATTAATAAATAAATATCTATTTAATTTGGAAAATACCAAATTAATTCACACTTTAATTTTAAAAATTAAATTAATTACCAATTTATTTGGTTTAAAACCGGGAATGTTACAAATTCCCCCTTAAGAAAATTTCATCCTCGAAATTTGCTAGACGGAGAGACAATCAAAGAATAGATGGAGGATATTTACCAGATCAAACTGAATATCTATTCTGCATTTGGCTTATCAAATCAGAATATCAATAATAGATACAAGAATGAACTCATTCCATATCTCATAGGATACTCGGGTCACCAGATCTATAAAGATATACAGGGGCATTGGTTAGTTCGAAAGGATAACTAACCGTTCGTAGAATGTATCCAGACCCAAAAGAACATATAAATGGATACTCAACTCAGGTCAAAATATCCCAAATATGAACCAGCTTGTCCCTCTTCGAACTTGAATTCACACTACTTCTTCAGAACTTTTTTTGACGAGTCCCAGCCTCCACCTGTTCCTTAATCCAATGAAGCCCGGTTGTCGTGTGTTCTCCTTCCTCTGAGTGGAGCCTTGTCCCAGTATATTCCCCAATTGGGTGAGACTCTGTCTCGGCCACTTGATCTAGTCTATCCTAAGGGTTTGTAGTAGCTCATAATGTCCCGGTGTCTTGTGCATTTTGTTTTATGCTTTCTCCATTCCTTTTCTTTAACGCTGTTACTTGTACTGTAGGGAAAAGTAGGAATCAGAAGAGGAATGAAGTGCCTATGCGGCTTGGGCAGTTCAAATAGATGAAAATAGCTTCCGCTTCTTCCAAGATAGTCTTCCAGGAGGAAAAGACCACGCCAGGGAACACTAAAGGGACAAGCCTGGATTGAGGAGAGTCGTGAGTCATCTTAGAAACATGCGAGGTCTTCGGATAAGGAAGCCACTTCCCCTGGTTTCCAAACTTCCTCTTACCGTCCCCGTCACAATCCAATGGGTCCTGAAGTGTACGAAGTGGCAGATGATTCAGGGAAGAGAAATGCCGATATGTTTTTCTCGGATTATCAGCAGCCGATGTGGAATCCCTTTGAGAGCTATCCTGATATCAATCCTGACTGTGCGGGTCGCCATTCGACGGATCTTGACACCGATTTTCTTCTACCCCAAAATCCTCTGGTCCGGATCTTGGGTGAGGCACAAATTCTTGACTTTGCCAACTTAATAATGAGGAGGGTTCAAATTACGGACGAGACTAGGAAAATCATAGATTATCAATCTCACTCAGCCAAAGCTAATGTAGAAGTCGGGAGCGTCAACATACGATTGTGTTTGGAGGTAGAAGACCTTCGTAAGGCATACAGGGAGAAGGAGGCTAAGCTAGAGGCAGTCGAAGCATCTTGCACATCTGAGATAACGAAGGCCAAGGAGAAAGAAACGAGAGAGGTCATCGATTTATGCAAGACTCAGATTGACATGGCTATCTGTTCAGTGGATGAAGCTCGGCAGAAGCATCTGGAGAGGATTCGCTCTCTAATGGGAAAATTGAAGAAATCGAAGGAGGCCTTAGTTGAGCTAAAGAAGTCTCGGGATGAGTAATAAAAGGAAAAAGACTCGTACAAGGCTGAGGTTGATAAGTTGAAGGCGAAGGAGGCCCATTTGAGAAGGGACAAGGAACTATATATGAACAAGGTGGTTTCTCTCCAGATCGAAGTGGACAAATCCAGCGACATTTTTGGTACAGTTAACCAAATGTTGAAGGATACTTACTACATGTTCTGGTAATAGAGGAACCTTCAGTGGATGGATGATTATCCTAAGGTGATGGCAGGAATTCATACCCGGCTCATTGAAGAGACTAAGGCTACAGTTGCACGGGAGGAAGGAACCGTATATAGCATCGGGATTGTGAATTGCCAGTTCATAGTGGAGGAGACCAAAGCCATCACCAAGGGGTACGAGCTGTTTGCGTAGAACGAGGATGACGAGGATGGCTCGGATCTCAAGGGGCTTGGTGATCCACATCACATCATCACAGGTATCTCCTATTTCAACTTTAGCTTTGCTATTACTTTTTTGGATTACAAACCTTATGATTCTTTATACTTACATCGTGCAGGGACATCTTTAGGGCAGGTCAGGCCTTTAAAGGGGGCCGGTGAGGTGTTGTAGAAAGAGGGGGAGCTTCTCGAGCAATCCGAGCACACGAAGGACATAGTTGGAGGGAGTGGGCTGAGTGGAAAGGATGTGCCCCTTCTTAGTCAAGGAGATTTTCTTTTTCCTCTTTGTATGTATTTTTTAGAGGATGTATGGATATGCTGCAATGTATATATAGACAAAAAGCCTTGTAAATGAATATTTCAAGTGTGTAATGTTTAATTTATGTCTTTTGTACGTTTATCTAGAATGACTTTTGCGATGTGTGACTTTCATAGTCTGTTTCGTCTATTTGTGAGCTGTTTACGACTTGGTTAAATCATTATTGTGTTTAGAGACATAGAAAACCATAAACGCCTAGTTATATTCGAGGCCGACCGCGAACGATAACTACTCAGGTTATTGCTCGTATCGTGAGTATTATTCGATTTATTGTTACCGGCATGTGTAATGCCGATCGTCAAGTGCAAACTACGCCTAGCTACAGCCATACCTTAATCGTGGAGTTTATAATCCGTTCGCAGTTTCCGACAAGGCGAACGCCAATGATGAACTGCCTAGGCTATAAATCATGCGTAATCCGTGGCTTATTATTGGTTCATCATTGCCGGCTTGGGGTGCCAATCGTCAGTAATGAACTACCATGGCTTGTTTCGTGCCCTTTATTGTGGCTATCTTACTTTTACTGCTGTCGGCAAGTTTCTGCGATTTCTCACAGTAGGAATAGTCATCAGATAAATTAATTAAATGAAAAAATGTTCAAATGAGATAAGTAATGCGAGATACCAAATTTAATAGTGGTCCGACCGAAATATGTCAACGTCCACTGTCTTTCTTTTATTGCTTCATTTAATACTCTTTTCCTTGAAACTCAAGAGAAATAGCGGCAAAGGTGTTGGAAATTCCATGCTTTCCCAAACATCTCTCCATCTACTGTTGACAAGATGTAAGCTCTATTGTGAAGATCCTTATGAACAACAAATGGTCCTACCCAAAGCAAATCCAGTGCTCCCGGTCGTGGGAAGACTCACTTGAGTACCAACTCACCCTCTTGCACCATTCGAGGTTCACCCTAGAGTTTCATTATCCTTCCACCTTTTGTCTATGAGCTGCGGCTTTAAGGGCAACGTCATTTCTTTTTTCTTCGATTAGGTCAAGTGACATTTTTAAGATCTCCTCATTTTCTTCCAGATTGTAGTGCATCGTGCGGTGCGAGGCGACAACTATTTTGACGGGAAGCACGTCTTTAGTTCCATATGCCAATGCGAATGGTTTGTGCCTGTTGTGGTCTTGTACGAAGTTTGGTAAGCCCATAAAGTAGTAGGCAAATCGTCGACCAATGCACCCTTAGATTTTTCTAACTTCTTCTTGATAAATGTTTTTAACGACTTATTTACTTATTCAACCTATCCATTTGCCTAAGGATGTGCCACAGCCGAGAAGCTTCGGGCAATCCCATGTTCATTGCACCAACTGGAGAACTCTTCACTATCATATTGAAGTCTGTTATCTGATACGATCTTCTACGACACCCCATACCAGCACAGGATGTTGCGTATTAGGAAGTTCATTGCTTTGGTAGATGAAATTTTATTCAAAGGCTCCGCTTCCACCTATTTGGTGAAATAATCCACTGGCAGTATAGCGTATTTTTCTCCTTCTCGACTTATAGGGAGTTCCTTGATTAGATCAATTCCCCAGATGGCGAAGGGCCAGGGCCAGGGCTAACCATCTAGATCAAACTGGTAGGTGGTAATCTCGGGATTTTGGAAAATCTTTGGCATTTGTCACGTTTCTTAGCGAACTCGCCGGCATCCTCGTTTAGCGTAGGCTAAAATTATCCATAGTGCAGGATCTTTCTGGTTAGAGTTTGCCCTCCGGCGTGGTCGTCACAACTCCCTTAACGAATGTTGTTAAGGATATCCCTTGCTTCGTTCCCGGCAACACACCTTAGCAGTGGGTTGGAAAAGCCATGATGGTACAATATGTCGTTCTGGATGGTGTAGCGGGATGCCCTCCTTAAGATTCTCCTGACTTCATTTCGATATACTAGTATGGTTCCTTCTTGTAAATATCTGACGATGGGGGTCATCCATGTCTCCTCCATGCCCGTGATTGGTGTGATTTGCAGACACTCGAAACTTGGTGCAGATTGTATCATGATGGGGGTTGCCCCCAGCACTGACCCGGTTCTTATGCAAGCTTCTTTGGCGAGGTCGTCCGCCTCTTGATTCTTCTCTCGTGGGATGTGTTTTATTACATAGTGGTCTAGTTCATTGGGGAGGGTTTTGGCCTTTTTTAGGTAAGATGCAAGCTTTTGTCTGCGAGTCTGGAATTCCCAAAGGATCTGGTTCACAATTAGTTGTGAATCACTGTGATGCATATCGACTTAACTCCTATATCTTTAGTGATTTATAGTCCAACTATGATTGCCTCGTATTTGGCTTCATTATTGGTTGCAACGAACTCTAGCTTCAGTGCATAGCTTAACTTCCTTCCTTGGGGTGTGATTATTATAACTCCCTCCCTTGAGTCGAGCTCGTTCGATGCTCCATCAACAAACATATTCCATTTGACCGTTTCCTCCATTCTTACCGTTGTCCCCTCATCTTGCATTGTGAACTCAGCTATGAAATCAGCCAAGGCTTGCCCTTTAATTGCGATGCGTGGATGGTAAGTGATGTTGTATTGGCTAAGCTCGATGCACCACTTTAGTAGGCACCCCGACGTTTCTGGCTTATGCAAGACTTGTCTCAGAGGTTGATATGTTAGAACTCTAGAGGAATGCGACTGAAAGTAATGTCGTAGTCTCCTAGATGCTATGAGCAGACGGTAGGCCAATTTTTCGATCTTTGGCTACCAAGCTTCTTCCCCCGTGGATCTCTTGCTAATGAAGTATATCGGTCTTTGGATACGATCATCTTCTCGTACTAATGTGACACTTAGTGTGTGGGAGGATACCGCTACGTATAGGTGGAGGGTCTCTCCATCTACCAGAGCAGGGAGCACTGACGGCTTTTGTAGGTGCTCTAGCAGACTATGGAAAGCTAAGTAGCATTCATCAGGCCATTCAAACTTTCCTTTGTCCTTTTTGAGTGCTTCGAAGAATGGGACACACTTGTTCGTGGCCTTGGATATAAACCTGCTCAGAGCGACTACTTTCCCATTCAGGCTCTGCATTTCCCTTCGTGTGGCTGGGATTTTGATGTCTTTCAAAGCTTGTACCTTTTCAGGATTCTCCCCTATTTCTCTAGCGTGCATGATGAAACCTAAGAATTTACCCGTAGACACACCAAAAGAGCATTTAAGAGGTCAGCTTCATTTGGTATCTGTGTAATATTTGGAACATCTCGTCTATGTGGCTTAGATGATCCTTTGCTCTTCTCGATTTGACAAGCATGTCATCGACATAGACTTCCATGGAGTGACCAATTTGCTGCTCGAACATCTTATTAACTTAACGTTGATAGGGAGCATCGGCATTCTTAAGCCCAAAGGGCGTGGCCTTGTAGCAATATAGTCCTAGATCTGGGATAAAGCTTGTATGTTCTTGATCCGAAACATGCATGGGGACCTGGTTGTATCCCGAATATGCATCCATAAATGATAATAACTCATGTCCTCCGGTTCCGTCTACCAGTCGGTCGATTCGGGGAGGAGGAAAATATTCTTTGGGACAAGCATCATTGAGGTTGGAGAAGTCAATGCAGGTTTGCCACATCCCATTATTCTTTTTCACTAAAACCGGGTTGGAGATCCATTTTGGATAAACGGCTTCGTGGATAAAGCCGTTAGCGAGTGGGTTCTTTACCTCTTTGTTGAGAGCAGTTGACCACTCTATCCCCATTCTTATTTTATTTTATTGGGACCTTTGTGGGGTCAATAATCATGGAATAATAGGCTATCACTAGGCAAATTCCCACCATGTCTTCATGAGTCCATGCGAGTACAGTCAAGTTCTTGCATAGGAATCCTATCAGCTGGATCTTTAGATTCTGCTTCAACCGAGAACCTATCTTTAAAAGCCTTGTTTTGTCACGTTTGTCTCCCATCACATGTTCTATAGCCTCCATGGGCTCGTCGTTTACCTCCTCCTCTCTATCTCGGGGGTCCAACTCATTCAAGAGGAGGGGTCTTCTTTGATTTCTATGCTTTCATGTTTTTGGCGTTGAGGGCGACCTCTACATTTTTCCCTTTTTCCTTCCGTTTGTTCTGGCGATGTTCTATCACGTAGCAATCACGAGCCGCGTCTTTATCTCCTTTTACTTCTCCAACTCCGCCATTAGTCGAGAATTTCATCTTTATGCACCATGGTGCCAAGACTAGCTAAAAATCAGACAACGCCGGCCTTCCCAAAGATGTGTTGTAGGCAGAGTATCCATCCACCAGCAAGAACGTTTGCTTTCGGACAATTGATCAGGGGTGACTTCCTAGCTCAATGAACAAGTCTAATTGTCCAAGTGGCATCGTGACTTCCCCAGTGAACCCATGTAAGGGCTTATCGCATGGAGATACATCTTTCATTGACAATTTCATCTTATTGAAGGAATTTTGAACAAAATATTCACTAAGCTTCCTGTACCGACTAAGATGCGAAACACCTCTGCCTGGCCGATCCTGGTGGACATAACCATGGGATCAGTGTGCGGATATTGCTTCCTAATCAAATCTTCATTTTTGAAGGTTATGTTGGAACGTCCTCTTTATTTTGTGATGCGCAAATCAACAACGGAATGAACATATCCTTCCCCTGTCCTTCAAGGATTTCCCATGCCTTTCCATTTCAGCCCAACTTCCGTCGGCTACATGCGGGCCTCCAGATATGGTGTGGATGACTATCTTCTCCTAGTTGGAGCGACTCGTACCTGCTCCTTCCTTGTTGTGCCCTTGTGGGGGCTTCCCTAATCCCTCGTCGACAGGCGCGGGAGAGTTGCATCCCTTCTGCATATATCTTTCCAATTTCTTTTTTCGGATGTATTGCTCAGTGAGATCTCACAAATGCTGACATTCTTCAGTGTTATTCCCATGAGACTCGTGGAAGCGACAATATTTTCCTGTTCTAATTGCGGCTTCTGACTCCTTTTTTTATTGGGGGTGTTAGTATTTCAACTCGTGTTGAATAGCCATGTAAATGTTCTCTACATTGTCGTTTATAGGAATGTATGAATCGAATCTTGGTCTAGGTTTGTGTCGTCGTTTATTGTCTTTCTTAGTTCCAGAGTTGCCTTGGTGGCTCATTTTCCCTCGTTGTTTGGCTCACTCCCTTCCTCTCGGATTAAGGCATTCATGTTTCCTTGGATGCTAGAGGCCTTTGTGGGTTGCTCGCTATGTCGTTGAGCTGCCGCGCCCTCCAATCTCATGTACTTTCTGGCAAGAAATCTTGAAGAGTTAGAGGCTTTCCTTTTTCAACCTTCTTGCGATCTTTGAATCAGGGTGGATGCCTTCTCGTAGTGCCATCAGTGTAAGTCTTTCATCTACGTTTGTACTGCCGCCGCGACAGCATTAAAACGGGTAAGATATTGTTGCACCAGTTCCCATGCTTTCTGTTTTACGTCTAACAAGGAATAAGAATCTCTAGGCCGTTCCACATGGATTCATAACTGACTTATGAATTTTTTCCTTCAACATTTCCCAAGGGATGATGGATCCATGAGGCAGCCGATAAAACCATGTGGTTACTAAATCTGATAGGAATAGTGGAAAACATTTGCACAGCACGCCTTCTGTTGCTCCGTTCTTGAGCTAGTGTTGGGTGTAGCGCTATAAGTGGATAATTGGGTCAGACGTGGCCTTGTAGGGATCCGCGGTAGGAATCTTCCACTCTCGAGGAGGGGCTGTCGCTTCTATATCCCTAGTGAAGGGGCTAGACGCCCTCGCACCTATCCCACTATCGATTTGCTCGCGCATGAGATATTCCCTAAAGAGGCAAGACATCTTGTGACGGTCCGATTTTTCGACGCTTGAAAATCGACATCAATACGTTCACTATATCAAATGCCGAACAATTGAATGTCGGAAAACCCAACCCCTAGGGTTAAAGAAGAAGGAGGTAAAAGAAGAAACAGAAACAATATCAGAATCTTACCAACGCAGTAGAATAAAATATAAGAGAAATAAACTGATCTTTACACAAAAGAAACTATATCTGTTTTTACATTACATCATCAGAGTACATTACAATCAACATCACAATTCAGGACGGTTATAATATCTCGTCCTTCCAAAACTGAATACACAACTTACAGTATCGCGGAATATTTGTCTATGGAAATATGCCTCGTCATCCAGCTCGTCTCCTGAGCTCCATAGCAGCCATCCAGAATCAGTACCTTATAATATTCGGTCTGACCCAAGCATTATAGTTAAATAACACCCAAGTTAGTCTGGAAAAACTGCGTGAGAAAATACACTCAATTGGATTATTAAAGTTTCAAAATCATTTTGAAATCAAAGGTATCTTGTAAGACCACGCCACAAATAAACATGTCGGGGTTTTACCTTACGATAACCAAAACATTTTTTATCATAATCCATCTGATATTGTAATGGTGTCTATAGAAAGTAAAATAGAATCCAGCTGAAATGCATGCATCTCACGTTTCAGTAATAGTTGGACACAATCAAAACCATACAGGCGCTTATTGGAGATTTGATTCCATACAATGGCAGGGCTACTGGAGTACCGCCCGTCACAGTACGTGGTCTAGATCACCGTATCAAGGATCCACCCTGATCCCCTGCATCACAAGACCAGAGCTACCCCTTACTGGATAGTCCGAATAAGTTCACCCCGCGGTTGGGATCAGCAACCGCCTAACAATCGAAATAAAAGGGGCATCTAGACAGGGGTGACCTTACCCTAATTGGTTGCTAGCCACTTAGCCTTATGTGCACCTCCCCTATTTTAGCCATTCCCGGTTGATGAGGCTCGAGGGTATACGTTACCTTTTAGCACACATTCACTTAGAATGCTCATCGTCCTCCCGACGATGTTCTAAAAGCACTTGTCCATATAAGTCCATTCCGGGGTCAAACTGAACCGAAGGCACTACTCCTACTACATCCATTTTGGAATCACCCTCAGGATTAGTAGCTATTAGCCCTTGCACTTCACTACTCCATCTTCGACTCCAAGCTCTTGTCTTCCTTGCAAAAAAGTACAAACCGAATCGAAGAGGTTTACGAAAATTAATTCCGATCACGGTCTCTTCGAAACGATCAACGCATTGGCCAATATTGATAGTCGGTTATTTAACTATCAAACACAGTCACAAACAATCATCAAGCCATAATAATCTCTTTGTAATTATTTATTTTTAAATACCTTTGCAAGATATTTTTCCTACATTTCAATCCTTTGAAAATAGTTTTCAAATCACTTTTCTCTCTCTCGTGGAAACAAATTTCCACCCGATTATTTTATTTTCACTAAAACCCGCCAAAACTTAAATACTTAAGATTTTAAAAATAATTTAAATCATTTTATTCTAATACATACTTTAAAACATTTAAAATAAAATTACTTAAACACTTTATTCAAAAATATACACTTTCAAAATATTTAAAATAAAACTACTTTATAGAATATAAAAACTAATTTTTAACATAAAATTTAAGCCAAACTAAATTTTAAAATAAAACTATTTTATAAAATATAAATATTAACAATTATCTTTTTAAAACATAATACCAGTTAACCTTTAAAAATAATTACCACTATAACAAATTTAATAAATCGTTACATTTAAAAATTTAAAAACTTATTAATTATTTCTCAAAAATATTCTTTTAAACAACTTTAAAACTTTTAACTTATACTTAAAAATTTGCTTTGAAAACGTACTTGGCTTTTCAAGGAAATACACTTCTCTTTCACACCTTTTAAAAATAATTCACTATTTATTTTTAAAACAAATTTACCCATTCTTTTACCACTGTGAATTTATCCTTCCAAATATCCACTGATATCTTATTTCACTTTATAAATCCAGTTTATAAATTCCATATCTCACTCCTTTTAAATCATAGTTTCAACACTTTATCAATGTCCAAATCGATTTCCAAATTTACTCCATTTTATAATTAATACCTTTACCTACTCAATTTATTTCAAAACCCACTAACTTCTGATTTTACTTCTTAATTGTGATTCAAAATCTTATTTAACTGAAAATACCAATTTTATGCTTTTCCAAATTCCTTCTTTATTCTTTCCAATAAATTTAAACCTTGAGTTTTAAAATAAATTCTTTCCTCTTTTTAAATATTATCACTTGAAATCATTTATTCAAAATATCTCTTTTCCCATACTTTGGATTTATTTATTACAATTTAAAAATCAACTTTTATTCTTCCAATTCATTCTTTAATTTATTCAAATTCTCTATAATTATTTTACTTAAAAATTCTCTCTTTTATTTTCTCATTAAAATTCCAATCTATAGATTCTTAATAGCTCAGTATACCCAAATATATTCAATCAAACCATAGCATCTAATATTTTCAATCACCAATATAATCTATCACAGATTATCCAATAATTCATAACACATAATATTTAAACAATCTAAATATTTTTGAGGAATCCAGTTGGATTCCTCTAACCTGTTTCCCTACATCCACATATGTTAGCATAATATAAAATACAATTCCACTTCGAGGTGGAATATCGCGGTATATAGGGTTATATTATCTCATCCGCTATTATGCGGGACATAGGGTCTCATCCGCTATATAATGCGGGAAATCAATCACTCCAATATATACTATATACTACTATATATATACTATCACATCCAGTCAATTCAATCATTCAATCAAAAATTTAAATTTAACTATTTAAATTTAAATAATAATCCAGATGAGTGAGATTAACTCACCTTTGATTTGTTTTGCAATCCATTTCCATCTCGACTATTTCTTCATGGTTTTCAGACTTGAGGTGGTATCCCAATTTGAAGGAGCACAGGGTTTATGAGCATATCGCCACCAATTCAAAATAAACCACCCAAAATTCCAGATAGAAGAGTTGCTAATGGAAAAAAACTATAGGAAGTGCATCACAACTAGTCGGAGCTACAATTTCCTTGATATTTTTCTCTTCATCGAGCTTTACATGCTGCGGTTTTCAATTCATGTACATAGTAAGTGCTGTAAAACCAAAAGCAAGAGGAATTTTTATTGATGTGATGAGCTAGTAGCCTGTTCCGCATGGCCTGATATGTATCATATTCTTAGCACCATTATCAACCAAAAGAAGATGAACCTCGAAGAACGACATCCAAACCATGACCAAAATCATAAACTTCTTTCATGGAATTCCCAAAATCTCCTCCTCCCCACCCTTAAATTTCTCCAATAACAACCCCTTTTTCAATTCATCATCAAAATTGTTCAATCCATCACTGCAGCCTTATTGCTTTCGCACTTCCAGCACTTGAACATGGCCCCGAAAGTCTTCCACATGCAAAACCCTATAAATTCCATGAACAAAACGATGACCAACCACTCCGGGAACTCGACATTGCATACGACGCCGATCCCAATGCCGAGAAGCATGAAGTGCTGGGAGAGGGTGGCGATTTTGTAGTCGATCGAGGATTTGGAGAAGCGGAGGTTGTAGATGACAGTGGAGAGGGAGACGCCGGTCACCGCGGAGGCGGAGAAGGCGCTGGCGGACTTGAGGTCGAGGTTGGCGACGAGGTTGATGATGGGGACATAGTGGGAGCCGCCGTTGATGCCGCCGACACTTGAGAGGGAAGAGGCTAGGAATGAGAGGACGTAGGCGACAATTTATCTAGCTGTTATTTTTTTATATCTAAGTATTGACTTCGGCTGCTAAGAAACAGAAGAGACAAGTGGAATGATGCAATTTGGAAAGTGAAACGTGTTTGAAAGGGTAGGACAAGTGTCTCAGAGATGAAGGCTAAAAAGTTCTGATATAGATATATAATATAATATATTAAATTCAAATTCAAATTGTTCGATAAATATAAATTATAATCTAGACCTTCTATCGAGGCATGCCGCTAGGCGTTTGTAAGGTTATACCCCCATTCCGAACGCAATGGAAAAGGTTTTGAGTCCTAATTTTGTCATATGGAGAAGATAGCTTTTTGAACCCAGATATTGTATTGAATTTTCGATATAGATTTCAGCACTTTTATCTACCGTACGACCAAACGATCACTCCAAACACTACGAAAATTGAAATTTAATAAAAGTACACAATTACGGATCCAATGGAACTAGTTTCGTCGAATTCTGAGACTGTGACTCGGAAGGCAATTTTTAAATATCGATTTTACCGATATATTTTCAAAACTTAACAAAACACTCCCAAATTCAAGTTTAACATCTCTACTATCTCCAGTATAATCAACGTAAATTTTGTAAGTCATTGAAATATTTTTGACTATTTTAAAACTCAAGATTTAATATTTTACCCAATCTCTAATTGTTAAATTCAATAAATTTATCTGCCAAACAATAATGATATTTGAAATTCAAGTTAAACCAACTTCCAAATATTTAAAATCAATTAAATATTCCAATTTCAAATATCTAAAAATTTTGGGTTGTCACACATCCTCTCCTTGGATTCTGGAGCAACCCTAGGAGAAGTGGGGGCTTTCTGTTGATGTTGATGGCATCGGGTACCTTGATTGAGGCTGGATTGGCGACGGTTGGCTCGAAGCATGTCAGGATCAACCATAGTCAGTCCTTGCCTAGTGCCCCTTTTACTGGGCCCTGCTCTTTACGATCTTTCAGGCCGGCTTCGGGTTGAGTTTTGGCTCGGCTGTCCTTGCATCTTCTTGATTGAATTCATCATTTACAAGAGTCTGTTCTTTCTACACGACTATCCAGATTGAGACTCACCTCGGGATTCGATATTGTGAGTGGATTCCTCCATGCCTCTTAAGCGTGTCTTGAGTTGGTCCACCAAAGCTTTATGTTGGGTAGTGAAGCGGTCAATTATCTCATTCACAACCCTATCTAAGTCATCTCGGGTGACAACTGACCTTGGAGGTAAATGGGAATTGTTGGATTTTCTTGATCTTCCTGGATTGGATTGAGTGTACTTGCAATGGTAGCGTTCTTACCCTTATCGGTGTAGCACCTGGACGGAGCCATATTATAATGCTGAGTTAAGGCTTGTAAGGCGAATGGATAGAGGAGTTAGGCTCGTTACGCTGGTTCTCAGTAAAAGCACCAAATGTTTGCAAAAATTTAGACTAACACCTCTATGTTCAATTTTGGTTAGGTCACACTAAAGTTGAATGATTTGGAGTGTTTAATGTTTTGACACATTAAAGAATAATTTTTTATAGTCACAGACTATTTGCAAGCATGAAGTCAAAAAAGAAGTTACAGAAAGTAAATCACACAGAGTTCTATAGTGGTTTGGCCAGAATGTGCCTACATCAACTGTCCATCCTATTATTCATACTTTGAGTTGATTATAAATACAAGTTTGTTCGGAGAGAGTAAAAACTTATGTAGCTGGAGTGACTGAGTCTCAACAGAGTTTCTCCTCCTTTTTCCCAAAATCCGATCCCCATTGTTGTTGAGAAGCTCTGGTATTTATAGAGTAGAGTTGTGAAGTGTGGAGGAGGAAGATATATCTTTCTAAATCTGGTTCATCATTTGAGCAGGAGCATTTGGGATGACATTTGGATCGGCATTCTTGCCCGGCCTGGTTGTCCTTCCTTGTCTTGGTTCGATGCTTCTGCTCTAGAGTATCCTATTTGCTGGACCAAACATTTAGTTTGGCATGCCTGTGTACTGGACCAAATGTTTGGTCCGGTGATGGACGTGTCATGCCAGACCAAATATTTGGTCCGGCATATCAGAGAATGTCGGACCGAATGTTTAGTTTGGCCTATAGGAAGATACCGGACCAAATATTTGGTTCGACATACTAAAGGATGCAAGATCAAACATCTGGTTTGGCATGCCGGTCCATATGTTTTGATAGGCATTTTAGCAAACGCCGAGCCAAGCATCTGGTCCGGTACTTTTGTTTTCCACGCCTTCGTCTGATTTTGCCTCCTTTTTCTCTGCTTGCTGGAAACCGCGCCAACATAACATTTTAAAGTTGACATAATTAATATTTAATTAGCACTTTATTTCAAAAAGAGGGGGAAAGGATAAAACTTATCAACTTCACAAAAATATTACCTTCAGTAGGGACATTCTTTTATAGTTTAAGCACACGTACAAATTCAAACTTGGAAAGCATATCTTGATTACTACAAATGGGCAAACTGAATGAAATAATTATTTCAATCACATGATAATTTTTATTTATCAACAAAAGCTGATTGTTACCCTACTTGTAATGATAGTGTTACTACTAATTATAAAATCCTATTATTTCTGGAATTAAGAAATAAACTAAAATGATATTCGTTCATAAGTGTAAATGGTTTGAGAGTGATAATAAAACAGTTCAGTTCATTTAATCAGTTTATTTTTATGATAAATGATTACAATGTTGACGTTTATATTTATGTGCTACAGATTAATTTCAAAATTTTGTTATTTACATGATATTTGGATCATTATTTTTGAAGTGGAATTCTCATTTAATCTTTCGAAATCAACTGCATCGTGGTTAGTTTTATTTTTCGCCATGTAAATTATTTTCATGAATAGTTTTATTACACAAATTTAGATCGTTGTTTTTAAAATTACAGAAACAATTCAGTTAAAACCTATAACAAAACTTAAGTTTCCTTACAACATAGCTAAATACTAATTCCGATTGTTTTCCTTTTAACTTATAGGGAACGTTTGGCTTACATCCCCAGTAAGATTTGAAAATACACAAAACATCCCTCTAGTTTTTTAATAAGTTTCCAGTCCCTGTTTTCAAATTCACGCGCGTACAAAGACCCAAATACCCTTTATGTTTTTAACATTTCAAACGCGTATAACTTTCTGTAGAAACATTGGATCAACATGTTGTTTTCACCAAAAAATAAAAAACTTATGATCTTTAAAATGAGATCCATTATTGATACAAAAAAATCATATTTGTAGTCAGATGCAATTATTCCATTTATTTGCAGACAATTTAGCAAATTTTGAACATCTTTGATTTTTCTTCAAATCTGCAATAATTGTGACATTTCTGCAACTGTATAGTATAGTTGCAGAAATTTATGCAACTATCGCATATAGTTGCGGACATATCTGCAATTATATTGTGTAATTGTGGAAATGTCTATAATTATTTCATATAGTTGCAGAAATGTCTACAACTATTGCATATAATTGCAGATATATCTGCAATTATATGTTATTGTTTATAGTTTGTCCTGCCATTGTTTTTGCATATGCACAATGCCATTCGTTAGAAAGATAATAAAATTTGTGATTTAATGGTTAAAATGATTTGTTAATTCGTCGTTCTGCAAGAAGTTATTGCGTTTTAAAGATTGATAATTAATGTGGTGCAAATTTTAATTATGGATGTGAGAATAACATCCATATATGAAGAATCAACATTGCTGCAATATAGAAGAGGGGTATTATAGGGAAGAAAATTGTAGTATTTGAAAACAGGGATGTAATTTAAATCTTTTTTATGAGAAGGATGTTTTGTATATTAAGTTTGATTTTAGGGATGCGTCTCTTATTTTCACTAACTTATATAGTATCATCAACGTAGATAAATGGTTTAATCAATTGAAGTTGGTAAAATACAGAGCACATAAGCGAGGTAGAGATTTAAACATCCATAGAGAAGGAACCAGGAAAGATAATGAACAAAGGTACCAAACCATACCTATCAATGATTCGTAGGATCTAAAATTCCAACCGGCCTCCACTTCAAATTTCGATGTCGTTGAAGCTGATTTTGTTATCAGAAAAGTAGGTAAAATTAGTATATTATGAGTACAAATGTAAAAAATAAATGATATGTATTGAAGCACTCACCTTTAACACAAATGTCCATTATAGCCCAAAGGCAAAGATGGCAAGAAATGCGTCGTATCCTTTACAACAAACAGAAGGCCAAACAAATATGTTGTCTTAGTAAGAGTGCTTTAAACTTAAAGAATATATTATGTTGATAGTAAATAACATTCTTTATTTTTGATGTAATAGACCTGATCATGAAAGCTTCAAACTTAGGTTCAACTATTGCTTCAACAATAGAAACCAATAAATCTATTTTTCAAACTGAAAGATTTGAGGTAAACTCGCAAAATACCTGTTGTGAACAGACCATAGAATCTACAACAATTTCTAAAAGGAGAAAATGTGCACGTTACTTGCAGTTTGGTAATAGTAAATTGAATATATCGACAACTATTGGACATTAACCTTGAAAATAAATGATCACGGTACTTCAATGGCACAAGCAACAGGAAAGTCATCGTATCCTTCATAATGAATGGATTGCAAACCAATTCAATAAGAAATGGATTACAAACCAAATTCACAATCTTGGTAAGAAATAGTGCAAGTACCCAATACATAATAATACTACATAAAATAAGTCCTTTAGATACCTGTATTTACATAATCATCAAAGTGTTAAACATAGATCACAATGTGCTATTCCACCCCGAAAAAATAATAATTCCATGGTACATATTCAAGGATTCAATGCAAACCTGCAAGAAGCACGACATAGAAATATCAACAATTTAAGATCCATTGAAAATAATCAAAATCAACAATCTCAAAAAGTGGTAGTGACAGCATCACCAACTAGATATGGGACAACCACAAGTAAGTGCCTATGCTTTTAACTAAAAATTTAATATTACAAGAACATGTCAAATATTTCATCAAATAATACAATTTTATGTTACTAGCTAAAAGAAGTGGCACAAACTTGCAGCAAGCACAACAAATTCATGTGTTAAATGATACACTTATTGACCAAGATGAAGCAAGTCGACAAACATATATACCAGAACCATCATTAGCTACCTATGAAACAATTACAAGTAAGTGAAGATACATTTTATATAAAAGGCATAATTTATTCATGTACATCATATATCTTATGATTTATAACATATACGCATATTGCAAGGAAAATGATTGGAATATAGGACTTTGTTGAACCAACACATACATGTTCAAACTGCAATGCCATACTATGGTTCAAAGAAAGGAATATAAAATCAAAAGCCACGCCTAATCCAGAATTTTCCCTATGTTGTCGATTAGGGAAAGTAGAACTTCCTATACCAAAAGATTGTCCCTTTTTTTAAAACATTTACTAATAATAATGGTGGGCCAAGAGCATTAAGATTTAGAGAAAAAAATAAGGTTTTACAACTCTATATTTTCTTTCACCTCTATGGGAGGTAATGTTGGTAAAACCATAAATGATGGTCATGGCGCTTATTTCTTTCAGATAAATGGCCAAAACCATCATAAAATCGGTTAACTTCTCCTAAAAGACAACATACCTTAATTTGCACAACTTTATACTTATGACATCGAAAACGAATTGTCAAATAGAATGGATGTAGTATAAACAAACCACGATGCAGAACTGGATGAAGGCATCATTAGCGAACTAATGAGCATGTTTGATCAATGCAATATACTAACAAAAGCATTTAGGATGGAAAGAGATCGATTCAAAGAAATAATTTTTCAATCTATAAGGCTGCAGTTGATTAGTTCATGACAAAATGATAATGTATAATTTGCCAACATCTTATGAGATAACAGCTTCGATAGAAGGTGATGGTTTTCAAAATGACATATGCAAGGACATCGTATTAGAAGAAAAAAGGACTCTTAAGAAGAATAGTTGAAAAACATCCAAGTTCTATGGTAATGCAATATCTTATGTTATTTTCTTATGGGCAAGACGGCTTTAGATAAAATATCACACATGGATACATAAATGATGAAGAAACTGTGACACCCCACCTCTATGCTCACAATAATGAAGAGTATTAAAGGAATTACTGTCTTTTATCACGAAGAATAAGGCTGGATAGGAGCGGCCATCCGTAGTTAGGCCTTACACTAGTATTGTTTATTTCGATAGGAGTGGTATATATTTTTGATTTTTCATCTCTTATTTATTTGTTCCCATCGACATACCCAATTCCAGTATAAAACGAACTACGATGGTTCATAATAGTTTAGGACAATATATATAATAATAACACAGATAATAAAATGCGGAACACAGATAACAAAGTCTCATATATATATATATACATAACTGATGTTAGTTACAATACATGTGATACAGTACATATGATACAACTACAACTGTCGACTCTGGAAGTTACATATACAAGTACATTATCGTATATAATATACATGAATACATATCTTCCTATACAAGTACACTGACTACAATAGATGACGACGACTACTCCAAATGATATAAAGAAACTTCATAGCTCAAGCAGCAATCCAAAGCAAGATATCTACAACCTGTAATAACTCGGTTTGACCCGATTATTAAATTCAAAAGAAAATAATACACGGGTCGGTCTAGTTCAAACTCAGTTATTAGTGCACAAAAGCAATAATAATTAAGTAACAAATAGACGACAGTAACAATAAATCTCGTCTATCCGATCCTTAAATAAAGAAATCGGATAACGATAAATATAACACGTAACATTGTTAAACAACAAATCAGCAAATCCAAATTATCAACGAAGATAAATTAAAAAGATTATCAATGAAGATAATTTAGAAAACAACAGAATTGCCTAAACGACAATTAATGACAAATTCTAATTATTAAATAAATAATTAAAAAATCGTAATCTAATTATCAAAAAGATAATTAGATATCAACAAAACCATCAAATTAAACCAAAGCAGAATACGACACAAAATATTAAAATATCAATTAAAATGTCAATTCGGGTAGGGCTGCAGTACACGCACGCGTGTACTACCTCGCCACCACAGTAATTAAATAGGCAAAAGTTCAATAATTCAAAAGCAATATAATATCAATAAAAGCAATACCATGTGGCTGCAGTACACGCTTGCGTGCACTGCCTTGCCACTATGGTGATGATGTACACAAAAGCTCAATATCGTGTGGCTGCAGTACACGCTTGCATGCACTGGCTTGCCACTACAGTGATGATGTACACAAATGGGCACAAGGTCAAACCCGAATTACCGGATTCAACTCAAGTGTAACTTGAAAAACAAGCAAATTGCAAAGTTCAAGTCACAGATGTCATGACTCAACTCAATTGAACCAAATGGAACTGTGACAGCCGGAATGGCGACATGTAGTATGAAACTGTGAAAATTGGATAAATGCAAATATCAAACTCGAGCATAAAGGCACATATTCGAGTGGAAGTGAATTAATTGACACAATCAATGCAAACAACATGAAGGAATCCCAAAATACTACATGAAACAGGTATGCTAACTGTCTCAAATGGTCAAGACAGTTGAAATGAATGACCAAACTGGATGAAACCACACTGCGGATGCAGTACAGTTCATCTCAATGCCCAACACAAATGAACTACATGATGTACAAGTGTACAGTGACCAATGAACAACTAAATAAAACTGGATCAAGTTCAACTTCACTAGCAAATGCGGACTAGTGAACAAAGGCAGTAGTACATCTCAAATGCGAACTATAACATACATGATACTTAACCATATAGATGTATGTGAATTTGTACATCTCCAATGCAAACTGAAGTACTCAAGTGCAACTCACCACAAATATGCACAGGAACAATATATGATCAGAGATAAGCAAAAGCAAGTGGACGAGGTGCACATACATGTACAATGCAACTACTGCAACAAGTAAGTGGCAACAAATGAAATGCAGCCACCACATGAATACAAGGGTAGGACTACACAAAGTAATGGCATCAAGTGATACTAGTATGTGTACCAAAGATAAGACAACAAAGAAACAAATTCCAGTGAGGTCAAAATGAAAATCAAGGCATCAAGTATGCACAAATTAATGCGAATCAGTACAGTAAGTGAACTGAAGTGAAGCTACAAGTGTACAACTACACCAGACCAAGTGCCATCAAGTAAACAAGACTCAAGTCAAGTGGACGAAGTGCCCATGAATTCACAGTACAAACTATTGCACCAAGAATACAACATGCATGCAGTTGTGAGACTGGAAAATGCAAGAATCAGACTCGAGTACAAAATCTACAAATTCAAGTGTAGTGCCCTTAATGCAAACTCAAATCTGCTACATATAAATCAAGTTCGGTTTCTCAGAAACAAGACCAAGCGAACCAATGACCAAAATCAATCAAATACTCCAGACCATATACAAGTGTTAATCAATCTGCAAATATCACTAAGGCACAGTGCAGAAGCAAAAAGGCAAAGGCCAACAACATTGAAATGGATCGAGCCAGAAAGTCATAAAAAAAAATCAAAATAAGGCCGGAGGTAGTTCCAACCCAAATCAACAAGTAAAATCGATCAAGGATGAAAGTACAACAAGTGACGTGAACAATATGGCCATGGTCGAACAAAACAACATCATCGAATTCAAAGCAAAAGTCAACAAATTGTACGAACTCGACAGTGTAAAAGAAATCATCAACATTCGAACTAAATCGAATGACCTAACACAGTATATAACTAGATGTGAGTGATATAAGCTCACTGCACTACAGCCGAGACTTAAATGATTCAAGCCAAGGCCGAAGCACACAGGGACAAATCACGCAAAGTAGAGTTTCAAACGCAACAATAAAGTGAACAAAATCGAGCAACTATTGGTTACAATTACAACGAAGTCAATTACCATCATCTCCAAACCGACACAAAAGCCGATGATACAAGAATGAGAATGAAATCAACTTCAGCAAAATCCAAACAAATATACACTAACGCAAATAAAGGAGGTCGAACAGACCCAAAAATCATCAAACCATGGTTAACAGAAATCGAGACATGCCAGAAAACATCAATACGAAACCAAATCAAACTGCCTAGCATTATACTAAGCACAAATTAGATGTGAGTAAATCTAATTACTCACCTTGCTTTGCCAAATTGAAGCAGCCGAAGTGAGCAACGCACGCGATATCCACTCGATCCATCAATTAAAGTCGACATCGCGGCTGATGTCCTTCGTTTCCCCCTTTCAGATCGCCGAAGCTCAATTTCACAAACTGTACTTTTTTTTCAAATGAAGAAAACTATAGAGCTGCCATTTCCTTTTTTTTCGTTTGTTATGCCAGGGTTTGCAAATGAAAGGGAAAAGGGGGGAACGGGTATTAGCTTGAAATAATACGGCTCCAATTACAAATGGGCCGAGATTCAAATTTGCAAAGCTCAACAACACTTAACAAATTTTCAAAATAATTTCAGCTGATTAAAACTCAATTAGCAATTAACAAGCCAATCTAATTGTCTAATGATGATTATAAATTAGGCAAAACCCTGGGTTGTTACAGACTCCCCTCCTTATAAAAATTGCGTCCCCGCAATTTTCATAATTAAGGTCGTCAATATCAATTATTTTTCTAACCTAAACTGGTTAAGCTAGAAAAATAAAGGTCAAGAACACAAATGCCAAAGAAATCTTTTAATTTCATAAAAGAAATTCACAAATTCTCAACAAAATCAAATTATCAATAGATAATAAAAAAACAAGAAAACTGAATAAATGTAATTATCAGCAATATTTAATTATCAATAGATAATTAGAATACAGAAATCACAAAACAGCAATATCTAATTATCGAAAACGATAACCAGACTCAAATCAACAAATATTCAATTATCAAAAACGATAATCAGAATCAACAAATATCTAATTATCAAAACCAATAATCAGAATCAACAAATATCTAATTATCAAAATCGATAATCAGAATCAACAAATATCTAATTATCAAAAACGATAATCAGAATTCACAAATATTTAATTATCAAAAACGATAATCAGAATGAACAAATATCTAATTATCAAAAACGATAATCAAAATTAACAAATATCTAATTATCAAAAACGATAATCAAAATCAACAAATATCTAATTATCAAAAACGATAATCAGAATTCTCAAATCAACAAATATTCAATTGTCAAAAACGATAATCAAATCTCAAATCAACAAATATTCAATTATCAAAAAAGATAATCAAATCTCAAATCAACAAATATTCAATTATCAAAAACGATAATCAGATTCAACAAATATCTAATTATCAAAAACGATAATTAGAACTCATATCAACAAATATCCAACTACCAAAACGATAATCAGAATCAAAAAAATCTAACTATCAAAAACGATAATCAGAATCAACAAATATCTAATTATCAAAAACGATAATCAGAATCAAAAAATATCCAATTATCAAAAACGATAATCAGAATCAACAATTATCTAATTCTCAAAAACGATAATCAGAATCAACATATATCTAGAATCAATTAATATAACTAGAAAATCAACATAAAAGATTGGATCGATCCCATCAGATGGCGAGTTTTTAAGTTACGCCGCACGTGCGTCAACAAATGGCCGAAGCCTACCAAGTACTGTCAACATAATTTTGGCGCCCAACAAATGACCCGGAGGTCCAACAAATGACCCGAAGGTCTAGTACTGGTATTAACCCGAAGGTCCAACATATGACCCGAAGGTCCAACATAGTTGCTCGAAAGCACATGAAAATCGTCAAAATCATCAAAATAGAAAATATTTCAATTAACGAGTCCGGAATTAACCAAAATAGCAAACGCATAGTGCCATAACCATGATTTTTATTAAATCGTTTAATTCTCTTCATCGTTTCCTTGAAAGTGTAAAATTGTGTATTCCAAAAATAACATTTCACATTCTCAAACGGACAAGTCCGGAATTAAGCGAATCAGTAAAAGAAAGGGGTCATAGTCCTCGATTTTCCAGAAACGCTTAACTCTCTTTCTCATTCTTTTGAAAACGCAAACTGCAAAACTTCTGAAAACAATTTCATTTATTTTATAAAAGTAATAATTTACGTCCTCAAACGAACAAGTCCGGAATTAAGTGGATCGGTAAAAGGAAGGGGTCATAGTCCTCGATTTTGCTGAAACGTTTAAATTGCTTCCTCATTCTTTTGAAAGTGTAAATTGTAAAAAATTTAAAAACAATTTTATTTTGAAACAATTTTTAAAACACGTGATTAAAACAGCAACATCAGTAACAACTTCGACAAGGAAATTACACTTCTCAAAATACCGTAAAAACAGACAACAAAATCAGCATTGCGGGATAACTGCATGAAAATCCACTTTAAAATTGACGGTTACTGAAGTCAAAGCGACAGTAATTTTCATACGTCAAAATCTCATCAAAATAATTTGCATCAAAATATAATATCAGTGAATTTTCATTCATTAAAAAGGTCAACAAAAAACCGTGCTTTAAAGACTTAGCACCAGTGTAAAAATCCCATTATAAAAATAACGGCAACAAAATACGTTTAAAACCAAACACCCGTTCAACGTAAAATTAATGCAGTAACGTGCAACTTAAATTTGCACGTATACTACAAAATGAACAAAGAGATCATTCAAATATATCTTCAATGAAGATAATTTAAAACAACAAAAATCTCAACAAAATCACATATCTGTAATCGTTTCGGATCCTCAAATCGGATTCGAAATTTTCAAAGAAAACAAATTAAACACAGCTATGTGAACAAAAAATGAAATCTATTTCAACTTCATATTTTGATTTTTAACTCTAAAAGGTTATCAGCTGTACTCAGCGAAGATAGTATCACTGTTTTCGCTGCGCACTCTGATAAACCGACACAAATTACTTAATCATCAAAACACAGATTCTCTCTCATTTTTAAATAAAAATATTTAAAAATTTCATCATAATTTCAAAACTTTAGTTTTGACTCAAAGCACAATAAAACATCGTCTAATAGTTGTAACACATGTTCCATCTAAGTTATGTTTTATATTATGTCCATAACCTCAAGCTCTGATACCAACTGTGACGCTCCTCCTCTATGCTCACAATAACGAAGAGTATTAAAGGAACTACTGTTTGTTATCACAAAGAATAAGGCTGGATAGGAGCGGCCATCCGTAGTTAGGCCTTACACTAGTATTGGTTATTACGATAGGAGTGGTATATATTTTTGATTTTTCATCTCTTATTTATTTACTCCCATCGACATACCCAATTCCAGTATAAAACAAACTACGATGGTTCATAATAGTTTAGGATAATATATATAATAATAACACAGATAACAAAATGCGGAACACAGATAACAAAGTCTCATGTATATATATAACTGATGTCAGTTACAATACATGTGATACAGTATATGATACAACTACAACTGTCAACTCTGGAAGTTACATATACAAGTACATTATCGTATATAATATACAAGAATACATATCTTCCTATACAAATACACTGACTGCAATAGATGACGACGACTACTCCAAATAATATAAAGAAACTTCATAGCTCAAGCAGCAATCCAAAGCAAGATATCTACAACCTGTAATAACTCTGTCTAACTCGAGTATTAAATTCAAAAGAAAATAATACACGGGTCAGTCTAATTCAAACTCAGTTATTAGTGCACAAAACAATAATAATTAAGTAACAAATAGACGACAGTCACAATAAATCTCGTCTATCCGATCCTTAAATAAAGAAATCAGATAACGATAAATATAACACGTAACGGTGTTAAACAACAAATCAGCAAATCCAAATTATCAACGAAGATAAATTAAAAAGATTATCAATGAAGATAATTTAGAAAACAACAGAATTGCCTAAACGGCAATTAATGACAAATTCTAATTATTAAATAAATAATTAAAAACTCACAATCTAATTATCAAAAAGATAATTAGATATCAACAAAACCATCAAATTAAACCAAAGCAGAATACGACACAAAATATTGAAATATCAATTAAAATGTCAATTCGGGTAAGGCTGCAATACACGCACGCGTGTACTGCCTCGCCACTACAGTAATTAAATACACAAAAGATCAATAATTCAAAAGCAATAGAATATCAATAAAAGCAATACCGTGTGGCTACAGTACATGCTTGCGTGCACTGCCTTGCCACTACAGTGATGATGTGCACAAAAGCTCAATACCATGTGGCTGTAGTACAAGCTTGTGTCCACTGCCTTACCACTACAGTTATGATGTATACAAACGGGCACAAGGTCAAACCCAAATTACCAGATTCAACTCAAGTGTAACTCGAAAAACAAGCAAAATGCAAAGGTCAAATCATTGCTGTCATGACTCAACTCAGTTGAACCAAATGGAACTGTGATAGCCGGAATGGCGACATGTAGTATGAAACTGTGAAAATTGGATAAATGCAAATATCGGACTCGAGCACAAAGGCACGGACTCGAGCGGAAGTGAATTAGTTGACACAATCAATGCCAACAACATTAAGGAACCCCAAATACTACATGAAACAGGTATGCTAACTGTCTCAAATGGTCAAGACAGCGGAAATGAATGACCAAACTCGATGAAACCACACTGCGGATGCAGCACAGTTCAACTCAATTCCCAACACAAATGAACTACATGACGTACAAGTGTGCAGTGACCAGTGAACAACTAAATAAAACTGGATCAAGTTCAACTTCACTAGCAAATGCAGACTAGTGAACAAAGGCAGTAGTACATCTCAAATGCAAACTATAACATACATGATACTGTAACCATATGGATGTATGCGAATTTGTACATCTCCAATGCAAACTGAAGTACTCAAGTGCAACTCCCCACAAATATGCACAGGAACAATATATGATCAGAGATAAGCAAAAGCAAGTGGGCGAGGTGCACATACATGTACAATGCAACTACTGCAACAAGTAAGTGGCAACAAATGAAATGCAGCCACTACATGAATACAAGGGTAGGACTGCACAAAGGAATGGCATCAAGTGATACTAGTATGCGTACCAAAGATAAGGCAACACAACAACAAATTCCAATGAGGTCAAAATGAAAATCAAGGCATCAAGTATGCACAAATTAATGCAAATCAGTACAGTCAGTGAACTGAAGTGAAGCTACAAGTGTACAACTACACCAGACCAAATTCCATCAAGTAAACAAGACTCAAGTCAAGTGGACGAAGTGCCCATGAATTCACAGTACAAACTATTGCACCAAGAATACAACATGCATGCAGTTGTGAGACTGGAAAATGCAAGAATAGACTCAAGTACAAAAGCTACAAATCAAGTGCAGTGCCATTAATGCAAACTCCAGTCTGCTACATATAAATCAAGTTCAGTTTCTCATAAACAAGACCAAGCGAACCAATGACCAAAATCAATCAAATACTCCAGACCATATACAAGTGAATTAATCAATCTGCAAATATTACTAAGGCACAGTGCAGAAGCAAAAAGGCAAAGGCCAACAACATTGAAATGGATTGAGCCAAAATGTCATAAAACAAAAATTAAAATATGGACGGAGGTAGTTCCAACCCAAATCAGCAAGTAAAATCGATCAGGGACGAAAGTACTACCAGTGACGGTGAACAATATGGCCAAGGTCGAACAAAACAACATCGGCGAATTCAAAGCAAAAGTCAACAAATTATACGAACTCGACAGTGTCAGAGAAATCATTAACATTCGGAATAAATCGAATGACCAAACACAGTATAGAACTAGATGTGAGTGATACAAGCTCACTGCACTACAGCCGAGACTTAAATGATCCAAGCCAAGGCCGAAGCACACAGGGACAAATCACGCAAACTACAGTTTCAAACGCAACAATAAAGTGAACAAAATCGAGCAACTATTGGTTACAATTACAGCGAAGTCAATTACCATCATCTCCAAACCGAAACAAAAGCCGATGACACAAGAACGAGAATGAAATCAACTTCAGCAAAAATCCAAAAAAATATACATAAACGCAAATAAAGGAGGTCGAACAGACCCAAAAATCATCAAACCATGGTTAACAGAAATCAAGCCATGCCAGAAAACATCCACACGAAACCATATCAAACTGCCGAGCATTATACTAAGCACGGATTAGATGCGAATAAATCAAATTACTCACCTTGCTTTGCCAAACTGAAGCAGCCAAAGTGAGCAACGCGTGCGATATCCACTCGATCCATCAATCAAAGTCGACGTCGCGGCCGATGTCCTTTGTTTTCCCCCCTTTAGATCGCCGAAGCTCAATTTCACAAACCCTACTTTTTTTTCGAACGAAGAAAACTACAGAGCCGCCATTTACCTTTTTTTTCATTTGTTATGCTAGGGTTTTCAAATGAAAGGGAATATGGGGAACGGGTATTAGCTTGAAATAATACGGCTCCAATTACAAATGGGCCGAGATTCAAATTTGCAAAGCTCAACAACACTTAACAAATTTTCAAAAGAATTTCAACTGATTAAAACTCAATTAGCAATTAACAAGCCAATCTAATCGTCTAATGATGATTATACATTAGGCAAAACCCCGGGTTGTTACAGAAACAATCAATGAAAGTGATCAAAGTGAAGAGAAAATGCTTACAATGAGGGAGTACTATGTATTTCGTATGAACAAAGGCCAAATGAAGGGAAAAATTTACTTAGAGGTGGTCGATTATTTCAACTTTTTTTGGTGGATGCCTACATCTGCACAGAAGTTGACATGTTAAGATAGGCATGCAACAATCAGTCTAATATTAGATTTGATCTGCATAAAGGTATCTTAGACGCAGTAATAACAGGTGATACAAATGCATCTTCAATTGGAAAAAGAATGGTCTAACCTTCCTCATTTACAGGAGGTCCTCCATTTATGATACAAAACTATTAATATGTTATTGCAATATCTAGAGCAGCAGGTCTGTTGGATTTATTCATTAGAATCACATGCAATCCTAATTGATAGAGATTAAAAGGTCTGTATCACTTATTCATAGACAAACTATACAAGATAGACCAAATATTGTAGCTAGAGTTTTTAAAATTAAACTTGATCAGCTGATGGTAGATTTAAGAGAAGGGAGGCATTTTGGGCCTATTCGCATAGGTATTCATATTTCTTTTCCATTACACAAACTATTTTTTCAATTATATTAATTAAATGAGTCTTCAATTAAACTAAAAAAATAAAAAATAGAATTATCATATTCACTTTAACAATGTTTTGAATGTATAGAAATAATACCTCTTAACTCAACAATGTGAAAATAATATAATATGTAAACAAATAAAAAAACTTATAAAAGAACAATATTAAAAAGTGAAGCAGTATAAGAAGCAAAACTTGTAGTAGCTAATTTACATTTCTTATAAAAATTCAAATAGAAGTAGATTACCATATTGTATTCGACATAAATAATAAACGAAGTGCATTACAACGTCACCAAATTGTATTAACATTTCTTATAACTAAGAGCAGAATAAATACCTATAATTTTTTGCCCTAAAAAACCCTTATACTTTGTTTATGTAAGTTTTACTACAGTAGAATGATAGTATATGATAAACTACTTATACAGGACATAAATTACTATGTATGCATGCTCATTCATGTATCTACAAACTAAGGAATGATTATGTATGCATGTATACTTCAAAATTTTAGTGCAGAAGAATAATTTGCAATTTGAAGGTGAACAAGATATAAGAAATGCAACTAAAAAGATAAACATAGTTGAATAGTCTCTATCACTGGTCCTGTATTGGTTTTGTAATCTTTTATCCATTTGGCAGAATTGCTGATTTCTTATTTGAAAATATTCTCTCCATTTTACCATCAGCCAGTGGAGGATTAATTATTTGGTGTTTTGTAGTATCTACTTTAAAGCTACTCAATCTGGCCCTTTTGGAAGATGCGGGTTCAGAAAATATTTTGAGTTATCCCCTTCTCCATCACTGCATTCTCTACCAATATTTTTATTATGAGGAATTTCCTTAATAAACTGAACCTTTTTTGGCTTTGTTTTAGAGTCTTTAAAGAACAAGGTTTCAACAGAGTCATTGTTGCAAAAAAATACATCAGTAACTGAAATATTATATGTCCATTGAAGCATTGTTTGGCATTATAATTCTATAATAAAGTAGGGGGATCAAACAAGGATATGTGTGCACATAAGCAAACAAAACAAACTGCTAATGTTCCCAAATAAGGCAAACAATCTAAAAAGGTAAGCATGTCAGCACAGCTCGCTTTGATTCAACGTATTAACATCAGACCAAGCTTACAAGCGTGTGATAACATGCATGATACAAAATTATAGATAAATGTGTTGAATGGGATGGTTGGACCATAACCACACATATTTAATTATGAGATAAATTTGTATTGAATAGGGCCACATCTACCACTAATTGGGTTTTCCTAAACCGAGGTTAATTTAATCCGGTATCTCCAAATTTTCAGTCTAAAATTCAATACTTATTTTTTTAGTTTATCTTTGTTGGGTTTGTCATTACTTTGTTTCAAACAATTCTAAGAAATTATCCAAACTTAATCGTTGCCAGTATAAATTTTGATATATTTTAACGTATCGAAATTATATGCTACATAACGCATATTCACATAACAAGAAACAAGACATGCTAATTATGAGCATGGTGGAAAGGTTTATTTTGAGTGCATACTAACTTTTAGTAATTGCCAACTGAAACCATTTATACTAAAATGAATAGATCTAAAAATGCATATTATTTTTCCTAATTATTATTTTTTTCCTCTGACCTATAAAAAACTGCTATAGAGCATCAAAAAGTTTAATTTCTGCCACTTTTACTTATGAAATCATATAAAAAAATTATTTATGCAAGACATAAGTTACTATGTATGCATGCTCATACATATATATACAAACTAAGGAATGATTATGTGTGCGTGCATGTTTCAAAATTTTAGTGCAAAAGAATAATTTGCAACGCAAAAGTGAACAAGATATAAGAAATGAAATTAAAAAGATAAATTTATCTAAATTACCTCTATCACGTGGTCCTGTATTGGTGTCTATAACCTTTGGTCCAGTTGGACGAATTATAGATTTCTTATTTGACAAAAGTCTCTCCTTTTTACCTTCAACTGGTGGAGGATTAATCATTTGGTTTTTTGCAGTATCTTCTTTAAAGCTGCTCAATTTGGCCCTTTTGGAAGATGTGGATTAAAAAAATCTTTTAAGTTGTTCCCTTCTTCTATCACTGCATTCTCTATTAATAATTTTCTTGTGAGGAATTTCATCAATAAACCGTACTTTTTATGCTTTATTTTAGAGTCTTTATGTGATATCCCGGATTTTTTGGCAATATCAATTTAATAATCTTTGTTAAAATTAAATTGATTTGACAATATTATTAATGATAAATTTGAATGTCCTTTGATAAATATTTAAATGTGTGGTTCTTTCTTTTAAAAACTAATTAAATTGTTTTCTATTTATAATGTATATATATATATATATATATATTTGTATATATTGTAAATAGATAAACTTTGTTATAAATTTAATAAATAAAGGCATGTTTTCTAATTCTAATATTTCTGGAAATTTGATTTAATATTAAGCTATTAAATAAATAACTATATGACTTTAAATACTCAAGATAAATGTTTAATAGTTTAAAACTTATTCTAGCTTAAGTTTAAATTTAGAATTTATTAACAAAAAGATTTGTTCTATTTTCTTCTAAATATAGCTTGATAATAAAAATAAAAATATTTAAGTAAGAATCAATATAAGAAGTAAAAATAAAATACACCCAAACTACACTTATAAAATTAATAGAATAATTATATGTACATGTAAAAATGCAAGATAATAAGTAGTTAAGTTAGAAATAAGTATTTAAGTTAGAAATAGAAATACATACATATAAGATAAATTCTATAATATTAAATAACACATTTAGCTAAAATCTAACCACATAATAATTATAGAAATTCATTTATATTACAAAGTATATTCATGTACAACAAATAAAAACAAAAATATAATACATTCAAGTTGTGAACAAGCTGTGAGACAAAGCAAAAGAACAGAAATGCACATTCAGTTATGTGAATTGGACAAGTATAAATACATTCATGAACAAGACAACAATATAAGTATACATGTACAGAAATTAAAGATAAGCATGCAGGCAAGAACAAAGTAAGATAAAGTTTGAAAACATAACCAGGCAAAGTGAAGATTATGTTGCCTGTAAGTAATAAATGCAAGACCAGGTAAATAATATATACATATATAATGTATGTAGCCTGCAAATAGATATGCAGGCAAGCAAAGGAAACATTTACTTACACAAAAAGGATAAGTTGTAAACATAAGTACTTATAAGCATTTAATACCATCATCTCAGCATACAAACTTAAGTCAATTCGAATTGTGCAGCCTCCAAAATAAATAAAATATCTTGCCTGATAAAACAAAATAAAGAAGAGCTTGCACCAGTAAAAGCATACACCTTTACAAACTTATCTTTCTATATATATACATGTTCTGATTTCGGTTTGTTCTCAAAACTTAGCAAACCAAAAAAGCAAGAAAAAGTAAGCTTTCTTTTTAACAAACTTGAACAACTTCAACAATCAAAAGCAAGAGGATTTTAGCAGGAATATCAAAAGCAAACATATTTTCTAGTATTTTAAAAGAAAGTTCAAAACTGTTTTCAAAAACCAAGCTGTGCTCTGTCCATCTTCCCAAATAAAGGTGAGTAACATTATTTTAAAAACTTAAGTATATGTTTCTAAAATAAGTTTGCTTTGTATATATATGTATTTCTCAATGTATTTATGGATGAATGGCCGTATACATATTGTAGTTTCTGTGACTATGCTGTTTTTAGTTTTCAAGCTTGAGTTTTGGTTCAAAAACTTACTATGCATTGATCTGATAACCTTTAGGACTTAAAATACAAACAAGAATTGTTTGTTTCAACCTAGATTAAAGTTTAAATTTTTTTATTTTTAAGCTAAAATAATTTGTTTATATTACTCTAGAAAATCAAAACAACAGAGCAAACATGAATAAGAGAAAAACCAAACATTCTAATTTATAAATTCGGGATCATAAGTTGAAACCTTAACTTGTAGCATGATTTTTAAGAAGGAAATCATAATTTTTAGAAAAGGGATGGAAGAGAAATCCTGGTATGAACGAAATATGGGAATTCGTGCTTTGCTAGTGATCTACTTGAAGGAGGAGGTCGGGTTTCTTCCTGTTGATGGAGGGGTGAACAGTGAGGCTGGGAAAAATCTTTGATGGTGATGAATTTCACCACGGAAGTTGCGGCAGTGATTTTCATTTTAGAACCCTAGTTTTGGCTTCGTGTAATTATCGATCATTTCAGAGGGTATAGTGGATCGAGTGTGTCGAAACTTCGAGGGATGTTAGCTTGGACGTGGAAGCAAACATAGCCGGAGCTGTAGGACTTCAGGTGGTCAGAATTTTTCAGGCAAGGCGGTGACAGGTTTTCAGGCGGCGATGCTCTATGTGTTTCCAGGTTTTGGGGTCGAAGTCTCAATTTTGATTTCGAGTTTTGGAAGGTGATATGGAGGTCGTAGGTGAAGGAGAAGGAGGTTGCTGATGTGAAGCGACCATCGGAGATGGTCGGAGGTGGATAAGGTTACTGTGCACGTGCACGGTGAGTTATGTGCTAGTCATGGTGGTTGGGTTCTGTTGCAAGTTGTATGGTCTCGAGTTTTGTTGAAGCATTGTGAAGTAGGGATTTAGGTTAGTAGTAACAAGTTTTGAAAAAAAGTAGGGTTTAAAACTTTCTTTAAACCTGGGTCTAAAATGAGAAATAGAAAATGGGTTTTTAGATCAAAGATAGGTTTGGATTCAAATGAAGTTGAATCTTAGTTTAAAATAAAATAAAGTTTTAAAAATTTAAATTATTTGTAACAACTTTGAAAGTGGTTTAAATAGTTTGAATTTAAAAGCAAAGCTTTGAATAAACTAGAGATTTAACCTAAGTTTAAATCAGATTTAAATCTAAATTTGAACCTTAGTTTGAAATAAAAGAAGTTTTTAAATTTAAATTGTTTTAAACAGTTTGAATGGTAAAGTGAATTTTTAAATTGATTCGACTTTAAAATGGAATGGTGTTTTAAATTATATGATAAATAATTCATTAACTTGTGGAATAAAAAGGGTTTTTGAAATTGTTTTAAACTTGTTAAAGTTAAATTATTTTCATTTTAAATCCTAAATTTAAAATGAAATTTAAAAGTAAAATTTGAAAGAAACTGTCCTTAAGTACCTTATTAATGATAATTGATCATTAATAAGGAAAATGTAGTTATTCTTGAATAAATGAAGATTAATGACTTGTAATTATTAAGTTAATTAAAATGAATAATTAACTAATTGAATTAATTAATGATTTAGATTAATTAATTTAGTAATAAGAGTTTAAATTAGTTAATTAAGGCTTATGATAATTTATTTAGGATAAATAAATTAGTAATTAAGGATCATTAATTAAATAAGGTTTTAATATTCAAATTAATGATTAGTAATTAACTAATCAAGTAATTAAGGATTAATTAAGTTATAGTTAACACTTAGTTAATTAAATAATATTGGATAAATTAATGAGTTATTAAAGATAAATTGAATTGTAATTAATAATGGATGAATCTTAGTTAACATCTTTAGAAAAATAATTAAAGAACTAATAATAGTTAATGAAGGTCATTAACTAGAATTAATAATAATTAATTAATATGATTAATTTTTAATAATTAATTAGGTTAATTAATTTAAAGATAATCAAATTGTAAGTTGTTTAAGTATAATTGCTTAATAAAAGTAATTAAGGAATTAATTACTCATTGTAATTAATTCGATTTAATATGAATTGTATAAGTTAATTAATTAAGTTTAATTAATTTAAATAATCATTTGATGATGTGATAAGTATAATTACTTAGGGAAGTAATTAATGATAATTACGGGATGTAATTACCAAGGATGATTTAATAGTGAAAGTAATTTGAGTATAATTACTTTGTATAATTAATCAAGGGATTAATTAGAGATAATAAATTATGGAGTAATTTATTTATTTGATAATGTAATTAAGGGTAGTTAATTACTGAATAGGGTTAATCAAGGGTGATTATCAATTTGGTTTAATTGAAGATTAATTACTTAATGTAATTAATTTAAATCGAAAATGTAATTAAAGATCATTAATTATTAGAATTAATGATGTAAATTAGAATAGATTATTTGGAAATAATTAATAAATGAATTGATTTACTAATGCAATTAATTAAGAAATAATGTAATTAATGTTAGTAAATTAAAGGTTAATTTCTGTGTTTAGTTAAGGATAATTAATTTGTGAAAATAATTAAAGGATAATTACTTAAATACAATTAAAAGTAAATTAATCAAGGATGATTAATTAAATTGAATAATTGAGTGATGATAAATTAATTGATTGGTAATTGATTAATATTGATATAAGCAATAAAATGGTTAAGTAATTAATTTAATTCACTTTAAATTAATTACAGATGTAGGTAATTAATTTAATTCATTTTAAATTAATTATAGCTGATGTGATTGCTTATATATTAATTGATGATATTGTTTACTTTGAATGATTTAAGATCTCAGAAATGAGAAATTGATGCTATATGATATGGATGCTTGATTTAAGTATGATAAAAGTATGAATTATCTGTTATGATGATAATATGCATTATCTGTTTGTAGTGATAATATTGATTATATGTTTATGTGATGTTGACTATCTATTACGATTGAATTATCTATCTGTGTGTGTATTGAATTATTTTGAATGAAACTGTTAAGACTAAATAGACAACTTGGCCCTAAAAGACACGTTTTGGATTTTGATGAAACCGGGATCGGGTTTTCCTTACTTGGAACATCCGAAAACCACATCGATTCCAAATTAACGATAGGTCGTGAATCTGAAGTGAAGTGAAGATTCAGAATGCAAGGGTTATCGTCGTTAACTCTGAGGGTGATTCCAAAATGAGTGTAACGAGATAATGCCTTCGGTTTCGTTCGAACCCGGAACGAACTTGTATGGATTGAATGCTTACAAACCATCGTCAGACGGATGATGAGCATTCTAAGAAATATGTTTGCTAAAGGTAATCGTAGCCTCAAGCCTCATCAACCGGGAATGGCTAAAACAGGGGAGGTGCAGCAAGGTTAGGTGGGTCATGCCCAAACAGGACAAGAATTCCCCCTGTCTAGATGTCCCTTTTATTTCGGCTGTGTGGACAGTTGTGAGCTCCAACTGTCGGGGTTGTCTTGTTCGGGATTGTTCAGTAAGGAATGGTTCCGGCCTTGTGTTGCAGGGGGTCGGGAGTGATCCTCGGTACGTTGATCTAGGCCACGTACTGTGACGGGCGGTACCCCAGTAGCCCTGCCATTGTATGGAATCCACAATCCAATAAGTGCCAACGGTTTTGATTGTATTACCCACTTTTGTGGCTAATAGCTGGAATTTAATGATTGTAACAATTTCGGCTATTTTCTGTTTACTTGAAAACCCTAGACCTATTATAATATCACAGAATTTCCTATCAAATGTTTTGGTTAGCGTAAGGTAAAAACTTACCCGTGTTTATTTGTGGGGAGTCTTACGTGATACCTTTTATTTTCAAATGTTTTTCAAAGTTAAGAAACTTTAACCTGTTACTCATACCAGACCCAAGTCTGACCCGGAGTTTATTTTTGTTTTTCACAAACTCTGGGGTACCCAAATTTTTACGGGTTGCCAAGGGATTCAGGTTAGGTTTGACGAATTCTAGAGGAGTAATGGAGCAGGAGGCTTCTACGTCGTAGACTACATATAGTGTTCCGCTGTGTTGGAGTCTTTGGGATTACTTGTTTGAGTTGACTTGTATTAACTAGACAGGTGTTTATAACTGTCTAGATGTGTTGTATGATCTGTATAGCTCTGATATATGTAAAATTATGTAATAGTTATGTGATATATTATATTTTGTTCCATTCCGTTGTGAGATTTTGATGTTGTAGTTCTTTCTTCTCTATCTTTTCTACTTTCTCACCTCTTTCTTTTCTTAATGACGATACGTCTTCCTGGTCGTAGGAATTCGGGTCGTTACAGTGGTATCAGAGCACTAGGTTGAGCGAATACCTAGGCTCTTAAGTGATTTCTTTCTTGAGAGAGCGTATTTGTAATTTTGATATATATATATATATATATATATATATATATATATATATTTCTACCTATCTGTTGGGTTACCTGTTCGGATTTTCCAATATAAGTTATAAGGGTAGATAGGGTAGTGGTGTGTGTAACACGACTACCAATGGTTGGAGTATGAATATTTGAACTTGGAAGTGTATATGTCGAGACTGTAGACCTATTACCGTCTCGAGTGAGCTTTGAATGGAGCAAGGATTTCATTGATCCCTGAAGGAAACCTGTTAAGGTTCGGAGCTCATTTTTGAAGCATAAGTTTGGATGAGCTAGAGCTTGGACTCGTCGGTTTGGTATGAGCAAGTCCGGATATCTTACCTCAGGATATAGTAGCTGTGTGATGAGACACAGTGACTATGGAAGTCTTTGAAGATGTTTCTTTGGAACAAGTTAAGGAAGCGTAGCTGTTTCGGTGTTGGGGCTGAGTTCAATAAAATGTTTCTGTTGGTTTGAGGCCCGAGTTTCTCGAAGAGCACTGGATTAGGAATTTCTTGGCCATTGGTGTGTTGGCAAGGAAGTTTTTGACTTCTGCATCAGTAGTGGAGTTCAGAAGCAGCAGTATGGTTCCGTCTCTTTGATAAATTGGCTAATTAAGCATAGGCTGTTCTGTTTGGTAAAGAGAGTACAGTTTTTCTTTGGTAGTGGGCTAGATTGATCGCAAAAGTGACTTGTGATTATTTGATTTCTCTTGGGTTATCTGATTTTTCTGGATGTGAATTTTGTCCGTGTCTAGAGATTGAGTTTGGTATCGACTGGATTCCAGGAGTGGTACTGATGGTTCAGCTTAGTAGTAGAATGGTTCCTAGAGTGAGGATTTGGTGAAGCAGCTCGGCTATTGGAGGAACTTCCAAGTTTCTTTTATAGATCTGTTGAACCATAGTTCTAGGATGTGTTGTCCAGTCCGTGCTTGTGTTCGTCATCAGCATTTTCTTCTACTCAGTCAGAGTAGCGCAGTGGAAGCATGGTGGCAGTTATTTTAGTTTGGAAATAACTGGAATTTTTCAGTGTTTGGATTAGAGAGTTTCTACAGGAAAATTTTCAAGATCTGAGGTCAGATTAGAGTGCATCTGTTTTTATTCTTTTCCAGATGGGAGAAGTGAGATCATTTTTCAGATTTGGAATGGAGTTTGTGTTCTGAGTTGTGGTTGATCTTGGAAAGATCATTTTGTTGGATTGTCTTTGGCTCAATTTGTTTCTAAGGAGAATCAGCAAGTGTTGAGCTGATCAGGGAGGAGGTAGGCAGCCCAGGATCGTCCGAAGAGTTTTGGGGATAAGAGACGAAGAAATTTGGAGTCCGTAATCGGAGATTTGATTTTGGATAAATGTTTGGTTTCAGGAGTGGATTGCCAGTTTGGATAACTGGAATTCGTTGTGTTTCACGTATCTCTGAGGGAGTACGTGTACGATCTATCTTTGATTGTAGAGTCAGCAGTTTAGAGAGTTTTGGTTGTTGAGTCAGACTTATCTGTATTCTGATATCCTTTTTGTTTTGTAGATCTAGATGAGTAGAAACTTAGTAGCTTAGTAATATTGTTTTGTTTGGATTCTGTAGAGAGAGTATCCCAATATTTATATTTGGGGAAACTCGAGAAAATTCTATTTAGAATTTTTATCTGCATAATTAGATTTGTTTGTTTGGATGAATTGGTTGCTATGGTTGTTAGCATAAGATTGATATATGCTTGTGTTTTAAAATTAAATCTTTAATTAGATTATTAAATTACCTCTGTTTTAAATTTCGGGGACGAAATTATTTTAAGGGGGGAGGAATGTGATATCCCGGAATTTTTGGCAATATCAATTTAATAATCTTTGTTAAAATTAAATTGATTTGACAATATTATTAATGATAAATTTGAATGTCCTTTGATAAATATTTAAATGTGTGGTTCTTTCTTTTAAAAACTAATTAAATTGTTTTCTATTTATAATGTATGTGTATATATATATTCGTATATATTGTAAATAGATAAACTTTGTTATAAATTTAATAAATAAAGGCATGTTTTCTAATTCTAATATTTCTGGAAATTTGATTTAATATTAAGCTATTAAATAAATAACTATATGACTTTAAAATACTCAAGATAAATGTTTAATAGTTTAAAACTTATTCTAGCTTAAGTTTAAATTTAGAATTTATTAACAAAAAGATTTGTTCTATTTTCTTCTAAATATAGCTTGATAATAATAAAAATAAAAATATTTAAGTAAGAATCAATATAAGAAGTAAAAATAAAATAAACCCAAACTACACTTATAAAATTAATAGAATAATTATATGTACATGTAAAAATGCAAGATAATAAGTAGTTAAGTTAGAAATAAGTATTTAAGTTAGAAATAGAAATACATTCATATAAGATAAATTCTATAATATTAAATAACACATTTAGCTAAAATCTAACCACATAATAATTATAGAAATTCATTTATATTACAAAGTATATTCATGTACAACAAATAAAAACAAAAATATAATACATTCAAGTTGTGAACAAGCTGTGAGACAAAGCAAAAGAACAGAAATGCACATTCAGTTATGTGAATTGGATAAGTATAAATACATTCATGAACAAGACAACAATATAAGTATACATGTATAGAAATTAAAGATAAGTATGCAGGCAAGAACAAAGTAAGATAAAGTTTGAAAACATAACCAGTCAAAGTGATGATTATGTTGCCTGTAAGTAATAAATGCAAGACCAGGTAAATATATATATATATATATATATATATATATATATATAATGTATGTAGCCTGCAAATAGATATGCAGGCAAGCAAAGGAAACATTTACTTACACAAAAAGGATAAGTTGTAAACATAAGTACTTATAAGCATTTAATACCATCATCTCAGCATACAAACTTAAGTCAATTCGAATTGTGCAGCCTCCAAAATAAATAAAATATCTTGCCTGATAAAACAAAATAAAGAAGAGCTTGCACCAGTAAAAGCCTACACCTTTGCAAACTTATCTTTCTATATATACAAATGTTCTTATTTTGGTTTGTTCTCAAAAGTTAGCAAACCAGAAAAGCAAGAAAAAGAAAGCTCTCTTTTTAACAAACTTGAACAACTTCAACAATCAAAAAGCAAGAGGATTTTAGCAGGAATATCAAAAGCAAACATATTTTCTAGTATTTTAAAAGAAAGTTCAAAACTGTTTTCAAAAACCAATCTGTGCTCTGTCCATCTTCCCAAATAAAGGTGAGTAACATTATTTTAAAAACTTAAGTATATGTTTCTGAAATAAGTTTGCTTTGTATATATATTTCTCTGTGTATTTATGGATGAATGGCCGTATACATATTGTAGTTTCTGTGACTATGCTGTTTTTAGTTTTCAAGCTTGAGTTTTGGTTCAAAAAATTACTATCCATTGATCTGATAACCTTTAGGACTTAAAATACAAACAAGAATTATTTGTTTCATCCTAGATTAGAGTTTAAATTTTTTTATTTTTAAGCTAAAATAATTTGTTTATATTACTCTGGAAAATCAAAACAACAGTGCAAACATGAATAAGAGAAAAACCAAACATTCTAATTTATAAATTCGGGATCATAAGTTAAAACCTTAACTTATAACATGATTTTTAAGAAGGAAATCATAATTTTTAGAAAAGGGATGGAAGAGAAATTCTGGTATGAACGAAATATGGGAATTCGTACTTTGCTGATGATCTACTTGAAGGAGGAGGTCGGGTTTCTTCCTGTTGATGGAGGGTGTAACGCCCCGAAAATTTTCGACTTTCGAAAATTCAACATCGATACTCACTTTATCGACTGCCGAGAATTCGAAGGTCAAAAACCGGAATGTTATGGGTTTTAAAAAGAATTTAAGAAAAGAGAAAGAGAGAAAAGATAGAAAATAGAGAGGAAAGAAGATAGACGATTTTTTAGAAAACAGAGAATTTTTAAATAGAAAAAGAGAATTTGAAAATAGAACGGATAGAACAGAAACAACAGAACAACAACAGAATCTCACAATTCGCAGCGGAACAACATATAATAATAAATGAATAATCTTTAAACAAAGAACTATATCAGTTATTACATTACATCACATTTTATTACATCATATCATCACATCAGAGTGTACAACAACATACAACAACAAACAATGCAGCGGAAAAAGAAATACTATATAAACTAGTAATACGCCATGCCATCCAGCTTGCCTCCAGCAACTCCAGAATATCCAGAATATCCTGATAAACCTAACTCTTAACTGCCCGTGTGGAAATTGGTGGGCACCCAGAGTTTAGGAAGGAAAACAATAAACTCCGAGTCAGTCATGTGACTGGTGTGAGAACTCAAAACAGTTTATTTACTTTAAAATCAAAATAGAGGAATATTTTTAAATCAATTCGCAATGCTTTTAAAAATGAGACTACCATAAGGCCTCCCGCACACACACACATGCAAACGCAGAATCGGAGGAGATTTCTCCTTATGATAGTCAAAGATGCTTGATACGCATTTAAAATAATATTTGATATTATTATTAGTGCATAGTGTAGAGGAAAATCATTTCGAAAATAAAGATATAAATCTTAGCCAACATACGACCATTATCGTATGCCTACTATAGCTACTATCCAAACAGTGGTGACCACCATAAGTGAATAGCAGGTTCTACAACTAATACCGTACAAGTTTCGTATTGGGAATTGGATTTCCAACAAATGGTCAGGCCAAGAAACTTCCCATTGCCACATGAGAATGCCTCTGGATGGACATCCCCGAGAACCAAACCGGATCTCTACCAACACAAGGCCGGGTTACCCCTAACTGAGTAACAACTGACCGAATATGCCATCCCCCGGTCCTTTGGGACCTTTATCCGAGAGCGCTCTCTAATCAATTCACACAATCATAAAAACAAAGTGTTTCAACATGAGTAAGTATCTGGGCTCCATACCATGATACCACCCTTTTCCAGAAGGAAATGCACATATCCTAAAGGGCGCTACCCCTCATAACCTTGCTGCATCTTTCCTGTTTTGACCATTTCCGGGATGTGAGGCTCGACGAATTCACGTCCACAAAAACATACTTTATACAAAAGCCATGCTTTGGGTCAACAAATGATCAACACAATGATCACTAAGATAGACGATCAAATAAATGATCCTATCACAAATAATCAACACAATGATCATTTCAGCATCACTCAGCATGTCACATTACCAAATTGGGAATATATCGCTGATAACTTCAACTATATAACCTCTGAGTCATACGTCTCAGAGAAGGGTGTTAAGCAAAAAGAATAAATTCTCCGCCACCAACAGAAATATATTTGAAAGAAATCGGCTTTATATCTCAACTTGTAATGTCAGACATACAATCCATACAAGTCTGTTCCGGGCTCGAACAGAACCGAAGGCACTTACAAAGAAGTCCTTGCAATCCGGATATCCACAATCCTGATCGGATTCACCATCACATATGGAGAACTCAATACCGGAGCAACTCGGTGCAGAGTCAATCGATAGTTCATCCTATCGCTCTCGCAAATATCCGGTCTTCAACACCGATCTTCAAATGCGATTCACAACGACGTATCACATATTCGGAATGGGTTATACGACCCCATGGTCCTTTCCCGGTTAACCCGAATAGTGAGCGCTTATTCAAAAATAAGTGTGCATTCAAATTCAATCAATTCACATCAAATACCCATTCAAAGGGAAATATTGATAGTCGATTATTGAACTATCAATGGATATGCATACATCACCAGATTCCAAATAATTTTCCAAATTATTTATTTTCCAAAATATCTTTACAAGATATATTATTTCAACACTTCAAAAATAAATCAACATTTATTTTCATACAAATTCCACTTTCACATATAAATTCCATAATGAATTTATATTTCAAAAATATCCATGAATAACCGATTTCAATTATTCATTCTCAATTTATCTTCAAAAAGATAAATTCTAAATATTCACTTTATATTGGAAAACATTTCCATACTTATTTATTCATAAGTAATTCACAAATCTCTTTTATTTTCAACGCTTAGAAAATATTCAATATACTTAAATCGAATTAAGTATATATTTTATTCTTTAAGGAAATCATTCACTTAAACATATTTATTTGGGCCAAAACGAATGTTGCGTAAAACAACGTTACGACAACCCAAAATCACTAGTATAGGGGTTCGAAATAAAATAGATATATAAATCCCAATACTATACAAAACATTTCCTTTCGGAGATTATCTATTATAACAACAGTGTTATAATCTATTATTTCCTTCTATTTCTTGAAAACATCTATTTCAACAATAAATGTTGAAATCTATGGTTTCAAATCTCAACATATTTTAAAACATCATTAGATCGTTTTAATTCTATTTCAAACATCACTTCCAAAATAATTTCTTTAACATAATATTCACTATTCAAAAACGTGAATATACTATGTTAATAAATTTCATCACTTCTATTCATTTTAGTTTAAGGAATTATTCACTGTCTAAAACATGAATATAACTCCATAAATAAATTAGAACAATTTACTTATCAAAATAAGTCGTTTTGAATTTATAAAACAACGTTTATAAATTCTATTCTATTTATTTTATATCAACTTCCTTTTATAAATTTTCTTTATTAACCTATCTCAATTCATATCACAATGATATACTAGAAATTCATATTATAAGTCAAATACTTATAATTTATTTATTTACAAAATTGTTTCTTTGAACTTCTCAAATTTATAAATTTTATAACTTATAAAATTCATTTATTTATCCAAACTCATTCCTTTAATAACTTTATAAATTTTATAAACCTACTGCTTATAAAATTCTATTTATAACTTCACCGTTATAATTCTATAATTCCAAATTATGAAATTCATTTACAATTCTTTCTAACACTTAGAAAAGTTCATTTTACACTTCCAATACTTTTAATTTATAAATATTAATTTATAAATCTTTTTAATATAGAACAATTTATATTATCACTTTAAACACCCTTAAACTCTTTTATAAATTCACCATTTTGATTTATAAAATATTCAAATTTCCATTTATAACTTTACCGTTATAATCCTATAGATTTCATTCCTTTTTGGAATTCATTTACAAATTATTCTATCACTGATAAAAGCTCGTTTCATAATTCAAGATATTCTAAATTTATAAATATCAATTTATAAATTTTTTTAATATAAATCAATTTATATTATTACTTTAAACATCCTTAAACTCTTTCATGGTTTCATCATTCTGATTTATAAAATAGAAATTTTATAAATCCTATTTTTGAACTTCTTATAATAATTTTCAGAAATCCCATATTTTCAAAAATCAACCTTTAACTATATTTCTCAAAAATCATAATTTTTATAACATAAAAATTATAACGTTTATTTAATTATAATGGATCAATTCCAAAAATATTTAATAAACGTATATTTCCAAAAAATCCTTTAGAAATTAAAATCGTTGTTTTTAAATTTCAAAAATTGGATCCGATGATGCAATACATCAAATAGTCAATCACGATTTTCCAACATCATATATCGATATGATAAACAATCAAACATCACAATATTTAAAATCAATAAATATTTGTGAGGAATCCAGTTGGATCCCTCCAACCTGTTTTCCTGCATCCAAAAACATTAGCACAATACCAATTTCGCTCCAGTACGAAATTATCGCGGTATATGTTCTTATTAAATATTATCCGCTTAATAACGGCGTAATAGGGTCTCATCCGCTAAACAAAAATGCGGGAAATCAACAACTGCAATATATACATATGCCAATATATATATATTGATATTATATATAATACCAATTTCACTGTTTATGAAATTTTCGCGGTATATGTTTTTACTAAATAACATCCGCTTACTAACGGCGCATAATGGCTATTTTAACAATCAATAATTTACAGTCATCATTCAAACATGCATTCAAATATTTTAAATCTAACTATTTAAAATAAAATCGAAACTTATTCGATTGAGTGAGAATTCTCACCTTTATTCCCGTTTGCAATCCACTTCCAATTCAACTTGTTTTCTTCATTTATACCTTGTATAAATATTATACACAATTTATTAATATTCGAAATAATCGAATAATAAATTTTCATTGTAAATGGTTAAATTAATCAATAGTTTTATTTAAATCCGTTTCTTCTTTAATAATTTTATTTCAACTAAAAATTAAATTTAATTAACCAAACTTCCTTTTAATAAATTTAATTAACCAGTGGCCTTTATTTTAAATCAATTCCTTTTAGTAAATTAACCTAACATTTAAATTTCATACAAATTTTCTTTTTATACTTACTCTTCACATTCTAAAAATAATATTCCTGTCTTTAAAATTTTAACTCCAACAATTTATCAAATCCACTTGAATATTTATTTTTATTTTCAATCTTCCTTTTATAAATTTAAATAACTATCGATTTAGTTCTAAACAAATGATTTATTTATTTTTAAACTAATGCTTTTAAATTTTATCATCAAATTTGAATTCTTAATAAATTTTCTTTAATAAATTTAATTGTTTAACAAATTTCTTCTTAATAAATTATTTTAACTAAAATCTAAATTTTAAAACTAAATTCCTTTTATATAAATTTTTCTTTAGTAATTTAAATTTGATTAGGATGGCAAATATATTTATATGCACATTATACTTTTAAACAAATTTTCTTCTACAAAAATATTTTTCATTTGAAACTAAATTTATATTTAACTGATAATTTTGTTTTAACAAATAAATTTAATTTTAAACAAATCTTCTTTTATAAATTCCTTTAAAATTCCAAATTCCTTTTGATAGTTTTAATCAACAATTTCTCTTTTTATAAATTTAAATTTAAACTAAATTTTCTTTAAATAAATCTTTCACTTAATAAATTGAATTTCCAAAGATATATATAAATATTTACTGTTATTATTATTATTATTATTATTTTCTTAATCCCATATTTTCTCTACTGTTATTATATATCCATATACACACAATGCATATATTATAAAAATTAACTAAATAATTTAAATTAAATTATTTAAACTATACCTTACTGTAAAATCGTGAACCCAGCTCCATCGACCAAGTGCTTTGCCGTGACAGCGCCGACTTCCTCACGCGCGTGCGTCTTATGTTGATCGCGCCTCCACTGCTACCAAACCCTAAATCGAACGACGCCTGCATCTCGCGTCGTTGCCGCCATCGCGTTGCCGACCTCCTCAAATCGCGCGCGGCCCCCCCACGCGCCTTGCCTCCATCGCCATACGCGTCGCGACCCATCAACCATACGAGCGCCGACCCCCCTTCGAGCGTGACCACTCCTCCCCCCTCCATCGCGCCGCGCTTGCTCCCCCCTGTCGCGCGCCTCAACTGCCGCCATGTCTCGAGCCTCCACCTTGCGCGCCGCCCCCGATCGAATCGCGTATTAGGTTTGGGCTTCGGCCATTAAAAATTAATTTGTTCGATTGATTTTTTTTTTTTGAACTGAATGATGGAGAGGAAGGGGATTCGGCATTTATAAAATGAAATGGAGGCATGGTTATCACGATTTTAGGCGTGATTCTTGCCGTGAACTTAGGCGTGAATATTAAAGGGGAAAGTAACGTGTGCTTTGACAAAATTAAAATTTAAAATTTAATTTGAATTCAATTTGATTTCGGCGCGTTTATGTGTCGTGTGCTCACATATTAACTCCAAAAACTATGAAATTTGAAATCCTAGAATAATTCAATATTCCGGACCCAATGGAACTGGTTTCGTCGAATTCCGAGACTGTGCCTCGGACGGCTATTTTTGAATATCGATTCAAACGATTTAATCCCAAAACTGAACAATTCATTTTCAAATTAAATTCTGAAACTTCTATTACCTTCAATATTATCAATATGAATTTTACAAGCCTTTGAAATATTTTTAATCAGCTTAAAATTGAAGATTCAAATTTTTATTCAACTTCCATAGATTAAATTCTATAAATTAAATCGTCAAATTCAAAGTTATATTGAAAATTCAATCCAAACCATCATTCAAATGTTTCAAATTAATTAAATATTCTCAAATTGAATTGTTAAAAATTCGGGGTCGTCACAATCTTTCCCCCTTAAAAGAATTTCGTCCCGAAATTACAAGTTAAGAAGAATGCCCTTATCCCGATTATTATTTTTCACAATTCAAATAGTTTTATCAACTTACTAGCCTAAATCTTTTTACTAGAGATTCACTTTTATTTCAACTAGCTTTTCAACTTCAATTATAAGTTTCAAACAACATTGTTCTCCTAACAATTCAAATTTAAATTCAAATTCAAATTTCAAACTTTCAAATTTTTTCTCAAAAAATTTTCTAACACCCGAAATTTTCGAAAAATTTCGCCAGCGTTTCCTTTGCGCGGCTCGATCGGTACGACTACAAAATGGCACCACGGCCCCTCAGAATCAAAAAGAAAAGAGAAAAGCCAAGTGGCTAGAGAAGAAAGTCACCAAATTTCATACTGAAATTGAAATACGTACCTTTTTGTCGAGCAATTCAATTTTATCTTTGAAATCAAAATCTCAATTCCTTTATACACCTGTATAACCTGCTAGTAGTAGTATCTAAATCCAACATTCAAACCATTTTGCCAATTCTATTACAAAATTTTCAATATATGCTTCTTACACGTTTTTACTTCACTGTTGAAGTTACTCATTCATTTTCATTCAATTTCACATTTCAATTCAATTCACAATTTCAATTCTATTTGAATTCAATTCACAATTTAAATTTCATTCGAATTCAATTCTCAATTCTAAATATTAAATTCTAACGATTAACTTTCATTTAGTAATTCATATTACTAATTTAAATTAGTTTCATTCACTAACTCTTTTCACTATTTCAATTCATCTTGATTTCACTTAATTACTCAATTCAACTTTGCATTTCAAATTTCATTCCACTTGAAATTATTTCACAAATGAATAAATTATTAAGTTAATTTACTCGAATTCAATCTATTTTTATTTAATTCCATACACTAATGATAATAATTCAATAGTATCACTTCTAACAATCATACAACCATATACTATAATAATCCCTAGAAAATCATTTCTTTTCTATACAAAAATAGTTTTGGGCAAAAATTATTTTATAATATAAATCAATTTTATATTCACTAACAAATACGCGCTCATATCTATTATTACACTCAAACTCATTCTAGAGTACTGCTGACTCTATCTCTAACAAGTAAGACCCTACAGAACCATGGTTGTCGCTTAACCAACGGCTCTGATACCAAATGTAACGTCACGGGGAAGCGGTCACAACCGGTAGGCTTTTCAACCATCCCAGCCCCACCGTGGCTTACACTGATATCCCAGACTTGCTTTTACGGCCAGCCTTTCGACTGTCACAGCTTACGCCTAACCAACCCCCTAAAAGAGGACGTGTAGGGGCAAGAGTCTCCCGTTCGCCACCAAACCGCGAAGCGAGAATCCCCCATCACATAGCCCAAAGCTTAGCAAGACTGGTGTGAGAACTCAAAACAGTTTATTTACTTTAAAATCAAAATAGAGGAATATTTTTAAATCAATTCGCAATGCTTTTAAAAATGAGACTACCATAAGGCCTCCCGCACACACACACATGCAAAGCAGAATCGGAGGAGATTTCTCCTTATGATAGTCAAAGATGCTTGATACGCATTTAAAATAATATTTGATATTATTATTAGTGCATAGTGTAGAGGAAAATCATTTCGAAAATAAAGATATAAATCTTAGCCAACATACGACCATTATCGTATGCCTACTATAGCTACTATCCAAACAGTGGTGACCACCATAAGTGAATAGCAGGTTCTACAACTAATACCGTACAAGTTTCGTATTGGGAATTGGATTTCCAACAAATGGTCAGGCCAAGGAACTTCCCATTGCCACATGAGAATGCCTCTGGATGGACATCCCCGAGAACCAAACCGGATCTCTACCAACACAAGGCCGGGTTACCCCTAACTGAGTAACAACTGACCGAATATGCCATCCCCCGGTCCTTTGGGACCTTTATCCGAGAGCGCTCTCTAATCAATTCACACAATCATAAAAACAAAGTGTTTCAACATGAGTAAGTATCTGGGCTCCATACCATGATACCACCCTTTTCCAGAAGGAAATGCACATATCCTAAAGGGCGCTACCCCTCATAACCTTGCTGCATCTTTCCTGTTTTGACCATTTCCGGGATGTGAGGCTCGACGAATTCACGTCCACAAAAACATACTTTATACAAAAGCCATGCTTTGGGTCAACAAATGATCAACACAATGATCACTAAGATAGACGATCAAATAAATGATCCTATCACAAATAATCAACACAATGATCATTTCAGCATCACTCAGCATGTCACATTACCAAATTGGGAATATATCGCTGATAACTTCAACTATATAACCTCTGAGTCATACGTCTCAGAGAAGGGTGTTAAGCAAAAAGAATAAATTCTCCGCCACCAACAGAAATATATTTGAAAGAAATCGGCTTTATATCTCAACTTGTAATGTCAGACATACAATCCATACAAGTCTGTTCCGGGCTCGAACAGAACCGAAGGCACTTACAAAGAAGTCCTTGCAATCCGGATATCCACAATCCTGATCGGATTCACCATCACATATGGAGAACTCAATACCGGAGCAACTCGGTGCAGAGTCAATCGATAGTTCATCCTATCGCTCTCGCAAATATCCGGTCTTCAACACCGATCTTCAAATGCGATTCACAACGACGTATCACATATTCGGAATGGGTTATACGACCCCATGGTCCTTTCCCGGTTAACCCGAATAGTGAGCGCTTATTCAAAAATAAGTGTGCATTCAAATTCAATCAATTCACATCAAATACCCATTCAAAGGGAAATATTGATAGTCGATTATTGAACTATCAATGGATATGCATACATCACCAGATTCCAAATAATTTTCCAAATTATTTATTTTCCAAAATATCTTTACAAGATATATTATTTCAACACTTCAAAAATAAATCAACATTTATTTTCATACAAATTCCACTTTCACATATAAATTCCATAATGAATTTATATTTCAAAAATATCCATGAATAACCGATTTCAATTATTCATTCTCAATTTATCTTCAAAAAGATAAATTCTAAATATTCACTTTATATTGGAAAACATTTCCATACTTATTTATTCATAAGTAATTCACAAATCTCTTTTATTTTCAACGCTTAGAAAATATTCAATATACTTAAATCGAATTAAGTATATATTTTATTCTTTAAGGAAATCATTCACTTAAACATATTTATTTGGGCCAAAACGAATGTTGCGTAAAACATCGTTACGACAACCCAAAATCACTAGTATAGGGATTCGAAATAAAATAGATATATAAATCCCAATACTATACAAATCATTTCCTTTCGGAGATTATCTATTATAACAACAGTGTTATAATCTATTATTTCCTTCTATTTCTTGAAAACATCTATTTCAACAATAAATGTTGAAATCTATGGTTTCAAATCTCAACATATTTTAAAACATCATTAGATCGTTTTGATTCTATTTCAAACATCACTTCCAAAATAATTTCTTTAACATAATATTCACTATTCAAAAACGTGAATATACTATGTTAATAAATTTCATCACTTCTATTCATTTTAGTTTAAGGAATTATTCACTGTCTAAAACATGAATATAACTCCATAAATAAATTAGAACAATTTACTTATCAAAATAAGTCGTTTTGAATTTATAAAACAACGTTTATAAATTCTATTCTATTTATTTTATATCAACTTCCTTTTATAAATTTTCTTTATTAACCTATCTCAATTCATATCACAATGATATACTAGAAATTCATATTATAAGTCAAATACTTATAATTTATTTATTTACAAAATTGTTTCTTTGAACTTCTCAAATTTATAAATTTTATAACTTATAAAATTCATTTATTTATCCAAACTCATTCCTTTAATAACTTTATAAATTTTATAAACCTACTGCTTATAAAATTCTATTTATAACTTCACCGTTATAATTCTATAATTCCAAATTATGAAATTCATTTACAATTCTTTCTAACACTTAGAAAAGTTCATTTTACACTTCCAATACTTTTAATTTATAAATATTAATTTATAAATCTTTTTAATATAGAACAATTTATATTATCACTTTAAACACCCTTAAACTCTTTTATAAATTCACCATTTTGATTTATAAAATATTCAAATTTCCATTTATAACTTTACCGTTATAATCCTATAGATTTCATTCCTTTTTGGAATTCATTTACAAATTATTCTATCACTGATAAAAGCTCGTTTCATAATTCAAGATATTCTAAATTTATAAATATCAATTTATAATTTTTTTTAATATAAATCAATTTATATTATTACTTTAAACATCCTTAAACTCTTTCATAGTTTCATCATTCTGATTTATAAAATAGAAATTTTATAAATCCTATTTTTGAACTTCTTATAATAATTTTCAGAAATCCCATATTTTCAAAAATCAACCTTTAACTATATTTCTCAAAAATCATAATTTTTATAACATAAAAATTATAACGTTTATTTAATTATAATGGATCAATTCCAAAAATATTTAATAAACGTATATTTCCAAAAAATCCTTTAGAAATTAAAATCGTTGTTTTTAAATTTCAAAACTTGGATCCGATGATGCAATACATCAAATAGTCAATCACGATTTTCCAACGTCATATATCGATATGATAAACAATCAAACATCACAATATTTAAAATCAATAAATATTTGTGAGGAATCCAGTTGGATCCCTCCAACCTGTTTTCCTGCATCCAAAAACATTAGCACAATACCAATTTCGCTCCAGTACGAAATTATCGCGTTATATGTTCTTATTAAATATTATCCGCTTAATAACGACGTAATAGGGTCTCATCCGCTAAACAAAAATGCGGGAAATCAACAACTGCAATATATACATATGCCAATATATATATATTGATATTATATATAATACCAATTTCACTGTTTATGAAATTTTCGCGGTATATGTTTTTACTAAATAACATCCGCTTACTAACGGCGCATAATGTCTATTTTAACAATCAATAATTTACAGTCATCATTCAAACATGCATTCAAATATTTTAAATCTAACTATTTAAAATAAAATCGAAACTTATTCGATTGAGTGAGAATTCTCACCTTTATTCCCGTTTGCAATCCACTTCCAATTCAACTTGTTTTCTTCATTTATACCTTGTATAAATATTATACACAATTTATTAATATTCGAAATAATCGAATAATAAATTTTCATTGTAAATGGTTAAATTAATCAATAGTTTTATTTAAATCCGTTTCTTCTTTAATAATTTTATTTCAACTAAAAATTAAATTTAATTAACCAAACTTTCTTTTAATAAATTTAATTAACCAGTGGCCTTTATTTTAAATCAATTCCTTTTAGTAAATTAACCTAACATTTAAATTTCATACAAATTTTCTTTTTATACTTACTCTTCACATTCTAAAAATAATATTCCTGTCTTTAAAATTTTAACTCCAACAATTTATCAAATCCACTTGAATATTTATTTTTATTTTCAATCTTCCTTTTATAAATTTAAATAACTATCGATTTAGTTCTAAACAAATGATTTATTTATTTTTAAACTAATGCTTTTAAATTTTATCATCAAATTTGAATTCTTAATAAATTTTCTTTAATAAATTTAATTGTTTAACAAATTTCTTCTTAATAAATTATTTTAACTAAAATCTAAATTTTAAAACTAAATTCCTTTTATATAAATTTTTCTTTAGTAATTTAAATTTGATTAGGATGGCAAATATATTTATGTGCACATTATACTTTTAAACAAATTTTCTTCTACAAAAATATTTTTCATTTGAAACTAAATTTATATTTAACTGATAATTTTGTTTTAACAAATAAATTTAATTTTAAACAAATCTTCTTTTATAAATTCCTTTAAAATTCCAAATTCCTTTTGATAGTTTTAATCAACAATTTCTCTTTTTATAAATTTAAATTTAAACTAAATTTTCTTTAAATAAATCTTTCACTTAATAAATTGAATTTCCAAAGATATATATAAATATTTACTGTTATTATTATTATTATTATTTTTTTCTTAATCCCATATTTTCTCTACTGTTATTATATATCCATATACACACAATGCATATATTATAAAAATTAACTAAATAATTTAAATTAAATTATTTAAACTATACCTTACTGTAAAATCGTGAACCCAGCTCCATCGACCAAGTGCTTTGCCGTGACAGCGCCGACTTCCTCACGCGTGTGCGTCTTATGTTGATCGCGCCTCCACTGCTACCAAACCCTAAATCGAACGACGCCTGCATCTCGCGTCGTTGCCGCCATCGCGTTGCCGACCTCCTCAAATCGCGCGCGGCCCCCCCACGTGCCTCGCCTCCATCGCCATACGCGTCGCGACCCATCAACCATACGAGCGCCGACCCCCCTTCGAGCGTGACCACTCCTCCCCCCTCCATCGCGCCGCGCTTGCTCCCCCCTGTCGCGCGCCTCAACTGCCGCCATGTCTCGAGCCTCCACCTTGCGCGCCGCCCCCGATCGAATCACGTATTAGGTTTGGGCTTCGGCCATTAAAAATTTATTTTGTTCGATTGATTTTTTTTTTTGAACTAAATGATGGAGAGGAAGGGGATTCGGCATTTATAAAATGAAATGGAGGCATGGTTATCACGATTTTAGCCGTGATTCTTGCCGTGAACTTAGGCGTGAATATTAAGGGGGAAAGTAACGTGTGCTTTGACAAAATTAAAATTTAAAATTTAATTTGAATTCAATTTGATTTCGGCGCGTTTATGTGTCGTGTGCTCACATATTAACTCCAAAAACTACGAAATTTGAAATCCTAGAATAATTCAATATTCCGGACCCAATGGAACTGGTTTCGTCGAATTCCGAGACTGTGCCTCGGACGGCTATTTTTGAATATCGATTCAAACGATTTAATCCCAAAACTGAACAATTCATTTTCAAATTAAATTCTGAAACTTCTATTACCTTCAATATTATCAATATGAATTTTACAAGACTTTGAAATATTTTTAATCAGCTTAAAATTGAAGATTCAAATTTTTATTCAACTTCCATAGATTAAATTCTATAAATTAAATCGTCAAATTCAAAGTTATATTGAAAATTCAATCCAAACCATCATTCAAATATTTCAAATTAATTAAATATTCTCAAATTGAATTGTTAAAAATTCGGGGTCGTCACAGAGGGGTGAACAGTGAGGCTGGGAAAAATCTTTGATGGTGATGAATTTCACCAGTGAAGTTGCGGCAGTGATTTTCATTTTAGAACCCTAGTTTTGGCTTCGTTTAATTAATCGATCATTTTAGAGGGTATAGTGGATCGAGTGTGTCGAAACTTCGAGGGATGTTAGCTTGGACGTGGAAGCAAACATAGCCGGAGCTGTAGGACTTCAGGTGGTCAGAATTTTTCAGGCAAGGTGGTGACAGGTTTTCAGGTGGCGATGCTCTGTGTGTTTCCAGGTTTTGGTGTCGAAGTCTCAATTTTGATTTCGAGTTTTGGAAGGTGATATGAAGGTCGTAGGTGAAGGAGAAAGAGGTTGCCGATGTGAAGCGACCATCGGAGATGGTCGGAGGTGGATAAGGTTACTGTGCACGTGCACGGTGAGTTATGTGCTAGTCATGGTGGTTGGGTTCTATTGCAATTTGTATGGTCTCGAGTTTTGTTGAAGCATTGTGAAGTAGGGATTCAGGTTAGTAGTAACAAGTTTTGAAAAAAAGTAGGTTTTAAAACTTTCTTTAAACCTGGGTATAAAATGAGAAATAGAAAATGGGTTTTTAAATCAAAGATAGGTTTGGATTCAAATGAAGTTGAATCTTAGTTTAAAATAAAACAAAGTTTTAAAAATTTAAATTATTTGTAACAACTTTAAAAGTGGTTTAAATAGTTTGAATTTAAAAGAAAAGCTTTGAATAAACTAGAGATTTAACCTAAGTTTAAATCAGATTTAAATGTAAATTTGAATCTTAGTTTGAAATAAAAGAAGTTTTTAAATTTAAATTATTTTAAACAGTTTGAATGGTAAAGTGAATTTTTAAATTGATTCGACTTTGAAATGGAATGGTGTTTTAAATTATAAGATAAATAATTCATTAATTTGTGGAATAAAAAGGGTTTTCGAAATTGTTTTAAACTTGTTAAAGTTAAAATATTTTCATTTTAAATCCTAAATCTAAAATGAAATTTAAAAGTAAAATTTGAAAGAAACTGTCCTTAAGTACCTTAGTAATGATAATTGATCATTAATAAGGAAAATGTAGTTATTCTTGAATAAATGAAGATTAATGACTTGTAATTATTAAGTTAATTAAAATGAATAATTAACTAATTGAATTAATTAATGATTTAGATTAATTAATTTAGTAATAAGAGTTTAAATTAGTTAATTAAGGCTTAAGATAATTTATTTAGGATAAATAAATTAGTAATTAAGGATCATTAATTAAATAAGGTTTTAATATTCAAATTTATGATTAGTAATTAACTAATCAAGTAATTAAGGATTAATTAAGTTATAGTTAACACTTAGTTAATTAAATAATATTGGATAAATTAATGAGTCATTAAAGATTAATTGAATTTTAATTAATAATGGATGAATCTTAGTTAACAACTTTAGAAAAATAATTAAAGAACTAATAATAGTTAATGAAGGTCATTAACTAGAATTAATAATAATTAATTAATGTGATTAATTTTTAATAATTAATTAGGTTAACTAATTTAAAGATAATCAAATTGTAAGTTGTTTAAGTATAATTACTTAATAAAAGTAATTAAGGAATTAATTACTCATTGTAATTAATTCGATTTAATATGAATTGTTTAAGTTAATTAATTAAGTTTAATTAATTTAAATAATCATTTGATGATGTGATAAGTATAATTACTTAGGGAAGTAATTAATGATAATTACGGGATGTAATTACCAAGGATGATTTAATAGTGAAAGTAATTTGAGTATAATTACTTTGTATAATTAATCAAGGGATTAATTAGAGATAATAAATTATGGAGTAATTTATTTATTTGATAAAGTAATTAAGGGTAGTTAATTACTGAATAGTGTTAATCAAGGGTGATTAACAATTTGGTTTAATTGAAGATTAATTACTTAATGTAATTAATTTAAATAGAAAATGTAATTAAAGCTCATTAATTATTATAATTAATGATGTAAATTAGAATAGATTATTTGGAAATAATTAATAAATGAATTGATTTACTAATGCAATTAATTAAGAAATAATGTAGTTAATGTTAGTAAATTAAAGGTTAATTTCTGTGTTTAGCTAAGGATAATTAATTTTTGAAAATAATTAAAGGATAATTACTTAAATACAATTAAAAGTAAATTAATAAAGGATGATTAATTAAATTGAATAATTGAGTGATGATAAATTAATTGATTGGTAATTGATTAATAGTGATATAAGCAATAAAATGTTTAAGTAACTAATTTAATTCACTTTAAATTAACTAGAGATGTAGGTAATTAATTTAATTCATTTTAAATTAATTATAGCTGATGTGATTGCTTATATATTGATTGATGATATTGTTTACTTTGAATGATTTAAGATCTCAGATATGAGAAATTGATGCTATATGATATGGATGCTTGATTTAAGTATGATAAAAGTATGAATTATCTGTTATGATGATAATATGCATTATCTGTTTGTAGTGTTAATATTGATTATCTGTTAGTGTGATGTTGACTATCTATTATGATATTGTGAATTATCTATCTGTGTGTGTATTGAATTATTTTGAATGAAACTGTTAAGACTAAATAGACAACTTGGCCCTAAAAGACACATTTTGGATTTCGATGTGACCGGGATCGGGTTTTCCTTACTTGGAACATCCGAAAACCACATCGATTCCAAATTAACGATAGGTCGTGAATCTGAAGTGAAGTGAAGATTCAGAATGCAAGGGTTATCGTCGTTAACTCTGAGGGTGATTCCAAAATGAGTGTAACGAGATAATGCCATCGGTTTCGTTCGAACCCGGAACGAACTTGTATGGATTGAATGCTTACAAACCATCGTCAGGCGGACGATGAGCATTCTAAGAAATGTGTTCGCTAAAGGTAATCGTAGCCTCAAGCCTCATCAACCGGGAATGGCTAAAACAGGGGAGGTGCAGCAAGGTTAGGTGGGTCATGCCCAAGCAGGACAAGATTTTCCCCTGTCTAGATGTCCCTTTTATTTCGGCTGTGTGGACAGTTGTGAGCTCCAACTGTCGGGGTTATCTTGTTCGGGACTGTTCAGTAAGGAATGGTTCCGGCCTTGTGTTGCAGGGGGTCGGGAGTGATCCTCGGTACGTTGATCTAGGCCACGTACTGTGACGGGCGGTACCCCAGTAGCCCTGCCATTGTATGGAATCCCAAATCCAATAAGTGCCAACGGTTTTGATTGTATCACCCACTTTTGTGGCTAGTAGCTGGAATTTAATGAATGTAACAATTTCGGCTATTTACTATTTACTTGAAAACCCTAGACCTATTATAATATCACATAATTTCCTATCAAATGTTTTGGTTAGCGTAAGGTAAAAACTTACCCGTGTTTATTTGTGGGGAGGCTTACGTGATACCTTTTATTTTCAAATGTTTTTCAAAGTTAAGCAACTTTAACCTGTTACTCATACCAGACCCATGTCTGACCCGGAGTTTATTTTTGTTTTTCATAAACTCTCGGGTACCCAAGTTTTTACGGGTAGCTAAGGGATTCAGGTTAGGTTTGACGAATTCTAGAGGAGTAATGGAGCAGGAGGCTTCTACGTCGTAGACTACATATAGTGTTCCGTTGTGTTGGAGTCTTTGGGATTACTTGTTTGAGTTGACTTGTATTAACTAGACAGGTGTTTATAACTGTCTAGTATGTGTTGTATGATCTGTATAACTCTGATATATGTAAAATTATGTAATAGTTATGTGATAAATTATATTTTGTTCCAATCCGCTGTGAGATTTTGATGTTGTTGTTCTTTCTTCTCTATCTTTTCTACTTTCTCACATCTTTCTTTTCTTAATGACGATACGTCTTCCTGGGCGTAGGAAGTCGGGTCGTTACAATTTAAAAGAATTAGATTTAAATAGAGTCACTATCGCAAAAAATACATCGATAACTTGAATATGATATTCCCATTGAAGCATTATTGGCATTATAATTTTATAATAACAAAGTAGGGGGATCAAACAAGGATTTTTGTGCATATAAGAAAACAAAACTAACTACCAATGTGCCCAAACAAGGCAAAACAATCTAAAAAGGTAAGCATGTCAACACTGCTCGCAATGATTCCACTGTATTAACATCACACCAAGCTTGTAAGCATGTGATGACATATATGATACGAAATTATAGATAAATATGTTGAATGAGATGGCTGGACCCAAACCATATATCTTTACTCATGCGATAAATGAGTATTGAGTAGGGTCGCATCTACTGTTAATTAGGTTTTGCTAAACCAAGGTTAATTTAATCTCAGTTTCTCCAAATTTTCAGTCTAAAATTCAATGCTTCTTTTTTACTTTATATTCGCTATGTTTGCCATTACTTGTTTCAATAGTTTTAAACAATTATTCAAACTTCATCATTATTAATATACTTTTGGATATATTTCAAAATATCAAAATTATATGCTGCATAACTCATATTCACAAAATCAGAAAAAAGACATGCGATCATGAGCTTAGTGGAATGTTTTATTTTGAATGCATAACAACTTTTAATAATTATCAAATGAAACCGCTCACACTAAATGAACATATCTTTAAACACATATTATTTTTCTGAATTTTTACCTGGTGCCTTTGACCCATAAAAAAATGCTACAGAGAATCGAAAAATTTAACCTCCACAACTTTTATGTATGAAATCGTATAAATAAATTACTTATAAAGGACATAGATCTATGTGTGCATGCTTATAAATGTATGTACAAACTAAGGAGTAATTATGCATGTATGCTTCTAAATTTTAGTGCAAAAGAATAACTTGCAATGCAGAGATGAACAAGATATAAGAATTGTCGAGATCACGCTTTGTGCGTACCTGTGGAACTTATTTAAGGATAAGCTTTGTAGTATTTTTTAACATACCTTAGTAACAAAAAAAAAACTACCGAGGTGAATAGACAACAAAAAATCAATATGTGTATCATATCTTCACCAATTATACTATGAATTGAAAAATAGAAAGCTATCCCTTTTTATGCCATTGGTTTTTTTGAGCGATAAATGTTGCAACTTTACATAATCACCTCAGAAGGGAAAAATACATAAACAATGTCAATAACTGTCGATACTGAATTGCATGCATCTAAGTTCAAACAAGGGTAGAAAAATACCTTTGAAATTCTAGACTATCGATTTAAAATTGTTTTGTCACAGTATAGATTTTTCCCCAAATGTAAATAACCTGTAAAATGAAACAACTTAATTAGTTAGTTATTGAACTGTTTGCGGTTATATAAATGACAACTACAAAGAATGAACTACACTACCTAGCATAATATCATTATGTTCATTATCGATGGTTAACATATCTTTGCTTTCTTTTATATCCATTCATAATTTCTATAACGACCTGCCTTTTTGGACGTTTTAAGCAGACACACATGTCAGACTCAAACCATTCAAAAGGGAAGATTGTTAGGAGGTAAATAAAAAAAAGTAAGAAATAAAACAAAACATAATTTTTCAGTGGAATGATAAAACATAATAATCAAATAACAGTTCATAAAGCTGTTTACAAATGAATTTGATTATACTAATACAACACATAATCAGAGTTACAAACAACAAGAATCAATAAAAAATGTAGCGGAACAACATTGGAATAAAATAAATAATACTAGTACAAATCATCATCTTCGTCCTCCATTAATAAGGTCTTCAAATCCTGAAATGCTCCCCTGACTCGAGCGAATTGAAAAGACTAAACATTCGAGTCGGAATTGAAAGATCTTATGTAAGTTAAATCAGTGGTAAATATGAGTGTGACGATGTCAGAGATATTTACGGGGTTTGACATCTCCTATCCAGTGTCTGATGTGATGCATCAACTTAAAAGATGTTCGGGATTCACATCTCCTAAGGATCCGTTAAACTATCTACTATGTAGTACAATACACTATCATAATATATCTACAATAAAGTAAAAGTATTAAAAAAGCATTAAGGCGTTACCCATATCCCCATTAACACATTTTATATATTCCTATGTCTATACAATACCGTAGGCTCCTCCGTAAACTGGAGGTTTACACAGAGGGCACCACATATGTATGGTACAAAACAAACTTGTAAAAGCACGCTAGGGCATGTGAACACGACACTCGAAGCAATGTCAGGGTAGACATACCAATTACATTCCCGGACTAGTGGTAACGTAAAAAGACTACCATCGCCCACCTCGGACACACTCCCATAATCAAAATCAAGGGGTGACCGCCGAATCAATCACAAAGTCAAATTATAGCATCGAAGAAATATGCCTGATAGGAGCAATGACCTCACTTGGCCCGGTATAGCTCATATTTTAGTCACATCTAAGCAGACTCACGGGAGTCAGGGTCACGTCATCCTTATACAGGAATCGTTCGCCAAACCATCCTACTTAATTTTTGGAATCTCCACCACATACACAGTTGTTAAAGTGGTTTCGGTATTGGCAGAGAGTATGACAATATCCGATCCCGGTCTCTTTAACAACCAAACGCTTATTACACGCCGGATGATTCTTCTACATATCAAAAATCATTTTTCATAATTGATATCAAAATATCATATTCAATTCAAATCATTTTGCTTTCGAAATTATATTCATTTTCAAAATCATATCACATATGAAATTATATCATTTCCTAAATCAATAATTTTCCAAAATAGGTAAAGCCTTATTTAAAAATCATCATTGTGACGACCCGGAATTTTAGGCAATATCAATTTAATAATCCGTATTAATAATTTAATTGATTTGATAATTTTTCTTTATAATTTTAATTTAAATTGGTAAATTTAATCTTTTGAAGGTTAATAAAAATTTAGTTTGGCAATATTGATCAATTTCTTTCTAACAATTTAAAATTTGATAAGAATTATTTTTCAAAGATAATAAAATTTTATTATATTTATAATATATATATTTGATATATATTGTGAATAGAAATATCTTTTGTTTTAAATAAAAGATGAATTTTCATATTATAATATATATATATATATATGTTATAATTTGGAATTTGTTTTGAAATTTAATATAATCTATTTATAATTTATATATATGAATGAATTGTGATTTAAAGCTTTGTTTTAAAATTTATATTTTCAAAGGTAAATTTATGATGTATTCAATTGTTTTAAAAATATAAGATAATTATTTGTTTTTAAATATGATAGTTTAAAAAGAATTTAATCAAAGTTTTATTTGCTTTTCTTTTAAAATGCTTAAATTTAAAATGGTTATAAAATGTATAGATAAAGTTATTAATAAACTTTCTTTTAAAAATTATCTCTTAAACAATAAATATAAATGTTTTAAATTTTAAAAATACATATATCATACATTTATTTGTTTTAAAAACATAAGTTATTTATAAAACAAATGTTTATAAAATATCTTTAACACTTGTATATCTATCTAAATTCAAAAGCTTATTTATATAAAAACATTTTATATACACATAAATAAACTTCATAAATACCTTTATAACTTAAATAATTTAAATAAAGAAAGTTAACACTTGTTAATCAAAGATGAAACATTTTAACGCATGTAAGAAGATTATGTACTATAGTGACATTTGTTCAATTTAATCAACAAGTAGCAACATGCTCATTTTAATTTTTAATAAATGTTTTTAGAAGAAAACTTGTTTTTACAAACATTTTTGTTTTATGTTTTCACTTCTTAACTAAAATTAGTGGCAACCAGAAAATTTCTTTTAACCTTAAACTTGAATTTAAAGAGCAATTGCTTGCTGGAATATGAGATTTAAAATCTGCAAAGCTGCAATTCAAATCTGAAACTTCAACCTGCAAAATCAATTTCAACCTGCTTTTCAAATGGGATGAAGTTCAAGAGCAACAATAAGTTTTAAAAACATCAATTGTAAGCATGCAAGAACTCAATTTCAACAGCAAAGAAAAAAAAAATTTCAAATTTATGTTCTGGCCTAGAAGTTAAAATCTGCTCTGCATATTAAATATGTGAGTAAACCTCTTAAAAACAGTTTTAATTCATATTGTAGTTGGATTTATTCTTTTTATGTGTTGAATTTGGCTTGTTAATGAATATTTGAACTGTCATGTGTGTATGTTGTAGATAAGAAATGCCTGAAGATAGGGAACCTATTATGTTCATATCTCTTCATTTTACACAAACTGTTTCCTTAAGGAAATTTCAAAAGCAAAATAAAAAATCTTTTAATCGAAACTATATTAGATCTTGATATATGAATAGAAGTTGTTTTTTATTGTTTGATAGTAATTTTAAAATTAGTTTCATAATTTTTAAAGCAACCAATAATTATAAATAAGGAATTTACATTAAAACTAGGATTTTGGTAAAAAAATCAACCACCTTAAAATTATAAATTGAATTACATGCATGTAATCGTGATGATAAATCATGAATTTAGATATGCAATTCGTAATTTTTAATTGGGTATTTAATATGAATTTTGGGTTTGAACGTTTTTGGAGTTTTTAGTGATTGTCATCGGCGTGACGATTTGAGCTAGAATCATGGTCGAAGCTAGTTTGTGTGATGCGGATAAGGGGAAAGATGTCCAAGAATTTTTCCAATGGCCGAGGAGTTTGGAATTGATCGAACTAGGGTTTTATTATGGTTTTGGCTCGGCTGAACAGTCGTGATTTTTGTGACTTGGATGGAGGATTTTAGGTGTTCGCATATGGGGGAAAATGGAGCTCGTGATGTGGCGTTTCGATGGAGAGGTCGGCGAGGATCATCATTGCCGTGATGGTCGGCGTTGGGTTTGGATTTGTGTTCATGTTAGCTGCATTTTTTCGTGAGAATATTCGAATTCGATTCGAGTTTGTTTTGGTGGATCTGGGTTCGTATTAGTGCTCGCTTGCATTCAAGTGACTGTCGACGGTGGGCGCGACGAACTACAGCGGCCGGAGGCACTTGGGTAGGTTCACCGTGCACATTTTTGTGCACTGGGTATTTGAGTTGGGGAAGAAGGGTTTTGACCCGGTGTTTCTCTCGTGTTTTTCGTGTGGTGACTCGAAGTGAGGGTGCTAGGTTTAGTCTCGAAGCAAGCACGGGGTATGTGGGTGTTTGTCTCGGGTATTTGGAATATTTGCTTTTTGGTTAATACCGTATCATGTTATAAAGTTTACAGATTTAAATTTGTGTTTGAAATAAATTAAGCTTTAAAATTTTAAAACAAGTTTTATAAAAGGAACAAAATACTAAGTTAAAATTGTTGTTTAAAAAAAATGCAAATCAAACTTTTAAAATATTAATTGAATTTATTTTAAATTTAAATTGTTAAGAAGTTTGTATTTGAAAATATTTATCTAAATAGATTTTGAATTCCAATTTAAAGGAGTGTTTTGAATTTTAATTTAAAAGAAGTGTTTAAATTTTAAGTATTAAATCAAAGTTTAAGTAATGTTTTAATAACAAAGTTTTCAAATTTTATTTAAAATGAGTAAGTTTAACTTAGATAATTTAAAGTGTTTTAAATTTTAAATTTGATTTTTAAATGCCTTATTTTCAAATAAGGATATTGTTATGATTTGGAAACCAAATTGAATAATTTGTTTTTAGGTTATTAAAATTTGATCAATTTCAAATAATTTATTTATGAAGATAAATAATGTTAAATTATTTTGATATGAATTTGAGAGTACCTAATAAATATGATTTGTAAATAAGTAAAGGTTTAATTAAGAATAATGTTTTCTTAATTAATTAAGGATTTTGAAATATAAGAAGTTAGTTAATTATTTATTTAATTAATTTTAAATAATTTGTTAATTGTTTATTTAATTTTTAAAAATCACTTACTTATGAATTAATTAAGTGTAATTACTAAATGAAGTAATTAATGGTTAATTATTGAATGTAATTAAGAATGGTAATTACTTATGGAAGTAATTAGTGAAAAGTTACTCATGGGAGTAATTAACTGAAAGTGATTAATGGATAATCATTTGATGTTATTAATTAAGGATTAATTAATATAATTGTTTTGTAATTAATTAATTATGGAGTAATTAATTAATTATGGAGTAATTAATTAATTTATGAATTAATGATTATTAATAATGGAATTAATTACTTGTTAAGTAATTAATTAAGAGAATAATCATCTAATGAAAATAATTAGAAGATAATTACTTATGTAAGTAATTAAGAGTTAATTACTTAATTATTTTAGTTAATTAATTTATTTGATTAGATAATTAATGTATGAGATTAATTTAAAATTAATTACTAAGTGTAATTAATTAAAATGTAATTAATTAATAAAGTAATTAATTAAGGATTTATTTATTAATTTAATTGTTTAATAATTACTTAATGTAGTAATTAAAGATTAATTAATTATACTTATTAATCAAAGGGTTAATATAATTAATTAATAAGTTAATTAATTAAGATAAGTTACAAGTTGTTTATTTCTGTTTGTGATTAATGAGATGATTAATTACAAGTTAATTATTTAATTTCTTAAAAGAATTATCAATTAATAAGGATCATTAATGAACTAATCAAGATTGATTAATAAAAGAGATTAATTTAAAATGTGATTAATTAATTTTAAATTAATCATAGATTAATGTAATTAATTATAGTTAATTAATTAATGGAATTAAATGAAGGATCATTAATTATTGAAATTAATGATAGTAATTAAAGGATAATTACTGTGTATGGTTAAGGCTAATTACTTGAATATAATTAAAGGATAAATAATCAAGGAAGACTAACTAAAGAAGATTATTAAGAGATAATTAATTTATTTATTTGGAATAAACAAATGAAGAAGGATTTAAGGTTAATCCAATTGATTTACAGTTAATCTGCTTATGGATGATTGATTGATATTGGGTGATTAATATTGATTGACTGATATTGGATGTTGAATGATACTAGATGATTTGGATATCTATTATATGTGATATGCTGCTTTGTGAGATGAATGTTTGATATGAATTATCTATTGTGATAATGTGATTCATCTATCTGTTATATCATCCTGAATATAAGTTAAATGTTTAAACCCTTAAACAACTTGGACATTAAAATGGCGTTTGGTTTCGGTGAGACCGGGATCGGGTTTCCATATTTGAGATTCGAAAACCACATTGATTCTAATTAAAAGTTAGGTCGTGAATCCAAGTGGAGCTTAGTGAAGACTCGAGGTGTAAGAACTATTCATCAGCATAACTTTGAGGGTGATTCCGTGATGAGTTTGACGGAGATAGTACTTATAGGTTCGAGATGGTGATTTAGAGCGCAAGGGCTATGGTCGTTGACTCTGAGGGTGATTCGAAAATGAGTTCAACGAGATAGTGCCTTCGGTTTCGTTCGAACCTGGAACAAACTTGCATGGATTGAATGCTTTCGGAACATCGTCAGGTGGACGATGAACATTCCAAGATAGATGTGTTCTATAAAGGTAATCGCAGCCTCAAGCCTCATCAACCGGGAATGGCTAAAACAGGGGAGGTGCAGCAAGGCTTGGTGGGTAGCACCCATTTCAAGGTGAGGTCATTCTTGTCTAGATGTCCCTTTATTTCAGCTTTGTGGGTGGTTGGTCGTGCCAACCACGGGGTGATCTTACTCGAGACTGTTCAGTAAGGAATGGTTCCGACTTTGTGATGCAGGGGATTGGGCGTAATCCTCGGTAGTGTGATCTAGGCCACGTACTATGATGGGCAGTGAAAGTCGGGGGTAATTGATAGGATCGTGTAATATGGAATAGCTATATGGTTAATATATATATGGTAAGTAAAAATCGCACCAAGATTTTATACTGGTTCGGATCACTTGTCCTACGTCCAGTCCCTAAGCTTCACTTAGGTATTCACTAACTACAAAACCCTCTCTTAACCCAGAGGAATAGGTTCACAACTTACCCGAACAACCGAACGGGATTTCTTTGCCTCAAACTACCTAAGATGACTTCAAACCTCAATGCTAAACAAGTTTTGACTAGTTGTGTTCTTTATAACACGAATGAGTCTAATGTAGTACAATGTTCCTATAATCTTATCCTCAAGGATATGAAATATGTTTGTGAAGATTAAGGAATTATGAATTTGCTATGAATCAAATATATTAAATATAAACAGTGATTCAAGCAAAGTGAGTAGTGATTGCTTTGATAATGTTTAGAAAAATATGATCAAGAAATAGATAGATTAGAGTAAGAGAATTCGATGATTTGAATGATGTTTGAATCATGTATTTATAGTTGTAAAAAGGATGCATGTATTGCCAAGGGTTGTAGATAAGAGAAGCTTCCATTTCTATTGAGGAATGGTCGCAACTCTTGGGAAGAAGAAGGTGTCCTTTCATGCAAAATTCTCAGGTTCAAATTCAGTCGACTGTGCAGGAATTTTAGTCGACTGAAATTATAGTAGTAATCTTTCTGGAAAATTTTCAGTCGACTGTGCAGAAAATTTAGTGGACTGAAACTGTGCATATTTGTACATGTTTGCCAGTTCAGTCGACTGGTAAATTCAGTTCAGTCGACTGACATATGAATTTATGCATTATGAAGAATTGAAGTATAATTAATGTGTTCTTGTGTTTGTGCAACTCTTGAGGATAGATTTTAACAAATAAACCTATATATATAAAAATCATACTCAAGTTTATATTTCATTGATCTTGCTCTATCTTGCATATATTTCTTCCTTTATACATTGTCATTGATCAAAAATCTTCGTGTATCAACATTCTCTCCCTTTTTGATTGATGACAATACTTGATTTTCTAAAGATATTTAAACTTTCTCCCCCTGAACGTGTACACCTATCTTTCGTACAAAAACAAAGTTAGTACCATATATTTTCTCCCCCTTTGTCATCGACAAAAAGGAAGTAATAACCGCAGTTGCATGGAATTAAAAGAATCAGTTTAAGCAAGAATGAATCTTAGAATTGCATAAAATATAATAGTTCAAATGTCATAGTTGCAAGAAACATAATAGAACAATAACTCAAATAAATTACTGATCCGTATCCCAATCGTAAGAACCTTCTCTGTCTCCTGGTTCTCTAATGACTGGTCCTCCTGATGATGGTCGATAAGGTCTTCCTCCTTGTCCACCACTAGCTCCGCTTGTGCTGCTACTGGTATGCTCCTCGGATGACGTCCATGTAAATGTTGGTGCAGGACGCTTGCCACGAGATGTTGAAGCGGTAGTAGTGCTTGAGCATGAGATAGCGTCCCAAAGCTTATTAAAAAATCCTTTGATTTTGTCAAGCTTTTTATCCACCTTTTTAAGCCGATTATCAAGAATTTGTTGATTTCTTGATAATATTCCTAAGGATTGGTTGGTAGAGTAGGTCGGGTCAACAAGACGAATTTCATCTTCTTGTTCAAAATGTTCTTCGGGTTGAGGTGGCGGAGGTTGTTGTTGTTGCTCTTGACGCCTAGCTTCCCATTCGGCAAGTGATATAAATCGAGGAGGACGAGTAGGGAGTTGCATAAGGCTTATGGTCCGATGGTTTATTTGATGGACCATTGTGTTTTCTGAATCCGATAATGGTGTATCAACATTGAGGAGAAGTCGCATGATATATTCTCCAAAGTAAATTGTGCGCATTTTACCATTATGAAACGAGAGAAACTCATCAAGGATTAGTTGTACCCAATTGACTTTAATATTGCCAAAGATGGCATATAAAGCTCGATAGTTAATTGGGTAAACGATTTCATATGAGCCCGTGCGAGGAGTGATCGTTCTCATTAGAGTTTTATGTAGAATTCTTGCTCGAGGACGAAGAGAAGTAGATTTGAAATCTTGGAAATTTATATTATCATCCATAAATTGGTGATTTATGTTATCACGAATTTGTGGATTGAATTCTATTTCTTCTAGTTTCCTTCCGATATTAGTTGACCCTAAAATGTGAGCTATTCGATCCAAAGAAAACCAAACCTTCTTTCCACAGACGATGCTCCAAACATTGTCGTTTGGATTCCTTGGAGTTTGGTGTCCAACATTGAGATTTGCGTAGAACAATTTGACCATAATATGATTTATGGCAATGTCATTCCGTTTCAAATCAAGAAGAGGAGTTAAGCCTGCTCGATCAGTGAGCTCTTGAAAATTGTAGGTGTGAAGACTTTGGAAATCTACAAATGAATGCTCGAAAATTCTTGAGTTCTTCATCTTGTTCCATCGGGTTATCGCGACTTCATCATATAGCCATTGAGCAATTTGAGCATCAATGGGCTCGGAGGATGAAGAGGATGAAGCTCTAGATCGTTTTGGTGCCATTTGCTTTTGATTTGAGGGAGATTGGAAGTATTTGAGATCTAGGGTTTTGGGGAAATTTGGGGAAGAAGATGTAAAAAGTGATTTTGGAAGTGAAAAACTGATGTAAATATAGGGAATTTTACCTGGAAAAAGGCCATTCAGTCGACTGAAAATGTTTGTTCAGTCGACTGAATTGTAGACCGAAAGTTTGAAGGTTTGAATTTAGCCGACTGAACAGAGATTTTAGTCAACTGAATATTTTCCCGAGAGTTTCTGTTAAGTTTCAATCGACTGTGCAGAAATATTTAGTCGACTGAAAATATGAAAAAAAATGTTTTCTGTGTACATTCAGTCGACTGGGCTTATAAGTTCAGTCGACTGAGTCATGTACTTTTGTTGTTTCAGGTTCTTTTTGAATTTAAACAATTTATTTTAAGAAAAATAGTTACAAATAATATATTTCAAATTGAATTATTTCTTTTGAGAAGGACTTGGATTCTTCTTTCCTTCATTCTTCATGTAATTTCTATCCCATGAATTCGGACTATATTGTGGTGTCTTAGGAGACATCCATGGATTGACAGGATCATTTGGTGTACGATAAGATGAAGATGGATCAAATGAACTGACGGGTCGAGGTAGGGGCTCAGCCACTTCGTTCTTCTTTGATCCACAAAAACGTAAGCCAATTTGCTCTAGGAAGTTCAAACGTCAAGCTGTAATCTTTTGCTCGAAGTATAGTTCTCGTTGAAGGTCAATCTGCTGTTGTTGAAAGTGATGAATCTCATCAATCTTTCTTTTCGTGTCCGGAGAAATAAAAAGTCCGCGCTTAGCCTTCTTGGTTTCTCGAGTGTAACCAATATGATAATTTTTCCAATTATACATCGGCTCATGTGGTGGTGTTGGTGTGGGAAATTTTGGTGATGTTGGAGAGTTTTTGCTTGACGATGTGATGTTGATTGGAGAGTAGGAGTTGTTAGACGACATTTTGAGTTTGTTTAAGTTTTTAATTGTAAAATTTAGATGTTTTAAAAACTAAATTTGTTTAAGAATTTATAATAGATTTTGACTAAACAATTAATGGTTATTGTTTAGCTAAGATTTTTAACCACATAAATATTCAATGATTAAGGAAAACTTTGTTAAAAATGTAAGGATGTTATTAATAAATCAGTTAAAAAATGTGAGGATTATAATATAGCTGAAAATAACTCTTGATTTATATTCAGTCGACTGAAAAAAAAATTAGTCGACTGAAATATGTATATATCTATTGTAAATTTAATTGATATCTTTAAAGGATATTATCCCTAATTCTCGTCGAAGTTTTATGAAGGAATTTTCTAATAAGGGTTTAGTAAATATATCGGCAATTTGATTTTCGGTAGAAATATGTTCTAGATTAATTATACCTTTTTCGATATTGTCACGTAAAAAATGGTGACAAATATCTATATGTTTTGTACGAGAGTGATTAACTGGATTTTTAGATAAGTTTATTGTACTAGTGTTATCACAATATATTGTAGAATTTGTTAAATTTATATTAAAATCTTTGAGTGTTTGTTGCATGTATATAACTTGAGTACAAGCTAATGCGGCTGATATATATTCTGCTTCGCAGGTGGAAAGAGAGACGCAATTTTGTTTCTTACTAAACCATGATACAAGTGACTTTCCAATAAAATGACATGTACCACTTGTACTTTTTCTATCTGTTCGAGATCCACCAAAATCAGCATCACTGAATGATACTAATTCAAATGTACACTCTTTTGGATAAAAAAGTCCAAAGTCTTTAGTGTAGTTAAGATATCGTATAATTCGTTTAACTTCTCTTAAATGTGATTCTTTAGGATTAGATTGAAAACGTGCACATAAGCATACACTCATCATTATGTCTGGTCTACTTGCGGTTAAGTAAAGTAAGGAGCCTATCATACTTCTATATAATTTTTGATCTACACTTTTTCCATTGTCATCTCGATCGAGATGAGTAGTAGTACTCATAGGAGTAGGTTTAGCTGAAGTGTTTTCCATTCCAAAACGTTTAATTAAGTTTGTACAATATTTCTCTTGGTTTATAAAAATTCCATTTGATGATTGTTTTATTTGAAGTCCAAGAAAGTATGATAATTCTCCCATATGAGACATCTCAAACTCTTTAGTCATTATATTTGAAAATTCTTTGCATAAATTTTCATTTGTTGATCCAAATATAATATCATCTACATATATTTGAATTATTAAAATGTCTTTTGAAGTATCTTTAATAAAGAGAGTTTGATCGACTTTTCCAATTTTAAATCCCGAATTTAATAAATAACTTTTAAGTCTTTCATACCAAGCACGAGGTGCTTGTTTAAGACCATATAGTGCTTTCTTTAATTTATAGACATGATCTGGATATTTTTCGTGTATAAATAAAGGAGGCTGTTCTACATATACATTTTCTTTAATAAAACCATTTAAAAATGCACTTTTCACATCCATCTGATAGAGTTTGAAATTGTGAAAACATGCAAAAGCTAAAAGTATACGAATTGCTTCAAGTCTTGCGACGGGAGCAAATGTTTCTTCAAAATCAATACCTTCCTCTTGATTATATCCTTGTGCTACTAGTCTAGCTTTATTTCTTGTTATATTACCTAATTCATCTACTTTATTTTTGTAAATCCATTTTGTTCCTATTACTGATTGATTATTAGGACGGGGAACTAATTTCCAAACGTCGTTACGTTCAAATTGATTTAATTCTTCTTGCATAGCAATAATCCAATAATCATCTGTTGATGCCTCTTTAGGATTTTTAGGTTCTGTTGATGAAATGAACGCTACATGACCCATTTGATTTAGTTGATTTCTTGTTCTAACATGAGAATTTATTTCTCCTATAATATTTTGAGTTGGATGATCTCGTAATATTCTAGGAGGGGATCTTAAATTATTATTTTCAAGATTTGTTTCATCTATATTTATTAATTCTTCATCATCTTTTATACTTAAATTTCTATTGAAATTTTCATCAAAAGATATATGTAAGGTTTCTTCAATTATGTTTGTATGTTTATTAAATACTCGATATGCTTTACTTCGTTCTGAGTATCCTACGAAAACTCCTTCGTTAGCTTTTGGATTGAATTTTCCTAATTGATCTTTTGTATTTACAATGAAACATTTTGATCCAAATACTTTAAAATACGATATATTTGGCTTTTTGTTATTAAATAGTTCATAAGAAGTATTTTTAGTTAGTGGTCTAATTGATATTCTATTTAATACGTAACATGCAGTAGCAACGGCTTCTGCCCAAAAATGTTTTGGTAAGGAACATCCATTCAAAAATGTTCTTGCGCTTTCTTGTAATGTTCTATTCTTTCTTTCTACAACTCCATTTTGTTGAGGAGTTCTAGGAAATGAAAAATTATGATTTATTCCTTTCTTTTTACAAAAAGTTTCAAAATCTTCGTTTTCGAATTCTCCTCCATGATCGCTTCGAATATTTTTAATTTTTAAGTCTTTAGCATTTTGAATTCTTTTGACAAATGTTTTAAAATTTTCAAAAGTATCACTTTTATTTTTCATAAAAATAGTCCATGTATATCTTGAGAAATCATCAACTATTACAAATACGTATCGATTATGATTAATGGATTGAACTTGTGTTGGTCCAAATAAATCCATATGTAGTAATTCTAATGGTTGTGAAGTCGAAATAATTTTCTTAGATTTGAAAGATGATTTTGTTAATTTACCTTTTTGGCAATCATCACAAAGATTATTTATTTTAAAGTTTATCTTGGGTAGACCTCTTACTAATTCATTTTTAGAAAGTTTTCTAATAGTTTTAAAATTTATATGACAAAATCTTTTGTGCCATAACCAAGGATCGTTGTCTTTGGCAAGTAGACACATACTTGTATTATGATTAATATTCATATTTAAAACGTAAATATTTCTATCTCTATTTCCTTCAAAAAGAAGATTTTGGTTTTGATCAAAAATACTACATTTATTATCCGAAAAAATTATTTTAAAGCCTTTGTCACATAGTTGACTTATGCTAAGTAGATTATGTTTTAAATTTTTAACAAATGAAACATTTGTTATAAAAGGTAATTTTGATGTACCGTAATTGTTCACATCTCCTTTGCCAATGATATAGCCTTTTGAATTGTCTCCGAAGGTAACCGAGCCACCATCAAAGTATGTTATGTTTGTAAGCATATCTTTGTCTCCGGTCATGTGTTTTGAACAACCACTATCTAATATCCATTTTTTCTTTTTGAGTGGGACCTGAAAATAGATATGAAATTATTGGTACCCACCTTTTAATAGGGTCCTAAAAAAAATTAGAGTTTAGGAAAGCAAACCCAATTTGGTTTAGTATCCTTTTTATAAATATAGTTTTTATTATGGTGAACATTATCTATAAATGTTTTAATATATTTATTCCTAATTAAAATATTGTCAGTCTTTGGAATCCAAATTTTGATTATCTCGGTTTCTACTTTTGTTTGAATAGATTCTTGAAGTAATATTTGTTGGTTTGAATTTTTAAAATTTTTATTTTTAGAAATTTTTACTTCCTTTTTATATCCTAATCCATGTTTGTTTGAAGAGGATTGGGAATTTTCTAAAATTTTAGATAAATTTTCTCTTCCTTTATTAAAGTTAGAAACATTTTTAGTAATGTTATCTAATCTAGCTTGAACACCATTGTTTTCTAACTCAACTTGTCTAATTTTTGTTTTTAACTCATGATTTTCAGAAGTAATTATATCATTCTTAGTCTTTTGAGTTTCAATTTCTTGATTTAAAAGTGATAATTGAGTTTCTGAGTTTGAATAAAATTCTTGAACTTTTTCAAGTTCTTCTTCAAGAATTTTCTTTTCATCATGTAACATATCTCTTTCAAACTCAGCTTTGTTTTGATTTTCACGAATTTCCTTAATTTTCTTTTTAAGACTTTTTATTGTGCTTAAAAGTTCAGTGTTACTTCAATTAAATCATCGAAAGTTAAATTGCTTACCTCAGACTCTTGAGCCATGAAGCATACATTTGCTTGTTCATTGTCGCTATCACTATCACTTTCAGATGAAGATGAATCTGAATCGTCCCATGTTACAGAGAATGCCTTCTTTTTGAATTTATCCTTTTTGTTTTTGTTGTTGAAACTTTTCTGATTTTCCTTCTTTGTTCTTGGCAATCCTTTTGCATGTGTCCTTTCTTGTGACAATTAAAGCATTCTATATTTGAGGAAGGAGGTTTACTCATGAAATTCTTTTTGAATCCGTTTTTGTTCCCTTTTCTAAATTTTAAGAATTTTTTGAAATTCTTGGCTATGAATGCTAAATCCTCATCTTCCGATTCTGAATCTTCTTTTTCCGCGTGAAAAGCAACATTCTTTCTTTCTTGAGCTTAATCTTTCTTAGCTTGCATATTAACTTCATATGACATTAGATTTCCAATTAATTCTTTTGGTTTCATTGAAGATAGATCGTTTGCTTCCTCGATTGCTAGCACCTTTCTTTCCCATTCATCAGTGAGTGAATTTAGAACCTTAGATACAATATCAAAATCCGTAAACTTTTCTCCCAATCCGATTAAGGCATGATGAATGTCTTGAAATCTTGAATACATGTCATTGATAGATTCATTTTGTCGCATTCTAAAGTTTTGGAATTGATTCTTTAGCATGGAGATCTTTGTTTGTTTGACCTTGTTAGTGCCTTCGTGTATGGTTCTAAGTGTATCCCATATCTGATGTGCAGTAGTACATATGCTAACTCGATTGAATTCATTTCTATCCAAGGCGCAAAATAGCATATTCATTGCTTTGGCATTTGCACTAGCTTCATTCTTTTGAGTTTGTGTCCATGTAGGATAGTCCGTTGTGGGTACAACGAACTCTACTTGAGTGGCATTCCATGCTTCGAAGCTAGTTGCTTGCATATAAATCCTCATCCTTGTAGCCTAATAGCTATAGTTAAGTCCATTGAAAAGAGGGGGTCTTTGAGTAGATTGTCCTTCGGCAAATGTAGAGTTATAGGCAGAAGTTGTACTTGTACTTGCGTTATTTTCCATATTATCAATATGTCTAATAATGGTGTTATGGTTATAGGACGGCCAGGCTCTGATACCAATTGAAAGTCGGGGGTAATTGATAGGATCGTGTAATATGGAATAGCTATATGGTTAATATATATATGGTAAGTAAAAATCGCACCAAGATTTTATACTGGTTCGGATCACTTGTCCTACGTCCAGTCCCTAAGCTTCACTTAGGTATTCACTAACTACAAAACCATCTCTTAACCCGGAGGAATAGGTTCACAACTTACCCGAACAACCGAATGGGATTTCTTTGCCTCAAACTACCTAAGAGGACTTCAAACCTCAATGCTAAACAAGTTTTGACTAGTTGTGTTCTTTATAACACGAATGAGTCTAATGTAGTACAATGTTCCTATATTCTTATCCTCAAGAATATGAAATATGTTTGTGAAGATTAAGGAATTATGAATTTGCTATGAATCAAATATATTAAATATAAACAGTGATTCAAGCAAAGAGAGTAGTGATTGCTTTGATAATGTTTAGAAAAATATGATCAAGAAATAGATAGATTAGAGTAAGAGAATTCGATGATTTGAATGATGTTTGAATCATGTATTTATAGTTGTAAAAAGGATGCATGTATTGCCAAGGGTTGTAGATAAGAGAAGCTTCCATTTCTATTGAGGAATGGTCGCAACTCTTGGGAAGAAGAAGGTGTCCTTTCATGCAAAATTCTCAGGTTCAAATTCAGTCGACTGTGCAGGAATTTCAGTCAACTGAAATTATAGTAGTAATCTTTCTGGAAAATTTTCAGTCGACTGTGCAGAAAATTTAGTCGACTGAAACTGTGCATATTTGTACATGTTTGCCAGTTCAGTCGACTGGTAAATTCAGTTCAGTCGACTGACATATGAATTTATGCATTATGAAGAATTGAAGTATAATGAATGTGTTCTTGTGTTTGTGCAACTCTTGAGGATAGATTTTAACAAATAAACCTATATATATAAAAATCATACTCAAGTTTATATTTCATTGATCTTGCTCTATCTTGCATATATTTCTTCCTTTATACATTGTCATTGATCAAAAATCTTCGTGTATCAACAGGCAGTATCCCGGTAGCCCTGCCATTCATGGAAACCCATTCTTCCTACGAGACCCTACGGTTTTGTTTGTATTACCCACTTTTGTGGCTAGTTGCTGGAATTTAATGAATGTAACAATTTCGGCTATTTCTTATTTACTTGAAAACCCTAGACACTATTATAATATCACTGGATTTCCTATCAAATGTTTTGGTTAGCGTAAGGTAAAAACTTTTCCATGTTTATGTGTGGGAAGTCTTACGTGATACCTTTTCTTTTCAAAGGATTTTCTAAAGCTAAGCAATTTTAACCCGTTTACTCACACCAGACCCCTGTCTGACCCGAGCGTTTATTTTCTGTTTTATTAAATTCTTGGGTACTCATATTATGTATGAGTAGTCGAGTGATTCAGGTTTGCGTGACGAATTCTGGAGGAGATATGGAGTAGGAGGCTTCCACCTGTAGATATATTATGGTTCCGCTGTGTTTTGGGTGATATCTGTATCTTGTGATACCTTGAGTTGTATAGTTAGACAGATGTTTATAACTGTCTAATATGTGTTGTATAATTTGTGTACTCTGATGTAATATGATACTATGTAATATTTTATGTGATATATTATATTTCATTCGTTCCGCTGTGTGTATCTGATGTTGTTATGTTTTTCTTTCTCTTTCTCTTTAAATTCAAGGATTTGAATATAAACACATCTGCTTTACTTAGTTTGAAAATTTATAAAGAATAGTTTAGGTAGTTATAAATATTTTAAATAAAAATTTTATAGTCAAAATACTCTAGAATAGTTAATATAGATTTAAAATAGTTAAACAGATTGAAGATAGATTAAATATAATTAAAATAGATTAAATAGCCTTAAAATAGATTAATTAGATTTAATATAAGCTAAAATGGTTTAATTAGTTCTAAAATAAATTAAATGGTTTAAAATAGGTTAAATTGATTTAATATATTTAATATAGGTTACAATAGTTTAATAATTTGAAAATCTTAAAATTTAGAATCTTTAAACAATATATTTTAAAACATTTTATATTTGAAAACATGAATATGGAATTTACACTAATTTAAAATTATTTATTTCATTTCAACAAAATCAGACCATTTCAATTTCCCGATAAAACCAAATTCCAAAATGTCCAATTTAAATTCATAATAGACCATTAAATTTTATATTAATTCCAATCCATGTTGGAAATATAAATTTATATTTACTTTAATTTAAAAGTTATTTTTCAAATAATTTTAATAATTTAATTCCGATAAATTTCAATTGTACTTCAAAAATCAAATTTAAAATATCAATTTAAATTCCTCTTAAACCAATTCCAGTTTTAATATAAAGCTTAAGTTTTGTTAATAATTCAATTTATATAAATCAAATTTTATTTTCAAATGTCATTTTACGAAATTCAATAATTAAAGATTTTAAAATCATTTAATTTAACCAATCCAGTGTCTGTATATAATTCTCTACACTAGGGTCAAGTGATACGGATATTTATCATTTTAATCCGCAATTTAAAATTTTATGGTTATATATCATTTCAAACCACGATCCTGAATTTACAAAAATCCATAAAATCGCTCGAGTCTGTCATTTCAACTCGTAACGATTTTTCCCTAATCTATAGATCGTTCGGGTATATATCATTTCAACCTATAGTGATTTTTCAAATAACAACTAAGGGAACTTGCAGGGTGATAACATTTTATAAATCAAACATAACATCCAATCAACCAATATCACCAATTAAACATCCATCAAATAATCATCCAATTCAACCAATAAATTTCTACGAATAACTGATTATTATATATAGGTAACTAACTGGCGATTTAAAATTCAATAATAAATTAAATGACAATATAGCTAATTAGCTGCATCTGCCCAAAATGGTTTTGGCACCTTCATATGAAATAGCAATGCACGAGTAGTTTCAAGTAGATGACGATTGTTTCTCTCAGCAACCCCATTCTGAGATGCAGTGTCAACACATGAAGTCTCATGCAACATACCATGATGAGTTGTGCTAAAAGTATGAGATGTGTACTCTCTAGCATTATCACTCCTTAGGGTTTGAATATTTGTCTTAAACAGATTTTGAATTTTAGTATGAAAATCATAGAAAATAGAAAACACTTCAGATCTCTCCTTCATTAGAAATAACCATGTAACACGAGAATAATCGTCTACAAAAGTTACAAAGTATTTAAAACCAGATTTAGATACAGTAGATAATGGTCCCCAAATATCTGAATGTACAAGTTAAAATGCTGCACTTACACGTTTATTTATTCTTGGTTTAGAACTACTACGATGAAGTTTAGCGTAATGACATGGTTCACAATTAAGAGTAGAAATGTAATTGTATTGAGGACATAAGTGTTTGAATAGAGTAAGAGAGGGATGACCAAGTTGCTGATGAACTTTGATAGCTGAATCTATACTAGAACATGCTACTGGTAAAGTGTCCAGGATGTGAAGACCACCAGATTCATATCCTTTACCAATAGTTTGCCTCGTCATAAGACCCTGAAAGACAAATTTTTCAAGGAAGAAAGATATGCTACAATTCATACTCTTGGTTAGTTGACTGACTGATAGCAAGTTATAAGATAGTGATGGTATGAATAAAGCAGATGTCAATGGTGGTGAAATGTTTATATTACCAGTACCTTGAACATTAGACTGAGATCCATCTGCAAAAATAATAGCTTAACCATGTTAATTCATTTTAAGATATGTAAATAATCTAGAGTTACCTAACATATGATCAGTTGCTCCAGAATCGATAACCCATTTAGATGTCTGCTTATCTGTATTAGCTAGAGTAGATACTGATACAGATGATGAAAAGGCACTAGATGGCTTTTGAAATGATTCTTGATACTTTGAGCATTTATCAAATTCCTCAGCAGTCATGAGCACTGTTTTATTAGCATTAGAAGCTCCTTGATTTCTTTGATTATTGGATTAAAGTTTTCTACATTCATAAATTAAGTGGCCTGGCTTCTTGCAATATGAACATATTTCATTATTTGGTCTCCACATATTTCTTTGAGGTCTCCATGATTGTGTTGGTGGGGTTCTCCATGATTCTGGTCGTTGTGAGGAGTTCCATGGTGGTCCGAAATCTGGTGGTGGTTTCCATGAATTGTGATAAGCAGTAGGATTATTACTTGAACAAATCAATGCATTATTAATAACATTGTTATTAGATGAAGTAGATGAGTTTTCAGTTTGAAGTATGCGGCTAAAAACTTCTTGAGTGAAGAGATTGAAGATCTAAACAAGATTTGTGAATTAGCTGAATCGAATTCTGATGATAATCCAGCAAGAAAACTCATTATAGCCATTTGTTCCCTTTGTTGTTGTTGAATCTTGATTTCAGTACTCATAGGTAACAACTCATTCAATTCTTCATAGGTTTGTTTAAAACTCGTGAAATAGTTGGTGAGATTTTGATCTCTTTTCTCTGCTCTGTAAAAAGCTTTACATACATCAAACACCCGAGTTAAATTTCCTTTACCAGAGTAGAGAAATTAAGCATAATCCATCAACTCCTTTAGAAATTCACAATGATTAATCAAATTTTTCACTTCATTATCAATTGAATTTCGTATTTGTAAAAATAATCTTGCATTTTCTCTTAACCATATCACATCATTAGGTTCCTCTGTTGTTGGAGGATCATTAATCAAATGATAATCCTTATCTATACTGCGGAGATAAAGCCGGATAGTTTTACTCCACTCCAGATAATTTGAGTTAGTTAGCTTTCGGTCTATTATTTTTGACATGATTGGTAATACATTGATCATCGCTGAGCTTTTATTTTCAGTCATGGTGAAACTTGAGAAAACCCTAGATCTGATAGATCTTAATCGAGATATGATAAACTCTAGATTGATAAACTCTGCTCTGATACCATGAAATTAACTTCTCAGAAATATAGAAATCAGATTGGCAACATATAAAATCACCATTGTTTTTCTATTTTTTTATATATCAGAAAAGAAAAATGAAGTAAAAGATGAATACAAGTTCGGATACACTGATACGCTACAGTAAGATGCAAAGAAATCATATTGGTTAATGGGCTGATAACAGGCAAATGGGCTGAGCATCATGATATACATATTATTTGTGTTATTTCATAATAGTTAATAATGTTGCTAATTTAATTAAGTTAAGATAACAATATATATCTTAATTATTTAGTTAATTACAAAAGTTATTAAATAAAATTTAATAATGTAATTAAGTAAATGATTAAGATAAATGGTTTAAACATTTAATTAATTAAAGTCTTGAGTAATTAAAGGATAATTAATTAATTCCAATAATTAATTAAAATAATAATAAATGGCATGGAATTAATTAATGACAATTAAGCAGGATTTATAATTAATTTAATTTATTTTATGATTAAATTAAATTAATTAGAAATGGTGTGACCAGTTATCTATCTTATGGATGGTTAAATCGTATTGAATGCTTTGGGTTGGTTAATATCTCAAGTATGTTAATCTATGATATTCATCCGGGATTACTACAGGAAATTCATCCGGGATTACTCTACGATTTCCTCCCACTTGACCAAACTGACAAGGAAGGGAACGAAGTTTAAATGGAATCCTAAGTATGAAGAAGCGTTTCTGGATCTGAAGGCAAGGTTAACTAGTGCACCTGTTCTGGCTATTCCAGATGGAAGGAGTAAGTTCGAAGTTTACACTCATGCTTGTGGAGTAGGGCTTAGTGCGTTTCTGATGCAGAATGGAAGAGTGATTGCATACGCGAGTAGGCAGTTGAAGCCGCATGAGAAGAACTACGCTACGCATGATTTGGAATTGATAGCTATCGTCTTTGCGCTGAAGATATGGAGGCATATCTGATGGGTGAGAAGTTCGAGATTTTCACCGATCATAAACCCTTAAAGTAACTTTTCTCCTAGAACGATTTGAACCTAAGGCAGCAGAGATGGGTTGAATATTTGGCATCATATGATCTAGACATTCTCTATACTCTGGGAAAAGCAAATGTAGTGGCGGACGCTTTGAGTTGAAATGCGACTTTGGCTATTTTTGAAGTTATTCCATCTCTACAGGAAAGGATCGTGAGCAATCAAATGAAGGATAGAACTTTAGAGGAATTCATTGTTGGAGCTAAGGAAGGTCGGTTTTTAGATTTCAAGATAGACGGTCAAGGAGCTTTATGAATTAATGGACGATTGTGTGTGCTAGACGTGGATGGATTGAGGCAAGAAGTTTTGTTGGAAGGCCACAAATCTAGATTAAGTATCCATCCAGGGATCTCGAAGATGTATAAGGATTTGAAAAGAGTTTTCATGTGGCCGGGCATGAAAAAGGATATTGCTGTCTTTGTAAATGGATGTGCGAATTGTCAACAAGTGAAGGGTGATCAGCAGAAGTCTGTGGGATTGTTGCAACCTTTGGAAATTCCTAGGTGGAAATGGGAAATGATATCGATGGACTTCATCGATGGGTTTCGAAGAACCAGAAAAGGAGATGGGGGAGTGTGGGTAATGTAACAACCCGAAATTTTCGAACCCGAGGATTCCAGATAGTTGTGAAAAAGAAAAAAAGAGATAGAAGAAGAAGAACAGAAACCCCAAACATCTCACATTCGCAGCGGATAAAATATAATAATAAAAAATAATAACAGTTTACAAAAAGAATACTATCTGTCCATTACATTTAATATACATCAGAGTTTCACATTTATACAGTCACTGAATATATATATATATATATATTTATCATGTCTCAGATAACAATAAAATAAATACAACGGAAGTGCTCTACACGTTCTCGCCATCCAGCTCGCCTCCTGAACTCCAGAACGTCCGACCTGAAAATCTGTAATACTCGGTCTGACCCGAGCATTACACCAAAGTAACACCCGGGTCAGGCTGGAATCCAGCGTGAGTAAACCCAACTAACATGGAATAACAAAACAATCAACTTATATAAACCCGGGGTAACTTGTCAATTTAACCAATTCACAATTTGCTATAAGCAATGCTTATTTCACATATGAATTCCAAGTACCAAACTTAGGTAAAACCATCCAATTTATTTCAGCCTATTGATTTCTCAAATCAATTTATAAAATTCAAAGTGGTTTCGGGTATTTCCCAATACCGACTCTAGTCTCTTCGAAACTCATGTCATCCTAACCCCAAATTTATTCAAATGAAATATACAACATTTCATAGATATCAACTCATTTAACATCTAATACCATTCAACCCTCCATAAGAAATGCTTAATCATATACAAATTTAATTAATCTTGATTTAAATTATTAACCTCAACCACTTGGATTTCTTTATTTAACATTAATTAATTTCTAATCAATCAACCAATAATTCCTTCATTATTCATCTTAATTAACCACACTGTATTCATTATCCTTCAATCGCAATAAGTAATTAATTCTCAATTAATTACACAAATAATCTTTTACTCTTCCATATTACTTACATCGATCCTTTCTTAATTACTTAAATTGATTTTCTTATAACCTCTATTGATCAATTATCCTTGAATTAATCATATTCCTTAATTTATTCCTTTAATTAACCCATCCTGGATCAATTACTCTAAGTAAATAACCCTTTTATTTGCTTTAATCAATTAATTATCCATTGGTTAATTATTCTAACTTAATTTAACCTTTAACTACAAATTTAAATTACTTAATCCTTAACACATCAATCCTTAATAAATTACTCTTTTAAATTTCTTACATTAAGTCCTTATTACTTATTAATTTTCATTTAGTGATTTCCCATTAATCACCCACCTTAATTGATGATATCTAGTAATTATTCTTTTATATAAGTAGTTTTGTCAGTAAATTCCAATTAAGTAATTTACTTTTAATTAAATTATCATTCTTAATTGCGGAAATTTAACACATTGATAAATCAACCCTTTTATATCGTCTCTTCAAATTAATTAACAAACTATCTTAATAATTAAATTCAGTATTTACCCCTTACTATTCATCCACCATCATTCTTACTAATAATTTGCATTCATTCAATTCCATTAATAAATCATTTAAAGATCTATAGGAATTTCCTACTATAATCGCCTGGAAATCTTTAACCAACAATTTACCCGAGCTACCCTTAATTTTTCTCACCATACTCATTATGGAATGAAATAAAATAAGCAGATATTCACAATGAAAAAGTGATCAGCCAAGAGAAAGCGATGAAGACCTCCATGAAAACAGTGGCCGCATCCTTTCACCCTTGTTCGACTGTTTAGGGTGCAAACCCTAATCGCCTGATTGCGTAACACTTAAAGTCGTCGCCGCGTCGAACTATACAGCCCCAAACTGCCTCGATTCCCAACACACGTTCGAGACCATCAGTAAACCCCTCCCCTCGGCCTGTGCCCCTCGACATCGTCACGCCCCCTCACTCGAAGCCGAAGTCACAGCATAGCTCACACACCACAAATGCACCCTCAACCTTAACTTGCCCTAATTGTGCGCGCGACCTGCTCAACGTCGCACCTCACACGAGCACAATCTTGTTTCGTCTCATTGATTTGGTCAGAGGATTTGAAAGTGGGGATCGCGATTCATAGAATGAGACGAACGGCTCGGCTTCTAATTTTTTTTTTTATGGGTTTCGGTTCCTGATGGTGGATATAGAAGGAACGGGTAGGTCATAAGATGGAGGAAGCTTCTTGAATAAGCGGTAGTAAAAATATCTATGAGCATTTAACTTTAAGTTGTATTATATTAAAAAAAACTTCTAAAACGTCTCAATAATTGCCATTAAAAATTATGAACTCTTCTTAAGCAATGCCGCTAGGCGACTATAGGGTTTTACCCGCGTTACGAACACAACGGAACGTGTTTCGGCGGCTAACTCGATCGTATGCGCGAGTTACAGAAGAAAACGATCGGTTTTAAATTAAATCGATTAAAATATATCTAAGCGTTTCGAGCTGTCAGGTTTAAACGACAACTCCGATTGCTACGAAAATTGAAATCCGATAATAACTAACTATTACGGATCCAATGAAACTAGTTTCGTCAAATTCCGAGACTGTGCCTCGGATGGCTATTTTTAAATTCAGTTTACACGCTATATTATTAAAACTGAACAAATCACCTTTAAATTAAATTCCAACCATTCTATTATCTTCGGAATTATCATTATAAATTTTATAAGCCTTCAAATTATTTTGAATAGGCTTAGAATTTCAGGTTCAACAATTTACTCTATCCAATTATTAAAACCAATATTTAAACTATATAATTTAATGGTTTAATTATCAAGTAAATATTGATATCTTGAATTCAAGTTAAAATTAACCTATAAATATTTTAAAAATCAATTAATTATTCAAATTTAAATTGCTAGAAATTTTGGATCGTCACATTCCTCCCCCCCCCTCCGAAAGGATTTCGTCCCCGAAATTACTAGTTAGGGAGAATAGACCAATAGCCGTTTACCTTTTCCCAAAACTCACAATTAATTTTCTATCAACTATCCTATATGAAAGACTCATTATCACCTTAAGCAACTTCCCAAACCTTCCATATTTTCAAACGACATTAATTTACTTCACTTATTTACGTTTAAGTTTAAAATCAAATTTTGAATTATCAAAATTTCTCATAATTTTTCTAACTCCCTAAATTCCCGAAATTTTTTGCCAGTGTCTCCTTTGCGCGGCTAGCTCGGTACTACTACAAAAGGCCTCTACGGGCTTCCAAATCTCAAAAAGAAACAAAAGCCAAGTAGCTACATCAAAAACCCAATCCATTTCATACAGAATTTAAAATACATACCTTTTTGTCGGCCAATTCAAATTTATCATTTGGAATCAAATCCAATTCCTTTTTCCCATTTAATACCTGCATGACCTACTTAGTAATAATATCCAATCATAGCCCTTCCAAATCTTTACATACTTTTCCTTACAGATGTTTTCATACCCATTTCTATTCAAATTGTTTTTCACCGTTTCATATGAATTCAATTTATTTTCGATTTCTAATATTGATTTTTATTTTTCATTTAAACTGGTTCATATTAATTTCATTTACTAGTTTACTTAAATTTCCAATTTGAAATTGTTTGTCGTTAACCAAAATTTTCCAAAAATTTTCTAACTCCCAAAATTTTCAGAAAATTTTGACAGAGTCTCCTTTGTACGGAGGAGCTTTTGCAATTTGACAAAAGATATAAATATGTATACGTCGACCCACCCGGTCGGAAAAAGTAAAAACAGTTCATATTTCCTATTTTAATTGCGTAGGCGTACCTTATTTAGCATTTAAAGCAAGCAGCTTATTAATTTAAGCAATTAGCGCAATCCAAACCAACCAAACAGTCTTCAGGTACCTGTACTTACTCAATTTAAATATGTAAGTGCCATATACATGAAGTTTATAACTTTCTCTTGCTTAAACAACTGCAACACATCAATTCTAAAAGAAATGCATTCTAAATGACTTCCGCAAGCATTTTACATGATTTCAAAACTAATTCCATTGTTTTCAACTAAATTTATATGCCATTACATTCAATTTTAATCGTTTACAATGCAATTGCTTGCACTCAATTTATTTTTAAGCAAAACAAACTCGTATTGATAACAATTGATTCAAAAATCAATTATATTTGCTTTCACTAATTCATAGAATTTAATTAAATCTCATTTACGTTAAACGACAATCATTTCTACGCAATTTGATAATATCCATGTGAATAAATAATTACTTAAGTTTTATAACCAATTAAAATTGATTCCAACTCAATTTTATTTACTTCAATTCCATTTTAATTTATTCACACCCATTTACTTAATTCGCCACATTCCATTCTTGTATACTACTAGCCATTCCTAAATTAACTAAATTCAAGCTGCAATTAATGGGCTTTCATCCCTATTCGAAGCCATGTTTCCAAAAATTTAAGCTTAAATTAATTTACTTTAATTTATTCCAATATCATCTTAGGCTTACTTGTATTTGATTCTCATTTAATCAACTTTCATTAAATTCAGTAAGCCCATCCATTTTAAATTTTAAATTTTAATTCATCTTCTCAATTTATCAAAATGATATCCAACCACATACTGAACTCATTTATACTTCAAATTAATACATCACCAAATTTAAGTTCAGTCTGATCAATTAGACTTCATCCATTTATCATTCAACTCAATTAACCCGTTTTAAAATTTTTAATTTGCTTACTTAATTCATTTTCGAATTTATTTTATTAATACATGGCCATTCTCAATTTTTTTTTCTATTCACTTGGATTTTATTGCAATTAAACCATGTCTATTATAAATAAATTCCATATGACAACACTTCTCTTATATCTAATTTACTAGCAAATTTCATTAAATATTTTTCAAATCACCTTTGAATTTTATTTGTAATTCAACCCATCACATTTTTCAATCCAATTCTATTTTATTTTTTATTTTACAGCATCCTTACCTATTTAATTCATTAACAAATCTAAGTCGAATTCTAATGACACATTCATTTCCAAACTCCATTCTTAATTTACAATCCATGTATTTACCCGATTTAAATTTTATTAACGTACTCAATCAAACAATTATTCAACCAATTAGCTTATTTCCAACTTCTAAATCAAGATTCGATTTTTAATTACAAAATCACTTCATTGAAATTCTAGTTTGGATTTCCTTTTTATTTTCCCAAAATTCCAACATCCTTATTTAAAATTTTAGAAATGCTTTTAAATTCACAACATACTTAATAAAATAGCTCTTTTATAAAATATTTCTTATAACCCGATGTCTCAACCAGTCCATCCTTGTTCTCACAGAAATTCAATCATACGTTGATCAGGCGTAGGACTGAAAATCTATAAGTACTTGGTAAACCCGTTTTCAACACCCAGTGAAAATGTTTAGAAAAATAATTCTATTAAAAATATAGAAAACAGTTTTTGAAAATAGAGGAAATATCTTTGGTGACAATGCTCTGAAAATCATCACCCCCATCCATGGTCGCAGTTAACCCGATGATTACGTTGTCGTCCCGACAAAATCCACAGATAACTGTAGGCCTCCGCGCCCCACGATTACACCATGGAACCCACGACAGATCGCAGCTACAACTGGGGTTACGTAGCTATCACAGCAAAAACCCATATAACTGTAGGCATCAGCGCCATCGAATTTCGCTGCCAAAAATGAAACTTCTCCACTCCACTTGACCATAGATCGCAATCTACCGATGTTGCGTTGCCTTCCCGGCAAAATCAAGTGTAGACCGTTGATACTCATCCACCACACGATTTTCGCTATGGTCCCCACAGTAGATTGCAGCGGCATCGAGTTACACTATCATCACAGCATAACCCAAATGCCTCTGTAGGCATCAACGCCATCGACTTACGCTACCCAATAATCCTCAGGAACTAATTTTGTCCGGACTCCTCACACGATCAACTTTAGAGCCCCCCTGGGCTCAAGGCAGCACCACCCGGTGGCACTCCTGAGAAGTTCATTTCAAGGGAGCGCCTTTTTCCCCAGAGCAATCATCAAAACACTTTATACTATACATATAGTATCCTCAAATCATACACCTAGTATGATATCATACAAAGCTCCTTTACACCAAAATCGATTATCCCAGAATCGATAATTCTTAAAATAGGCTTTCCAAAACTCAATATTGATTTTTCCCAAAAATCAAAAGCCTTTCCCAAAATCCTCATAAGATCCTTTATATATATTTAGATATATATAAATTTTTAAAACTTTGGATCCTTACTTTCTTGTATAAAACTTATACTCCAAACACTTTCAAAAACCATAGAAATATCCAATTTCCATCTTTATTCATTTCATATTTCTCAAAATATTCTTTCAGTTCAAAAGAACCATTTCATATTCCTTATTCACCTTTACATTAATCCCCATTTGGATTATTACTTCTATCCTTATCTTAGTTGGGTACTTTAATTAATAACAGTTTGAACTCCGATCAGTTTAGAAAAATAGCTTGAAAATTTTAAAAATAGGTAAGTAGTTGAAAAATAATTATTAGTTTGCAAAATAATTGTAAGATAGTTAACTAATTATAAAATAGTTGGAAAATAATTAAATAGTTATAGAAATCTTAATAATTGCAAAATAGTTGTAAATTAGTAATTAATTTGTAACATAGTTGAAATATAGTAATAAATTTAGAAAACGGTTGAAAAATGGTTGAATAGTTCCAAAATAATTGTAAAACAAGTATAAAATAATTTGGCTTTAAGAAAGAAAGGTTGTATATATTTAATAGCTTAGAAACAATACGTTTATATTAAGACAATTTATATTGAAAATAGCCCAGAGTCAAACTGTTCACTTCCCTAACATTTCAATTTAAATTTTCACTCCCATTTAAATTAACCAATTCCAATTTAAATAATCTTCAATTTCCATTGAAATTGATTTTACTCCAATTCAAGTTGAATCAATCATGATTTCTTTTCCAATTCAAATTAAATTCTATTTGATCTTTAAACTTGTATAACTTAATTATAATTTCAATTTTACAATTACTATTTAATATCAATAACATTCACATTTTGCTTTAACTCGGAATTATACATTTCATTTAGTCAATATATGTTTATTATTCCATAAACATTTAATCAAGGTGCCAGAGTTTAAACAAATTTCCAAAATTTCAATATCACCTTAGAATTCAACTATATCCAAAATTCTTTGGCAAATTCAATTAACCCTTTTTGAATTTCAAATCCAAATCCAATTCACAAACAATTCCAATTTAAAATAATTTGGTAGCAAAATTTCTCTTTTAGAAACTCGAAAATGAACATCGATGATGATGTAGTCATCACCGACGTTATTTTCCAGTGACCGAAAGAGTTTAATGCTTTTATCTCTTTAAAAACATTTCCAAACATTTTTAATTTCAAATCTTCCAGATTTCAAGTCGAACACAAAATATTTTTGAAATGATATTATTATTTCTCCAAAACCTTTGGAAACCATTTTCAAATCCAAAGGAATTTTAAATTTTCCCAAAAATTCCAAATTCCCAATCCATCCAATTCATATTTAAACATTTCCCTAGAATTTTCATCTTACTTTATTTGCAAATATTCTCTGGAATTCTATTTCAACTTATAATCTCATTTATTTATAAAGTTTATTTCAATTAATAAATTACATTTACAATCTATATTTCAAATTCCTTTTTAATTTTAAACCAATTCCACTTTAATTAGAATTCCAAAGTTATTCCAATTACTTTGGACTAATATTTATTCAATTGAACTCACTTCAATTTCAATCATTCCAATTCAATCTAATTCAAATCTCCATTTAAATTTTTGAACTTATACATCTTCAATTCCAAATTCAATTAATCCAAATCGGATTCAATTTGAATGAGTTCAATTCCAACTTCAATTTTAAACCATCTCGAATTATATAATTCGAGCTAAGTTCTCAAAGATTAGTTTAACCTTTTTAAACCAAATTTAACTTGTTCATTTAAAGTTTCAAACAATTCTAATTTCTGAGTTCTAATTCTAGAACTTCATTTTTAATTAATTTAATTTTAATTTGGTTGTATTATATTCCTTCTTCACTTAGTCCCAATTTAAGATTTCAATTTGATTGTATTACATTACTTCTTAATTTAATTCCAATAATTTAACAACCAATCTCCTTAATATTTATTAGAAGAAGATATAGCTTTATATATCAAATTACATTCTTATATAAAATCATTTAAAACCTTTATATAAGAAAATAACAAGTACGCGCTCATATATATATATATATATATATATATATATATATATATATATATATAGTCACTCAACTCATTATAGAGTACTACAGACTCTATTAAATGAGTAATCCCTACCAGAGCCAAGGTTCTCGCTTAACCTCTCAGCTCTGATACCGACTGTAACAACCTGAAATTTTCGAACCCGAAGATTCCAGATAGTTATGAAAAAGATAAAAAGAGATAGAAGAAGAAGAACAGAAACCCCAAACATCTCACATTCGCAGCGGATAAAATATAATAATCAATAATAATAACAGTTTACAAAAAGAATACTATCTGTCCATTACATTTAATATACATCAGAGTTTCACATTTATACAGTCACTGAATATATATATATATATATATATATATATATATATATATATATATCATGTCTCAGATAACAATAAAATAAATACAGCGGAAGTGCTCTATACGTTCTCGCCATCCAGCTCGCCTCCTGAACTCCAGAACGTCCTACCTGAAAATCTGTAATACTCGGTCTGACCCGAGCATTACACCAAAGTAACACCCGGGTCAGGCTGGAAACCAGCGTGAGTAAACCCAACTAACATGGAAAAAAAAAACAATCAACTTATATAAACACGGGGTAACTTATCAATTTAACCAATTCATAATTTGCTATAAGCAATGCTTATTTCACATATGAATTCCTAAGTACCAAACTTAGGTAAAACCATCCAATTTATTTCAGCCTATTGATTTCTCAAATCAATTTATAAAATTCAAAGTGGTTTCGGGTATTTCCCAATACCGACTCTAGTCTCTTCGAAACTCATGTAATCCTAACCCCAAATTTATTCAAATGAAATATACAACATTTCATAGATATCAACTCATTTAACATCTAATACCATTCAACCCTCCATAAGAAATGCTCAATCACATACAAATTTAATTGATCTTGATTTAAATTATTAGCCTCAACCACTTAGATTTCTTTATTTAACATTAATTAATTTCTAATCAATCAACCAATAATTCCTTCATCATTCATCTTAATTAACCACACTGTATTCATTATCCTTCAATCGCAATAAGTAATTAATTCTCAATTAATTACACAAATAATCTTTTACTCTTCCATATTACTTACATCGATCCTTTCTTAATTACTTAAATTGATTTTCTTATAACCTCTATTGATCAATTATCCTTGAATTAATCATATTCCTTAATTTATTCCTTTAATTAACCCATCCTGGATCAATTACTCTAAGTAAATAACCCTTTTATTTGCTTTAATCAATTAATTATCCATTGGTTAATTATTCTTACTTAATTTAACCTTTAACTACAAATTTAAATTACTTAATCCTTAACACATCAATCCTTAATAAATTACTCTTTTAAATTTCTTACATTAAGTCCTTATTACTTATTAATTTTCATTTAGTGATTTCCCATTAATCACCCACCTTAATTGATGATATCTAGTAATTATTCTTTTATGTAAGTAGTTTTGTCAGTAAATTCCAATTAAGTAATTTACTTTTAATTAAATTATCATTCTTAATTGCGGAAATTTAACACATTGATAAATCAACCCTTTTATATCGTGTCGTCAAATTAATTAACAAATTATCTTAATAATTAAATTCAGTATTTACCCCTTACTATTCATCCACCATCATTCTTACTAATAATTTGCATTCATTCAATTCCATTAATAAATCATTTAAAGATCTATAGGAATTTCGTACTATAATCGCCTGGAAATCTTTAACCAACAATTTACCCGAGCTACCCTTAATTTTTCTCAGCATACTCATTACGGAATGAAATAAAATAAGCAGATACTCACAATGAAAAAGTGATCAGCCAAGAGAAAGCGATGAAGACCTCCATGAAAACAGCGGGCACATCCTTTCACCCTTGTTCGACTGTTTAGGGTGCAAACCCTAATCGCCTGATTGCGTAACACTTAAACTTGTCGCCGCGTCGAACACTACAGCCCCAAACTGCCTCGATTCCCAACACACGTTCGAGACCATCAGTAAACCCCTCCCCTCGGCCTGTGCCCCTCGACATCGTCACGCCCCCTCACCCGAAGCCGAAGTCACAGCACATCTCACACACCAAAAACGCACCCTCAACCTTAACTTGCCCTAATTGCGCGCGCGACCTGCTCAACGTCGCACCTCACACGAGCACAATCTTGTTTCGTCTCATTGATTTGGTCAGAGGATTTGAAAGTGGGGATCACGATTCATAGAATGAGACGAACGGCTCGGCTTCTATTTTTTTTTATGGGTTTCGATTCCTGATGGTGGATATAGAAGGAACGGGTAGGTTATAAGATGGAGGAAGCTTCTTGAATAAGCGGTAATAAAAATATCTGTGAGCATTTAACTTTAAGTTCTATTATATTAAAAAAAACTTCTAAAACGTCTCAATAATTGCCATTAAAAATTATGAACTCTTCTCAAGTAATGCCGCTAGGCGACTATAGGGTTTTACCCGCGTTTCGAACACAACGGAACGTGTTTCGGCGGCTAACTCGATTGTATGCGTGAGTTACAGAAGAAAACGATCGGTTTTAAATTAAATCGATTAAAATATATCTAAGCGTTTCGAGCTGTCAGGGTCAAACGACAACTCCGATTGCTACGAAAATTGAAATCCGATAATAACTAACTATTACGGATCCAATGAAACTCGTTTCGTCGAATTCCGAGAGTGTGCCTCGGAAGGCTATTTTTAAATTCAACTTACACGCTATATTATTAAAACTGAACAAATCACCTTTAAATTAAATTCCAACCATTCTATTATCTTCGGAATTATCATTATAAATTTTATAAGCCTTCAAATTATTTTGAACAGGCTTAGAATTTCAGGTTCAACAATTTACTCTATCCAATTATTAAAACCAATATTTAAACTATATAATTTAATGATTTAATTATCAAGTAAATATTGATATCTTGAATTCAAGTTAAAATTAACCTTTAAATATTTTAAAAATCAATTAATTATTCAAATTTAAATTGCTAGAAATTTTGGGTCGTCACAGGTAATCGTAGACAGACTGACCAAGAGCGCTCACTTTATCCAAATTAAGGCAACCAGAACTACAGCTTCTTTAGCAGAGATTTTCTTGAAAGAGATCGTCGGGTGGCACGGATTTCCCATCAACATAGTGAGTGACCGTGACCCCATTTTTGCCAGCAAATTTTGGGAAGCTCTAGAGACAGCTTTTCGAACGAAGTTGTAGTTAAGTATATCTTATCATCCTCACACCGACGGTCAAACAGAAAGGCTGAATCGTATTCTTGAAGATATGTTAAGAGCTTGTATCTGGATTTCGGCGGATCTTAGGAGGACCATCTACACTTAGTAGAATTCTCGTACAATAATAGTTATCAGGCAAGTATTAAGATGTCACCATATGAAGCTTTGTACCGAAGACGCTTTAAACCACCGTCTTGTAAGGTAAAATCCGGAGATTGTCTTGTTCTTGGTCTAGACTTGTTTCGAGAGGCATCTGCGAAGGTTAAATTGTATTGAATGCTTTGGATTGTTTAATATCTCTAGTATGTTAGTGTTAGCACCAAAATTGGTCATTAACACCCTTGAGTAGAGTTATGTATAGAGATTACTGAAGAGATTAAATTAGAACTGAAAAATAGTGTAATTCAATGTCAAAAGAACAATAAAAACGAGAACACCAGATTTATAGTGGTTCGGCGTAATTTCCTACATCCACTTTGAGTTTGATCTTTATTGCTTTCTCAATTACTTGAATACAGATACAATCCGTAAATCAATCACTTGAATACAAGTTTGAATTAAAAAGAGGAGAGTATAAAAAATGGCCGAGTCTCCTAGTGTTCCCGGAAAAAGGTCCCTTTTCAGTGTGCCACTGCCCTTCTATTTATAGACGAAGATGGGTTGGGCTTCTCTGATGGGCCTGGTGGCTGAATATCTCGGTCCAAATGGAATAAGCCTTGTGTGCCGACCCAAACATGTCGAACAGCCAAATGCCGAACCTCCATCTCTATGACGAAAGAAGTGAGGCCGGACGCTCTACATGCCGAACACCCATTGGTGCCGAACGACTCTGGACGACAAACGATAGGTGATGGACGAACGAGATTTGTGCTGAATGAGGTGAGGTGTTGAGTGAGGGGTGCAGGCCGAACGAGGCTGGAATGCCGAATAGTCTAGGAATGCCGAGTGAAGCATGAATGCCGAGCGCTCCAGAAGCCGAACGCTCTTTAATACCAGTTGACCCAGTCATGCCGAACGTACCTTGTGGTGCCGAACGTCCATGGATGCCGAACGTTCCTCATACGCCGAACGTTCTTGGTGCCGAGTGCTCCTATATGTCGAGCATTCCATATATGCTGAACAATATACAATATCGAACATTTCTCAATGCCGAGCGTCTATCTAATGCCGAATGCTCTTGATTGCCAAAACATGTCGACTGCACCAACCCCGTATATCCTCAGGCTCTTCTTGGTCAGAATCTTGTCTAGTGCTAATGATAATTTCTTCAACTGCCATCTTGAAGCCGGGCCAAGGTGCCGGTTAACACTTGCCCCCCAAAGTGTGTCGTGTGAAGCAACGCGACATGCTTTGAATCAACGAGTATTCCTTGTCTCTAGATAGAAATCCATCGTGTTCCTTGAAGAGTCATTATCCTTTAATTTGACCCTCCCAAGGGGTCGTATCCTTCTTTGGTCATCACGATGCTTGGTTGATTCCCAATGTTATAAATCCAAGGTTATGGTTCATCAGGGCAATCCGTGTCTGATTCTACAGTGGTAGTAAGCTTCGGCTATCTGATCTAGCCTTTTCTTAATAACCCCAGGCGAGAATTCAATTTATGTTGATTTCAAGAAGTCAAACTTTTTCGGATGTACGCATGCATGTTCGGGTACATGTCCTTGCCATTGGCTCTCGGATGTGTTTTATATGCTCATAAGTCCTTGCCAATTCCACCTAGTTAATAGCATTTCAATTGCGATTCCTTATTTGTATTTTCTCAAAGTAGTAAGCAAGGGTGAATGGAGTACGGCCAGTCAAGGATCCATGGGTAGTTCTATAAGCCCATAGTGTTATTGGGAGTTCGTCCACCCACTTGACTTTAGCCTTTTCCAAACTTCTCTCCAGAACAGGCTTTATGATTTTGTTTACATCGTCAACCCAGAAGATGATTTCAATGCCCCAACGTGGCAAACGGCTATAGACTAGCTATTTGAGTAATTTCCATCGGTGGGGTTCTTGGATTTTTTACAAACATCTTGCACTCGTCACATTGTCTAGCATGATCAACCGCATCCGGATTGATAGTTGGCCAGTTATACTTGTAGCAGAATATTTTCTTTATCATGGTTTTCCCCTTGATGCTATCGCCACATTCTTCTTCATAGACTTCCTTTAGGACTCGTTTTATCTCATCATGGGATATGCACCAGAGTAAGAGGGTCGAGGATCCCCTTCGATACATTATTCCGCTCTCCATTATATATCGCGAAGCCTAACGAATGACTTGTCATCTTTCGCTCATTCTTTCGGCTAAGACCCTATGTAGTAAGTATTGCTTAATTGGGGTCATCCATGATTCCGTATCGATTTCGGTTTCTAACACGAAATCTTCCTCCATCATATTTATACTCGGAGTATGTAAGGTTAGAACAGAACCAATCCCATTTACTGGGCATCGCCAGTGCTCACAAATTTGGCCAATGAATCAGCTGCTCTATTTTGCTCACGTGGGATATGTGAAATATCATAATACTCGAGATTCACTAAAAGCTCCTAAACTCGGACCAAATACGGGGCAAGTCTCTGCCCCCTTGCTTGGTAGTCTCCTCGCACTTCATACACCACCAGTTGCGAGTCACAAAAGATTTGAACTAATCTTACTCCCAGTTCTTTGATGAGTCTTAAGCCGGCAATCAATGCTTCATAGTCGGCTTTGTTATTTGTGGTTGGGAATTCAAGCTTCAAAGCATAATAAGCTGATTGGTTTTCAGGAGTCACAAGAACTATGCCAGCCCCCGAACAACGGTCGTTAGATGCCCCATCAGTGTATATCTTCCATCGAACGGGAGGTATGAAATTGTGGTCATTTGATTCGTCTGACATAGTAAATTCAGCAATGAAGTCAGCTAGTGCTTGTCCTTGTACGGCCCTTCACGGTAGGTAAGTAATATCGAATTGACTTAGTTCGATGTTCAATTTAACATCCTTCCGGGAGTTTCCAGTCATTGGAGTACCTGTCGCAGGGGTTGATTAGTGTAAACACCGATTGAGTGTGCCTGGAAGTATGGGCGAAGCTTGCGTGATGCAATCACTAAGCAATAAGCTAATTTCTTGATCTTGGGATAATTTCTCTCTGCCCCTGTCAAGCGTTTACTGACATAATATACTTGCTTTTGGACTCGGTCCTCCTCATGAGCCAGAGCCGTACTGATAGCGTGCTGGGATACTGCCAAGTATACATATAGCCTTTCGTGGTCGATTGGTTTTAGCACCGGGGGACTCTCCAAATGCCATACCAGAGCTCGGAATGCTTCCTCACAATCGGATGTCCACTCGAAATTCCTCTATCCTTTCTTGATCACATCGAAGAAAGGAATACACTTGTCCACTGCCCTGGATATGAATCAACTCAGCGCAGCCACCATTCCATTCAAGCTTTGTACTAGCTTCATAGTTCTGGGCACTTGTATGTCTCGGATAGCTTTGAATCTTCTCCGGGTTAGCTTCGATTCCCCGCGCATTCACAATGAAACCCAAAAACTTTCCCGATGCTGTGCCAAATGAATACTTCAAAGGATCGATTTTCATTTCATAATGCCTGAGTATATCAAACATCTCCGCTAAGTCTCGGATGTGGTCGTTTGACTGTCGTGTCTTCACGAGTATGTCATCCACATAGACTTCCATCGTTCTACCAATTTGGTCTTTAAGCATTCGATTCACCAGACGCAGATAAGTTGCTCCTACGATTTTCAATCCAAAAGTCATTACTTCATAGTAATATAGCCCCACATCTCTGACAAAACCTGTGTGTTCTTGGTCTAGAATGTGCATCAGGATGTGATTCTATCTCGAATACTCATCCATAAAAGACAATAATTCGTGTCCGGCCGTAGAGTCGACGAGCTGGTCGATTCTAGGTAAAGGGAAACTACTCTTCAGGCATGATTTATTCAGATCGGATTAATCAAAACAAGTTCTCCACTTCCCGTTTGCTTTCCTCATAAGCGAAGGGTTAGAAACCCATTCAGGGTAGAGGGCATCGCAGATGAACCCATTGGCTTTGAGTTTGTCCACCTCCTCTCTGAGAGCAGCGGACCTCTCCGGTTCCATGCCTCTCCTTTTTTGTTTTATAGGGACGTATTTCGGGTCTATGTTCAACGTATGACTCGCAATAGCTAGAGAAATCCCGCACATATCAGAATGTGTCCAAGCGAAAACGTCTAGGTTCGCTCGGAGGAAATCAGTAAGATTTTCGGCCAATGATGGGTCAAGTTGCGATCCAATCTTAAGGACTTGTGATGGGTCATCCCGGCTAAGTGGTATGTCAATCGTCAGCTCAGCATGTGCGATCCTAGATTCTTTGAGTTCAGATGTAACTATTTTGCATAACATTCGATGTGAAATATGGTTGGGACGGCCAATGTTGATGGTTACTTTGGTCGAATCCTAGAGTCTTGTCATGAGTTATTAAGTCTAATAGTGAAGGGCTCTGAATGCTCTAATAGAATATCAGCAAATGGTCAAAGATCAGGCTTAAAAGCGCATTGAAGGAAATGTTGAGTAGGGGTCAGCCTTGAGTTGCGTGCAACCGTATAGCTGGATCTTGCTATGAGTTTGAATTTGCTTGTATTTTTGAGTAACGCACTTCCTATTCAATGTATTCATGATCCTTTACCCGTCCTTCGGGTTGGAGTGAAACTCAATTGCCCATGAGCTAAGGTATCGATTTAACGATTCTATCTCTGGACATCCTTTCGGTCGTAGCCTTAAGTAGCTGTAAGCACTATATATAAGTTTCAATACTGAGCTATCGTAGCCAGTCTTTGGATGACCATGCGTCTGCTCCTAGTCTCGGGTTGATAAATGTACTACATGGACGGTTGAGTCTCGTCCTAGCTATGTTTATATTCTCACCTAAACTCCAAAGACATAGAGTTGATCGGTGAATAGTCGGTTCACATTCATCTTGCTTCTCGCTCGTGCCCCCAGGACTGGGCATACACCGATAAGTAGGAAGGCCAACCATGCCCGCTGTAGCTTTACTCTCTTTCCCATTGAATCGTGGGATCATGTTAGTCGATGGGAGACTAGGTCTCGCCTATCTTGGATTCTATCGTGTTTTTCATTCCAAGGGGAATACTTTGATGCCACGTCAGTTTTAGGGCGTAATTTGGACAGTGGACGATCATTTACGTCCACTTTGGTTCATGCTTTTTAATCAGGTCTCGGGGTAAAGTTGGCTACAAATGCAGTCAAGTTATGCTCATCCAGTTTCATACTCCTCCTGACGAATCGAATGAGGGTGCTGGAGAATTTTCGACCGAGTATTCGTAGTTTACCCTCCTTTCCACACTCTTGGGGTCATAGTCTTTCAAGAAACATCCGAATCACATTCGTATATGCTTGGTGCGGATCGGTATTGACCCTCGATCTGAGGTATGATATAGTCGATTGCTCGTACCTTTGGATGCCATTTCGATTGGTTCTGTATTGAGGCCTCCCTGCAGTCGTTGCTTCAAGTTATAAAGAACGCCACGCTAAAGCTATAGTAAGCTGTTGTATTCAGCTTTTAGTGATTCATACCCATGCTCCCGGCATTGATTTGGCCAGGCCACTAGTTGGATGGTCGAACTCCATCCTTAGCGGGTTAATAATCCTTCGGTCGATTCCATGCCGAAGTTTGCGTAATAGCGAATGGTCGGAATCCAATCGTCTATTTATCGATGTTTATACACCACTCTGCATTCTGGTGACTTAGTGTTATTCTCCCCCCGGTTGATTCGCGCCCAATTTGTATTCATGCTTCGGTTCATGCTCCTGGGACTTAGAGATTTGTCGAACGGTTTATGCTTTAGTCCACATTTCAAGCCGCAGAGATTTTTGTCAACTCGTTTATACTCCAGTCCGCATTCTGGGAACTTAGAGTAATCTAGTCCACTTCTGGGATTTGGAGATTCTTCTCAAGTCTCCTATAATCTAATCCGTGCTCTGGGGACTGAGAGTACCGTAGCCCGCACTCTGGGGATGTAGAGGTTCTTAGGTCGTTTATACTCTAGTCCGCACTCAGGGGACTTGGAGGTTTAAGTCGTTTATACTCTAGTCCGCACTCTGGGGACTTAGAGTACTTTCGTCCGCGCTCAGGTGATTGGAGCGCTTGATGAAGACAAGTCTGGAACCTCCTTCCATGCCTACGAGGGTTATAAAGTAGAAATTACAAGCGCCTCTGATCACACATCCGAATTGAGCATGAAAGAGCGGCTCGAGAAAGAGAAGGTCAAGGTCGAACCCCGAGTTGTGGACTTGGACGATCCTTTGAACAAGCCATTGAAGGTCATCCTTCCTGGCGGGTCCAAGCCTATTGAAGTTCTCCATACTTCTTCAGTTGCTACCCCTCTATCAAAGAAGAGTATCAAGAGTAAATGCTATGGAGAGGAGCCGTCTAGAAAGGAGTTGAAGAAGCACAAGAAGTGATTACTATCCTCGTTCAACGAGAGTTAGTTTAAGTCATGTAATTATTTTCATCTATTTCCTTTAGTCCTTGTAAATAGAATGTCGACTCCGAACTTTGGAGGGGTTGTAATAGGAACTCGTTTCTGAATAAAGTTTAGTTCCTTTTTCCTTCTCACAAAAGACTCTTATTGTTCAGTTTTCTTTGTGATTGTGATGTGGATCCAAGCAGTTGTGAGTAACATAGACTTCTCGGTCCATCTTCATATAACTCGGAAACACTTCGGGAGTTGTTGAACTTCCATTCTGTGCTTCGAGCGCTTAGAATACTTTCTAGCCCGTATGTCAGGGATTTGACAAATTCAAGTCATCTGTGTCATAGTTCATATTCAGGGAACTTGGAGATCCGAAATGCTTATATTCGAGTCCGCGCTTTGGGGACTTAGAGTACTCCAGTCCGCATTCTGGGGACTTGGAGGTTCAAGTCATTTATACTCTAGTCCGCGCTCTGGGGACTTAGGGTACTCCAGTCCACGCTCTGGGGACTTGAAGGTTTAAGTCAGTTATACTCTAGTCCGCGCTCTGGGGACTTAGAGTAATCCAGTCCACGCCCTGGGGACTTGGAGGTTTAAGTCAGTTATGTTCTAGTCCGCACTCTGGGGACTTAGAGTACTCCAGTCCACGCTCTGGGGACTTGAAGGTTTAAGCCAGTTATACTCTAGTCCGTGCTCTGGGGACTTAGAGTACTCCAGTCCACGCTCTGGGGACTTGGAGGTTTAAGTCATGTAGACTCTAGTCCACGCTCTTGGGACTTAGAGTACTCCAGTCCGCGCTCTGGAGACTTAGAGGTTTAAGTCATTTATACTCTAGTCCGCGCTCTAGGGACTTAGAGTACTCCAGTCCACGCTCTGGGGACTTGGAGGTTTAAGTTGTTTATACTCTAGTCCGCGCTCTGGGGACTTAGAGTACTCCAGTCCGCGCTCTAGGGACTTGGAGGTTTAAGTCATTTAGACTCTAGTCCACGCTCTGGGGACTTAGAGTACTCCAGTCCGCGCTCTGGGGACTTGGAGGTTTAAGTCATTTATACTCTAGTCCGCGCTCTGGGGACTTAGAGTACTCCAGTCCGTGCTCTGGGGACTTGGAGGTTTAAGTCATTTATACTCCAGTCCACGCTCTGGGGACTTAGAGTAATCCAGTCCGCGCTCTGGGGACTTGGAGGTTTAAGTCATTTATACTCTAGTCCGCGCTCTGGGGACTTAGAGTACTCCAGTCCACGCTCTGGGGACTTGGAGGTTTAAGTTGTTTATACTCTAGTCCGCGCTCTGGGGACTTAGAGTACTCCAGTCCGCGCTCTGGGGACTTGGAGGTTTAAGTCATTTAGACTCTAGTCCACGCTCTGGGGACTTAGAGTACTCCAGTCCGCGCTCTGGGGACTTGGAGGTTTAAGTCATTTATACTCTAGTCCGCGCTCTGGGGACTTAGAGTACTCCAGTCCGCGCTCTGGGGACTTGGAGGTTTAAGTTGTTTATACTCTAGTCCGCGCTCTGGGGACTTAGAGTACTCCAGTCCGTGCTCTGGGGACTTGGAGGTTTAAGTCATTTATAGTCTAGTCCACGCTCTGGGGACTTAGAGTACTCCAGTCCGCGCTCTGTGGACTTGGAGGTTTAAGTCATTTATACTCTAGTCCACGCTCTGGGGACTTAGATTACTCCAGTCCGCGCTCTGGGGACTTGGAGGTTTAAGTCATTTATACACTAGTCCGCGCTCTGGGGACTTAGAGTACTCCAGTCCACGCTTTGGGGACTTGGAGGTTTAAGTTGAGAGCAGACGTATTTCCACTCTTTAATTTGTATTCATCTACCGTATCGAGGCTAACGTTGTCGAACGAACAGTCGAACCACATTTTGCTCATGGAATGGGATTTTGCCCCCAGCTTGAGGGACGAAATTTGAAAAATGGACGATCGATTCTCGTCCGCTTGGTAATTATAGCTCTTCCAATCGAGTCAAGGAAGGTGGTATATAACAGATGGTTGGATCACATCCGCGTTGGGTTAGATAGCTGAATCTCTTACAATTTGCTTCGTATCTCCTTCTTTTGTGTTGAAGGTAGGATTTGATGTGTAAATGATCAAATCACGTCCACTCTAGACAGATCTTGGCGTCACTGAGCTTCAGAAGAGGCCTATGTATTTTGTCGAACTTTGTTCTATGACTTGATTTGAGTGGACAATCGGGCCATACTCATTCCAAGCCTTGTTCAGGTCTCCGAGACAAACGTGGAGGTCAATGAATGGATGGTCAATCATGTCGACTTTATATTTGGGCTTTAATCGTGATGAGCTTTTCAATCTCTAGTTCTTGGCCCAAAATTAAAGGCACATGATTGATGATGAGCGATTGAATTATTCTCGTCTAGATGTAACTCCACACGTCCGATCATGGTCTATGTGGATTGGTTGGTGACCAAATCTTAGTATCCAATTCTTTTTCCCCTGGCTCCTTTCAAAAGGATGTCGGCCGTCAGCAGTCCAATTGATAATCATAGCCCTTTATTAATAGGCATCGGATATTCGCTGCCCGCCATTCTGTAGGACATGTACGTACTATTGAAGCTTTACTTTCTAGATTAGCTTTTCGATCACACCTCAGAGGTGCTTGTAATCGCCCGTGTTAGGATCAGTGAGCATTTGGGAATATACAACATTCCCCTGATTTTATTTAGACTTTGGTGTGCTCTCTCGAGGTTGGTTTCCAGTACCACCCCGAGTCGTGAGTCTTCAAGTAGGGGTTGTCAATTGAATCTTTCAAAGAGCATATGAGCCAAATTTTGAGGTCTTGTTTTGGCTACTAGGATCTACATCCTTAGTCAACGGGCCTTCATTGTTATTTTTCTTAGTCTGTTTCGCTCCTCCACACTTTGATTTAAATTCATTTTTGTCATAGAGACGATCCATGGTCATAGGTGGCTCTTCAGCTAACTGGCTGCCAAAACATATATGGAGGTCGATTATCCTCAAGGGTGATCAATATGATATCCCTTTGAGAGTATCGTTCGAGTAGCAGTTGATTGTCCGTTCCCTTGTTGTCATTCAAAAGCTATTGCTAGATCCTCTATGCCCCGGTCGATCAGGGGATGTAAGGGAAGTAGATAGAATGTTCATCTATCAAGTTGAGTTTTGAATTCACTATAGGGGTCGTATAAGAGACCGGTGTAACTTAAGTTTTGAACGGTCTGGATGCCGCTCGGCATATACAATACCGTTCGGCATTATAGAGGTGGTCGGCATAGAGGTATGTTCGGGCTGGAAGAGCGTTCGGCCTAGAGGTTTGGATCGGCCTGGAGGAGCGTTCGGCCTAGAGGAATGGTCGGCCTGGACGGGCGTTCGGCCTAGAGGCATGCTTGGCCTGGAGGAGCTTTCGGCCGAGAAGTATGGATCGGCCTGGAGGAGTGTTCGGCCTAGAGGTATGGTCGACCTGGACGAGCGTTCGGCCTAGAGATGTGGATCGGCCTGGAGGAGCGTTCGGCTTGGAGGATCGGCCAGGAGTGTTCTGACAAGATGGTTCGGCCACGAGTGTTCTGCCAAGATGGTTCGGCCAGGAGTGTTCGGTCAAGATGGATCGGCCATGAGTGTTCGGCCAAGATGGATCGGCCAGGAGTGTTCAGCCAAGATGGATCGGCCATGAGTGTTCGGCCAAGATGGATCGGCCAGGAGTGTTCGGCCAAGATGGATCGGCCATGAGCGTTCTGCCAAGATGGATCGGCCACGAGTGTTCGGCCAAGATGGATCGGCCACGAGTGTTCGGCCAATGTAACTCGGCATACACCTTTTCTGCAACGATTGGCGCAGACTTTTTCTGGGGCAATCGGTTGAATTGCCTTTAGAGGAGGGTCGGCCTTCATTCAACTTGAGTGCAAACTTTAACATCCAATCGCCAAATCCTGCATACATTAGTGAATCCAATCTACGGCTATCAGCTTCCTTTAGATTTCTTTCAAATCTGAGTAGAATAGGAAGTTTTCTATTAGAAAACTAGTTCTATCTCGCGAATATGGAAATCCAATAGTAGATGATGAGATCCAGTCAAGCTGAGAATTCAATTCTCAGTGAAAGCACCAAAATGTTAGCACCAAAATTGGTCACTAACACCCTTGAGTAGAGTTATGTAGAGAGAATAATGAAGAGATTAAATTAGAACTAAAAAATAGTGTAATTCAATGTCAAAAGAACAATAAAAACGAGAACACCAGATTTATAGTGGTTCGGCGTAATTGCCTACATCCACTTTGAGTTTGATCTTTATTGCTTTCTCAATTACTTGAATACAGATACAATCCGTAAATCAATCACTTGAATACAAGTTTGAATTAAAAAGAGCAGAGTATAAAAAATGGCAGAGTCTCCCCAGTGTTCCCGGAAAAAGGTCCCTTTTCAGTGTGCCCCTGCCCTTCTATTTATAGACGAAGATGGGTTGGACTTCTTTGGTGGGCCTGGCGGCTGAATATCTCGGTCCAAATGGAATAAGCCCTGTGTGCCGACCCAAACATGTCGAATAGCCAAATTCCGAACCTCCATCTCTATGCCGAACGAAGTGAGGCCGGACGCTCTACATGCCGAGCACCCATTGGTGCCGAACGACTCTGGACGACAAACGATAGGTGATGGACGAACGAGATTTGTGCCGAATGAGGTGAGGTGTTGAGTGAGGGGTGCAAGCTGAACGAGGATGGAATGCCGAATAGTCTAGGAATGCCGAGTAGAGCATGAATGCCGAGCGTTCCAGAAGCCGAACGCTCTTTAATACCAGTTGACCCAGTCATGCCGAACGTACCTTGTGGTGTCGAACGTCCATGGATGCCGAACGTTCCTCGTACGCCGAACGTTCTTGGTGCCGAGTGCTCCTATATGCCGAGCATTCCATAGATGCCGAATGATATACAATATCGAACGTTTCTCAATGCCGAGCGTCTATCTAACGCCGAATGCTCTTGATTGCCAAAACATGTCGACTGCACTAACCCCGTATATCCTCAGGCTCTTCTTGGTCAGAATCTTGTCTAGTGCTAATGATAGTTTCTTCAACTTCCATCTTGTAGCCGGGCCAAGGTGCCGGTTAACAGTTAGTATGCCATATTCTGTGATACGAAATGCTTTGGATTGAGCTATTGATAAATGTGAATCATTTATTTGAATAGTTATCTGTGATGAATTTCTATGTAAATATGAACTTTTGAATTTAAATTAAATTGTTTTACTTAAAAAACTTGGCTTTAAAAGACGGCGTTTGGATTTCGATGATACCGGATCGGATATCAAATTGTTATCCGAAAACCATATCGATCCAAAATAAGCGATAGGTAGTGAAATCTCAAGTGAATGTCGAGATTGAAGATTCAGAATGCAAGGGCAATTTTTCGTTAACTACGAGGGTGATTCCAAATCAACGGATATAGTGCCTTCGGTTTCGTTTGGACCCGAAACAGACTTGTATGGACGAATGCTATCATACCATCGTCAATGGAGGATGATGAGCATTCCAAGATAAGTGTGCTATAAACGTAACCGTAGCCTTAAGCCTTATCAATCGAGAATGGATAAAAAAGGGGATGTGCAGCAAGGCTAAGTGGGTAGCACCCAAGTAGGATAAGATTTTCCCCTGTCTAGATCTCCCTTTTTCGGCTGTGTGAGTGGTTGTTGGCTACAACCGTGGGGTTGCCTTATTCGGACTATCCAGTAAGGGGTAGCTTGGATCTTGTGTTGTAGGGGATCGGGGGGATCCTCGGTACTCTGATCTAGACCAGGTACTATGACGGGCGGTATCCTAGTAGCCTTGCCATTGTATGGAATCCAATCTCCAATAAGTGCCCGTATGGTTTTGATTATGCCCAACTATGTTGGAACGTGAGATGTACGCATTCCAGCTATTTCCTATTTTATATTGAAAACCCTAGACATTATTGTAATATAACTAGATTTCCTATCAAATGTTTTGGTTATCGTAAGGGAAAAAGTTGTCCGTGTTTATTTGCGGAGAGTCTTACGAGATACCTTTGATTTCAAATGATTTTTAAGTTAAACAACTAAAACTGTTTACTCACACCAGACCCATGTCTGACCCGGAGTTTATTTTCTATTTTTTAAACTCTTGGGTACTCAAATTTTTATGACTAGCCAAGTGATGAGGTTGACTTGACGTATTTTGGAAAAGACTTGGAGCAGGAGACTTGGCGTATCTATATATATATATATATATACACATATATATATATATATTCCGTTGTATTAGTAGATCTGTTTTCTTTTTGGATTGTAAGGGAAGGACAGGTCATCACGACTATCTAATATGATGTTGTAACTGAATGACTCTGATGTATGGTGAATATTATGTAATATCTATGCGATGTATATATATTTTTCTGTTTCGCTGTGAGATTCTGATGACTGTTTAGGTCTTTCTTTCTATCTATTTCTTTTCTACCTATTTCTTTCTAAATTACGATACGTCTTTCTATGGAATGAAAGGTGGGTCGTCATAATGTAATGCACTTGTATGAATTTGAAACTACTACAGATTCATGATACATCCAAATTTATATGTATGTGTTAATAATCTACGCTTGTGCGGTTCTCATGGTAGTAAGAAGATGTTATATTGATCGATAAGAAACATGACTTCTCAATTATACGCCTTGTATGTTTCATATTTTTAAAATTACTTTCTTTCTTCATTTAAATGCCCACGACAGACAGTAAAATATGTCGTGCAGGACTTTAACTCAACCGAAGAAGGAAAAGGCGATAAAATGAAATAAGAGTGTTATAACAGCAATACAATATTACTTGATTATGTATTATTCATTTTACAATCATCACGGTTTTATATAATTGTTTTCAAATTGTTCTGAATTTTCAAGAAGCACTACCAATAGCTAAAGACATGCATGAAGAAAGGCTTTAAGCAGTTCAGATTTTTGGTGATGCATTTGGTACTTGTAGACGTTAACTTTGAACTATGTTGTATTTTGTTATCATGAATATGTATTGAATTTGGTAACCCATGTATTGAACTTATTTTTTGTTTGTTGATACTTTATTTTGTTATCATGAATATGCGTTACATTTGCTGATTATTATATATTTTCGTTCGTACATTGTTCAAATTGTTATCTATTTAAAGAAGATTCATTTTGATTGTTATTGTTAAAATCTAATAGTGGGCGTATCAAATATATAGTAGAATAAAACATAGCTCCTAAAAAGCGTTATAACTATATGACATAAGTGCTATAAAAAGATAATGCAATGTATGAGGTTACTGTCAAAGGATAGCAACAAATAGGTGTTATTTGTATCTACACATTTTATAGCGGTATATACATGTTGTAACTGGATGTAGAATACACTATAAACATGTTGATATATAGCGCCAAAATGGCGCTATAGAATGACTATTTTATAGCGGCTATACTGTGCTATGAAATAATGCTCTTCTATAGCCGTTTTTTGGGTATAAATGTATAATTCTTTTTCACAACATGTTGATATACAGCGTTTATCAAACCGCTATAGTTGTGTTTAATAGCGGCTATATGCCGCTATAAAGGACTGTTTTTCTTGTAGTGAACAATATCATATATACACAAGCACATAATAATCATATGTATAAAGATAAATTCTTTCCCCAAAATTAGAAGTTTATTGACCGAAACTTACTAACCCGAAGCAAACTCTTTTGGAAAACTGAAATACTTACGAACTTGCAAAGCTGGGAAAACTACAAAAATCAACCTGAAAATGGGTTATCTTCACCTCTTTTTTTGACCATGTTACCCTTGAAATTTGGAAAAGTGATCAAAAGAAAAGTTCTTGGAAATTCTTTTTGCTACAATTTTAAGAAAAGAATAAGAAATATGATCAAAAGAAGGAGTGCCATTTTCAGGCATGAAAATATGAGTCTAAAAATGAGTCGGAAAGAATTGTATTTTTAACCCAAAAATTATCAAAATTTGAAAAAGTGGTGTATATGAAAATTGTAGCCATCTCAATTCTATTAAATCTAAAAAAAGAATTTCTTCATTTGGTATAGTTTAGAGGAAGTTATGGTCGGATGTAGTTGGAGTGAAAATGGAGGAAATGAAGTATTAAAATGGAAGAAGGAGATGTTCAAAACAAGTCTGAAAACATTTCAAACAATTTAAAACTTTTTGATTTTTAAAATTTTAAGACTATTAAGAAGAAGCAATGTAAATTGTTTAAAAGGCTAAGGAGGTTTTGAAAAATGAAGATGAGAATGAGAAAAATGGAAAAGAATTTAGAAAAATTAGTTTTATATGAAAATAACATGTAAATTTTCCAAACTATCCCTCGTCCTTTACCTTCCATTCCTTGAATTCACGTCACCATGTCCTCCTCCAATCATGTCATCGCCTCCGTAACCTCCCCCCTTTCATATCAAGCCTTCATGCCATTTATTACTTGTACTTAAGTGTATAAATTAAGTGTGTAAACATGTTTACTTTCTAATGTCACATCAGGTCACCTAAGACATCCTTTTATTTTAAACTTTACATACTTTAGTACAAACACACATGCATACATATTATGATACACACACACATATTATCTCGTTTTCATATTTATGTACACATGTACACAATAGTTATGTCATTTCCGACAACTTTTAGTCGACGAAAAGTTGAAAATTCAAAAGATGAATTTCGGTCACATTTTCTGTTTTTCTTCGAACTAAATAGTTTTGTAAACAAAATTTGAAAACTATTTCACCATCCATAGTTTTTTTTGAAACAGGTAAAATAGGCCCAAGGCCTAGAGTTAACAGGTTAGTAATTAAACCCAACCCGAAAGAAACATCTTTCAAAACCCTCACCGCAACATTTACTCAGATACGAAAAACAAAAGGCAAAAAACCCTAAAACTAAAAAATGGGGGAAAGTATACGATACGTAGCGAATTTGCAACAAATCAGGGAGATCATGGAGGCTTCCATGCAAAATCCTTCCCTTTGCTATCTTCGTCATTGATTACAAGAGAGTCTCGATTTATTGTGCGCCGATAAAGCTGAGTCGAGATTTTACTCCAAGACTGCTCCTTTTGTTTTTTATTCTTGATGAATAACTCAGATGAAAGAAGATCCCTGGTGTTTGGGGTATCTTGATTAGAAATGTCTTGTATCTCAGGCCAAAGTAGGGACTTTTTCTTATGGTAATCGATAGAATGAGTAGATGAGCAGAAATCCAAGTAGTCGGTTGTAGCAAGCTTGTTGTTAGTATAAATTGCTGTTTTCTCTTGCTGCAAGCTCTTCATTAGCATACTGCTTACTGCAATCTCCTTTGTCCCAAACAAATAAGTGATTGATAAGATTATTGATGTTACTTTTGTAGAAATCATTTGAAACTCTTTGATTATTCATATCCAGCTACAAAATCTTATATTTATGCAGGAGATAATCATATGCTCCTTTTGCTTGTGTGTGCGGAAGCCTCCTCCTTAATCAGGTAAATTAGAAGAAAAATAAGTTTTTGAATTTGTATAATTATCATCATCATGTTTATAATAAAGTATACTTCCCTTTCTGTTGTAGGGTGGATCTCTGATTTGTTGGTAGAGGTGGCCGCCACCAGTAGATACAATCTCGTATTTGGAACTCCTGAGACTAATAGACTACTTCATCTAGTGATAGCTACTTGGGTGAAGGGGTTTGCCTCCAAGGAAAAAAGAGTTAAATTTCTCATTCCCTAAGAAAGTTTCTAACTCTTCCTCATATTTGTCTGCTGTCTAAAAAGTTTGATTGAGGTTTTCAGAGTATTTACGTTGATTTTCAAATTTTTTGAGGAGAATTTGGCTCTTCATTTTGATTGTTCTCCATAGTTGAATGATTCATGTTTCCTTTTGCGTATGTAGTCTTTGGTTTCTCTTTTTCTAGATGTTAAAGATAGTTATTGTCAGAATAATGCTAGCATTTCTGAAATCCTTTAATTTTTTTGAAGTTTTCCTGTATGTATTTGATGCTTTCTATGATGGGTTGCACAACATGATGCTGATTTATTTTAAGTTTTGACTTGGCTATGTACCAAATATGCTTTGAAAAGACACAATCAAAAAATAGATGATTTATACTTGCAGCCTCTTGTTTGCAAAATAGACAAACGGTTTCACCATTTTTGTTCCACTTCAAGCACCTGTCCCTTGTTGGCAACCGGTTAATAACAACAAAGAAAGCACAGTTGGATATTTTTAGGCAATTTAATTTATTCCAGATAACATTACACCATTCTACTTCACTTTCATGACCCCTAATAAATTTCCAAGCTTTTTAAAAGAGAAAATTCCTTTTTTTGAAAGTCTTAATCCCATATGTCTTTTTGAAGATTTGGGTTAATAGAAATCTTCTTTGTGGCATCACTAAAAATTGTAGTAGGTGGATGTCTAATTGTATTCCATGAATTATTTTGAATAATGGTGCTAACATTATTTTTATTTAATCATAATACCTATTATTTGAATATTTAAAACTAATTAAATATTTGCAAATCAAAGCAGTGAAATTCTGGATCGTTACACCATGGTCGGCCCGAAAAGGCTATGATTCCTACTTACATCGCTATATGTTCCATCGGAGCGCCGGGGCTGAATTTTGAGGGATAAGTCGCTTCGTCAGAGAGTGATAGGATCGGCCTGCTCATGTTTACTTTGAATTGAACTTAGCAAGGGTCCAGCAAGACCATGGTATTGATGGACGATCCGATGAAATCACAGATTTAGCTATTGATGGATTAGGGACTTCGGACATATGGTAATTCAAAGCACACCTTCCTACCCCAAGAGGTGTTTTAGGGGGCAAGTGTTAAACCGACTTTTGACTAGGCGGTATATGGGTGAATTTAACCAAACGAATTTCATAAACATCGAAGAAGGAAGCCTGAAGGGGTGATTATCAGATTTAAAAATTAGCCATAAGCAAGGTTACGGATGATAGTCAAGCGAATTCAGGCGAATGTTATACCAAAATTGGCTAAATTATGATTACTACTTCCCCTAGGTAGGGGATCGTATCATATCCCTTACCATAGGCAAAGGATCGAATTGGATCTCCTATAACTATAGACACTTAACTCGGCAGCTTAACTGAACGGAAATCGATTGATATCTTCAAGTTTCACCTAGGCAACATCGCATAGCTACTCATGAAACATGGAGTTAGCCTAGAATGGGACCCACCCTAGCGGTCGCCGACCCCAATTACTAAGTATTGGGGATCGGTTGTGTTTCCCCTATAGGGATAAGTGTTGATCCCTCTATAGCGATTTACGTCAATCCCTCATAAAGGCACAAACGCGCCCTTTTTTTGAGGGGTTCGTCTTGATCTTAAGCCTCTACATGAGGATTTTCAAATAGATATTTGTAAATCTTCTCCTATAAATACATGTTCATTGGCCGAGGAAAAGACATTTTCTCTTTGGGCTCTACTTGCTACACTCTGCCATTTTTGTTATTCAAATTTAAATCATTGTAACTATAATCAATGATATAAATTAAAGGAAAAACTTTAGGAATGGACGTAGATTGGACTACACCGAACCACTATAAAACCATATGTGTTCATTTCTTACTGTTTTAATTTTCTATTCTTCATATTTTATTCTCTACTTCATTATGTTTGCAATTGGATATTGAATTTGTAGTGCTTTCATATTGTTTAGAGTATTGGACGCATTTTTGATGCTAACAAGAACCATCACATATTATAAATGACTATCCGTATACTCCAAGGTTAGATAAGCAAGAAATGTACAATACACCACATAAGTTCACTTCCAACAATATTTGATGGCTACTAAAGAACAATTATTAAATCCTGTTCTACGTAATGTATTTTTAGTATATGAATACACATAGTGGGAAAACACTTAGTTTGGGTTTAAACCATGAATGTCAGGTCCAAACATAACTCGTCAAAGTGACATAAATAGGATGAACATTTACATAAATAGGTAGATATTTAAAAACAATGAATCGAAATGAATATTAACTACATTATTGATCTAAGGTATCACGGTAAGCGCTGAGAACGTCCACAGTGTGTGTGTGTGTGTGTGTGTGTGTGTGTGTCACAATAAACCCATAAATCATACCTTTAAATATAAGTGTTTATGTGCACTTGTCATACAACACCACTAACAAACTTATACAAATTCTTCATACGTACAAACGGGTAGACAAACATATAACATCTCTCAACAGTGATACGGGAAAAATATATCATATTCGAGTTATCCATAATGCGCTTGAGCATAGCCCATTGAGGTTTCAGGCATCCTACAGGGTTGTTTGGTTATAATTCTATTCAGTAGTTAGGGTAAATCCTTGAAACAGTGGCACAAATTTTTTATTAGTGCTTCTGAATTAACGGTAGACTAGAAGTCTGACGCAGCGGATTATCAAACAAAACTTCAATCGATGGAATGTAGCAATCGGTGAGTTGAAGATACCAAAATGCCCAAGTTCGTTGATCCAAAGATACCGAACTCTAGCTATCTCAAACACGTTGATAGCGCACTATACCGTGTTCAAAGATCTACGATTCTTCGCACGTTGATCTAGCGCACTAGATTCCGTGAATCGGCTTCAACAAACGTGGATTCGAGCGCACTCGAATGACGTAAGTGGAGATAGGAGATTACACTCAACTACCAATTGGAGAAGAAAGCACAAAGCAATCAACAAGAAATTTTATTTCAAAATCAACCATCACAAATGTACAACACACGCCCCTATTTATAGAGTTTTCGACCCAGTCCCTAAGTCGGCAACCGACCTACGACTCAACTTAAGTCGTGACCGACTTGACACACGCGACTCAACCCCTTTACAATACAGTCCAATGTAAACGACTCAACACGACCGACTCAAGGACTCAGCTCATTACATTACACAGCCTTCGGCCGACCCAACATCACACCGACTTAACGACTCAAAGACTCGCGACCTTACAACACAAGGCCGACTCAACACCACATGGATACAACAGTTAGGTCGTATACGACCTAACGACTCAAATGCAACAAACTACAACACATATGCTCATATGGCCGACTTAAGCGCATGCCGACTCAAGCCCCAATCTCCCTGCGCATATCTCCTCAACGGCTTAGTTAGGTCGTGACTGCTTCCTCTTCTGTTAAGTCGTAGCCGACTTAAACTCTTAAGTCGTAGCCGACTTGAGTCCTTAGCTCGCAGATAATTCAACGCGGCTGCCTCAACTCGTAGCTCCTCTTCCTTAGGTCGTAACTCGTTATCCTTCACCCTGTTAAGTCGCGAACGACTTAAGGCCTCTTTATTAGCTCGTGAACGACTTAACCCTTGAGGAATTGTAGATCTTGCTGCATCATCCTCCCCTGGTTGAGAAAAATTCGTCCTCGAATTTGTAAATTCTTTCCCATCAGATTGTCCATCTCCATAATACGGCACAAGATGTTTAACATTGAATACGTCAGAAGTGTATACATCCTCCGGCAGTTTCAACTTATAAGCATTCTCATTGATCTGTTTCACAACTTCTACTGGACCAATTTTTCTGGCTTTCAACTTATTATAAGCGCCCATTGGAAAACGATCCTTTGTTAACACAGCATACACCAAATCACCTTCATTAAATTCAACATTTCGTCTCTTTAAATCTGCAGCTCGCTTATATTTCTCATTCGACTTTTCCAATCGTTCCTGAACGATTTTATGACATTCAGTCAGCTCATCAACAAAATCAACAGCTCGTTTAACTGTTCCCTTCAACTGTGGTACTACTGCCAAATCCAACGGTCCCCTGGGTAAATTTGAATAAACAATCTGAAATGGACTGAATCCCGTGCTACGATTCACTGCATGATTATGTGCAAATTCAGCTTGGCATAACTTCATGTCCCAACTTCTCAAATTATCCTGTACAAGACATCGCAACAAATTTCCCAATGACCTATTAACAACTTCTGTCTGTCCATCAGTTTGTGGATGATAAGCACTACTGAATTTCAGTTTCGTTCCCACCATCTTCCACAAACTCAACCAAAAATGACTCAGAAAACGAGTATCTCGATCCGACACAATAGACTCTGGCAATCCATGAAGTCGATAGATCTCCTTGAAAAATAACTGTGCTACTCGAACTGCATCCGCTGTCTTCTTGCAAGCAACAAAATGTGCCATCTTCGAAAACCTGTCCACCACAACAAATATCGAATCATTTCCCCTTTGAGTTCTAGGCAAACCCAAAACGAAATCCATGCTAATATCAACCCATGGCTTAGACGGTACTGGTAATGGCATATACAACCCTGCATTCGTTGCTGTTCCCTTTGACACCTGGAAAATATGGCATCTCTCCACGAATCTTTCAACCTCTTTTCTCATCGATGGCCAAAAGTAAGACTGTGAAATCAATTTCAAAGTACAATCACGGCCCACATGCCCCTCCTCGTGTAACTCTTTGACAATTTTCAACCTCAAGCTACAATCTGGAATACACAAACGATTCCCTTTAAACAGAAAACCATCAACCAACGTAAATTCATCGGTACTCTCACCCTTCACTTTCTCAACATATTTCACAAAGTAAGGATCTTCATTAATCATCTCCGGCAACATCTCAAAACCCGTCACTTCAACTTTCATTGTCGTTAATAAATGACTCCTCCTACTCAAAGCATCAGCTACTCGATTTGTCACCCCTGATTTGTGCTTAACGACAAAAGTAAACTGCTGTAAATATGCAATCCATGATGCATGTCTCGCTGAAATTTTATCCTGCCCCTGTAAGTGCTTCAATGCTTCATGATCTGTATAAAGGACAAATTCCTTCTGAAATAGATAGTGTCTCCAATGCTTAACAGCTTGTACAACAGCATAAAATTCAACGTCATATGTACTGTATCTCATCTTTGCTCCTGACAACTTTTCGCTGAAATAAGCAACTGGCTTCCCATTCTGACTCAGAACTCCTCCAATACCAACCTTCGAAGCATCAGTATGCAATTCAAACAATAACTGAAAATTAGGTAGAACAAGAATTGGTGCAGACGTCAACAATTCCTTGACCTTCTCAAAGGCAACCCCCGCTTCTTCTGACCATACAAATTGTTTACCTTTCATTCATTCAGTCACTGGAGCCATCACGCTACTGAAGTGTGGAATGAACCTTCGGTAGAATGATGCCAATCCATGAAAACTTCTAACTTCAGTGATAGTTCTCGGCTGTGGCCAATTTCTAATAGCTTCAACTTTACTCTGGTCAACTTGAATACCTTCCCCTGAAACAACATACCCAAGAAATAAAACACTGTGCGTCATAAACACACATTTCTTCGTAGCAGCATAAAATTGTTCTTCACGAAGAATAATCAACACTTCCCTCAAATGTAGAACATGCTCCTCCATACTCCTGCTATATATCAGAATATCATCGAAATAAACCACGACGAACTTCCCAATGAATGGTCTAAAGATTTGATTCATCACACGCATGAATGTACTAGGTGCATTTGACAAACCAAATGGCATAACCAACCATTCGTATAACCCTTCTCTCGTCTTGAAAGCTGTCTTCCATTCGTCTCCAGGTCTAATCCGAATTTGATGATAACCACTCTTCAAATCAATCTTCGAGAATATAGTTGCCCCACTCAACTGATCTAGCAAGTCATCCAACCTTGGCATAGGAAATCTATAACGAACAGTGATCTTATTCAATGCTCTACTGTCTGTGCACATCCTCCATGTCCCGTCCTTCTTTGGTACTAACAATGCTGGCACGGCACAAGGACTCAAGCTTTCCTGAACACGTCCCTGTTCCAACAACTCTTCCACTTGCCTTCGCAACTCCTCATGTTCCTTCGGACTCATTCGGTAATGTGGTCGATGTGGTAACACTGCTCCCGGAACAAGATCAATTTGATGTTGAATGTCTCTAAGTGGCGGTAACTCCTTAGGCAACTCCTCTGGAAAGACATCTTCAAATTCTTTCAAAATTGGCTTTGCTGCTTCTGGTATTTCAACTTCTTCACTACTCTCTCTCCCAATCAACAAAAATACTTCAGGCTCCTCTTCAACTTCCTTAACAAACTCCTTCAAAGATAATAAAGTTTTCAATTCCTCAATCTCCTCCAGCTTGTTCTCCTTCTGTTGTTGTTTCTTGGGAACCAAAGTAATTTTAGTACCCTCGTACATGAAACTGTAACTATTGGCACGACCGTCATGCTGTACTGCTCTATCAAACTGCCATGGTCTGCCCAACAACAGATGACACACGTCCATGTCTACAACATCACACCAAATTTCATCTTTGTACTTCTTCCCAATAGAAAAATTAACACAAGCTCTTCGACACACTTTCACTTCACCACCCTTCCTTAACCATGCTAGCTTGTACGGTTTAGGATGCTTCTCAGTCTTCAAGTTCAATTTCCTCACTGCTTCTGTAGAAATAATATTATCACAACTTCCCGCATCAATAACGAACTTGAAAACCTTTCCCAGAATAGTGCACGTCGACTGAAAAATATTGCTTCTCAACCAACTACAATCCTCCTCTTGCTTTGGTGTCAAACAACTTCTCCTCATCATAAGATTACAACCTTCATCTCCAAACAATTCTTCTTCCTCCTCAACATAATGTGTATTGGTAAATTCTGCCTCCTCACCATCATCCTCCTCAACTTCTACAACCATGGTTCTCTTCTTCGGCTTCGGACATTCATTACTTTTGTGACCCAACTCTTGACAATTATAACACTTGAACCCACTGCTAACCTTCGCCTTCTCAGCCTCCTTCACCACTGGCTTTGAAACAGGTTTAGGAACATTAGAACTTCCACCAACACCCCTCGCTTGATTATTGGAATTAGTAAACACACCACCTCCACGCCTTCCTTGTTTCTCCCAAGCCAACGCTTTCTGATGTGCCTCTGCAACTGATCTAGGATCAAACATATTAACCATATCCTGGATCTGCATTCTCAATCCCCCAATGAATCTAGCAGTTAGCTGTTCTTCCGTTTCCATAATATCATTCCTGGCAATGAGTTGGTAAAATTCATCAGCATAATCACCAACAGACTTCGTCCCTTGCCTCAGATTCTGCAACCTTTGGTACATAAGTGATTGATAGTTGTAAGGTAAGAAAGTAGATCTCATCAACTTCTTCATCTTATCCCACGATTCTATCTTTGACTTCCCCATCCGTTCACGAGTAAGTTTAGTTTGCTGCCACCACGCCAAAGCTCTCCCCCTCAACCTAGTAGCAACCAACTTCACCCTTCTATGCTCAGGAACCTCCTTGAAATCAAAGATCTCTTCAACATTTGAAACCCAATCTAAGAACTCTTCAGCAACCATCCCTCCTTTAAACTCTGGAATCTCCATCTTCATACCCGATTCCCATCGACGATCATCTTCAACATCCCGATAAGAATTTCGAACTTGATCTCGATCTCGATAATGAATACTAGCTCTATCACCTTCTTCAACAAAATCAAAAGTACGTCTACATCGATCTCGACCATTATCATCCCTTCGCTCATGCATGCTTCTTCGACTATGTCTCTCTTCATCTCTATATGCTTCATGTTCAAATTCACGTCGACTTCTTCCCTCTTCATGTGCATAGTCATGATGATCTCTTTGTGATGAAATTGATGTTTCTCTTCTATCTCTACAAGAATGTGGCGATACCCTCCTCGCTTCCGTAACCGATGGCGAAACTCGGTTTCCTCCATGGTTCGAGTTTGGTGATCTCCTCCTTTGATTCAAATCATTCATCAATTTCTCCAATTTTCCAATGCCTTCATCAAATTTCTCATTAATACGTTGTTCCATAAGCTCGGCTTCTTCTCTACGATACAAAGCTTCAACGTTTTGATGACGATTAGCTCTCCTTGGTGGCATAATTGAAAAACTTCACGAACTTCAACAATTCGAACACAAAAATTCAAGCTTTAACAAAAGAACAAGTCACGGCTCAACACTTAACTCTTCAAGGCTTTAGCTCGGCAATGGTTTAACACGGCTCAACCTTGACTCGGCTATGACTTGCCTCGGTCTAACTTGTCTCGGTTACAAATTCAAGCACTTCAAACCTTGGCGCGCAAAAAACCCAAGATAGATCCAAACAATTTCCAACTCCTCGATCCAAAATGGAATGAATCAAACACTCTAATGTTGTTACAAATTCAACAAGAACACAATGAACTCCTTCAAACTTCAAAAGCTTCAAAAACTTGGCTCCAAGAATCAACTTAGCTATGATTGGCTAAGTATGGCTCCGATACCAATAAATGACGCAGCGGATTATCAAACAAAACTTCAATCGATGGAATGTAGCAATCGGTGAGTTGAAGATACCAAAATGCCCAAGTTCGTTGATCCAAAGATACCGAACTCTAGCTATCTCAAACACGTTGATAGCGCACTATACCGTGTTCAAAGATCTACGATTCTTCGCACGTTGATCTAGCGCACTAGATTCCGTGAATCGGCTTCAACAAACGTGGATTCGAGCGCACTCGAATGACGTAAGTGGAGATATGAGATTACACTCAACTACCAATTGGAGAAGAAAGCACAAAGCAATCAACAAGAAATTTTATTTCAAAATCAACCATCACAAATGTACAACACACGCCCCTATTTATAGAGTTTTCGACCCAGTCCCTAAGTCGGCAACCGACCTATGACTCAACTTAAGTCGTGACCGACTTAACACACGCGACTCAACCCCTTTACAATACAGTCCAATGTAAACGACTCAACACGACCGACTCAAGGACTCAGCTCATTACATTACACAGCCTTCGGCCGACCCAACATCACACCGACTTAACGACTCAAAGACTCGCGACCTTACAACACAAGGCCGACTCAACACCACATGGATACAACAGTTAGGTCGTATACGACCTAACGACTCAAAGGCAACAAACTACAACACATATGCTCATATGGCCGACTTAAGCGCATGCCGACTCAAGCCCCAATCTCCCTGCGCATATCTCCTCAACGGCTTAGTTAGGTCGTGACTGCTTCCTCTTCTGTTAAGTCGTAGCCGACTTAAACTCTTAAGTCGTAGCCGACTTGAGTCCTTAGCTCGCAGATAATTCAACGCGGCTGCCTCAACTCGTAGCTCCTCTTCCTTAGGTCGTAACTCGTTATCCTTCACCCTGTTAAGTCGCGAACGACTTAAGGCCTCTTTATTAGCTCGTGAACGACTTAACCCTTGAGGAATTGTAGATCTTGCTGCATCAAAGTCGAAGATAACCAGCATGATGCACATAACAAATTTTTTTGGCTTACATAACCAATTTACGGTTTACTATATTCACAATCAAAGTAACGGCAGGGCATCCTGATTCAGACTATGGTAAGATTGGAAAACAAAATAGATCAACACTAAATTAACTAAGTGAATAATTAAATGATTCAGTCTTTGCTTTAGTAGGTAGGAACTTTATTTTGCAATTCTCTGGTATATACATATTTCTTAAAATTTGGATAAAATAAATTCAAATACATGTATAGTTGTGAGATCAATAAACAGATTATTAGACAAATTATGTATTAGACAAAAATCTTATACAACAGACATTAATTGCGTATTCAGGTTGGTGGAAGCAAAGAATTATGTGTAATTCATGGTTATTGATAATTAATTATTGTTTTGAGATAAACATAATTGTCTAACCAATTAAATCATGCATAAATACCAAACGACATAATTTTGTAAACCATGCACTTTGTAAATGACACTTTTGGTAAAATATAATGTACATTCATTACGTTTCTTTGTTTTTAAGTGATTAGCAAACATACTATTATTTAAAAAAGTACTGGGTCGGAATGAAGAACGGATGAGAGATTATTAACAGAAAAGTAGTGGATATACTTTTTTATACAAGCAGAAGATTAGTCACATAACAATATATTTGCTAGATCTATCCAACAATTTTACACAACTTATGTTAATTTTTAAGTTCCAATACAGAAGGAGACAAATGTTTACCGATATTCATTTTAATCAAGAATTCAATTTCCGTATAGTGAAGCAAAAGGAAAAAACATAATGATATACAGAAAACTTAACCACGAATGAATCTTGCATACTTGATTTGTTTTAACAGTGAAAACATGGAAATGATAAAAAAGTACAACTTATTAAAATACATATAGTCAAGCCTCTTGACAGTAATAGAATTGTATAAGTTATATAGCAAATATTTGCCATATTGTTTTTAAAAAATCATAATAAGTTGTGCATACAATTTATAGGCTCAGATTTGATTAATCATAGAGATTGCCTCACAGGATATGAGAAATAGAAAGTCAATTTAATAACGATTTATTCTACGTTTAAAAATCAAGCAAACATTGTGAATTGTTTGGAGAATTATCACTGTGATCCAAATAGTAATAACCTAAACAATCAGTAATAAAATTTAACGATGACTACCAGTTTAAGCAGAAAGAAGTGATATGTGTAAATTTAAAGCATGTAGATTTAAAAATAAAACTTCGGCCTAAATGGGAAATTGATAAGGCAATTAATAATAGTAATACAGTGTACATTAATGTCCAGCATAAAATAAGAGATGGTCGTATCTTGGTATAACAGCATTCCCAACTTATGCGGTCACCAAACATCAGTTCCCTCCATTTAAACCTCCAACCTACCCCCAACCAGTAAGAAAAGCACACTCCATCCATAGCAAAAAAATCCAACTTTAACCGGCTTATATAAAGCTGACTAAAGCGGGTCACGTGGATTGCAACTCCTGTCCACATGATTGCAATCCACATGGTGGGAATATTACTAACCGCTTTATAAAAGCCGACTAAATTGGCAACCCAAAATAGAGCAATGGGTCATATCTCACCCGATCTTTCGGTTGGAAATGCTCTAAGATATGTATCATATAAACAAAAATGGCAAGTCTACGATCTTTGACTTACGAAAAGAGAAGGCCCTGTTCACTGAATTTTTTTGAATTATCATGTTAAAAAATGCTATCAAATTTGATCACAAAGCTGGTAAGAAGCACAGGTAAGAGGATTTTTAAATTTAACACACAGGGAGAAAAAGTTTTTGCCATCATTTGTTTCTCTGTTTGTAAAACTATGAATTGCTAAAACTGTAAAAAAAAAAGGTTGTATGAGCCGGAGTAGTGTGAAAATATAATTAAAAATAGCATAAAGTAGATAAATTTAAGTAACTTACGGATATAACTTCTGTATGTAGACAATGCCCGAGATAATTAAAGGATGCTTATTTAATTCAATGAATACTACCACCACGTACACTCAAGTACCCTCTAATAGACAAAATCATTGAACACTACCACCACTTACACTAATTTTGGAACTGTCATTGATTGTATCTGAAAATGTAACGTTAAATATATATAATTAAACCTAAAATGACATGAATCTAATCTTAGGTGCAGTATCCGCAACAAAGTACCAATGAAGCATAAAATTTTACAACTTAAAGTCACAGACAAATCTACAATTTCTGCATGGAAGAAAAAGTATATGACCAAATTAAGCTTCGGTGAGGTAAAAAATTAGTAATTAGAAATACTAGTGGCAACGTTAATTCTACGAACATAGCATCATCTAAGTTTTATTATGCCGAATATTTCTAGTGGTTTCAATATATGGATCGTTCGACAGCAATAATTCAGTAATATATATCATTAGGTGCCCAAATTTCAAGCAGCATCATACAACTGATAAAATAAATGAGTGGAATGAACCAACTACAAAAGGAAATATATTTTACTACATCATTAATTTGCCCCACGTGTTTTATTTTGCAAGACTGTGACATTTATAATCACACTAAGTGTCATAAATTGCTTAGGCAAGAAGAACAAAATAGAATCAACACGCGAATAACAAAATATTATATTAACTAGGAAGTGTTTTATAGTTAAACCATCATAAACACGTTTCGTAAATATTTCATATATACAGTTTTAGGCAACAATGGGAAAAAGTAAAACAACATACACATCAAATATAAGTAATCGTTTACATCCATGCATTTTAGATAGACCAGGCAACAAGGTTCCATTTCATGGTTATAATAACTTTAAAATGGACACAACACTATTTATACTCGATTCCGGTAGCATAAGAGTATATTTAAAAATATTTTGCCAAACATTTGCTAAAATGATAAGCTAAATCATATTCTCGAATGCTATGTACATAGAAAATTCATCGAATATTCCCTCCAGTTACACTAATTTTGGAATGATCACATGTCTAATTTAAACCAAAAAAGACATCAGTCTAACCTCAGATGGGGGATATGCAGTAGAGCACCAATAAAGCATAAAAATGTATGACTTAAACTCATAGATAAAACATCTATATATGCAAGGAAGAAAGAAATATATAAACAAATTATGCTTCAGTGATGTAAAAACCATTATTCAAATTTGATATTGGTAACATTAATTCTACAACATGGCATCGTCTAAGTTTTTTTATATTGAATATTTGTAGTGGTTTCGATATAAATCACGCCACATTAGTAAGTAATATACATCACATAGCACCCAAGTTTCACGTAGCATCATACAATTGATAAAATAATTTAGTAGAGAAAACCAACCACACGAAGAAATATATTTTTAATTCATCTTACTTTGTCTCCTATGTTTTATTTTCAAGCTTATGTCATTTAAAATTACGTTGAGTATCACAAGTTACTCAGATAAGAATAGCATGAAAGAACCAATACGCGAATAAGAAAATATTGTACTAATAAGGAAGGCTTTCATAGTCAACTCATCGTAAACACGCTTTGTATAAAGTGCTTTATGTAAACATTTTTTAGGCAGCAACATGCATAAGTAAAACTACACACACATCAGATGTAAGTAATCATTTACATCATCGCATTTTAGACAGAAGGGAGAACAAGATTTCATTTCATGGCCACAATACCTAAAAAATGGACATGCCACTGTTTATACTCAATTCCGATATCATAAGTTTACACTTAAAATATTTTGCCAAGCATTCGCTAAAATGGTATCAGGTGAATCATATTCCCAAATACCCTTTGCATAAAAAATCATCGAATATTACCACCAATTTCAAAATAATTTTGGAATTGTCCTCGACATGTATATAAGAGTATAATGTCAAACATATATAACTTAAACCTAAAAAGACATGAACCTACCATGGGAGAGGGGTGGAAATCGATAACAGAGTACCATTAAAGCTAACAGCTTCATATAGATGATAAGCATTGCTTTTGTCTATTAAAGCATCCAGTCAGTTTATCGTAGTCAAAGGCATAAACTAATTTTAGCTGATACAACATCCTGATTATAGAACAGTTAAAGCAAATGTCCATAGAATAATCAACAACAAATCATGAACTCAGAAAGAGTAGGAACATCATATCACATATACATCACAGACACAATATTAGAACTACGTGTTAAAGAAGGGAAGCAGAAATCAATGTGTAGATTGAACAACTTAAAACATGAGATCAAAACTTACATTAAGTTTTCGAGCTAATGTAAGTAATTAAAATCAACCAAATTGGCTATCATACTTTGCAATGTAGTCACGGAATGACATGATCCACAAAATGAGCATAGTTACAAAATCACAGTGTTTTCTTCCCATCAAACCTTAATTCTCATATTCAACTGAAAATCTCAAACAATTTGGACGTAGAAAGTTTAGTTTGATATTAATGTGTTGAATATAAAATAAAGAGTTTTATATCACAAAATCATTTATAATACAAGTGTTAACGCTAAAATGTACGCTAACACCCCAGTGTAAGTTGTAATATAGTGAAAGCACCACCCGTTGGTACGGAAACTGAAAATAAGCAGAAAATAGCACGGAAACGGTAAAAAAACAACAGTTTTTATAGTGGTTCGGCTTCAAGTCAAGCCTACGTCCATTTAATCTCTTTTATTTCTGATTTGATTACAACTTGTTCAATGAATCTTCAATTACAACACAATCAAGATGAGTAGCTAGAACTTCGATGTAGAAAGGCTCTTCGAATTCATGTTGAATGAGTTAGATTTTTCCCAAAGTTCGTTGAAGCGTCTTCGGTGTTTGAAGTGTTGAAGGAGTCAAGAAAACAGTAAAGTATGGGAGTTCCAGATATGATCCAAAAGTCCCCCTTCAGTTGGGGCAGGTTGGGTATTTATAGGGAAAATCTGAATGCAGGTCCTAGGTCATGAGCGACCAAAGGACATGAGCTATGGCTCATCATGGTTGCACTTGATCACTTGAATAGGCTGGTAGGTCGTAGGTCGTGGGCGACCTAGGGGAGAATGGTTGGAGACTTAATCATGTCGAGGTACCTTGTGGAGCAACCTAGGCTGGTCGTAGGAGTAACATCGATCTAGTGCTGGTTCGACCTATGACCAAGCGACATAACGATATGAAGCTTGTGGCTCGCTAGGTCGTTAACTCGCTAGGTCGCGTAGGTCATTTAGTTACTAGGTCGCTAGGTCGCTGAGCTCCTCTGTAGTGATATACTGTTGTCTTGTATTGATTGCTAGGTCGCTTAGGTCGTCACATGTTAGCTCGCTATAGAACTTCATCCTCGTTAGCTTGCTCGCACTTTATCTCATTAGGTCGCTTGTGTGTTAACCCGTTAGTTCGCTTGGCACCTTAATTCGTTAGGTCGTTAAGTCGCTAACTGTTGTCACGTTAACTCGGTGGAGGCTTTAGATTGTTAGGTCATTTTTCTTTCGAGTACTTGAGTCACCGTTTAGAGTGGTGTCAACACTTGCCCCTCGAAGTATACGCCTATGTTATAGGTCGTGTGCTTCGATTTAACTACTCTAGGTTGCGGGCCATTTAACAATCTCGCTAACTCGTGTGCCGATACGCCTTCTTTTCTTTCCTTATATAATCCATTAGCTCGTTTCTTCCTCCTCATTCCACTGCTTGTACTCTACCGCCACTGCCGTTCTTGAGCACAAGAATCGTCAAAGCGAAACCCCTTTCTGCTTCGATCATTATTCCTAACAACAATCCTAGGTAAATCGATCACTCTCCATTGTATCTGCTATCAATTTCCTCGTAATCACTTTCACACGGTTTTTATTACCTTGCCGTAAGATTTCCTCCTAATTCGCCCTTCGATCGGCATTGAACTGTTTGTAATCGCTTTAAAAATGGATCGGCCTATGATTTCTTAGAGTTGCGTGGTGTGTGTTCGGGTTTGTGGAGTTTGATGATGTTTTCTGGAGATTCAGAGAAGAAGATGAGGCCTTAAGAGATTGGAGGAGACGAAGGGATTTGTGGTTAACGGGTTAGTGGGTTTTTAGGTTAAGCGAGGATGTTTCGGGTGATGCAATGGTGGTGGAAGCGTGGCAAAATATGATTGGGGAATAGGACTTATGGCTTTTGATGGGAGATAGCTCAATATTGCCGAGCTACCTCAGGAGCGACCTAACGAATTTGACCGTCCTAACAACCCTTACGACCAAAAGGAAGCCAACCGACCTAACAACCCTTGCGACATAACTCTTTACGACTTAAGCTCTTTGCGACTTAAGCTTTCTGCGACTTATGCTCTTTGCGACTTAAGCTCTCTGCGACTTAAGCTTTAGATCGCGGCCACACCTGAACGAGCTAATACTTAGAAAAAAATGCACTGCCTTGACCTGAAGTCTCATGCCTTGAACTCTTTGACATGAACACTTTTTAATTCGTAGAAACATGACATTGCTGAACTATCTGACTTTAACAATTCGACTTAAGAAAGCTTTGACCTACGCTAAGCCGCTTGAGCTTGACTACTTGCAAAAATGTGATAGCACTTAACTTGAATTCTCAACTTGAGCTGTCGTAATAACTTACCTGAACTTGTTGCACTTCTTTACAGATTATATTAACTTTAACGCTAACAACCTGTTAAACACAACATTTGCAGACAAAAAGGGAAGAATATACTCATCATCGAATGCCCACAATGAGTGATGGATTAGATCAAAGAAATGATATTTTACTTAAGTAAAATACTATGATTCTGATTACATATGAAGTGATGTGAATCAACTGATTTAAATGAAGCATCAACGCAAAATGCACACAATTATAGCTACTTATTGCTAAATATCATCTGCATTGATACTACACTTTGGTTTAATAACAAGCCTCGAAACTTCCTGAATTAACATGCATCAATCAGTACTATTTCAAGTTTTATTTCATTTACTTGTTATTTCAGTAGTTTTGCACAACACTTCATACACTTTTAGAAAACGTGCACCTTCATATTTGAATATCCAGTTCCTTGTGTAGAATAACTTCTCAACAAGCACAAGAAGAGATAGTAGAGCAAGCCGAAGGGGTTTTCCCAATAGCTAACCCCTTGGAGAATCCTCAGTAAAGAGTTTCAACCACCCTGAATCAACGGGTTTTCAGTCAGTTATGTATTCAGTTCGGCATTGCTGAAGCGGACGCCCTGCTTCCTGGGGTTAATGACACTGCCGACAAGCCACCTCTTGGCTTTATTGTAGTTAATCATCAGATGTGCTTGAGTGGAGCTATTCCTCCCTTCAACGATTTTCTTCAAATGCTCCTTCTTCGATTAACCATCTCTCCTTTCCAGTTACACCCTAATGGCTAAACCATCTTGATGGGATTGTGTGTACTATTCAAGAGGACGCTCGACCGTCTTCCAAGCTTTGAAGAGATTTGATACTTGTGTACATTTGCGAAGAACAAAGATCATCCTTCTATTACACTTGTGAGGAGCGCTAGAAACCGTAAATTGATTACCGATCTTCCTGAAAGCGCCCATGGGTTTTTGAACCAATTTTTATTTGTTCGCTGCCCCCTGGGATTTTACGGCATCTGGCGAGTAGGAAGTAAGATTGCCTATCTCCATTCTTTTCATTTTTGAGCTTTTCAAAATCCGAGTTGTCAAGTGCTAACTTCGTTCTTTACTTTTACAACACTTCCTCCTCTTTCTAAAGATTCCAATCACAAGTCAACTTTTGAAAGACCAAGTGCCGTGCCCGCCGAGGAGAGAAGCATTACGTTCTTACTGAAGGATGAATTTTTGCATCAATTCAGACTTCTGCACTCTTCTCGATTAACTCAGCTTTGTGATGCCCCCGGTTCTCAAGCACAGACGTCAGATGCCCCAGTTTCCGCAAAGGAACTTACACCTAAGGAACCTGTTGCAGAGGCCTCATTGGTGAAATGTTCTACTCCTGTTGACGGTGCGGAGTCATCTGGAGAGCTTACACTTCCCCCGGTTATCGAAGAAGAGGAACTTCCTCAACATTCCAGGAAGGCTTCTGATGAGGGAGCTGAGAAAGAAAGTTCCGCTAGGCATGATGGTGATGACATTTTCGGAGGGCTTAGCGACCTAGTGGTGACCTCACATGAGCTCTTCAAAGATGATACCATTGCTTCTACACTTGTTTCTCCAGCAGTCGAAGTGACATCCACCTTGCGACCAACTTTGTCAACCCAATAGTTTACGCCTGTTGCAAAAATCGACATTACTCCCAAGCTAAAGAGTGGTTTGTAGCTAGACGCATGTGGTCTGCACATCACACACACACCTAGGATTTTGGCAATGATGTGTACTTAGCTTCTTTACTTTGAAGATTTCTGAACTTGTCTCTCTTTCACTTTCAGGTTCTCCAATGGGACGTAGTGGTTCATACTACGACGACTTTCAACGCTATGGGAGGCGCGATTCCTACGACCCCAGGCGTTATTTTCCTGCCCCCAGAGAAACCGATGAGGAGAGAGCTGCCAGAAAAGCTCGCGAGAGGCATGCTTACGAGGAGCGATATGGAAAAAGAGATGAATGCCATGACTCTCACCAAAGGGATGATGACTTCCATAAAAGAAAGTCACACGATGACAAGGGGAAGAGTTTTGAAGCTGAAGGGTCCAGCAAGCGAGCCAAGCCCAGCGAAAAATCTTCATCTAAAATTTTCGAAGTCCCTGCTACTTCTATTTCTCTGGACATACCTTCTAGTTCCCCTACCCTCAAAAGAACAGAGATTCAGACAATCATTGATAGGCCTACATATCAAGTTGAGAATGCCCCACCGCGCTCTAAAGCTTGTTTCCAAACTGGTGTTTAAAAGGAGTACGCTTTGACTTGGACTTGGTCCCCATCGATAAATAGGCTATGTTAAGAAATCTTGATGCTGTTAGGCTTGACATCGAAAGAATGTCCGGGTGGCAAAAGCTAGTCGATAAGCTTCAACGAGTGAACCGCTTAAATCTCGAAGCTATGCCAACCATGGAGAGTGGCAAGTCTGAATGGAAAAAAGTTCTCGACTAGCACGACACGGAGATGATGAACATTACTGCATATAACGAGAAACTCGAAGCTGAAGTCGAGCAACTTAAAGTTAAACTTGCTAACTCTTCCACTTCTTTTTCTCAAAAGGAAGAGGTGCTTCAAAAGCAAGTAAGGAATGCCCATGCTAGTCAACGAGATGCTGAGGCCAGACTTGAGGCACAGCAAAGAATTATGGAAAGCTACCGCAGTGATGTTGTTCAACTGCGGCAAAAGACTATCTTCCAAGACTTGGAGATTGAAATGTTAAAAGCTCAGCTTTCTAAAGTTGAAAAAGAGCGTGACTAGGCCATTGCTGGAAAGGCAGCAGCTCAACAATCTCATGAAGAGACGAAGGCCAACGTCAATTCTACTTTATTCGTGTTTTACATTCACAGTGTCTTGGGGCATGGCAGTCTCTCATTTTTGGGGCCAAAGTATGAAATTACCTTGGCGGATGTGTGGGAAGCAGTGGTTGAAATGCTTAAAGGTGCCGGCTATGCTGAGGAGGGTCTCGAGGCTCTTTTTTGGACGACAAAGGTCAAGCCGCCCTCGCCAGAGGGAAAGAACAACTCGCCAAAGAATGAGCCGAAGCAGTGGAAAGAGAGCATTCAGGGAAGGCACCTTCGACCGACCCGTCTCATCTTTCGGCTTCGGTTGACGTTGACATTATTGGCTCTAGTTCTCATTCTCCGCCTCCTGCTAAAGCCGAGATCGAAATTACGACTGCCCACACTGAGGCCCAGGAAGACATCGAAGCCCACGATTTTGAAATGGACGTGATAAAGCCCACTCCTCTATGTAACTTCAACACTGATCTAACTCAAGTGGATACTTGTTTGATTTACATGAGTTTGATGAACTTCTTGATTATTACTTAAATCTTGACGCGCCACTATCTCCTATTTTTGCGGGAAATATTGACGCTTAATTGTTCTTCTTTTGTAGCGAAAACAACAAGTACTACACAAGCTTCGCCTCCTCCTGCTATTGCTCCTTCCTCTCCTCAAGTAACTCCTTCTCTTGCTTCTCAACCTGGTTCTCAAAAAGAAAAGATAGAAGCTCTTCAAGGCTTGGACGACCCGACCGCTTCGCAAGAGCAGAAAATTGAAGGGCTTGAAGAGGGTGAGAGGACCCTAGAGGAATTCACTGCCGACGATACAAAGTTGATTGATCTTATTGCTCTGGGCAGTGAATCTTCTTCGAAGAAGAGGGGCAAGCATGGAGTTTCGAAGAAAAGGAATGAGACTTCTGGTGGTGATGAGAAAGCAGAAGAGGACCCGATTGCGCCTCTTTCTCCTCCTTCCCCGACCCGTTCAAGCCGACTTAAGAAGTTAACCAATAGGCCGGGTGAAGGCTCCAAAGGTGGAGGGAAGAAGAAGTGATGGGTCCGGCTTTATCCTTGTTGTTTCGCTTTTTGCTTTTTTCTTTTTGCTTGTATTGACCGGAGATTGTGCGGGTATCGGCCCCCGCTTTTAGAAACCTGCACATGTATACAGATTTTTTATAGTATAGAATAAAATGATTCTTTTTACTTGCACAAACTTTTGTCTATATTTATAAATGCATTTATTCCTTTTTATCACACATGTTTCTTTATTTTCCTTGTATGATATTGCAGTGAGCTCGTGGTATGTTGCTTGAGCGTCGCTTTTATTAATGCGAATATATTATATTGCCCCTATACCATGGCTTATCGCAATCTTCTCCATTTTAAGAAAACTAATACTCTTACTTTGGAGAACAATTCTTCCACTTTGAGAAGATTTGTACTCTTACTTTGGAGAATAATTCTTCCACTTTAAGAAGATTTGTACTCTTACTTTGGAGGATACTTCTTCTATTTTATGGAAGTATTATTCTATTCTAGTAGAGTGTCTTTGTACTGGAGAAGTTTTTTTAAAGAAAGTTTTTACACTTCGCTTTCGGAGATGGTCACTTTTATTTTTGACAAGTGGATTCCCCTACGCGGTGAAGTGGGCCTCCGAAAAGGGCTTTGGTTCGTTTGTGCCTCTGGAGAGGGCTTTTGTTTGTTTGGGCCTCCGAAGAGGGCTTTTTGTTTGTGCCTCTGGAGAGGGCTTTTGTTTGTGCCTCTGGAGAGAGGGCTTTCTGTTCTTTCCCTGTATGTGGGGAAGCGTGCCTCCGAAGAGGGCTTTATTTTTTCCCTTTACGCGGGGAAGCGTGCCTCCGAAGAGGGCTTTAACACTCCAACTTGGTGAAGTATGCCTCCAAAGAGGGCTATTTCCTCCGAAGAGGGCTTTGGCACTCCAGCTTGGGGAAGTGTGCCTCCGAAGAGGGCTTTTGCCTATGAAGAGGGCTTTGGCACTCCAGCTGGGCAAAGTGTGCCTCCGAAGAGGGCTTTGGCACTCCAGCTTGGTGAAATGTGCCTCCGAAGAGGGCTTTTGCACTCCAGCTTGGTGAAGTGTGCCTTCGAAGAGGGCTTTTGCCTCCAAAGAGGGCTTTGGCGGTCGCCTGGAAGGTTGCTTCTCACAGTTGAGTGGATCCACGGGGCAGACGCAAGCTACCTAATTGGATGTTTGTTTGCACAAATAATCGCAATTAACTAGCAAGGGCCAGGAACCTTCACACTGGGAAGGTGCCCCTCCGGTGGTTCCAACAAACTCTTTGGTTGAAGCATAAGATTCCATATAGCTGTTCTTTGTCTGCTTGCCAACGTCTTTCCACCATCTGCCACTCAGCGATTCCTCGTTATCGTTTCCAAGCACATGTTCCCTTCCTTTGCAAGTTGTTCGTTTTTTTGAAGAAGTGCATTTCATTGTTAAGTGAATCCACAGGGCAGACGCAAGCTACTTAACCAGATGTCCGTTTGCACAAACGATCGCAATCAGTTAGCAATGTCCTGGAACCTTCACGTTGGGAAGGTGCCCCTCCGGTGGAATCACCAACTATTTGTGAGAAGCACTCTCGACGTAGGAACTGTATGTGGAATTTTTGTGGCTTGACATTTAATTGTTGGTGATTTGTAGGAATTGCTTGGCCTTGTGATGTGTTGAATAGGTAAGCTTTGCTTTGATAGCCTACATTATTAAACGATATTTTAGCAATATATTTAAGATACATGCACATCGAAATGAGACGACCATTTTATAGTAATAAAGAGCACAAGATTTATAGTGGTTCAGCCAAGAACTGGGCCTACATTCACTTTATAGTTCTTATTATTGATTTACATTGCTTTTACAATGGTTTACAGTATAAGAATGATACATCCATAATCATTTTACAAATTTAAGCATAGCTTCTACGTAAAATATGGACGCAAGTGATTGCTGTTCCAGGCTCTCGGAATTGGATCTCCTTCGACAGTTATGAGCTTGAAAGTGCCATCGAGAAGTGTTTTGCCTATGACATATGGCCCTTCCCAGTTTGGCCCAAACACTCCTGTTGCTATCGGACCTTTTTCAAGACTAGATCCCCGACTTCAAAGCTGCGTTGGCGAACTCTAGAATTGTAGTGCCTGGCTATTGTTTGTTGATGGGCTGCAATTCTGAGCTCAGCTTATTTCCTTCTTTCATCAAGCGAATCAAGTGCTTCAAGTTGCAGCTTTTCATTTTCAGCTTGGTTGAAATTAATTCTCCGGTGTGAGGGGACTTCTATTTCCATCGGAATCATTGCTTCTGATCCATATGCCAATGAGAATGGAGTGTGCCCAGTAGCAGTTTTGTGAGTAGTTCTGTATGCCCATAGTGCTTGTGGCAGCTTATCGACCCAACCACCTTTCGCTTTTTCCAGCTGTTTTTTGATGGTTGATTTGATAATTTTGTTTACTGCTTCCACTTGCCCATTTGCCTGCAGATAAGCCACTGCTGAGAAGCTTTTTGGGATCTTCAATCGCTTGCAAAAGTACTAGAACTCTTCGCTATCGAATTGGGTACCGTTGTCTGTGATTATCTTTTGAGGCACACCATACCTAGAAATGATATTCTTAGTCATAAAGTTTATCATCTTTTTAGAGGCAATAATAGCTAATGGTTCGGATTCAGCCCATTTAGTGAAATAATCAATAGCAATAATAGCATATCTGATTTTGGACTTGGCAGTTGGCAAAGGTCCGATGAGATATATTCCCCAAATGGAAAATGGCTGTGGACTGACCGTCTATGTTAGTTCGGTAGAAGGTGCTCTTGGGATTTTTGCAAATCTCTGGCATCTGTCACACTTTCGGGAGTAGCTAGCAGCATCTCGATTAATGTTTGGCCAAAAATACCCATAGCGGAGAATTTTCTTTGCTAGAGTTTGACCACCTAAATGATCACCCACTCTCCTCTGTGCACTTCAGCTAAAATTGTCTTAGCCTCTTCCTTGGTTACACTTCGGGGTAATGGCATCGAGAATCCTCGTCTGTACAACCGACCGTCTTGAATCATATATCTCGAGGCTTTTATCAACAATTTCTGGCGCTCTTTTGAATTTTTTAGAAGGGAGCCGTTGAGTAGATATTCCTTGATTGGAGCCATCCATGACTCCTGCTCTTGAGATACAGCCATGATCCAGCCAAAATCCATCTCATCGGTACTTGGAGCCAACAAGACTTCCACAGGGACCAATCCCAATAATTGAGCTTCGCCAGAACTTGAATACTTTGCAAGAGAATTTTCCTTCATGTTCTCTTCCCAGGATATATGGCTTATTGTATAATGATCAAAATCATTAAGAAGCTCCCAGGCCTTTGACAAGTAAGCAGGCAGATTTCCTCCTTTAGTTTGAAACTCTTTCTTGACTTGGCACACAATAAGCTGGGAATCACTGAAGATCTGCAACACTCTGATGTTCAGTTCTTTTGCAATCCTTAATCCGGTGATAAGACCTTCATATTCTGCTTCATTATTTGTCGAAGGAAATTCTAGTCTCAATGCATAGCACAATGATCGCCCTTCAGGGGTTTCAAGCACAACCCCAGCTCGGGAACAACATTCATTTCTTGCACCATCAACATATAATTTCCATTGGATTGGGATGTCATTAGTCACCTCTTCCTCACTAATGCAGCACGACCTAAGGAAGAGGAATCAGGTCGGCCACGACCTAAGGAGCGCGTTTTAGACCGTTCACGACCTAACGAGGGCTTAAGTCGTTCGGGTTCTTTAGATCGTGAATGATCTAAGGATACAGGAGGAGCACCACGAGATAACAAAGTAGCAGCACGAGTTGAGAATGCGCAAGGCTTAAGTCGGCTACGACCTAAGAAAAGTGTTTTAGGTCATCTACGACCTAACGGGTCACGAGATAAGGAGCTGCGACTTAACAAAGCTCGGGGAAAAGAGCTACGACCTAACAGGTCAGATGGAAAAGAGTTACGACTTAATGGAAGCTTAAGTCGTTTGGGTTTGATGAGTCGCACACGATCTAACGACATGGCTATAAGTCATCCACGACTTAACAAAAAGAAGGAAGAAGTTCCAATGGTTGAAGGCCTTAAGTCGGAAGCGGCTTACGACTTAGCTGAGTCGTGGGAAGTTACCGTTCCTTCAAGCTGCCGACGAGTTACGACTCATGTTAAGTCGTTGAAGTCTTAAGTCGTCAACCGTTTGTTCCTTATGTCGTATGTAGTTAGGTCGTCTACGACCTAAGTGATGTAATATGTTGTGATCCTGTAAGTCGTAAGTCGCGACGTTGTGTTATAATTTGTTTGTTTTTTCTTTGAGTCGTTGAATGTTAAGTCGTGAGTCGTGATGTTGTAATATCGATGAGTCGTATGTCGCCTAAATTGAGTCGCTGCTGATGAGTCGCTGCCGACCCAAGATGAGTCGTAAGTCGTGTACGACTTAAGGGGCTGGGCGAAAGGCTATAAATAGGGTGTGCGTTGTAACTTGAAGGTAGGTTGATTTTTGAATAAAAACTTTGTTTGATTGTTGTGTGCTTTCATCTAAATTGGTAGTTGAGTGTGATCTCCTATCACCACTTTTGGTTAATCGAGTGCGCTCGATTCAACGATTGTTGAAGCCAATTTACGGTATCAAGTGCGCTTGATCAACATTTGAAGAATTGTAGATCTTCTTTCACGGTATCGTGCGCGATCAACGTGTCGAAGATAGCTAGAATTCGGTATCTTTGTGATCAACGAATTTGGGCATTTCAGTATCTTCAATTCACCGTTTGCTACTTTCATCGATCTATATCGTTTTGTTATTATCCGCTGCGTCAGTTTTTGGTATCAGAGCTAGACTTAGCCAATCATAGCTAAGCCGAGTCTTGGAGCCAAGAAGTTTGAAGTTGAAGTTCATCTTGTTGAAGCTTTGAGACGTGCATCATCTTGCTTGTTCAAGCCGAGTTTGAAGTTGAAGTGAGTTGAGCCGAGTTAAGTGAAGGCCGTGACTTGTTGTACAAGTTAGAGTTGAAGTTTGAATTGTGAAGTATTTGTGTTTGATTCAATCATGCCGCCGAGAAGAGCTAACCGTCATCAAAATGTGGAAGCGTTGTATAGAAGGGAAGAAGCCGAGCAAATGGAGCAACGCATTAATGAGAAATTTGATGAAGGTATTGGAAAGCTAGAGAAGTTGATGATTGATATGAATCAAACTCAAAGGAGGAGATCACCAATCTCAAACCATGGAGGAAACCGAGTTTCGCCATCGGTTACGGAAGCGAGAAGGGTATCACCACAATCTTTTAGAGAGAGAAGAGAAACATCAATTTCATCGAGGAGAGATCACCATGACTATGGACATGAAGAGAGAAGAACTCCACGTGAGTTTGAAGATGAGCCATATCGAGATGAAGAGAGACATAGTAGAAGAGACATGCGTGATCGAAGGGATGTTGATGGTCGAGATTGATATAGACATACATTTGATTTTAATGAAGATGGTGATAGAGCTAGTTTTCATTATTGAGATCGAGACCAAGTGCGAAATTTATATAGGGATGTAGATGATGATCGTCGTTGGGAATCGGGTATGAAGATGGAAATTCCAGAATTCAAAGGTGGAATGGTAGCAGAAGAATTTTTGGATTGGTTGTCTAATGTTGAAGAGATCTTTGATTTCAAATAAGTTCCGGAGAATCGTCGAGTGAAGTTGGTTGCTACTAGGTTGAGGGGTAGAGCTATGGCGTGGTGGCAGCAAACTAAACTTACACGAGAACGGATGGGGAAGTCGAAGATTGAATCATGGGAGAAGATGAAGAAGTTAATGAAGGCTACATTTTTGCCTTACAATTATCAATCACTTATGTATCAGAGGTTGCAGAATCTGAGGCAAGGGATAAAGACTATTAATGACTATGCTGATGAATTTTATCAACTGATTGCTCGAAATGACATTATGGAGATAGAGAAATAGTTGACTGCTTGATTTGTTGGAGGGTTGAGGATGCAGATTCAAGACATGGTGAATATGTTTGATCCTAGAACTGTAGCAGAAGCACATCAAAAGGCGTTGGCTTGGGAGAAGCTGGGAAGATGTGGAGGTGGTGTGTTTACAAGTCCCAATATTCAGAACAAGGGTGCTAGTGGGAGTTCCAATGTTTCGAAAGCTATCAGTAAACCAGTTGTGAATGAAGTTGCGAAGGCAAAGGTCAACAACAATTTCAAATGTTACAATTGCCAGGAAGTGGGTCACAAGAGTAATGAATGTTCGAAGCCGAAGAAATGAACTATAATTGCTGAAGTTGAAGGTGAGGATGTTGGTGAAGGTTATCCTAGTCCAGCTGAGGAGGATGAACAGGATATCGCATCAGGAGATGAAGGATGTAATCTAATGATGAGGAGGTCTTGTTTGATACCGAAGCAGGAAGAAGCGGCTAGTTGGTTGAGGAGTAACATCTTTCAGTCAACATGCACTATTCTGGGAAAGGTTTGTAAGTTTTTGATTGATGCAGGAAGTTGTGACAATATTCTTTCTACTAAAGCCGTGAGAAAGTTGAAGCTGAAAACGGAAAAGCATCCAAATCCTTACAAATTAGCGTGGTTGAGAAAAGGAGGAGAAGTGAAGATGGACAGGCGAGCTTAAGTTCCATTTTCTATTGGGAAGAAGTATAAAGACGAGATCTGGTGTGACGTTGTGGAGATGGATGTTTGTCACTTGCTTTTGGGAAGACCATGGCAGTATGATCGAGCAGTGCAGCATGACGGTCGGACCAATAGCTACAGTTTTATGTTTGAAGGTGTTAAGATCATTTTGGTTCCAAAGAAGAGACAACAAGGAGAAAGAAAATCAGAGGAGATTGAGGAGCTCAAGACTTTGAAGGAATTTGTTGAAGAAGTAGAAGAGAGTCCAGAGGTATTTTTTTTGATTGGACGTGAAACGACTGAATCTGTTGAAATCCCAGAGGAAGTAAAGCCAGTATTAGAAGAATTTGAAGATGTATTTCCTGAAGAATTACCAATGGAGTTACCACCGTTGAGGGATATTCAGCATCAGATTGATCTTGTGCCAGGGTCAGTGTTACCTCAAAGGTCACATTACCGAATGAGTCCCAAGGAGCATGAAGAACTAAGGAGGCAAGTGGAGGAGTTGTTAGAACAGGGGCGTGTTCAGGAGAGCTTGAGTCCTTGTGCAGTGCCTGCTTTATTGGTGCCCAAGAAGGATGGTCCGTGGAGAATGTGTACGGATAGTCGGGCTCTAAACAAGATCACTGTGAGATACAGATTTCCTATGCCGAGATTTGATGATTTGATTGACCAGTCGAGTGGAGCTGTTGTGTTTTCAAAGATTGACTTGAAGAGTGGATACCATCAGATTCGTATTAGACCAGGTGATGAATGGAAGACTGCTTTTAAAACCAGGGAAGGTCTATACGAATGGTTGGTTATGCCGTTTTGTTTATCGAATGCACCGAGTACTTTTATGAGAGTGATGAACCAGATTTTCAGACCATTCGTTGGGAAGTTTGTGGTTATTTACTTTGATGATATTTTAATCTATAGTGGGAGTACGGAAGAACATATCCAGCATTTGCGAGAAGTATTGTTGATTCTACGACAAGAGCAGTTTTATGCAGCAACAAAGAAGTGTGTGTTTATGACGGACAGTGTTTTATTTCTAGGGTATGTTCTGTCAAAGGAAGGTATTCAGGTGGATGAAAATAAAGTGGAAGCTGTAAGAAGTTGGCCACAACCGAAGGCAATTACCGAAGTACGAAGTTTTCATGGCTTGGTATCTTTCTATCGAAGATTCATTCCACATTTTAGTAGTGTGATGGCACCTATAACCGATTGCATGAAGGGAAAGAAGTTTGAGTGGTCAGAGGAAGCAGGGGTTGCTTTTGAGAAAATCAAGACACTATTGACAACAGTGTCAATTCTAGTTTTACTGGATTTTCAGTTGTTGTTTGAATTACATACTGATGCATCGAAGGTTGGGGTTGGTGGAGTTTTGAGTCAGGAAGGAAGACAAGTTGCTTATTTCAGTGAGAAGTTATCAGGAGCTAAGTTGAGATATAGCACTTATGATGTGGAATTTTACGCAATTGTTCAAGCTGTGAAGCACTAGAGACATTACCTGTTTCAGAAGGAGTTTGTTCTCTATACGGATCATGAAGCTTTGAAGCATTTGCAAGGGTAGGATAAAATTTCAGCTAGGCATGCTTCATGGGTCGCGTATCTACAACAGTTTACTTTTGTTGTTAAGCACAAATCAGGGGTGACGAATCGTGTGGCTGATGCTTTGAGCAGGAGGAATCATTTGTTGACAACAATGAAAGTAGAAGTGACAGGGTTTGAACTATTGCCAGAGTTAATTAAAGAAGATCCTTACTTTATGAAGTTCGTTGAGAAAGTCAAGGATGGGAGTACTGATGAATTTGTGTTGATTGATGGATTCTTATTCAAAGGGAATCAATTATGTGTACCAGATTGCAGCTTGAGAATGAAAATTGTGAAAGAGTTGCACGAAGAAGGACATGTGGGTAGAGATCGAACATTGCAGTTGATTTATCAGTCTTATTATTGGCCGTCAATAAAAAGGGAAGTTGAAAGGTTTGTGCGTAGAGGTCATGTTTGTCAGGTTTCGAAAGGGACAGCTACAAATGCGGGATTGTATATGCCATTACCTGTTCCTACAAAACCATGGGTAGACATTAGCATGGATTTCGTGTTGGGTTTTCCGAGAACTCAAAGGGGGAATGACTCTATATATGTTGTGGTGGATCGTTTCTCGAAGATGGTACATTTTATTGCTTGTAAGAAGATGGCGGATGCTGTTCATGTTTCTCAGTTATTTTTCAAGGAGATCTATAGACTTCATGGATTGCCAGAATCTATTGTGTCGGATAGGGATACTCGTTTTCTGAGTCACTTTTGGTTAAGTTTGTGGAAGATTCAGTCCATTTCAGTTTGTTTATTCAAACTTGCCAAAGGGGCCGTTGGATTTAACGACAATACCACAACCAAAGGGGGTAGTTAAACGAGCTGCTGATTTTGTTGATAATTTGACGGAATGTCATAAAATCGTTCAGGAACGATTGGAGAAGGCGAATGAGAAGTGTAAAAGATCCGCAGACTTGAAATGAAAATATGTTGAGTTCAATAAAGGACACTTAGTGTACGCTGTGTTAATGAAGGATCGTTTTCCAGCGGGTGCTTATAACAAGTTGAAAGCCAGGAAAATTGGTCCTGTGGAAATTGTGCAACGGATCAATGAAAATGCTTACAGGGTGAAACTACCGGAAGATATATATACATCTGATGTGTTTAATGTTAAACATCTGGCACCTCATTATGGAAATGAAGAAGCTGATGGAAAGGAGATTACAAATTCGAGGACGAATTTTTCTCAACCCGGGGAGGATGATGCAGCATGACCTAAGGAAGAGGAATCAGGTCGGCCACGACCTAAGGAGCGCGTTTTAGACCGTTCACGACCTAACAAGGGCTTAAGTCGTTCGGGTTCTTTAGATCATGAACGATCTAAGGATACAGGAGGAGCACCACGAGATAACAAAGTAGCAGCACGAGTTGAGAATGCGCAAGGCTTAAGTCGGCTACGAACTAAGAAAAGTGTTTTAGGTCATCTACGACCTAACGGTTCACGAGATAAGGAGCTGCGACCTAACAGATCAGATGGAAAAGAGCTACGACCTAACAGATAAGATGGAAAAGAGCTATGACTTAATGGAAGCTTAAGTCGTTCGGGTTTGGTGAGTCGCACACGATCTAACGGCATGGCTATAAGTCGTCCACGACTTAACAAAAAGAAGGAAGAAGTTCCAATGGTTCAAGGCCTTAAGTCGAAAGCGGGTTACGACTTAGTTGAGTCATGGAAAGTTACCGTTCCTTCAAGCTGTCGATGAATTACGACTCATGTTAAGTCGTTGAAGTCTTAATTCGTCAACCGTTTGTTCCTTATGTCGTATGTAGTTAGGTCGTCTACGACCTAAGTGATGTAATATGTTGTGATCCTGTAAGTCGTAAGTCGTGACGTTGTGTTGTAATTTGTTTGTTTTTTTTCTTTGAGTCGATGAATGTTAAGTCGTGAGTCGTGATGTTGTAATATCGATGAGTCGTATGTCGCATATGTTGAGTCACTGCTGATGAGTCGCTGCCGACCCAAGATGAGTCGTAAGTCGTGTACGACTTAAGGGGCTGGGCGAAAGGCTATAAATAGGGCATGCGTTGTAACTTGAAGGTAGGTTGATTTTTGAATAAAAACTTTGTTTGATTGCTGTGTGCTTTCATCTAAATTGGTAGTTTAGTGTGATCTCCTATCTCCACTTTCGGTTCATCGAGTGCGCTCGATTCAACGATTGTTGAAGCCAATTCACAGTATCAAGTGCGCTTGATCAACATTTGAAGAATTGTAGATCTTCTTTCACGGTATCATGCGCGATCAACGTGTCGAAGATAGCTAGAATTCGGTATCTTTGTGATCAACGAATTTGGGCATTTCAGTATCTTCAATCCACCGTTTGCTACTTTCATCGATCTATATCGTTTTGTTATTATCCGTTGCGTCACTCACTGTCACCTTTATCTGTGTATTCTGCAATGAAGTCTGCTAAAGCTTGTCCATTGATTGCTCTTGGGGATGGTATGTGATATCATACTGACTGAGTTCAATATTCCACTTCAAAAGACGACCCGAAGTTTCAGGGCAAAATATGACTTGCTTCAGAGGTTGATCAGTGAGCACTTTAATAGGATGAGCTTGGAAATATAGCCTCAACTTTCTGGATGCAATTAACAGACAATAGGCGAGCTTTTCCAGCTTTGAATAATTCATCTCTGCCAAAGTGAATCTTTTGCTGATATAATAAACTAGGCGTTGAACTTTTGCGTCTTCCTGTACCAGTGCTGCACTGAGAGCATGAGACGAAACCGCTAAATATATGGAAAGATCTTCACCATTGCTGGGCTTAGAAAGTATTGGAGGTGTTTCCATGTGACAAAATTAGTTCATCAAAAGCTTTCTTACATTCAGGAGTCCATTCAAAGTTTTTCTTTCCTTTCTTCAGAGCGTCAAAGAAGGGAATGCATTTAGCAGTGGCTTTGGATATACCGACTCAGAGCAGCGACTTTCCCGTTGAGGCTTTGCAATTCCTTCTTTGTCCTTGGGGCTTTGACTTCTCTTAAGGCAGTAATCTGAGCAGGATTGGCTTCAATGCCCCTAGAACTCATAATGAAACCCAAAAATTTCCCAGACTCTACCCCGAATGAGCATTTCAGAGGATTTAGCTTCATCCGATACTTTCGAAGAACAACAAACATTTCTGCCAAATGATCCATGTGGTCTACTGCTTTCTTCGATTTCACCAGCATATCATCAATATATACTTCCATAGTCTTGCCAATCTGAGGCTTGAACATGGCATTGACAAGTCTCTGATAAGTTGCCCCTGCATTCTTCAATCCGAAGGGCATGACTTTATAGCAGTAAAGACCCACGTCAGTGATGAAGCTCGTGCCCTCCTGATCTGGCTCATGCATCATGATTTGGTTATATCCTGAGTAAGCATCCATAAATGACAATAGTTCATGCCCGGCTGTTCCATCCACCAACTGATCAATCCTGGGTAACGGGAAGCAGTCTTTGGGGCATGCTTTATTCAAGTCTAAAAGTCGATGCATACTCTCCACTTTCCATTTGCTTTTTTAACCAACACCGGATTAGAAACCCAATTTGGATAAGTGGATTCTCTGATAAAGCCATTTTCCATAAGTCGATCTACTTCTTCTTTTAATGCTGCTGACCTTTCAGGACCTTGGGTTCTTCTCTTCTGCTTGATGGGTGTGAATTTCGGATCAATATTCAAAGCATGCACTGCAATTTCTGGAGATATTCCACACATGTCTGCATGACTCTAAGAGAATACATCCAGGTTTGCTTTCAAGAATGATATCAACATATTCTGAACCGTCACACCAAGTTGTGAACCCACATTCAGCACCTTGTTTGGATCTTTGAGGTCAACAGGTATTGGCACCGTCACTTCCACCGGCACCACTCTATTCTCCCCTGCACTGGTTTTTCTTGGATCAATCTCTTTCCGCGCAACACTATGTTCACCAGTGCAAGGTCCACCCTGTAATTGCTACAAGGTTGGTTTTTTGATGCGGAGCGGAGCCGCCGCACCCTTACCCATCTCTCTTTTCTTCGTCTCTCGTAGCTCTGTGAGATAGCATTCTCGTCCAGCATTTTGGTCCCCTTTCACAATACCAACTCCATTATCGGTGGGGAATTTCATAGTCAGGCACCGGGGGGCGAGAATGGCCTTAAATGCGGCAAGAGACGGTCGGCCCAAGAAGGCATTATAAGCAGAGAGTTCGTCAACAATCACAAAAGTTTGCTTTCGGACCACCTTCTTTTCCCCTTCTCCAAGTTCTACAAATAGGCCGATAGTCCCTATAGGTTGTTTTGGTTCCCCAGTGAACCCAACAATTTTTTGTGAAGAAGCGTGGACATCAGCCATGGGAATCTTCATCTGATCAAATGTCTTTTTGAAGAGGACGTTGCAAGAAGCGCCGCAGTCCACAAGCACCCTTCTTACAATGGCTGGTCCGATGCCAGTAGAAATCAGTAAGGGATCTACTGTGGGAGCCTCAACACCAACAGAATCCATGGCTCAGAAAATGATGTCATCATTAAAAGTTCTCTGTTGTTTTAATGGTGTAGCATCTTCCAAAACAAAAACACTTTCTTCAGCTGGAGCATATCACAAAGCATGAGCATATCTTTCCATCTCTCCCCAACTTCTGCCTGCTGGGTGAGGACCCCCTGTAATCAAATTAATGATAGGCCTTTCAGATTCATGCGTTGTGGCCCTCTCACCTGAGCCAGAATGATGAGCAGGAACTTGTTGCCCCTGAGTAGATGAGCTCGGGTCATTTCTATTTCTCTTCACATATTGTTGAAATTTATTCTGTCGCAGCAGCTCTTCAATCAAGTTCTTTAAGTGGCGACATTCGTTAGTGTCATGGCTAGGTTGATTGTGAAACCGGCAGAATCTCCGATCATGAGCGGCATCTTTCCCAGGCTTTATCTTAGAGGGTTTGGGATACTCAATAGTATCCTTGGTTCCAAAGAAGATATTTTCTGGGGTGTCAGTTAAGGGAGTGAAATCTGAAGATCTAAAGTGGCGAGCTTTCTTTGCATCCTTCTTCTTTTTCTCACCATTATTCTCCCTCTTCTGGCCATGAGATTCTTTCCTGTTAGATGTAACAGTGTTATTCTCAACCTCAGTCGCAACTGCTTTTGCCGGCACAGGAAGGCTTTATAGGCGCATGAATTCATCGGCCTTTTTGTAAAACTTTTCAAGCGAATTTGGATCTTTCATCTTCAACCATTTCCCAAATTCACTCGATTTATCAATAGCTCGCATTAAGTAGGTCAGAATCATTCGAGGCTCCGCATTATCAACCTCGGCCAAGGCTATGTTGAAGCGGTTCAAGAAAGATCTGATAGACTCTCCAGGGTTTTGTTCAAGGCTGGAAAGTGACATTATATCCTTAGACTTCGAAACATATAACCTGAACTGGTCTTTGAACTTTCGAGTTAGATCCGAAAACTGATCCACCGATCGAACTGGCAATTTTGTGAACCACAGCAAGGCCACCCCCCCAAATATACTGGAAAGTATCTGCATTTGATCTCATCCATTGCCCTGGCACCTGACATATGCCAGTCATATTTGTACAAGAACTGTTTTGGATCACTTGTTCTCCGATAAGCTGGAATAGCGAGGGGAACGAACTTCTTTGGAAATTCAGCTTTTAGGATCCTTTCAGTAAAGGGAGTCTTGCTTGGAGCAAACTCCCAGTCCTTTTCATCTTCTTCCCTTTTCATACTTTCTTTCATAATTTGTCGAACCATTCCCGAGAGGTATTCCTCATCGTTTAGAGGCCCCGCGGGACAGAAGTTAGCTATTTTTTTGGAAGTTTGCCTAGACAAACGTTCGCGAAAGGTTGGCTGCGGCCTTGAACCTCCGGTTTGGGAGGTTCCCCTTCGGCGGTGCCTGATGCCCTTTGAGGAATACTCTTTCCTTGAGAATCATGAACATCTTCGGCAAAGGTTTCTTCATTGTTTTCCGGTTGACGATTAACTCCAGCCAAAGCATTTAATCTATCCAACATTAAAGCATTCTGGGCTTCCATCCGTTGATATAACCCAGACACTACGGCATCCAACTCTGCCCTTGTGAATCTAACACTAGGAGCCGCTTCATTTGACACGGGAGAGGTGGCGGTTTTTCACAAGTATACCCAGATCTAGCAGATCTACATTTTCTTCCCGGAGCCATAATCTCAGATAAACTTCTGGTTCTTAAAGAAAGTCGTTCACCAATTCTTTGCGGAGCAATGATGAGAGTATCCTGAGTTCAATTCTCAGCGAAAGCACCAAAAATGTTAACGCTAAAATGTACGCTAACACCCCAGTGTAAGTTGTAATATAGTGAAAGCACCATCCGTTGGTACGGGAATTGAAAATAAGCAAAAAATAGCAGAGAAACAGTAAAGAAACAACAGTTTTTATAGTGGTTCGGCTTCAAGTCAAGCCTACGTCCACTTAATCTCTTTTATTGCTGATTTGATTATAACTTGTTCAATGAATCTTCAATTACAACACAATCAAGACGAGTAGCTAGAACTTCGATGTAGAAAGGCTCTTCGAATTCATGTTGAATGAGTTAGATCTTTCCCAAAGTTCGTTGAAGCGTCTTTGGTGTTTGAAGTGTTGATGGAGTCGAGAAAACAACAAAGTATGGGCGTTCCAGAAATGATCCAAAAGTCCCTCTTCGGTTGGAGCAGGCGAGGTATTTATAGGGAAAATCTGGATGTAGGTCCTAGGTCGTGAGCGACCTAGGGGACACGAGCTACGGCTCATCATGGTTGCACTTGATCACTTGAATAGGCTGGTAGGTCGTAGGTCGTGGGCGACATAGGGGAGAATGGTTGGCGACTTAATCATGTCGAGGTACATGGTGGAGCGACCTAGGCTGGTCGTAGGAGTAGCAGCGATCTAGTGCTGGTTCGACCTATAATCAAGCGACATAACGACATGAAGCTTGTGGCTCGCTAGGTCGTTAACTCGCTAGGTCGTTAACTCGCTAGGTCGTTAACTCGCTAGGTCGCGTAGGTCATTTAGTTACTAGGTCGCGTAGGTCATTTAGTTACTAGGTCGCTAGGTCGCTGAGCTCCTCTGTTGGGATATACTGCTGTCTTGTATTGATTGCTAGGCCGCTTAGGTCGTCACATGTTAGCTCACTGTAGAATTTCATCCTCGTTAGCTCGCTCTCACTTTATCTCATTAGGTCGCTTGTGTGTTAACCCGTTAGGTTGCTTGGCTCCTTAATTCGTTAGGTCGTTAGGTCGCTAACTGTTGTCACGTTAACTCGCTGGAGGCTTTAGATCGTTAGGTCATTTTTTCTTTCGAGTACTTGAGTCGCCGTTCAGAGTGGTGTTAACAACAAGCACGCATACTTATTTAGCGTTAAAAAGAAAAGTCTTTTTTCTTATGATTAACACTGTAGTTTTGAGCATGATATATTCACACTCTTGATTTTAGATGTGAAATAATGTATATTGCATAGCATTAATAGCATACATGGGCTCATGTATGAGCAACATACCAAATGAAATAAATAATGATGAATGAATTAAGTATAGACAGATTGTGGTAAAGAAAAGAAATCACGAACATCTAGCCAACACCGGATAGCCAAAGTTGGGGGAAATGTTCGCCTCCTTGAATTTTCGCCTGAATTTGGTCCAAAGGTATGACGGATAAGAGTATGTAGCGAGGCCGAAATATCGAGGAAGTTAGGATGAGGAGGAAAATGAGTGGAAACAGGAGCAGAAAGTTGAGCGGTTTTGAGGTCACGTGATAGCCCATTATTTAATTATTTTGTAAAAAATAAAAGCAATCCTTGAATGGGTATTAGTTTGAAATGGGATGTCCTCATGACTCATGTGTCTCGTCTATCACTCAAATTTTAATTCCCCAAATACATGCGAAAGTTTTGCAGTGTTTTCCTCCTCTCAAACTGCTCTTATTTCGATTTTTTATCCTATTAAAATACGCTATAAAATCAAAATTTTTGCACAGATCTATAACTCATCCCAAACCCTAGCTGCTGAAATCAATTCACAGACCTAATCGATACTCGTCTTCATCTCCTACAACTAGCCTCCTCAGTTCCTCACGCCGCCAGTAGCATCAGAGAAACTGCAGCCACCTCCTCACCTTCGTCTTCATCTTCGATACTCGTCTTCTTCCTCGATCATCGTCTTCAATCGAAGGAACAATTGACAGCAACTTTTGATTTTTCAGATAAGAATTTCGGATTTGGGGTTGTAAGGTTGAGATCAACCAGCAATTCGGGCCAAATCAAGATCAAGGCTGCGGCGTGGAGGGATCGCGAGATTGTTAATTGCGAGTGTGATTCGAGTTCAGGTATAAAAAAATGCTTTTGAACTTTAAGATTTATTTGCAGTTTTTCCAAATTTTATTGGTTTAATGTATTTTCGGCTGGATGGAAATTGTTATGATTTTTTAGACATTTCTTCTTCTTCTTAGTCTCATTATGTTCTGCTACTAATTAACCATGTTAAAAAATGCACATGCTGATCATAATATTTACTAATTTCACAACAACATTAAATAATTGAACAAAAAATTATATAATTAATAACAGCAACAATATATCTACAACTTTTATTAAAGCCAGGTGCATATTGATCCGAAATTTGTGCGTTTCTAAAAAGAAAATGTTTTTCTGTCACTGTTTTCACTCATTCCTACTTGGGGCTTCTAAGAGGTTGAAGGATACGATGTCTACCATCAAATTGATATTTAAAATGATGAAAATATTTCACTCAAAGTCAACAAAGAGATAAGTTATATATTAGATGATTTAAAGTCAAAACTGAAAAGTATGAACATAAGTCTAATATGAACTCGTCAATCATTCTAAATTAATGATGAATGAGGTTCAGCTGTCATGGTCAACTTTGATTAAGTTAACATCTCCTTCATCAGTTCCAGTGTAATAGCTACCCTTCACTGGTTTTCACGGTATGTTCACTCGATCAACTATTACCTGGCTCCAGATCATTTTTTGTGCAATAAATTAGTACCAAATGCACTGAAATGACAGTGGGAAACTTTGAAAAGTTTGTATACATATCTCATCATCATTCATGTTTAATATGTTATTTCAGGGGTAATGATATATAAAGTCCTCTTTTTTCTCACTTATTCAACAACCCTTCTTTTCGTTTACAACAATTGTGCGCGCTTGTGCGTGCGTGTAAGTATGTGTGTATGAACGATTAAAAAATTGAAAGTGCATTTACTAGTGCCCTATTTCAACTGCCCATCCATGTGAGATTAAATAATTATAAAATCAAGTAACCTCTGCCTAATATGTGACTATTAACTAGTTAAACCTGCAACAATGAAAGAAAGAATTAAAAAACCAACGGTATATACCGTAGTCTATAATCAAACTGGACATATTGTCAGTATGCTTGTAAACCTTTTAAAATTACAAGTTATTTTAAATGCATTATACAATTTGTCATTAGTAACGTTCATGAAACTGCTTGTATAGCGGTAAGCGCTCTCATGAATTCATAGGTCTTTTGCTTTTGAATCCTCAGACATCAATGAAATTTAAAGAAAAATAAGAATAAGGAATGAAACCCATATATGGTGATCTTTTTGTAGTTGCTAAATTTTGTCTGTTATCCATAAGGAAATGATCTGGAGTAGGGACATATTATCATTTTATAGTCTTTTTAGCTTTTGTTCTTCCAACGTCATTATCGTACAAGCATATTCTTAGAAAACTTAAAATTTGGGATTTTCAGTCATTCAAATCTTTATCACGCTCTTAGTAAAGTTTGGTGATGCTTGATACTCTCCATACTATACTATGCACTTGTGTTTATATAGTAGCTTTGATTTGTTCAAAATTAAGTGAGATTTGAAATTTGGAGAGTGAAATTTAAAACATTCTTTTTATGAACATCCTCTCGTATACTTATACATGCATTATCACCTTGACCAACCTTTTAGTTGTATTTTTATATGACATATTCTTAGGTTTTGCGTGTATAAATGTCAAGATTTGTTAATATTATTTGCCAAATTTTAATTGTGTCAACTAGCGTAAAACATAATACTACGGTAAAAATGTATATATAGTTATATTAGATGACAATGAGCGATAATATCAAAGATGAGGCAAAATGTTAGAACACCAGTGTATGTCATGCTTCAACTAAAAAACTAGAAATTAGATGAACCCAAAAAAAGTCCAAGTAGAATCTTTGACAATGTAGGCGATATATACATAATTACATAAAATCATTGGAAACATTAAAGGTAATGGAAAATCCACTTATTTAAATGTGAATACATTACGTCATATTGATGAAAGATACAACTTTCGAAAGCAATGAAGTACCGCTTGATCATTCAAAAAATGAAAAATGCTACATGAATGAAAAAGAATGAAATGAATGAAAGGACATATTGATGCTCAAAGTCTTTCACATATGAAACTTCCACACTTAGGTGCATTACTAGTTTGTTAGATGGCATTTAATCAACGTAAGATAATTTACAATCCATCGGTATCTCATTCTAATGAGAAAGTGTTCTTTTGCAGATCTATATTACTTGAACCATATTTTTATGTTTTCTTGTCGCGGTGAATATACGTTTGTAAATGTGTATACACACCCATACACATGCGTCATTATTGATATTTGAAGCTTTTATGTTACCATCTTAGTTTACAGCAATGATTTCATTTTTTTTCTTTTATACTAAATATTACCCATATTTTTTAGTGGGATATATTTCATGAATGTTCTTTACTTTAGCTTTTAAAATATCTCAAAGTTATATTTATAAATGACATTGTAAAATGAACTCCATTTTGAGGGTGGGCAAATTTAGAGGGACTCTATTTGGAAAAAAACTGCTATGAGCATTCCATTCGAATAAAACGTTTTACAGTCTTAGCCCTCATACAAACAAAATTACGCAACAACCCAATGAAAAATTTAAAAAATCATGATAGTTCACCAAAATCATTTTCGGCTGGGTCAGTAATTGGTTAATCAAAAAATTGAGGGTAGTTACACATTTTTCCTGTTCCGGGGGATTTTTTCGTATACCTCATAATAGTTTTTTAAGAAGTGAAAAAGCAACCCTCTATCTACTCTTTGAGCCTCTTTAACTATGTCCTTTGCAAAAACGTTGAATGTACGATTTGTCTAAGTTCAAATTGTAACAAGTTACTAGCATTAGTAATTCAACACATATAGGTAGAAAAATCTATAGAAAGTATTGAACCAAAATATTAAAATTTGAACATGTCTGAAACATCAATTATTAATATTTTGTGAGATCATGGTACATAAAATAGTAGGTTATTGTTACTTTGAAGAAAATTAATTATTAAATGTACATGTAATCTATCTATTAAATAATGGTAAAGAAGATGAATTTGTAGTTTTCCCATAATTCTAGGACCTATCTCTGTTCTCCTTAATTCTCTCCAAATTTAGATATTTTATTTTGAAAATCTTATAATTTATCACTGTACAATTGTTCCACTAAACTCTCACACAATTTTACATTTAAATATCTACCTTTTAAAAAATTATGCAGTTATTTACAAAATTTTCCGCAGTTCTCTCACAAATTTTACATTGAAGGCCACATGTTTTAATTAATTATTAATTAAAAATTTAAATTAATTGCTAAACTAAATGTACTAATATTTATTAGTAAACCTAAAACATTAAAGTTTTAATATGTATATTAGAATAAATCAACAAATTGGTTAAAAAATCATTCAGATGCAAATATAAATAAATCACGTGACATAAATTATATATATTAACGACAATAATAAATTATTTTGTAATTTGTATAATAAATAAATTTATAATACATTGCACTGTAAAATTCTATTAATTGCAAACCCCTAATTTTTTTACAATTACGTAGAAACTCTTCTCAATTATCTTCTAATATTTTAAATTCAAGTCCATATATTTAACTAATTCTGTAATCTTAAATTTAAACTACTTAAATAAAATGATTAACTAATATTCATTAATCCAATTAATAAATCCTAAAAATACAAGAATTTCTGTAACGACCCTGGATTTCAGCCCCTGTATTTTGAATAGATGTTTAATCTACTTAAATATAAAATATGAATTGTTCATATTTAAATGAATATGATTTTGAAAGTATTGCCATCTATTTATATAAACTGTATTTTTTTTTAAAAAGGACATTGATTTGAAAATTGGAATAAGTATTTCAATAATATTCCTGATAAAAATCTATTTTATATAATTACTTAAAACACTTTACATTGTTTATATTTAGTATAAAATAATACGTATTGATGATAATGTTGAAATTCTAAAATAAGTTTCTTACAATATTCTTAATACAATCGAACTCATATAATTAAATTAGAATGTTATACATTGTTAACATTGGTTAAATAAATCCATATGCTTGATAATGTTTAAAATTTAAAATCAAATTCTTGTAATATAAAATATAAATGTAAAATACGAGTCAAACCTATGTGTATAATTTGGAAAAAAAAATTATAATTGGAATTAAATATAAAAATAAGTATTAAATATAAGTAAAACTTAAGAAATATAACGTAGATATTGATAATCAAATTATAAAATATAAATATAAATAAGTAAGTAAGCAAATAATAAAACTGTTCTTTTATATACAATATCTTCACATGTAATTCAAACTCCAAGTATGAAATGAAATAAAAACAAGCATGACATTATACAAGACAAGTACCTTTAAACAGAGATTAACTTATCTGTAGACATATGAATTGGTCAAAATTAGTGTATGAATTTGTGTTCAAATATAATAAGACAAGCTTGCAAACATTTTGTTTATATGCTAACATAAATATATTCAAACAAATACTGCAAATATCTTTGTATAAAGGATGGTGTCAGCAAATATTATTATCATGTTAGCCCAAATGAATACATTAGTACAAGAAAACCTGCAAGATCTTTGTACAAGCTATTGTTTCAGCAAGCAAATAATTTTGTTAACCTAAGTGAGAAAACAAACATTAATTGGCACACTTTTCTTTCTGAAATAAATTTATTCAGCCGAAATGGTTGAATTGACTTAGGTTTTAGTACATGAAAAAAAAAACAAGATATTTATCCAGTGAAAGCTTATTGAAGAAGGCACAGTTTGTTCAAGATGTATATGTATTGAACATCCTTATTTCATTTGTTTAGTCTTTAACTTATGAAATCAATACTGAGAAGAAGCAAAAGAACAAACAAAACTTTATATTTACAAGTCAAAACAAATTCAGGGATACAAGAAAAGATACAGGAAATTCAAGCAGCTTCAACTGCAGATTTAACTATTCATGTTCCAGTTGATCAAATTCAACTTATTCTTTGTTCAGACATGTCATAGGTGAGTAAACAACTGATTTCAAAAATTTAGCTTGAATATTTTCTTCTTGAATGATCTGTGCTTGATATAGTTTAAGCAAACTACTTTGTGTATATATTGGTTTGCACTGGAAACTTTTATAGTTTGTTCTTCAGTAAATTCAAGTTTGAACAAAGTAAAGCCAGAAAACTTCCAATACTTATTCATATAATTGTTTGATCTTGGTAGAGAGCTAATTCAAGTTGGTTTATACTAAACAAAAGTCTGCACACATGTTTTAAAGTTAACAGTAAGTTCATACTGTATTATCCAACTACAGGTAAAAAGAGAAATCAAAGCTTAAATTTCAAATGATGAAATTTGTAAATCCAATAACATATTGAGTTTACATAAACATAATTATGATTTTTAACATAAAAATCTTGATTTTTAAGTATAAATCAACAGAGCAGTTTTAAAATGAATCAAAAATGGGTTTTCTTCAATTTTAGGTGATCGAGCTAATTTTAGTTTCTGTAAATTAACAGGAAGCAGGTTTGTAAATCCTTTGACTCAGGAAAAATGTCAACTAATTTTTCAAATGCTTAAATTTTGAGTTTGAATCACTAATAGGGTTCGAGTGCTTAAAATTGTGATGCTTTGTAAAATATTGATTTCGGCATCATAAGTGAATCGAGTGGGTTGTGAGCTTTGGTGGAGTTAGAGGAGGTTGTGAGTAACGTACTGGTAGATTTTCATCGTCTACGGTGATGTATGGTGGCCGCATGGGGATCTTGTAAGTGGGGGTTTTGTTGCCATGTTCGAACTGCAGGTCAAATTTTTTTTTCAACTTCTAATTGAAAAACAGGGGTTCGATTGTGGTACCTGGGATGTTTTGTGGTATGTGGGTATGGTAGTGGGTCGCCGCGGGGGAGGCGAGCCACCGTGCACGTGCACGGTGGCGAAGAGGTGCCTGGCATGTTTTATCTGGGGCGGTCGCGTGCGCGTACTCGAGAAATTCGAGTGTTGCTTCGATCGAGTCTTCGGGCCTTTTTCTCGTGTGTGTGTGTTACTGCAGTTTAATTTTACTTAAACTTAAAAAAAAATATGAAGAAGGTAAGATACAGGAAGGAGAAGAAGATGGAGAGTGAGAGAAGGGAAACGCACGGGAGAGTCACGAGGAAAAACTCGAGTTTCCTCGAGTAAAAATTGTTGCGGTCTCGGTACGTTCCCCAGATGGCCGTGTATAATGATTTTTTATACAATTGTTTAACTTAGTTAATTATGTAATTGTTAGTTAGTTAAGTTAGTATTTTAATTAAAGGTTGATAAGTAAGAAAAGATATATGAGTAATAATATGAAATTAGGGTGTTAAGTAATTTGTATTTGAAATCTTAAATTGATAACCTTAATTTATATTTTATTTTTTTCTAATTAGAAATAAATTATATGATGAGCAATTTAAATCTTAATAACATTAGTTAATTACTTGAAGTTAATTAATGGAAATTTAGTTCAATGATTAATAGGAATTATACTTTAATTAAATTGATAATAATTGATTTATTAAAGTAATTTGTGACATTTGAATAATTAATTCATTTTTAATAGGTAAGTTATTAACTAACTAACTGAGTAATTAAGTATCAGTTAATGAATAAAAGTTTAGTAATTAATTAATAAATTAAAAATTTGTATAATCAATAAATTGATTAATTGAGTTACTTAATCAGCAATTAATTTAGTAGGATAAAATAATTTATTATTAAGTAATCAATTAAGTAAAGTAATCCAAACTGTTTGGAATGCATTGATAATTCGATTTGATTGACTTTGATATCTGTTGATGATATTTCTGTGATATGTTGTGATGTATTATGGATATCTGTGATAACTGTGTATGATTTATCTGTTATATCTGTTATGTTAATTCCTAATATTGAATTGAACTGTTAAGTTAAATAGACAACTTGGCCCTTAAAATGGCGTTTGGATTCGATGAGACCGGGATCGGAAGAATCAAATTTGATTCTCCGAAAACCACATCAATCCAATTTAAACGTTAGGTCGTGATTCCTGAAATGAAGATCAAGATGGTGTTTTCAGAATGCAAGGGTTATCGTCGTTGACTCTGAGGGTGATTCCAAAATGAGTGTGACGAGATAATGCCTTCGGTTTCGTTCGAACCCGGAACGAACTTGTATGGATTGAATGCTTTCAACACATCGTCAGGCGGACGATGAGCATTCTATGAATAATGTTCAATAAAGGTAATCGTAACCTCAAGCCTCATCAACCGGGAACGGCTAAAACAGGGGAGATGCAGCAAGGTTAGGTGGGTCATGCCCAAGCAGGACAAGATATTTCCCCTGTCTAGATGTCCCTTTTTATATTTCGGCTTAGTGGGCGGTTTGCTAGCTAGAACCGCGGGGTTTATCTTGTTCGGGACTGTTCAGTAAGGAGTGGTTCCAGCCTTGTGTTGCAGGGGATGAAGGGAGTAATCCTCGGTACGGTGATCTAGGCCCCGTACTGTGACGGGCGGTACCCCAGTAGCCCTGCCATTGTTGGAAATCCATTTTTCCCTAGGAGACCCTACGGTTTTGATTTGTATTACCCACTTTGGTGGCTAGTAGCTGGAATTTAATAGATGTAACAATTTCGGCTATTTTCTATTTACTTGAAAACCTTAGACACTATTATAATATCACTGGATTTCCTATGAAATGTTTTGGTTAGCGTAAGGTAAAAACTTACCCGTATTTATTTGTGGGGAGTCTTACGTGATACCTTTATTTCAAATGTTTTTTCAAAGTTAAACAACTTTAAACCGTTTACTCATACCAGACCCATGTCTGACCCGGAGTTTATATTTTGTGTTTTCATAAACTCTCGGGTACCGAAATTTTTACGGGTAGTCAAGGGATTCAGGTTAGCTTTGACAAATTCTGGAGGAGCAATGGAGCAGGAGGGTTCAGCGTTGTAGATATATATATAGTTCCGCTGTGTTGGTATCTCTGAGTCATATTGTTTGAGTTGTATTAACTAGACAGGTGGTTATGACTGTCTAGTATGTGATGTATGTATGATTGTCATTTGTATTGATATTGTATAACTCGGATATATGTACAAACTATGTATTATTTAAGTGATATATTATATTTTGTTCCGTTCGGCTGTGAGATTTTGATGTTGTTGTTCTTTCTTCTTCTTTCTTTTCTATTTTCCCACCCCTTTCTTTTTTTTATGATGATACGTCTTTCTGGTAGTAGAAAGGACGGGTCGTCACAGTTGGTATCAGAGCATAGGTTGGTGATAACCTTGGCTCTGGTAGTGATTACTCAAATAGAGTTTGTAAAACTCTAAAATGAGTTTGAGTGTATTAATAGATATGAGCGCGTACTTGTTAGTGAATATAAAATTGTTTTTATATTGTGTTGATGTATCTGTTGAGTGTTTATGGATTCTGGTCGATGTATGGGACGCCATTTCATCGATAGGGATTTCTAAACTCTTAAACCAGATGGACCGACACAGTACTGTTTTAAAATAGGGTAAATGAAATAATTTTACCCAAAATTTATATTTTGATATAAAAGAAATATTTTTCTAAATTAATTATATATATATGGACGATGGTTGTTAATACTATAATTGAATAAAAATTTAAATTTTGAATGGTCTATAACCAAGTAAAATTGTCTAAGTATGATTTAAATAAAAGGAATATAACTAAAATTGAATTAAACTAAAATTAAGTCCCGGAAATTTGAAAGGTGTTTAAATGAATTTAAAACAAAAGAATTTGGGAATTTAAAAATCTTGGAAATGTTTGAAATGTTTATCCAAGGATTTGAAGACAATATTGGAATATTGTTTTGGAAAATATTATTAAATGGAAATTGTTTTGGGAAATTTGTGAAAGTAAGGAAGCACTGAATTCACTACAGTCGCTGGAAAATACTCCTGATGATGCTGGCCACATCATTAGAATTCATTTTCGAGTTTCTAAAAGTGACGGATTGCTACCAGGATAGTTGATCATGGTATTGTTTGGACCTGTTGGGTATACAAGTTGTTTTAGAAATTTCAAAGGGAAATTTGTTTTGGTTAAAAAAAAAAACAACAACTGTTTGGAATTTAAAAATTTGATTTAATATACCAAGTGGGTATGTGTAGTTATCATTTTAGAATGATTTTGGAAAATGAAAACCGGGCAATTGGATTCTAACAAATTCTATAATGTGAAAGTTTAAATGAATTGGATAGTGAACTTATAAAGTAAAGTGATATTTATAAGATGGAATCGGGAAATTTAATCCCGGAATTAAAATTTAACTTAAGTAAATGAAAATAAGAAATATATTTGAGTTTAACCTGAGATAAGTTGAATGGAATTGAAGTTCAAAAGGAACTTAATTGGATATATAAAAAAATGCTTGTGATTGTAAGGTGAAACTTTATACCTTAAGACAGTAAATGCTATATATATATATATATATATATATATATAAAATCTAAAATTGTGGTTATAAGGTGAAATGGCTCAAATGAGTAATATAAGCTGTTAAGTAGATAAATGAGTATTGAACTCATATATTGAGAAATAAATTTAAAGATTGGTAAGTAGCTAAATTTTAACTAAAGTTGAGTTGAAATAAAACGGAGTTTGAATGAATTCAATCGAGTCATAAATAATATTGAATTAAATAAAATTCTTTTGTAAATAAGTAAATTGTGAACCAAAGTAAGTATTGAATTGGATTAAAATAGAATTGGAATAAGTTATAAACAAATCTAATTCAAGAGTAAACTAAATGACCTTTTATAAATAAATGTAATAATGAGGTGTTAATGTAAATTAAGATTTAAGAATGGTTGTAAAAAAAATAAATAGAATAAACCTAAGTTATTGAGTGGAATAGTTTGAAGTAAATAATGACTTAAGTAAATTGTGAAATGAAAGGAAATGCAATGAAAAGGTTGTGAATAAATGGGATGGAGTCAAGTGTAAATTGAGTAGAAATTAATTTAAAATTTGTTATAAAGCTTAAGTGGTTATCTCTTCACAATAATATTGTTGAATTACATATGGAAATGGGTTGTTTGAAGTAAATGAGATTAAATAAAATTCTATGAATTATTGGAAGCAAAATAAGATGATTTTGGATATGAGTTTGTATTGCTTAAATGGATTATATAAGCAGGTAAGTTGTAAATTCCTTTTAATTAAAAGGAATGGTTTGAGAATTGATTGAAATTAATTTTGTTGAGGATTGGAACCTTATATATTGTGCTTATGGAAATATGTAATAGAGAATATGTCAAAGCTTTTCAAAATTTGAAAAAAAAAAATTTAGCAACAAAACAATTTCAAATGGAAAATTTATAGTAAACAAATGAATGAAACTAATTTAAAAATAATAATAATAGGAATCAGTTATAAATGGAGATGATCAATAAAGGTTCAATATTCAGAGATTAAGAAAGTTGAATTCATATGGAATTGGTAATTCAGATTTAAATAAGAAGATTAAGGTTTAAGTGGCAGAATAATAATATAAGGGAATATATAATGCTTATATTAAGCTTATGGTGGAATTCTTAAGTGAAATTTGATATTGGGAAAAATTTATTCCAAGTGATAGAATCAGGATAAGGGGAATAAAAGAAAATTGATATGGTTGATAACCAATGGATATAAATACGTAGAATGTACGTATATTATTTTATTCGCATAACAATTTGATCCAGATTCGAGCTCAGAATTTCAAGATAGTTATATCAATCCGAGTTGGGATTTTTCACTCGATTTTCGACGACGAACCATGGATATGGGTTTTGATTGATTTTGAGAAATTCTCTATCATAGTTGTGACTATGCAAGGAGAATGACAGTTGCTGATCAAGAAACCAGTCCTGAGTCCGTACTAGGAAGTCGGGTGGACAATACTAGTTCGAAACGAAATTGTGTGATCGAGCGATCGGATTTGATATTGCGTACGAATGGTATATGTACATCGTACGGGCTTGATTGAATAGATATAGAAATTCTGTAAAGAAGTCAATAAATTTGGAAAGAGTTAATACTGTGAATTTTAGAATTTAATTTCCAGAATGGATGCCTGGAATTTATTGTGTATCCCATATATCTCAGGAAATTTGTTTATGATTCATTAATTAATTGTTAAACTAGTAATTCAGGAATTTGGAGATTGAATCAAATTTAACTGTGGTCAGGAATCCAATTCGGATTGTTGATCATCGAGAGACAACTCTCGATAATTTTAGGAAAGCTTAACTGGAATTGTGTTCGGATAACTAGGGTTCTTTGTTAGGATTGACTGTTTGATTATTTGCTAATCTATAAATGTGCTAAAATATAACAGATAAGTATGTTTGAATAGTTGATATACAAGCTTTTGAATTAACTGTTGTTTTAAATTTCGGGGACGAAATTCTTCAAAGGGGGAAGGAATGTAACGACCCTGGATTTCGGCCCATGTATTTTGAATAGATGTTTAATCTAATTAAATATAAAATATGAATTGTTCGTATTTAAATGAATATGATTTTGAAAGTATTGCCATCTATTTATATAAACTATATTTTTTTTAAAAAGGAAATTGATTTGAAAATTGGAATAAGTATTTCAATAATATTCCTGATAAAAATCTATTTTATATAATTACTTAAAACACTTTACATTGTTTATATTTAGTATAAAATAATACGTATTGATGATAATGTTGAAATTCTAAAATAAGTTTCTTACAATATTCTTAATACAATCGAACTCATATAATTAAATTAGAATGTTATACATTGTTAACATTGGTTAAATAAATCCATATGCTTGATAATGTTTAAAATTTAAAATCAAATTCTAGTAATATAAAATATAAATGTAAAATACGAGTCAAACCTATGTGCATAATTTGGAAAAAAAAATTATAATTAGAATTAAATATAAAAATAAGTATTAAATATAAGTAAAACTTAAGAAATATAATGTAGATATTGATAATCAAATTATAAAATATAAATATAAATAAGTAAGTAAGCAAATAATAAAACTGTTCTTTTATATACAATATCTTCACATGTAATTCAAAATCCAAGTATTAAATGAAATAAAAACAAGCATGACATAATACAAGACAAGTACCTTTAAACAGAGATTAACTTATCTGTAGACATATGAATTGGTCAAAATAAGTGTATGAATTTGTGTTCAAGTATAATAAGACAAGCTTGCAAACATTTTGTTTATACGCTAACATAAATATATTCAAACAAATACTGCAAATATCTTTGTATAAAGGATGGTGTCAGCAAATATTAATATCATGTTAGCCCAAATGAATACATTAGTACAAGAAAACCTGCAAGATCTTTGTACAAGCTGTTGTGTCAGCAAGCAAATAATTTTGTTAACCTAAGTGAGAACATAAACATTAATTGGCACACTTTTCTTTCTGAAATAAATTTATTCAGCCGAAATGGTTGAATTGACTTAGGTTTTAGTACATGAAAAAAAAACCAGATATTTATCCAGTGAAAGCTTATTGAAGAAGGCACAGTTTGTTCAAGATATATATGTATTGAACATCCTTATTTCATTTGTTCAGTCTTTAACTTATGAAATCAATACTGAGAAGAAGCAAAAGAACAAACAAAACTTTATATTTACAAGTCAAAACAAATTCAGGGATACAAGAAAAGTTACAGGAAATTCAAGCAGCTTCAACTGCAGATTTAACAATTCATGTTCAGTTGATCAAATTCAACTTATTCTTTATTCAGACATGTCATAGGTGAGTAAACAACTGATTTCAAAAATTTAGCTAGAATATTTTCTTCTTGAATGATCTGTGCTTGATATAGTTTAAGCAAACTACTCTGTGTATATATTGGTTTGCACTGGAAACTTTTATAGTTTGTTCTTCAGTAAATTCAAGTTTGAACAAAGTAAAGCCAGAAAACTTCCAATACCTATTCATATAATTGTTTGATCTTGGTAGAGAGCTAATTCAAGTTGGTTTATACTAAACAAAAGTCTGCACACATGTTTTAAAGTTAACAGTAAGTTCATACTGTATTATCCAACTACAGGTAAAAGAGAAACCAAAGCCTAAATTTCAAATGATGAAATTTGTAAATCCAATAACATATTTAGTTTACATAAACATAATTATGATTTTTAACTTAAAAATCTTGATTTTTAAGTATAAATCAACAGAGCAGTTTTAAAATGAATCAAAAATGGGTTTTCTTCAATTTTAGGGGATCGAGCTAATTTTAGTTTCTGTAAATTAACAGGAAGCAGGTTTGTAAATCCTTTGACTCAGGAAAAATGTCAACTTATTTTACAAATGCTTAAATTTTGAGTTTGAATCACTAATAGGGTTCGAGTGCTTAAAATTGTGATGCTCTGTAAAATATTGATTTCGGCATCATAATTGAATCGAATGGGTTGTGAGCTTTGGTGGAGTTAGAGGAGGTTGTGAGTAACGTACTGGTAGATCTTCATCGTCTACGGTGATGTATGGGGGCCGCACGGGGATCTTGTCAGTGGGGGTTTTGTTGCCATGTTCGAACTGCAGGTCAAAATTTGTTTTCAACTTGTAATTGAAAAACAGGGATTCGATTGTGGTATCTGGGATGTTTTGTGGTTTGTGGGTACGGTAGTGGGTCGCCGCGGGGGAGGCGAGCCACCGTGCACGTGCACGGTGGCGAAGAGGTTCCTGGCATGTTTTATCTGGGGCGGTCGCGTGCGCGTACTCGAGAAATTCGAGTGTTGCTTCGATCGAGTCTTCGGGCCTTTTTCTCGTGTGTGTGTGTTACTGCAGTTTAATTTTACTTAAACTTAAAAAAAAAATATGAAGAAGGTAAGATACAGGAAGGAGAAGAAGATGGAGAGTGAGAGAAGGGAAACGCACGGGAGAGTCACGAGGAAAAACTCGAGTTTCCTCGAGTAAAAATTGTTGCGGTCTCGGTACCTTCCTAGATGGCCGTGTATAATGATTTTTTGTACAATTGTTTAACTTAGTTAATTAAGTAATTGTTAGATAGTTAAGTTAGTATTTTAATTAAAGGTTGATAAGTAAGAAAAGATATATGAGTAATAATATGAAATTAGGGTGTTAAGTAATTTGTATTTGAAATCTTAAATTGATAACCTTAATTTATATTTTATTTTTTTCTAATTAGAAATAAATTATATGATAAGTAATTTAAATCTTAATAACATTAGTTAATTACTTGAAGTTAATTAATGGAAATTTAGTTCAATGATTAATAGGAATTATACTTTAATTAAATTGATAATAATTGATTATTAAAGTAATTTGTGACATTTGAATAATTAATTCATTTTTAATAGGTAAGTTATTAACTAACTAACTGAGTAATTAAGTATCAGTTAATGAATAAAAGTATAGTAATTAATTAATAAATTAAAATTTTGAATAATCAATAAATTGATTAATTGAGTTACTTAATCAGCAATTAATTTAGTAGGATAAAATAATTTATTATTAAGTAATCAATTAAGTAAAGTAATCCAAACTGTTTGGAATGCATTGATAATTCGATTTGATTGACTTTGATATCTATTTATGATATTTCTGTGATATGTTGTGATGTATTATGGATATCTGTGATAACTGTGTATGATTTATCTGTTATATCTGTTATGTTAATTCCTAATATTGAATTGAACTGTTAAGTTAAATAGACAACTTGGCCCTTAAAATGGCGTTTGGATTCGATGAGACCGGGATCCGAAGAATCAAATTTGATTCTCCGAAAACCACATCAATCCAATTTAAACGTTAGGTCGTGATTCGTGAAATGAAGATCGAGATGGTGTTTTCAGAATGCAAGGGTTATAGTCGTTGACTCTGAGGGTGATTATAAAGTGAGTGTGACGAGATAATGCCTTCGGTTTCGTTCGAACCCGGAAGAACTTGTATGGATTGAATGCTTTCAACACATCGTCAGGCGGACGATGAGCATTCTAAGAATAATGTTTGATAAAGGTAATCGTAACCTCAAGCCTCATCAATCGGGAATGGCTAAAACAGGGGAGATGCAGCAACGTTAGGTGGGTCATGCCCAAGCAGGACAAGATATTTCTCCTGTCTAGATGTCCCTTTTTATATTTCGGCTTAGTGGGCGGTTTGCTAGCTAGAACCGCGGGGTTAATATTGTTTGGGACTGTTCAGTAAGGAATGGTTCCGGCCTTGTGTTGCAGGGGATGAAGGGAGTAATCCTCGGTATGGTGATCTAGGCCCCGTACTGTGACGGGCGGTACCCCAGTAGCCCTGCCATTGTTGGAAATCCATTTTTCCCTATGAGACCCTACGGTTTTGATTTGTATTACCCACTTTGGTGGCTAGTAGCTGGAATTTAATAGATGTAACAATTTCGGCTATTTTATATTTACTTGAAAACCCTAGACACTATTATAATATCACTTGATTTCCTATGAAATGTTTTGGTTAGCGTAAGGTAAAAACTTACCCGTATTTATTTGTGGGGAGCCTTACGTGATACCTTTATTTCAAATGTTTTTTCAAAGTTAAACAACTTTAAACCGTTTACTCATACCAGACCCATGTTTGACCCGGAGTTTATATTTTGTGTTTTCATAAACTCTCGGGTACCCAAATTTTTACCGGTAGTCAAGGGATTCAGGTTAGCTTTGACAAATTCTGGAGGAGCAATGGAGTAGGAGGCTTCAGTATTGTAGATATATATGTAGTTCCGCTGTGTTGGTATCTCTGATTCATATTGTTTGAGTTGTATTAACTAGACAGGTGGTTTTGACTGTCTAGTATGTGATGTATGTATGATTGTCATTTGTATTGATATTGTATAACTCGGATATATGTACAAACTATGTATTATTTAAGTGATATATTATATTTTGTTCCGTTCCGCTGTGAGATTCTGATGTTGTTGTTCTTTCTTCTTCTTTCTTTTCTATTTTCCCACCGCTTTCTTTCTTTATGATGATACGTCTTTCTGGTAGTAGAAAGGACGGGTCATCATAATTTCAGTATATGCAATATTCATATATATAAGACAAAATGATAAAATTATTTCTTCTTTATTTAGATATATAAAGATATCTTAATCACCTAACATAAAATATATATACATAAATAATAATAACTCTTTTATTTTCTAATTCATTTATCTCTAAAAATTATCGTACATTACATAACTTAATTTTAATTTTAACAACCTTTAAATGATAAACATTCCCACTTTTAACATGTTATCAAACCATACCCAACTCATAACTCAACGAAATGCTACATAACAATATTCTGCAATTATCAAAAAATTTATGGTTAACTGCAAGAATTAAAGTTTAAAAATGAAAACTAAACAAGGAATTAAGCTAACCATATGACCGATGCTCATAAGCTAACCATACGACCGATGCTCTTTTCAATTACAAATATGTATAAAGCTCTTCCCAATTTCACCAGCTTTTACACATTCAATTCTTTACATTTAACTAGTTTTGTTGATCATTAATTCAAATTATATAAACAAATTCAATTATTTAATGTTTATTAATCCATTTATAAATCATTTAAAAAAATGATACAAATATATACAAAGCTCTTCTCAATTTCACCAGCTTTTACATATTCAATTCTTTACATTCAACTAGTTTTGTTGATCATTAATTCAAATTATATAAGTAAATTCAATTATTTAATGTTTGTTAATCCATTTATAAATCATTTAAAAAAGATAATTCAATTTTAACAATATTTATATGTACAATATTAGCACAGGCTATGTAACAACCTGCATATTTAAGGATTATATAATTAAATGTTTTATTTAAACATAGCATCGTTAGTTGGATTTAGGTGTGAAATGTTACTTTTTGCAAACGGCCGAATTAGGACTCGAAACCACTTCCATTGAGTCCAAAATGGCGTTTGCGATCTTTTTGAGTATAAAGTTTGACATGTTTGGAGTAAGTCGAGTTTTGCTACCTTTTGTAATTGGGTTTTGGGTTTGGGTTCAGCCCACTAGGTAACTAAATAACCTAACTCAATACCCTCTCCTTCCATTCACTCATTTTCACTTCTGAACTCAAGCTAAAACTGAAAATGGGGGAAAGGAAGAGGAATTAGAAATTCAGCCCTAGTTTCTTCTTGTAAACTTGAATTCTTGCTCCAACGTCAGGGTGAAGCTATAGGTAAGCCTCCTCTTCATCTTCTCCAACTCTTTCTCCTTCAATTTCAGAAAGTTTCCTAAACCTAACTTAGGAAATACTTTTTTTGATCTTAGATTGAAGCTTGTAGAGTGAACTGGAGAGTGGTTGGTCTTTTCTTTGCGTTTGAGCTTCTCATCCTTGTTTTTGAGTTAAAAGGTGAGATTTTTTATCTCACATCTATGCCGATATCTTTCTATGTTGTAGGGTATGAATTCCAAGCACTTTTCCATGTGTAATTGCTTTTGATTTGGATTGGTTTTATGAATGTTGCAAGTTTTAGAGTTTTGAAGTCAAATCTTTGAAAATCATAACGTTGATGTTTGATCATGATTTTGGAGGTGTATTAAAGAGCCAATTGTGCTGGCTTATCGATTGGCAAAAGCCCCTTAAGCCCACTGCTCGACTGGTTGCAAATGGTGTGAGTTTGCTCCTCCATTCGATGGGCTGGAAAACAGTTCTAGCTACAGCCAGTCGACTGGCCCCCTACAGTCAGTTGACTGACTCCAGAGTTTGAAAACTCTCGAGTTATGGTTCAGTCGACTGACTGCAGTGAACCAGTCGACTGACCTGCTTGTGTTCATCTATTTTGCCTATTTGCTTGTGCTTTTAACTTTTATCGATTCGTGTTGATTCCAATTAGTTGTTTATGCATATTTGACCTTGATGATTCCTTTTTGACTTCATCCATGGGTTTTTATAAAATAATCTTCTAAATTGCATTAAAAGCTCGTTTCTCCAATTTATAATTTCTATTTAAAATGCACACACAATTTTGCACTTCGAACGAAGTGGAAAGGAGATTAAATGGTTAGGTTAAACACGGACCATGAATCTGTGTGTTTATCTTTCCGATTAATCCCCGACCTATTCGATTGACTGTTTTGACCTTTTGGTCTGGTTTACCAATGAGATGAGGTAAACTTTGTACTGCTTTGAGTGTGAAATTAACTAATGGATAGTAAACCGTTTAGTGCGAACGGGTGGTTATGGGACTCATGTTACCACTTTTCGAGTTCCTTTTCGAGAGTTGTGACACATTCTGCCAATTAGTGGTGTCCAGTACCGACCCTTCGGACCTTCACCACTACGGTTTGTTGCCTTTGGGATAGTGTCTTCGGACTGTCTCCTTCAGGTTTGTTGCCTTCGGGTATGTTGCCTTCGGGTATGTTGCCTTCGGGTTTGTACCTTCGGGTTTGTGCCTTCGGGTTTGTTGCCCTATTGTATCGCTGTTGGAGTTGGTCATTCGTCACCGCTCGAGTGATATTGGGTTTGGAGTCTTCGGGCTTATGGATCCTTGTTTATACAGTACTGAGCACGTGCAAATTTTCTGTTGTTTCATTTATATGTATATTCCCTAGGTATCGCCCTTCGGTGTTGGTCTATTCGAGCCGCACGATATATATCGGTTACCTTGTGGAACTTGTGTTACCTTCATTGGTATTTGATATTTGCCTTTTTGGCTTGTTTTGGGATATTCATATCCTTTGTTTATTGGTGTTGCCAATGGTACGAGGCTTGTCTTGTTGTGATTCATCTTTTGTTAGATGATTGTGTTATCTCTTTTAGAGATATTTGTTACACTTTGTGACCTTGCAGGTTCATTATTGTTCAGTTTATCTAACTGATTTGTTTAGCTGGACAGACCCGTGTATTTATACTCGGGTCAGACCGAGATGTTTCTGGTTAGGTGCATTTGGGTTTAGCCTATTTTGATTCCGCATGGACTACTCCGCTAGCTTCTTTTTGTTATATCTTTTTGCGTAGTCCCATTTTGTTGTAACTATGATATATGTATTCTTTTGGATTCGTCTGTATATTGTGGTTTTCTATACCACTTGACATGTTTCAGTTTTTATACTCTGCTATGTATCTGTATGTGTATATTATGATCTACTGTTCTGTGATGTATATTACATCTGAGTTATTATATTCTTTTCTGATAGATCCTCCAGCCACCTATGGTTTTGTTTTAAGTATTCATTGGATATGTCGATCTGCTTGTATGACAATTGTCGATGTATTCAATAGATAGTTAGAGCAAGGCTATAGATGGTCGCTCCTAAACAGCCTTATTCTCCGCGTTAGTCGACGGCATTAACCCGTAGTGTCCTTAGCGTGGGTATAGAGGTGGGGCGTCATAGACTATATATCCTTTTAAATCATTTGAAAAACATAAACTATTTACATATACAATATTAATAATTTTTTAGAATTAGGACTTTAATTCATACATAGATATATATTTAACGAAGATTGAACCACCAACCTTATATCTGAGCGTCGCACGTTATTTTAGTTTATGATTAATGTATCAAGATATGTTTATCATATATTATAAAATAAAGTGCATTTTAGCATTAAAATTTAAATATTATTTTTAAAAGCATTACCACGTGCAACGCACGGGTTATACACTAGTATGTAATAAAAATTTAAAATGTAATGTTATTACAAATCATTTGGTATAAATAAATCAATTTAATATCAAAAAATCTAAAGAGCATGGAAGTTATGAATCGTTTTTCCTTCTAAAAAGTGAAAATAAAATACTGAAACATAAAATTATTTAAAAAATAATTAGAGTTTTAATGCGTATAAACTATTTGTTTAATAAAAAAGAGATCGATATTATTTTTGAAAGTTATTAAATCTTTATACATCTAAAAAGATTGCGGTGGTTTCATAATTTGCACATGTGTTATACCAAACTTAAAATAAAACCAAAATGTCATTTTTATCATTTCATATCTTTCACAAAGATGAGAAGAGTGTTTTGTAAGTTACTTTGCAGTTTCGGTACTAGTGTTTTGTTTTCCATTTGATTTTCGTTTCAAACATGACAATTTGTATAATATAATACATAAATATTGGATACGGAAGATTAATAATTCTACAACATTTGAGACATAATTTCACCTATAATTTTTTTAAGTTAAGTTATGTACCCTTATCGTAATTGTAGCTTCACTTGTAGTTGAAGCTTTTAATTCAAACACGAAAAAATTTGTATAATAGAACACATAAATATTGGATATATTTAATTAATAATTCTACAACATCTGAGACATAATTTCACCTATAAAATTTTTCTGTTAAGTTATGTACCCTTATCGTAATTGTAGCTTCACTTGTAGTTGAAGCTTTTACAAATTAATACCAAAATTCATCGATAAAATTTTGGTGCTAAGTTATGTACCCTCCTCGTAATTATAGCTTCACTTGTAGTTGATGCACAATTTGGTTGGACTTGTTCACATAAAACAACACATTCCATTTGCATTGAAATATTGGTATTAACTAAATATATATAACAAAAAAAATTAAAATATCATAAGCCAAAGTAATAATAAGCATGGTAAGTTTAAATGTAATTAACAAACTCATTAGGATATTCTTTAAAAATTAGAATGAGTTTATTATTACTGCATACATGCAAACTAATTAACAAAAAATTATCATCGCAAATCATATGAGACGATCACCATTGACACTTGTGTAGTTAGTGCGTGTTAATTTATATTCATATATAAAGTTGTATCAAAATCGAACATAAGACGATTGTATTAATGGCTTGAATGTGGTTGAATATCCTCGCCTGCATATCCAACTCGTTTTATTACAAAACAAGTATATAAACATATGCATTATTAAGTTGTATTCATATTAATAAATTCAAAATGAGATATAAAGTTGATTGAAAATATATTATTCAGCCAAAATTTATATTCAATTAAATATTCCAATTTAATCACCACTTATTGATGCACAAGCAATTATATATTTGTATAATTAGTCATTTCTAAATTATATGCAACAAATTAACATGATAACTATTCAACGAGAATAAAATTAATAAAGGGAACTTTCATGATAACGCCCTCTCAAGTTTGGAAATATACAGTCGTCTCTCCTCCAATACATGTATTAAAAGGAGCACCTATTTTTATTTTTATGGGAAACATGCAAATATGTTGCATAGAATCTGCAAATATTTGCATTTTCTAAAAAAAGTAAAAAAATTGTTTTAAGCATAGAAACATGCAATTAATTTTTAGATTAATTTCAATTTTTTTTACGAAAATTATAAATATGAGTGCTTTAAACATGTTTTTGAAAAAGATTTTTCACATACCAAATCTGAAAATAAGATGTAGGATTACACTTCTACATGAATAAATATCAAATCATACTAGTCCGCCATGCTTTAGCCATATTTCCCATGGAAACAATCCCTAACATATACTTTAATGCTCTGCCACTCTTACGACACTATTTTTTTTAATCTTATTTTACCAATTTCAACACTTAATGCGATCGAATAAGATGGATTTGCCACTTTTAAGATTTCATATATAAAAAACATACATAGTGTTCATGGGACTAATGAGGATGTTGATCCGCTTGCACTAGTTTCATGTTATTTTATGCAGCGTATCATTTTTTCTACAACGTCAACGCTTTAAATGAATGAAACCTTATGTACTGAGTTGTCATAAGCGATGATTGGCAGTGCAATTATATTTGTCTCTAATTTTTAATACGGTAATTTGTTAAAATTGTCACTATAAGTGTTTATTCATGGATAAATGTCATATGTCGACTAAAATAATTTATTCATATTTAGTGTAGAGACTGTGAAAAATTTATCATGTTATCTTCGTTGATACGTTCTTAAAACTTTTACTTCGAGAACTAAAAGTTGAATGCGTATTAACCTAGGCTCCGTTTGTTTAAAATGTTAAATTCTAAATTCTGATTGCTAAACTTTGATATCTGATTACGGATTGCTGATTGTTGAATTCTAAATAATCATGTACTTGTTTGTTTGCATTCAGCATTCGGAACATAAAACAACATTCAGCGTTCATAACAAAACATAAGCACTAAAGAAATTCTGAATTATTTTGTCTACATAGACGACTTTATTCAGAACACTGATAAAAAACAAACAATGTAAAATGTTCTGATTTTTAAATTAGAACTTGGATTCAGAACTTCTTATTAAAAAATCACAGCCTTAATTTACAAGGATGGTTAATTTTTTTTAGGGCTCATAGTAAATTAAATCATCGCATTCATTTGTATAAATGATGGTTCGTAGATAGAATCGTATATTGATTGCCATATGTTTGCACAAAAAATGGGCAAACACCTCCAAGTCGTATGAATTAGTTGATTTTATGTTGTTTCTGGTAATTTGGGTGATTTACGCAAATATATAAAAAGCAGGGGCTAAACTGTAAAAGACGCACAGATTTATAGTGGTTGGGCCAGAACGTGCCTACGTCCACTTTATATGTTATTCTCCTTTTCTATTTAGATTACAAGTACAGAGCTTTGATTACAAGTAACTGAAAGTTGTTTGAAAGTTCTCTCCGTGCTTGAGCTCTCAAACTTGTCTGCCATTGTTGTACCCCTGCCACTCTATTTATAGAGTGAGGCTGGGGGCAGGGGTTCTGGATGTATATAGCTGTTGATGGGCCTGGGCTGAAACAGTCTGGCCTGGCAATGTTGGTTCGGTGTAGGTTGGATAGGTGGTCCGGTTAGGATGGTTCGGTGGTAGGTTGGATAGGTGGCCCGGTTAGGATGGTTCGGTGGTAGGAGATAAGTGAACCGGCTATGGTGGTTCGGTGGTAGCTTGGAGGAGATTGGTTCGGCAGTTGGTTGGTTCGGTCATGGTTGTCGTTGAAGAAGCTTGTGGGTCGGTAGTCACCTGGTTCGGCAGTGGTTATTGGAGAGGCTTTTGGATCGGTGGTAAGAATTCGCCCAACATTTGCCCCCCAAAGTGGGGCACATGCCTGCATGTGTCGCGCTTTGTTTTCTTGTAATTGGGACAGCTTCATTCGGTTTAGAGTGCCGAACCGGTTGGTCCGGTTGTCCTACGCTTGCCTATAAGTAGGGGCGTTATGCCACCATTATTCCTTTACCTTTTGAGATAGCCGAATCAACTGATTGCCGAATCAAACTCCTGTTCGTGCCGAATCAAACGCTTATCTTTGTCGAATCAAACCCTTATCTTCGCCGAACCAGGTGAGACCCTATTTTGCCGGATGAAACTTCTTATTTTCGAACTGCCAAATGAAACTTACACTTAAATTACCGGATGAACACTGAGACTCTGAATACCGAATGAAGTCCTTGGAGCTCAAGTGCCGAATGAGTCTCGTGCTTCGCTTTACCGAATGAGCTCCGTGGTGTGAGTGTCGAATGTCCTCTCGGTCCCGTGTTACCGAATGAACCTGAAAACCTTCATCCCTTGAGTTTTGAATTCGAGCGAAATTCCAGACCACATGCTTTTGTTTACTTATATCTTTACACTCCTCACTTTAACAGTGCGTTTTTTTTTTGGTGTCCCAGATAAATGTCTCGTAAAGTTGAAACTCGATCGGAGAAGAGAAAATCTACGGACCTAAGTGAGCTTCCCGTTGTGCCCCCAGCCCAGCCAGGACCGGGAGGACAGGGACCCACTCCAAGATCACTAGTGGACGGATATGGCCCTCAGGAGCTCCTGAATTCTCCTCCTGACTGCTTTCCGAGCTCGCTCAAAGAGGAACAGCTTGATGTCATCTCTCGCTCCTTTGGGACTGACAGAGCGAGTATGCTATTGCCGGGGGACGGAGTTATGCCATACAATCCCCCTGAAGGATATTTCGCGTACAGCCGATACCATTGCATGTGCGGGGCCATTACTCCGATCAATGCGTGGATAGTCAGCTTCATTACCAACCTGAAGGTGGCTCCTTTCCAGCTTCAGCCCAACTCTTACGCCATCTTAGTGTGCCTATTCGTTATCTTCCAGAGAAGGTATGGGCGCCCCCTTCTAACCGGGAAATCCGATATTTGTATAATCTGAGGGGCTACAAGAAGGGGTCTCCGTACATCAGTTTAGAGTCGGCCGTGTCCTTCAAGCCGGTCTTGGACTTATACTCGAAATTCACCATGTTTAAGAAGGAATGGTTCTTCGTCAAGGACGCCTCCGTTTCTTTTCGCCTTTTCACTTCTGGCTGTAAGTTGAATTCCATTTGTAATTTCTTTGTCCCGACTGCAATGCTTCTTCTTATATGCTTTTATTTCTTGCTAGCGGCAGGTGGGTTTGCGGTCGTGGAGAATGATCGCCTGGTACAGATGGCTGCGGAGATAGAGGCTATCTTTGGAAGGGATAGGTCGGCTTCTTACCTGATCAGGAATGCCACTGTCCTGGAGCACAACTTGATTCTGCCACGTCAATCCGTGGTTAAGCAAAGAGATACAGCCGAGGAGAGGGCTGCCAAAGCTAAAGACGGGGCCACTGCGAAGAGTAGCAAGAGGAGACCTTTCTCGGTACCTCCAGTCGTCCGGGGGAAAAAGCTTAAGAAGTCTGATGGACCCTCCCCTAGCACATGTCTAGATATTCCGAAGGAGGAAGGTGGAGAGGAGGAAAGAGGAGAGGAGGAGAGCGGAGGAGATGGAGAAGGTGAAGGACAGGGTGGTAGTGGTGCCCGGGCTTTGTCTTTCGACCAGGCAGGGGAGATCCACGAGTGGACGGATGATGCCTTCCGCCAGGCTTTTGAGGGGTTGGAGGATGGATTAGCCTCGGTGGAGAAGGCGAAGAAGGCTGACAAGGCTGTGACTGGTGCCGATCCATCTTCTAAGGGTCCTTCAGCTAGGGTAACTCAAGGTGAATTTTCAACTTCTGCAGACTCCCTTTATGATAAGGACTAAGTAATATTTTATGGCCAGCTCCCGTCCTGGAATGAGATTCAGGACTTATTGCATTATCCCACTCCTCCTCAGGGTTTGTAAAATAAGCGCGTTTTCCTACTCCTTTTAACTTAACATATTTCTCGGATCATAGTTTCATGCATGCTTGTAACACTTGGTTTTTACTCCAGGAACGGGTAAGGTGGCCAAGACATCAGATATTCGGCACCGCCTTGAACAGTATAAGTTACTCAGAGCTTCCACCAAACCAAAGCCGTCGACTAGCCGTCCCGGAGATGTGGTTGGTTATCGCCCTCTTCTCGGAGTTATTGAAGAAGATATGCAAAAGAGGAAGAGGGGCCGATCTTTGTTTGAACCTTCACCTGGCCCTCAGGCTCCAGTCCAGCCTATTCGTGATATTACCGAGGGAGATACTGAGTTTAAGCCTTCCCCACATCCGTCCGAAAATCCAACCGTCACCCCGATATACCATCCTGGTTTGGTTCGCAACCCATTCGCCGGCCACCCTGATCTGGACCCAAGTTTTTAGGACATCTCATTTGACGAGGCCATGGGTGAGCATCTTCTTCCCCGTAATCCCATGGTACGGGTGCTTGATAAGGCTAAGTCCTTAGACCTCGATTTGCTTACTACTCGGATTGTGACCATGGGGAATGAGGCCAAGTCAAACATCGATCTGGTGGCTGAAGAGACCAAGAGGCTAATGGAGCATCACGCTCGACTGGCCAAGGCTGGGGAGGAAATCGGAAGTGCTCACATTCGGTTGCGGCTAAAGGTTTCTGATCAGGCCAAACGGCTTGCCGATCAGGCTATCCAGATATCCCAGCATGAGGCGGCCTCCAGACGACTAATGAAAACCGTGGAAGAGGCTAGCAAGGCTGAGTTGCGAAAAATGGAGGCTGCTTGCAAAGAACGAATTGATATGGCCATCGCAACGGTGGATGAGGTTCGGAGCGCGGATCTTGAGCAGGTAGAGGAGTTATCTGGGAGGCTTAAGGGCGCAGAGCTTGCTCAGGCCAAGCTGAAGGAGGAGATGGAAGTGATGCGGAAGTCCCTTCAGGCTGACTGCTCGAGATACCAATTGGAGAGAGATGCTGCTGTCGCACGGCTGTCGGCTTCTGAGGCCCGGATGAAAGAGTTTGAGGAGAACGAGGCGATGATGGACGAGATGCTCCAGGACATGTATTTCCGTACTTGGAGGCAGGGCAACCTGTCCTGGATGGACGATTATCCCAGGGTTATGGCTAGGATATATCTCCGGGCTTTGGAGGAAGCAAATGCTGAAGCGGATAAGAGGGTGGCGCGGCCTTCAGAATGGATGTGGTCACCGCACAATTCACCATGGAGGAGAAGGTGGCAGTGAAGGAAGGCATGAGGCTGCTCGCCGCCGAGGAAGTGGGTGTGCAACTGGAGGATGACGACCAGGGAGCAGACGCTGGTAAGTCTTCCCTTTTAATCTTTTCATGAATTGATTGCTTATCTTTCGTGATCATTGATGGATTCTCTTCTGAATTGGGCAAGCGGGACCTCTGGAGTACATGCAGGGAGTTCTGACCCTACAGTTAAGTAGATCCGGATGGCGGGCAGGACAGAGGCAGAGCCCCGATGTAGTTGACTCTTTTATTTGGTCTGTTTGACATTCCTGTACATACTAGTCCAAAAAATTATTGTATTTTTAGGCTGTAATTATATCATTGCAACAAACGTCTTTATGTAACTTTATAACATAAGAAGATTCTGTTATGTTCGAATGTGCTTATTATTTTGATATGTTGCATAAGAAATACAGCTGCGTATTTATGCATGTGATTTAATCGTATTTGATGCTAAGTTTCTGCCCAAAATATTGTTTCATGTTTTGCAATGCCAATATGATGTGTGAATAAATTAAAGCTACATATTTGTATACAAGTGAAGATAGTACCGCCCTTCGTGTTTTAGTTGTAGAGGGTTGCCTTGAATGTCTTGCGTGACTGAGTATGGAATGTAGCTGAGTGTTCCGTCATCCGGATGTGAGTTCATATATCCACAAGCGAGAGTTCCCCTATTTTGTGACCTGTACTTTAGGGATTGTTATATAGGATAGGAGAAAAGTTTTTGAATGAAATGGAAATATGAGAAACAGTAAAACTTCCAATCACGGAAGGCCGTCGATATGGTTAAGTTCGTGGAAAACGGGTTTTGTAGTCACTTTCCCTAGCTATGGGTCTTGGAGACATTTGCCACCCATCTTACGCCTCTGTGGGGAGTTTATCTTTTTTACCACAGCCGCACTTAAGACATATCGGAGCCGAGATCGCGCATAGTAACTACCCGAGCCATTATGGCCCGTAATCGTGGGTATTATTCGATTTACTGTGGCCGGCTAGCGTGGGTGTCGATCGTCAACCGTGAACTACCCCTGGCTGGCCACACCTTATGTTGGGGCTTAAAGTAGGTTCACAGTTGCCGGCGAGCCGAACGCCGTAATGAGCTGCCATCGGCTATAGTCGGCCTTCTTGATGGCTTATAATCGGCTCATTACAGTTGGCTTTGAGGGCAGTCGGGAGCAATGAGTTAACCCGCAGCAGAGGGATGCTGGAGCAAAAGTGTCCCATTGGCGAGTGCATATATTCGCATAATACCTGTTGGGTCTTGTCCAGGTGAGGTTGCGCCGTGAAGTGTCCAGAATGGAAATGTCTTCATACATGATTTTGTTCAACAGAAAAGGATAAAGCTTAACAAGCAGCCAAGATATAAAGGAACAAGTTAAAAAGAGACAAGATTTTTAAAGTGGTTCGGCACAAAAATGCCTACGTCCACTGATTCTCTTTGTTAATTCACTTTATATGGGCAGTACTAGTTAAGAAAAGTATCGACCGAGGTGTTGGATGTTCCATGCCCTCTGGAACACCTCTCCGTCCAATGTTGACAAAATATAGGCTCCGTTGCGGAGATCTTTATGAGTTACATAGGGTCCGTCCCAGATTGGATCTAGCGCTCCGGGGCGTGGGAAGATCCGCTTGAGGACAAGATCTCCTTCTTGTAAGCTGCGGTGCTTGACTTTGGAGTTGTATTGTGCTGCAACGTTTTGCTTATGAGCTGCTGCTTTGAGTGCTGCATCGTTTCTTCTCTCCTCAATTAGATCCAAAGACATGTGGAGGAGTTCTTCGTTCTCTTCTGGGTTGTAGTGGATCCTGCGGTGGGAAGGCACTACAGTTTCAACTGGGAGCATGGCCTCCGATCCGTATGCCAAAGAGAAATGAGTATACCCTGTTGATGTTCTATAAGATGTGCGGTAGGCCCAAAGCGCCGTAGGAAGTTCATCCACCCAAGCGCCTTTTGACATTTCGAGTTTCTTCTTGATTAGGGTTTTGATGATTTTGTTGACAGCTTCGACTTGTCTGTTTGCCTGGGGGTAAGCCACAGATGAGAAGCTTTTGTGAATTTCGTGCTCTTGGCACCAGTCGGCGAATTCCTCGCTGTCAAATTGAAGTCCATTGTCCGATATGATTTTGAGTGGAACCCCATACCTGCATAAAACATTTTTGATCAAGAAGTTATTAACTTTTGCGGAAGATATTTTATTTAGAGGCTCCGCTTCCACCCATTTGGTCAACTGCTACTATGGCATATTTGGCTCCGCCCCGGCCCACTGGCAGTTCGCCAATCAAGTCAATTCCCAATATTGCGAAGGGCCAAGGGCTGGTCATCTGAGTAATCTCATTTGTGGGTAGTCGAGGAATCTTAACAAATTTCTGACATCTGTCGCATTTTTTGACAAGTTTAAGGCGTCTTTGTTTAAGGTGGGCCAGTAATATCCGTATCGGAGTGTCTTCTTGGCTAGAGTCTGCCCTTCGGTGTGATCTCCGCAACTTCCTTGATGGATGTTGGACAAGACTTCCCTGGCTTCCCTTCCAGCGACACACCTTAATAAGGGATTAGAGAAGCCGCGCCGATAGAGGATGCCTTCTTGTATTGTGTAGCGGGAAGCTTTCCTTAAGATTTTCTTAGCTTCATTACGCTCGTCGGGCAGTGTGCCATCTTGTAAATATTTCCGGATAGGAGTCATCCAAGTTTCCTCTTCGATTGAAGCTATCATATTCATTGTCTCGTAACTCGAGGCTAGTTGCTGTGAGATGGTTATTGTTCAGGAAGCGGTGCCGTCCTTCATGCTAGCTTACTTTGCCAGTTCGTCGGCCTCCTGATTCTTCTCTCGAGGAATGTGTTTGATTAAATAGTGATCCAACTGATTGGGCAGTAGCTTGGTCTTCTTTAGATATGCTATGAGTCGATCTCCTCGAGTTCGGAATTCTCCCAGTATCTGATTTACAATAAGTTGAGAATCACTATGGAGACATAAAGAACCGACTCCAATCTCCAGGGCAAGTTCTAATCCGGCTATCACTGCTTTGTATTCTGCGTCATTGTTGGTGGCAGCGAACTCCAACCTTAGGGTGTAGTGCAGCTTCCTTCCCCTGGGGGTGATTATCATAACACCTGCCCCCGAGCCTTGTTCATTTGATGCTCCATCAACGAAGAGATTCCACTTGATATTCTTTGCTACTTAAGATTACTCCTTACCTTCGTTAGTAGTGAATTCGGCAATGAAATCATCTACGGCTTGTCCCTTGATAGCGGTGCGAGGACGGTAGGTAATATCATATTGACTCAGTTCAATGCACCACTTAAGTAGTCGCCCAGAAGTGTCGGGGCGATGGAGTACCTGCCTTAGCGGTTGATTGGATAAAACTCTGATGGAATGAGATTGGAAAAAGTGTCGTAGTTTCCGTGACGTGATTAGTAAACAGTATGCTATCTTTTCAAGCTTAGGGTATCTGGCTTCTGCCCCTGTAAATCTCTTGCTTACAAAGTATACGGGCCGCTGCGTGCGGTTGTCTTCTCTCACCAAAGCGGCGCTTAAAGCATGGGACGATACAGCAAGGTATAGGTATAGTTCCTCGCCTTCATTTGAAGTTGAGAGCAATGGTGGTCTCTGGAGGTGTTCGATTAAGTTAAGGAAGGCCATCGAGCATTCGTCAGTCCATTCGAACTTTCCTTTGTCTTTCTTTAGAGCTTCGAAGAAAGGGATGCACTTGTCGGTTGGTTTAGAGATGAACTTGCTTAGGGCTGCCACTTTCCCATTTAGGCTTTGCATCTCTCTTCAAGTGGATGGTATCTTGATATCTTGCAAAGCCCGAACTTGTTCGGGGTTTGCTTCAATCCCCCTGGCATGGACAATGAATCCCAAGAACTTTCCCGACGATACTCCGAAGGAGCACTTTAGAGGGTTCAGCTTCATTCCATATTGGCGAAGTACTTGAAACATCTCATTCAGGTGGTTTATATGATCGTTGGCCTTCCTCGATTTCACCAGCATGTCATCCACATAAACCTCCATAGTTCGTCCTACATCTTGTTGACGAGGCGCTGATAAGTAGCTCCGGTGTTTTTAAGTCCAAAAGGCATTACTTTGTAGCACTACAATCCCCGATCAGTGATGAAACTAGTGTGGTCTTGATCGGGGGCGTGCATAGGGATCTGGTTGTATCCTGAGTATGCGTCCATAAAGGATAAGAGTTCGTGTCCGGCTGTGCTGTCCACGAGTTGGTCAATTCGGGGTAGTGGGAAGTAGTCCTTCGGGCAAGCGTCATTTAAGTTGGAGAAATCGATGCATGTTCGCCACTTCCCATTAGCTTTCTTTACCAGTACCGGGTTGGCAATCCATTCTGGGTAGATGGCTTCTCGTATGAAGTCATTGGCAAGTAAGTTCTTTACCTCTTCCTCGAGGGCTGCTGATCGTTCTGCCCCCATGCTTCTCTTTTTCTGTTTACTGGAACCTTGGTGGGATCGATGTTCAGCACGTGGCATGCTACGTCTGGGGAGATTCCTGTCATGTAAGCGTGCGTCCATGCAAATACATCCATGTTGTGGCGAGGAAAATCAATGAGTTGATCCTTTAATTCTTCTTTTAGTTGAGATCCGATTTTCAATAGTCTACTTGAGTCGTGTTTGTCTACAGATACAAGTTCCATAGCCTCCGCAGGCTTGGTGGTGGCCTCCTCCTCTTTGTCCCTGGGGTCTAGTTCGTTGAAAGGATCGCTAGTATATCGAAGAGGAGGGGCTTTCTTTAATTGCTATGCTTCCAAGTTTTTCTTGCAGAGAGAAGTCTCTACATCCTTCCCTTTATCCTTCCTGCGGTTATTGCGAAGCTCAGTTATATAGCAGTCTCGGGCTGCGTCTTGATCTCCCTCTATTTCTCCTACTCCATTATCTGTTGGGAATTTCATTTTCAGGCACCATGGGGCTAGGACAATTTGGAAGTCAGACAAGGCCGATCTTCCCAAAAAGGCGTTGTAGGCCGAGTGGCTTTCTATTAGCACAAATGTTTGTTTTCGTACAACGGAGCGGGGATGACTTCCTATGTCGACAAAGAGGTCCAGTTGCCCGAGGGGCATCTTCGCGTCTCCAGTGAAACCATGTAGTGGTTTGTTGCAGGGAGACACATCCTTCATTGACATCTTCATTTTTTCGAAAGCATGCTTGAATATGATATTTACTAAGCTTCCAGTGTCTATTAAAATTCAAAAAACTTTGGCTGGACCGAACCAGGCAGAGATGACCATAGGATCCATGTGTGGGTACTGTCTTCCCTCTAGGTCACGCCTACTAAATGTGATGTCGTCATTCTCTTTCCGTTTCGGGTGGCGTTCTTCCATGACAGCATTAACGTAGCCTTCATTGTTCCTAAGTGACTTACCGTATCTTTCCATCTCTGCCCAGCTTCTATTGGCGATGTGCGGTCCTCCTGATATGGTCTGGACCACTATCTTCTCTTGACTAGAGCCGCTGGTGTCGCGATTTCCTCCACCTACTTCTGGGAGGGGTAGCCCTGGGTTTTCATTGGCGAGAGCTGGAGTCCTATTATGGCTTTTTACATAGCGTTCCAGTCTCTTCTTTCTGATGTGTTCTTCAATCAAGTCCCGGAGATGGTGGCATTCATTGGTGTCATGTCCATGGGAGTCGTGGAAGCGGCAGAACTTTCCAGACTTGAGTGCGTTATCTGACTCCTTCTTGTGCGGGGGCCGCTTGTATCTAACTTCGTCTTGAGTGGCTAGGAAGATGTTTCAGAGTGTTTCATTCAAAGGAGTGTAAGAGTCAAATCTTGGTCCTGGTCGATATAAGCGCTTTTCTCCCGTCTTGCCCCTAGCATTGTCTCTAGAGTCATTTCTTCGAACATCCTTTGCTGCAGCGGGAACCTTGTCTGGAGCTGTGTTAGCCTGTTGCCCTGAATGCCTCTCAGTGGTAGCGTCTTCAAGTCTCATATACTTTCCAGCTTCATGGAAGAAATCAGGTAAAGTAGCTGGTTTTTCCTTGGTTAGTCTTCTAGAAAATTTAGTATCCAGATGTACACCACTGCAGAGGGCCATTAGGATAAGTTTCTCATCGGCACCTTGGACTGCGGCCGCTGCGGCGTTGAATCGGGTTAGATATTGTTGCATTGTCTCTCCGGGCTTCTGTTTGATATTAGATAAGGAATAAGCGTCCTTGGATTGTTCCACATGAATGCGGAACTGGCCGATGAACTTTTCTTTCAACATTTCCCGATGGACCCTTGGGGTAGGTGGCAGAACTAGGAGGTAGCTAGATCTGCCAAGAAAAGTGGGAAGCATTTACACAATACTCCTTCCGTTGCTCCGCTTATGAGCATATGCTGGGTGTATCTCTGTAATTGTACTATGGGGTCAGAGGTTCCCTTGTAAGGTTCCATTGTTGGCATTTTCCATTCCCGGGGGTGATGGCGGTTTCGATATTGCGGGTGAAGGGGCTGGTTACCCTAGCACCTATCCCCCGATCCCTTTGCTCCCGTTGGACGCACTCTCTGAACAATTTGCCATGCTTTCATCAGAACTTGGAGCGGATAGAAATGAGTTTGGTTCTTCCCTGCGGGACTGATTCCGTCCAGACGACTTGTAAGGATGGTATCGTCTGTCACTCCTAACATTCTCCAATAGCTGCCTCTGGTCTTCTGGGGGCACGTTGGGGTCAGCCACAGCTGGCCCTTGCCTTGATCTTCCCTTGCTGGGTTCTGTTCTCAGCACTTCCTCGGGTCCAACTTCGGGCCGAACTCCAGCTCGGCCCCGTCTACTGCTGTTTTCATGGTTAGGTAGCATGACAGGCTCAGCTACATCCAACCCATGCCTGGCACCTCCCCCGTTGGGTTCGGTTCCAAGTGTTTCCTCGGGTCGGAATTCGGGCTGAGTCCGGGCTCGGCTCCTACCATGGCTGTTTCTATTGTTAGCCTCTTCGAAGAAGAAAGACCCTTGTCGTCTCCTAGATCCTCCAGACTGGGACTCACCCCATGATTCAGTGTTGTGGTTGGTTTCTTCGACATCCCTTAAGCGTGACATGAGTTGATCCACTAAGGCTTCTTGTTGAGATGCGAAGCGGTTACTTACTTCAGCCACAACCCTGTCCAGATCCGCCCTTGTAATTGGTTGTTCCGTAGCAGGGGCTGTCGGATCTGCCTGATTTGAATTTGCTGTTGGAACTTGACGATTGTCTTGGTCTCTGATCACTAGATCTGGGATACTGCCAGTTGCGATGTTCTTTCCTTTGTTAGCATCTTTCTTCCATCCGGGAGGCTTGTTTTCCAGGCAATGAACGATGCTGATAGAAAAAAGGGTTAAGTGGGGGAAGCTGAAGCTTCGAGCTCCTGTTCTCAGTGAAAGCACCAAAAATGTTTGCACAAAAAATAGGCAAACACCTCCAAGTCATATGAATTAGTTGATTTTATGTTGTTTCTGGTAATTTGGGTGATTTACGCAAATATATAAAAAGCAGGGGCTAAACTGTAAAAGACACACAGATTTATAGTGGTTCGGCCAGAACGTGCCTAGGTCCACTTTATATGTTATTCTCCTTTTCTATTCAGATTACAAGTACAGAGCTTTGATTACAAGTAACTGAAAGTTGTTTGAAAGTTCTCTCCATGCTTGAGCTCTCAAACTTGTCTGCCATTCTTGTACCCCTGCCCCTCTATTTATAGAGTGAGGCTGGGGGCAGGGGTTCTGGATGTATATAGCTGCTGATGGGACTGGGCTGAAACAGTCTGGCCTGGCAATGTTGGTTCGGTGTAGGCTGGATAGGTGGTCCGATTAGGATGGTTCGGTGGTAGGTTGGATAGGTGGTCAGGTTAGGATGGTTCGGTGGTAGGAGATAAGTGGACCGGCTAGGGTGGTTCGGTGGCAGCTTGGAGGAGATTGGGTCGGCAGTTGGTTGGTTCGGTCATGGTTGTCGTTGAAGAAGCTTGTGGGTCGGTAGTCACCTAGTTCGGCAGTGGTTATTGGAGAGGCTTTTGGATCGGTGGTAAGAATTCGCCCAACACCATAACTTATCAATCTTTTATGTGGTGATGAGAAAAAAATAAAAACAATCTTGCTATCTTCGTAGATATGTTTTTCTTAAACTATTAGTGGAGAACTAAAAGTTGAATGCATGTCAAGTTAAATTACATTTTCTTCGTAATAATCTTTTAAGTGTAATAATAATGAAAATAGTTTCACACACAATCATTTTGACGAACATAACTGATAAATTTAGTTCACTTTTATTAGACTAGCGTTTCTCCTAATTTCAGCTATTACATTACTATTTCTTCATATAACATTCTTCCATGGTATCTATTTGAATAACCCTCATACTGCATTAAATTATTTGTATAATTATTTTATTAATTGTCATGAAATTCATGTGATTTTAATTAAAAACATCTCTTAAATTGATTTAGAACCGACAAGGTGTTTTTATTTTTCTCTTCCGCTTGTGTATTTAAGATGTGATTTGTAAATGTCGGATTGTAAGTTCTATCTTACACGTGATTCTCTAGTGCTTAAACCACTCACTTCTTATTACCTTGAATAGTCGATTAGTGTATTCTTTTATATTTAGTAATTTTTTACATTGAACTCTGTACAGGTAGTCTTTTGGAGGAACAGAAACTCTCACATTGTCATGATTACTTTAATAAGTTCAAAATGGAGAATACTTATGTTTGATATTGACGACGACAAAGACGATAACAATGACGATGTTGAACAGTTAAAGATAATGACAATGATGAGACTCAATGTTCAACCCGAATAACCTGGTTTATCATATCCTCTCCCTTTTATTAATTACAACAATTGTTGAAGTAATTCTTATTTGGCGTATATTGTAGTTCTTTATGAAAGCCAATATTAAGAACAGTGCAATAGCGTTTTTCTTTCAGAAAAAGAATTAAGTTCATGAAAATGCGTAGCAAATAATTTTCTGTCCAGTGTGAGCCATAACTGGATTTTGTATATTGCAACGTGTCATTTAAAATTTTTGATGCTTCATATTGTAATATTACCATACCGCTGAACATGACCAATATATTAATTAAAACTCATTTAAGTCAAGTATGATAGCTGTAGTATGATTTAAATATAGCATTAAACTTGCATTTTAGCCATTATGAAATTCTACTTAGGTAGACTTGTCTCTACTTTGCTATGTTAATTTAAGAGAAACGAAAGGTGAGACAGTTGGTTTATTTTCTACCTTGATGAGTGTCTGCGGCATTCAGTATTCCAACCTTAAAATTATCTTACACGTGTGTGAATTGTATGATTTTTTGACTATTAGAGCTTCGATTTTACATTTTATTTATGAAAAACATGCTATGTTAATTTAAGAGAAACGAAAGGTGAGACAGTAGTTTTGTTTTCTACCTTGTTGAGTTTCTGCGGCATTCAGTTTTCCAACCTTTAAATTATCTTACAAGTGTGTGAATTGTATGATTTTTTGACTATTAGAGCTTCGATTTTACATTTTATTTATGAAAAAATTAAACCAAATGAATGATAAAACAAAAGCGAACCAAAAAGTCTATAACAAGCTATTCTAAACTTTGAAGTATATGTATACTGTAAAATAAAATAGTACACAATCACATAATTGTTAGCATGATTATTTTTTAAAATTGAAAATAATTTTTGCTGAAAGCAGATGATACTTCTGTTACTGCCAGTAGTATATTGGCGGATCAACTGAATCAGATGATGGTTCTTTAGTTAATGCACCGTCGAGTAAAAGATAATGGCGCAAAAAATGTTAAAGAAGATTGAGGTGACCACATTCCCTTCCAATGTGCGGGATTTCGCTTAAAAAGGTATGTTCATATTTCTTAGTTTATTCAGAAGGTAATCCCACGATGAAAATTTCAATGTCAAACTTTACTTTTTGGAATCTCATTATATGCGGGTCATAATATTGTCGTCGTATTAAGTTAAAAAAGATCATGTGAAAGGTTAGTTTTCATACCTTCTTTATGTTAAGCAAAAAAATAATAATATGAAAAGGTCAGTCTTCCTATTGTCATTACTTTATCATATTAACCAATCAACATAAATTTATATTTCATTCCACAAAGTTACTTACGTATATTAAAACACATACACCCACACGTATATTCTACAGATGGAATCGTCCGAAAACTTGGGAGTAGACTCCGCATCGTAGTGTACAATTCTATCGTAATGAGCTAGATCTTTTACAAAGTGATTTTGTGAATTGGGTAGCGCATGGAGCATTGCTTGAACTTTCAAGAATTTGTACATCTGGTCATCAAATTTGGACTTCGAAGACACCGCTAATTTGCTTTGATGTGGTGCAAATATATTCTCCAGATCGAGTAATGAGGCAATTTGGTTATAAACAACACCTACCCAATGCATATGTACCTATTAAGATGTGCACAGAAAGTATTAAAGCATTAGAAGGTCGAAAACCAACATACATAAAAATATGGAGTGAAAGAAGTATGCATATTCAAACTGAATGCCATCCGACAATTTCTTTAAGTGGGTATATTTGGTGGTACTGGCAAATAACTCATTTTATGTCTTAAATACGTCTACCAAGTTAGGTGCACCATTATAGTGAGACATGGTTTGTAAGATTTATTCCGAAAAATAGGTCTTGTTTTTCGATAGTCTGGAATACCTCGAATTTCTGTAAATGAGCTTATAGGAGGTCCTAGAAAGAAGCCAAAGAGAAGCACATCACTCAAGCAACAATGATAAGATATCAATAATTCTGTTGATTGGTTGGGATCTTTTGCTTATGTTGAACCACACATACTTTCTTGTTTTGACAATGTGGATTTGTTTATGTTGAACAAAATCGGGGGTGTTGAATCGGGGAAGAAGTAGTGGAGGGAGATTGGAGCTCCTACTAAGAGTTTAATGTCGGAGAGGAGGAAGAAGTTATAAAGATAGGTTGTATTATAGTGTGTTGTCTGGAGCTGCTCCTATCAAGGAGAGTGTATTTAATGGTTTCTTTTACATTTTTAATTAGTTTGTTTGTCAGTTTGTAAATTATGATAGGTTATGACAATGATAATCTAGTCGGTCAGTAAGAAATTGTGAGTTTTATATTATTTGATGGCTTCTTTGAATTCTTCAATAAAATAAAATGGACGATGATTTGTATCACCATAGGTGCATAATTTATTTACTTTATCTTAAGTAAATAATGTTAAAATGTAACATGGAGATGTCTGTCAAATAAAAATAGCACATGCATTAATTTAATTGGTTGTATGGGCTTATATTTCTGGAAAATAACACATGATCAAGCAAAACTGCGCTCTTATGGTAGAATCCAATTTCCTAATACCAACAGCAAGATGTTGGGTAAAGTAATCAAATATTACAAAAAGCACGACAAAGCTGCAGCTTTTTCTGAGGCTAATGAAGATGCTAGGTCATCAGACGATGCACTCAAGAGTTGGGATGCTGATTTCGCTTAATTGGTTGTGCCTCCTCTTTGTGCTCTTGCTGCTATGGTAAAAGGATTCATTATCTCAAGTTTTCACCTGCCTGTACTTAGTTAAGTATTGACTACATATTTAGCTATATCCTACTCCTTCATTGAATTCTGCTTATTATTATTGCAGTTGTCAATCAGATTTGATTGTTATGGAAACAAAACAAAACCCAAATACTGAAAAGGAAGAAAATGCGTTAATGGAAGCGGCATTGCATTTTATAGGGTTCACCAGGCCTTTTGCTGAAAGCAGATGATACTTCTGTTACCGTCAGTTGTATACCTGTATAGTGGCGGTTCAATTAGATCAGATGATACGTCTTCGTTGCACCATTGAGTAGGATAATGGAGCCGAAAATGTCCATGGAAATTGAGGCGACCACTTTCCATTCCAATGTGCGGGATTTTGCTTAAGAAAGTCATGTTCATGTTTCCATAAATACAATAAGATATTTTCTAATTCTCCAATTAAAACAGTGATGATGTCAACGATATACCCCACTTCTTAATTGAATTCAGCTTATTACTATTGCAGTTATTCAATGCTGGCTCAGGTTGTAGTAGGAGTATCAAACATCCTTTGTGAGTTTGTTTTCGATCGTATGTCGAGCTAATTTATCGGCTTAAGCTTATTTGCGGGCAGCCGAAATGGTGGATAAGACAGTAAAAACTAATTTATCAAACATCCATTTTTAATTTTTTTCTTTAATAATCGGTTACGATTTTAGGGAATAATTGGTTTGAAGAAATCAGTAAAAAAAGCAGTAGAGATTTTTATTCTTCCTCCCCCAATGCTGCTCTGTTTCAAATGATACCTACACCCAAGAATACAAATCAATAAGTATCGACACACATTCGTTTTTCCTACGAAAACAAAAATGTTGAAGATCTTAGTAGTATTATCAATCAGCAAACCGTTGAGCTCGATCGATATTTGAGTACTCAGGTGATTATATTTTTGTTTTAACTTAGGTTAAATGCGAGCTTGAATTTTCGAAAAGTGATGGACTGTTTTGAAATTAAACAGGGGGAGAAGCTTAGGCGCACGTTAGCGGAGACACAAGCAACGCACAGTCAGGCACGGATGAAGGCGGCTGAAGAATCATCGCTAAAACAAATAAGGGCAATGGACCATGAAGTAGACCGGGCCGACAAGCGAGCCGCGGAGCCGGAAACGTGGCTTGCCAGGACCCCAAACGAACTGCTGATGTGGCAGGCGGGGGCGTTATCGGGGCATGAAAAGGCTACGTCGCTTCAGACAAGAATTTAGCAAGCACAGCTGGTAGCAATTTTGAAATACCGGGTAAGAGTGAATCGGAGGTGGAGCCTGAAAAGGCTATGTTCGGTTTACGAGGATCCGGTAAGAGTGGAGGTGGGAAAATCAGATCGAACATGTCGGGTTTGTGGGGTATCAGATACGTCAGTCATTCTATTGCTATGCCTGCATTTGTGCATATAAGACTCCTGTGATGGTGCGTTAGGCAGGGACGTAACCAGGATTTTATTTTGCGGTGGGCGAATAATAGAAGAAAATTAAATAATAAAAAAAATAAACTGTTTTAATATAATTAATTCCATCGCGTTCATGATAATCAAGATAATTAAGTTCGATTGATTCCATTAACATAGATAACTTTAGTAAAAATCCTTAAACAAAAAAAACATAAATTACTAAATATCCTACTTAAGTCATGCTCTACGAACTTCACGAAAATCAAATTCTTCTACAATTGTCTCAACATCAATTTAATGCATCAACAAATAGTAAAATTCATTCACCAAAATTTACTGTCAGTATCTTTATTATTTGATTCACTAAAATTTACTGTCAGTAGATGGTCGCACAATTTACTGGCATTATCAACAAAATAGGCTACTGTGCTACAAATACTTGCTGCTAGTACCAACAAAGTAGTCTACCGTGCTACAATTTACTGCCAATTTATCTGTCAAGTGCTTCATTGCTACAAATACAATGTTACTGCCACTGCTAGTACCTATTCACTGGTACTTGTTTGCAAGTTGCAACTTCATTGCTACCACCCTACTGCAGTACTGGCTAAATAGGGTTTATGTTTACATCTAAAATTCAAATTTAGAATTTTGAATCTCAAATTGGAAACATCATTTACAATTCACAATGCAAACTAAGGTTTATGAAATTCAAATTTAAAATTGGGAACTTGCTAGGTTTTTCTAGTGACTGAAGAAGGAGGACTGAAGGCTCAAACTGAAGCCGGAGTCTTCTGGCTGCCGCTGAAGAAGGCTAGAAGGAGAAGCGGCTGCGAGCGATTGTCGAATCTAGAAAAGTCTGAGCTATGAGAGGAGAACAGAAGATGCGTCCCTTTTTATTTCTTTTCTTTTCTTACGCGTTTTTTTCTTCTTCTTCTTTCTTTCTTTCTCTCTTTCTTTTTTTCTTTCTTTCTCTCCTTCTGTTTTATTTTTTTTTATTTTTTTTTTATTTTTTTTTGTGGCGTGGGCAGCCGCCCACCCCATATTGTGAATAGAAACGTCCCTGGCGTTAGGCACAATGGCCGTCTGTTGTTTGTTGTCGGGTCTGCGACGTTGTTAGTACAGGAAGCATACTAGTGCTTTATTCATAATTGTCATACATGCAATATTTCGAATTTTTTATTTTTTTTGGAAAAAAACATTAGTTGAAATATGTAATTATCGAAAAACGAGTCGCTGTGGGTAAACACATGCTTGTATGCTAATTGAGCATGGAGATGTATGCTTGTAGTGATATTATTACCAGACTGAGAGATAGTTAGTAGAATGATTAATATTATAAATAAAATAATCTACGTTTAAGTCTGAACCATGGTACACTGATGTGCATGTTCTAACTTGTCATACCAGCGTTATGATTTATTTATGCATTGTATACTTCGTAATAGCAAAAGAACGTCTAGTCCGTTCAGGAAGCTTCCTTGGATCCACTATGCTTCAAAATCTTAAATTTACATATGCAAGTTATAACTTTTGCTCATCACAGTTAGAATTAGGGTTGGATGGATGGGCGAGTTGCATTGCTTTGCTTAGGGATGTTTTCTTCATATGTTGTATACATGTTGGGTAAAAACAAAATAAATTTTTAAATGAGTAGATCCAACCCTTTTGATATTTGGGTTATTGGATTGAGTAAATGAGTTATGATATGTTTTGACAAATCTATGATACAATGGTAATAAAATCATGAAAAGAGTAATTTCCTTAGCTTTAAGTTTGTTGTTGCTTCGAGGAAGTAGAAAAGATGGTTGCCTTATTGAGACATTCTTAATTTTGAGGATAAGAATGCACACAACTCTAAATTTATTTATTAAACTCCTTTTATAAATCCCAAATTTATTTTAAAACACCTTTTATAAATCTCATTTACTTATCACAAACCTACAGTTTCAAGATAGGACAAAATACTTTCCATAAAACGATCATTTCATAAATATTTCTTTATTAATAGTTGGCTTGGAAGCGTAATTTTTTGTTCCGGCCGCGAAGTTCCAAAATTGCCCTTTATATTTATTCTTTTAGCAATCGTTGTAATATATTTGATGTCACTCTCTTTTGGTGTTAGTATGAAATATCAAAAATGCCTATATACAGATACTATTAAAATTTAATATCACCCAGAAATAGGATCTGACAATTAAGCTTTATTTACAAATTCAAAATTTCTTTTACAAATGTTTACCAACTCTTCATATCACTTAAAAAAGGATCTAACAAATAAGCTACTTTACAAATTCATTTTTTATTAATTAATACTATAAATAAACTAATAAAAAAATTAAATATTGCAACTTAAAAATAAAAATTCAAATTAACTACGTTTGATTCAATACAAAAAATATTACTAAATATGTAACGTCATCGATTTTTCGTTGCCGAAAAACCGAATAGTTAGGGTTTTAAAAAGAAAAGAAAAAGAAAAAGAGAGAAGAAGGTAGAAAATAGAGGGAAAAGAAAATAGAAAATTTTAAAATAGAACGAAACAGAACACAACACAACAATATCAGAATCTCACAATTCGCAGCGGAACAACATATAATAATAAATGAATAATCTTTAAACAAAGAACTATATCAGTTATTACATTACATTACATTTCATCATATCATCAGAGTGTACGACATCATACAACAACAAACAGCGGAAAAGAAATACTATATACTAATAATACGCCATGCCATCCAGCTTGCCTCCAGCAACTCCTGAATATCCAGAATATCCTGATAAACCTTAACTCTTGACTACCCGTGTGGAAATTGGTGGGCGCCCAGAGTTTAGGAAGGAAAACAATAAACTCCGAGTCAGTCATGTGACATGTGTGGGAACTCAAAACAGTTTATTTATCTTTGAAAACAAAATAGAGGAATATTTTTAAAGTCAATTCGCAATGCTTTTAAAAATGAGACTACCATAAGGCCTCCCGCACACACACAAAATTCAAACACAGAATCGGAGGAGATTTCTCCTTATGATAGTCAAAGATGCTTGATACGCATTTAAAAGAACATTTGATATTATTACTCGTGCATAGTGTAGGAAAAATTCATTTCGAAAGTAGAATATAAATCTTAGCCAGCATAGACATTCCGCACTTATGCCTACTTTAGCTACTATGTTCAATAGCAGGTTACCGCCACATTCCATAGCAGGTTATACAACTAAAACCGTACAAGTCTCGTATTGTTTCTTTGGATTTCCAACGAATGATCAGGCCAAGGAACTTCCCATTGCCACATGAGAATGCCTCTGGATGGACATCCCCGAGAACCAAACCGGATCTCTACCAACACAAGGCCGGGTTACCCCTAACTGAGTAACAACTGACCGAATATGCCATCCCCCGGTCCTTTGGGACCTTTCACCGAGCGCTCGTAATCAATTCACACAATCATAAAGTGTTTTCAACATGAGTAAGTATCTGGGCTCCATACCATGATACCACCCTTTTCCAGAAGGAAATGCACATATCCTAAAGGGCGCTACCCCTCATAACCTTGCTGCATCTTTCCTGTTTTGACCATTCACGAGGTGTGAGGCTCGACGAAGTCACGTCCACAAAAACATACTTTATACAAAAGCCATGCTTTGGGTCAACAAATGATCATAGAAATGATCACCAAGATAGACGATCAAATAAACGATCCTATCACAAATAATCAACACAATGATCATTTACAGCAACACTCAGCATGTCACATTACCAAATTGGGAATATATTGCTGATAACCTTCAACTACATAACCTCTGAGCTCGTACGTCTCAGAGAAGGGTGTTAAGCTAAAAGAATAAATTCTCCGCCACCAACAGAAATATATTTGAAAGAAATCTGCTTTATATCTCAATTTGTAACGTCAGACATACAATCCATACAAGTCTGTTCCGGGCTCGAACAAAACCGAAGGCACTTTCAAAGAAGTCCTTGCAATCCGGATATCCACAATCCTGATCGGATTTCCCATCACTTAGGGAGAACTCAATACCGGAGCAACTCGGTGCAGAGTCAATCGACAGGTCATCCTATCGCTCTCGCAAATACCGGCCTTCAACACCGATCTTCAAATGCAATTCATAACGTCGTATCACATATTCGGAATGGGTTATACGACCCCATGTCCCTTTCCCGGTTAACCCGAATAGCGAGCGCTTATTCAAAAATAAGTGTGGCATTCAAATTTAAACAAATCGCATCAATTACCCATTCAAAGGGAAATATTGATAGTCGGTTATTGAACTATCAATGGATATGCACAACATCACCAGATTCCAAATAATTTTCCAAATTATTTATTTCACAAAATATCTTTACTAGATATATAATTTTCACACATCAAAAATAAATCAATATTTATTTTTAGACAAACTCCTCTTTCCTTTATAAATTCCATAGTGAATTTATATTCCAAAATATCCATGCATATACGATTTCAACTATCCATTTTCAATTTATCTTCAAAAGGATAAATTCTCAAAGTATTCACTTTATATTGGAAAACATTTCCATACTTATTTAATAAGTAATTCACAAATTTTATTTATTTTCAACACTTAGAAAATATTCAATATACTTAAATCGAGATTTAGTATATATTTCATTCTTTAAGGAAATCATTCTCTTAAACATATTTATTTGGGCCAAAACGAATGTTACGTAAAACATCGTTACGATAACCCAAAGTCACTAGTATAGGGATTCAAAATTAAAATAGATATATAAATCCCAATTCTATACAAAACATTTCCTTTCGGAAACCATTTACTATAACAACAGTGTTATAGTCCACCATTTCCTTCTATTTCTCGAAAACGTCTATTTCAACAATGAATGTTGAAATCGATGGTTTCGAATCTTAACATATTTAAAACATCGTTAGATCGTTTTAATTCAATTTAAACATCTCATTCAAAACAATTTTCTTTAACATATTATTCACTATTGAAAAACGTGAATATACTACGTTAACAAATTTTCATCCTTTTATTCATTTTATTTTAAAGGATCATTCACAGTCAAAAATGTGAATATAACTCCATTAATAGGTTTCAACAATTTACTTATCAAAATAAGTCGTTTGCGAATTTATAAAACAACGTTTATAAATTCCATTTCTATTTATTTTATAACATCTTTCTTTATAAATTTTCTTTATTAACCCCATTCAATTTATAACTCAATTATAAAACAAAAGTTCACCTTATAAGTTAAACACTTATAATTTATTTGTTTACAAGAATCGTTCTTTTAAACATCCCGATTCATAAATCTTATAACTTATAAGATTCATTTAATCAAAAATCCATTCTTCAATTTACTTTTCAAATCTTATAAACCTGCTGCTTATAAAATTCCATTTATAACTTCACCGTTTTTAATTCTATAAATTCCATTCACTTATGAAATCCATTTTCACTTCATTCAAACACTTATAAAAACTCGTTTTATAATTTCAATATTTCAATTTATAAATATCCATTTATAAATCTCTTAATATAATTCAATTTATATTATTCTTTTAAAACGTCTTTAATCTCCTTTATAATTTCATCCTTCTGATTTATAAAATAATTAAATTTCATAAATCCTATATTTAACTTTTCACAATAATTTCAAAAATCCCGATTTTACTATTTTATAAAATCATTAACCCCATATTTTCAAAAATCAACCTTTAACTATATTTCTCAAAAATCATAATTTTTTATAACATTAAAATTATAACGTTTATTTATTTAAAATAAATCAATTTCCAAAAATATTTTATAAACGTATACTTTCAAAAATCACTTTAAAATCATTTTAAAATCCCAAAATCTGGGTCCAATGATGCTACACACCAAATAGTCAATCACGACTACAACGATATCATATATCGATATGATAATCAACGAATATCAAAATATCCATAATCAAATAAATACTGTTGAGGAATCCAGTTGGATCCCTCCAACCTGTTTTCCTGCATCCAAAAACGTTAGCACAATACAAATTCCGCTCCAGTACGAAATTATCGCGGTATATAGGATTTAAATATTATCCGCTTAATAACGGCGCAATAGGGTCTCATCCGCTAAAAAATGCGGGGAATCAACAACTGCAATATATACATATGCCAATATATATATATTGATATTATATATAATACCAATTTCACTGTTTATGAAATATTCGCGGTATATGTTTTTAATAAATAACATCCGCTTACTAACGGCGCATAATGTCTATTTTAACAATCAATAGATAATAATCATCATTCAAACATGCATTCAAATATTTTAAATCTAACTATTTAAAATAAAAATCGAAACTGATCCGATTGAGTGAGAAGTTCTCACCTTGATTTCAATTCCGTTTTAGCGATTTATTTCGAATAAAATTAAACGCGCGTTTAATTTTACCCAAAATTCTCACTAACTCCAAACGACTCCAATCCAATTTCATCGCGTAGTGCTCGTCCATACGATTCCAACGCAACTGGTTTCGCGCGTTTTCGACCTCGTATGAAAAAGATATGAATTTTTGAACTTTTACACGATTTTTTATATATAAATTACAACATATTTACCCTAACTTTTATCACTACCGTTAGATCCACCTCCAAGCAATCAGAGCCGCACAATACCTTCTTCCCCTTCATCACGTATCAATCCCGTGCGCAGGCTACAAGGCCGAACCCAATCATCATGCTAGGGTTTGATTTTTGCACCCTCCACGAGCGTTTATAATTCGATCAGGCACCTCCATGCGACTCTCCTCCATCCCCTCTACGCTCGGCCCCAACCAAAGCAAGCTCGGTTGCGCCTGTATCACGAATCTCGAGGCCGAACTCATGGCCTTTGAGCGAGATTTGCCGCCAATCCGAAGCACTAGAAACGATCATGACCGTTGGATAGGTAGTTCGCGACGTGCTCTACGAGTTTCTAGTTGAAAGATTCTGGAATCGTTGCACGGATTTGAAGAAATTTGATGGGGAAGAGGAGAACATTTCGGCCTTCCATTTGTAACTGGCAGTTGCGTTTAGTTTGACCTAGGGTTTTTTTTTTTTTTTTTTATTTGTGAATTCAATGGTCTATTTATAGAGAATAAACGATCACTATTCATCCGGGAATTCCGAACTCCGATTTACGCGCCGAAACTGACGTTCCTAAGGTTTATCCCGCGTTCCGGACACAATGGAATAGGTTTCGGAAGCTAATTCGGACATCTGTGCGAGTTATGGCAATAAACGTTCAATTTAAATTAAACCGATTTAAACGATTTTCTAGGCGTTTTAATTTGTACCGGACAAACGGTAAATCCAATTGATACGAAATTTGAAACCTTACAATAATATCACATTACGGATCCGATGAAACTAGTTTCGTCGAAATCCGAGACTTTTTGAAAAATGGCTATTTTAACTCGCCAAATTAAAATTAAAAATAATTCGATGCGTTTCGAGCTGCCACGATCAAACGATAGCTCCGATTGACACGAAAATTGAAATCCGGTAATAACTAACTATTACGGACCCAATGGAACTGGTTTCGTTCAATTCTGAGACTGTTCAAAAATTGACTATTTTCACTAGTCGATTTAAATATTAAAATATTCAATTTTCACAAATTAACTTTTAATTCGATTTTAAAAGTTCTAAAATATCATTCTAACTTCAATATGATAAAATAAAATTTTACAAATCATTTTCAATCATATTTAACCCAAATTTCAATTATTTCCATAATTTAACGTATTAAATTATCAATTTAATTATTCAATCAAATCCAATTATTCAAATTAAAATTTATTCAACTTATAAATTCACTTATTAATATTTAAAATTAATTAAATATTCAAATTTTAATAAATTAAAATTCTGGGTCGTTACAATCTTCCCCCCTTAAAAGAATTTCGTCCTCGAAATTATTAAGTAAGAAAGGTTACAGAATCTATTAACTTTCTAAAATCCATAGTTTAATTTCTTATAAATCTTTACTAAGTTTTCAAATCCCACTTAGTTATCTTTTCAAAAAAACCACTATAGTTTAACTTTCAACTTCTAATCAAAGTTATAGTTTTCAAAATTTTCCAATTTTCTCAAATTTTTTCTAACGCCTTAAATTTTCGAAAAAATTCGCCATAGTCTTCTTTGCGCGGCTCGATCCGGAAAAAAAAATGACTGTATATATATCACAAATATACATCTCATCAAGTAATGAGGCATCCCGAAGGGAAAAAAGTATAAAAGTACTTTATGTAATCCGAGATATGTACCTTATTATATTATTAGCGAGCATATACGGCTAATATAGCGCGAAAGCGAGCTCCAAATGCGAAGCAAACGCGATCCGCACCTACTAATCACTCAACAAACCACATGAGAACATGCATATATGAACATAGTATCGGTATACAACATATAACAACATAATAACTATATATGTCAACATAGCAAATGCAGTAAAAGCAATATATTCAACCATCAACCAACTAACATCCAACTAGCATTCATAACCAGTAAATATTCATTCATATTCTCATTAATATTTAATGAAATAGGTTTTCAATTTAATCACATTTGATTTATTAACAGTGGATGTTTTTACTAACATTCATTTTCAATTAGTTTATATTTACTAATTCATATTCAAGTTGGTTCACTTCCAAATCAAATTCAATTCTATTTAAGATTCATTTAACATCCAATTGAATTTATTCAATTACTTTAGCTTCCAATTTCATTAATATTTAATGAATTATATACAATCAACTAACAACCATATAACCACCAATATATATTAATTTCAACCAAATTTCTTTGCTTATATTCATTCAATTTGATTTAACACCATCATTTTCAATTGGTTTAATTAAATTGATTTTCATTCAATCTTTCAACTTCCAATAACATTAGATTCTAATGAATTAACACTTATATTCATTATTTCATATCAACTATTTACATTTAATTGATTAACATTTTATCCATTCATTCAATTTAATTACTCAAGTTATATTCCATTTAACTTTAAATTCATTTTTATTTACAACTCATATTCATAAATATATCCATATAGTTTCACTTCTTATATATAAGTTTATTTCATAATTGTAAATCACTTTAATTATAATTCAATTCTTATAATTCATTTGCTTATACAATTTATTCTTCGATTTAGATTATTCAAACATCTAAAAAATCAACTTATATATCCTTTAATAATTCTGAAAAATTATTCTTTTGTATATAAAATATAATCAAGGTAAAATTATTTCATTTACCCAATTTAAAACAATACTTTGTCGAATTGTTCTGTACAAGTGTTTAGAGATCCCTATCAACAACGTTAATTACTCGTATTAACCAGAATCTATATACCACTCAACAAACCAATCATCACAATATAAAACAATTTTATATTCACTAACAAATACGCTCTCATATCTATTATTACACTCAAACTCATTCTAGAGTACTATTGACTCTATCTCTAATGAGTAATACCCAACAGAACCATGGTTGTCGCTTAACCATATGCTCTGATACCACATTGTAACGTCATCGATTTTTCGTTGCCGAAAAACCGAATAGTTAGGGTTTTAAAAAGAAAAGAAAAAGAAAAAGAGAGAAGAAGGTAGAAAATAGAGGGAAAAGAAAATAGAAAATTTTAAAATAGAACGAAACAGAACACAACACAACAATATCAGAATCTCACAATTCGCAGCGGAACAACATATAATAATAAATGAATAATCTTTAAACAAAGAACTATATCAGTTATTACATTACATTACATTTCATCATATCATCAGAGTGTACAACATCATACAACAACAAACAGCGGAAAAGAAATACTATATACTAATAATACGCCATGCCATCCAGCTTGCCTCCAGCAACTCCTGAATATCCAGAATATCCTGATAAACCTTAACTCTTGACTGCCCGTGTGGAAATTGGTGGGCACCCAGAGTTTAGGAAGGAAAACAATAAACTCCGAGTCAGTCATGTGACTGGTGTGGGAACTCAAAACAGTTTATTTATCTTTGAAAACAAAATAGAGGAATATTTTTAAAGTCAATTCGCAATGCTTTTAAAAATGAGACTACCATAAGGCCTCCCGCACACACACACAATGCAAACGCAGAATCGGAGGAGATTTCTCCTTATGATAGTCAAAGATGCTTGATACGCATTTAAAAGAACATTTGATATTATTACTAGTGCATAGTGTAGGAAAAATTTATTTCGAAAGTAGAATATAAATCTTAGCCATCATAGACATTCCGCACTTATGCCTACTATAGCTACTATGTTCAATAGCAGGTTACCGCCACATTCCATAGCAGGTTATACAACTAAAACCGTACAAGTCTCGTATTGTTTCTTTGGATTTCCAACGAATGATCAGACCAAGGAACTTCCCATTTCCACATGAGAATGCCTCTGGATGGACATCCCCGAGAACCAAACCGGATCTCTACCAACACAAGGCCGGGTTACCCCTAACTGAGTAACAACTGACCGAATATGCCATCCCCCGGTCCTTTGGGACCTTTCACCGAGCGCTCGTAATCAATTCACACAATCATAAAGTGTTTTCAACATGAGTAAGTATCTGGGCTCCATACCATGATACCACCCTTTTCCAAAAGGAAATGCACATATCCTAAAGGGCGCTACCCCTCATAACCTTGCTGCATCTTTCCTGTTTTGACCATTCCCGAGGTGTGAGGCTCGACGAAGTCACGTCCACAAAAACATACTTTATACAAAAGCCATGCTTTGGGTCAACAAATGATCATAGAAATGATCACCAAGATAGACGATCAAATAAACGATCCTATCACAAATAATCAACACAATGATCATTTACAGCAACACTCAGCATGTCACATTACCAAATTGGGAATATATTGCTGATAACCTTCAACTACATAACCGCTGAGCTCGTACGTCTCAGAGAAGGGTGTTAAGCTAAAAGAATAAATTCTCCGCCACCAACAGAAATATATTTGAAAGAAATCTGCTTTATATCTCAATTTGTAACGTCAGACATACAATCCATACAAGTCTGTTCCGGGCTCGAACAAAACCGAAGGCACTTTCAAAGAAGTCCTTGCAATCCGGATATCCACAATCCTGATCGGATTTCCCATCACTTAGGGAGAACTCAATAACGGAGCAACTCGGTGCAGAGTCAATCGACAGGTCATCCTATCGCTCTCGCAAATACCGGTCTTTAACACCGATCTTCAAATGCAATTCATAACGTCAGATCACATATTCGGAATGGGTTATACGACCCCATGGTCCTTTCCCGGTTAACCCGAATAGTGAGCGCTTATTCAAAAATAAGTGTGGCATTCAAATTCAAACAAATCACATCAATTACCCATTCAAAGGGAAATATTGATAGTCGGTTATTGAACTATCAATGGATATGCACAACATCAGCAGATTCCAAATAATTTTCCAAATTATTTATCTCACAAAATATCTTTACTAGATATATAATTTTCACACTTCAAAAATAAATCAATATTTATTTTTAGACAAACTCCTCTTTCCTTTATAAATTCCATAGTGAATTTATATTCCAAAATATCCATGCATATACGATTTCAACTATCCATTTTCAATTTATCTTCAAAAGGATAAATTCTCAAAGTATTCACTTTATATTGGAAAACATTTCCATACTTATTTAATAAGTAATTCACAAATTTTATTTATTTTCAACACTTAGAAAATATTCAATATACTTAAATCAAGATTTAGTATATATTTCATTCTTTAAGGAAATCATTCTCTTAAACATATTTATTTGGGCCAAAACGAATGTTACGTAAAACATCGTTACGATAACCCAAAGTCACTAGTATAGGGATTCGAAATTAAAATAGATATATAAATCCCAATTCTATACAAAACATTTCCTTTCGGAAACCATTTACTATAACAACAATGTTATAGTCCACCATTTCCTTCTATTTCTCGAAAATTTCTATTTCAACAATGAATGTTGAAATCTATGGTTTCGAATCTTAACATATTTAAAACATCGTTAGATCGTTTTAATTCAATTTAAACATCTCATTCAAAACAATTTTGTTTAACATATTATTCACTATTCAAAAACGTGAATATACTACGTTAACAAATTTTCATCCTTTTATTCATTTTATTTTAAAGGATCATTCACAGTCAAAAATGTGAATATAACTCCATTAATAGGTTTCAACAATTTACTTATCAAAATAAGTCGTTTGCGAATTTATAAAACAACGTTTATAAATTCCATTTCTATTTATTTTATAACATCTTTCTTTATAAATTTTCTTTATTAACCCCATTCAATTTATAACTCAATTATAAAACAAAAGTTCACCTTATAAGTTAAACACTTATAATTTATGTTTACAAGAATCGTTCTTTTAAACATCCCAATTCATAAATCTTATAACTTATAAGATTCATTTAATCAAAAATCCATTCTTCAATTTACTTTTCAAATCTTATAAACCTACTGCTTATAAAATTCCATTTATAACTTCACCGTTTTTAATTCTATAAATTCCATTCACTTATGAAATCCATTTTCACTTCATTCAAACACTTATAAAAACTCGTTTTATAATTTCAATATTTCAATTTATAAATATCCATTTATAAATCTCTTAATATAATTCAATTTATATTATTCTTTTAAAACGTCTTTAATCTCCTTTCTAATTTCATCCTTCTGATTTATAAAATAATTAAATTTCATAAATCCTATATTTAACTTTTCACAATAATTTCAAAAATCCCGATTTTACTATTTTATAAAATCATTAACCCCATATTTTCAAAAATCAACCTTTAACTATATTTCTCAAAAATCATAATTTTTTATAACATTAAAATTATAACGTTTATTTATTTAAAATAAATCAATTTCCAAAAATATTTTATAAACGTATACTTTCAAAAATCACTTTAAAATCATTTTAAAATCCCAAAATCTGGGTCCAATGATGCTACACACCAAACAGTCAATCACGACTACAACGATATCATATATCGATATGATAATCAACGAATATCAAAATATCCATAATCAAATAAATACTGTTGAGGAATCCAGTTGGATCCCTCCAACCTGTTTTCCTGCATCCAAAAACGTTAGCACAATACCAATTCCGCTCCAGTACAAAATTATCGCGGTATACAGGATTTAAATATTATCCGCTTAATAACGGCGCAATAGGGTCTCATCCGCTAAAAAATGCGGGGAATCAACAACTGCAATATATACATATGCCAATATATATATTGATATTATATATAATACCAATTTCACTGTTTATGAAATATTCGCGGTATATGTTTTTAATAAATAACATCCGCTTACTAACGGCGCATAATGTCTATTTTAACAATCAATAGATAATAATCATCATTCAAACATGCATTCAAATATTTTAAATCTAACTATTTAAAATAAAAATCGAAACTGATCTGATTGAGTGAGAAGTTCTCACCTTGATTTCAATTCCATTTTAGCGATTTATTTCGAATAAAATTAAACGCGCGTTTAATTTTACCTAAAATTCTCACTAACTCCAAACGACTCCAATCCAATTTCATCGCGTAGTGCTCGTCCATACGATTCCAACGCAACTGGTTTCGCGCGTTTTGGACCTCGTATGAAAAAGATATGAATTTTTGAACTTTTACACGATTTTATATATATAAATTACAACATATTTACCCTAACTTTTATCACTACCGTTAGATCCACCTCCAAGCAATCAGAGCCGCACAATACCTTCTTCCCCTTCATCACGTATCAATCCCGTGCGCAGGCTACAAGGCCGAACCCAATCATCATGCTAGGGTTTGATTTTTGCACCCTCCACGAGCGTTTATAATTCAATCAGGCACCTCCATGCGACTCGCCTCCATCCCCTCTACGCTCGGCCCCAACCCAAGAAAGCTCGGTTGCGCCTGTATCAAGAATCTCGAGGCCGAACTCATGGCCTTTGAGCGAGATTTTCCGCCAATCCGAAGCACTAGAAATGATCATGACCGTTGGATAGGTAGTTCGCGACGTGCTCTACGAGTTTCTAGTTGAAAGATTCTTGAATCGTTGCACGGATTTGAAGAAATTTGAGGGGAAAGAGGAGAAGATTTCGGCCTTCCATTTGTAACTGGCGGCTGTGTTTAGTTTGACCTAGGGTTTTCTTTTTTTTTATTTATTTGTGAATTGAATGGTCTATTTATAGAGAATAAACGATCACTATTCATCCGGGAATTCTGAACTCCGATTTACGCGCCGAAACTGACGTTCCTAAGGTTTATCCCGTGTTCCGGACACAATGGAATAGGTTTCGGAAGCTAATTCGGACATCTGTGCGAGCTATGGCAATAAACGTTCAATTTAAATTAAACCGATTTAAACGATTTTCTAGGCGTTTTAATTTGTACCGGACAAACGGTAAATCCAATTGATACGAAATTTGAAACCTTACAATAATATCAAATTACGGATCCGATGAAACTAGTTTCGTCAAAATCCGAGACTTTTTGAAAAATGGCTATTTTAACTCGCCAAATGAAAATTAAAAATAATTCGATGCGTTTCGAGCTGCCACGATCAAACGATAGCTCCGATTGACACGAAAATTGAAATCCGGTAATAACTAACTATTATGGACCCAATGGAACAGGTTTCGTTCAATTCTGAGACTGTTCAAAAATTGACTATTTTCACTAGTCGATTTAAATATTAAAATATTCAATTTTCACAAATTAACTTTTAATTCGATTTTAAAGGTTCTAAAATATCATTCTAACTTCAATATGATAAAATAAAATTTTACAAATCATTTTCAATCATATTTAACCCAAATTTCAATTGTTTCCATAATTTAACGTATTAAATTATCGATTTAATTATTCAATCAAATCCAATTATTCAAATTAAAATTTATTCGACTTATAAATTCACTTATTAATATTTAAAATTAATTAAATATTCAAATTTTAATAAATTAAAATTCTGGGTCGTTACAAAATATTTGTGAAAATCAACGTATTAAACAAATAGAATTTGTAGAAAAACAATTTAGATTTCTTCATCACGCGCGAAGCACGTGCCGTCACGCTTGTTTATTAATAGTTGTCTTGAAAGCGCAAACTTTTGCTCCGACTGTAAACTTCCGAAAATACCCTTTACTCATATATTATTTAACATCAATCTATACTAGTATAACTGCACAACGGTGGGGAAACCACCATTCGATTGTATAAATTTGATAAGAAATATACATTTAAAATTTTTGTTAATATTACTTATACATTAAGTGATAATATGTTGGAAAAGAATAAATTGAGATTTGAATCTGAAAATATGAATTTCAAATTTAAATATTAATCAAAGCATTCAAAATTGTCGATTTGAAATTGAAATTTTAAAATTTTAAAATCATAATAGATTTGAATTTGGAATCTTTGATGCGTGAAATAAAAGGAGGAAGTTTAGAGAAACCGCGATGAGAAAAGATCCACGTTTTTAGGGAAACTGCGATGAGACAAGATCTACGTTTTATTGGCTTAAGAAAAATTAATTTTGGCCAGCGACAGTAAGCAAACCTCTCTAAAGGCCGGTTTGATTATCAAATTTCCTTAAGAATTGGATCTGACAAATAAACACACTTTACAAATTCAACATGTGCCTTTAACAATAATTAATAAACATTAGTATCACTTGAAAATAAGACCCTAATAAATAGGTTTTTTTTTTACAAATTCATAACGCTCAAATATAATCAAATCTTAATGTCGCTTTAAAATATGATATAACAAATTAAATAATGTTCATAAATCTTTATCCTTTATTTGTAAAATACCGTTTATAAATCTATCTTTCTATACAATATTTTATACAAAACCTTTCACCAATGTTTATTTCAAAATAATGCTATCTTCTGTTAAAAAAAATTATTTCATTATAAAAGATAAATTCCTCTTTATTTACCTTTTAAAATAAGCATCATTATTATATGAACTTTTCTGTATAGCAAATACTTGTTGAAATACTGTTTAAAAAATTTCATATAAATTAGAATAGATTAATGAAAAGATTAAAATAAAATAAAGAAGTTCAAAAACTGTTTATCGCTGCTGTAATAAAATTAACCTCATTAACCATTCAAATCACATTATAACATTAAATTAAATTAATGTCTTCACAAGATTATTCAAGATGCCCACATTACAACATAAAAATATATCATGATCTTTATAGAACTGTAGAGTCCAAATATTCGCCAGCACAACCCCTTCTTTGATGCCAGTCCATCCAATCTATGTAACAAAAAAACACTACAAAATAAGTATACTTCTTCTTATATAAGAAACCAAATTAAAAGTAATTGTTTATATTAAATAATAAATGATCTGGAAATGAAGATAATGCCCAAAGAAATTGTACATATGGTCAGAAACAAATTAAACAGAATTGTATGCAATAATTAAAGGCACGCATATGGTTTAATATGGTCTATGTCATTCAAACTCCAAAAAAAAAAAAATCACTTAATAAATGATAGAGTCTTCCCCTTTTTCCTCAGTCAATGCAATTATCTTGCTTCAACAGTTTCATCTCCTTATCATAGTTCAATATAAATAGAACACAATAAACAATAGTCTACAGAAGCACGGATCATTTTTTTTTATTGCTCAACTTCGGAATTTTTCTATATCTCGATTTTTTAATCCAATATGTTATATCCATACATTTGTGCACAATGAAATAAATACTTTTGTATGCAGTGTGAGTATAATTAACTTTCTTATTATGTATTTTATTCAATTCAATTATCCTGATAATAGAGTGTTGTTTTTACAAACATTTTATTCTCTGCTACAGTTTACAAACATTATTATGCATAGATTAACATATTTTCTCATCAGAAAAGCAACTGCAATTTGAAAAATAACAATTCTTTAAAAAAGGTCATCATATCTTTATTTTATTTACTACTTTCTAAGTTAAAAAAATTATTATTAGTTTCTACTTACAGGTAACAAAAAAAGATGAAAGCCAATTATAGCAGTTTACTATCTCTACACACATTTATAAAGGACTGCAAAATCAAAGAGAGGGTTTCTATAATAAGGAAGTCTTTTAACTTGAAGAACAATGAAGCTTTTGCAATTAACGTGCTGCTTATTGATGAAGAGGTAAGCACTGAACTACTGCAAGTAACTATTCAAAATCATCTCAAACATACTAATAAATTGACCGTTGTTTAATAGGGACGCCAATTAGTGGCGATCGTACTAGAATTTTTAGTGAACAGGTTCCAATCTAAAATTGCAGAGGGATAGATATTTGAAATAAGAAACTTTAGCATCAAAAATCAAAAGAAATCTTATAAGGTCATGGAAAAGCCTTACAATATTGAATTTCATGCTAACACGTGCATAATAAAGGTGTTTGACGGTTAAACAGTGATTCCGAAATACAAATTTGAGTTTTTTCCACTTGATGAAATAGAATCGCAGTATGGAAATGACACATATCTATTAGGCATGATCATACACCATATATATGTAGAACGAACTAGTTGAATCATTTAGTTAATAATGTATTAATAACTATCCAGATGTGATTAGCAAACTATGTTCAATGTTAAATATTGAAGAAGTAACCAAATTTGACGAGCTAAAAAGCAAAAGTTTGAAGAGAGATATTATTGTTGCAAATTTCAGGTAATGGTTTAATTTTCATTATCATTATTATCTTCATAGAAAATTGCAGCTATGAATTATGTTTCTCTACAGCGGTGAAAAAATTCGTATTACCTTATGGGGATATTAACTAAACAATCCAATAAAGAAGATAATCAAAAATTAAAGGAATCATCGTCATAATAGTTATCTCCACTGCTGTCAGAAGCCATGGAGGTAAAAAATTTACACCATCAAATAATGATTCTTCATCAAATAATTATTACTGAAATACTATTAATTTTTTATAAACAAGTGCATTTCTTGCCGTCAACAAATGCTTCCAAAGCGTATATCAATTTGGAAGCGCCGGAAGTTTTTTTCCATGTTAACGAGGTACGTTTAGCAAGAAATAAGTAATTATTTAATTTCATACTTCTTATCATTAATGCATTTTTTATTACACGTCTTTAACATCACAGAGAAGGGATTACTTTAAATGAATCAACAATACAAGTTCTCAATAAAAATGAATAATACCACAGAAGCAATTATGGAGAAAAAACATTTGAGGAACTATTGTTCAAAATGAAAATTCGAACAACAAAGTATGATTTGCCTTTATCTAAATAGTTTTTCTAAGATACCTAAATTTTCTTTTGATTAAGCAAGTCAATGATTATAATGATTTTTTTTCATTTCATAGGAAACTAAGTTTAATTGCCATGCCAGTGTATCACAAATTTATGATCGATATAATTGGGGTTATATGTCTTGTCCAAAATGGAAGAAGATGGTGGAAAAGATAGATGAAGTATTTTACTGCAACAAGTGTGAAAGTGAAACTAGATGCTCAGTTCTACGGTAAATTTTTAACGAAGTTTATCACTATTTAACAATTTGACATATGTTTTTACCTATATTGATATTTTTAGATACAAGCTGAATATGCAGACGATTCTTGATTGGTTGATTTGGTCGCATTTGAGAAGAAGTTGAATATTTATTAAAATTTACAGTAAAAGAGTTAATTGAACTTGAATCATACATTTTGTCCAATATACATATCATATATTTCACATATAATATATATTTTAGTCACTCTGTTAATTGAAGTTCAGTTCGTAACAATAGGAAAATGGAAAGGAAAAGATTTATTCGCTTTTCAGTGATTTGGTTAGCACAAAAATAGCCTTGCAAATAAAAAGAGGGACTACTGTGTAAATAATTGGGAAAAGAGGAAAATAACAGCAAATAAAATTCAAAAAGTCATTGCCGATCAGAAATTTTAGCACCACAGAAGAAAAGAAAAGGTAAAACTGCATTAAAAATTAAATGGTGTTGCAAAGCCATTATAATAACTTAATATATTTTTATTTGTTTCAGGGGGCTAAATCTGAACCACGAAAATCGAAAAGAACATTAGAAGAAGAGAACTAGGATTAGGACATGAATCTCTACAAGAAAAATTGCATCGGCTTACAATAAAATAATGTATGATTTAATAGTGTTTTTGTTATAATATAAATTGTGAATACGTTATATACTGTTTTGTATTTAGTCCCACATCGTGGGATTAGTTCTATCTCAAGTTCCTAGGCCTTTATATAAAGGTACTAATGTAATGAAAATGGATAACTAATCTCTGAATAAATAAAAATGTTCTCTCTAATGGCTTCTGCTTTCTTTATTTTATAAATACGTTATCAGCACGATCTCTAAATAAAAGGAAAATTTCAGATCTAATTATAAATCTTCAAAGCGGTAAGCAATTTCTGATCTGATTAATCAAATCTTTCGGATCTCATTCTATTAATTTTATTTCTTTTAGATCTCATTGTATCATTGATCTAATTATTTAGATCCGATTCTATTTGTACATCTTATTTTTTTTCCCTGTATTTTAGATCTTGTTTTGTCGCAGATCTTATATTTTTTTTTCTTTCTTCTAATTTTTCAGATCACTTGTAGATTTTAATATCATGTTCAAATGATATATTTTTAGATCTTTAGATTTTAATCATCAAAACTCTTATTAATCTTTATTAATGTATATTCATTTTTTGTGATAATTTTGAATTTGATCTGAAACTAAAATTGTTTCATAGACTAAATTGTAATTTCAGACCTTATTCTGTTAGTACTCTTTTTAGATCTTATCTATCATATCTAATTTTCTAGATTTCATTATATATATATATATTATCTTATAGATCTTGCTCTATTAATATTATATTTTAGATCTCATTTAACCGTAGATCTAAAGTTTTAGATCTCATTCCATTGTTTGGTAAAAAAAGGTTTTCATTTTGAAACCTTTTTGTTTGGATTTCGGTTTGAAATAGGAATATAGAAATGATTTTGCTACATAATTTATATTTCCAGAAGAAATATTTTATTGTTTCACAGAGAAACAAATATGAGGATAATACGTATCTAGAAGATTGTATTAAGTTTATATGAAAGAATAGGAGCCTGAAGTTCATTTGTGCGAAGGTGAAAGATTAAAGATTTCATAAGCTGAAATAAAGCCTCGAAGAAAATAAGCTAGAAATTCCAAAAGAAGATGTTGATATGTCCAGAAGACATAACATAAAAACAATATGCTGGAATAACAGTACAAATGTGGTAAATACTATTTCCTTGAAGAGAAATAGTATTATGATTCTCATGTCCGAATACAATTATGAAGAGTCCTCTTGTTTCATTGTGTTTATTTAATATTGGAGACCTGAAGTTCTTAAATAAATTTTATGCATATAAGTTTGTATTCCTAAAAAAAGGATTATACATCAAAACTCTATAAATTTGAGATGTGAAGCGTTGAATTATTAGAAAAGCTAATCCAGATTATGGTCAATTCTAACCAAGTTTGCAATCAAAGCTGAAGTTTGATAATGAAAATCAAGTTGTACCATTTAAGGTCTAAAGTACTAAACAAAGACTTTACTTTAAAATAAAATTGGAACCTGAAGTTCTAAAAATATTTGCCAATAGTATTAACTACTAAACCAAATAAATTTATAGAAATTTGTTCACTCCAGATGTGGTGATAATAATAGTATAAAAAAATAATATCTAGAAGAGATTTGTATATTTAGCAATGATAAAATATCTCTAGAAGAGATTTGTTTATATATTTGGTGTTTTTATTAAACCAAATAAATACATAGAAATATTTCTACTCTCCCGCTCTCTTTCTTTTTAATAGAAAATAAGGTGTTATAACAAGAAGTTTATTTCCTAATTTTTTCCTTCTTCCATTCATCCAATCATGTCTCTCAAAAGGTAACATATAATAGATCAAGTTTCTTTCCTTTGGCTCATCAAGTAAGTATTCTGGATTCTTCATAAAATGAATGTTAATATTTATACACACATCAATTATGTTATATTATATATGAAACTCATTCATCTTTCCTCTTTCAGCAAAGTGGTATTCAATGTTTACTATTTTATATGCTTAATCTTTTACGTATTATTGTCATGTCACAAACATATACTTATTGATTGTTATCAGTAGCTATAACTCATACAACATGCTTTTTAGTTGCCGAGTCAAACTATTTTAGTTTTCATGATATTATTCATACACTATGTGATGTACAAATTTCCTCATATATTAACTCATATATTAATTCATATATTCAATAGCAATTATGTAACGACTCGGTATTTTCAACCATTCACATCCATTATAAGTGCATAGGTAGACACTCATGCCGGGATTGAATTGCTCAAAATACCGCGTTGTAAATAAAATTTTGGCAAACCTCAGAATATACAGTAAATAAAAATCACAGATCACAGACACAGAGTATATAAAAATGCAGCGGAAGAAAAAAAGATAGTAGTTCATGAAGCTACTATATAAAATATGAGATACATCAGTGTGACGCCCCACCTCTATACCCACGCTAGCCAAGAACACTCCGGAGAAGTGCTGTCAACTAGCACGGAGAATAAGGCTGTTGAGGAGCGACCATCCATGTAATTGCTTATCACATGGTGGCTATAAATAATCTTCGGAAACAAACATATAAATAATCATATCACAAATCAGTCACAGATATCCATATCACAAATACGGAAGAAGATATGAATATATAACTAACACATGAAAGTGTACATCAGAGTAGTGGTCAGTAAGATCCACGATAATACAAAAGAATAGCAACACGTGCTATACAAAAGAATACAACTATGAGTCTATATCTCAAGTGTATACAACAAAAACTGCTAATCTAAACAGTTAGCCAAAAGTCAGAGTGATGAATCTCTGGGATGAAGTCAAGCAGAAGCACCTGTAACATCTCGGTCTGACCCGAGTATTATTTAAGAAAATAATAAACGGGTCAGTCTAGCTATAATTATCAGATGACATGATATAACATAAAAGATATGGCATAAACATGAACATCCATAATGACATACCACTATAAGTATGTAAATAATGATCAACAGAAGATCAATCAATAAGAGATAATCAATATCACAAGAATCTTCTCAAAGATTCGGAAAGGGCATCATACCCCAAACTTGTACTCATAACAAGTCAATGACATAAATTCTAGAAATCAATGCAAGAAGTCCAGAAATCATGGAAAAGAGAAAGAGGCCTATCACATGACGGTCCGAAGACCAAGGGGAGCTACCCCACATGTGTGAATGGAATCACACAGATTAAGGTCCAGACTAACCAAAAAGCAAAAAGGTATGTGTGAGTGGAATCACACAAGTGGTGTCTAGTCTAACCTCGCAACAAGAGACATCGCACAGTTGCTAGTCTAAATCATCAGAATGATCGTCATGATCAACGAGAAGTGTCAATTTCACTAAGCTAGTAAATATAGAAGTTTAGCTTCATGTCCCATAACCACTTGCTTAACTTAAATATTTACGAACGAACTGTAAATCTTCACTAATAAAATGTGTCACAAGTGGTTCAATCGAACAAGTCCAAGAATTAACCGACGAAGTGAACACAAGCGTTTCATACCACTTGTTTTACTAAGTCGTTTAATTAGATTTCTCATCCGAGTGAGGTAAAGGTTTGTATATACTAATAGATTGGAAAACGGTTTAAGAAAAGAGCTTTGTTACGGAAAATAGAGTTGAAATCATTTTGTTGAAAGAGTTTTGATATTTACTACTAGTATTGAAACCTTTATATTTTTAAAATGACAAATCACAAAAGAGATTGTAGAAACAATCATCACAAAGATCACATTCGGAGATGTGAATAAAATCCAAGGAAATCAGCTCAAAAGCATCAAAGTGGAAGTTCCCCAATGACCAAACGTGGCCGAGATAACCAGAGATGGTTTGTCTCGAAGAATGCTCAACTCAGCATCTCAACAAAGCAAGTTCTGTTGAATGTTTTTCAGATAAGATCCCCTACGGAGGGGGGATCCAGGGGGGGTGGAAACCCCCCAAGGTGGGGGTGCAGGGGCAACGCCACCGCTTACGGGGTTCGACCTGCCCGGTCAGGTCGCAGGGGTCCGGGGGCAGCGCCCCCGGCGGGGTGCGGGGCAGCGCCCCGACCAAAACGGTACGACCTAGTGAAGACAAAATGAGGTCTAACGACCTAACGACTCAAGGTTCGTACGACCTAACGACTCAAGGGTCGTACGACCTAACGACTCAAGGGTCGTACGACCTAACGACTCAAGGGTCGTACGACCTAACGACTCAAGGGTCTTACGACCTAACGACTCAAGGGTCATACGACCTAAGGACTCAAGGGTCATACGACCTAGTGTTGACTCGCGAGCGACCCAACTGAAGCGACCTAACTCCGAACGTGCCAAAAACGGCCAGAACGACCTAACAACAGTTTCTCCCCAAAAACACTAAAATTTGGAGTTTTTCGCCAATCCAATCCAAACCAAATGCAAAGGTGCATGCTAAAGTGATAGGGAATCATTCCCAATAGTCCAATATAGTTATAGACTAGAATTATGAGATAAAAATCTCACCTTTGCACCAAATATCAATGAAAATGAAGTTTTAAGCAAGCAAGAATCAATCCTTCTTCTATCTAAGCACAAGAAGCTTGAATCCAATGTCTTCTTCTTGAATTTGGAGTAGAAAGATGGATTGCAATTGAATTTGAGTTTTGGAATTTTAATTTCCCATTCCCTCCACCATTAATGCCAAAGCTTGATTAGTTAGGAAATTTATGAAGAGTGAGGAGAAGAGGGTTGGAACTAGGGCTTAATAGGCTAAACTAACCCAAAGTCCAAAGCGGGAAAAGTTAGTGAAATTTCACTAACTCCAAACCTATCGATGTTTATACTCAAAAAAGTTGTAAACGACATTTCGAACTCAATGGAAGTGGTCTCGAGTCCTAATTTGACCGTTTGCAAAATGTAGCTTTTCGGACCAAAATCCGATTAACGAGTTAATATTTAAATAAAATATTTAAATACAAACTCGATAAATATGCGGGTTGTTACAATCAGAGTTAAATAAGATACAACAGAAGAGTAACAGGATACATCAGGTACAAATCAGATACATCACTGAACCACTGGATACTGAAACGAAATAGATGGCTGGATCTTCAAGGAAAGCTCCAACGCCGAAGGTGAATCTCGAATGCTAACTCAATCAATCTGACTCGAGCGTAAAGCAAAACACAAAACACTCGAGTCAGGACATAAATACTTATAAACTGTAAATCAACTCAAGTGAACAGTAACAAAATGCATCAGTAACTTAAAGGATGCTTGGGACCGCCCATCCTCTAAGGATCCGTTAAACTATTTACTATGTAGTAATATACGCTATATACGGTAGTGTCTAATCAGTAAAGTATAATCATATAGAAAATAGCGTTAAGGGGATGGTGAAGCTTAACGCGGTCGAATCTTTAAAACCAAAATCGTAGTGGGCTCGATATAAGGATATGACATGGCACGCGAGGCAATGCTAGGGTGGATACACCGTTTGCACTCCCGGACCGGTGGTGACGGCAAGCCAGCAGCTTCCGCCCACCTCGAACAATACCCCCGAATCAAAGTGGCGCCACCGAATCGAATCACAACAGCAATAGAATGGTTTCCGATGGAGCATGCTCGATGAAAGGGTGCGACCCTTTGTGTAGCCCGGTATAGCTCCTGTTTTAGTCATATATGCCAACTCACGGGAGTTGGGTCCACGTAATATACCTCGAGAACGTCGCCACCATCCTACTTCATTCTGGAATCTCCACCGCGTACACAGTTGTTAAAGTGGTTTTCGGTATTGACCGGCTATAAGACAATATCCGATCCCGGTCTCTTTAACAACCAATCGTTATTATAACCCGTAGTTATAACTTTAAAAAAATATTTTATACTTCAAAATAAAATATCCTTTTCAATCCAAATCTTTATCAAAATAAAGATTAAATCATTTCCAAAACCATTTCAATATATCATCGTAAAATATCTTTCAATTCAAATATTTATCAAAATAAATATCAAGTCATTTCTAAGCATTTCAATATATTAAATTTTCATACCCTTTCAACACTACCTTCCAAATCATTTTAATATATCAAAATATCATAACCTTTCAAAGTTTCAGTTTCAAAATATCATATCTTTGAGAACTTCTTTTTAAATCATGTTAATATCAAAATGTCCTATCTTTCAAACACTGTTTTCAAATCATTTAATATCAAAAATATCATATCTTTCAAAACTTCGTTTCAAATCATTTTAATATATCAAAATATCATATCCTTTCAAAACTTCGTTTCAAATCATTTTAATATATCAAAATATCATATCCTTTCAAAACTTCGTTTCAAATCATTTTAATATATCAAAATATCGTATTTTTTCAAACTTCATTCATTTCAAATCATTATTCATTTTATTCAATCTAAAATACCATTTCAATTCATATTTCAAAACAGTTTATATTCCAAAAATTCTTTTTTATCATTTCAATGAAGTTATTATGTTTAATAATTAAATTATTGAATTTCCAAAAATTTCAACTTCCAAAGTTTATTTATTCACTTAAGTTTATGAAAACCATGAAAATTCACTTTTCGCATCATTTAGAAAACTCTACGGAAAGTTACATTCAAAACAGTTCAATTTAACAAAAGACAACGTTTAAAAATGTTGTAATAGAGTTTTCTTAAATTTCAAATAAACTTAGTTAAATTCAAAAATCATAGTACTTACCACAATTTCTATAATAGTTTTTTTTCAATAGCTTTTTTTTAGTTCATTATCATCAACTACAGTATTTACAATTGCTGTAATATCATTTACATTGTAATTAATATCATTTCAAAAATGCAGTCAATTAACTTCAAATATTCAATAAAATTTCTCAACCAGTTATATTTTTATTAAAACATTTTTAACTTATAAAGTCGTACATTTCCACATTTATAACATCATTTAATTTTCCTCAAGTTCATGACTTTATAAAGTTAAATTTCCATTCAAAAATCAAGATTTAATAATAATTCACTTATTAAAATGCAATGTTGAATTTTTAAAATCCATTACATAAATTTCAACTTAACACTTAAGTTCAAATTCTCAAATATAACTTTTTTTTATTTTTATTTACTTAACTAAAAGTTCACTTTTACGTCAATTTCATAAATTTCCAATTCTAGTTATATTTCAAAGTTTCAACTTAAAATATTTATTCATTTCACATTTCAACTTTATTAAAAAAATCATAAATATGATAAAAAACATTTTAAATTCATTTAAATTCAAATTATCATAAATTTAACATAATTTCATACTCAATTAAATTTCCAATTAAAATTAAATCAAAATTTCCAAAATAACTTACGTTCAAAATTTCTAACTTTTTCATTAATTCATTTCACGTACAATTATTCAGAAAATCAACAATATTTTACAAAAATTTTATTTTTATTAAATTTCAAATCAAAATATTATAATAATTAAATTTCTAAAATATTTTAAATTTTAGAAAACATATTTTAACTACGGGCCTGTATATAATTTTCTAAGCTAGGTAAAGTGATACAGGTAATATATCATTTCAACCCGTAATTTACAAAGAAAATCCGGCTTTTATCATTTTAAACACGCAATCCCAAGTCAAAATGAAAAATTTAAAACCATTCAGGCCTATCATTCAGCCCATAACATTTTTTTTTCTAACAGGGAACTTGAAGTGTGATCATATGCAGAAATAATATAAACAATGTCAATATCACAATATACAGTCATATATCAGATGTCAGGTGAAAATTAACAGTTTTAACATGGTAATAATATGGTAATAACATGGCATAGCATATCATATGATCATCATTAACTTGCATAAACATTTTTTTATTACTAAACACTTGTCATCAATTCACTTTCATAAGTATAAATGTCAGAGTGAGAAAGACTCACTTTTTTCTTCAAGTTGAAGACCAAAACAACTAACACAAGTGCGATTCCAAAAGCACGACAAGCACGATCACAAGACTATGGACATGAGTGGAGAACGAATCCAATCTACAACTCTTGTGTACAACCCAAAACAAACAATCAAAACAACAAAATTCAATACGACTTTAAAATGCAATAACGTTGAAATAAAAGGAGATACGACTACGCAGTCTTTTGCTTTGCCTTCTCTATTGTTTGGTATGGCTTTGGGGTCTGATGTGGTTCAGATGTGGTCAAGTTTTGGGTCAGGTTTGGGCTAACATAGCTCGGGTTCAAGGCAAGACAAGGTGGAGTTTGTACATGAGGAGGTGATGTGGTTTTGAAGGCAACTAGGTGGTTTTTGGTCAAAACAAGGGCTCATCCTTGGGGATTGGGCTCGGCCTGTAATGTGTCATGACTGGACAGAGGTGAGGAGGGGTGTGTTGTGGTCAGGTCTGGGGAGTGGTGGCGGCTATGGTGGTGGTTGAAGTGGATGAGCATGTAGAGGTCAAATAAGCATGGATCTAGGCATCTAGGTTGTAGTTTGAGGGGTTTGACCATCAAAAGGGGTTCGGCCATGGTCAGATCTGATGGGGTAGATGGTGGTGATGGTTGGGAAGAGATGTAGGAGGTGGTGGCCGTGGCTATGGAGGAGAGGCCAAGCAATACACATGAGAAAACAAGGCAAAATATAAGAAAACAATGGAAAAAGAAGAGCAAAAAGAAGAGAAAAAGAGGAGCCATTACCAAACCTTTCTAGCCGTGAAAAATGAAGTGGAGAGGAATGTTTTCACGTGAAAATTAGGTAAGAAATGCACAGCTACAATAAAGAAAGGAACGGTCAAAGGAAATTAAATCTATTAATTGGAAAAGAAACGGAAGAAGAAACGTTAAAACGGTTTTACGTTTCTTTGCTTTCAAACCTTTTAAACTTCATATATATATTCATATACATCTTAAATAACTGAAAACACTTATAAATTTCAGTTAGAATTCGAACAGATAAACAAAATATTAATAATTAATTATTAATTAGATATGATTAAAATAAGAAAAATGGCGCAGAAAATGAAAACTAGACTTAGGAATTAGAAATAACTTCAACACACTTTGGAAAAATTTTCTTAAATTTAAATACATGTAAAATGAATAAAATAAAGTAAAACACAGCAATAAAAGTGAATGTATAAAATAAATCAATAAATTTTAATTATATATAATTAAATTAAGAAAATGGCTTAAAATTGCAGACTAGGCTTTAAAAATTAGAAATAATTTCAAATGAACTTTAGAAAATCTTCATGGACTTGTAAAAATATTTATAACAAATAAAATAAAATGCATTCACAAAATTAAAAAAAAATTAATTAAGTAAAATTTATATGAAGAAAATAGCAGAAAATTATAAAACAACCTTTAAAAATAGGAAATAAATACATTAAATTTTGGAAAAATTCTATTATCATTTAAAATATTTAAAAGTAAAAATATACATAATAAAACATATTATTACATATTAAAATAAAATATAACAAAGAAGAAGTAATTTATTCAATTTAAAATAGTCATTGTTAAATAACCCTATATATGCACAATATTGTAAAGGGTATAACTTTCACAATTTACATCCAATTTCAACGAAACGAAAAGTAGTGTTCTTAGAATTTTATGTACTTTCATAATAAAAGAAAAAAAAAATTTAAATTTCAACTTTTAAAATTTTATGTTAAAAGTCACAGTGTGACTGTTTTGACCAGAATCAACATTTCAAGCAAATATTTAACTTACACAGTTTGGAATTATAACTCATATAAAATCAAGATTTTATATTTAAATAATAAATTTAATCATTCCAAATTGGTAAAATAAGTTTTTAAATCAAAATTTTATATTAAAATAATTAAAATATACAATAAAATAATTACAAAATACAGGGTTGTTACACTCTCCCCCACTCAAAACTTTTCGTCCCCGAAAAGGAATGAGGTATGGAAGGGCACAAAAAAGATAGAGTGAAATAGGATTAAGATAAGATGACAAGAAGATTGAAGTTATACCTGATAACTGTTGTTATAGGTAAGTTTTACAAGGTGGAGGTGATCTTTCCAAGATCCTCCAGAATCAAGAACACAAGCACGAAAAAGGTGGATTCAAAATGATTACCAAAGGTCTATCAAAGATTATAGAAAGATTTCTAAATAGAAAGATTATAGAAAGATGCCTATACCGGTCTATAGCAAGATAAGGATGATAAGGTCAACCAAAAGATAGTTTGAAAAACAAAATAAGGAAATGAATTTGAAAGCATGGAGATTTCAACTTAAACAGAGAATAAATCTTTACACAAGTTAACTAAATCTTAACTATCTCAAATTTCATTATCTTATTATCCAATCATCTTAAATTAACAATTTTTAGAACCATGGATTTGAAAAATAATCATTTATTACACTCACATTGTACTTAATAAATTTAATTCTTCTTTATTCCTAATTAAACTTAAATTTATTCCTCTCACTATATTTATCACTTATGTTAAACATACTTACACTTATTATAACTGCTTTCTTTCGTTCTTAGTTCTTTTAACATCATTTTATTGTAAGTTATTCAATTACCCTTTATTATATTTACCTCTATTAATCATTTTATAATTAAAATTTAAGTGTATAACATTTATTATAACTACTCAAATTTTATTTATAAAATCTTTTTATATCGTATATGATCCAATTACATTTTTAACTTCTGAAATTTCGGTAAGTTATATTTGAATGCAATTGTATTATACAAATAAAATTTCCAATTCAATCATTTCAAGCTTAAATCATTTATTCAAAAAAAAATTATTTTCTTTTTATAATTGAAATTATTCTTTAAAATAAAATTTAAGAATTGTATTTCCGATTTCTCCAAACAATTTAGAGATAAGTAATAATATATATATAATATGTCAAATCAAATTTCAATCATATATCTATATATATTATTAAAATCAAGTCATATTTTAGAAATTCAAATCCATTAAATTTCCCAAAATAAAGCTGTAGCAAGACTACATGGCGGTCTCTTCACTTCGAAACTCGAAAATGAACGTCGATGATGTCGCGATCATCACCGAAGTTATTTCCCAGCGACAAAGAGAAGAGCACTAATTTTAAACCTTTAAAATTCTTTGAAAACAAATTCTATTCAAAATACTTCAAATAATATAACCTTTTAAAACTTTAAACCAAAGTTCGAAATAATCGGAATTTAAATCCTCAAATTCTTGTTTTAAATTCATTTCAGTTCCCAAATAAATTTATAAACAAATATTTATAGATCTATTTATAGAACAATAAATGATAAATCAAGTATTATCATTTCAAATTATCAATTTAAATCATTTCATTAAGTTCCATAAATTTACTTATATATCAAAATTTATTTCATTAACCAATTTTTTTTTAAAATATATTGTGTCCGTTTGTTCTGTCAAAGTGTTTTGGAAATCTTATCGATAGCGCTGATTAGACGTATCGATGAGAAACCCAACTCAACATCAACAACTCAAACAACACAATATATAAAACATTTTAATTTTAAATACTAGTTTAAAAATACACGATACATGAATAGATTTTCAAAGAAGGATAGACATTCAAATTTTTTTGATTAACACAAATCAAAGGAGATTATGATTTAAAAATAAGTTGGAAACAAGGATGACATGATTAAATAACAGAATAGGAAGATGGATAAGCTTATATAAATCACTGGCAACCTTAACCGGGTCAACCGTGACTTAATGAATAAGATCGATGTGGATTTTCTAGGGTAAATCTACATTCGACCTCAAGAGTTAGAGTTTGGAATAACAAAAGATATTAGCATCTAAACCAAGGATAGATAAGAATCTTTGGTGAATCGATGTTAATTGTAAAGGAGTTTTCCCCTTTTTTCGATTAAATTTGAAATTGGCCTGACCGCCGACTCACTAAAAAGATCATTCGAAGCGGAGTTATGGAATGCTCCAGAGTCAAAAGAAGATGAATAGTGAGGGATACGAATGGATTTTGGAACCGTAGGGAATGTTCCAAAATTCAAAGGAATCGAGTCAAAAGGGAGAGATTCAAACTCGAATGAAAGTGATTCTGTAAATACATTCACTCCATATGCTGAGTTTTGCCTAGAGCTAACCTGGCTCTGATACCAACTGTAACGACTCGGTATTTTCAACCATTCGCATCCATTATAAGTGCATAGGTAGACACTCATGCCGGGATTGAATTGCTCAAAATACCGCGTAGTAAATAAAATTTTGGCAAACCTCAGAATATACAGTAAATAAAAATCACAGATCACAGAAACAGAGTATATAAAAATGCAGCGGAAGAAAAAAGATAGTAGTTCATGAAGCTACTATATAAAATATGAGATACATCAGAGTTAAATAAGATACAACAGAAGAGTAACATGATACATCTGGTACAAATCAGATACATCACTGAACCACTGGATACTGAAACAAAATAGATGGCTGGATCTTCAAGGAAAGCTCCAACGCCGAAGGTGAATCTTGAATGCTAACTCAATCAATCTGACTCGAGCGTAAAGCAAAACACAAAACACTCGAGTCAGGACATAAATACTTATAAACTGTAAATCAACTCAAGTGAACAGTAACAAAATGCATCACTAACTTAAAGGATGCTTGGGATCGCCCATCCTCTAAGGATCCGTTAAACTATTTACTATGTAGTAATATACGCTATATACGGTAGTGTCTAATCAGTAAAGTATAATCATATAGAAAATAGCGTTAAGGGGATGGTGAACCTTAACGCGGTCGAATCTTTAAAACAAAATCGTAGTAGGCTCGATATAAGGATATGACACGGCACGCGAGGCAATGCCAGGGTGGATACACCGTTTGCACTCCCGGACCGATGGTGACGGCAAGCCAGCAGCTTCCGCCCACATCGAACAATACCCCCGAATTAAAAGTGGCGCCACCGAATCGAATCACAACAGCAATAGAATGGTTTCCGATGGAGCATGCTCGATGAAAGGGTGCGACCCTTTGTGTAGCCCGGTATAGCTCCTGTTTTAGTCATATATGCCAACTCACGGGAGTTGGGTCAACGTAATATACCTCGAGAACGTCGCCACCATCCTACTTCATTCTGGAATCTCCACCGCGTACACAGTTGTTAAAGTGGTTTTCGGTATTGGCCGGCTATAAGACAATATCCGATCCCGGTCTCTTTAACAACCAATCGTTATTATAACCCGTAGTTATAACTTTAAAACAATATTTTATACTTCAAAATAAAATATCCTTTTCAATCCAAATCTTTATCAAAATAAAGATTAAATCATTTCCAAAACCATTTCAATATATCATCATAAAATATCTTTCAATTCAAATATTTATCAAAATAAATATCAAGTCATTTCTAACCATTTCAATATATTAAATTTTCATACCCTTTCAACACTACCTTTCAAATCATTTTAATATATCAAAATATCATAACCTTTCAAAGTTTCAGTTTAAAAATATCATATCTTTGAGAACTTCTTTTTAAATCATGTTAATATCAAAATGTCCTATCTTTCAAACTCCGTTTTCAAATAATTTAATATCAAAAATACCATATCTTTCAAAACTTCATTTCAAATTATTTTAATATATCAAAATATCATATCCTTTCAAAACTTCGTTTCAAATCATTTTAATATATCAAAATATCATATCCTTTCAAAACTTCATTTCAAATCATTTTAATATATCAAAATATCGTATTTTTTCAAACTTCATTCATTTCAAATCATTATTCATTTTATTCAATCTAAAATAACATTTCAATTCATATTTCAAAAAAGTTTATATTCCAAAAATTCTTTTTTATCATTTCAATGAAGTTATTATGTTTAATAATTAAATTATTAAATTTCCAAAAATTTCAACTTCCAAAGTTTATTTATTCACTTAAGTTTATCAAAACCGTGAAAATTCACTTTTCGCATCATTTAGAAAACTCTACGGAAAGTTACATTCAAAACAGTTCAATTTAACAAAAGACAACGTTTAAAAATGTTGTAATAGAGTTTTCTTAAATTTCAAATAAACTTAGTTAAATTCAAAAATCATAGTACTTACAACAATTTCTATAATAGTTTTTTTTCAATAGCTTTTGTTTTAGTTCATTATCATCAACTACAGTATTTACAATTGCTGTAATATCATTTACATTGTAATTAATATCATTTCAAAAATGCAGTCAATTAACTTCAAATATTCAATAAAATTTCTCAACCAGTTATATTTTTATTAAAACATTTTTAACTTATAAAGTCATACATTTCCACATTTATAACATAATTTAATTTTCCTCAAGTTCATGACTTTATAAAGTTAAATTTCCATTAAAAAATCAAGATTTAATAATAATTCACTTATTAAAATGCAATGTTGAATTTTTAAAATCCATTACATAAATTTCAACTTAACACTTAAGTTCAAATTCTCAAATATAATTTGTTTTATTTTTATTTACTTAACTAAAAGTTCACTTTTACGTCAATTTCATAAATTTCCAATTCTAGTTATATTTCAAAGTTTTAACTTAAAATATTTATTCATTTCACATTTCAACTTTATTAAAAAATCATAAATATGATAAATATCATTTTAAATTCATTTAAATTCAAATTATCATAAATTTATCATAATTTCATACTCAATTAAATAACTTACGTTCAAAATTTCTAACTTTTTCATTAATTCATTTCACTTACAATTATTCAGAAAATCAATAATATTTTACAAAAATTTTATTTTTATTAAATTTCAAATCAAAATATTATAATAATTAAATTTCTAAAATATTTTAAATTTTAGAAAACATATTTTAACTACGGGCCTGTATATAATTTTCTACGCTAGGTAAAGTGATACAGGTAATATATCATTTCAACCCGTAATTTACAAAGAAAATCCGGGTTTTATCATTTCAAACCCGCAATCCCAAGTCAAAATGAAAAATTTAAAACCATTCAGGCCTATCAATTCAGCTCATAACATTTTTTTTTCTAACAGGGAACTTGAAGTGTGATCATATGCAGAAACAATATAAACAATGTCAATATTACAATATACAGTCATATATCAGATGTCAGGTGAAAATTAACAGTTTTAGCATGGTAATAATATGGTAATAACATGGCATAGAATATCATATGATCATCATTAACTTGCATAAACATTTTTTTATTACTAAACACCTGTCATCAATTCACTTCCATAAGTATAAATGTCAGAGTGAGAAAGACTCACTTTTTTTTTCAAGTTGAAGACCAAAACAACTAACACAAGTGCGATTCCAAAAGCACGACAAGCACGATCACAAGACTATGGACATGAGTGGAGAACGAATCCAATCTACAACTCTTGTGTACAACCCAAAACAAACAATCAAAACAACAAAATTCAATACGACTTTAAAATGCAATAACGTTGAAATAAAAGGAGATACGACTACGCAGTCTTTTGCTTTGCCTTCTCTATTGTTTGGTATGGCTTTGGGGTCTGATGTGGTTCAGATGTGGTCAAGTTTTGGGTCAGGTTTAGGCTAACATAGCTCGGGTTCAAGGCAAGACAAGGTGGAGTTTGTACATGAGGAGGTGATGTGGTTTTGAAGGCAACTAGGTGGTTTTTGGTCAAAACAAGGGCTCAGCCTTGGGGATTGGGCTCGGCCTGTAATGTGTCATGACTGGACAGAGGTGAGGAGGGGTGTGTTGTGGTCAGGTCTGGGGAGTGGCGGCGGCTATGGTGGTGGTTTGGGTGGTGCTTGAAGTGGATGAGCATGTAGAGGTCAAGTAAGCATGGATCTAGGCATCTAGGTTGTAGTTTGAGGGGTTTGACCAACAAAAGGGGTTCGGCCATGGTCAGATCTGATGGAGTAGATGGTGTTGATGGTTGGGAAGAGATGTAGGAGGTGGTGGTCGTGGCTATGGAGGAGAGGCCAAGCGATACACATGAGAAAACAAGGCAAAATATAAGAAAACAATGGAAAAAGAAGAGCAAAAAGAAGAGGAAAAGAGGAGCCATTACCAAACCTTTCTAGCCGTGAAAAATGAAGTGGAGAGGAATGTTTTCACGTGAAAATGAGGTAAGAAATGCATAGCTACAATAAAGAAAGGAACGGTCAAAGGAAATTAAATCTATTAATTGGAAAAGAAACGGAAGAAGAAACGTCAAAACGGTTTTACGTTTCTTTGCTTTCAAACCTTTTAAACTTCCTATATATATTCATATACTTCTTAAATAACTGAAAACACTTATAAATTTCTGTTAGAATTCGAAAATATAACAGAATAACAAAATATTAATAATTAATTATTAATTAGATATGATTAAAATAAGAAAAATGGCATAGAAAATGAAAACTAGACTTAGGAATTAGAAATAACTTCAATACACTTTGGAAAAAATTTCTTAAATTTAAATACATGTAAAATGAATAAAATAAAGTAAAACACAACAATAAAAGTGAATGTATAAAATAAATCAATAAATTTTAATTATATATAATTAAATTAAGAAAATGGCTTAAAATTGCAGACTAGGCTTTAAAAATTAGAAATAATTTCAAATGAACTTTAGAAAATCTTCATCGACTTGCAAAAATATTTATAACAAATAAAATAAAATGCATTCACAAAATAAAAAAAAAATTTAATTAAGTAAAATTTATATGAAGAAAATAGCAGAAAATTATAAAACAGCCTTTAAAAATAGGAAATAAATACAGTAAATTTTGGAAAAATTCTATTATCATTTAAAATATTTAAAAGTCAAAATATACATAATAAAACATATTATTACATATTAAAATAAAATATAACAAAGAATAAGTAATTTATTCAATTTAAAATAGTCATTGTTAAATAACCCGATATATGCACAATATTGTAAAGGGTATAACTTTCACAATTTACATCCAATTTCAACGAAACGAAAAGTGGTGTTCTTAGAATTTTATGTACTTTCATTATAAAAGAAAAAAAAATTTAAATTTCAACTTTTAAAATTTTAAGTTAAAAGTCACAGTATGACTGTTTTGACCAGAATCAACATTTCAAGCAAATATTTAACTTACACAGTTTGGAATTATAACTCATATAAAATCAAGATTTTATATTTAAATAATGAATTTAATCATTCCAAATAAGTAAAATAAGTTTTTAAATCAAAATTTTAGATTAAAATAATTAAAATATACAATAAAATAATTACAAAATACAGGGTTGTTACAAATTAATAAATCAATAAATAAAATTTATTGATTAATGAGAATGGTCCAGCAAAGATATGTCTGAATGCTTCATATATTTATTCTTCTTTTATATCTCTTATTGTAGACAAGGATCATAACATGTATACATGGTATATATTTCTGTTTCTCACTATTGCAGTTGTTATGCATTAATAAATGGTATTTAATACAACCTATTCATATTCGTAAATCTACCTATATTATAAAAATAAACATGATAAAGTCAGCATAAGTTTTTGATTATAATTCATCATTTTCCAGCAATCAACCCATATAAAGGTCTTTCCATATTTTCAAGGATAATTTTGCATTTTCAAGGAAATTAATAAATGAATAAATGAGATTGAATCAAGAGCTATCAAAAAGACGTAAATAGAAAATTATAGTCGCTTTTATAGATTATATTTGGTTGTCTATTACTATTTTCCATATCATTTACTAATTTTATTTCCACTTATAGTTGGTAATATGATAAACATAGCCAAGCTTGAATTCAAAGCTTTGGACTTATTAGAAGATAACTTTTTGTCATAGTTATTGGTTGTTGACATCCAATTACAATCTCCTTGCTTAGAAAATGCCATAAAAATGATGATCCAACAGGATAAAACAATGACTCTTATATTTTTAAGGTGTCATATCCATGACAAACTTAAAATAAAACATTTAACTGAAAAAGATCATCTTTACCTATGGAACTCCCTGAAGGAGCGTTATGACCACCAAAATATGGTCACACTTCTAAACACTAGACACGAGTGGTTGAACTTGAAGTTTCAAGTCTTTAATTCTATTAGGAAATACAATTCCTCTATATTTAGAATTACTTCTAAACTAAAATTATGTGAAAGGATTGTCTAGTAATACTACCTGAAGTTAGATCATATCTTCGAAGTTGATGATGGAAACTTCATTAATGATGAAAATCTAAGTGTAATAACAAATGATATGGTCGAATTGATCAATAGTAGCAGCCAGAAGTCTGCTATGTGGATTTTATTTTTTTCAGTTCAATAAATCAGTTGGAAGTTGGTGCTTGTATGTTTTTCCTTTCATAATTAATTGAAATAATGTACCGATAATGTTGGACTTTAATCAGTAGTCTATTTTAAATTTTTGGAAAGTACTAGCGTATATTTATGCTTATAAATTTAGTAGTTGACTAACTATATTGCCCTTTAGTTTTTAAGATATGGCCATCAATATTTGTGTGATAATATATGCCTACTAGATAGTGCAACTACTCATATGATTTTGAAAAACCATAAGTTTTTCTCTAAACTATATGAAAATATTTTAGCTAAAAATTTCAACCATAGCAATTTGCTAATATAATTGAAGGGTACGGAAGAGCCCATATAGTATTACCAAATGGTACATATTTTTTAATTCAAAATACATTATACTCAAGCAAACTTAAAAGAAATTTGTTGAGTTTTGAGGATATATAAATGAATAGCTACCATATTGAAACTATGATGAAAACGTCAGAATATCTTTGCGTTATTTCTAAAATTGAAAGCCAGAAGCTTATTGTAGAAAATTTAGTATAATTTCAACTGGATTATATTTCATGAAAATTGGGCATAATTGAATCTCATATTTAAACATGAGCCAGAAGCTCACAAATATCACTTGAATGCATCTTATCAATTGATAAAAGAATTATCCTCTTATCATTCATATGTATGGTGTATTTTCTAGTAACATGATAATGGATCAAAATGAGAATCCAAAGATGATTATTATTTAATGTGACAATGTTTATCAACACTCAGGGGGAGGATAAAGCGATACAAGTTCATTTTAATCTTCAATATTAAATATTTGTTATCATGTATAATGATGCAAAATATTGACTAATTTGAATAAATTATCAATAATATCCCCATTAGACTTTCTCCAATATAGCTTTAAATCCCTGAAGGATCAAAATGTGTAAACCACATCTGAAATATGGTACAAAAGTCAGTTTGAAATACTTTTGGAGCAAGTAATAAAGATGTCAAACAAAAGAGATGAGTGTTCTTGAAGAAACACTTAATGGTGCTCTTGACGAGACTAATGACATGAATGACAAATAACCCAAGAATGGTTTAGGTACCTAAAAATGATAATTAAAGAGATCTCAATAATCATGTCTAGAATTGACAATAAATAATGATTGATTATAGATTTATGAATAATAAAGCGCTTATGTTTATTAATGGATTAAAGATCCTGGATTAGAGAAAAACATGATTGGCTATCATAAAATTCTCCTAAATAAGTAATGTGGACCCGTAGTCCACAAAAGTAAAATTACAAACATGTATATAAAGCGTCAAAAGCACACTAAAATTATTAAAACACATATAGTGTCAACAACATGTTAAGTGGCATGGGCATGCTATTTTTAGAGATAATTGAATTGATTGAAGTAGTGAAAGTGTCTGAAACACTTAAAATACCCCGAAGGTATAAATATTGTTTAAATCATAACAAATAGTGAAAGTACACAAATTCCTAAAGAATATGAATAACTTTGGTGGTTATAAAGAAGGTAAAGAACAAGAAGAAGCATCGATTACAACCTACTTTGAGTATTGTTGTAATGAAAATCTTGATATAATTCATGATGAGTAGATTACTTCCTATTTTTAAGTATTGTTGTAATGAATCTTTAATATACATTGAAATGTTAGTTGCAATATGCAAAAAATTATTCTTGAAAAATATAAATAACTATGATGATTATAAAGAATGCAAAGAACATGGAATGTAGACTACAACCTTCTTCTTAGTATTGTTGTAATGAAAATCTTGATGCACTTTAAGAAGAGTAGATTACTTCTTGCTTTTAAGTATTGTTGTAATAGAATTTTAATGTTCATCGAAGATGTAGTTGCAATATGCAAAACTGATTTGAAGAATAAAAATAAAAACACATGATGTGTTTTTCATAAAGGTAGCAAACAAAATGTATAAAATGCAAATCATATTTGGATTGGAAATTTTGATTGTATCGAAGGAAACTATTAATAAATTGTATTATTAATGAGATACATATTTATGGATCCAGAAGTATTTATAACCAATTTAAGTTATCGAAGGACGAATACGAATTCAGAGGAAACTTTAAATTAGGGGGAGCATCCATAAGTATTTTATAATGCACTCTTTTTCCTTAACAAAGATTTTTCCCACTAGGTTTTTATTAGTAAGGTTTTAATGAGGCATTATCTTGATCCAGAAGTATCAACTCCCCGGTAACATTTGAAAATAAGTTACAATGTACTTTTTTTCCTTATTTAAGATTTTTCCCACTGGGTTTTTCTTACTAACGTTTTAACGAGGCATTGTCTTGATCTAGAAGAATCAAATGTATTTTCAAGAAATAACATCTCAAATATGTTATTTAAGTTAAATTGTATTTTTATCTTTGACTAAGGCTTTTTCCATCGGGTTTTCCTTTGTAAGCTTTTTAATGAAGTATTATATTGATCTCGAAGTATCAAACTGTAACGATCCAGAATTCCTGTCATTTGAAATTCATATATTTAATTGATTTTAAGTATTAACAAGTAAATTTAATAAGTCAAATAAATTATATTTCGAATATCTAGATTTAATTGGATAATTAAATCGATAGTTAAATATTTGAAATTACAGAAATAATTGGAAATTGGTATTAATGTGATTAAAAATTGATTTGTTAAAGTTGTATTAAATCATATTAGAGTTAGAATGATGTTATAGAACTTTTAAAATCGAATTAAAAGTTAATTTGTGGAAATTGAATATTTTAATATTTAATTAACGAGTAAAAATAGTCATTTTTCAAATAGTCTCGGATTTCGACGAAACTAGTTTCATTGGATCCGTAATGTTAAATTATTGTAAGATTTCAAATTTCGTGTCAATTGGATTTAGGGTTTGTCCGGGGAAGCTAAAACGCACTGAAATCGGTTTAAGTGAATTTTAAATTTAAATAGTCGATTTGAAAACCTATCTTCCAAATACGATAGAACTGGCTCCCGATATATATTCCATTGCGTTCGGAATAGGGGTAAAACATTATAAACGCCAAGCGGCACGCTTCGTTTGGTGTTCGAATTTTTTTGGGTGAATAGTGTTTTGGAATTTTCTATATAAAGACGTTATTATTCACTATTTTCATTAAAAACCTAGCTAGGGTTTCAGGCCGCCACTAACAGTATCAATGGCCGAAAATATTCATTTCTTCTCCTCTTAATCTCTTCCAATCCACTCGATATTATTGAAAACTTTCTAAAGCAAAATTGAAGAGCTTCGCGAGATATTCAGATCCATACGGTTTTGATTATCATCGGAGCATCGTGGTGGTCGCTAGAGGGCCGCATTCGCCTACCGGCCGTGCAATTTTTTCGAAGCATATAAGCAACTGAGTTGATCGTGGCTAAGGGCTTGGGGGCGTGGTTTGATGGCGCATGTCCTGGTGGTGTTCGATCGTCTTCTCGACGTCGCTATAGGCCAGGCAATTCAAGAAGCAAGGGCGGCCATGGGTTTGTTCGAACGTGATTACCCGTTGGAGGAAAACCAAATTGCAATGGCCCAGATTTTCTATAGCAAAAGGAACGGCCGAGATTTAAATTGAAAATTAAAATAAATTTGTGATTAATTTATATATTTTAAATTCGTTCAATCTTTAAAACGCTATAACTTTTTGATACGAGGTTTGTTTCGCATGAAACAACTTGCGTTGGAATCGTATAGACGAATAATACGCGATGGAGCTAGATTGGAATTGATTTGAGCTAGTGTGAATTTTGGGCAAAATTAAACGGTCGTTTAATTTTATTCGGAATTGTACTGCAACCGTTATTGGAAGCAAGGTGAGAACTTCTCACTCAATCGAATTTGTTTCGATTTAAATTTTAAATAGTTAAATTTAAAATTGCTTGATTGTGTGATTGAATGATGATTGCTATTTGTTGTATTGAAATAGACCCTATACGCCGCATATTTATCGGATGTTATTTTTTTAAACACATATACCGCGATATTCCACCTTGAAGTGGAATTGGTATTAAAAATGTACTGGGAGTTGATTTCCCTCACGTTGTAGCAGATGAGACCTTATTGCGTCGCATAATATTGGATAATATTTTATATAAACCCATGTACCGCGATATCTCGTCTTGAAAAGGGATTGGTATTGTGCTAACATCTGTGGATGCAGGGAAACAGGTTGGACGGATCCAACTGGATTCCTCAAATAATTGAATTTGTTTCAATGTTGTGTGTTGATTATTTATAATCTATGTGCGATTATCTTTGTGATTGAAATCGTTGAATGCTAAAATTTAGCCGAATACAATTTTTGGTATCGTTGGATACCGAAAATAAACAAAAAGAATTTAATTTTTGAAAATTCAGGTTGAAAGTTATACTAAAATTTATTTTTGAGAATTGGATAAATTTAAAAGAATAAATTCTAAAATAATAAAGTTTTATTTTTAATCTTATTGAATAAAATTTCAAAATATGGGAAAAGCTTTAATAAATGGATTTCGGGTAATATTATTTAAAAGTTGAAGAATTTATTTAAAATACGAATTTTAAAGAGTTTGAAAAATAAAAGAATTTGTTTTCTTTAAAAGGAATTAATTTTTGAAAGGAAATAAAATTTGAAATCCATTTGGGAATTGAATTTAAATCTATTGATTATCCATTTGGAAATTTATTTGGTGTTCTGAAAAGAATTTGGAATCAATTTGAAAATTGATTTGGGGTTTAGTAGAAATTGATTTCAATTTGAGATTTGAATAAAATTCACTTGGTGTTTAATTTCTTGGAAAATCAATTTGGAATTTGATTTGGTTGTTTTTGAAATCAATTAAAAATTGAATTGTTGTTGAAAGTGAATATTTGAAATCGATTTGAAAATCGTATATCTATAGATATTTTGGGACTGTGAATTCACATGGAATTTATAAAGAAAAGGGAAATTTGTTTGAAAATAAATATTGATTTATTTTTGAAGCATGGAAATAAATTTACGGATTTGGAACATAAAATTAAAGTAAATCCGTATAGATTTATTTAATTGATTTAAATGAACCATTTTGAAAATGAAAGTTTATTCTCCCTGGAAAGCCGAATAAAATTTCTGAATAGCTTTGAAGGATATATACATTTATATCTATATAAAATTCTAGAATTGGTTTTGAAAAGGATACCTTGGAGAAGTTAACTTCTTAAATTGTTTTAAATCCTTTAAGTAAAGATTTATTAAGTTTTTTATAGAAATGGTTATTTCTAAGATTTAATCAATAATTGTTTTAGAAAATAGTTATTTAAATAGTTATACTCTATCTACTAAATTTTATTTCGAAAATTAGTTTGGACTTAAGTTATTTGTAGTATTGGTATAATATTTTTATAACTAATATTTTAAGTAAAGTGTTTAAAGAAAAATATTTTATTTCAAAGTGTTTTCCTGATATATTTTGGATAAGTGTTATAAATTATTTTAAAGCATTTGAACTTAGCAGGTTTCCAGTGAAAATGAATAAATATTTGGAAATGTTTCGGCGTAAGGAAAATGATTTGAAATTTGTTTTCAAAAGTTGTAAAGGTGAAAAGTAATTTGAAATTTGTTTTCAAATGGTTGGATAGTGGAAAAATCTATCTTGTAATCATATTTTTGGAAAATAAATAATTGGGGAAATTATTTGGAATCTGATGATGTTGTGCATATCTATTGATAGTTAAATAACCGGCTATCAATATTTACCTTTAAATGGGTGTTTGTTGCGATTTGCTTGAATTTGAATGCTACACTTATTTTAAAATAAGCGCTCGCTATTCGGTTTAGCCGGGAGAGGACCTTTGGGTCATGAATCCCATTCCGAATAGTGAACGTCGTAATGGATAGCATTTGAAGACCGGTGTTGAAGACCGGATATTTTCGAAAATGGAAGGATTACCGTCGAATGTCTCTGCATCGGTTGATCTTCGATATAGAGATTTTATCACCCTTTGTGATGGGAATTCCAGACGTGATTAGTGAATATCCGGATTTCAAGGGCTTCTTTTGGAAGTTCCTTCGGTTCCGTTCGATCCTGGAACGGACTTGTATGGATGTGTGTCTGACGTTACAATTTGAGATGTAAAGCTGGTTTCTATCAAATACATTTCTGTTGGCGGCGGAGAATTTATTCTCTTAGCTTAACACCCATCTATGAGACGTACGAGCTCAGAGGTTATGTAGTTGATAGATACTAGTGATACATTCCCAATTTGGTAATGTGGCATACGAAGCGTTGCTGATCATCTGTTGATTAAAGCATCTCTTTTGGGAAAAGCGTAGCTTTGTGGACGAGACTTCGTCGGACTTCACACCCCGGTAGTGGTCAAAACAGGAAAGATGCAGCAAGGTTATATGGAGTAGCGCCCCTTAGGGTATGTGCATTTCCTTCTGGATAGAAGTGGTATCATGGTATGGAGCCCAGATGCTTAACCGGGGGATGGCATACTCGTGTCAGTAGTTACCTACTTTTGCAAAGGTAACCCGACCTTGTGTTGGCAGAGATCCGGTTAGGTTTTCGGGACGTCCCGCCAGAGGCGTTCCCATGTGGCAATAGGAAGTTCCTTAGCCCGACCATTTGTTGGAAAATCCAAAGAAACAATACGAGCCCTATACGGTTTTAGTTGTATAACCTGCCATGGAATGTGGCGGTAACCTACTATTGAACATGGTAGCTATAGTAGGCATACGATAATGGTCGTATGTTGGCTAAGATTTATATTATACTTCCGAAATGTTTTCCTTCACTTTGCACTTATAGTAATAATATCAAATAAATTTTTCTATGTATCAAGCATGTTTGACTATCATAAGGAGAAATCTCCTCCGATTCTGCGTTTGCATTGTGTGTGTGTGCGGGAGGCCTTATTGTAGTTTCATTTTCCAAAAGTATTGCGGATCTATCTTAAAATATTTCTTTGTTTGTTTTAAGATAAATTGTTTTAAGTACTCACACCAGTCACATGACCGACCTGAAGTTTATTGTTCCCTTCCTAAACCCTGGGTGCCCACCATTTCCACACGGGCAGTCTAGAATCAGGTTATCGGGTCAATTTGGAATTCAGGAGTTGCTGTGGAGCTCAGGAGGCGAGCTGGTTGGCGAAACGTATCACTTGTATATGATATTATCTTTTCCGTTGTGTATTCAGTTGTGAGGACAGGTTTATATAACTGTCCATTATTGTGTGGTGTTGTATATTGACTCTGATGATGTAATGTATAAAATCATTAACTCCATATTTCAAAAATCAATTTTCAACTATATTTCTCAAAAATCATAATTTCTATAACATTAAAATTTTAACGTTTATTTAATTAAAATGAATCAATTCCAAAATTAAATAAAACATATACTTTCGAAAATCACTTTAAGAATCCTTTTAAATTCAAAATCGTTACTTTAACATTTTTGAAACTCAAAAATAGGCCCAATGCTGCAACAACGCTAAATATAACAATCACGGCATCCAAAACATCATGTATCATATGATAGCAGAATATATCACAATATCTATAAATAAATCAATATGGGTGAGGAATCCAGTTGGATCCCTCCAACATGTTTCCCTGCATCCGCAGATGTTAGCACAATACCAATTCCGTTTTGAGACGGAATATCGCGGTATACGGGTTCATATAAAATATTATCCGCTATTATGCGGCGCAGTAGGGTCTCATCCGCTATATAATGCGGGAAAATTAACTCCAAGTACATATATAATACCAATTCCACTTCAAGATGGAATATCGCGGTATATGTGTTTAATAAATAACATCCTCTTAATATATGGCGTATAGGGTCTATTCCAAAACAATAGATACTAATTTATCATCCAAGCATAAAATCAAGCAATTTTAAATTTAACTATTTTAAAATTTAAATCGAAACAATTTCGATTGAGAGAGAAGTTCTCACCTTGTTTCAATAACGATTCCAGCTTTTTATTTCGAACAAAATTAAACGCGCGTTTAATTTTACCTAAAATTTACACTAGCTCCAATCAACTCTAATCCAGCTCCATCGCATAGTGTTCGCGAATACGATTCCAACGCAAGTTGTTTCGTAAATTTTTGACCTTGTATGAAAGAGTTATTGCATTTTAAAGTTTACACGAATTTAAATATAATTAATATTTACAATTTCTTTTATATATTCCAAACCCTTATTAAATCTGGCGGTAGATTTCAAGTGCATAGATCTTGGCCGCAGGTTCTTTCTTCTCCCTCCATCAGTAAAATGCGACCGAAACTTAAACCCAAGCCGCCATAAATTTGTGAATTTTCAAGCCAGATACGCTCGACTTCACGTTGATCGAACAACACCGTCACGAAGGCAACACCCTTGCGCGCCATCGCCTTGAAAATCACCAAGCTCGGTCGTCTCTTCTGACATGAAAACGAGCTCGAATGTGATGCTTCAAACTGAAATTGCCGTCTATCTACTACCCCGATCTCGATCATAGACGTCACATTATAGATCTCGATGCCCTCTTGGATTTTGTAGTTGAAAACTTTTCATAAAAGTGGAAGGATTTGAAGATATTAGAGGAAGAAGATGGATTTTTTTTTGGCCATTAAAATGTTAGGTGGCGGCTGTATCATTTTGACCTAGGGTTTGATTATTTTTGCAAAAGTGAATATTTGAGGTCCTTTTATAGAAAAATGGCAACACGCACTATTCATCCAAAATTTTCCAAACTCCAAACGAGGCGTGCCGCCTGAAGTTCATAATGTTTTACCCCATTCCGAACGCAATGGAATATATACTGGGAGCCAATTCGATCAAATTTGGAAGATAAATTTTTGAATCGAATTATTTAAATTTAAAATTCACTCAAACCGATTTCTACGCGTTTTAGCTTGCCCCGGACAAACGTAAATCCGATTGACACGAAATTTGAAATCATACAATAATATAACATTAAGATCTGATGAAACTAGTTTCGTCGAAATCTGAGACTGTTTGTAAAATGACTATTTTAACTCGTCAATTAAATATTAAAATATTCAATTTCCACAAATTAACTTTTAATTCAATTTTAAAAGTTCTATAACATCATTCTAACTCCAATATGTTTAAATACAACTTTATAAATCAAATTTAATCACATTAAACCCAATTTCCAATTATTTCTGTAATTTCATATATTAATTTACCGATTTAATTATCCAATTAAATTCTTATATTCAAAATAAAATTTATTCAACTTATTAAATTTACTTACTAATATTTAGAATCAATTAAATATACGAATTTTAAATGACAGAAATTTCGGGTCGTTACACCAGGCGTATATAAACCTGCATTTGTTGTGATCCCCTTTGAAACTTGACAAATATAGCACCTCTGAACGAACTTTTCAACCTCCTTCCTCATTGACGGCCAAAAATAAGACTTTGAGATCAACTGCATAGTACGATCGCGGCCCACGTGTCCTTCTTCATGTAATTCTTTGATGTAAGGTTTGAAAATTTGATTCATCACCCTCATAAATGTGCTTGGTGCATTAGATATACCAAATGGCATGACCAGCCATTCATATAATCCTTCCCGAGTCTTGAATGTTGTCTTCCATTCATCACCTGGTCTTATGCGAATCTGATGATAACCACTCTTAAGATTGACATTAGAAAATATTACAGACCCACTGAGTTGATCCAATAGATCATCAAGTCTTGGCATAGGAAATCTGTATCTGACAGTTATTTTGTTGAGTGCCCTGATGTCTGTACACATTCTTCATGAACCATCTTTCTTCGGTACCAACAGAAGTGGTACAGCACAAGGACTGAGACTCTCTCGAACACGCCCTTGCTTAAGCAACTCCTCAACCTGTCTCCTCAACTCTTCATGATCCTTTGGACTCGTACGATAATGTGGCCTATGCAATAAAACAACACCTGGTACTAGATCAATTTGATGTTGTATATCCCTTTGTGGCGGTAATTCCTTGGGTAATTCCGCAGGAAAGACATCTTCAAATTCATTTAACACTGGTCTAACCTCCGCAGGAATTTCAACATCTTCACTTGTTTCATAACCAATAAACAAAAACAATTCAGCACTATCTTCCACTTCTTTAACAAATTCTCTCGTAGATAATAGACTAATTGATTCCACTTTCTTCTCTGACTTGCTTTCACTTTGTTCACGCTTCTTAGGAACAATGGTAATTTGGGTCCCTTCGAACATGAAACTGTAGCTGTTGGTGTGACCATTATGTTGTACAGCTCTGTCATATTGCCATGGTCGTTCCAATAGTAGATGACACACATCCATATCGACAACATCACACCATATATAATCTTTGTACTTCTTCCCAATAGAAAATGTAACAAATGCTCGTCTTCCCACTGTCACTTCTCCACCTTTCTTTAGCTATGCCAGTTTATAAGGTCTAGGATGTTTTTCATTCTTCAACCCTAACTTCGTGACGACTTCTTCAGAAATAATGTTATTGCAGCTTCCCGCATCAATAACAAATCGACAAACCTTTCCCAAGATAGTACATGTAGACTGAAAGATATTGCTTTTCAGCCAACTAGAATCATTCTCATGCTTTGGCATTAAACAAGACCTCCTTATCATCAAGTTACACCCTTCGTCTCCTGACACAACTTCTTCATCTTCATCAAACTTCGATGGTTGAGAATAATCAATTTCAGCTTCCACATCCTCATACTCACATTCCTTTGCAACTAATGCTCTCCCAAACTCCTGACAATTATAGCACTTGATACTGTTGTTGACCTTTGCTTTAGCGACCTTATTGACAATTGGTTTATTGACTGCTTTGGAAACATTAACACTGCTACTAACACCCTTATTCTGGTTGTTAGAACCCGTAAACACACCACTTTCTCGTCTCCCTTGTTTATCCCAAGCTAGAGCTTTCTGATGTGCTTCGGCAACAGACATTGGATTAAGCATATTAACCATGTCTTGAATTTACATTCGTAACCCTCCAACATATTTAGCCGTTAGCTGTTCCTCGGTTTCCATAGTATCATTCCTTGCAATCAATTGATAGAATTCATCTGCGTAGTCATTCACTGTCTCCGTCCCTTGTCTTAAATTCTGCAGACGTTGATACATAAGAGATTGATAATTGTATGGCAAGAAAGTCGCTTTCATCATCTTTCTCATCTTCTCCCAAGTGACAACTTTTGATTTTCCCATCTCCCGGGTTAGTTTAGTTTGTTGCCACCAAGCCATAGCTCTTCCCCTTAGCTTTGTAGCAATTAATTGGACTCTGCGATTCTTAGGCACCTCCTTGAATTTCAAAATTTCTTCAACATTCGACAACCAATCAAGAAATTCTTCTGCTTGCATACCACCTTTGAATTCTGGAATTTCCATTCTCATACCTGACTCCATTTACGATCATTTTATTACTCTAGATATTGATTTCGCACTTGGCCTCGACTTCGATAATGAATACTACCTCCATCACCATCTTCTTCAAAATCAGATGTATTTCGATATCGATCCTGACCATCTACATCTCTACGACCACACATGTCCCTTCTACCCTGTCTTTCAGCATCACGATATGGTTCATTTTCAAACCCACGTTGAGTTCTTCCCTCTTCATTTCGGTACCCATGGTGGTCTCGCCTCATTGAAACTGATGATTCTCTCCAATCTCGATAAGACCGGGGTGGCATCCTTCTTACTTTCGAAACCGATGGTGAAACCCTGTTTCCACTCTGGTTCGAAACTGGTGACGTTCTCCTTTGATTATGATTCATGTCGTTCATCAATTTCTCCAACTTTTCAATACCCTCATTGAACTTTTCATTGATACGCTGCTCCATCTGCTCAGCTTCTTGTCTTCTATACAAATCTTCAACATTATGAGAGCGATTAGCACATCTCGGAGGCATGATATTAAACAATCTCGTTTCTGTCTCTGATTTGGCTCTGATACCAATTGACGCAGCTTTGACAAGGCTAGAACAGTTTAGATACCAAACTGTCACAGCCTATCCAGGATCTTCCTCACGAAATGATGATTTCGTGTCAAATAAACCGATAGAATGATAAATGCTCAATTACATTGATCGTGATGATACCGGAATCTAGCTATCTCCAACCCGTTGATCTCACAAGATACCGGTTGAAAAATCTACAATTTGATCATTGATCACTCGTAAGTGATACCGAGAATTGGCTTCAACTTCGTTGATTCTGTGGCACCCCACCTCTATACCCACGCTAGCCAAGGACACTACAAGGTAATGCCGTCAACAAACATGGAGAATAAGGCTGGTTGGGAGCGACCATCTATAGCCTTGCTCTAACTATCTATTGAATACATCGATAATAGTCATACCAAGCAGGTCGACATACCCAATGAATACATAAAAAAAACCATAGGTGGTTGGAGGATCTATCAGAACAGAATATAACAACTCAAATGTGATATACATCACAGAACAGTAGATCATCATATACACATATACAGATACATAATAGAGTTTACAAAATAAAACAAGTCAAGTGGTATAGCAAACCATAATATACAGACGAATCAAAAGAATACATGTATCAGAGTTGCAATAAAAGGACTACACAAAAAGCTTTAACAAAAAGGAACAAGCTGAATAGTCCACGCAGAAGCAAAAGAGGCTATGTCCAAAAGCACCTAACCTGAAACATCTCGGTCTGACCCGAGTATAAAATACACGGGTCAGTCTAGCTAAACAAATCAGTTATATAAACTGAACAACAATAAACCTGCAAGGTTACAAGGTATAACATATATCTCTAAAGGAGATAACACAACCATCTAACAAAAGATGAATCATATGATAACAAAACAAGCCTCATATCATCGGCATCACAGAGAAACAAAGGATACAAATATCCCAAATCAAGCCAAAAAGGAAATTAACAAATACCAATAAGCTATATAAGTTCCATAAGGTAATCGCTACATATCATGCGGCTCAAAAAGACCAACACCGAAGGGCAATACCTATGGAATATACATATGAATGAAACATCAGAAAATTGCACGAGCTCAGTACGGTATAAACAAGGATCCATGAGCCCGAAGACTCCAAACCCAATATCACCATTGCGGCTCATAACGACCAACATCGGAAGCGATACTAAAAGGCAACCCAATATCACCCATGCGGCTCGTAACGACCAATATCGAAAGCGATACTAAAGGGCAACAAACCCGAAAGCACAAACCCGAAGGCAACATACCCGAAGGCAACATACCGTAGTGGTGAAGGTTCGGAGGCCCAGTACCGGACACCACTAACTGGCGGAATGTGTCATAACTCTCAGAAAGGAATCCGAAAAGTGGTAACGTGAGTCCCATAATCACTCGTTCGCACTAAACGGTTTATTATTTGTCGGTCAATTTCACACTCAAAGCAGTACAAAGTTCACCTCATATCATTGGTAAACCAAACCCGAAGGTCAAAACGATCAATTGAATAGGTCGAGGATTAATCGGAAGGATAAACGCACAGATTCATGGTATGTGTTTTTCCCAACCATTTAATCACCCTCCCACTTCGCTCGAAGTGCGAAATTGTGCGTGTGTTTTAAATAGAATTTATAAATCGGAGAAGCGAACTTTTAATACGATTTAATGAAATTAGTTATAAAAACCCGTGAATGAATTCAAAAAGGAATCATGAAGATCAAATATACATAAACAACTAATTGGAATCAATATGCATCGAATAAATTTGGAAAACTAAACGAACAAGGCAATTTGGCCAAAAAATAGCATATTCAGACGCCTGAAAGAAGGGATTCAGACGTCTGAATCGGAAAATTAATTTGTTTTTCAAAACAGAATTCAGACGTCTGAATCCAACCTTCCAGACGTTTGAAATAGACATATTTTGGCCTATTTCCTTTCTGGTCGAAATTTAGCCAATTCAGACGTTTGGAATATAATTTCAGACGTCTGAATCTGGGGGTGAAAATGTTCCACATAACAATATTCAGACGTCTCAAAAAGAAGTTTCAGACGTCCGAAACCAGATGCTCAGGCATTTCCTAAACCTAGGCCATCTATAGCCAACAAATCGAAAGCAATCGGATGCGTGTTGATTATGGGCTTACGTTAAACGACTACCCAACCTAAACGACACACCCAAACACTCCGAACCACATAAACATCCACCATATAAGGTTTTACATAGATTTGGCTTCAAAAATAATATTTGGCAATTTCACCAAAGCAATCCAAATCGAAACAAGTGCATATGAACAAGGGCTAGGAATTTATACCCAACATCAACGAAATCAAGAGAAGTAGATGTGAGTTCAAAACTCACCTTCTTACACCCAAACAAAGATGTATACATATAAGCATAAATGTGAGATAAAAATCTCATCTTATATCACAAAACAAAGAAGAAGATGCTCAAACACAAGAAGGAGACGAACTACACTTCACTTCAACTCAACAAGCTTCAATCTAAGAATAAAACACATATTTTCCTAAATTAGGTTTAGGAAACTTTCTGTAATTGAAGGAGAAAGAGTTGGAGAGGGTAAAGAGGAGACTTACCAATAGCTCTACTTTGATTTTTGAGCAAGAATCAAGTTTACAAGAAGAAACTAGGGTTTACAATTTCTATTTCCTCTTCCCCTCCACCATTTTCAGTTTTAACTTAAGTTTAGAAGAGTGGAATGAGAGAATGGAGAGGAGAGGGCTGAGTTAGGGGTTATTAAACTAACAAATTGGCTGAACCCAACCCAAACCCAACTAGAAAAAGTTGCAAAAATTCAACTTACTCCAAACATATCAAAGCTTATACTAAAAAAGATCGCAAACGCTATTTTGGAATCAATGGAAATTGTTCCGAGTTCCAATTCGGCCATTTGCACAAAGTAACATTTCTGACCAAAAATCCGACCAACGACGCTATATTTAAATAAAATATTTAAATATAAAATCGTTAAATATGCAGGTTGTTACAGATCTCCCCTCCTAACAAAATTGCGTCCCCGCAATTCCTAGAGATGATACTTGTAACAACAACATACATACAACATTCAAAAGAAAAGGAAAAAAGCTTGAGACGAAAAGATATACTCACCGTTACTATGCAAAGATAGAAAACCCGGATAAGATTGCTCAGTAAACTCTCTGGTTTCCCAAGTACAGTCATTGGGACTAGCGGACCATTGAACTTTAACGAGCGGCACGACCCTGTTCCGAAGGTGTCGCACCTCCGTGTCAAGTTCACGAATAGGCTGCTGTACAATAGATAAGTTCGGTGAGATCTCAAGCTCAAGCAAATCAGGAGAATCAATAACGGAATCCGATTCCCGAAGACACTTTTGAAGTTGCGAGACATGAAACACGTCATGAATGCCATATAAATGAGCAGGAAGTGAAACCCTATAAGCCACAGGGCCAATACGTTCAGTAATAGAAAATAGTCCTATATAGCGAGGAGCCTATTTCCAGGTCGTACTGAAACGCACAACCCCTTTCAAAGGAGAAACACGAATAAAAACAGGATCGCCAATCGAGAACTCGAGAGGCTTCCTATGGCTATCCACATAGGATTTCTGGCGACTCTATGCCTCTTTCATTCTCAACCGGATAAGATCAATCCTCTCGGAATAATCACGAACAAAATATGGACCAAGAATAGGCTTCTCTCCAGCTTCCAACCAACAAGAAGGTGATCGGCATGGCCTTCCGTATAAGGCTTCGAAAGGAGCCATACCGATACTAGAATGAAAACTATTGTCGTAGGAGAGCTCTACAAGAGGTAGGTGATCCTCCCAACTACCACCGAATTCCAAAATACAAATACGGAGAAGATCTTCCAAGATACGATTCACCCGTTCAGTCTGTCCGTCAGACTGCGGATGATAAGTTGTAGTAAAATTAAGCTTTGTTCCCAAAGCTTGCTGAAGACTCTTCCAAAAATGACTCGTGAATAAAGGATCACGATCACTCACAAAAGAACTAGGAACACCGTGAAGTCTCACGATTTCCTTGACATACAACTTAGCCAAATGAGAAGCGGTCCTATTAGACTTAATAGGAACAAAATGAGCAGACTTAGTGAGGCGATCAACAATAACCCAAATACTAGAATGGCCCGATCTCGAACGAGCTAGGCCGTCAATGAAATCCATAGAAATCTGATCCCATTTCCACAATGGAAACACTAGAGGCTGAAGAAGACCCGAAGGACGTTGATGTTCGGCCTTAAAACGCTGACAAGTTATGCAATTACTCACATAACTCGCCACATCGCGCTTCATGCCTTCCCAATAATAAAGACGACGCATATCGGCATACATCTTACTACTACCAGGATGAATGGTATACTTAGAACAATGACAGTCATCAAGAATGTCATGCCTAAGTGCAAAATCAGAAGGCACAAAAAGACGGTTCTTCTTGCGAAGACACCCATGAGAATCAATGCTGAAATCCCACAACGCCTCATCACAGGATCCATACTCACAAATTTGAATAAGATGCAACAAATCAGGATCACGCCGCTGAGCGTCGGCAATACGATCCAACAAAATAGGTCGAGCTCCCAAACTAAATAATAGAATAGGAGAATTAGAAGATGAAGCTCGATCACGAATTTCACAAAAAGATAGAGTCTCAAGAATATTCCATTCGGCAACCATCATAGAAACTACAGCCGAATTTTTGCGACTAAGCGCATCAGCGACACGATTACCCTTTCCAGGGGTATACTGGATATCAAAGTCATAGGAGGCAAGAAACTCAAGCCAACGTTGTTGTCTCACATTGAGTTCCTTCTGAGTGAACAAGTACTTCAAGGATTTATGATCGGTATAAAGAATGAAGCGCTCGCCCAATAAATTATGCCGCTAAATCTTCAAGGCAAAGACAATGGCGGCTAACTCAAGATCATGAGTGGCATATCAAACTTCATTCGGACGCAGTTGCCTAGAAGCATAAGAAACTACCCGATCCTTCTGCATAAGAACAGCACCGAGACCACTACCACAAGCACCGGTGTAGACAACAAGATCATGATTCCCCTCGGGAACTACAAGAATAGGAGCATTAGTGTGAAGTTCCTTCAATGACAGAAAGGAAGCCTCACACTTGTCGAACCAAATAAAACGAATGCCTTTCGGAGTAAGGTAGGTGAAAGGAAGCGCAACATGGGAAAAATCCTTAATGAACCGACGGTAATAACCCGCCAATCCAAGGAAATTACGAATCTCATGAACATTCTCAGGCCTCTTCCAATTCTGGATGGCTTCGATCTTTGAGGGATCGACAGAAATGCCATCGGAAGATATAACATGGCCTAAGAACTTAACCTTATTGTCCCAAAAATGGCATTTGCAGAATTTGGCTCTAAGCTGATGATGACGGAGAGTACTCAAGACAATTCTCAAGTGATTAGCATGCTCGACTTCAGACTTTGAATAAATAAGGATATCGTCAATGAAAACAAGAACGAACTTATCGAGATATTCCCGGAATACTCGATTCATGAGATCGATAAAGAAAGCAGGAGCATTCGTCAACCCGAACGGCATAACGAGGCACTCAATAGAACCATAACGAGTGCGGAAAGCGGTAAGAGGAATGCTATCCTCCGCGACTCGTAACTGATGAAAACCTGTGGCAAGGTCTAGCTGAGAAAAGACCTTAGCACCACTCAATAGATCGAACATATCATCGATCCTGGGCAATGGATACCTATTCCTGATGGTTAACTCGTTAAGCTTGCGATAGTCAATGCAAAGCCTAAGAGTTCCATCAGACTTCTTCACGAAGACGACCGCGGATCCACACGGAGAAAAACTGGACTGAATCAACTGCATGGACTCAAGCTCTAAAAGCTTCTTCTTGAGTTCCCCATTTTCCCTTGTAGACATCCTCGTGGGAGGACGACTAACTAGCTGCGCGCCTGGAATGAGATCAATGCGGAACTCAATTGCCCGCTTAGGTGGCAAACCCGAGACATGCTCAAAAACATCAGAAAAGTCACAAGCAATAGGAATATGAGATATATCATCATCATCTCGCGAGTCAAGAGAACATAAAGCCATTTCGGAATTATCCACATTCCGAAGAACAAGAGATAGCCAAGTAGGCGAATCCGGATGTCGAAGATACAAAATTCTCTCTGAATAAATAATCCTGGCATCATATCTCACTAGCTAGTCCATACTCAAAATCATATCAAATCCCAGAAAAGAAATAACGTGCAGATTCGCACGAAAAGAAAAGCCACATAAAATAATCTCAACATCATCACAAAGCAGGCTAAGGGTCGCGAATCCCCCAATAGGATTCGCAATTCTTAAAGAAGTAATCAAACAAGAAACATCCAAAGATAAATCATCAATGAGCTTCTTCGATACGAAAGAATGTGATGCACCCGTATCGAAAAGAACTCGAATACTATGACATGAAATAAAATAGAACCTTCCAAAATAGATGGAGATATACCTTTGGGCTGAGAAGGACCTTCAGAAGCCTTAGCAGCATAAAGCTTGCTAGACTTGGCACTAGCCGGAAGAGTAGGGCAAGCTGAAACATGATGACCTTCCTTCTTGCAATAGCGGCAGAAGAGTGGCTTAGGACAAGCTTGGATAATATGATCCGGAGAACCACAATTGAAACACTTCTGAACGAAAGGTGTTCCAACAGACTGAGGCTGAGAGCTAGAACCACCAGTCTTCTTCTTCTTAGGAGGAAAAGGCTTGAACTTCTGAAATGGAAACGGCCTCTTGTTGGGGTTCTTGGAAACCTTAACACCAGCATCACTATCACACTCCATCTCGACGGTCTCGAGATGAAGTGCCGAATCAACCAACTCCTCAAAAGAAAGCTTAAGCTGGAGCAACAAGGACTTCTTAGGATATTTTTTAAGACAAAAAACAAACTTCAAATTCTTCTTATAAGAAGTTCTAATAAATTCAAGACCATACTTAGTTAAAGCCTCGAATGATGCAACATACTCAGAAACAGAAGATTTCCCTTGCTTCAACTCAAGGAAGCGACGGGTCAATAAAACTTTTTCGGTTTCAGGAACGAACTTGAGTTCAAATCGGTCCCGAAACTGAGTCCAAGAGAGAGTAGACTCATCAATTTCGGCTATAAGAAGCTCATACCAATCAAGAGCACGCTCTTGTAATAAGATAGAAGTTACAAGAACTCTATCATGGTCAGAAAAATCCATACGAGAGAAGATACGCTCGCACGTGCGAAACCAAGCTTGGACTTCAAGAACGGATTCAGAGCTCTTTAACGGCTTTCCTCCAAGATGAGCAAAATCACTGCACTGGCGTGCAAAGGCAGACTTGCGAGGTGGAGACACTCGAGGAGGAAATGGAGGCTGAGTGCTCCTCAACAATTCCAAAAATTGATCGGCATACATATAAACGCCATCCGAATGTGAGCCACTAGATCGACCAACATCCGAATGTTGTCCCCTGCCTCTTCCAGCCATATGCTGAAGGTAAGATAAGAACACGATCAATCACAAGGTAGATACTTCAATATGGAATACTACGGAATTTAAATGCATTCCTAGACGTATTCCCACATTCTACCTAACCTTTGATGGCAAAAGGAATAGAAAGGCACGATAATTCAAAGATTTGTATCACTTATACACTTTGATGTACCGTAATATGTGCATCTATTCTGTGTTTATCATATTTTGTCCTGAACTCAACTCTGATACCACACTGTGGCGCCCTACCTCTATACCCACGCTAGCCAAGGACACTACAGGGTAATGCCGTCAACTAACACGGAGAATAAGGCTGGTTGGGAGCGACCATCTATAGCCTTGCTCTAACTATCTATTGAATACATCGATAATAGTCATACCAAGCAGGTCGACATACCCAATGAATACATAAAAAAAACCATAGGTGGTTGGAGGATCTATCAGAACAGAATATAACAACTCAAATGTGATATACATCACAGAACAGTAGATCATCATATACACATATACAGATACATAATAGAGTTTACAAAATAAAACAAGTCAAGTGGTATAGCAAACCACAATATACAAACGAATCAAAAGAATACATATATCAGAGTTGCAATAAAAGGACTACACAAAAAGCTTTAACAAAAAGGAACAAGCTGAATAGTCCACGCGGAAGCAAAAGAGGCTAAGTCCAAAAGCACCTCACCTGAAATATCTCGGTCTGACCCGAGTATAAAATACACGGGTCAGTCTAGCTAAACAAATCAGTTAGATAAACTGAACAACAATAAACCTGCAAGGTTACTAGGTATAACAAATATCTCTAAAGGAGACAACACAATCATCTAACAAAAGATGAATCATATGATAACAAAACAAGCCTCATATCATCGGCATCAAAGAGAAACAAAGGATACAAATATCCCAAATCAAGCCAAAAAGGCAATTAACAAATAGCAATAAGGTATACAAGTTCCAAAAGTTAATCGCTACATATCATGCAGCTCAAAAAGACCAACACCAAAGGGCGATACCTAGGGAATATACATATGAATGAAACATCAGAAAATTGCTCGAGCTCAGTACTGTATAAACAAGGATCCATGAGCCCGAAGACTCCAAACCCAATATCACCCATGCGGCTCATAACGACCAACATCGGAAGCGATACTAAAGGGCAACCTAATATCTCCCATGCGGCTCATAACGACTAACATCGGAAGCGATACTAAAGGGAAACAAACCCGAAGGCACAAACCCGAAGACAACATACCGAAGGCAACATACCGTAGTGGTGAAGGTCTGGAGGCCCAGTACTAGACACCCCTAACTGGCGGAATGTGTCATAACTCTCAAAAACGAATCCGAAAAGTGGTAACGTGAGTCCCATAACCACTCATTCGCACTAAACGGTTTACTATTTGTCAGTCAATTTCACACTCAAAGCAGTACAGAGTTCACCTCATATCATTGGTAAACCAAACCCGAAGGTTAAAACGATCAATTGAATAGGTCGAGGATTAATCGGAAGGATAAACGCACAGATTCATCGTCCGTGTTTTGCCCAACCATTTAATCACCCTTCCACTTCGCTCGAAGTGTGAAATTGTGCGTGTGTTTTAAATAGAATTTATAAATCGGAGAAGCAAACTTTTAACACGATTTGAAGAAATTAGTTATAAAAACCTGTGAATGAATTCAAAAAGGAATCATCAAGATCAAATATACATAAACAACTAACTGGAATCAATATGCATCGATTAAATTTGGAAAACTAAACGAACAAGGCAATTTAGCCAAAAAACAGCATATTCAGACGTCTGAAAGAAGGGATTCATACGTCTGAATCGGAAAATTAATTTGTTTTTCAAAATAGAATTCAGACCTCTGAATCCAACCTTCAAGACGTCTGAAATAGACATATTTTGGCCTATTTCCTTTCTGGTTGAAATTTAGCTAATTCAGACGTTTGGAATATAATTTCAGACGTCTGAATCTGAGGGTAAAAATGTTCCTCAGAACAATATTCAGACGTCTGAAATAGAAGTTTCAGACGTCTGAAACCTAATGGTCAGGCATTTCCTGAACCTAGGCCATCTATGGCCAAAAATCGAAAGCAATCGGATGCTTGTTGATTATGGGCTTACGTCAAACGAATACCCAACCTTAACGACACACCCAAACACTCCGAACCACATAAACATCCACCATATAAGGTTTTACATAGATTTTGCTTCAAAAATCAATATTTGGCAATTTCACCAAAGTAATCCAAATCGAAACAAGTTCATATGAACAAGGGCTAGGAATTCATACCCAACATCAATGAAATCAAGAGAAGTAGATGTGAGTTCAAAACTCACCTTCTTACACCCAAACAAAGATGTATACATATAAGCATAAATGTGAGATAAAAATCTCACCTTATATCACAAAACAAAGAAGAAGATGCTCAAACACAAGAAGGAGACGAACTACACTTCACTTCAACTCAACAAGCTTCAATCTAAGAATAAAACACATATTTTCCTAAGTTAGGTTTAGGAAACTTCCTGAAATTGAAGGTGAAAGAGTTGGAGAGGGTAAAGAGGAGACTTACCAATAGCTCTACTTTGATTTTGGAGCAAGAATCAAGTTTACAAGAAGAAACTAGGGTTTACAATTTCTATTTCCTCTTCCCCTCCACCATTTTCAGTTTTAACTTAAGTTTAGAAGAGTGGAATGAGAGAATGGAGAGGAGAGGGCTGAGTTAGGGGTTATTAAACTAACAAATTGGCTGAACCCAACCCAATCCCAACTAGAAAAAGTTGCAAAAATTCAACTTACTCCAAACATATCAAAGCTTATACTCAAAAAGATCGCAAACGCCATTTTGGAATCAATGGAAATAGTTCCGAGTTCCAATTCGGCCATTTGCAAAAAGTAACATTTCAGACCAAAAATCCGACTAACTACGCTATATTTAAATAAAAAATCGTTACATATGCGGGTTGTTACAGATTCGCTCACGAATAACCCGAAGATGGAAAGTAGAAGGAGATCACACTCAACTTCCAACAATGGTGGACAAAGCTCACACACAATTTTATTTCAAAATCAACTCTCCTTTACAAATACAACACACCCTTATTTATAGGAAATTACAACACACGCGACTCAATACCTGCGACTCAACACATACGACCCACGACCTAACAACAATTCGACTTAACATCATTACAACACCATACGACTTACAATACAACACACATGCGACTTAACAATACAACACACATTACACGACTTAACAACATACGAGTTACACATTACACGACCTAACAACATACGAGTTACAACATTGTAACGACCCAGAATTTTGACGATATATTTTAATAAATATTTAATCTAAATTAAATCAAATATAAACTTGTCAATATTTAAATTGATGAGTTATTAAATGTTTAACAGTTATGTATGTTTATAAAAGAAGTTTGATTTGAAAAATTTAAAATTAAATACTTCAAAACTATTTAAAAACAAAATCTGACCTATTCAATAGAAATTAAATCAAAGTTTCATTATTTGATATCTGATAAAATACATATGAATACAATTTTAATTTTTAAAATGATAAGTTTTAAAATCAACAAACATGAAAATATTAAACATAAATATGGAAGTGAAAAACAATATAAGTGTAAACATACAAAGTTAGTATAAAACACAATCATATATTATATATGTAATTAAAGTAACATAAAAATATAAAATATAAAGTGTAACCAAGATATAAATTTACGAATATAAGTTATAACTTGAACTATATTAATACAAGTGTATGAACATGTGAACACTATAACACTAATGTCAGTATAAATGAACAAATAGCAAGAGTATGGAATAATAAAAGTAATTATAGTTATGCATAAGAAAACAAAGTCGAATATAAGAATCTTGATACATTGCTTAATATATATATATATAAGTTTGTACAGCAATTAAGTGATGTACCCAGAAAATAATAATAATAATAATAAACTAAAAATAAAAGTAAACCAGTAATAAACATATAAATAAACATATATATATATATATATATATATATATATATATATTAACTATAGCTTTGTGTAGGTGCTGTGTGCAGCTTTGTGCCTCAGGAAAATCAGAGTGAACTTCAATATAAAACTAGTTTTCAACTCAAGGTAATAAAATTTAAATTCTGTAAAACTTACTGGCCGAAATAATAATGTCTTGTACAACACAAAGCAAATAACATAAATATCTTTGTACATATAGAAATTATCTGTAAACATTTATTACTTGCCATCATAATTAAGAGCATGAACATTAACTAGCATAACATATTGTTCAACTAAGTACACAGCCGAAATCTCCTATATCATTACTTTCTGCAGGTTATTAACTCTTAGCCAATAAAAAAGGAAAATGACTTGCAAATAAAACTGTCCAGTTGCAACCTGTTGCTTAATAGCTTCTATATAAATCTACTTATATATCATAAGTTTATATATATATCACTTATAACCTTCAGTTTACATATGAACACTGAACAACTTTAACTAAAAGAAGAAGAAAAAACTGTAAACAAGCAGAGATATAGAAACAGAAAAGAAGAATAGAGGGGAGCTTCAGGAAAGTTCATTTGCAAGTATCTTCTTCAACACTTTCTGTTCAACAGTTTTTGATAAGTGAGTAAACAAAACTAATTTTCAAATTTTAGCTTGCATATTTTTCTCAGTTATATATGTTGATGAAGTTTAAAATATACTGTTATGTATACATGTTGTTTGCACTGGAAGTTTGCATAACTATTATTGATCAGTACTTCAAGTTGTGGTATCAGTACTTCAAGTTTAAACAGATCTTAGTCATATAACCATTTAAAAGTTGTATTGAATAAATTTGAGTTTGTTTATATGAAACAAGCCTGCAAACATGTTTAAGATTTAACAGTATGATAGTAATACTGTATTATCCAACTTCAGGTAAACAAGAAATTAAAGTGTAAATTCAAATGTTTAAATTTGAAAATTCAATAACATATTTAGATTTCATACAAGTAATTATGATTTTCAACATAAAAATTATGATTTTTATGCAAAAATATGAAGAGCAGTTTCGAAATAAAATAAAAATGGGTTTTTGTAAATTGTGGGTAATAGAGTTAATTTTAATTCCTGGAATTTGGCATGAAGCAAGATTAAAGAGGTATTAACACTAGAAAAATGTCTAATTAATTTTCGAATTCATAGATTTTGAGTTTGAATCATAAATAGGGTTTAAACCCATTTTTTTTTAAAGCTCTGTAAAAAAATTGATTTCGGCTCCATTTGAAATCGTGTGAAGCGCGACTGTAGGTGAAGCTAGGTGGAGATGTAGGCGACGTCTTGGTGAATTTTCATCACCTCTGGTGATGTGTGGTGGCCACGCGATCGTTTTGACAGTGGCGTAGCTGGTGTTGTTTTTGAGCTACAGGTCGAATTCTTCATTTCGACTCGTAATTGGATTTTGGGCTTCGAATTCACTTAGGTGGTTCATTTGTGGTGTGTGGGGACTGTAAGGAGTCGCCGCAGGGGAGGCAGACCTGCACGTGCATGGTGGCGAAGTGGGGTTCGAGGATCAGTAAGTGGGGCGTGCTCGAGACATTTGTGAGGACGCTTCGAGTAATGCACGTGTTTTCTCCGAGTCGCGTGCGAGAGTGGTTTCAGATAAGCGTTTACAACTTAATTTTTAACATAAAAAAAAAGAGAGAAGAAGAAAAGAACTGGAGATAAGAAGAAAGGGAAGGGGAGAGCACGGGTGAGACGCGGGGAAACTCGGGGTTTTCTCGAGTATGGTACGATTGCGTCTCGGTGTTTTCAAAGTCTGGTAATGATTTTCTTGTACAGGCTTATAACTAAGTTCAATAAACAAATGTTAATTAATTAAGCTAGTGTTTTAATTAAAGCTTGATTTAAGTAAAATATAAAGGTAGAAGATTGGTCAGTAAATAGTTGGAAGGTTGATTAAAATGTATACTTGAATTTTTAAATTAATAACTTTATGTTGAATTTGAAATAAAAATTTAATCATAGGTTAAATCCATTAAAATCTCAAGAACATAAGTTTATCATTAAAAAGTTAATTAGTGAATGAAGGTTAACATACGAGATTAATTAAAGATATTACATTTTAATTAAATTGATAAATAAAGTAATTTGTGATAATTAAATAATTAATTCATTTTAATAATTAATAATTAAGAATCAACTAATTATTTGATTAATTGAGTAATAGTTAATGAATAGATGTTAATTAATTAAATAATTAATTAAAGGTTAGATAATTTAAAAATTACTAATTAATTTATTAACTAATTAATTAATTGATCATTAATCAGCTAATAAATCAGTAATTAATTTACAGAATAAAATAGTTTATTCTTAAGCAGACAATTTAGTTAAGTAAAACCAAATTGTTTGATATGCATTGATAACTCTGTTTGGTTGACTGTGATATCTGTTGATGATATTCCTGTGATATGTTATGATATATTATGGATATCTATGATAACTGTATAGGATTTATCTGATATAGCTGTTATGTTAATTTCTGATATTTAATTAAATTGTTAAGTTAAATAGACAACTTGGCCCTTAAAATGGCGTTTGGATCCGATGAGACCGGGATCGGAAGAATCAATTTTGATTCTCCGAAAACCACATCGATCCAAATTAAACGATAGGTCGTAACTTATCAAATGGAGATCGAGATGGTGTTTCAGAATGCAAGGGTTATAGTCGTTAACTCAGAGGGTGATTCCAAAATGAGTGTAACGAGCTAATGCCTTCGGTTTCGTTCGTACCCGGAACGAACTTGTATGGATTGAACGCTTTCAACACATCGTCAGGCGGACGATGAGCATTCTAAGTGATATGTTCTTTAAAGGTAATCGTAGCCTCAAGCCTCAACAACCGGGAATGGCTAAAACAGGGGAGATGCAGCAAGGTTAGGTGGGTCATGCCCAAGCAGGACAAGATTTTCCCCTGTCTAGATGTCCCTTTTTATTTCGGCTTAGTGGGCAGTTGTTGGCCACAACTGCGGGGTTATCTTGTTCGGGACTGTTCAGTAAGGAATGGTTCCGGCCTTGTGTTGCAGGGGATGAAGGGAGTAATCCTCGGTACGGTGATCTAGGCCCCGTACTGTGACGGGCGGTACCCCAGTAGCCCAGTCATTGTTGGAAATGCATTTACCCTACGAGACCCTACGGTTTTGATTTGTATTACCCACTTTCGTGGCTAGTAGCTGGAATTTATGAATGTAACAATTTCGGCTATTTTCTATTTACTTGAAAACCCTAGACACTATTATAATATCATAGAATTTCCTATAAAATGTTTTGGTTAGTGTAAGGTAAAAACTTACCCGTATTTATGTGTGGAGAGTCTTACGTGATACCTTTATTTTCAAAAGATTTTCAAAGTTAAGCAACTTTAACCTGTTTACTCATACCAGACCCATGTCTGACCCAGAGTTTATATTTTGTGTTTTCATAAACTCTTGGGTACTTAAATTTTTACGAGTAGCCAAGTGATAGGTATCTAGAAGTGTTGCTTTTCTGGAGGAGCTATTTTGGGAGAAGACCAGACGTATGTATCTATATATGTAGTTCCGCTGTGTAGTTAGTGATGCTGTATTTTGGATGTATGTATGGTCATGTATGTATATGACAGTCCTGTTATATGGTATTGTACGACTCCAATGTATGTATAACTATGTAATAGATATGTGATGTATTATATTTTGTTCCATTCCGCTGTGAGATTCTGATGTTGTTGTTCTTTCTTCCTATTCTTTTCTATTTCTATCCCTTTCTTTCTTAATGATGAAACGTCTTTCTGGAGTTGAGAAAGGCGGGTCGTCACATTTGGTATCAGAGCGCTAGGTAAAGAGAGTACCTAGGCTCTTGCGTGATAGTTCTCTTGAGAGTGCGTACTTGTATTTTCATATTATATATATACTTATCTAAATTGGTTGAGTTACCTGTTCAGGTGACCGACATGAGTTCAGGAAGAAGAGGCAGAGTTAGGGCCAGTACTTCTACAGATAATGGACGGAGTCAGAATGTTAGTGAGGTTGTCAATCCAGTACCGTCTCAAGTTAGCTTTGCAGCCTTATGCAAGGATTTCAAACATCTTGGAGGCCAACCATTCAAAGGTTCGGAGTCAATAATTGAAGTTCAGGAATAGCTACGCTCTTGTGAACGTATTTTCAAGAGCATGAGATTGTCTGATGAGCGTAAGAGGCATATGGCATCGTGGCAACTGCAAGGTGGTGCAGAAGTGTGGTGGGATTCAACTATTGCAAATATTTCTGAGGTTGATATTTCTTGGGATAGATTCAAGGAGTTGTTTGAAGAGAAGTATGTGCCGACGGCAGGGAGAACCCAACTGTATCAGGATTTTCTGAATTTGAAGCAGGGTAGTATGTCTATTTCGGAGTACGAAACTAGATTCAACGAACTCTCTTGTTATGGATCAGGACTCATCGATACTCCTCTGAAAAAGAATGAGAAATTTGTGCAAGGATTGAGACCTGAATTCCATGGGAAATTGACAGTGCTTCTGAAGGGATCTTTTGTTGATTTGATTGATATGACATTGAGATATTAAAGTTTGATGAGTAAGAAACCAGGGGCTCCAGATGCAACTTCAAGTGGGAATTTCACTAATCCGAATACGCGAAAGTTTGATCCTAAATGGAGGAAACCAAATAAGAAGAAACCTGGGAATAACAACGGACCACGAAAGTGCTACATTTGTCATCAGGAAGGGCATTTGGCAAATAAGTGTCCTAGGAAGGGATTCCAGCAGCAACAGCAGCAACCGCACCAGAGTGGCCAAGGATCAGCTATGGTTCAGAAATCATTGTGCTTTAATTGTCATCAGCCAGGGCACATGATCAAGAACTGTCCACTTCTACAGAGAGCACCTCAGAATAAAGTTTTTTCTTTGGAAGCCGGACCATCTTCTTCTTCGATGGGAAAAGGAGTATTAGAAGGTACTTTACTTTTAAATGGAAAATATATTAGAGTTTTGTTTGATTCAGGTGCTTCCATGAGTTTTATTTCTTTGGACTCTGTTGAAAAGTTTTCTCTTACCCCTAGTTCAGTAGATAGTTCTATCTTGGTGTCTAATCCTATAGGAGGGGTGACCAAATTGGACTCTATTTGTAAGGACTTGAAGATCTCTTATCTATCCCACAGTTTCTCTTATGACCCGTATGTGTTGAATTTTAAGGGATTTGATCTTATTTTGGGTATGGATTGGCTGGATAAGTATAAAGCCGTTTTGAATTCTGATGAGAGAACAGTTTCGTTGGAAACTGATCTGGGTAGGATTGCCAGAGTGTCGTGTGATAATTCTAGAATTCACTTGAGCAGTCTTCTGCATGGAATGGAGACATCTGAAGAGAGTGTTGAAGTTATTGATGTGGTTCAGGATTTTGTTGATGTTTATGAAGAAGTTAAGTGTTTGCCACCATATCGAGAAATAGAGTTCCGTATTGATTTGATTCCAGGAGCTGTACCAGTAATTCAACCCAGTAGGAGAATGGCTCCCAGGGAAAGAGAAGAGTTGATTAAGCAGACGCATGATCTTTTAGAGAAGGGATTGATTAGACCTAGTTTTTCTTGTTGGGGCTCAGCGGCGGTGTTTGTGACCAAATCGGATGGATCACTGAGGTTCTGTGTGGATTATAGAGAGTTGAACAAAGTGACTATCCGTAATAAATATCCTCTTCCTCGCATTGATGATCTTTTTGACCAGTTGCATGGTGCTTCTATCTTTGCTCAATTGGATCTAGCTTCAGGTTTCCACCAGTTGAGGGTAGCTGAAGACTTTATTCCCTTGACTGCATTTAGGGGACCGAATTGTTTCTATGAGTGGTTGGTTAAGCCGTTCGGACTAACCAATGCTCCTGCTTATTTCGTTGACCTCATGAACTGAGTCTTTAGATATGTGTTAAATAAGTTTGTGCTGGTATTCATTGATGATATCTTGGTCTATTCCAAATCCGAAGAAGAGCACAGGGAACATTTGAGGATTGTATTGGAGACTCTGAGAAAGAATGTGCTGAAGGCGAAGTTTTCGAAGTGTCACTTCTGGAAATCGGAAGTTAAATTTTTAGGGCACATTGTTTCGGGGGAAGGCATTTCTGTAGACCCAGCGAAAGTTGAAACTATTCTTGAGTGGAAACAGCCAGAGACACCAATGGAAGTTCGCAATTTTCTAGGATTGGCTGGCTACTACAGGAGATTTATTAGAGATTATTCCAAGATTTCTTCGCATCTGACTAAGCTGACCAGATAAGGAGCGAAATTCAAATGGACACCTCAATGTGAAGAACCTTTTCAGGAATTGAAGATAAGGCTTACTAGTGCACCAGTACTTGCTGTTCGGGATGGGAAGAGCAAATTCGAGGTTTACGCTGATGCTTGTATTGTTGGTTTGGGAGCAGTTCTGATGCAGAACGGAAGGGTTATTGCGTATGCTAGTCGACAGTTGAAACCTCATGAGAAAAACTATGCTACGCATGATCTTGAATTGCTTGCCATTGTTTTTGCTCTGAAGATTTGGAGACATTATCTTTTAGGAGAGAAATTCGAATTGTTCACGGATCACAAACCGTTGAAATATTTATTCTCTCAAAAAGACCTTAATCTGAGACAGCAGCGGTGGGTTGAATTTCTTGCATCCTATGATCTGGATATTCTGTACACTCCGGGGAAAGCGAATGTCGTAGCTGATGCTCTCAGTAGGAATGCGGTTTTATCTCTTCTGGAAGTGGTTTTATCTCTTCTGGAAGTGGTTCCATCTCTTATTGAAAGGATATCAAGCAAGCAAGAATCTGATAAGATGTTGAGGAGAATCATCAAGAGAGTCAGGAAGGGTCAGTGTCCCAGTTTTGAAATTGATGACTAAGGAACACTAAGGATCAACGGGAGAATTTGTGTTCCGAATGACAAGGAGTTGAGGCAGGAAGTTTTATCCGAGAGTCATCGCTCCAAATTGAATATTCATCCTGGAATCTCGAAGATGTATAAGGACAGGAGGAGAGTCTTTTGGTGGAAGGGCATGAAGGAGGATGTAGCTGCCTTTGTGAACAGTTGTGCCATTTGTCAGCAAGTGAAAGGTGATCAACAGAAATCTGCCGGGTTATTGCAACCTTTGGAAATTCCAAATTGGAAATGGGAAATGATCTCAATGGATTTTATTGATGGTTTGTCTAGAACCAGGAAGGGAAATGACGGTATATGGGTTATTGTAGATCGTTTAACTAAGAGTGCCCATTTTATACCAATAAAGGCAACCCGTACTGCAGTTTCTTTGGCAGAAATATTCTTGAAAGAGATAGTTCGATTGCATGGTGTCCCAGTTAGCATAGTAAGTGACCGTGATTCTATTTTCACTAGCAAATTTTGGGAAGCTCCGCAATCGGCGATGGGTACAGATTTGAGATTAAGTACAGCCTATCATCCTCAAACGGACGCACAGACAAAGAGGCTGAATCGTATTCTTGAGGATATGTTACGGGCTTGTGTTTTAGATTTTGGGGGATCTTGGGAGGACCATCTTCATTTAGTGGAATTTTCTTATAATAACAGTTATCAAGCAAGTATTAAGATGGCTCCTTATGAAGCTTTATACGGAAGACGGTGTAGATCTCCATCTTGTTGGAGGGAATCGAAGGATCGTCTTGTGCTCGGATCCGATCTTATTCGTGAAGCTTCTGCGAAGGTTGAGCTTATCAAGAAAAGGATGAAAGCTGCTCAAGATCGTCAGAAGAAATATGCAGACAGAAGACGAAGGCCATTGGAACTTGAGATCGGAGACTTGGTTTTTGTTAAAGTTTCCCCAATTAAAGGTGCTATAAGATTCGAAAAGACGGGAAAACTTGCCCCGAGATACATTGGACCATTCCGAGTGTTGGAGAGAATTGGAACCGTGGCCTACAGGATTGAATTACCAGAACGAATGTCTGGGATTCACAATGTGTTTCATGTATTGCATTTGAGGAAATTTGTTCATGATCCCTCACTGGTTGTAGAACCGATAATTCAAGAAGATTTGGAAGTGGAACCCAATTTAACTGTGGTCAGAAATCCAGTTCAAATTGTGGACCGTGACGAGAAGCAACTTAGGAACAAAGTGGTGAAACTCGTTAAGGTGCAATGGAGTGAGGATCCCAGAGATTGTACCTGGGAAACTCTTGATAGTTTTAGGAGTGCTTATCCGGATTTATGTTCGGATAACTAGTGATGTTTGTTAGAGTAGATTGTTTGTTTGTTTTCTATTGTATGAATGATATGTATGTTTGGATTGTTAATATAAAAGCTTTTGAATTTACTGTTGTTGAAATTTCGGGGACGAAATTCTTTTAAGGGGTGAGGAATGTAACGACCCAGAATTTTGACGATATATTTTAATAAATATTTAATCTAAATTAAATCAAATATAAACTTGTCAATATTTAAATTGATGAGTTATTAAATGTTTAACAGTTATGTATGTTTATAAAAGAAGTTTGATTTGAAAATTTTAAAATTAAATACTTCAAAACTATTTAAAAACAAAATCTAACCTATTCAATAGAAATTAAATCAAAGTTTCATTATTTGATATCTGATAAAATACATATGAATACAATTTTAATTTTTAAAATGATAAGTTTTAAAATCAACAAACATGAAAATATTAAACATAAATATGGAAGTGAAAAACAATATAAGTGTAAACATACAAAGTTAGTATAAAACACAATCATATATTATATATGTAATTAAAGTAACATAAAAATATAAAATATAAAGTGTAACCAAGATATAAGTTTACGAATATAAGTTATAACTTAAACTATATTAATACAAGTGTATGAACATGTGAACACTATAACATTAATGTCAGTATAAATGAACAAATAGCAAGAGTATGGAATAATAAAAGTAATTATAGTTATGCATAAGAAAACAAAGTCAAATATAAGAATCTTGATACATTGCTTAATATATATATAAGTTTGTACAACAATTAAGTGATGTACCCAGAAAATAATAATAATAATAATAAACTAAAAATAAAAGTAAACCAGTAATAAACATATAAATAAACATATATATCTATTAACTATAGCTTTGTGTAGGTGTTGTGTGCAGCTTTGTGCCTCAGGAAAATCAGAGTGAACTTCAATATAAAACTACTTTTCAACTCAAGGTAATAAAATTTAAATTCTGTAAAACTTACTGGTCGAAATAATAATGTCTTGTACAACACAAAGCAAATAACATAAATATCTTTGTACATATAGAAATTATCTGTAAACATTTATTACTTGCCATCATAATTAAGAGCATGAACATTAAATAGCATAACATATTGTTCAACTAAGTACACAGCCGAAATCTCCTATATCATTACTTTTTGCAGGTTATTAACTCTTAGCCAATAAAAAAGGAAAATGACTTGCAAATAAAACTGTCCAGTTGCAACCTGTTGCTTAATAGCTTCAATATAAATCTACTTATATATCATCAGTTTATATATATATCACTTATAACCTTCAGTTTACATATGAACACTGAACAACTTTAACTAAAAGAAGAAAAAAAAACTGTAAACAAGCAGAGATATAGAAACAGAAAAGAAGAATAGAGGGGAGCTTCAGGAAAGTTCATTTGCAAGTATCTTCTTCAACACTTTCTGTTCAACAGTTTTTGATAAGTGAGTAAACAAAACTAATTTTCAAATTTTAGCTTGCATATTTTTCTCAGTGATATATGTTGATGAAGTTTAAAATATACTGTTCTGTATACATGTTGTTTGCACTGAAAGTTTGCATAACTATTATTGATCAGTACTTCAAGTTGTGGTATCAGTACTTCAAGTTTAAACAGATCTTAGTCATATAACCATTTAAAAGTTGTATTGAATAAATTTGAGTTTGTTTATATGAAACAAGCCTGCAAACATGTTTAAGATTTAACAGTATGATACTAATACTGTATTATCCAACTTCAGGTAAACAAGAAATTAAAGTGCAAATTCAAATGTTTAAATTTGAAAATTCAATAACATATTTAGATTTCATACAAGTAATTATGATTTTTAACATAAAAATTATGATTTTTATGCAAAAATATGAAGAGCAGTTTCGAAATAAAATAAAAATGGGTTTTTGTAAATTGTGGGTAATAGAGTTAATTTTAATTCCTGGAATTTGGCATGAAGCAAGATTAAAGAGGTATTAACACTAGAAAAATGTCTAATTATTTTTTGAATTCATAGATTTTGAGTTTGAATCATAAATAGGGTTTAAACCCATTTTTTTAAAGCTCTGTAAAAAAATTGATTTCGGCTCCAATTTGAAATCGAGTGAAGCGCGACTGTAGGTGAAGCTAGGTGGAGATGCAGGCGACGTCTTGGTGAATTATCATCACCTCTGGTGATGTGTGGTGGCCACGCGATCGTTTTAACAATGGCGTAGCTGGTGTTGTTTTTGAGCTACAGGTCGAATTCTTCATTTCGACTAGTAATTGGATTTTGGGCTTCGAATTCACTTAGGTGGTTCATTTGTGGTGTGTGGGGAATGTAGAGAGTCGCTGCAGGGGAGGCAGACCACCGTGCACGTGCACGGTGGCGAAGTGGGGTTCGAGGATCAGTAAGTGGGGCGTGCTCGAGACATTTGTGAGGACGCTTCGAGTAATTCACGTGTTTTCTCCGAGTCGCGTGCGAGAGTGATTTCAGATAAGCGTTTACAACTTAATTTTTAACATAAAAAAAAAGAGAAGAAGAAAAGAACTGGAGAGAAGAAGAAATGGAAGGGGAGAGCACGGGTGAGACGCGGGGAAACTCGGGGTTTTCTCGAGTATGGTACGATTGCGTCTCGGTGTTTTCAAAGTCTGGTAATGATTTTCTTGTACAAGCTTATAACTAAGTTCAATAAACAAATGTTAATTAATTAAGCTAGTGTTTTAATTAAAGCTTGATTTAAGTAAAATATAAAGGTAGAAGATTGGTCAGTAAATAGTTGGAAAGTTGATTAAAATGTATACTTGAATTTTTAAATTAATAACTTTATGTTGAATTTGAAATAAAAATTTAATCATAGGTTAAATCCATTAAAATCTCAAGAACATAAGTTTATCATTAAAAAGTTAATTAGTGAATGAAGGTTAACATACGAGATTAATTAAAGATATTACATTTTAATTAAATTGATAAATAAAGTAATTTGTGATAATTAAATAATTAATTCATTTTAATAATTAATAATTAAGAATCAACTAATTATTTGATTAATTGAGTAATAGTTAATGAATAGATGTTAATTAATTAAATAATTAATTAAAGGTTAGATAATTTAAAAATTACTAATTAATTTATTAACTAATTAATTAATTGATCATTAATCAGCTAATAAATCAGTAATTAATTTACAGAATAAAATAGTTTATTCTTAAGCAGACAATTTAGTTAAGTAAAACCAAATTGTTTGATATGCATTGATAACTCTGTTTGGTTGACTGTGATATCTGTTGATGATATTCCTGTGATATGTTATGATATATTATGGATATCTGTGATAACTGTATAGGATTTATCTGATATAGCTGTTATGTTAATTTCTGATATTTAATTAAATTGTTAAGTTAAATAGACAACTTGGCCCTTAAAATGGCGTTTGGATCCGATGAGACCGGGATCGGAAGAATCAATTTTGATTCTCCGAAAACCACATCGATCCAAATTAAACGATAGGTCGTAACTTATCAAATGGAGATCGAGATGGTGTTTCAGAATGCAAGGGTTATAGTCATTAACTCAGAGCGTGATTCCAAAATGAGTGTAACGAGCTAATGCCTTCGGTTTCGTTCGTACCCGGAACGAACTTGTATGGATTGAACGCTTTCAACACATCGTCAGGCGGACGATGAGCATTCTAAGTGATATGTTCTTTAAAGGTAATCGTAGCCTCAAGCCTCAACAACCGGGAATGGCTAAAACAGGGGAGATGCAGCAAGGTTAGGTGGGTCATGCCCAAGCAGGACAAGATTTTCCCCTGTCTAGATGTCCCTTTTTATTTCGGCTTAGTGGGCAGTTGTTGGCCACAACTGCGGGGTTATCTTGTTCGGGACTGTTCCGTAAGGAATGGTTCCGGCCTTGTGTTGTAGAGGATGAAGGAAGTAATCCTCGGTACGGTGATCTAGGCCACGTACTGTGACGGGCGGTACCCCAGTAGCCCTGCCATTGTTGGAAATCCATTTACCCTACGAGACCCTACGGTTTTGATTTGTATTACCCACTTTCGTGGCTAGTAGCTGGAATTTAATGAATGTAACAATTTCGGCTATTTTCTATTTACTTGAAAACCCTAGACACTATTATAATATCACAGAATTTCCTATAAAATGTTTTGGTCAGCGTAAGGTAAAAACTTACCCGTATTTATGTGTGGGGAGTCTTACGTGATACCTTTATTTTCAAAGTTAAGCAACTTTAACCTGTTTACTCATACCAGATCCATGTCTGACCCAGAGTTTATATTTTGTGTTTTCATAAACTCTTGGGTACTCAAATTTTTACGAGTAGCCAAGTGATAGGTATCTAGAAGTGTTGCTTTTCTGGAGGAGCTATTTTGGGAGAAGACCAGACGTATGTATCTATATATGTAGTTCTACTGTGTAGTTAGTGATGCTGTATTTTGGATGTATGTATGGTCATGTATGCATATGACAGTCCTGTTATATGGTATTGTACGACTCCAATGTATGTATAACTATGTAATAGATATGTGATGTGTTATATTTTGTTCCATTCCGCTGTGAGATTCTGATGTTGTTGTTCTTTCTTTCTATTCTTTTCTATTTCTATCCCTTTCTTTCTTAATGATGAAACGTCTTTCTGGAGTTGAGAAAGGCAGGTCGTCACAAACATCATACATGACTCAACACATGCAACTTAAGCAGATAGCATAGCTTCAGCAACGACTTAAGCGACATAGGACTTAAGAAGAAAGCATACTTCGTGCGACATAAGAAATCAGCCTTCATGCGACATAAGAACAATGCGGCCTAGCTGAGCGATTTAAATTAGCCTTCATGCGACATAAGAAACCAGCGACTTATAGAAATGCGGCATCAGTGAACGGCTTAAGGAAATGCGGCATAAGTGAATGGCTTAAGGAAATGCGGCCTACGTCTTACGACTTAAGGAATGTGGCATAAGTTTGAGCGACTTAAGGCATATGTTGGTTGCGACATAAGATTGAGCGATATATGTTGGTTGAGCGACTTAAGGGATATTACTCGCTTATCATACGCTACATCATCTGACATGCGACTTAAAGATGGTTGGGGCAAGGATGGTTGGGGCGACTTAAGGTTGAGCGACTTAAGGCCGTTGAGCGACTTAGGCGACATAACTCGGAAATCATCGTTGAGCGACTTATCATGGTGCGCTGCATCACTTAACACATTTTAAAACAACTTCAATTCGTTTTAATTCTATTTAAAATATCACTTCCTAAAACATTTCTTTAATATATTATTCACTATCCAAAATCGTGAATATAAATCGTTTATCAAATTCAACACTTCTACACATTTTATTTAAAGGATTATCCACTGTCCAAAATCGTGTATATACTTCCTTTAATAAGCTATAATAATTAACTTATCAAAATAAGTCGATTTCGGAATTATAAGACAAGGTTTATAAATTCCATTTATATTTTATAACAACTACAACTTATGAAATCCCTTAATTAACAAATTCTATTAATATCTCATTTAAATGCCAAAATCCAATTTTCAAGTTAATTACTTATAAATCTTTTATTTTACAAAATCTATTCATTTTATGACTTCACAATTTATAAATCTATAAATTTCATTCACTTATGAAATCAATTTATAATTTATTTTAACACTTATAAAAATTCGTTTTATAATTCCAATATTTTAATTTATAAATATCAATCTTATAAACCTTTTTTATAAACCGTTTATAATAATTCCAAAAATCTCAATTTAAACTATTTTATAAAATTCATTAACTCCATATTTCAAAAATCAATTTTCAACTATATTTCTTAAAAATCATAATTTCTATAACATTAAAATTTTAACGTTTATTTAATTAAAATGAATCAATTCCAAAATTTAATAAAACGTATACTTTCAAAAATCACTTTAAAAATCCTTTTAAATTCAAAAACATTACTTTAACATTTTTAAAACTCAAAAATAGGCCCAATGCTGCAACAACGCTAAATATAACAATCATGGCATCCAAAACATCATATATCATATGATAACAGAATATATCACAATATTTGTAAATAAATCAATACGGGTGAGGAATCTAGTTGGATCCCTCCAACCTGTTTCCCTGCATCCACAGATGTTAGCACAATACCAATTCCATTTCGAGAAGGAATATCGTGGTATATGGGTTCACATAAAATATTATCCGCTATTATGCGGCGCAATAGGGTCTCATCCGCTATATAATGCGGGAAAATCAACTCTAAGTACATATATAATACCAATTCCACTTCAAGATGGAATATCGCGGTATATCTGTTTAATAAATAACATCCACTTAATATATGGCGTATAGGGTCTATTTCAAAAGGATAGATACTAATTTATCATCCAAGCATAAAATCAAACAATTTTAAGTTTAACTATTTTAAAATTTAAATCGAAACAATTTCGATCGAGTGAGAAGTTCTCACCTTGTTTCAATAATGGTTCCAGCGTTTTATTTCGAATAATATTAAACGCGCATTTAATTTTACCCAAAATTTACACTAGCTCCAATCAACTCCAATCCAGTTCCATCGCGTAGTGTTTGCTAATACGGTTCCAACGCAAGTTGTTTTGTAAATTTTTGACCTCGTATGAAAGAGTTATTGCATTTTAAAGTTTACACGATTTAAATATAAATAATATTTACAATTTCTTTTATATGTTCCAAACCCTTATTAAATCTGGCCGTAGATTTCAAGTGCATAGATCGTGGCCGCAGGTTCCTTCTTCTACCTCCATCAGTAAAATGCGACCGAAACTTGAACTCAAGCCGCTATAAATTCGCGAATTTTCGAGTCAGATACCGTCGACTTCACGTTGATCGAACAACACCGTCACGAAGGCAACACCCTTACGCGCCATCGCCCTGAAAATCACCAAGCTTGGTCGTCTCCTCTGACATGATGCCGAGCTCGAACGTGATGCTTCAAACTGAAATTGATGTCTATCTACTACCCCGATCTCGATCGTAGCCGTTCACATTATAGATCTTGATGCCCTCTTTGATTTTGTGCTTGAAAATCTTTCATAAAAGTGGATGGATTTGAAGATACTAGAGGAAGAAGATGGAGTTTTTTTCGGCCACTAAAATGTTAGGTGGCGGCTGTATCGTTTTGACCTAGAGTTTGATTATTTTTGCAAAAGTGAATATTTGAGGTCCTTTTATAGAAAAATGGCAACACGCACTATTCATCCAAAATTTTCCGAACTCCAAACGAAGCGTGCCGCCTGGCATTCATAATGTTTTACCCCCATTTCGAACGCAATGAAATATATATCGGGAGCCAATTCGATCAAATTTGGAAGATAGGTTTTTGACTCGAATTATTTAAATTTAAAATTTACTCAAACGGATTTCTACGCGTTTTAGCTTGCCCCGGACAAACCGTAAATCCGATTGACACGAATTTTGAAACCATACGATAATATAACATTACTGATTCGATGAAACTAGTTTCGTCGAAATCCAAGACGTTTTAAAAATGACTATTTTAACTCGTTAATTAAATATTAAAATATTCAATTTCCACAAATTAACTTTTAATCCAATTTTAAAAGTTCTTAACATCATTCAAAATCCAATATGATTAAATACAACTTTATAAATCAAATTTAATCACATTAAACCCAATTTCCAATTATTTTTGCAATTTCATATATTAATTTATCGAGTTTATTATCCAATTAAATTCTTATATTCAAAATAAAATTTATTCAGCTTATTAAATTTACTTATTAATATTTAGAATCAATTAAATATAAGAATTTCAAATGACAGAAATTCTGGGTCGTTACACCAGGCATTTATAATGTTACACCCTTATTTCGGATGCAATGTAAAAGGTTTCGAGTGCTAGTTCGATCGTATGGAGAAGATAGCTGTTAACCCTGCCTCGGTTCATAGACTACTGACCCAAGTGATGCCGACCTAAGGCGTGAAGGGATGTCGATCTAACAAGGCATAACAATCTAAAAGCTAACAGGGGGATACCGACCTAAGAGTTAAAGTAATGCCGACTTAAGGCTTAAAGAGGTTCCGACCTAGGACTTACGAAGGGGTACCGACCTAGTATCTTAATATGGGAGACCGACTTAACTGCATAAGGCAGAAAAGGGTTGCCGACCTAAAAGTCTAAATAGGTTGCCGACCTAAGGTTTAAGTAGGTCGCCGACCCAAGGTTCGAATCAGTTGCCGACCTAAAGCTTAAAGGAGGTTTGCCGACTTAATGATCAGTAGTGAGTTCTGACCCAGCATGTGTGCCGACCTACCTACCCAATTTGGTGGCCGACTTAAGTATCAAAAAGCATACCGGTTCATACTTGAGTCGTTAACTCGGTAACGACCTAGGACTTGGGTCATAACAGTTAGCTCATAACACGTTAACATGTGTTTTCTGCTTAAGCCGTAGACTGGGCATAATAGATTGGCGCCGACCCATGACTTAGTCTAACCCGGAGCCGACTCATGATCTAACTTAACTCGGCAGCTACCTACAATTTGACATCGAAGGCCTCTATAAATAGGTGACCACCTCCAACACTTAAAGGACCTTTTGGGGGGGGAGTTGATCAATTTCAAGCGCCATTACTCTGCCGAATTCCAGACTGCTTCAACACTAGAAGCTTTTGAGATCCAACAAACTCCTAAAAGAACTCCATAAAGAAATCATCTACGTTCACCATGGATTGGAAGATGATTGTCAACATCAAAGCTTGAGCTACTTGTTCTACATATCCCATCACTTGAAGTGTGTTGTAATTGAGAGATTTTGTAAAGAATTGTAATCAAACTTGTGATAAAAAGATTAAAGTGGACGTAGGCTCAATTATAAGCCGAACCACTATAAATACTGTGTCTCTTACTGTTTTTCTACATACTTTCTGCTTATTTCTGATTCCCATACGAACGGGTGGTGCTTTCACAATCACATTCTATACATCAGGGTGTCAGCGTTTAAATTTGAGCGTTAACATTTTGGTGCTTTCACTGAGAATTGAACTCAGGAGATCTACCATCATTGCTTCAGAAAGATTTGTAGATAAAGTTTCTTTAAGAACCAGAAGTCTATCCGAAATCATGGCTTCTGGAAGGAAAAGTAAATCTGTGAGATCTGCAAACGCTCAAGAGGGAACCTCCGCTTCCCCAACACCAAATCAAGCCACTCCAACTGTCGGGGTTACGAAAGCAGAGTTGGATGCCGCAATTTTGGGGTTGAACAGACAGATACATGCTCAAAATGTGCAAATGGAAGCCCAGAATGCCCAAAACGCCTTAATCCTGAATAAGTTGAACGATTTGCTCGGGGCAAACCGTCAATCAACAGCTAATGAAAGGAATTTTGCTGGTAATATTCATGAAACTGAAGAAAGGAATGTTTCCGAAAGGGACACTAACCCCGCTGAGCAAATACTCCCTGAGGTAGGTGGATCTAGGGCTCGCAATGATGAAGAATATCTCTCTGGAATGGTTCGCCAAATTATGAAGGAGAGCATGCAAAGAGTCGAAGATCAGAAAGAATGGGGCTTTGCTCCAAGCAAGACTCCATTTACTGAAAAAATTCTAAAGGCTGAATTCCCACGAAAATTTGCTCCTCCAACTATCCCAGCTTATAGGGGGACAAGTGATCCAAACGAATTTCTGTACAAATATGATTGGCATATGACGGGTGCCCGAGCCTCAGATGAAGTAAAATGCAGATATTTCCCCGTATATCTGGAAGGCGTAGCTCTGCTTTGGTTCACAAAGCTACCTGTCCGGTCCATCGATCAGTTTTCAGACCTAACCAGGAAATTTAAAGAGCAATTTAGGCTATATGCTTCAAAGGCCAAAGACATCATGTCGTTATTTGGTTTGGAGCAGAGTCCGGGGGAAACTATCAAGTCTTTCTTAAATCGCTTTAATATAGCGTTAGCTGAGGTGGATAATGCGGAACCTCGCATGGTCTTGACCTATTTGATGAGGGCCATAGATAAATCTAGTGAGTTTGGAAGATGGTTGAATATGAAGGAACCAAGCTCTCTCGAAAAGTTCTACAAGAAAGCAGACGAGTTCATGCGTCTGGAGAGCCGCCCTGTATCGACAAAAGCAGCATTGGAAAAGGTTGAAGCTAACGCCAATGCTCCACGCAAAAATGAGTCTGTGGGACAGAAGAGGGAGAACAACAATGGAAAACAACAGAATAATCAGAAGAAGCATAGATCCTTCAAGCCATCAGAATACACACCTTTGTCAGATACTCCAGAACGAATCTACCTGGCTACCAAAGATTCTGTCAATTATCCTAAACCCCCAGTCTTGAGAACCGGGAAAAAAGCCGTGCAAAGTGGGAGGTTCTGTCGCTTCCATAATCAGCCCGGTCATGATACTGATGACTGCCGCCAATTGAAGAATCTAATTGAAGAATTGTTAAGGGAAAATAAGCTACAGCAATTTGTGAAGAAGAATGATAATAATAATCCTGCTTCGTCAAACCAGGGGCAGCAAACTCCTGCTCATCAATCTGGGACTAATGGCAAGGACGCAGGTTTTGAGTCTGGAAGGCCTGTTATCAATATCATTACAGGAGGACCTCACCCAGCGGGCAAAAGCTGGGGTGAGATGGAAAGGTATTCCCGGGCCTTGAAATATGCACCAGGGGAAGAAAATGTTTTTGTTCTGGAGGACACTACGCCTTTGAAGCAACGAAAGACATTCAATGATGACATTGTATTCAAAACCAGGGATTCCATCGGTATTGAAGCCCCGACCTTGGATCCTTTGGTCATCTCGGCCGGCATTGGGCCAGCCATCGTCAGAAGGATTCTTATCGACAGCGGCGCATCCTGTAATATCCTCTTTAAGAAAACCTTCGACCAGATGAAAATTCCTATGGTTGAAGTGCAGGCATCATCGTAAAAAATTGCTGGCTTCGCCGGGGAGCCGAAGCAACCAGTAGGAACCATTGACTTGCTTGTGGAACTCGGGGAAGGAGAAAGAAAAGTAGTTCGCAAGCAAACTTTTGTGATAGTAGATGAATTTTCTGCTTATAATGCTTTCTTTGGTCGTCCTACTCTTGCAGCGTTCAAAGCTGTCCTTGCCCCATGGTGTCTTACTATTAAATTCCCTACAGACAATGGAGTAGGAGTTATTAAAGGAGACCAGAACGCTGGGCGAGAATGTTATATGACAGAGCTGCGAGAAACAAGGAAGAGAGAGATGGGAAAAGATGCGGCAACCCCAATCCGCATCAAAACACCAACCCTATAGCAACTACAGGGCGGACCCTGCACTGGTGAGCATAGCGGGGCACGAAAAGAGATGGATCCTAGAAAGGCCAGTGCGGGGGAGAATAGAGTGGTACCAGCAGAAACGACGGTACCGGTGCCCGTTGATCTGAAGGACCCAAACAAGGTGCTAAATGTGGGTTCACAACTCAACGCGTCAGTTCAGAATGCCTTGATATCTTTTTTGAAAGCAAATCTGGATGTTTTCGCTTGGACCCATGCCGATATGTGCGGAATATCCCCAGAAGTTGCGGTACATGCTCTGAATATTGACCCAAAATTCACGCCCGTAAAACAGAAAAGAAGGATCCAAGGTCCAGAAAGGTCAACAGCATTGAAAGAGGAAGTTGATCGGCTCATGGAGAATAACTTCATCAGAGAATCTACCTATCCAAATTGGGTTTCAAATCCAGTGCTGGTTAAGAAAGCCAACGGTAAATGGAGAGTGTGCATCGACTTTTCAGATCTAAACAAAGCCTGTCCCAAAGACTGCTTCCCATTACCCAGGATCGATCAACTGGTAGATGGAATAGCGGGTCATGAATTGTTGTCTTTTATGGATGCCTACTCCGGATATAATCAGATCATGATGCATGAGCCAGATCAGGAGGACACAAGCTTTATCACCGATGTCGGTCTCTACTGTTACAGAGTTATGCCCTTCGGGTTGAAGAATGCGGGGGCAACATACCAAAGACTGGTCAATGCTATGTTCAAACCGCAGTTAGGAAAGACTATGGAAGTTTACGTTGATGACATGCTAGTAAAATCTAAGAAAGCAGTGGATCACATCGAACACTTAGCAGAAATGTTCGCAATCCTCCGAAGATACGGAATGAAGCTTAACCCTTTAAAATGTTCATTCGGGGTGGAATCCGGGAAGTTCTTGGGTTTCATCGTGAGCGCTAGGGGCATTGAAGCTAGCCCAGCTCAAATCACTGCCTTAAAAGAAGTCAAAGCTCCTAAAACAAAGAGGGAATTGCAAAGTCTCAATGGAAAAGTTGCCGCCTTAAGTCGGTTCATATCCAAAGCTACTGATAAATGCATTCCATTCTTCGACGCTCTAAAGAAAGGAAAGAAAAACTTTGACTGGACTCCCGAATGCCAGAAAGCTTTTGAAGAATTGATTCAACATATGGAAACGCCTCCAATACTTTCTAGGCCAGGCGATGGCGAGGATCTTCTTATATACTTGGCAGTTTCATCTCATGCTTTAAGTGCAGCGCTGGTACGGGAAGACAAAAGGATTCAACATCCAGTTTACTATATCAGCAAAAGACTCACTGGGGCAGAAATGAATTACTCCAAGTTGGAAAAACTCGCCTATTGTCTATTGATTGCCTCAAGAAAGTTGAGGCAATATTTCTAGGCTCATCCTATCAAAGTCCTCACTGATCAACCATTAAAGCAAGTCCTGTTTCGCCCTGAGACTTCGGGCCGCCTCCTAAAGTGGAATATTGAACTGAGTCAATATGACCTCACTTATCATCCCAGAAAAGCGATCAACGGACAAGCTTTGGCAGATTTTATCGCAGAATTTACAGACAAGGGTAGCAGCGAGGAAGAAACAATCGAGAACTCCCCAATCCAATGGAAGTTATTTGTAGATGGCGCAAGAAACGATTACTGTTCAGGTGCTGGAATTGTTTTTGAAACTCCTGAAGGCCGGTCTTTATGCTATGCACTAAGATTAGAATTTCCTTCAACAAACAATGAAGCAGAATATGAAGCTCTGATTGCTGGTTTGAAGATTGCTAAAGAACTAAACATTCGAGCATTACAGATCTTCAGTGATTCTCAGCTTATAGTATGCCAAGTCAAGAAGGAGTTTCAAACGAAAGGAGGAAATCTGCCCGCTTATGTGTCAAAGGCTTGGGAACTTTTATGTGAATTCGACCATTACACGATAAGTCATATTCCTCGAGAAGAAAACATGAAAGCAGATTCTCTCGCAAAATACTCAAGTTCTGGCGAAGCCCAATCCTTGGGATTAGTTCCAGTGGAAGTTTTGTCAAATCCAAGCATTGATGAAATGGATATCGATTGGATCATGAGTGTGTCACAAGAGCAAGAATCATGGATGACTCCAATAACAAAGTATCTACTCAATGGCTCTTTACCAGAAAACTCTAAAGAACGACAGAAGCTACTGAGAAAAGCCTCACGATACATAATCCAGGATGGTCAATTATACAGACGAGGATTCTCAATGCCACTACTTCGATGTGTATCCAAAGAAGAAGCCAAAATAATCCTATCAGAGGTACATGGAGGAGAATGTGGGGATCATTCAGGTGGTCAAACTTTAGCAAAGAAAATTCTCCGATATGGATATTTTTGGCCAGAAATTAATCGAGATGCTGCAGATTACTCTCGAAAATGTGACAGATGTCAAAGATTTGCCAAAATTCCTAGAGCACCTTCTACTGAACTCACACAGATGATCAGTCCGTGGCCATTCGCAATTTGGGGAATGGATCTCATTGGGCCGCTACCAATCGCCAAATCTGGAATCAAATATGCCATTGTTGCTGTAGATTATTTCACTAAATGGGCTGAAGCTGAACCATTGGCAACCATCACCTCCAAAAAGATGATAAATTTTGTGACTAAGAATATTATTTGTAGATACGGTGTGCCTCAAAAGATAATTACAGATAATGGTACTCAATTTGAAAGTGAAGAATTCCAAGATTTTTGCAAGCGATTCAAAATCCTGAAAAGCTTCTCAGCAGTGGCTCATCCGCAGACAAATGGGCAAGTGGAAGCAGTAAATAAAATTATCAAGTCAACCATCAAAAAGCAACTTGAAAGAGCAAAGGGTGGTTGGGTCGATAAGCTACCACTAGCACTATGGGCATATAGAACTACCCACAAAACTGCAACTGGGCATACTCCGTTTTCATTAGCATACGGGTCAGAAGCAATGATTCCGGTAGAAACAGAGATCCCTTCACATAGAAGAATCCACTTCAATCAAATGGAAAATGAAAAATTGCAATCTGAAGCACTAGATCTTCTTGATGAGAAAAGAGAAGAGGCTGAACTCAGAATTGCAGCTCATCAACAAAGAATAGCCAGACATTTCAATTCTAAAGTTCGCCAACGCAGCTTTGGAATCGGAGATCTAGTCCTGAAAAGAATTATGATCGCGACAGGTGTGTTTGGGCCCAATTGGGAAGGACCGTATGTGATAAGTCAGAAGCTTCTTGACGGCACATTCAAACTCACTACTGTTGAAGGAGATCAAATTCCAAGGGCATGGAACAGCAATCACTTGCGTCCATATTTTACTTGAAATTTTTGTTGAAATATTGTAAAAAGAATTATGAATGTATGATTCTTGTAATTGAAAGCAATTGTAAAACTGATGCAAGTGAATAATGAATGAATATAAAGTGGATGTAGGCCCAGATTTTTGGCCGAACCACTATAAATCTTGTGTTCCTTACTTTTATTACATGTTTGCTTTATTTTCGATATAAAAAGTACATAGAATGTATTGCTAAAATGTCGATTTAAATTTTTGCAGACAATGGAAATAAAACTTGCACATAATAAGACCGAGCAATTCACTCCATCATTCAACAAACAAATTTCAAGTCACAAAGACCCCAAATTCAGATCCTAGATAGGAAATACTTCAATTGAACGGCTAATGATTTCGTAGAAACGAGCCCTTGCTAATAAATTGAGATTGTTTAAACAAACATCCAATTAAGAAGCTAGTGCCCGTTCTCACGAACTTGCCTGTCAATGAAGTACACTACCTTGGATTAAACAAGCTACTTGCAAGAAAAGGGGAATGAAAACTTGAAAAAAGAAAAAAATGAGGGATCGCTGAAAAGGCATAAGCAAGAAGACGAGGAAACAACCAAAATCCATCATCGGCAACACAAGTCCTCTTCGGAGGCACAACTCTTCGGAGGATAAAAGACCTCTAATGGGTCATACGCCACAAAAAAGAAAGTTCTCTACTCAACAAAAAAGATTGGAGGAGTCATGACCCTCCAACCATGAGAGAGCAACTTCCAGGCGATGAAAACCCTCTCTGAGGCACATTTCACCAAGAGTCGGAGTAGGTACTCTTCGGAGTTTCACTTCACCAAAGTTGAAATGCAAGCAAAATAAAGACCTCTTCGGGGGCACATTTCACCAAGAGCCAGAGTAGTTACTCTTCGGAGTTTCACTTCACCAAAGTTGAAATGCAAACAAAATAAAGACCTCTTCGGAGGCACATTTCACCAAGAGTCGGAGTAGTTACTCTTCGGAGTTTCACTTCACCAAAGTTGAAATGCAAACAAAATAAAGACCTCTTCGGAGGCATATTTCACCAGGAGTCGAAGTGTAACAACCGCTCTTCGGAATTTCACTTCACCGGAGTTGAAAGACAAGCAAAATAAAGACCTCTTCGGAGGCACAATCAAGAAGAAAGACCTCTTCGGAAGCCCACGTTTCGCCGAGATTGAAATAAAACTTCCAAGTGTTGAAACGTGGAATAGCTTTCTAAGGCAAAACTCTTTGGAGGTACACGTTTCGCCGAGATTGAAATAAAACTTCCAAGTGTTGAAACGTAAAAAATCCCTCCTCAGAGGTACAACTTTCCATATAAAAAAAAAAAGAAAAATCCTCATAAGGGGCATGCTTTAACTCACGAAGGAAGAGTAATTTACCTATTCTGGAGAATGATCTTCCTTAAAAAAAAAAAAAAAAAAAAAAAAAAGAGAGAAGAGAAAAGGAGTTAAAGTACCCTTCAGAGGTCCGCTTTGCTACATAAAAGAAATAACTCGGCAAAAAAGAAAATGTACTTAAGCAAAAAGAAAGAAGTGATTTCTTCAAAGGACAAAGCAAGTAGAAACTCATACGAAGGGGGTTGTACTCTACAAGAATTCTTTTTAAAAATAAAAATAAAATAATTATTCTTTAGCAAATAAGAGTGCAAGTCCCCTCGAAGTATAGAATATTGCAGCAAACTTATGGAATGGGGGCAATATAGTATAATTACACACGATATGGTATAACGAAACCAGCAAAAGGTAACGCTCAAGTAACATACCATAAGCTCGCTGCAATATCAAATAAACTCATGCCAAAACGAATAACAAATGTATTCTCTAATTCAAACAAAAGTTTGTACAAACGAAGAATCATTTTATTCAATTATAGTGCAGGTACAGGTTTCAAAATAAAGAAAGGCGGGGGCCAGTACCCGCACAATTCTCGGCCAGTACATGCAAAACACAAAAAAAAAAAAACTAGAAACTGAAGATTTTCACTTCTTTTTGCTGCCTTTAGACCCTTTACCCGGCCGGATGATCAGCTTTTCAGGGCGGTCAGTGGGCATAAGGGAAGTAGGAGAGGAAGGCGCAACCGGTCCAGCTTTCAGCTCCTCTTCAGTGGTGGTGACTATCTTCCCCCTCCTCTTTGGTGTCCCACGCTTCTTTCTCCTTTTTGAGGAAGACTCACTCCCTGGAGTGACAAGTTTAGATAGAACAATGTCGTCAGAGGGAGTTCGCTCCGGAGATGTGTCACCTCCCTCAGGCCTTTCATCTTTCTGCTCTTGTGAAGCGATGGGATCATCCAAGCCGTGAAGAGCCTCTATTTGTTCTTCCTGTGATCCAGGTTGCGAGGCAGAAGGAGGCGCCACTTGAAGAGATGGAGGAAGGATAACCGGGGGAGAAGAAGCTTGAGTTTGGCTCGGTGCTTTCACTAAAAAGGAGAAAAAACTTAAAATATCAGTATCTTTCGAAAAGAGAGGGGATGACGGCTCGTCAAAAGTCGGGAATTCATTGACATTTGAAGAATAATCAAAAGTCGGGAATTCATTGACATTCGAAAAATAATCAAGAAGATCGTCAAGTTCACAAGGAGCAAACGAGCAGTTCACCACTTGGGCTGGTCCGGTGTCAAGTTTACCTGGGGCAGTTGGATCTCTGATGCTGATTTCATATCGCTGCGCTTCGTTGCTTTCACCGCCTTCATCCCCGCCTTGTGCACTTGTAGTTTCAGTTACTATCTTAGTCGCAGGCGGAGTGTAGGAGCTAGAACCCGTGATGTCAACCACGGGAGAAACTGGAGGTTGGACAGAGGGAGTAAGTGGTAATTCCTTTCCAGAATGTTCCTCTTCCGCCATTCCAGCTCTCATCCTGGCAAGTTGTTCTTGCCCCTTCACAAGAGCAGCGCGAGCTTCCTCATCCAGGTAACGCGCCTCAAAATCTTCATCGCCATACCCGGCGTCTTTAAACATGCTAAGAGCAGCTTCCCACACCTCGGCCAGGGTGATTTCATATTTAGGACCAAGAAAAGAGAGGCTGCCGCGTCCCAAGACACAGTGTACATAAAAATCGAATAAAGTCGAATTGATGTCGGTTTCCATGGTCTGAACAGTTTCTTCGGCTGCAATCTTACCAGCCATGGCCTCATCTCGATCTTTTTCGGTCTGAGCAAGTTGGGCTTTTAGCGCTTCAATCTCCATGTCCCGGGCGCTCAGTTTATTCTGCAACTGGGTGACATCAGTGCGGTGGTTCTCTACAGCTTGCTCTAGCCTCTCAGCTTTAGCTTCGGCGTCCCTCTGGCTGGCGTGCGCATCTCGCACTTGTTTTTGCAATACCTCTTCTCTTTGGGTGTATGTATTAGTAGAAGAGGCAAGATCATCTTTGAGCTGCTTTACTTCGGCTTCGAGTTTTTCATTGTATTCGGCTATCTCCTTCATCTCAACGTTGTGTTGATCAAGAATCTTCTGCCATTCTGATTTATCATTTTCCATGGTCAGCATTGCTTCGATGTTAGCCCGATTAACTCTTTGAAGTTCATCAACAAGCTTTTGCCATCCAGACATTCTATCAATATCAAGCCTGACAGCATCGAGATTTCTGTACATGGCTTCTTTGTCGATGGGGACCAAATCAAGGTCGAAGCGTACCCCCCTCAAACACCAGTTCGGGAATCGGCTCTGCAAAGTCGGGGGGCCCCTTTCAACATGGTATGAAGGCCTGTTGAGGAGTGTTTGAATGGCACTTCCTTCAAGAGCAGGAGATTTGGAAGGGATGTCAATAGAAACTGAGGCGCCAGGTCTCTCAGATGTCACAGGCGCGTGCTCCTCGCCAAGTTTGGTCCGCTTTCTCGAATCCTCAATATGGCTCTTCCCCCTATCATCATGCGTTTTACGTTTATGGGAATCATCACCCCTTGGGAAGGATTCGTATCGCGTGCCTGCTCCCTCGTGGCGTTCTTCATACTTTCTCCTCTCTTCCGCTTTTCGCGCAGCTCTCTGCTCATTGGTCTCTCTGGAATCGGTATAGTATTGCTTGTAATCATAGCTGCCACGCCCTCCATAGCGTCGAAAGTCTTTGTAATAAGAACCGCTGCCGCTGCGCCCCATAGAGGAATCTGAAAGGCAAAAATAACAAGTCTTAAAAACTTCCAGAGAAAAGAAGTTAAATGTGAACAAATGCCAAAAAATCCTAAGTGTTGTGTGATGTGCAAGCTACACGCATTAAGCTACAAACCACTCTTTGGTGTAGAGGTGACGATAGCTTGGGTATGAGGAGTTGATGTTTGTGCTGGTGTTTGTCGAAGAAGGGACGCCGCCTCAATTACAGGAGAGATAGTTTTGGATACGTCATCTCTAAAAAGCTCCTGCGAAGTCACTATTATGTCACTCAACCCCTCATAAACATCGTCACCATCATTCTTGGTGGGACTTGTTTTCTCAATTCCTACATCAGCTAATCCCCCGAGAGGCTGTGAAGGTTCTTCTTCTTCCTCGATCGGGGCAAGCGCCGTCTTACTAGATGACCCCATAATGTCGGTAGGAGTGGAACACTTCACCAATGAAGCTTTAATATTAGACTCTTTTGATGTGAGTTGTTCGACAGTAACGAGGGCATCCGATGCTTTAGCCGGGGAATCGGGAACTTCAGTCGGAGCTTCACAAAGCTGAGTATAGCGAGAAGGGTGAAGAAGCCCGTATTGATGTAAAAAGTCGTCTCTCAGCAAAAACTTGATACTTCTCTCTTCTGCGGCTACAGCGCTCAATCTATCAAAAGTCTGCCTATGTATTGGATCTCTAGAGGGAAGGGGAAGTGCTGAAAAGAGCAAAGAATGAGATTAGCAATTTGGACCCCGAAAAGAATTAAGAAAGAAAATGGAAAGAAGGAAACAAATGATCTTACTTCCTACTCTCCAAGAAGCATAAAACTCTGGGGGACTGCGGGCAAAGAAAAATTGGTTTAAAAATCAGTGGACACTTTCAGTAAGATCAAGAATAAGCTTGCGGTTTCTTGCACTTCTCACAATGATAAGAGAAGGATGGTCTTTGCTCTTTGCAAACGAGCATAAGTAGCGAATTTCTTCGAAGCTCGGCAAGCGATCAAGATTTCTTCTGAACAGAACACCCAACCCCATCAGGATAGCGTAACCGTTAGGATGAAGTTGGGACGGAGAAATTGACATCTGAAGAAGAAGAATTCGAAGAAAGTCATTGAAAGGTGGGATCGCCCCACTTAAGCACATTTGACGATTAATCGCAACAAAACCATAGGGAGGTCTGTCAGCAGTGTCATTCGGTCCAGGAAGTATGACATCATCTTCAGCAAAGCCGAATTGAGTACGCAACTGAATAAACGTTCTCAAAGATAGAATAGTCGAAGTTCTTTCCGGAGGATTCTCTATGGGAACAGCTATCGGGAAAGTTTCTTCTTCTTGACTGGCCACTTCTTCTCCTCGAGGGGAAGTCATTCTACACAAGCAACTGGATATTCAAATATGAAGGTGCACGTTTCCTAAAGTGTGTGAAGTGTTGTGTAAAATCAATTAAGCAGTAAACAAATATAACTGGATTAAAAACTAGCAAGCATTTGTTAGTTATAAAATTCAGGGATTATTGTTTTAAGTCTAAATATTCAAGTAAGATGTTGATGCAGATAAATCAGTTCAAATCATTGATACTTTGCATTAATATTTTACTATAATCAATTAATTCACAACATTTCATGCAATATATTCATGTCTCTTATCTTGTCTTGACTAATCTGTCATTTGATATGGGCAGTCAATGGCAGTATATGCGCCTTGGTTTTCTTTGTTTGTTTGTTATTCTCAACAGGTTTACAGCTTAAAAGTGAGAATGGTCTGTAAAGTAACACAATGAAATTCAAGCAAACTTGAAGTTAGGCCAGTTCAAAATGTTCAAAATATAGGCAACTTAGTTCGGAAGTCCAAGTCAGAATACTTAAAGTAGGCCTATGCTCTTAAATGACAATACGCCCAGAGCCTAAGAACTAACTCGGCTACGGTTTAAAACTCTTTTGCAAGATGAAGCTAAGTAGGTAGCGGGTCAAGGTCTAGATGGTTTAACTTGGCAACTCGTTCACTAGGTCGCAAGCTCTGGTTCGAAAGGCAGGAATTTCTCAAGTGTTAGCTCGGTCACGACTCAAGCTTTAAGGTTTGAATCGGTAAACTTCTTTCTGGCATTATCTCGGCCACGGTTTAAAGCTTAGATCGGCAGAATGGTAGGTCGGTGGGTTTCCCACATGCATTAACACGGCCACGATTTAAGGATTGAATCGGCCAAAAGCTAAGTCGCCTGAAATCAACGGGTCGCATCAAAATCAATACTTCGACCCACTCAAACCGTTAGCTACCCCCTCGAATCAAAAAACCCACACTTCATTCCTATTAGTTCATACTTTCAGATCATCCATTGCACCAATTCAAAACCTCTGCAAATTCGAAACCTTGCAATCCTAGCACACATCAAAATCCACTAGCCTGAATTAGTGAACCATCTTCATCGTTTCATCGGTCAGTTAAAATCGAACCTAGCAACCTAAACTCCATCAGCCGTGGATGTAATAGGATTCGCGATAAAGCGTCATGTCAGGAAGCGATTAGATGGCGAAATTCACGAACTGACAGTGATCTATAATCGAAGAAGAGGATTCACTTACGCAATGGATAGCAGAGGATGTCAGTGATTAATTGGAATCGAATCGCCTTTTGAAGCTTGAAAAAATCTTTAATGGCAGAAGCAAGGGAGTAAGTAAAGCTAAAAAGAGAAGAGAACGAATACTTTATACAGGAGGAAGAAACTGAAGCGCCGACTTGTTGATCTAACTGATTGGATCGTGTCCGACCTAACGAGTGTACCGACCTAATGGAGGACGAGATAAAGGATATCGAAGCATACGACCAAAGCATTAGGCGTATACTTCGAGGGGCAAATGTTAACCCTGCCTCGGTTCATAGACTACTGACCCAAGTGATGCCGACCTAAGGCGTGAAGGGATGTCGATCTAACAAGGCATAACAATCTAAAAGCTAACAGGGGGATACCGACCTAAGAGTTAAAGTAATGCCGACTTAAGGCTTAAAGAGGTTCCGACCTAGGACTTACGAAGGGGTACCGACCTAGTATCTTAATATGGGAGACCGACTTAACTGCATAAGGCAGAAAAGGGTTGCCGACCTAAAAGTCTAAATAGGTTGCCGACCTAAGGTTTAAGTAGGTCGCCGACCCAAGGTTCGAATCAGTTGCCGACCTAAAGCTTAAAGGAGGTTTGCCGACTTAATGATCAGTAGTGAGTTCTGACCCAGCATGTGTGCCGACCTACCTACCCAATTTGGTGGCCGACTTAAGTATCAAAAAGCATACCGGTTCATACTTGAGTCGTTAACTCGGTAACGACCTAGGACTTGGGTCATAACAGTTAGCTCATAACACGTTAACATGTGTTTTCTGCTTAAGCCGTAGACTGGGCATAATAGATTGGCGCCGACCCATGACTTAGTCTAACCCGGAGCCGACTCATGATCTAACTTAACTCGGCAGCTACCTACAATTTGACATCGAAGGCCTCTATAAATAGGTGACCACCTCCAACACTTAAAGGACCTTTTGGGGGGGGGGGAGTTGATCAATTTCAAGCGCCATTACTCTGCCGAATTCCAGACTGCTTCAACACTAGAAGCTTTTGAGATCCAACAAACTCCTAAAAGAACTCCATAAAGAAATCATCTACGTTCACCATGGATTGGAAGATGATTGTCAACATCAAAGCTTGAGCTACTTGTTCTACATATCCCATCACTTGAAGTGTGTTGTAATTGAGAGATTTTGTAAAGAATTGTAATCAAACTTGTGATAAAAAGATTAAAGTGGACGTAGGCTCAATTATAAGCCGAACCACTATAAATACTGTGTCTCTTACTGTTTTTCTACACACTTTCTGCTTATTTCTGATTCCCATACGAACGGGTGGTGCTTTCACAATCACATTCTATACATCAGGGTGTCAGCGTTTAAATTTGAGCGTTAACAATAGCTTTTTGGATCAGTTATTATATTGAATTTTCGATATAAATCTCAACGCGTTTAGTTATCGTACGCTCACACAACAACTCCGATCAATACGAAATTAAAATTCCAATAATAATTCGATATTACGGATCCAATGGAACTGGTTTCGTCGAATTCCGAGACTGTGCCTCGGAAGGCTATTTTTAAACTTAATTTAAACTATAAAATTTTAAAACTGCACAAACCACTGTTAATTTCAATCTTACAACTTTTATTATCCTCGGTACTTTTACGAAAATTTTCGGTAAATTTTGGAAATTGCAAAAGCTCCTCCGTAAAGGTTCATATTTCCATTAAATTGCCAAGTCAGAAAAAGTCTTGAAATCCATTAATTTTTTTTCAAAAACAAACCGTTCCAACTTGATTTCAGATTCATTTAATTTCTTAACTTTTCCAAAATCCGATGGTTGCACTTTTCTAGTTCAATTCCTACATTTACATTTCAATTTAGAAATTGACTTTTCGTTAACAATTTTTTTTCAAAAATGTTCAAAATTTTACTAACTTCCAAAATTTACGAAATTTTTTGACAGAGTCTCCCTTGTACGGAGGAGCTTTTGCAATATCACAATAGATATAAATATTTATACATCGACTCACATGGTCAAAAAACAGAAAAACAGTTCATATTTCCTATTTTTATTGCGTAGGCGTACCTTTTTAGCATTTTTAGGCAAAGCAGTTATTTATTAGCATTTTAGCGTGACCAAATCCAGCCAACTATAGCCTCGGTACCTGTACTTACTCAATTTAAATATGTAAGTGACATATATAGGAAATTCATTTACATTTCACTAATTTTCAATAGAAAACACATAGTTTTCATAAGCAATGCAATCAAAATAATTCCTATAAGCAATTTATAAGGTTTCGATACAAATTTTAATTGCTTACAACCAATTCACAATAGTTCACTTTCAATTAAAATTCAATTACATAGCTTTCCATATCAATTCAATTCCATATGAATTTCTATACAATCAACTAACAATAATCTAACAATCAATGTATATCCAATACAACCAAATTCACTCAATTTACTTTACTTTACATTCAATTTGGTTCAACACATTTTAATTTCCAATTGGTTTAATATCTAATTGACTTCCATTCAATTATTCAATTTTTTTCTTTTCAACTTCATTAGCTTATAATGAATTAACACTTACATTCATTTTTCATATAAATTTATTTACATTCGATTGATTAATATTCAATCCATTTATTAATTCAATTGCTAATTCATTTAACAAATAAGGTTGAATTTCATTTATATAACTCAAGTTCACATCCATTTAATTCACTTTATTATTTTACTTCGATACCAAAATCAACTTCATTTAACATCACTTAAGTTATATTCCATTTCAAACATCATTTGTTTAACTTAACTTAAATTTCCATTCATAAATCCAATTCAGATTCCAATTCTAAAGTAAATTCTATTTAACTTTTACCAAAGTCAAATTTCTTCACTTATTCAAATTCATATCTCATTTTTCTTAACAAAATGGTTTAACCATTTTATCATTTGTTTCACTTTCATATATTACATTGGATTTCCAATTCTATATGAACACAATTTACTTTCAAAAAAAATTGTGACGACCCGGAATTTTCGAGCATTTAAAATTGGAATATTTAATTGATTTTAAATATTCAATAGAGTAATTTTAACTTGAATTACGAATATCACAATTTATTTGATAATTGAATTATTAAATTAAATATGTGAAGTTGGGTAAATTGTTGATTCTGGAGTTTTAAGCATATTAAAAATAATTTAAAGGCTTGAAAAATTTATATTGATAGTACCGAGGATAATAAAAGTTGTAAGATTGAAATTTTCGTAAATTTTGGAAGATTTTGGAAGTTAGTAAAATAAAAGTTGGATAATTGAATGGAAGTTAGTAAAATTTTGACTAGAAAAGCTCCTCCGTACAAGGGAGACTCTGCCAAAAATTTTCGTAAATTTTGGAAGTTAGTAAAATTTTGAACATTTTTGAAAAAAAATTGTTAACGAAAAGTCAATTTCTAAATTGAAATGAAAATGTAGGAATTGAACTAGAAAAGTGCAACCATCGGATTTTGGAAAAGTTAAGAAATTAAATGAATCTCAAATCAAGTTGGAACGGTTTGTTTTTGGAAAAAAATTAATGGATTTCAAGACTTTTTCTGACTTGGCAATTTCGAGGACGAAATTCTTTTAAGGGGGAAGTTTGTAAATAATTCCTGTCATTTGAAATTCATATATTTAATTGATTTTAAATATTAACAAGTAAATTTTATAAGTTGAATAATTATATTTCGAATATCGAGATTAAATTGTATAATTAAATCGATAATTAAATATTTGAAATTACAGAAATAATTGGAAATCGGGTTTAATGTGATTAAAAATTGATTTTTTAAAGTCGAATTAATGTTATAGAACTTTTAAAATCGAATTAAAAGTTAATTTGTGGAAATTGAATATTTTAATATTTAATTAACGAGTAAAAATAGTCATTTTTCAAATAGTCTCAGATCTCGACGAAAAAAGTTTCATTGGATCCATAATGTTAAATTATTGTAAGATTTCAAATTTCGTGTCAATTGGATTTAGGGTTTGTCCAGGGCAAGCTAAAATGCGCTGAAATCGGTTTAAGTGAATTTTAAATTTAAATAGTCGATTTGAAAACCTATCTTCCAAATACGATATAATTGACTCCCGATATATATTCCGTTACATTTGGAATAGGGATAAAACATTATAAATGCCAGGCGGCACGCTTCGTTTGGAGTTCGGGAATTTTTTGGGTGAATAGTGTTTTGGAATTTTCTATATAAGGACGTTATTATTCACTATTTTCATTAAAAACCTAGCTTGGGTTTCAGGCCGCCACCAACAGTATCAATGGCCAAAAATATTCATTTCTTCTCCTCTTAATCTCTTCCATTCCACTTAATATTATTGAAAACTTTCTGAAGCAAATTGAAGAGCTTCGCGAGATCTTCAGATCCATACGGTTTTGATTATCATCGGAACATTGTGGTGGTCGCTAGACGGCCGTGTTTGCCTACCGGTCATGCACGTGTTTCGAAGCACATAAGCAACCGAGTTGATCGTGGCTAAGGACGTGGGGGCGTAGTTTGATGGCGCACGTCCTGGTGGTGTTTGATCGTCTCCTCGACGTCGCTAGTGGCCACGACAATTCAAGAAGCAAGGGCGGCCAGGGTTTGTTCAAACGTGATTACCTGTTGGAGGAGAAGCAAAATGCAGCGGCCCAGATTTTCTATAGCAAAAGGAACGGCCGAGATTTAGGTTGAAAATTAAAATAAGTTTGTGATTAATTTATATATTTTAAATTCATTCAATCTTTAAAACGCTATAACTTTTTAATATGAGGTCCATTTTGCATGAAACGACTTGCGTTGGGATCGTATAGACGAATACTACGCGATGGAACTGGATTGGAGTTGATTTGAGCTAGTGTGAATTTTGGGTAAAATTAAACGGTCGTTTAATTTTATTCGGAATAAAACACTACAATCGTTATTGGAAGCAAGGTGAGAAATTCTCACTCAATGGAATTTATTTCGATTTAAATTTTAAATAGTTAAATTTAAAATTGCTTGATTGTGTGATCGAAGATGATTGCTATCTGTTGTATTGAAATAGACCCCTATACGCCGCACATTAAGAGGAGGTTATTTTATTTAACACATATACCGTGATATTCCACCTTGAAGTGGAATTGGTATAATATATGTACTTAGAGTTGATTTAACGCATTATATAGCGGATGAGACCCTATTGCGCTGCATAATAGCGGATAATATTTTATATAAACCCGTGTACCGCGATATCCCGTCTTGAAACGGGATTGGTATTGTGCGAACAACTAAAGTTTAGCCTAATATTTTTGGTATCGTTGGATACCGGAAATAAATAAAAGAATTTGATTTTTGAAAATTTAGGTTGAAAGTTATGTTAAAATTTATTTTTGAGAATTGGATAAATTTAAAAGAATAAATTCTAAAATAATAAAGTTTTATTTTTAATCTTATTGAATAAAATTTCAAAATATGGGAAAAGCTTTAATAAATGGATTTCGGGTAATATTATTTAAAAGTTGAAGAAATTATTAAAAATACGGATTTTAAAGAGTTTGAAAAATAAAAGAATTTGTTTTCTTTAAAAGGGATTTATTTTTAAAAGGAAATAAAATTTGAAATCCATTTGGGAATTGATTTTTGGTAATCGAATTTAAATCTACTGAAAATCCATTTTGAAATTTATTTGGTGTTTTGAAAAGAATTTGGAATCAATTTGAAAATTGATTTGGGGTTTAGTAGAAATTGATTTCAATTTGAGATTTGAATAAATTCACTTGGTGTTTAATTTCTTGGAAAATCAATATGGAACTTGATTTGGTTGTTTTTGAAATCAATTGAAAAATTGAATTGTTATTGAAAGTGAATATTTGAAATCGATTTGAAAATCGTATAGCAATAGATATTTTGGGAATGTGAATTCACGTGGAATTTATAAAGAAAAGGGAAATTTGTTTAAAAATAAACATTGATTTATACTTGAAGCGTGGAAATAAATTTACGGATTTGGAACGTAAAATTAAAGTAAATTGGTAAGGATTTATTTAATTGGTTTAAATAAATCATTTTGAAAATGAAAGAGTATTCTGCCTGGAAAGCCGAATAAAATTTCTTAATAGCTTTGAAGGATATATACATATATATCTATATAAAATTCTAGAATTGGTTTTGAAAAGGATACCTTGGATAATTTAACTTCTTAAATTGTTTTAAATCCTTTAAGTAAAGATTTATTAAGTTTATTACAGAAATAGTTATTTCTAAGATTTAATCAATAATTGTTTTAGAAAATAGTTATTTAAGTAGATATACTCTACCTACTAAATTTTATTTTGAAAATTAGTTTGGACTTAAGTTATATGTAGTATTGGTACAATATTTTTATAACTAATATTTTAAGTAAAGTTTTTAATGAAAAATAGTTTATTTCAAAGTGTTTTCCCGATATATTTTGGATAATGTTATAAATTATTTTAAAGTATTTGAACTCGGCAGATTTCCAGTGAAAATGAATAAATATTTGGAAACGTTTCCGTGTAAGGAAAATGATTTGAAATTTGTTTTCAAAAGTAGAAAAGATGAAAAGTAATCTAAAATTTGTTTTCAAATGGTTGAAGAGTGGAAAAATCTATCTTGTAAAGATGTTTTTGGAAAATAAATAATTTGAGAAATTATTTGGAATCTGGTGATGTTGTGCGTATCTATTGATAGTTAAATAACCGACTATCAATATTTACCTTCAAATGGGTGTTTGTTGTGATTTGCTTGAATTTCAATGCTACACTTATTTTAAAATAAGCGCCCATTATTCGGTTTAGCCGGGAGAGGAAGTTTGGGTCATGAATCTCATTCCGAATAGTGATATGTCGTACTGGATAGCATTTGAAGACCGATGTTGAAGACCGGATATTTTCAGAAACAGAAGGATTACCATCGAATGTCTCTACATCGGCTGATCTCCGATATAGAGATTTTATCACCCTTTGTGATGGGAATTCCGGACGTGATTAGTGAATATTCGAATTTCAAGGGCTTCTTTTGGAAGTGCCTTCGGTTCCGTTCGATCCCGGAGCGGACTTGTACGGATGTATGTATGACGTTGCAATTTGAGATGTAAAGTTGGTTTCTATCAAATACATTTCTGTTGGTGGTGGAGAATTTATTCTCTTAGCTTATCACCCTTCTCGGAGACGTACCAGCTCAGAGTATGTAGTTGATGGATACTAGTGATACATTCCCAATTTGGTAATGTGGCATACGAAGCATTGTTGATCATTTGTTGATCAAAGCATAGCTTTTGTGAAACGCGTAGCTTTGTGGACGAGACTTCGTCGGACCTCACACCCCGGTAATGGTCAAAACAAGAAAGATGCAGCAAGGTTATATGGAGTAGCGCCCCTTAGGGTATGTGCATTTCCTTCTGGATAGAAGTGGCATCATGGTATGGAGCCCAAATGCTTAACTTATGTGGATGTCGCAAATATATATGACTTTGTGATTGTTGTTGGTTGAGGATCCTCGAATAAAGGTTGTTTGCAACCGGGGGATGGAATACTCGTGTCAGTAGTTACCTACTTTTGCAGAGGTAACCCGGCCTTGTGTTGGCAGAGATCCGGTTAGGTTCTCGGGGCATCCCGCCAGAGGCGTTTCCATGTGGCAATAGGAAGTTCCTTAGCCTGACCATTTGTTGGAAAATCCAAAAAAACAATACGAGCCTTGTACGGTTTTACTTGTACAACCTGCCATGGAATGTGGCGGTAACCTGCTATTGAACATGGTAGCTATATTAGGCATACGATAAAGGTTGTATGTTGGCAAAGATTCATATTATACTTTCGAAATGTTTTCCTGCACTTTGCACTTATAGTAATAATATCAAATAAATTTTTCTGCGTATCAAGCATGTTTGACTATCATAAGGAGAAATCTCCTCCTATTCTGTGTTTGCATTGTGTGTGTGTGCGGGAGGCCTTATGGTAGTTTCATTTTCCAAAAGCATTGCGGATCTATCTTAAAATATTTCTTTGTTTGTTTTAAGATAAATTGTTTTAAGTTCTCACACCAGTAACATGACTGACCTAGAGTTTATTGTTCCCTTCCTAAACTCTGGATGCCCACCAATTTTCACACGGGAAGTCTAGAGTCAGGTTATCAGGTTATTCTGGAATTCAGGAGTTGTTGTGGAGCTCAGGAGGCTAGATGGTTGGCGAAACGTAACACTTGTATATGATATTATCTCTTCCGTTGTGTATTTAGTTTTGAGGGCAGGTTTATGTAACTATCCATTATTGTGTTGTGTTGTATATTGACTCTGATGATGTAATGTATAAAATATACAGTTCTTTTGATTTAAAAGATTATTCATTTATCTAATATATGTAGTTCCACTGCGATTGTGAGAATCTGATATTGTTTCTGTTGCTTCTTCTTTCTTTCTTCTTCTACTTCTTCTTCTTTAACCCTAACAATTCGGGTTTCCAGCCTTCGATTGTTCGGCAGTTGACACAGTGGACGTATTAGTGTCAATTTTCAAAAGTCGAAAATAGCGAAACATTACACAAACTCTATTTTATTCTGTAAATTATTAAAATATCTCATACTATATTGTACACTTTTTCCTTCACTAAAATTTTTCCCATGGGGTTTTTCTTAGTAAGGTTTTAATGAGGCATTAGTTTGATCCAGAAGTATCAAACTTCAAGAAATGAGAAAATAAGATATGTCATTGTGCTTTTTTTTCCTTCACTAATATTTTTCCCATTGGTTTTTTCTTAGTAAGGGTTTTAATGAGGTATTATATTGATCCTGAAGTATCAAACTCTTAGAAGGAATATCATTGTATGATATCTATGATCTCAAGTTGCACTCTTTTCCTCATTCAAGGTTTTTCCATTAGGTTTTCCTAATAGTGTTTTTTTTAACGAGGCAACGGATAATATCTAGATAGACTGAACGAATAAGTGCAAGCAAGATAACAACGAGGGGGAGCAATCATCATACTCATTATAAAAGAGACAATTTCAAATTATCAGAGGATTCAAGGTTTTGAATATTCAAGAAGGAGTGTTATAATATAAATTGTGAATATTCTATATACTGTTTTGTATTTAGTCCCACAACATGGGATTAGTTCTATCCCAAGCTCCTAGGCCTTTATATAAAGGTGCTAATGTAATGAAAATGGATTACTAATCTCTGAATGGATAAAATTGTTCTCTCTAATGGCTTCTGCTTTCTTTATTTTATATCATTTTTTCCGTTTTTAATAATAATTATGTTGTTTGATACTTCGTTATTTTCTTAAGGCATTATAGTAATTTTATTTATTACAATATGTTATCTGTTGATTGTTTTATTTATTTGGTATATTAGACCGTTTAAAATCTTATTCCCATTATACTTTTAACTTTTATTTGAATTGAAACTCTTAGAACATTTGTATGCAAATCAGGGTATTATCATCCCATTGTTTATGCTCTTTCTTTTGAAAATTATAATTATATACGTGGATCCACTTTCACATGTAAAAAGAAAACAAGAAAAAAAGCATAAAAGAAGCTTTCCATCATTCACTTTTTATTAACATTAAGGATAAATTACAGAATATATAAATGAATGAAATAGCAATAACTGCGAGAAAAATAATTGTAAATAGTAAGTTATGGTTACTTTTTATTAACTTTTAGGCGGTAACATCCATTGTATTAGGAATTAAATATGCTTAAATTGATTACATGTTATCCCACCATCTCACTTAATATTTAGTGACTTTAAGTTATGAAAGCACGTATGCGAAGTCGAATATTAAAATTTTATTTTAATGACGTTTATATCTTACATAATTGATATGCAAAGATACCTTAATAATCTAAAAGAAAATTTTTGTACTCTCATACCTTTCCAACTCATAAGAATGCCTATGGAAACATGTATCACACCTATAACTGTGCTACCTCCATCTTGAATTTTGTTATCACAAACTACATAATAATGGTATGTATCATAAATTTGTACATAACACTGTTAGTAACACTACAATAAAGACGCAGTGGAAATGTGGCTTGGGTTCTGCTAAAAAGACCCACGTTCGATTTTTACCATGCGCTTCTCCATCCTTTATAAATTTACCTAGGGTTATGTGGCTTGGATCAGCGGACGGCTTTACTTATCCTCCTTAGAAGTTTACTGGCCCGCCGGGTTCTTCTGGGTTTTCAGAAAAAACACTATGACAAAAGCATACTTCATCTGCGACTCAATGCATAACAATTTCCAAAGAAAAATTTGAAACACAACTTATGTGTTTATGGCTACTTATATTTTTTTAAATTGTAGATTTATAAGCCTGTACGTATATATGAGAACAATTTGAAGCAATAAAAAATTAGTATTGGAAAAAGAATTGTATATTAGTATAAAATTTAAAAGAATGGATAAAAAAGATAAAATTTTATTTTAACATTCTACGAATAAATCAGATAACAAAAATATTTTAATAGTCCTATTCTTCATAACAAGAATTTAAATATCACATTATTATTGTACCTTTTGACTTAGTCTCCCTTTTGGATTACTTCTCTTTTATAAGTCATTCTTCAAATGAACAAATTCAAAAAGGTTCTCGCTCTTTCTCTCAGTAGAAATCCCAGTAAATTGCTAAATTTTATTTTACACAAAATTCCACGCTATTTCTCCTTCCTCTATATATTATAATTGAAATAATTTAAGGGTATACACATACCCGAGTTTCCTTTTTTTTATTGGACTTCAATTATCGAGTTTATTTTTCTTTTTCTACAAATACTAGGGAAGAATGTGACACATACATGAATTATTCAGATTATATTTTTGAATGAATTCTAAATCGTATCACTAATTTTTCTATAGAAATCTAAACAAAAATATATTTTTTCCCTTTCGAATCTTCAAAATGATCTTAACCACTACAAAAGGTATGTATATATCATGGTTATCTACTTGATCTATACATATCTGTTAATCGTGCAATAAATTTGTGTTGTAACACAATCATATTAATTAAGTAACTATAAAAAATATGACTAAAACATACCTTTTTCCCTTACCTATGGTACGAAATGCTTTCACAAGTTCACCTCTGGTGTCCCATTCTTCAATTTCCCAATCATGATATTAACAAATTCCTCAAAGTATATTGCACCACTGCCGTCTTTGTCCACGTCAGTAATCAATTGGTTGATTTGCTACAATTACAAACATAAAATCAAAATTGATCATGTAATACATCAGGTACAAAAATAAAATCAGAATTATAATGTCAATTTCGAAACATGACTTTCCTTATCTAAAAAGCAAACCTGATCATTCATCTCAAACCCCATTACCCTACAAAAACAAGTATGTATTTTCTTCAAAATGAAAATAGTCAGAAAAGAGAAGAAAATGGAAAAAATAAGTGGTAGTTACTAATTAGTACCTCATGACAAAATTCAACTCTTTTGCATTAATTGTGCCTTTTTGAAAATGGAAACAGTGTTATGAATGGCGAAGGAGATAGTATAGATTACAAACTAATAAAGTAACGTCATAACATGTACACACCTTAACCATCTATATGAAATTGAAATTGATCAAATGCTTCCTCCATTTTTAGCTTCTTCTATGGTGCTAAGCCATGATGGCAGCCTCAAGGCTTCTCTCTCTTGATGCATTAATACTATCCTTCCTGATACAAAAAGTAAAATAAAAATAGATCGGTAAGAATTATATATTATGCGCTTAATTTCATACTTTCAAAAAACTGAATCAAGAACTACAGCAATTGTTGATAAAGAAAATTGTATAATAATAGCAACCGTATTCCATATGTTGAGTATTTGGTCAATTAACGTTTGCAGTGTTTCCTTTGATAAAAAAGGAAATGTACCCCATCTTGAAACCCATCTTACTATAGAATGAAAGGTTTCAACATTTTCTTACCAAGATTACAAGGAATTATATTACTAATGTAACGTGTTTGCACAAAATTTGGACAAACACCTCTAAGTTCAATTTTGGTTAGGCCACGTTAGAGTTGAATGATTTGGAGTGTTTAATGTATCAACACGTTAAAGGATAATTTTTGCAGTCACAGACAATTTGCAAGCTCGAAGTTGGAAAAGCAGTTAAGGAAAGTAAATCACACAGAGTTTTATCGTGGTTCGGCCAGAATGTGCCTACATTCACTGTCCATCTTATTATTCTTACATTGATTTGATTACAAGTACAAGTTTGTTCAGAGAGAGTGAAAACTTATGGTAGCTAGAGTGATCGAGTCTCGGCAGAGTTTCCCCTCTTTTCTTTCAAAATCCGGTCCCCATTGTTGTTGAGAAGCTCTGGTATTTATAGAGTGGAGTTGTGAAGTATGGAGGAGGAAGATATATCTTTCTGAATCTGGTTCAGCATTTGAGCAGGAGGATTTGGGTCGGGTTTCTTGCCTGGCCTAGTTGTCCTTCCTTATCTTGGCTCGATGCTTCTGCTATGGAGCCTCCTATTTGCCAAACCAAACATTTGGTCTGGCATGCCTGTGTACTGGACCAAATGTTTGGTCCGATGATGGATGTGTTGTGTCAGACCAAATATTTGGTCTGGCACACAGGAGGATGACGGACCAAACGTGTGGTACGGCATGCCAGTCCATATGTTTGGATTGGCATTTCAGCAAATGCCAAGCCAAGCATGTGGTTCGGTACTTCTTTCTTCCACGCCTTCGTCTTCTTTTGCCTCATTTTTTCTCTGCTTGCTGGAAAGCCGAGCCAACACTTGCCTCCCAGAGTGTATTGTGTAATTACACGACATGCTTTATTTTGGTTCGGCATCGAGCTTCTACTACCGACCGAGAACTGATGACTGTTCATCTTCCCTTTTTCCCCTTTAAATACATCTCCTTCTCTTCATTCTTCTACTTCTATTTTCTTAACTAAGCTTCTCCACTCTACTTTGGTCATTTGTAATCTAATTTGAGCTTGTTTCGTTGTTTTAATTTGGCTTTTTTCACGTCTTCGTAGCTTGAGGTAAGTTTCCTTAGATTCGATTTTTGGTTCTAGGGTTGTAGGGTTTCGATTTCTAGGTTATTTTAGTGTGATCGTCAGCGATTTCGGCTTTGAACTTAAGGGAAGGAAGAAGGCAGTGGGATTTGGTGAAGGAGAATTAGGATTCAAGTACTTCATTCGTCCTAAGTAGAGTCATGCTTTCATCTTACTGCTGAATTAGGTTCGATTCTTGCTTTGCCCTCGTTTAGCTTAAACTAGCATTTTCCATTGTCGCGTGTTAACTTCGACTAAGTTTGCTAGGGTATGATGTGTGTTTCTAGATGGACTGGCCATATGGTTACCACCAAGTGTATTCAGTTCGGTGTTGGGGTGTTAAAATGTCGAACCAATTTGTTTGAGCGCTGTGGTCATTGATATGTCGATCTAGAAGGGGAGACATCTTGAGATGTTTAGATTATGATGTCAACTGGGGTAGATGATAGGAGGTTCCCAATGAATGTTTTAACTTCCATTTACAATCTTACTTCTGTTATACATAAGCTTGTCCTTCATTTCTTTGTACATGAATATGTCTTCTAGTCATGAACTTCGTTCTAAGTACATGTCTTCACAGCCCACCGGGGCTGGTCCTTCCTCTTCAGATGTCCCAATCAATCCTCCTAGGCAACCCAATTCTACCAATTCTCTGGTGTAGGGCTATGCTCCTAATCAAACGCTGGTTAGGCCTACAGAGTGCTACCCCCAACGTGCTGACGATAGAAAATCTTAACTCCATAGCCACTACAATCGGGATATCTCGTCGGGACATGATATTACCTAGCCCAGATGATGGGGCCTTCTTTCCCTCAGGTGTGTTGGATCATTGGTATTGATTGCTGACATGAAACAACAATTCACGAATCTACGATACGACAAAATCTGGTCTCAATGACTCAAATTATTCGTATAGTTATACACTATAACAAGAGTCATCAAATATGTATATAAAGTCTAGTTTAGTGCTTTGTTAAAATCTTTCCTCAAGAATCATCGTTCACATTCAAATAACCTTGCATGCATATTTTAATCAAAATCAAGTTTCCAAAAAATGCATGGAGCAGGGCTCGAACCCGAGTCACTAGTTAAAAGGCAAGTGCTCTAACCAAATGAGCTATAGTAGTTTTTGTTTAACAACAAAATTCAGTCGACTGAATACATTCAGTCAGTCGGCTGAGTCTATGCACTATTGAATTCACATGCACATTTTTGAATTCAGTCGACTGAAGCTTCTATACCAGTCGACTGAACTGTATGTAACATTCATTTTTTTTTAAAAGACACTTCCTTTTTGAATAGCCTTCTTCCTCCCGAAGAGTTACAGCCATTGTTATTCATCGAGAACTCTTCACGAGCAGTTGCAACTCCTTAACTACTATATATATGCATGAATTTCAAGATCAAATTACTTCACTTACTTGCTTATACTTGAATCATATTTTATGATTTAACTACTCTCTTGAATTCATACATTCATTGCTCATAATCACAATTCTATATCTCTAAAAGCAATTTTAAACTTCCTAATCTTCATATACACACAACTGCACGTATCATACTTGAGGATAAGATTATAGGAAGGGTGTACTACAAGTGACAAATCCATGTTATTAGAACACATAAAGTCAAGTTGAAATCCAGTTTGTAAGAAAGTCCTATTCGGTTGCTCAGGCGGTCAAAGTCCTGTTCGGTTGCTCAGGCGGTCGAAGTCCTGTCCGGTTGCTTAGGTGGTCAAGTCCTATTCGATTCCTTAGGCGGTAGAAGTCCTATTCGATTGCTCAGGCGATGTAAACTGATTCCTCCAGGTTAAGTGAGGGTTGCTAGTTTTAATTCCAGAAGTAGTCTGGGACTGGACGTAGAACGGGAGTTTGAACCAGTATAAAAATTCCTAGTGCCATTTTACTTTACTGCTATTATTATTTTCCGCACTGGCTATTTTTATGCTCATATTCCGCATCAGTAGATAACTTAGTTTATATCGCATTGTCACTACATTTACATTATTTACAACTATTGGCCATTTCGATCCTATTGCATAGCCGTCACTTTCATTTGGTATCGGAGCACAAAGCACTTTCAATTGGTATCATAGCACAGAGCACTTTCAAGGTGGATATATGGCATTCAGCAAATACCATTGCATGTATGGTGCAATCCCTCTGCTCACCAATTGGATTGCCAGCTTTGTTATTTACTTGAAGGTCGCTCCCTTGCAGCTTCAACCGAATTCTTACGCCATCTTGACCTGCTTATACCTAATATTCGTGTAGTGTTATCAGAGAACCCCCACCTACAGGGTGATCAGATATTTATACAATGCGTGGAGCTATCGAAAAACGAGTCCCTTCGTTAGCTTAGAGTCCGCTCACAAGCTTAAGTCCGTCGTTGATCTATACTCCAAGTTTAGCATGTTCAAAAAGGAGTATTTCTTTGTGCGTGGCAATACCGTTGCTCAACATGCTTTCACTTCTGGATGTAAGTTGCCTTTATACTTTTTCTAAGCTTCTTGTCAACTTGGTTCCTTAATGTTCCATATTTTTTCAGGTTGCGTGAAGGTGGCAAAGGACGTGGGCTTGAAAAAGATGGCCAGAGAAATACTAGTTATCCCGGAAGTTGAGAGGGAAGCCTCGTTCCTACTTTGCGACATAGCTCTTCGCTTTTACAACTTGATTGGTCCTGCTCAATCTGCGTACAAGATTAGGCCAAGCTCCACTTGGAAAGCTGCGGGAGCCGGAGGAGATAGGGGAGACGTGGACAAAGGAAAGAGTCTAGAGGAGGACGGTGGTGTGGCTGAACCCCCGAAGTAGTTGAGGCATAAGAAGAGAGCAGTTCACCCTCCCCGCTCGAGGAAATCTCTACGTATTCGGGACGCTCCTTCCCTAAGGAGGGTTCAAATTTAGAGGGAGAGAGTGAGGAGAAGGAAGTATCCAAGGGAGACTCTGAAGAAATGGAATCAGAGGTTCATGCCTCTCTAGAGGTGGAGATTATAATTTGCAATGGCTTGGGCGTGGCTCCCTTGAAGAATGCCGAGGGGGTGCGGTAGTGGCCCGAGCAGTTGGAACAACATGAGCCAGTCCCTTGGCCGACTTCGGCTGCTGACCCTTCTCAAGAGAGCGTAGCTTCGAGTGATTTGGGTGGAATACCGCCTCTTCCAGTGCAAAGCGGAGTGGGAGTCGACGAAGCATTCGGGCTTTACCCAGGTACTTTCAATTATTATATAGATTTCAGAGAATGTGATTTAAAATTAATGAAACGTAAATAAATAAATATTTAATATATATTCGAAGGCAAAGTATTAGTTTAAGAGTAGAAATATATCTTTTTAAATCAATATACTGTTTAAAATAAGAAAGGTAAAAAAACGTATATTTAAATAAAATTGAAATTATGAAGTAAAGCATGTTTCATAAATAAAAATGAAATAATGGTTTAAACCATATTTATAAAATAAAATAAAATAAGGGTTTGGACATAAAAATAAATGTTAGTTACAATTGTAAATTTATAAGCTCCGGCACGAATCGGATTTCAACGGTTGAATCTGCGGTATTCGAGTATAAGTGATGCACGGATGTCGATTTTCGAACGATGAATTTCTGGTCGTGACATTTTATTTATATTAATAAATAAATATCTATTTAATTTGAAAAATACCAAATTAATTCACAATTTAATTTTAAAAATTAAATTAATTACCAATTTATATTTGGTTTAAAACCGGGAATGTTATAGATTCCCCCCTTAAGAAAATTTCGTCCTCGAAATTTGCTAGACAGGGAGACAATCAAAGAATAGATGGAGGATATTTGCCAGGTCAAACTGAAAATCCATTCTGCATTTGGCTTTTCAAATCAGAATATCAATAATAGATACGAGAATGAACTCATTCCATATCTCACAAGATACTCGGGTCACCAGATCTATAAAGATATACAGGGGCATTGGTTAGTTCGAAAGGATAACTAACCGTTCGTAGAATGTATCTAGATAAAAAAGAACAGATAAATGGATACGCAACTCAGGTCAAAATATCCCAAATATACACTAGCTTGTCCCTCTTCGAACTTGAATTCACACTACTTCTTTAGCACTTTTTTTTGACAAGTCCCATCCTCCACCTGTTCCTTAATCCAATGAAGCCCGGTTGTCGTGTGTTCTCCTTCCTCTGAGTGGAGCCTTGTCCCAGTATATTCCCCAGGTGGGTGAGACTCTGTCCCGGCCACTTGATCTAGTCTACCCTAAGGTTTTGTAGTAGCTCGTAATGTCCAGGTGTCTTGTGCATTTTGTTTTTATGCTTTCTCCATTCCTTTGCTTTAACGCTATTGCTTGTACTGTAGGGAAAAGCAGGAATCCGAAGAGGAATTAAGTGTCTATGCAGCTTGGGCAGTTCAAATAGATGAAAGTGGCTTCCACTTCTTCCAAGATAGTCTTCCAGGAGGAAAAGACCACGCCAGGGAACACAAAAGGGCCCTTGTCAAGCCAGGATAGAGGAGAGTCGTGGGTCGTCTTAGAAACATGCGAGGTCTCCGGATAAGGAAGCCACTTCCCCTGGTTTCCAAACTTCCTCTTACCATCGCCATCACTCCAATGGGTCCTGAAGTGTACGAAGTGGCAGATGATTTAGGGAAGAGCAATGTCGATACGTTTTTCTCGGATTATCAACAGCCGATGCAAAATCCCTTTGAGAGCCATCCCGATATCAATCCTGACTATGCGAGTCGCCATTCGACGGATCTTGACACCGAGTTTCTTCTGCCCCAAAATCCTCTAGTCCGAATCTTGGGTGAGGCACAGATTCTTGACTTTGCCAACTTAATAACGAGGATGGTTCGAATTACGGACGAGACTAGGAAAATCGTAGATTATCAATCTCACTCAGCGAAAGCTAATGTAGAAGTCGGGATTGTCAACATACGATTGTGTTTGGAGGTAGAAGACCTTCGTAAGGCACACAGGGAGAAGGAGGCTAAGCTAGAGGCAGTCGAAGCATCTCGCACATCTGAGATAACGAAGGCCAAGGAGAAAGAAATGAGAGAGGTCATCGATTTATGCAAGACTCAGATTGACATGGTTATCGGTTCAGTGGATGAGGCTCGGCAGAAGGATCTGGAGCGGATCCGTTCTATCATGGGAAAATTAAAGAAATCGAAGGAGGCCTTAGTTGAGCTAAAGAAGTCTCGGGATGAGTAACAAAAGGAAAAAGACTCGTACAAGGATGAGATTGATAAGTTGAAGGCGAAGGAGGCCCATTTGAGAAGGGACAAGGAACTATATATGAACAAGGTGGTGTCTCTCCAGACCGAAGTGGGCAAATCCAGCGACTTTTTTGATACAGTCAACCAGATGCTGAAGGATACTTACTACATGTTCTGGTAATAGAGGAACCTTTAGTGGATGGATGATTATCCTCAGGCGATGGCAGGAATTCATGGCCGACTCATTGAAGAGACTAAGGCTACAGTCGCATGGGAGGAAGGAACCATATATAGCATCGGGATGGTGAATTTCCAGTTCATAGTGAAGGAGACCAAAGCCATCACCAAGGGGTATGAGCTGCTAGCGGAGAACGAGGATGGCTCGGATCTCAAGGGGCTTAGTGATCCACATCACATCGTCGCAGGTATCTCGTCTTTCAACTTTAGCTTTGCTATTACTTTTTTTGGATTACAAACCCTATGATTCTTCACACTTACATCGTGCAGGGACATCTTTAGGGCAGGTCAGGCCTTTAAAGGGGGCTGGTGAGGTGTTGTAGAAAGAGGGGGAGCTTCTCGAGCGATCTAAGCTCACGAAGGACGTAGTTGGAGGGAGTGTGCTGAGTGGCAAGGATGTCCCCTTTCTTAGTCAAGGAGATTTTCTTTTTCCTTTTTGTATGTATTTTTTAGAGGATGTATGGATGTGCTACATATGTATATATAGACAAGAAGCCTTGTAAACGAATATTTCAAGTGTGTAATATTTAATTTATGTCTTTTGTACGTTTATCTGGAATGACTTTTGCGATGTGTGACTTTCATAGTCTGTTTCATCTATTTGTGAACTGTTTACGACTTGGTTAAATCATTATTGTGTTTAGAGACATAGAAAACCATAAACGCATAGTTATATTCAAGGCCGATCCCGAACGGTAACTACACGGGTTATTGCCCGTATCGCGAGTATTATTCGATTTATCGTTACCGGCATGTGTAATGCCGATCATCAAGTGCAAACTACCCCTAGCTACAACCATACCTTAATCGTGGGGTTTATAATCGGTTCGCAGTTTCTGACGAGCCGAATGCCAATGATGAACTGCCTAGGCTATAAATAATGCCTAATCCATAGCCTATTATTGGTTCATCATTGCCGGCTTGGGGTGTCGATCGTCAGTAATGAACTGCCATGGCTTGTTTCGTGCCCTTTATTATGGCTATCTTACTTTCACTGTTGTCGGCAAGTTTCTACGATTTCTCACAGTAGGAATACTCGTCAGATAAATTAATTAAATGAAAAAATGTTCAAATAAGATAAGTAACGAGAGATACCAAATTTAATAGTGTCCAACCGAAATATGTCTACGTCCACTGTCTTTCTTTTATTGCTTCATTTAATACGCTTTTCTTTACAAATCAAGAGAAATAGCGGTGAAGATGTTGGAAATTCCGCGCTTTCCCAAACACCGCTCCATCTACTGTTGACAAGATGTAAGATCCATTGTGAAGATCCTTATGAACAACAAATGGTCCTTCCCAAACAGATCTAGTGCTCCCAGTCGTGGGAAGACTCGCTTGAGTACCAACTCACCCTCTTGCAGCACTCGAGGCTTCACCCTAGAGTTTCATTATCTTCCCACCTTTTGTCTATGAGCTGCGTATTTAAGGGCAACGTCATTTCTTTTTTCTTCGATTAGGTCGAGTGACATGTTTATGAGCTCCTCGTTTTCTTCCGGATTGTAGTGCATCAGCGGTGCGAGGGGACAACTGTTTTGACGGGAAGCATGGCTTTAGTTCCATATCCCAATGCGAATGGTTTGTGCCTGTGTGGTCTTGTAAGAAGTTTGGTAAGCCCATAAAGTAGTAGGCAACTCGTCGACTGTTAACGCTCAAATTTAAACGCTAACACCCTGGTGTATAAGATGTGATTGTGAAAGCACCACCCGTTCGTACGGGAAACAGAAATAAGCAGAAAGTATGCAAAAAAAAACAGTAAGAGACACAATATTTATAGTGGTTCGGCTTATAATCCAGCCTACGTCCACTTTAATCTTTTTATCACTAGTTTGATTACAATCCTTTACAAGATCTTTCAATTACAACACACTTCAAGTGATAGGATATGTAAAACAAGTAGCTCAAGCTTTGATGTTGACAATCATCTTCAAATCCATGGCGAATGTGGATGATTCCTTCATGGAGTTCCTTTAGAAGTTTGTTGGATCTAAAAAGCTTTGAAGTAGTCTAGAATTCGGCAGAGTAATGGCGCTTGAAGAGAATGAGCCAAAAGTCCTTTGCATGTTGGAGATGGTTGCATATTTATAGAGAGTTCTGGGCGAAAAAAAGTGCAAAGTCCTAACTCGTGGCCGACTTAAGATAAGTCGTGTTCGACTTAAGGTAAGTCGTCCCCGAGTCACTGAGCTGAGTCTATGGCAGTTCGCCTTTTTTGAACCCATCCCTAAGTTCTAAGTCGTGTATGAGTTATCTGGCTGCAATTGCTAATTTCCTTTCTTTAGTCGTATACGACTCTTTCTATGCCGTAAGTCGTAGTCGACTTAACTAATTGCAAATGGTTTAAAGCAAGTCTTAACTCGTAGACGAGTTAAGAGATGTGTCTTTAGGTCGTATCCTCTTTAAGTCGTAAGGGTCTTAAGTCATACAAACTGCAGTTATCATTAAGTCGTAGGCCATCCATTTCGTTAAGTCGTGAGCCGCTTATCTCGTAAGCCTATTATCTCGGGTTCCTGTTTATCTCGTAGAGGCTTAACTCGTGGATGATCTTAACTCGTACACTTGCTAATTTGCAGATCTGCTAATCTCGTAAAGGCTTACCTCACAAGTAGCTTAACTCGGGTACTCCTTAACTCGTAGGCCGCTTATCTCGTAAGCTTGCCAACTCGTAGAGGTCTTTAAGTCGTAGGAAGTTACTGACTCATGTATCCTTTAACTCGTACATGCCTTGAGTCGTACATGCCTTAACTCGTGGACCTGTTAACTCGTGAACGAGTTAGGGTTAACATTTGCCCCTCGAAGCACACGCTTAAATCGTAAGCCGTGTGCTTCGACTTATCATAACTCGGTCATGTCGTTTCAAATCCCAACCTTTCTAGATATAAAAAGCCTGAGTCGTCCTTCTTCTCATCACTTAACCTTTTAAACCGCTTTCTGCCATTAACGCATCTTCAAGCTCTCCGAGGCGATTTCGTCCCGATTCATCTCCGATTCTTTCTAGCATCAAACAATCGTAAGCGATCTTGCTTCAAACTTCGACCGTTAACCATTGTTACTTTATGTATTCAGTTCTTCGTTTCTGGCCTGCCCCTTCAAACCCTACGAGTTCTGCCAAATCGTTCACTGATGAATTCAAACTTGTTTGGCTTGACTTATGGCGATTTGTGATTTGAGGCGACCTGTAATGTGATAGGTTTAGGTCGTTGTTTATTGTGAGGTTATTAGGTTTTCGGGTTGGGAATTGGAGAGGAAGGCAGGTTGGTTGAGAAATTTGACTGAATAGAGTGAAGAATTGTCTCATATACAACCCAGAGATTCTCCATGCGACCTAGCGAATTCCATGAATCGTAGCCGAGATAAGACTTAAAGGATTTCCAGTTGATTTGCATCATAGCCTTTTTCTTGTTCCTCGAGTTACGACTTAGGACTTAGGGGATTACCAGCTTGATGTGTTGACGACTTAGGATAGGAACGACTCATCCCTTGAGTCGGTTACGACTTAGTACTTGAGTCGGTTTTGACTTAGTACTTGAGTCCGATACGACTTAGCACTTGTGTTTTTTTAGGATCTGCTTAAACCTTGAATTGTTGCAGTGATGTTGAACTGTTGAACTTTGATGCCTTCTTTTACAAATTACTTTGACTCGCAAGCTAACAACCTGTCCAATACAACATTTACAGAAAAACCGGGGCGAATATACTGCCATTGATCGCCCTCTTCGAATGACAGATTAGCTAATAACAGTCATTAAACTTAAACAGATTGTGTGAATGAAGTGCTCAACTTATTAACTTCAAGTAAAATACTAAAGCAATACTGAAACAGTCAATTAAAATTGACCAGCTCGCATTAATATTATACTTGAACTAAAGACTAACAAGTTCTGAAATTTTTGTAATCGATCAATCGTCGACTAGTCTTATTTCAGTTATATTTACTTGTTATTTTTTATTAGTTTTTTGCACAACACTTCACACTTTTTTAGGAAACGTGCACCTTCATATTTGAATATCCAGTTGTTTGTGTAGAATGACTTCTCAGGAAGGTGATGCAACAGTTCGGACTGGAGAGGTAACTGTTCTTCCGGCTCCACTGGTTAATCCTCCCGAAAGAGCTCCTACTTCACTATCATACAAAGTTTTTCGCCAGTTGTGTGCTCAGTTTGGTATCGTTGAATCAGATGCCATTCTTCCCGAAAGAAATAACACTGCCGATATAGCTCCTTCTGGCTTTGTGACAATTAACCGGCAAATGTGCCTAAGTGGAGGCATTCCTCCTTTCAACGACTTTTTCCAACAACTTCTCCATCAACTGGCCATTGCTCCATCCCAGCTACACCCCAATGGCTATGCCATTCTAATGGGGTTGTGTGTGCTTTTTAGGAGAACACTTGATCGACTTCCAAGCTTTGGTGAAGTTTGTTATCTATGCTCTTTTACTCGGACTAAGGATCATCCTTCCATTACTGTTGTGAGGAGCGCCCGAAACCGCAAATTGATTGTTGGCCTCCCTGATACTGCTCACGGGTTTTTAACCCAATTCTTCTATGTTCGTTGCCCTCCGGGGTTTTATGGTGTGTGGAGAGTTGGAAGTAAGGGCGTTCAGCTTTATTCCTGACACATGTTTTCCTTATAAAATCTTTTCATAGCCTGAGTAGTTAGACGTTAATTTCCCTTTTTACTTTTCAGCGCTTCCACCTCCTTCTAGAGACCCAGGCTATAAGCAAATTTTTGAAAGATTGAATGCTGTGCCAGTAGAAGAGAGGAGTATAAAGTTTTTGCTGAGAGATGACTTTTTACATCAATACGGGCTTCTTCACTCTTCTCGCTATACTCAGCCTCGTGAAGCCCCGACTGAAGTTCCCGATTCCCCGACTGAAGCATCGGATGCCCCCGTTACTATCGAACAACCCTCATCAAAAGAGTCTAACATCGAAGCTTCATTGGTGAAATGTTCCACCCCTACCGACATTATGGGGTCATCTAGTAAGACGGCACTTGCCCCGATTGAGGAAGAAGAAGAACCTTCACAGCCTCTCGGGGGATTAGCTGATGTAGGAACTGAGAAAACAAGTCTCACCGAGCATGATGGTGACGATGTTTATGATGGGTTGAGCGACATAATAGTGACCTCACAGGAGCTTTTTAGAGATGACGTGTCTAAAACTATCTCTCCTATAATTGAGGCGACGTCCCTTCTTCGACTAACACCAACACAAACACCAACTCCTCATACCCAAGCTATCATCACCTCTACACCAATGAGTGGTTTGTAGCTTAATGCGCGTAGCTTGCACATCACACAACACTTAGGATTTTTTGGCATTTGTTCACATTTAACTTCTTTTCTCCGGAAGTTTCTAAGACTTGCTATTTTTGCCTTTTCAGATTCCTCTATGGGGCGCAGCGGCAGCGGTTCTTATTACAGAGACTTTCGACGCTATGGAGGGCGTGGCAGCTATGATTACAAGCAATACTATACCGATCCCAGAGAGACCAATGAGCAGAGAGCTGCGCGAAAAGCTGAAGAGAGGAGAAGGTATGAAGAACGTCATGAGGGAGCGGGCACGCGACATGAATCCTTCCCAAGGGATGATGATTCCCATAAACGTAAAACGCACGATGATAGGGGGAAGAGCCATATTGAGGATTCGAGAAAGCGGACCAAACTTGGCGAGGAGCACGTGCCCGTGACATCTGAGAGACCTGGCGCCTCAGTTTCTATTGACATCCCTTCCAAATCTCCTGCTCTTGAAGGAAGTGCCATCCAAACACTTCTCAACAGGCCTTCATACCATGTTGAAAGGGGCCCCCCGACTTTGCAGAGCCGATTCCCGAACTGGTGTTTGAGGGGGGTACGCTTCGACCTTGATTTGGTCCCCATTGACAAAGAAGCTATGTACAGAAATCTCGATGCTATCAAGCTTGATATCGATAGAATGTCTGGATGGCAAAAGCTGGTTGATGAACTTCAAAGAGTTAATCGGGCTAACATCGAAGCAATGCTGACCATGGAAAATGACAAATCAGAATGGCAGAAGATTCTTGATCAACACAACGCTGAGATGAAGGAGATAGCCGAATACAATGAAAAACTCGAAGCTGAAGTAAAGCAGCTCAAAGATGATCTTGCCTCTTCTACTAATACTTACACCCAAAGAGAAGAGGTATTGCAAAAACAAGTGCGAGATGCGCACGCCAGCCAGAGGGACGCTGAAGCTAAAGCTGAGAGGTTAGAACAAGCTGTAGAGAACCACCGCACTGATGTCACCCAGTTGCAGAATAAACTGAGCGCCCGGGACATGGAGATTGAAGCGCTAAAAGCCCAACTTGCTCAGACCGAAAAAGATCGAGATGAGGCCATGGCTGGCAAAATTGCAGCCGAAGAAACTGCTCAGACCATGGAAACCGATATCAATTCGACTTTATTCGATTTTTATTTACACTGTGTCTTGGGACGCGGCAGCCTCTCTTTTCTTGGTCCTAAGTATGAAATCACCCTGGCCGAGGTGTGGGAAGCTGCTCTTAACATGTTTAAAGACGCCGGGTATGGCGATGAAGATTTTGAGGCGCGTTACCTGGATGAGGAAGCTCGCGCTGCTCTTGCGAAGGGGCGAGAACAACTTGCCAGGATGAGAACTGGAATGGCGGAAGAGGAACGTTTTGGAAAGGAATTAACGCTTACTTCCTCTGTCCAACCTCCAGTTTCTCCTGTGGTTGACATCACGGGTTCTAGCTCCTATACTCCGCCTGCAACTAAGACAGTAACTGAAACTACAAGTGCACAAGGCGGGGATGAAGGTGGTGAAAGCAACGAAGCACAGCGATATGAAATCAGCCTCAGAGATCCAACTGCTCCAGGTAAACTTGACACCGGACCAGCCCAAGTGGTGAACTGCTCGTTCGCTCCTTGTGAACTTGACGATCTTCTTGATTATTTTTCAAATGTCAATGAATTCCCGACTTTTGACGAGCCGTCATCCCCTCTCTTTTCGAAAGATACTGATATTTTAAGTTTTTTCTCCTTTGTAGAGAAAGCACCGAGCCAAACTCAAGCTTCTTCTCCCCCGGTGATCCTTCCTCCATCTCTTCAAGTGGCGCCTCCTTCTGCCTCGCAACCTGGGTCACAAGAAGAACAAATAGAGGCTCTTCACGGCTTGGATGATCCCATTGCTTCACAAGAGCAGAAAGATGAAAGGCCTGAGGGAGGTGACACATCTTCAGAGCGAACTCCCTCTGACGAGATTGTTCTATCTAAACTTGTCACTCCCGGGAGTGAGTCTTCCTCAAAAAAAAGAAGAAAAAAGAAGCGTGGGACACCAAAGAGGAGGGGGAAGATAGTCACCACCACTGAAGAGGAGCTGAAAGCTGGACCGGTTGCGCCTTCCTCTCCCACTTCCCTTATGCCCACCGACCGCCCTGATAAGCTGATCATTCGGCCGGGTAAAGGGTCTAAAGGCAGCAAAAAGAAGTGAAGATCTTCAGTTTCTAGTTTTTTGTGTTTTGCATGTACTGGCCGAGAATTGTGCGGGTACCGGCCCCCGCTTTTCTTTATTTTGAAACCTGTACCTGCATTGTAATTGAATAAAATGATTCCTCGTTTGTACAAACTTTTGTTTGAATTAAAGAATACATTTGTTATTCGTTTTGGCATGAGTTTATTTGATATTGCAGCGAGCTTATGGTATGTTACTTGAGCGTTACCTTTTGCTGGTTTAGTTATACCATATCGTGTGTAATTATACTATATTGCCCCCATTCCATAAGTATGCTGCAATATTCTATACCTCGAGGGGACTTGCACTCTTATTTGCTAAAGAATAATTATTTTATTTTTATTTTAAAAAGAATTCTTGTAGAGTGCAACCCCCTTCATATGAGTTTCTACGCGCTTTGTCCTTTGAAGAAATCACTTCTTTCTTTTTTGCTTAAGTACATTTTCTTTTTTACCGAGTGATTTCTTTTATGTAGCAAAGCGGACCTCTGAAGGGTACTTTAACTCCTTTTCTCTTCTCTTCTTCCCTTTTTTTTTTTTTTTTTTTAAAAGAAGATCATTTTCCAGAATAGGTAAATTACTCTTCCTTTGTGAGTTAAAGCATGCCCCTGATGAGGATTTTTCTTTTTTATATATGGAAAGTTGTACCTCTACGGAGGGATTTTTTCACGTTTCAACACTTGGAAGTTTTATTTCAATCTCGGCGAAACGTGTACCTCCAAAGAGTTTTGCCTTAGAAAGCTTTTCCACGTTTCAACACTTGGAAGTTTTATTTCAATCTCGGCGAAACGTGGGCTTCCGAAGAGGTCTTTCTTCTTGATTGTGCCTCCGAAGAGGTCCTTATTTTGCTTGTCTTTCAACTCCGGTGAAGTGAAATTCCGAAGAGCGGCTGTTACACTTCAACTCCTGGTGAAATATGCCTCCGAAGAGGTCTTTATTTTATTTGCATTTCAACTTTGGTGAAGTGAAACTCTGAAGAGTAACTACCCCAACTCTTGGTGAAATGTGCCCCCGAAGAGGTCTTTATTTTGTTTGCATTTCAACTTTGGTGAAGTGAAACTCCGAAGAGCAACTACTTCGACTCCTGGTGAAATGTGCCTCCGAAGAGGTCTTTATTTTGTTTGCATTTCAACTTTGGTGAAGTGAAACTCCGAAGAGCAACTACTTCGACTCCTGGTGAAATGTGCCTCAGAGAGGGTTTTCATCGCCTGGAAGTTGCTCTCTCATGGTTGGAGGGTCATGACTCCTCCAATCTTTTTTGTTGAGTAGAGAACTTTCTTTTTTGTGGCATATGACCCATTAGAGGCCTTTTATCCTCCGAAGAGTTGTGCCTCTGAAGAGGACTTGTGTTGCTGATGATGGATTTTGGTTGTTTCCTCGTCTTCTTGCTTATGCCTTTCAATTCCTCTATTTTTCCTTTCCAAGTCGTCATTTCCCCTTTTTTGCAAGTAGCTGGTTTAATCCAAGGAAGTATACTTCATTGACAGGCAAGTTCGTGAGAACGGGCGCTAGCTTCCTAATTGGATGTTTGTTTGTTCAAACAATCTCAATTTATTAGCAAGGGCTCGTTTTTACGAAATCATTAGCCGTTCAATTGAAATATTTCCTATCTAGGATTTGAATTCGGGTTTTTTATGACTTGAAATTTGTTTGTTGAATGATGGAGTGAATTGCTCGGTCTTATTATGTGCAAGTTTTACTTCCATTGTCTGCAAAAATTTAAATCGACATTTTAGCAATACATTCTATGTACTTTTTATATCGAAAATAAAGCAAACATGTAATAAAAGTAAGGAACACAAGATTTATAGTGGTTCGGCCAAAAATCTGGGCCTACATCCACTTTATATTCATTCATCATTCACTTTCATCAGTTTTACAATTGCTTTCAATTACAAGAATCATACATTCACAATTCTTTTTACAATATTTCAACAAGAATTTCAAGTAAAATATGGACGCAAATGATTGCTGTTCCATGCCCTTGGAATTTGATCTCCTTCAACAGTAGTGAGTTTGAATGTGCCGTCAAGAAGCTTCTGACCTATCACATACGGTCCTTCCCAATTGGGCCCAAACACACCTGTCGCGGTCATAATTCTTTTCAGGACTAGATCTCCGATTTCAAAGCTGCGTTGGCGAACTTTAGAATTGAAATGTCTGGCTATTCTTTGTTGATGAGCTGCAACTCTGAGTTCTGCTTCTTCTCTTTTCTCATCAAGAAGATCTAGTGCTTCAGATTGCAACTTTTCATTTTCCATTTGACTGAAGTGGATTCTTCTATGTGAAGGGATCTCTGTTTCTACCGGAATCATTGCTTCCGACCCGTATGCTAATGAAAACGGAGTATGCCCAGTTGCAGTTTTGTGGGTAGTTCTATATGCCCATAGTGCTAGTGGTAGCTTATCGACCCAACCACCCTTAGCTCTTTCAAGTTGCTTTTTGATGGTTGACTTGATAATTTTATTTACTGCTTCCACTTGCCCGTTTGCCTGCGGATGAGCTACTGCTGAGAAGCTTTTCAGGATTTTGAATCGTTTACAAAAATCTTGGAATTCTTCACTTTCAAATTGAGTACCATTATCTGTAATTATCTTTTGAGGCACACCGTATCTGCAAATGATATTCTTAGTCACAAAATTTATCATCTTTTTGGAGGTGATGGTTGCCAATGGTTCAGCTTCAGCCCATTTAGTGAAATAATCTACAGCAACAATGGCATATTTGATTCCAGATTTGGCGGTTGGTAAAGGTCCGATCAAATCTATTCCCCAAATTGCAAACGGCCACGGACTGGTCATTTGTGTGAGTTCAGTAGAAGGTGCTCTAGGAATTTTGGCAAATCTTTGACATCTGTCACATTTTCAAGAGTAATCTGCAGCATCTCGATTAATTTCTGGCCAAAAATATCCATATCGGAGAATTTTCTTTGCTAAAGTTTGACCACCTGAATGATCCCCACATTCTCCTCCATGTACCTCTGATAGGATTATTTTGGCTTCTTCTTTGGATACACATCGAAGTGGTGGCATTGAGAATCCTCGTCTGTATAATTGACCATCCTGGATTATATATCGAGAAGCTTTTCTCAGTAGCTTTTGTCGTTCTTTAGAGTTTTCTGGTAAAGAGCCATTGAGTAGATACTTTGTTATTGGAGTCATCCATGATTCTTGCTCTTGCGACATACTCATAACCCAATCGATATCCATTTCATCAATGCTTGGATTTGACAAAACTTCCACTGGAACTAACCCTAAGGATTGGGCTTCGCCAGAACTTGAGTATTTTGCGAGAGAATCTGCTTTCATGTTTTCTTCTCGAGGAATATGACTTATCGTGTAATGGTCGAATTCACATAAAAGTTCCCAAGCCTTTGACAAAAGTGGGCAGATTTCCTCCTTTCGTTTGAAACTCCTTCTTGACTTGGCATACTATAAGCTGAGAATCACTGAAGATCTGTAACGCTCGAATGTTTAGTTCTTTAGCAATTTTCAAACCAGCAATCAGAGCTTCATATTCTGCTTCATTGTTTGTTGAAGGAAATTCTAATCTTAGCGCATAGCATAATGACCGGCCTTCAGGAGTTTCAAGAACAATTCCAGCACCTGAACAGTAATCATTTCTTGCGCCATCTACAAATAACTTCCATTGGATTGGGGAGTTCTCGATTGTTTCTTCCTCGCTGTTACCCTTGTCTGTAAATTCTGCAATAAAATCTGCCAAAGCTTGTCCGTTGATCGCTTTTCTAGGATGATAAGTGATGTCATATTGGCTCAATTCAATATTCCACTTTAAAAGGCGGCCCGAAGTCTCGGGGCGAAACAAGACTTGCTTTAAAGGTTGATCAGTGAGGACTTTGATAGGATGAGCCTGGAAATATTGCCTCAACTTTCTTGAGGCAATCAATAGACAATAGGCGAGTTTTTCCAACTTGGAGTAATTCATTTCTGCCCCAGTGAGTCTTTTGCTGATATAGTAAACTGGATGTTGAATCCTTTTGTCTTCCCGTACCAGCGCTGCACTTAAAGCATGAGATGAAACTGCCAAGTATATAAGAAGATCCTCGCCATCGCCGGGCCTAGAAAGTATTGGAGGCTTTTCCACATGTTGAATCAATTCTTCAAAAGCTTTCTGGCATTCGGGAGTCCAGTCAAAGTTTTTCTTTCCTTTCTTTAGAGCGTCGAAGAATGGAATGCATTTATCAGTAGCTTTGGATATGAACCGACTTAAGGCGGCAATTTTTCCATTGAGACTTTGCAATTCCCTCTTTGTTTTAGGAGCTTTGACTTCTTTTAAAGCAGTGATTTGAGCTGGACTAGCTTCAATGCCCCTAGCGCTCACGATGAAACCCAAGAACTTTCCAGATTCTACCCCGAAAGAACATTTTAAAGGGTTAAGCTTCATTCCGTATCTTCGGAGGATTGCGAACATTTCTGCTAAGTGTTCGATGTGATCCACTGCTTTCTTAGATTTTACTAGCATGTCATCAACGTAAACTTCCATAGTCTTTCCCAACTGCGGTTTGAACATAGCATTGACCAGTCTTTGGTATGTTGCCCCCGCATTCTTCAACCCAAAGGGCATAACTCTGTAACAGTAAAGACCGACATCGGTGATAAAGCTTGTGTCCTCCTGATCTGGCTCATGCATCATGATCTGATTATATCCGGAGTAGGCATCCATAAAAGACAACAATTCATGACCCGCTGTTCCATCTACCAGTTGATCGATCCTGGGTAATGGGAAGCAGTCTTTGGGACAGGCCTTGTTTAGATCTGAAAAGTCGATGCACACTCTCCATTTACCATTGGCTTTCTTAACCAGCACTGGATTTGAAACCCAATTTGGATAGGTAGATTCTCTGATGAAATTATTCTCCATGAGCCGGTCAACTTCCTCTTTCAATGCTGTCGACCTTTCTGGACCTTGGATTCTTCTTTTCTGCTTTACCGGCGTGAACTTTGGGTCGATATTCAGAGCATGTACCGCAACTTCTGGGGATATTCCGCACATATCGGCATGGGTCCAAGCGAAAACATCCAGGTTTGCTTTCAAAAAAGATATCAAGGCATTCTGAACTGACACATTAAGTTGTGAACCCACATTCAGCACCTTGTTTGGGTCCTTCAGATCAACGGGCACCGGTATCGTTGTTTCTGCTGGTACCACCCTACTCTCCCCCGCACTGGCCTTTCTAGGATCCATCACTTTTCGCGCCCCGCTATGCTCGCCAGTGCAGGGTCCGCCCTGTAGTTGCTATAGGGTTGGCGTTTTGATGCGGATTGGGGTTGCCGCATTTTTTCCCATTTCTCTCTTCCTTGTTTCTCGCAGCTCTGTCATATAACATTCTCGCCCAGCGTTCTGGTCTCCTTTAATAACTCCTACCCCATTGTCTGTAGGGAATTTAATAGTAAGACACCATGGGGCAAGGACAGCTTTGAATGCAGCAAGAATAGGTCGACCAAAGAAAGCATTATAAGCAGAAAATTCATCTACTATCACAAAAGTCTGCTTGCGAACTACTTTTCTTTCTCCTTCTCCGAGTTCCACAAGCAAGTCAATGGTTCCTACTGGTTGCTTTGGCTCCCCTGCGAAGCCAGCAATTTTTTGCAATGATGCCTGCACTTCAACCATAGGAATCTTCATCTGGTCGAAGGTTTTCTTAAAGAGGATATTACAGGATGCGCCGCTGTCGATAAGAATCCTTCTGACGATGGCTGGCCCAATGCCAGCCGAGATGACCAAAGGATCCAAGGTTGGGGCTTCAATACCGATGGAATCCCTGGTTTTGAATACAATGTCATCATTGAATATCTTTCGTTGCTTCAAAGGCGTAGTGTCTTCTAGAACAAAAACATTTTCTTCCTCCGGTGCATATTTCAGGGCCCGGGAATACCTTTCCATCTCACCCCAGCTTCTGCCCGCTGGGTGAGGTCCGCCTGTAATGATATTGATAACAGGCCTTCCAGACTCAAAACCTGCATCTTTGCCATTAGTCCCAGATTGATGAGCAGGAGTTTGCTGTCCTTGGTTCGACGAAGCAGGATTATTATTATCATTCTTCTTCACAAATTGTTGTAGTTTATTTTCCCTTAACAATTCTTCAATTAGATTCTTCAATTGACGGCAGTCATCAGTGTCATGACCGGGCTGATTATGGAAGCGACAGAACCTCCCACTTTGCACAGCTTTTTTCCCGGTTCTCAAGACTGGGGGTTTAGGATAATTGACAGAATCTTTGGTAGCCAGGTAGATTCGTTCTGGAGTATCTGACAAAGGTGTGTATTCTGATGGCTTGAAGGATCTATGCTTCTTCTGATTATTCTGTTGTTTTCCATTGTTGTTCTCCCTCTTCTGTCCCACAGACTCATTTTTGCGTGGAGCATTGGTGTTAGCTTCAACCTTTTCCAATGCTGCTTTTGTCGATACAGGGCGGCTCTCCAGACGCATGAACTCGTCTGCTTTCTTGTAGAACTTTTCGAGAGAGCTTGGTTCCTTCATATTCAACCATCTTCCAAACTCACTAGATTTATCTATGGCCCTCATCAAATAGGTCAAGACCATGCGGGGTTCTGCATTATCCACCTCAGCTAACGCTATATTAAAGCGATTTAAAAAAGACTTGATAGTTTCCCCCGGATTCTGTTCCAAACCGGATAACGACATGATGTCTTTTGCCTTTGAAGCATATAGCCTAAATTGCTCTTTAAATTTCCTGGTTAGGTCTGAAAACTGATCGATGGACCGGACAGGTAGTTTTGTGAACCAAAGCAGAGCTACGCCTTCCAAATATACGGGGAAATATCTGCATTTTACTTCATCTGAGGCTCGGGCACCCGTCATATGCCAATCATACTTATACAGAAATTCGTTTGGATCACTTGTCCCCCTATAAGCTGGGATAGTTGGAGGAGCAAATTTTCGTGGGAATTCAGCCTTTAGAATTTTTTCAGTAAATGGAGTCTTGCTTGGAGCAAAGCCCCATTCTTTCTCATCTTCGACTCTTTGCATGCTCTCCTTCATAATTTGGCGAACCATTCCAGAGAGATATTCTTCATCATTGCGAGCCCTAGATCCGCCAACCTCAGGAAGTATTTGCTCAGCGGGGTTAGTGTCCCTTTCGGAAACATTCCTTTCTTCAGTTTCATGAATATTACCAGCAAAATTCCTTTCATTAGCTGTTGATTGACGGTTTGCCCCGAGCAAATCGTTCAACTTATTCAGGATTAAGGCGTTTTGGGCATTCTGGGCTTCCATTTGCACATTTTGAGCATGTATCTGTCTGTTCAACCCCAAAATTGCGGCATCCAACTCTGCTTTCGTAACCCCAACAGTTGGAGTAGCTTGATTTGGTGTTGGGGAAGCGGAGGTTCCCTCTTGAACGTTTGCAGATCTCACAGATTTACTTTTCCTTCCAGGAGCCATGATTTCGGATAAACTTCTGGTTCTTAAAGAAACTTTATCTACAAATCTTTCTGAAGCAATGATGATAGATGTCCTGAGTTCAATTCTCAGTGAAAGCACCAAAATGTTAACGCTCAAATTTAAACGCTAACACCCTGGTGTATAAGATGTGATTGTGAAAGCACCACCCGTTCGTACGGGAAACAGAAATAAGCAGAAAGTATGCAAAAAAAAAACAGTAAGAGACACAGTATTTATAGTGGTTCGGCTTATAATCCAGCCTACGTCCACTTTAATCTTTTTATCACTAGTTTGATTACAATCCTTTACAAGATCTTTCAATTACAACACACTTCAAGTGATAGGATATGTAAAACAAGTAGCTCAAGCTTTGATGTTGACAATCATCTTCAAATCCATGGCGAATGTGGATGATTCCTTCATGGAGTTCCTTTAGAAGTTTGTTGGATCTAAAAAGCTTTGAAGTAGTCTGGAATTCGGCAGAGTAATGGCGCTTGAAGAGAATGAGCCAAAAGTCCTTTGCATGTTGGAGATGGTTGCATATTTATAGAGAGTTCTGGGCGAAAAAAAGTGCAAAGTCCTAACTCGTGGCCGACTTAAGATAAGTCGTGTTCGACTTAAGGTAAGTCGTCCCCGAGTCACTGAGCTGAGTCTATGGCAGTTCGCCTTTTTTGAACCCATCCCTAAGTTCTAAGTCGTGTATGAGTTATCTGGCTGCAATTGCTAATTTCCTTTCTTTAGTCGTATACGACTCTTTCTATGCCGTAAGTCGTAGTCGACTTAACTAATTGCAAATGGTTTAAAGCAAGTCTTAACTCGTAGACGAGTTAAGAGATGTGTCTTTAGGTCGTATCCTCTTTAAGTCGTAAGGGTCTTAAGTCATACAAACTGCAGTTGTCATTAAGTCGTAGGCCATCCATTTCGTTAAGTCGTGAGCCGCTTATCTCGTAAGCCTATTATCTCGAGTTCCTGTTTATCTCGTAGAGGCTTAACTCGTGGATGATCTTAACTCGTACACTTGCTAATTTGCAGATCTGCTAATCTCGTAAAGGCTTACCTCGCAAGTAGCTTAACTCGGGTACTCCTTAACTCGTAGGCCGCTTATCTCGTAAGCTTGCCAACTCGTAGAGGTCTTTAAGTCGTAGGAAGTTACTGACTCATGTATCCTTTAACTCGTACATGCCTTGAGTCGTACATGCCTTAACTCGTGGACCTGTTAACTCGTGAACGAGTTAGGGTTAACATCGACCAATGCTCCCTTAGATTTTTTCTAACTTCTTCTTGATTAATGTTTTTAACACCTTATTTACTTCTTCAACCTATCCATTTGCCTAAGGAAATGCCACAACCGAGAAGCTTTGGGCAATCCCATGTTCATGGCACTAATTGGAGAACTCTTCACTATCATATTAAAGTCCGTTATCTGATATGATCTTCTACGACACCCCATACCAGCACAGGATGTTGCATATTAGGAAGTTCATTACATTGGTAGATGAAATTTTATTCAAAGGCTCCGCTTCCACCTATTTGGTGAAATAATCCACTGGCAGTATAGCGTATTTTTCTGCTCCTCGACTTATAGGGAGTTCCTCGATTAGATCATTTCCCCAAATGGCGAAGGGCCAGGGCTAACCATCTAGATCAAACTGGTGGGTGGTAATCTCGGGATTTTGGCGAATATTTGGCATTTGTCACATTTCTTAGCGAACTCGTCGGCGTCCTCATTTAGCGTAGGCCAAAATTACCCATAGTGCAGGATCTTTCTGGCTAGAGTTTGCCCTCCGACGTGGTTGTCGCAACTCCCTTATCGAATGTTGTTAAGGATATCCCTTGCTTCGTTCCCGGCGACACACCTTAGTAGTGGGTTGGTGTTAATCCCGTTTCACCAACGAGTTAAAGAGTCCACGAGATAAGAGCCCACAAGGTAAGATCTATGAGTTGAGGAGCCTGCGACCTAAGAACTACGACTCAGGAAGCTTACGACCTACGACTTAAGGCAGCAAACAGTTCTAGAAGGACTTACGAGTTAAGCAGTCTCCGACTTAAGGCCTCCACGGTTTAAGGCTTTTACGAGTTAAGGAACCTTACGAGTTAAGGATGGCACGACTTAAGGAGATGAACGACCTACGACCTAAAACATGTTGCGACCTAACAATGGCTACAGTTGAACGGCCTAAGGAAAGCTATGCGACCTAAAGGAGTAACGACTCAAAACACATAAGTCGTTGACGACTTACGACTTATGATGAGTCGTGTACGACTCATGCTAGCACAAAGGAAGTCATGTTTGGTTAACTCGGGAACGACTTATCACTTGTATCGTTCATTCGAACAGGAGCATAACATTGGACCAAGCCGAGAGTCAAATCCAGTAGGTCGGCCGCGACCTACCATGAACCGCTAACAAGCCCGCGACTTATCATATGAGACAATTCACCATGACTCGTCCACGACCTAAGGTCACTAAGTCGTAGTCCACTGCTATGATGTCCATACTAAAACAGGATGACTCGTGAACGGGTTAGAACTTGTGCTATATTCAGAAGACCGAAGGCGAGTTTGAGCTCAACATGGTGAGTCGTCCACGACCCAACCTGACTCGGCCACGAGTAACCCATGAGTCGGGTACGACTCACGACTTAAGACCGAAAACCCCTATAAATACACGACCATTTCCAACATGAAGGGGACTTTTGGTCGATCAATTTCAAGCGCCATTACTCTGCCGAATTCCAGACTACTTCAACACTTAAAACTTTTGAGATTCAAAGAACGTCTAAAAGAACTTCAAGAAGGAATCATCTACATCCACCATGGATTTGAAGATTTTTGTCAACATCGAAGTTTGAGCTACTTGTTCTAAGTCTTTTGTAATTCAAAGTGTGTTGTACTTGAGAAGATTTGTATCAACTTGTAACGTGATCATCAATAAAAGTACTTAAAGTGGACGTAGGCTATACCCATAAGCCGAACCACTATAAAATTGCTATTGCTTACTGCTTTTCCGCTATTACCTGCTTATAAGTCTTTCCCGATCTATCGGGTGGTGCTTTCACAACTATACTTCGCACACCGGGGTGTTAGCGTTCAAATTTAAGCGTTAACATTTTTGGTGCTTTCACTGAGAATTGAACTCAGGACAGCTGTCATCATTGCTCCGTAGAGATTTGAAGAAAGAATTTCCTTAAAAACCAGAAGTATATCTGAGATTATGGCTCCTGGAAGGAAAAGTAGATCTATCAGATCTGGAAACATTCAAGAGGGAACCTCCGCTTCCCCCGTGCCTAATCTACCCACTCCGTCTGTTGGAGTTACAAAAGCGGAATTGGATGCTGTGATTCTAGGGCTAAACCAGCAGATAAACGCCCAAAATGCACAACTAGAGGCTCAAAGTGCCCAGAATGCTCTGATTCTGAATAAGTTGAACGACTTACTTGGGGCAAACAATCAACCGGTTGGTAATGAAAGGAACTATGCTGGCAACATTCATGATGTTAATGAAAGGAATGCTCCTGAAAGGCCTACTAGTCCCTTTGAGCAGGCAGTACCTGACGCCGGTGGATCTAGAACTCGGCATGATGAGGAATATCTTTCTGGAATGGTCCGGCAGATCATGAAAGAAAGTATGCAAAGAGTTGAAGATGAGAAGGAATGGGGTTTCGCCCCAAGTAAAACTCCGTTTACTGAAAAAATCTTGAAGGCGGAATTTCCAAGGAAGTTTGTCCCTCCGACTATTCCAGCTTACAAAGGGACAAGTGATCCGAATGAGTTCTTGTATAAATATGATTGGCACATGACTGGTGCCAGGGCCTCCGACGAAATAAAGTGCCGATATTTCCCCGTATACCTGGAAGGCGTGGCTTTACTGTGGTTCACCAAGTTACCAGTCCGATCTATCGATCAGTTTTCAGACTTGACCAGAAAATTCAAGGAGCAGTTTAGACTATATGCTTCGAAGGCCAAGGATATTATGTCACTATCGAGTTTAGAGCAGAATCCTGGTGAGTCTATCAGATCCTTCTTGAACCGCTTCAATATAGCACTGGCTGAGGTGGACAATGCTGAACCACGAATGATATTGACTTATCTGATGAGGGCTATCGATAAGTCAAGCGAATTTGGGAAATGGTTAAATATGAAGGAGCCAACCTCTCTCGAAAAGTTCTACAAAAAAGCAGACGAATTCATTCGCTTGGAAAGCCGTCCTTTACCAGTAAAGACAATGTTAGAAAAAGCAGAAGACAACACTGTCGCTCCACGCAAGAATGAATCGGTGGGGCAAAAAAGGGAGAATAGTAATGGGAAGAAACAGGGTAATCTGAAGAAGCCCCGATCCTTCAAGCCATCAGAATATACTCCATTATCACATACACCGGAGCACATCTACCTGGCCACTAAAGATTCCGTCGATTTCCCTAAACCTATCCCTTTGAGAACTGGGAGAAAAGCCATACAAAGTGGGAAATTCTGCCGCTTCCACAACCAACCAGGTCATGAAACTGATGAATGCCGCCAGCTGAAAAATCTGATTGAAGAGTTGCTAAGAGAAAACAAGTTGCAGCAATTTGTGAAAAAGAATAACAACAATCCTGCATCGTCGAGTCAGGGGCAGCGGGCTCCTGTTCATCAGCCTGGGGCAGGAGAGAAAGCTACGGGGCATGAATCTGGAAGGCCCGTTATCAATGCCATTTCAGGAGGACCTCACCCAGCTGGCAAAAGTTGGGTTGAGATGGAGAGATATTCCAGGGCTTTGAAATATGCTCCAGCCGAAGAAAACGTCTTTGTTCTAGAAGACACTACGCCCCTTAAACAACAGAAAACTTTCAGTGATGACATTATTTTCAGAGCCAGAGATTCTACAGGTATTGAAGCTCCTACTTTAGATCCCTTGGTCATCTCGGCTGGTATAGGACCAGCCATTGTCAGAAGAGTCCTCATTGACTGCGGAGCATCATGTAATATCCTCTTCAAAAAGACATTTGACCAGATGAAAATCCCTATGATCGATGTGCGAGCCTCATCACAGAAAATCGTGGGCTTCACTGGGGAGCCAAAGCAACCAGTAGGAACCATCGATTTGTTTGTAGAACTTGGGGAGGGAGAAAGGAAAGTGGTCCGAAAGCAAACATTTGTGATTGTCGATGAGTTTTCTGCCTATAATGCTTTTCTTGGCCGTCCAACACTCGCAGCATTCAAAGCTATTCTAGCCCCGTGGTGCCTCACTATTAAATTCCCTACTGACAATGGAGTAGGAGTTATAAAAGGGGATCAGAATGCTGCGCGAGAGTGCTATTTGACAGAGCTGCGAGAGTCAAGAAAGAGAGAAATGGGAAAGGGTGCGGCAACCCCAGTCCGCATCAAGGAACCAGCCTTGTAGCAATTACAGGGCGGACCCTGCACTGGCGAGCACAGCGGGGCACGGAAAGAAATGGATCCCAGAAAAGCCAGTACAGGGGAGAATAGAGTAGTACCGGCGGAAACGACAATTCCGGTACCTGTTGACCCGAAGGACCCAAATAAGGTGTTGAATGTGGGTTCACAGCTTAATGTGTCAATTCAGAATGTTTTGATATCTTTCCTGAAAGCAAATCTGGATGTCTTTGCTTGGACTCATGCCGATATGTGTGGGATATCCCCAGAAGTTGCAGTACACGCTCTGAATATTGACCCAAAGTTTACGCCAGTTAAACAGAAAAGAAGAACCCAAGGTCTAGAAAGGTCAGCAGCGTTAAAAGAAGAAGTTGATCGACTCATGGAAAATAACTTCATCAAAGAATCTACATATCCGAATTGGGTTTCAAATCCTGTGTTGGTCAAGAAAGCTAATGGAAAATGGAGAGTGTGCATCGATTTTTCTGATCTAAACAAGGCTTGCCCCAAAGATTGCTTCCCATTACCCAGGATCGATCAACTGGTAGACGGAACTGCGGGACATGAATTGTTATCTTTCATGGATGCCTACTCCGGTTATAACCAAATCATGATGCACGAGCCGGATCAGGAGGATACAAGCTTTATTACAGATGTTGGACTTTATTGCTACAGAATTATGCCCTTCGGATTGAAAAACGCAGGGGCAACCTACCAAAGACTTGTTAATGCTATGTTCAAACCACAATTGGGCAAAACTATGGAAGTCTATGTCGACGACATGTTAGTAAAGTCCAAGAAAGCAGCGGATCACATTGAACACTTAGCAGAAATGTTCGCAGTCCTCCGGAAATACAGAATGAAACTTAACCCTCTGAAATGTACATTTGGGGTCGAATCCGGAAAGTTCTTAGGTTTTATCGTCAGTGCTAGGGGCATTGAGGCTAGTCCAGCTCAAATTACCGCCTTAAAAGAAGTTAAAGCTCCTAGAACGAAGAAGGAATTGCAAAGTCTCAACGGAAAGGTCACCGCTTTGAGTCGGTTCATTTCCAAAGCTACTGATAAATGCATCCCATTCTTCGATGCCCTTAAAAAAGGAAAGAAGAACTTTGAATGGACTCCCGAATGCCAAAAAGCCTTTGAAGAGTTGATCCGTCATATGGAAACGCCTCCGATACTTTCTAGGCCAGGCAATGGTGAGGATCTTCTTATATACTTGGCAGTATCATCTCATGCTCTAAGTGCAGCGCTGATACGGGAAGACAAAAGGATTCAACATCCAGTTTACTATATCAGCAAAAGACTCACTGGGGCAGAGCTGAATTACTCCAAGTTGGAAAAACTCGCCTATTGCCTACTAGTTGCATCGAGGAAACTGAGGCAATATTTCCAAGCTCATCCTATCAAAGTACTCACTGATCAACCTCTAAAGCAAGTCCTATTTCGCCCTGAAACTTCGGGTCGTCTTCTAAAATGGAACATTGAACTTAGTCAATATGACATCACCTATCACCCCCGAAAAGCAATCAACGGACAAGCCTTAGCTGATTTCATTGCAGAATTCACAGAGAAAGATAATGGTGAGGAAAAAGCGATCAATGATTCTCCAATCCAGTGGAAGATGTATGTTGATGGCGCAAGAAATGACTACTGTTCTGGAGCCGGAGTGGTACTTGAAACTCCTGAAGGTCGATCATTATGTTATGCACTAAGACTGGAATTTCCTTCAACAAACAATGAAGCAGAATATGAAGCTCTTGTTGCAGGTCTGAAAATCGCTAAAGAGCTGAACATTCGAGCATTACAAATTTTCAGTGATTCTCAGCTTATTGTATGCCAAGTCAAGAAGGAATTTCAAGCAAAAGGTGGAAATCTGCCTTCCTACTTGTCAAAGGCTTGGGAACTCCTATGTGAACTCGATCACTATTCAATAAGCCACATTCCTCGGGAAGAGAATATGAAGGCAGATCCCTCGCAAAATATTCAAGTTCTGGTGAAGCTCAACTATTGGGATTGGTCCCTGTAGAAGTCCTTTCAGCGCCAAGTATAGACGAGATGGATATAGACTGGATTATGAATGTATCTCAAGAACAAGAGTCATGGATGACTCCAATACTGGATTACCTACTCAAAGGTTCTCTGCCAGAAAACTCGATAGAAAGACGAAAGCTACTAAGGAAGGCCTCCCGCTATGTGATTCAGGATGGCCGATTGTACAGACGGGGATTCTCAATGCCATTGCTTCGATGTGTATCCTGGGAAGAGTCCAAAACAATCCTAGCAGAAGTGCATGGAGGAGAATGCGGTGATCATTCAGGTGGACAGACATTAGCAAGGAAAATTCTCCGATACGGATATTTTTGGCCAGAAATTACTCGGGATGCAGCAGATTACTCCCGAAAATGTGACAAATGCCAAAGATATGCCAAAATTCCTAGAGCACCTTCTACCGAACTCACACAGATGGTCAGTCCATGGCCATTTGCAATTTGGGGAATGGATCTCATTGGGCCGCTACCAACTGCTAAATCAGGGATTAAATACGCTATTGTTGCAGTTGATTATTTTACTAAGTGGGCCGAAGCTGAACCATTGGCTACTATCACTTCTAAGAAAATGATAAGCTTTGTGACCAAGAATATCATTTGCAGATACGGTGTGCCTCAGAAAATAATCACAGACAATGGTACTCAGTTTGAAAGTGAGGAATTCCAGGATTTTTGCAAACGATTCAAATCCAGAAAAGCTTTTCGACAGTAGCTCATCCGCAGGCAAACGGGCAAGTGGAAGCAGTGAACAAGATCATCAAATCAACCATCAAAAAGCAACTCGAAAGAGCAAAAGGTGGTTGGGTCGATAAACTACCACTTGCACTATGGGCATACAGAACTACTCACAAAACTGCAACTGGGCATACTCCTTTTTCGTTAGCATACGGATCGGAAGCAATGATCCCGGTTGAAACAGAGGTCCCTTCACACAGAAGAATCCATTTCAATCAAGCAGAAAATGAAAAGCTACAACTGGAAGCGCTGGATCTCCTTGATGAAAAAAGAGATGAAGCTAACCTCAGAGTTGCAGCTCATCAGCAAAGGATAGCCAGACATTTCAATTCCAAAGTTCGTCAACGCAGCTTTGAAATTGGAGATCTAGTCCTGAAAAGAATTATGACCGCGACAGGTGTGTTTGGGCCAAATTGGGAAGGACCATATGTAATAGGTCAGAAGCTTCTCGACGGCACATTCAAGCTCACCACTGTTGATGGAGATCAAATTCCAAGGGCATGGAACAGCAACCACTTGCGTCCATACTTTACTTGAAAATTTTGTTGAAACATTGTAAAAAGAATTATGAATGTATGATTCTTGTAATTGAAAGCAATTGTGAAACTGATGCAAGTAAATAATGAAAGAATATAAAGTGGATGTAGGCCCAATTTCATGGCCGAACCACTATAAATCTTGTGTTCCTTATTATCATTATATGTTTGCTTTGTTTTCGATATAAAAGTACATAAAATGTATTGCTGAAATGTCGATTTAAATTTTTGCAGACAATGGAAATAAAACTTGCGCATAATAAGACCGAGCGATTCTCACCATCATTCAACAAACAAATTTCAAGTCACAAAGACCCCGAATTCAAATCCTAGATAGGAAATACTTCAATTGAACGGCTAATGATTTCGATAGAAACGAGCCCTTGCTGATAAATTGAGATTGTTTGAACAAACAAACATCCAATTAGGAAGCTAGTGCCCGTTCTCACGAACTTGCCTGGCAATAAAGTACACTTCCTTGGATTAAACAAGCCACTTGTGAGAAAAGGGGAATGAAAACTTGAAAAGAAGAAAAAAAAAGAAAAAAGAAAAGAGGATCGCTGAAAAGGCATAAGCAAGTGAACAGAGGAACAACCAAAGCTACCATCAGCGGCACAAGTCCTCTTCGGAGGCGCAACTCTTCGGAGGAAAAAAGACCTCTAATGGGTCATACGCCACAAAAAAGAAAGTTCTCTACTCAACAAAAAAGATTGGAGAAGTCATGACCCTCCAACCATGAGAGAGTAACTTCCAGGCGATGAAAACCCTCTCTGAGGCACATTTCACCAGGAGTTGAAGTGTTATGACCGCTCTTCGGAATTTCACTTCACCAGAGTTGAAATGCAAACAAAATAAAAGCCCTCTTCGGAGGCCCATTTCACCAGGAGTTGAAGTGTTGTGACCGCTCTTCGGAATTTCACTTCACCAGAGTGGAAATGTAAACAAAATAAAAGCCCTCTTCGGAGGCACATTTCGCCAGGAGTTGAAGTGTAACAACCGCTCTTCGGAATTTCACTTCACCAAAGTTGAAATGCAAAAACAAAGACCTTCTTGAAAGCACACATTTCACCGAGATTGAAATAAAACTTCCAAGTGTTGAAACGTGAAAAGGCTTTCTTCGAAGGCACAACTCTTTGGGGGTACACGTTTCACCGAGATTGAAATAAAACTTCCAAGTGTTGAAACGTAAAAAAATCCCTCCTTAGAGGTACGACCCCCTCCCGGGGACACAATCAAGAAAAAAAGACCTCTTTGGAAGCACACGTTTCACCGAGATTGAAATAAAACTTCCAAGTGTAGAAACGTGAAAAGGCTTTCTTCGAAGGCACAACTCTTTGGGGGTACACGTTTCACCGAGATTGAAATAAAACTTCCAAGTGTTGAAACGTGAAAAATCCCTCCTCAGAGGTACAATTTTGTATAAAAAAAATCCTCATCAAAAGCGTACTTTAACTTTCAAATGGAAAATGATTGTAAAAAGAAAAGAAGTTAAAGTACCCTTCAGAGGTCCGCTTTACCACATAGAGGAATTCACTTGGTAAAATATGCACATAAGCAAAAGAGAAAAGTGATTTCTTCGAACGACAAAGCGTAAAAACTTATACGAAGGGAGTTGTACTCAATAAAAATTTTCTTTAAAAAATAAAATAATTATTCTTTAACAAATAAGAGTGCAAGTCCCCTCGAAGTATAAAATATTGCAACAAGCTTAAGGTATGGGGGCAACATGGTATAGTAGTATAGCTGCCTCAGTAAAGTAATACTCAAGCAACATACCATAAGCCCGCTGCAATACTATATAAACAAACTTGTGCAAAAATAAATAGTAAATGCATTCTCAAATTCAAACAGAAGTTTGTACAAACGAAGAATCATTTTATTCAACTATAATGCAGATACAGGTTTCAAAATAAAAGCGGGGGCCGGTACCCGCACAACTCTCGGCCAGTTCATACAAAAGGCAAAAAGCTAAAATCTTCACTTCTTCTTCCCTCCTTTGGACCCTTTACTCGGTCGAATAACCAGCTTTTCAGGTCGGCCAGTGGGTATAAGGGAAGTAGGAGAGGCAGGTGTAACCGGTTCAACTTCCGGCTCCTCTTCAGTGGCGGTGATTTTCTTCCCCCTCCTCTTTGATGTCCCACGCTTCTCTCTCCTTTGTGAGGAAGACTCACTCCCCGGAGTGACAAGTTTTGATAGAACAATGTCGTCAGAAGGAGTCCGTTCCGGGGAAATGTCACCTCCCTCAGGTCTCTCATCTTTCTGCTCTTGCGAAGCGATGGGATCATCCAAGCCGTGAAGAGCCTCTATTTGTTCCTCCTGTGATCCAGGTTGCGAGGCAGAAGGAGGCACCGCCTGAAGAGATGAAGGAAGGATGACCGGAGGAGTAGAAGTTTGAGCAGTGCTTGGTACTTTCTCTACAGAAGAAAAAAGGTTAAAGTCAGTAAAAAGAGGAGATGAGGGTTCACCAATGAAGTCAGTAAAGAGAGGAGATGAAGGCTCGTCAAGGTTGAGAAAATAGCCAAGGAGCTCGTGAAACTCATGTGAAATAAACGAGTAACCAGCTTGAGCAGAATTGACAGTAGCGAGATTAACAGTGAAGTTACCTGGAGAAACTGGTTTCCTGATATCGACTTCATAAGCTTGCGCATCAGCGCTCTCTTCACCCTCGTCTCCACCTTGTGTGCTTGTAATATCAGCGGTAACTTTGGTGGGAGATGCGAGATGGGAACTGGAACCAATAATGTCGACTTCAGACGAAGAAGGTGGCTGGACTAGAGTAGTTGAAGTGGTTTTCCCCAGCTGGTCCCCTTCCGTCACTTCGGTTCTTAGTTTGGCAAGTTGTTCCTTTCCCCTGGCGAGAGCAGCGCGAGCGTCTTCATCAAAATAATGCCTTTCCAGGGCTGGCTCGTCATAACCAGCACCTTCAGCACCAAGCATATCGAGGGCGGCCTCCCACACTTCAGCTAAAGTGATCTCATACTTGGGACCAAGAAAGGCGAGGCTTCCACGCCCCAAGACGCTATGCAAGTAGAAGTCGAATAATGTTGAGCCGAAGCTGTTTTTGGTCGCCTCATGAGATTCTTCGGCTGCGATTTTGCCGGCGACAGCCTCATCGCGCTCCCTTTCAGTTCTGGCAAGCTGAAGCTTAAGCATTTGTATCTCCGCCTCCTGGGAGTTGTTTTTCTTTCGAAGCTCAGCAATATCAGAGACATAGCCTTCACTGATTCTTTTTTGTGCCTCGAGCCTATCTTCGGCATCCCTCTGACTGGCATGAGCATCTCTAACTTGTCTGAGAAGCACTTCTTCTTTTTGAGAGTATGAAGTAGAGGAAGAAGCAAGCTCATCTTTCAACTTCTCAACCTTTGCTTCGAGCTCCTCGTTGTAGGAAGTAATGCTCCTCATTTCAGTGTCGTGCTGCTCAAGGACCTTTTGCCACTCAGCCTTATCATTTTCCATGGTGAGCATGGCCTCTAAGTTGGCACGGTTAACTCTTTGAAGCTCATCAACAAGCTTCTGCCAGTTTGACATCCTCTCGATATCGAGCTTGACTGCATCAAGATTGCGCAACATAGCAGACTTGTCAATGGGGACCAAGTCTAGGTCGAATCTCACGCCCTTTAAGCACCATTGTGGAAAACGGCTTTGTAAAGTGGCTGGGCCAGGTCCCACTTGAAATTTAGGCCTGCTTATTATTGTCTGGATGTCCTCCTTCCCAAGAGCGGGAGAGTCGGAAGTAATGTCAAGAGGGGCAGGGGCAGTAGGCTTTTCGGGAATAGTGGAAGTATGTCTCTCACCATGTCGGGCTCGTTTGCCTGAATCTTCAGTTACATGACCTTTTCCTCGGTCGTCGTAAGATTTCCTTTTGTGAGAGTCGTCACTCCTTTGCAGAGAATCATGGTGCTCATCCCTATCCCTTCTGTCATAACGCTCTTCTGCATCCCTCCTTTCACGAGCCTTTCGAGCAGCCCTCTCTTCGTCAGACTCTCTATAGGAGGGAAAGTAACGCCGATAATCATATTGACCACGCCCCCCGTAGCGTTGGAAATCCTGATAATACGATCCGCCGCGTGTCATTGAAGAATCTGAAATAAGAAAAGATAAGCTTTAGAAATCTCTAAAGTATAAGAAGATAAGTGCATAAATGTGCTGGAAAATCCTTAGTTGTGTGTGAAGTGCAAGCTACTCGCGTTGGACTAACGAACCACTCCTCTGTGGGGGGGAAGTGATAGATTTCACTGTTGATGACAATTCTTGAGATGAAGGAGTTAGAGTCTGTTGGAGGGCAGATGTTGCTTCAATCGTCGGAGGTATAGCTTTACCATGAGCAGGGTCTTCTTTAAAGAGCTCTTGGGAAGTAATAATTATGTCACTTAAATCCCCAAAGACGTCATCACCGGCATGCCCAACCTGATTCCCTCCATCATCTCCTTTGTCAGCACTCTCCCTGGTTTGGGAAAGGGGCTCCTCTTCTTCTTCAATAATGGGAGCAAGTGCGGGCTTTTCGGAGGGTCCCGTATCGTCTCTGGGAGTAGAGCACTTTACTAATAAGGTTTCTGCAGAAATTTCTCCTCGTATGTGCTCTTTAGTGGAGATCGGAAGATCAGGAGTTTTCACCGGAGAGTCAGGAACCTCCGTTGGAGCTTCACGAGGCCGGGTAAAGCGAGAGAGATGGAGGAGTCCGTATTGATGTAAAAGTTCATCGTTTAGCAGAAACTTTATGCTCCTCTCTTCTACTGGCACGGCATTTAATCTTTCAAAAATTTGCTTAAGACTTGGGTCCCTAGCAGGGGGTGGAAGTGCTAAAAACAGGAAAAGAACGAAATTAGCAGCTGAGAGTTCAGATCTCGAGAAAGTTTCAAAACGGAAAAAGTAGAGACAGGAAATCTTACTTCCCACTCTCCAGATGGCATAAAACCCTGGAGGGCAGCGAACGAAGAAAAACTGATTCAAAAATCCGTGAGCGCTTTCGGAGAGATCAGTAATAAGTTTGCGATTTCCAGCGCTTCTTACAACCACGATGGAGGGATGGTCTTTAGTTTTCGTGAATGAGCAAAAATAGCAGATCTCCTCGAAGCTTGGTAACCGATCCAAAACTCTCCTGAATAGAACACATAACCCCATCAGAATGGCGTAGCCATTGGGGTGTAATTGGAATGGAGAGATAGACAACCGAAGCAGGAACTGTTGGAGAAAGTCGTTAAAAGGAGGAATCGCCCCACTTAAGCACATTTGGCGATTGACTGCAACAAAGCCGTAGGGAGGATTGTCGCAGTGTCATTTGGCCCCGGAAATAAGATGTCAGCATCATCAATGCCAAACTGGACGCGCAGTTGGTTAAATACCCGCTGATTCAAAGTTGTGGATGTTCTCTCCGGAGGGTTGTCTATAGGGATGGCTACTGGAAAGACATCTTCAGCCTGGCCCATCGGCTCTTCTTGATGAGAGGTCATTCTACACAAGCAACTGGATGTTCAAATGCGAAGGTGCACGTTTCCTAAAAAGTGTGAAGCGTCGTGCAAAGCTAATAAAAAATAATAATAACAAGTAAAGATAACTGGAATTAAACTGGTTGACGATTGATTGACTATGGTAATTTCGGAACTTGTTATTTAAAGCTCAAGCATAATATTAATGCGGGCTGGTCAGTTTCAATTGACTAATCCAGTGCTGCTTTAATATTCCACTTGAAATCGGTAGCACTTCGTTCACACGATTTATTTAAGTTAATCATCTATCATTAACTAATCTGTCGTTCGATGTGGGCAATCAATGACAGTATATTCGTCCCAGTTTTCTGTGAATGTTGTATTAACAGATTATTAGCTTACAAGTTGAAGTAATCTGTAAAAGAATGCAGCAAAGATCAACAGTTCAAAGTTCAAGCAAAATTTACAAGTGTTAAGTTGTCAACGACTCAAGAATTCTTTGTACGGGTTAAGCTAAGTCATTGGTTATTTGGATGACTCGGCTACGACCTAAGGAAAGTGAGGCAAGTTAAGTTAGGTTGTTCCAACTCTAAATCGCTGATGTTATAAGTCGGCAGTACTATGAGTCGTAAGTCAAAGAACAGGAGGAAGGCTCCAGATCGAAGCAACAAGAAACCTTCTAAGTTCTAACTCGGTTACGACTCATGGCTTGAGTCGTAAAACTTGCTAGGTCGGATTAAAAGTCAATAGTAAAGGCTACTGGGTCGCATGGAAGCTGCTGAGTCGTACACGGCTTATGGTTTAAGTCGTGTACCGTTTAAAGGATGAGTCACGGGAAAGTAGCAAGTGCTGAGTCGTTCACAGTTTATGGTTTGAATCATTCACGGCCTATGGCTTAAGTCGTTCACGACTTATAGCTTGAGTCGTCTGTGGTTTATGGCTAAAAGCATTGAGTCGTGTACGGTTGAGATTGCAAGGTATTTCAGAATCAGTGGCCAAAAAGCAAAACCAACTAAGTCGTGAGATCCTAAGTCATTTCCTCAACCAGTCAACTCCTTTCTAACCCGTTAACCTGTTAAGAACTTCCTCATCTCCTCCGAACCCACGGGCCAGTCAAATCAAGACATTGTAATTCATCATCTTCTCCTCACATCATCAGAAAGCACCCAAAAAACCAATTCGAATCGCTTCAAGTGTACGGCGAATCAAACGCGATGTTATAATCTAAAGGATCACAACAACAACGTAGCCAACAATGGTCAGAATCGTCCACAACTCAATTCAAAGCCCGAGTACGACGTACGACGGTGATTTGGGAACAAGAAGCGAAAATTTATGCCTTAGCGATGGTCGTGGTTGGATTGAAGTTCAGAATGACTTACGCGATGTGGAGGAAAGGATGGATTAATGATCAGTAAGCTCAGATTTGCTTTTGAGAGGTTGGAGAGTCTCTAATGGCGGATGCGTCTGTGAGATAAGAAGTGGGAGAGGAGAAACGACTCAAGCGTTTTTATACCTGGAGACATTGGAACTTGGATCGGCACGGGTTATGATGAGTCGAAGCGCACGACTTACGGCTTAAGACGTGTGCTTCGAGGGGCAAGTGTTAATCCCGTTTCACCAACGAGTTAAAGAGTCCACGAGATAAGAGCCCACAAGGTAAGATCTATGAGTTGAGGAGCCTGCGACCTAAGAACTACGACTCAGGAAGCTTACGACCTACGACTTAAGGCAGCAAACAGTTCTAGAAGGACTTACGAGTTAAGCAGTCTCCGACTTAAGGCCTCCACGGTTTAAGGCTTTTACGAGTTAAGGAACCTTACGAGTTAAGGATGGCACGACTTAAGGAGATGAACGACCTACGACCTAAAACATGTTGCGACCTAACAATGGCTACGGTTGAACGGCCTAAGGAAAGCTATGCGACCTAAAGGAGTAACGACTCAAAACACATAAGTCGTTGACGACTTACGACTTATGATGAGTCGTGTACGACTCATGCTAGCACAAAGGAAGTCATGTTTGGTTAACTCGGGAACGACTTATCACTTGTATCGTTCATTCGAACAGGAGCATAACATTGGACCAAGCCGAGAGTCAAATCCAGTAGGTCGGCCGCGACCTACCATGAACCGCTAACAAGCCCGCGACTTATCATATGAGACAATTCACCATGACTCGTCCACGACCTAAGGTCACTAAGTCGTAGTCCACTGCTATGATGTCCATACTAAAAAAGGATGACTCGTGAACGGGTTAGAACTTGTGCTATATTCAGAAGACCGAAGGCGAGTTTGAGCTCAACATGGTGAGTCGTCCACGACCCAACCTGACTCGGCCACGAGTAACCCATGAGTCGGGTACGACTCACGACTTAAGACCGAAAACCCCTATAAATACACGACCATTTCCAACATGAAGGGGACTTTTGGTCGATCAATTTCAAGCGCCATTACTCTGCCGAATTCCAGACTACTTCAACACTTAAAACTTTTGAGATTCAAAGAACGTCTAAAAGAACTTCATGAAGGAATCATCTACATCCACCATGGATTTGAAGATTTTTGTCAACATCGAAGTTTGAGCTACTTGTTCTAAGTCTTTTGTAATTCAAAGTGTGTTGTACTTGAGAAGATTTGTATCAACTTGTAACGTGATCATCAATAAAAGTACTTAAAGTGGACGTAGGCTATACCCATAAGCCGAACCACTATAAAATTGCTATTGCTTACTGCTTTTCCGCTATTACCTGCTTATAAGTCTTTCCCGATCTATCGGGTGGTGCTTTCACAACTATACTTCGCACACCGGGGTGTTAGCGTTCAAATTTAAGCGTTAACAGTTGGAAAAGCCACGATGGTAGAATATGTCGTTCTGGATGGTGCAGCGGGATGACCACCTTAAGATTCTCCTGACTTCATTCTGATCTACTGGTAAGGTTCCTTCTTGTAAATATCTGACGATGGGGGTCATCCATGTCTCCTCCATGCCTATGATTGGTGTGATTTGCAGACACCCGAAACTTGGTGCAGAATGTCTCATGATGGGTGTTGCCCCCAGCACTGACCCGGTTCTTATGCAAGCTTCTTTGGCGAGGTCATCCGCCTCTTGATTCTCCTCTCGTGGGATGTGTTTTACTACATAGTGGTCTAGTTCGTTGGGGAGGGTTTTGTCCTTTTTAGGTAAGATGCAAGCTTTTGTCTGCGTGTCTGGAATTCCCCAAGGATCTAGTTCATAATTAGTTGTGATCACTGTGATGCATATCGACTTAACTCCTATATCTTTAGTGATTTATAGTCCAACTAACATTGCCTCGTATTTGGCTTCATTATTGGTTGCAGCGAACTCTAGCTTCAGTGCATAGCTTAACTTCCTTCCTTGAGGTGTGATTATTATAACTCCTGCCCCTGAACCGAGCTCGTTCGATGCTCCATCAAGAAACATATTCCATTTGACCATTTCCTCAATTCTTATTGTTGTCCCTTCATCTTGCATTGTGAACTCAGCTATGAAATCAGCCAAGGCTTGCCCTTTAATTGCGGTGCATGGATGGTAAGTGATGTCGTATTGTTTCATCTCGATGCACCACTTTAGTAGGCACCCCAACGTGTCTGGCTTATGCAAGACTTGTCTCAGAGGTTGATATGTTAGAAGTCTAGAGGAATGCGACTGAAAGTAATGTCGTAGTTTCCTAGATGCTATGAGCAGAAAGTAGGCCAGTTTTTCGATCTTTGGGTACCTAGCTTCTTCCCCCGTGAATCTCTTGCTAATGAAGTATATAGGTCTTTGGATACGATCATCTTCTCGTACTAATGTGACACTTAGTGTGTGGGAGGATACCGCTAGGTATAGGTAGTGGGTCTCTCCATCTACCAGAGTAGGGAGCACTGACTGCTTCTGTATGTGCTCTAGCAGACTATGGAAAGCTGAGTAGCATTCATCAGTCCATTCAAACTTTCTACTTTTTGAGTGCTTCGAAGAATGGGATGCAATTGTTTGTGGCCTTGGATATAAACCTGCTCAGAGCGACTACTTTCCCATTCCGGCTCTGCATTTCCCTTCGTGTGGCTGGGATTTTGATGTCTTTCAAAGCTTGTACCTTTTCAGGATTTGCCTCTATTTCTCTAGCGTGCATGACGAAACCTAAGAATTTACCCGAAGACACACCAAAAGAGCATTTAAGAGGATTCAGCTTCATTTGGTATCTGTGCAATATTTGGAACTTCTCGTCTATGTGGCTTAGATGATCCATTGCTCTTCTCGATTTGACAAGCATGTCATCGACATAGACTTCCACGGAGTGACCAATTTGCTCCTCGAACATCTTATTAACTAAACGTCGATAGGTAGCATCGACATTCTTAAGCCCGAAGGGCGTGGCCTTGTAGCAATATAGTCCTAGATCTGGGATAAAGCTTCTTTGTTCTTGATCCGGAACATGCATGGGGACCTGGTTGTATCCCGAATATGCATCCATAAATGATAATAACTCATGTCCTGCGGTTCCGTCTACCAGTCGGTCGATTCGGGGCAGAGGAAAATATTCTTTAGGACAAGCATCATTGAGGTTGGAGAAGTCAATGCAGGTTTGTCACATCCCATTATTCTTTTTCACTAAAACCGGGTTGGAGATCCATTTTGGATAAATGGCATCGTGGATAAAGCCGTTAGCGAGTGGGTTCTTTACCTCTTCGTTGAGAGCAGTTGACCACTCTATCCCCATGCTTCTTTTATTTTATTTTATTGGGACCTTTGTGGGGTCAATAATGATGGAATAACAGGCTATCACTAGGCAAATTCCCACCATGTCTTCATGAGTCCATGCGAATACATTCAAGTTCTTGCACTCCTATCAGCTGGATCTTCAGATTCTGCTTCAACCGAGAACCTATCTTTAAAAGCCTGGTTTTGTCACGTTTGTCTCTTATCACATGTTCTATAGCCTCCATAGGCTCGGCGTTGACGTCCTCCTCTCTATCTCGGGGGTCCAACTCATTAAATGGGCCGCTAGTATATTCAAGAGGAGGGGTTTTCTTTGATTTCTATGCTTTGATGTTTTTGGCATTGAGGGCGACCTCTACGTTTTCCCTTTTTCCTTGCTTTTGTTCTAGCGAAGTTCTATCACGTAGCAATCGTGTGCCGCGTCTTTATCTCCTTTTACTTCTCCTACTCCGCCATTAGTCGAGAATTTCATCTTTATGCACCATGGTGCCAAGACTAGCTAAAAATCTAACAACGTCGGCCTTCCCAAAGATGCGTTGTAGGCATAGTATCCATCCACCAGCAAGAACGTTTGCCTTCCCAAACACCTCCGCCAGGCCGTTCCTGGTGGACATAACAATGGGATCAGTGTGCGGATATTGCTTCCCAATCAAATCTTCATTGTTGAAGGTTATGTTGGAACTTTCCCTTTATTTTGCGATGCGCCCTTCAACAACAGAATGAACATGTCCTTCCTCGTCCTTCAAGGATTTCTTATGCCTCTCCATTTCAGCCCAACTTTCGCCGACTACATGCGGGCCTCCAGATGTGGTGTAGACGACTATCTTCTCCTAGATGGAGCAGCTCGTACCTGCTCCTTCCTTGTTGTTCCATTGTGGGGGCTGCCCTAATCCCTCGTCGACAGGCGTGGCAGAGTTGCATCCCTTCTGCATATATCTTTCCAATTTCTTTTTTCGGATGTATTACTCAATGAGATCCCGCAAATGCTGACATTCTTCAATGGTATTCCCATGAGACTCGTGGAAGCGACAATATTTTCCCGTTCGAATTGCGGCTTCTGTCTCCTTTTTGTATGGAAGGTGTTTGTATTTCAACACGTGTTGAATAGCCATGTAAATGTTCTCTACATTGTCGTTTATAGGAGTGTACGAATCGAATCTCGGTCCAGGTCTGTATCGTCGTTTATTGTCTTTCTCAGTTCCAGAGTTGCCTTGGTGGCTCTTTTTCCCTCATTGTTTGGCTCACTCCCTTCCCCTCGGATTAAGGCACTCATGTTTCCTTGGATGCTAGAGGCCTTTGTGGGTTGCTCGCTATGCTGTTGAGTTGCCGCGTCCTCCAATCTCATGTACTTTCCGGCTTAATGAAAGAAATCTTGAAGAGTTAGAGGCTTTCCTTTGTCAACCGTCTTGTGAGCTTTGAATCAGGGTGGACGCCATCTCATAGTGCCATCAGTGTAAGTCTTTCATCTACGTTTTGTACTGCCGTCGCGACAGCCTGAAAACGGGTAAGATATAGTTGCAGCAGTTCCCATGCTTTCTGTTTTACGTCTAACAAGGAATAAGCATCTCTAGACCGTTCCACATGGATTCATAACTAACTTAGGAATTTTTTCCTTCAACATTTCTCAAGAGATGATGGATCCATGAGGCAACTGATAAAACCATGTGGTTACTAAATCTGACAGGAACAGTGGAAAACATTTGCATAGCACGCCTTCTGTTGCTCCATTCTTGAGCTAGTGCTGGGTGTAGCGCTATAAGTGGATGATTGGGTCAGACGTGCCCTTGTAGGGATTCGTGGTAGGAATCTTCCACTCTCGAGGAGTGGCTGTCGCTTCTATATCCCTGGTGAAGGGCCTGGATACCCTCGCACCTATCCCACAATCGATTTGCTCGCGCATGAGATATTCCATAAAGAGGCAAAACATCTTGTGACGGTCCGATTTTTCGACGCTCGAAAATCGACATCAATACGTTCACTGTATCAAATGCCGAACAATTGAGTGGGAAAACCGAACCCTTAGGGTTAAAGAAGAAGGAGGTAGAAGAAGAAATAGAAACAATATCAGAATCTTACCAATACAGCAGAATAAAATATAGTAGATATTAACTAATCTTTACACAAAAGAAACTATATCTGTTTTTACATTACATCATCAGAGTACATTACAATCAACATCACAATTCAGGACGGTTATAATATCTCGTCCTTCCAAAACTGAATACACAGCTTACAGTACTGCAGAATATACATCCATGGAAATACGCCTCGTCATTTAGCTCGTCTCCTGAGCTCCATAGCAGCCATCCAGAATCAGTACCTTATTATATTCGGTCTGACCCAAGCATTATAGTTAAATAACACCCGAGTCAGTCTGGAAAACCAGCGTGAGAAAATACACTCAATTGGATTATTAAAGTTTCAAAATCATTTTGAAATAAAAGGTATCTCGTAAGACCACGCCACAAATAAACATGTTGGGGTTTTACCTTACGATAACCAAAACATTTTTTTATCAAAATCTATCTGATATTATAATTGTGTCTATAGAAAGTAAAATAGAATCTAGCTAAAATGCTTACATCTCATGTTCCAGTAATAGTTGGGCACAATCAAAACCGTACAGGCGCTTATTGGAGATTAGATTCCATACAATGGCAGGGCTATTGGAGTACCGCCCGTCACAGTACGTGGTCTAGATCACCATACCGAGGATCCACCTTGATCCCCTACATCACAAGACCAGAGCTATCCCTTGCTGGATAGTTCGAATAAGTTCACCCCGCGGTTTGGACCAGCAACCGCCCACGCAGCCGAAATAAAAGGGGCATCTAGACAGGGGTGACCTTACCCTAATTGGTTGCTAGCCACTTAGCCTTGTGTGCACCTCCCTTATTTTAGCCATTCCCGGTTGATGAGGCTTGAGGGTATACATTACCTTTTAGCACACATTCACTTAGAATGCTCATCGTCCTCCCGGCAATGTTCTAAAAGCATTCGTCCATACATGTCCATTCCAGGTTCGAACGGAACCAAAGGCACTACTCCTACTACATCCATTTTGAAATCACCCTCGGGATTACTAGCTATTATCCCTTGCACTTCACTACTCCATCTTCAACTCCAAGCTCTTGCCTTCCTCATGAAAATGTACAAACCGGATCGAAGTGGTTTACGAAAATTAATTCTGATCCCGGTCTCTTCGAAACGACCAACGCATTGGCCAATATTGATAGTCGGTTATTTAACTATCAAACACATTCACAAACAATCATCAAGCTACAATAATCTATTATTAATTATTTATTTTCAAAAACCTTCGCAAGATATTTTTCCTACATTTCAATCCTTTGAAAATAGTTCTCAAATCACTTTTCTCTCTCTAGTGGAAATAAATTTCCACCCGATTATTTTATTTTCACTAAAACCCGCCAAGTCCTAAATACTTAAGATTTTAAAAATAATTTAAATCATTTTATTCTAATACATACTTTAAAACATTTAAATTAAAATTACTTAAACACTTTATTCAAAAATATATACTTTCAAATATTTAAAATAAAACTACTTTATAAAATATAAAAACTAATTTTTAACATAAAAGTTATGCCAAACTAAATTTTAAAATAAAACTATTTTATAAAATATAAATATTAACAATTATCTTTTTAAAACATAATACCAATTAACCTTTAAATATAATTACCACTATAACTAAATTAATAAATCTTTACCTTTAAAAATTTAACAACTTATTAATTATTTCTTAAAAACATTCCTTTAAACAACTTTAAAACTTTTAACTTATACTTAAAAATTTGCTTTGAAAATGTACTTGGATTTTCAGGGAAATACACTTCTCCTTCACACCTTTTAAAAATAAATCACTATTTATTTTTAAAACAAATTTACCCATTCTTTTACCACTGTGAATTTATCCTTTCAAATATCCACTGATATCTTATTTCACTTTATAAACCCAGTTTATAAATTCCATAGTCTCACTCCTTTTAAATCATAGTTTCAACACTTTATCAATGTCCAAATCGATTTCCAAATTTACTCCATTTTATAGTTAGTTCCTTTACATACTCAATTTATTTCAAAACCCACTAACTTCTGATTTTACTTCTTAATTATGATTTAAATCTTATTTAACTGAAAATACCAATTTTATACTTTTCCAAATTCCTTCTTTAATCTTTCCAATAAATTTAAACCTTGAGTTTTAAAATAAATTTTTTCCTTTTTTAAATATTATCAATTAAATTCATTTATTCAAAATATCTCTTTTCCCATACTTTGGATTTATTTATTACAATTTGAAAATCAACTTTTATTCTTCCAATTCATTCTTTAATTTATTCAAATTCTCTGTAATTATTTTACTTAAAAATTCTCTCTTTTATTTTCTCATCAAAAATCCAATCTATAGATTTTTAATAACTCAAACCATAGCATCCAATATTTTTAATCACCAATATAATCTATCACAGGTTATCCAATAATTCATAACACAGAATATTTAAACAATCTAAATATTTTTGAGGAATCCAGTTGGATTCCTCCAACCTGTTTCCCTACATCCACAGATGTTAGCACAATATAAAATACAATTCCACTTCGAGGTGGAATATCGTGGTATATAGGGTTATATTATCTCATCCGCTATTATGCGGGGCATAGGGTCTCATCCGCTATATAATGCGAGAAATCAATCACTCCAACATATACTATGTACTACTATATATATACTATCACATCCAGTCAATTCAATCATTCAATCAAAAATTTAAATTTAACTATTTAAATTTAAGTAATAATCCAGATGAGTGAGATTAACTCACCTTTGATTTGTTCTGCAATCCATTTCCATCTCGACCATTTCTTCACGGTTTTCAGACCTGAGGTGGGATCCCAATTTAAAGGAGCACAGGGTTTATGAGCATACCGCCACCAATTCAAAATAAACCACCCAAAATTCCAGGTAGAAGAGTTGCTAATGGAAAAAAAAACTATAGGAAGTGCATCACAACTAGTCTGAGCTACAATTTCCTTGATATTTTTCTCTTCATCGAGCTTTACATGCTGTGTTTTTTCAATTCATGTACATAATAAGTGCTGTAAAACCAAAAGAAAGAGGAATTTGTATTGATGTGATGAGCCAGTAGCCTGCTCCGCATAGCCTGATATGTATCATATTCTTAGCACCATTATCAACCAAAAGAAGATGAACCCCGAAGAACGACATCCAAACCATGACCAAAATCATAAACTTCTTCCATGGAATTCCAAAAATCTCCTCCTCCCCCCTCAAATATCTCCAATAACAACCCCTCTTTCAATTCATCATCAAAATTGTCCAATCTCATCACTGCAGCCTTATTGCTTTCGCACTTCCAACACTTGAACCTGGCCTCGAAAGTCTTCCACATGCAAAACTCTATAAACTCCGTGAACAAAACGATGACCAACCACTCCGGGAACTCGACATTGCATACGACGCCGATCCCGACGCCGAGAAGCATGAAGTGCTGGGAGAGGGTGGCGATTTTGTAGTCGATCGAGGATTTGGAGAAGTGGAGGTTGTAGATGACGGTAGAGAGGGAGCCACCGGTGACCGCGGAGGCGGAGAAGGCGTTGGCGGACTTGAGGTCGACGTTGGCAACGAGGTTGATCATGGGGATGTAACGACCCAGAATTTCTGTTAATTAAAATTTGTATATTTAATTGAATTTAGATATTAACAAGTAAGATTGGTAAGTCAAATAATTTGTTTTTCGAATATTTGGATTTAATTGAATAATTAAATCGATAATTTAATATGGAAATTATAGAAATAATTGTAAATTAGGTTTAAAATGATTAAAAATGATTTGGAAAATTTTATTTAATCATATTAGAGTTAGAAGGATGTTATAGAACTTTTAAAATCGAATTAAAAGTTAATTTGTGAAAATTGAATATTTTAATATTTAATTGACGAGTTAAAATAGCCATTTTTCAAAAAGTCTCGGATTTCTACGAAACCAGTTTCGTCGGATCCGTAATATGATATTATTGTATGGTTTTAAATTTCGTGTCAATCGGATTTACCATTTGTCCGGGGCAAGCTAAAACGTATAGAAATTCGTTTAAATCAGTTTAATTTAAAATTGATCGTTTATTGCCGTAACTCGCACAGATGATCGAATTAGCCTCTGAAACACATTCCATTGTGTTCGGACGTGGGGAAAACCCTAGAAATGCCAGCCGGCACGCTTCGTTTTGAGTTTGGAAAATTTCGGTTGAATAGTGTTTTGGCCATTTTTCTATAAAAGCACCTCTATTTCTTCATTTGCAAACAAAAGCCAAAACCATAATGCAAGATCTTCAGCCGCCACTTTTCTGTTAATGGCCAGAAATGAACGATCGTCTTTCCTTAATCTCTTCCAATCCGTCAACAATTAGAAAAACTTGTCAACTGCAAAGTTGAAGAGAATCGGAAGAGCTTTCAATCCATACGGGTACTTCGTCGAATCGTCGACCAAAGGAGGAGCTATCTGCTCGCGTTCACATCAGGTCATGCATGAATTTGGAGGCTAAAGAGGAGGCCGAGCTTGACATGGTGGCGGCCGAAGGTAGCTCTCGAGCGTGGCTTCGAAAATCATGTCGTTAATCATCGTGAAGGTGCTCGAATCGGCCGTGAGATTTAGGGTTTTGAGGCGGCTTGTGGGTTTCTTTGTACGCGATATTCCCGTTTGAGGGAGAAGAGGGGGCACCGGCCTGATGTGGAAGAAGCATGATCAAACGGCTGAGATGATGAAGGTTGTATAAAATAAAATAAAATGTGAATAATTATATATATTAATGTGTACAAACTTCTAAAAATCATAACTTTTTCATACGAGGTCGAAAACGCACGAAACGAATTGCGTTGGCTTCATTTTTTCGAGCACTATGCAATGGAGGTGGTTTGGAGTCGATTGTAGTCAGTGAAAAATTCGGGTAAAATTAAACGCGCGTTTAATTTTATTCGAAATAAAACACGGAAACCGTTTTAAAAGCAAGGTGAGAACTTCTCACTCAATCGAATTGTTTCGATTTAAATTTTAAATAGTTATATTTAAAATTTCTTGATTGTATGTTTGAATGATGATTGTTATCTATTGATTGTTAATATAGACATTATACGCCGTTAGTAAGAGGAGGTTATTTATTAAAAACATATACCGCGAATATTTCACTGCAAAGTGAAATTGGTATAATTTATGTACTTGGAGTTGATTTCCCGCATTATATTGCGGATGAGACCCTATTGCGCCTCATAATAGCGAATAATATTTTATGAATCCCATATACCGCGATATTCCTTATTGGAACGGAATTGATATTGAGCTAACATCTGTGGATGTAGGGAGACAGGTTGAAGGGATCCAACTGGATTCCTCAACTATATTGATTTATTTACAGATATTGTGATATTTGTTGATTATCATATACTGATATATGATGTCTTTGTTGTCGTGATTGACTATTTGGTGCTGTTGCATCATCGGATCCATTTTTGAAGTTTTAAAATAATGATTCTGATTTTAAAAAGAATTTTAAAGTGATTTTTTGAAAGTGTACATTTTATTGAATTTTGAATTGTTAAAATAAATAAACATTATAATTTTATTATTATAAAAGTTATATTTTGGAAAATAGTACTTAAGTATGATTTTGGAGTTATATATAAGTTTTAAATAACGTTTTGTAAATTATTAAAAGGATTGGTTTATTTAAATTGAGATTTTTGAATTATTATAAACGGTTTATATAAAAGATTTCTAAGATTAATATTTGTAAATTAAAAATATAGGAATTGTGAAATGAGTTTTGTTAAGTGTTAAAATGAAGTATAAATGGATTTCACAAGTGAATAAAATTTATAGATTTATAAATTGTGAAGTTATGAAATAAATAGATTTTGTAAAATAAAAGATTTATAAATAATTAACTTATAAATCGGATTTTGGGTATAAAGTTGAGTTATAAATTGAATTGATTTAAAAAAAGGATTTTATAATTGAAGTTTTTATAAATAGAAATGGAATTTATAAACATTGTTTATAAATCCGAAATCAATTAAATTTGATAAATTTAATATAGAAGGTTATTAAAGGAGATATATTTGCGATTTCGGATAGCGAATTATCCTTGAAATAAAATGTGTAGAAAATATTGAATTTGGTTAGTGAAGTATATTCACGATTTTGGACAGTGAATATATTATTAAATAAAATGGATATGTTTTGGGAAAATGAATATTATCGAATGAAGTTAATTGTTTTAACGATGTATTAAATTGTGTTAAACATCGAAACCATAGATTTCAACATTTAAACATTCGAGAAATAGAAGGAAATAATGGACTATAACATTGTTGTTATATTAAATGATTTCCGAAAGGAAATGTTTTATATAGTATTGGGATTTATATATCTATTTTAAGTTCGAATCCCTATACTAGTGATTTTGGGTCGTCGTAACGATGTTTTAAACAACATTCGTTTTGACTCAAATAAATATGTTTGAAAGAACGTTTTCTTTAAAGAATGAAATATATACTTAATTTCGATTTAAGTACATTAAATATTTTCCAAGTGTCGAAAATAAATGGATTTGTGAATTACTTATTATTAAATAAGTATGGAAATGTTTTCAAATATGAAGTGAATGTTTTGAATTTTATCTTTTAAAGATAAATTGAAAACGAATATTAGAAATCGATTTGGAGATCGTATATTCATAGATATTTTGGAATTGTAAATTCACTATGGAATTTGTAAAAGAAAGGGGAATTTGTTTAAAAATAAACGTTGATTTATTTTTGAAGTGTGGGAATAAATTTACGATTTGGAACGTAAATATAAAGTAAATCGGTAAGGATTTATTTAATTGGTTTAAATGAACCATTTTGAAATGAAAGTATTTCCGCATAAGGGAAATGATTGAAATTTGTTTTCAAAAGTTGTAAAGGTGAAAAGTGATTTGAAATTTATTTTCAAATGTTGAAGTGTGGAAAATATATATATCTTGTAAAGATAATTTGGAAGGTAAATAATTTGGGAAATTATTTGAAATCTGGTGATCTTGAGCATACTATTGATAGTTAAATAACCGACTATCAATATTTACCTTTAAATAGGTATTTGTTGTGATTTGCTTGAATTTGAATGCCACACTTATTTTCAAAATAAGCGCTCACTATTCAGGTTAGCGGGGAAAGGACCTTGGGGTCGTATAACCCATTCCGAATATGTGATACGTCGCTATGGATTGTATTTGATGACCAGTGTTGAAGACCGGATATCTTTGAAAACGGAAGGATTATCGTCGAATGACTCTGCATCGGCTGATCTCCGATATAGAGGTTTTGTCGCCCTTGGCGACGGAAAGTCCGGACGTGATTTGTGAATATCCGGATTGCAAGGGCTTCTTTGGAAGTGCCTTCTGTTCTGTTCAAGCCCGGAACAAACTTGTATGGATTGTATGTCTGACATTACAAATTGAGATATAAAGCTGATTTCTTTCAAATTTATTTCTGTTGGTGGCGGAGAATTTATTCTCTTAGCTTAACACCCTTCTCTGAGACGTACGAGCTCAGAGGTTATGTAGTTGAAGGTTATTAGTGATATACTCCCAATTTGGTAGTGTGATATGCTAAGTGTTGTTGAGCATTTGTTGAATCAAAGCACAGCTTTTTTATAAAGCGTAGCTTTGTGGACGATACTTCGTCGAACCTCACACCCCGGAAATGGTCAAAACAAGAAGGATGCAGCAAGGTTATTAGGGGGTAGCGCCCCTTTAGTGTATGTTATTCCTTCTGGATAGAGGTGGTATCATGGTATGGAGCCCAGATACTTAACCTATGTTGTTGCTACAAATTTATTACTTTGTGGTTGTTGGAATCAAGGATCCTCGGATATAGATCGGTTACGATCGGGGAATGACATATTCGTTTCAGTAGTTACATAGTTTGAAAGGTAACACGGCCTTGTGTTGGCGGAGATCCGGTTAGGTTCTCGGGTCGTCTTTCCAGAGGCGTACCCATGTGGCAATGGGAAGTTCCTTGGCCTGACCATTTGTTGGAAATCCAAAGAAACAATACAAACCCTGTACGGTTTTAGTTGTAGAACCTGCCATTTAATATGTTAGCTATAGTAGGCATAATATAATGGTACCTATGCTGGCTAAGATTTATATTCTACTTTCGAAATGTTTTCTACACTATGCACTAATAATAATATCAAAATGATTTGATTTTGCGTAGTAAGCATCTTTGACTATCATAAGGAGAAATCTCCCCCAAGTCTGCATTTGCATTGTGTGTGTGCCGGGGGGCGTTATGGTAGTTTCATTTCTAAAAGCATTTCGAATTGACTTTAAAATTATTCCTTTGTTTTGTTTTTAAAAGATAAACTGTTTAAGTTCTCACACTAGTCCCATGACTGACCTAGAGTTTATTGTTTCCTTCCTAAACTCTGGGTGCCCACCAATTTCCACACGGGCAGTCTAGTGTCAGGTTATCAGGTCATTCTGGAATTCGGGAGTTGCTATAGAGAATTGGAGGCAAGCAGGATGGCATGGCGTATTCACTAGTATATAGTATTTCTTTTCTGTTGTTTGTTGTTGTTGTTTGTTGTTGTACACTCTGATGATGCAATGTAATGCAATGTGATGTAATGTAATAACTGATATAGTTCTTTGTTTAAAGATTATTCATTTATCTATTATATGTTGTTCCACTGCGATTGTGAGATTCTGATATGTTCTGTTGTTTTTTTCTCTCTTCTTCTACCCTTTTCTTCTTCTTTAACCCTAAAGACTCGTAGGTTTGTTCCTCTTTGGCTGGATTGTTATGGAATGTTTCCGGTACAAAGGAGTACGGATTTTCGGACCTTTTACATTTGGTATCAGAGCTTATGGTTAAGCGACAACCATGGCTCTGTTGGGTATTACTCATTAGAGATGGAGTCAGTAGTACTCTAGAATGAGTTTGAGTCCAATAATAGCTATGAGCGCGTATTTGTTAGTGAATATAAAAATGTTTTATATTGTGTTTGCTTATCCGTTGAGATGTTTGTGAATTCTGGTCGGTAGATGGGACGCCATATTATCGATAGGGGTTTCTAAACTCTTAAACGAGATAAACCAACATAGTATCATTTTAAAATAGGGTAAACGAAATAATTTTACCTTGGTTATATTTTATATATAAAGGAATAATTTTTCAGAATTATTAAAGTGTGTATGAATTGATTGTTTGGTTGTTGAATAAGTTGAATAAAAGCAACAGTTGAAAAAGAATGAAGTGTATAAGCAAATGAATTATAAGTATGAAGTTATAATTAAAATGATTTACAATTTTGGAATAAACTTATATATAAGAAGTGAAATTATATAAGTAAAAGATTTATAAATGTGATTTATAATCTAAAAAACAAAATTCCAGAGAAATGTTTTGAAAGGATTTGATATTTTGGAAAAAAAATTTGGAGAAATTAAAGCTCTAAACTCTTTTCGGTCGCTAGAAAATAATTCCGATGATGATCGCGACATCATTGGTGTTCATTTTCAGGTTTCCAAAAGAGGAATTGCTGCCAGATTATTTTAAATGAAAGCTGTTTGGAAAATTTGGATTTGGTTTTGGAAATTCAAAAGATAATTTGAATTGATTTCAAAAATGGTTTTGAAAGATTGAAAAGACTCTGGAATCCTATTTAAAATATTTATGGGAATGATAAATTAGTTGATAACTTATACAATTTGAATTTTGATAGAATAAATTTAACTTAAAGGATGGAGTTAAATTAAAGTAAGTATAAGTAAATCAATAAAATCCAAGCGGTAATTGTTGAATATAAGTTGCATAACTTATAAAATGAGAAAATTTAAGTGAAACCAATTATTAAAATGGTTAAATAATTTGTTGAGAAAAATAAATTTGAATTTGAATAAGTAATGAAAATTTGTCTTTGGTAAAAAGTTAAATAGAAATGAAATCTGAACTGAATATAAGTGAAAAGAGTTTTGAACTTATAATATGAGATAATAAATTTGACTTTGTAAAAGTAAATGGAATTTACTTTAGAATTGAAATCTGAATTGGATTTATAAGTGGAAATTTAAGTTAAGATAAACAAATGATGTTTGAAATGGAATATAACTTAAGTAAAGTTGAATAAAGTTGATTTTGGTGTCGAAGTAAACTAATAAGTGAATTAATGAAATGAAGTCATTAAGAATGTGAACTTGAGTTATGTAAATGAAGTTCAACCTTATATTGTTAAAGGAATTAGCAGTTGAACTAATAAATGGATTGAATGTAACTCAATTGAATGTAAATAAAATTGATTTGAGATAATGAATGTAAATGTTAATTCATTAAAAGCTAATGAAGTTGATAAATTAAATAAATTGAATGGAAGTCAATTTAATATCAACCAATTGGAATTAAATCTGTTGAACCAAATTGAATGTAAAGAAATGTAAATTGAATAATTTGGTTATGTTGAATAAACATTGGTTGTTATATGATTGTAAATTGATTGTGTATATTTCATTAAGTGTTAATGAAGTTGAATTGATAAATGGAAAGCTATGAAATTGAATTTGATTGAATGGAAAGTAAACTAACTTGAATGTAAATTAATGAATGTATACTAATTGAAATTGAATATGAATGAATGTTAGTAAATCCAATGTTAATGAATCAAATGTGATTTAAATTGGAAAACCAATTCATTGAATATTATTGAGAATGTGAATGAATATTGATTTGGTTATGGATTTGCTGGATGTTTATTGGTTGCATTTGTTGCTTTTGTTGCATTTGCTATGTAGGCACATGTAGTTGTTATGTTGCTATATGTTGTATATTGAAATTATTTTCATATATACATGTTCTCATTTGTTTGAGTGAGTGTTTAGTAGGTGCGAATTGTGCTTGCTTCGCATTTGGAGCTCGCTTTCGCGCTATATTAGCCGTATATGCTCGCTAATAAAATATAGGGTACCTATCTCGGATTAAATATCGTACTTTTACACTTTTTTCCCTACGGGATGCCTCATCACTTGATGAGATGTATATTTGTGATATATATACTGTCATTTTTTTTCGGATCGAGTCGCGCAAAGGAGACTCTGGCGAATTTTTCCGAAAATTCAAGGCGTTGGAATATTTTTAAGAAAATTGGGAAATAATTTTGAAAACTAAGTTTGGATTTGGAAACTTAGTAAAGTTGTTGAAAGAAGTCTAACTATGAATTTTGGAAAAGTTAAACACTTAAGAGATTTGAAAAAAATCTAAATTGAATGGTTTGTTTTGGAAAGTTAATGGATTTTGTAACTTTTTCTTACATGGTAATTTCGAGGACGAAATTCTTTTAAGGGGGGATGTTTGTAACGACCCATAATTTCTATTAATTAAAATTTGTATATTTAATTGAATTTAGATATTAACAAGTAAGACTGATAAGTCAAATAATTTATTTTTCGAATATTTGGATTTAATTGAATAATTAAATCGATAATTTAATATGGAAATTACAGAAATAATTGTAAATTGGGTTTAAAATGATTAAAAATGATTTGGAAAATTTTATTTAATCATATTGGAGTTAGAAGGATGTTATAGAACTTTTAAAATCGAATTAAAAGTTAATTTGTGAAAATTGAATATTTTAATATTTAATTGACGAGTTAAAATAGCCATTTTTCAAACAGTATCGGATTTCGACGAAACCAGTTTCATCGGATCCGTAATGTGATATTATTGTATGGTTTTAAATTTCGCTTCAATCGGATTTACCGTTTGTCCGGGGCAAGCTAAAACACATAGAAATTCGTTTAAATCGGTTTAATTTAATATTGATCGTTTATTGCTGTAATTCGCACAGATGATCGAATTAGCCTCCGAAACACATTCCATTGTGTTTGGAACGCGAGGTAAACCCTAGAAACGCCAGCCGGGACGCTCGTTTGGAGTTCGGAAAATTTCGGGTGAATAGTGTTTTGGCCATTTTTCTATAAAAGCACCTCTATTTCCTCATTTGCAAACAAAAGCCAAAAGCCTAATGCAAGATCTTCAGCTGCCACTTTTCTGTTAATGGCCAGAAATGAACGATCTTCTTTCCTTAATTTCTTCCAATCCGTCAACAAATAGAAAAACTTGTCAACTGCAAAGTTGAAGAGCATCGGAAGAGCTTTCAATCCATACGGGTACTTCGTCGAATCGTCGACCATAGGAGGAGCTATCTGCTCGCGTTCACATCAGGTCATGCATGAATTTGGAGGCTAAAGAGGAGGCCGAGCTTGACATGGTGGCGGCCGAAGGTAGCTCTCGAGCGTGGCTTCGAAAGCCATGTCGTTGATCGTCGTGAAGATGCTCGAATCGGCCGTGAGATTTAGGGTTTTGAGGCGGCTTGTGGGTTTCTTTGTACGTGATATTCACGTTTGGGGGAGAAGAGGGGGCAATGGCCTGATGTGGAAGAAGCATGATCCAACGGATGAGATGATGAAGGTTGTAAAAAATAAAAGAAAATGTGAATAATTATATATATTAATGTGTACAAACTTCTAAAAATCATAACTTTTTCATACGAGGTCGAAAACGCACGAAACGAATTGCGTTGGCTTCGTTTTGTCGAGCACTACGCAATGGAGGTGTTTTGGAGTCGATTGGAGTCAGTGAAAAATTTGGGTAAAATTAAACGCGTGTTTAATTTTATTCGAAATAAAACACGGAAACCATTTTAAAAGCAAGGTGAGAACTTCTCACTCAATCGAATTGTTTCGATTTAAATTTTAAATAGTTATATTTAAAATTTCTTGATTGTATGTTTGAATGATGATTGTTATATATTGATTGTTAAAATAGACATTATACGCCGTTAGTAAGCGGAGGTTATTTATTAAAAACATATACCGCGAATATTTAAATGCAAAGTGAAATTGGTATTATTTATGTACTTGGAGTTGATTTCCCGCATTATATAGCGGATGAGACCCTATTGCGCCGCATAATAGCGAATAATATTTTATGAATCCCATATACCGCGATATTCCGTATTTGAACGGAATTGGTATTGAGCTAACATCTATGGATGCAGGGAGACGGGTTGGAGGGATCCAACTGGATTCCTCAGCTATATTGATTTATTTACAGATATTGTGATATTTGTTGATTATCATATACTGATATATGATGTCTTTGTTGTCGTGATTGACTATTTGGTGCTATTGCATCATCGGATCCATTTTTGAAGTTTTAAAATAATGATTTTAATTTTAAAAAGAATTTTAAAGTGATTTTTTGAAAGTGTACATTTTATTAAATTTTGAATTGTTAAAATAAATAAACAATATAATTTTATTATTATAAAAGTTATATTTTGGAAAATAGTACTTAAGTATGATTTTGGAGTTATATATAATTTTTAAATAACGTTTTGTAAATTATTAAAAGGATTGGTTTATTTAAATTGAGATTTTTGAATTATTATAAACGGTTTATATAAAAGATTTCTAAGATTAATATTTGTAAATTAAAAATATAGGAATTGTGAAACGAGTTTTGTTAAGAGTTAAAATGAAGTATAAATGGATTTCACAAGTGAATAAAATTTATAGATTTATAAATTGTGAAGTTATGAAATGAATAGATTTTGTAAAATAAAAGATTTATAAATAATTAACTTATAAATCGGATTTTGGGTATAAAGTTGAGTTATAAATTGAATTGATTTAAAAAAAGGATTTTATAATTGAAGTTTTTATAAATAGAAATGGAATTTATAATCATTGTTTATAAATCCGAAATCAATTAAATTTGATAAATTTAATATAAAAGGTTATTAAAGGAGATATATTCGCGATTTCGGATAGCGAATTATCCTTGAAATAAAATGTGTAGAAAATATTGAATTTGGTTAGTGAAGTATATTCACGATTTTGGACAGTGAATATATTATTACAAAATGGATATGTTTTGGGAAAATGAATATTATCAAATGAAGTTAATTGTTTTAACGATGTATTAAATTGTGTTAAACATCGAAACCATAGATTTCAACATTTAAACATTCGAGAAATAGAAGGAAATAATGGACTATAACATTGTTGTTATATTAAATGATTTCCGAAAGGAAATGTTTTATATAGTATTGGGATTTATATTTCTATTTTAAGTTCGAATCCCTATACTAGTGATTTTGGGTCGTCGTAACGATGTTTTACACTACATTCGTTTTGACTCAAATAAATGTGTTTGAAAGAACGTTTTCTTTAAAGAATGAAATATATACTTAATTTCGATTTAAGTACATTCAATATTTTCCAAGTGTCGAAAATAAATGGATTTGTGAATTATTTATTACTAAATAAGTATGGAAATGTTTTCCAATATAAAGTGAATGTTTTGAGATTTTATCTTTTAAAGATAAACTAAAATGAATATTAGAGATCGATTTGGAAATCGGATTTTATCTTTTAAAGATAAACTGAAATGAATATTAGAGATCGATTTGGAAATCGTATATTCATAGATATTTTGGAATTGTAAATTCACTATGGAATTTGTAAAGAAAGGGGAATTTGTTTAAAAATAAACGTTGATTTATTTTTGAAGTGTGGGAATAAATTTACGAATTTGGAACGTAAATATAAAGTAAATCGGTAAGGATTTATTTAATTGGTTTAAATAAACCATTTTGAAATGAAAGTATTTCCGCGTAAGGAAAGTGATTGAAATTTGTTTTCAAAAGTCGTAAAGGTGAAAAGTGATTTGAAATTTATTTTCAAATGTTGAAGTGTGGAAAATATATATATCTTGTAAAGATATTTTGGAAGGTAAATAATTTGGTAAATTATTTGGAATCTGGTGATGTTGAGCATACTATTGATAGTTAAATAACCGACTATCAATATTTACCTTTAAATAGGAATTTGTTGTGATTTGCTTGAATTTGAATGCCACACTTATTTTCAAAATAAGCGCTCACTATTCGGGTTAGCCGGGAAAGAACCTTAGGGTCGTATAACCCATTCCGAATATGTGATACGTCGTTATGGATTGCATTTGATGACCGGTGTTGAAGACCGGATATTTTTGAAAATGGAAGGATTACCGTCGAATGACTCTGCATCGGCTGATCTCCGATATAGAGGTTTTATCACCCTTAGTGACGGGAAGTCCGGACGTGATTAGTGAATATCCGGATTGCAAGGGCTTCTTTGGAAGTGCCTTCGGTTTTGTTCGAGCCCGAAACAGACTTGTATGGATTGTATGTCTGACATTACAAATTGAGATATAAAGCTGATTTCTTTCAAATATATTTCTGTTGGTGGCGGAGAATTTATTCTCTTAGCTTAACACCCTTTTCTGAGACGTACGAGCTCAGAGGTTATGTAGTTGAAGGTTATTAGTGATATACTCCCAATTTCGTAGTGTGATATGCTAAGTGTTGTTGAGCATTTGTTGAATCAAAGCACGGCTTTTTTATAAAGTGTAGCTTTGTGGACGAGACTTCGTCAGACCTCACACCCCGAAAATGGTCAAAACAGGAAGGATGCAGCAAGGTTATTAGGGGGTAGCACCCTTTAGTATATGTCATTCCTTCTGGATAGAGGTGGTATCATGGTATGGAGCCCAGATACTTAACCTATGTTGTTGCTGCAAATTTATTACTTTGTGGTTGTTGGAATCGAGGATCCTCGGATATAGATCGGTTATGATCGGGGAATGACATTTTCGTGTCAGTAGTTACCTAGTTTGAAAGTTAACCCGGTCTTGTGTTGGCAGAGATCCGGTTAGGTTCTCGGGTCGTCTTTCCAGAGGCGTACCCATATGGCAATGGGAAGTTCCTCGGCCTGACCATTTGTTGGAAATCCAAAGAAACAATACGAACCCTATACGGTTTTAGTTGTAGAACCTGCCATTTAATATGGTAGCTATAGTAGGCATAATATAATGGTACCTATGCTGGCTAAGATTTATATTCTACTTTCGAAATGTTTTCTACACTATGCACTAATAATAATATCAAAATGATTTGATTTTGCGTAGTAAGCATCTTTGACTATCATAAGGAGAAATCTCCCCCAAGTCTGCATTTGCATTGTGTGTGTGCCGGGAGGCGTTATGGTAGTTTCATTTTTAAAAGCATTCCGAATTGACTTTAAAATTATTCCTCTGTTTTGTTTTTAAAAGATAAACTGTTTATGTTCTCACACCAGTCCCATGACTGACCTGGAGTTTATTGTTTCCTTCCTAAACTCTGGGTGCCCACCAATTTCTACACGGGCAGTCTAGAGTCAGGTTATCAGGTCATTCTGGAATTCGGGAGTTGCTGTAGAGAATTGGAGGCAAGCAGGATGGCATGGCGTATTCACTAGTATATAGTATTTCTTTTTCGCTGTTTGTTGTTGTTTGTTGTTGTATACTCTGATGATGTAATGTAATGCAATGTAATAACTGATATAGTTCTTTGTTTAAAGATTATTCATTTATCTATTATATGTTGTTCCGCCGCGATTGTGAGATTCTGATGTTGTTCTGTTGTTTTTTTTCTCTTCTTCTACCCTTTTCTTCTTCTTCAACCCTAAAGACTCGTAAGTTTGTTCATCTTTGGCTGGATTGTTATGGAATGTTGTCGGTTCAAAGGAGTACGGATTTTCGGGCCTTTTACCGGGGACATAGTGGAAGCCGCCGTCGATGCCGCCGACACTTGAGAGGGAAGAGGCTACAAATGAGGGGAGGTAGCCGACAATTTATGTAGCCGTTATTTTTTTATATCTAAGTATTGACTTCGGCTGCTAAGAAAAAGAAGAGACAAATGGAATGATGCGATTTGGAAAATGAAACGTGTTTGAAAGGGCAGGACAAGTGTCTCAGGGATGAAGGCTAAAAATTTCTGATATAGATATATAATATAATATATTAAATTCAAATTCAAATTGTTCGATAAATATAACTTACAATCTTGACCTTCTATCGAGGCATGCCGCTAGGCGTTTATAAGGTTATACCCTAATTCCGAACGCAATGGAAAAGATTTTGAGTCCTAAATTGGTAATATGGAGAAGATAGCTTTTTGAACCTAGATATTGTATTGAATTTTCGATATAGATTTCCGCGTTTTTATCTACCGTACGACCAAACGATCACTCCCAACACTACGAAAATTGAAATTCAATAATAATACACTATTATAGATCCAATGGAAGTAGTTTCGTCGAATTCAGAGACTGTGCCTCGGAAGGCTATTTTTAAATATCGATTTTATCGATATATTTTCAAAACTTAACAAAACACTCCCAAATTCAAATTTAACATTTCAACTATCTCCAGTATAATCAATATAAATTTTATAAGCCATTGAAATACTTTTGACTATGTTAAAACTCAAGATTTAATATTTTACCCAATCTCTAATTATTAAATTCAGTAAATTTAATTGCCAAATAATAATGATATTTGAAATTCAAGTTAAACCAACTTCCAAATATTTAAAATCAATTAAATATTCCAATTTCAAATATCTAAAAATTTTGGGTTGTCCCACATCCTCTCCTTGGATTCTGGAGCAACCCTAGGAGAAGTGGGGGCTTCCTGTTGATGTTGATGGCAACTGGTACAATGATTGAGGCTGGATTGGCGATGGTTGGCTCGAAGCATGTCAGGATCAACCACAGTCAGCCTTGCCTAGTGCCCCTTTGACTGGGCCCTGCTTTTGATGATCTTTCAGGCCGGCTTCAGGTTGAGTTCTGGCTCGGCTGTCCTTGCATCTTCTTGATTGAATTCATCATTCACAAGATATCTGTTCTTTCTACACGACTCTCCAGATTGAGACTCACCTCGAGATTCGATATTGTGAGTGGATTCCTCCATGCCTCTTAAGCGTGTCTTGAGTTGGTCCACCAAAGCTTTATGTTGGGTAGTGAAGCGGTCATTCATCTCATTCACAACCCTATCTAAGTCATCTTCGGTGACAACTGACCTTGGAGGTAAAAGTGGATTGTTGGGTTTTCTTGATCTTCTTGGATGGGATTGAGTGTACTTGCAGTGGTAGCGTTCTTACCCTTATCGGTGTTGCGCCTGGAGGGAGCCATATTATAATGCTGAGTTAAGGCTTGTAAGGCGAATGGATAGAGGAGTTAGGCTCTTTACGCTGGTTCTCAGTAAAAGCACCAAATGTTTGCACAAATTTAGACTAACACCTCTAAGTTCAATTTTGGTTAGGTCACATTAAAGTTGAATGATTTGGAGTGTTTAATGTTTCGACACATTAAAGGATAATTTTTTGTAGTCACAGACTATTTGCAAGCATGAAGTCAAAAAAGAAGTTACAGAAAGTAAATCTCACAGAGTTTTATACCGATTTGACCAGAATGTGCCTACATCCACTGTCCATCCTATTATTCATACTTTGATTTGATTATAAGTACAAGTTTGTTCGGAGAGAGTGAAAACTCATGGTAGCTGGAGTGGCTGTGTCTCAGCAGAGTTTCTCCTCTTTTTTCCCAAAATTTGGTCCCCATTGTTGTTGAGAAGTCTGGTATTTGCAGAGTAGAGTTGTGAAGTGTAGAGGAGGAAGATATATCTTTCTAAATCTAGTTCGGCATTTGAGCAGGAGCATTTGGGTTGACATTTGGATCGGCATTCTTCCCTGGCCTGGTTGTCCTTCCTTGTCTTGGTTTGATGCTTCTGCTCTAGAGTATCCAATTTGCTGGACCAAACATTTGGTTCGACATGCCTGTGTACTGGACCAAATGTTTGGTCCGGTGATGGATGTGTCATGCCAGACCAAATATTTGGTCCGACATATCGGAGAATGCCGGACCAAATGTTTGGTCTGGCATATAAGAAGATACCAAACCAAATATTTGGTTCGACATACTAAAGGATGCTAGATAAAACATCTGGTTTGGCATGACGGTTCTTTTGTTTAGATCGGCATTTTAGCAAATGCCGAGCCAAGCATCTAGTCCGGTACTTTTGTTTTCCATGACCTCGTCTGATTTTGCCTCCTTTTTCTCTACTTGCTGGAAAACCGCGCCAACATAACATTTTGAAGTTGGCATAATTCATATTTAATTATCACTTTATTTCAAAAGAGGGGAAAGGAAAAAACTTATCAGCTTCACAAAAATATTACCTTCAGTAGAGCCATTCTTTTATAGTTTAAGCACACATACAAATTCAAACTATGGAAAGCATATATTGATTACTACAAATGGGCAAAATGAATGAAATAATTATATTAATCACATGATAATTTTTATTTATCAACAAAAACTGATTATTACCCTACTTGTAATGATAGTGTTACTACTAATTGTAAAATCCTATTATTTCCGGAATTAAGAAATAAACTAAAATGATATTCATTCATAAGTGTAAATGGTTTGAGAGTGATAATAAAACATTTCAGTTCATTTAGTCAGTTTATTTTTATGATAAATGATTATGATGTTGACGTTTATATTTATATACTACAGATTAATTTCAAAATTTTGTTGTTTACAAGATATTTGGATCATTATTTTTGAAGTGGAATTCTCAGTTAATCTTTGGAAATCAACTGGATCGTGGTTAGCTTTATTTTTCGCCATGCAAATTATTTTCATGAATAGTTTTATTACAAAAATTTAGATCGTTGTTTTTAAAGTTACAGAAACAATTCAATTAAACCTATAACAAAGCTTAAGTTTCCTTACAACATAGCTAAGTACTAATTCTGATTGTTTTCCTTTTAACTTATAGGGAACGTTTGGCTTACATCCCCGGTAAGATTTGAAAATACACAAAACATCCCTTTAGTTTTTTAATAAGTTTCCAGTCCTTGTTTTCAAATTCACGTGCGCGCAAAGGCCCAAATACCCTTTACATTTTTAACATTTCAAACGCATATAACTTTCTGTAAAAACATCGGATCAGCATACTATTTTCACCAAAAAAAAACTTATGATCTTTAAAATGAGATCCATTATTGATACCAAAAATTCATATTTGTTGTCAGATGCAATTATTCCATTTATTTGCAGACAATTCAGCAAATTTTGAACATCTTCGATTTTTCTTCAAATCTGCAATAATTGACATTTCTGCAACTATATAGTATAGTTGCAGAAATTTATGCAACTATCGCATATAGTTGCAGACATATCTGCAATTATATTGTGTAATTGTAGAAATGTCTGTAATTATTTCATATAGTTGCAGAAATGTCTACAACTATTGCATATAGTTGCAGACATATCTGCAATTATATGCAATAGTTGTAGTTGTAGAAATGTCTGTAATTATTTCATATAGTTGCAGAAATGTCTACAACTATTGCATATAGTTGCAGACATATCTGCAATTACATGGTATTGTTTATAGTTTGTCCTGCCATTGTTTTTACATATGCACAATGCCATTCGTTAGAAAGATAATAAAATTTGTGATTTAATGGTAAAAATGATTTGTTAATTCGTCGTTTCTGCAAGAAGTTATTATGTTTTAAAGATTGATAATTAATGTGGTGCAAATTTTAATTATGGATATGAGAATAACATCCATATATGAAGAATCAACATTGCTGCAATGTAGAAGAGGGGTATTATGGGGAAAAAATTGTAGTATCTGAAAACAGGGATGTAATTTAAATCTTTCTTATGAGGAGGATGTTTTGTATATTATGTTTGATTTAAGGGATGCGTCTCTTATTTTCACTAACTTATATAGTATCATCAACGTAGATAAATGGTTAAATTAATTGAAGTAGGTAAAATACAGAGCACATAAGCGAGGTAGAAATTTAAACATTTATAGAAAAGGAACCTGGAAAGATAATGAGCAAAGGTACCAAAACCATACCTTTCAACAATTCGTAGGATCTAAAATTCCAACCGGCCTCCACTTCAAATTTCGATGCCGTTGAAACTGATTTTTTATCAGAAAAGTTGGTAAAATTAGTGTATTATGAGTACAAATGTAAAAAATAAATGATATTTATTGAAGCACTCACCTTTAATACAAATGTCCATTATAGCCCAAAGGCAAAGGCGGCAAGAAATGTGTCGTATCCTTTACAACAAACAGAAGGCAAAAAAAATATGTTATCTTAGTAAGAGTGCTTTAAACTTAAAGAATATATTATGTTGATAGTAAATAATATTCTTTATTTTTTATGTAATAGACCTGATCATGAAAGCTTCAAACTTAGGTTCAATTATTGCTTCAACCATAGAAACCAATAATTCTATTTTTTCAACTGAAAGATTTAAGGTAAACTCGCAAGATACCTGTTGTGAACAGACCATAGAATCTACAAAAATTTCTAAATGGAGAAAAGTTTAACGTTACCTGCAGTATGATAATAGTAAATTGAATATATCAATAATTATTGAACATTAACCTTGAAAATAATTGATCACGTTACTTCAATGGCACAAGTAATAGGAAATTCATCGTATCCTCCAAAATGAATGGATTGCAAACCAAGTCAATAAGAAACGGATTACAAACCAAATTGACAATCTTGGTAAGAAATAGTGAAAGTACACAATACATAATGATACTACATAAAATAAGTCCTTTAGATACCTGTATTTACCTAATCATCAAAGTGTTAAACATAGATCACAATGTGCTATTCCATCCAGAAAAAATAATAATTCCATGGTACATGTTCAAGGATTCAATGCAAACCTGCAAGAAGCATGACATAGAAATTTCAACAATTTAAGATCCACTGAAAATAATCAGAATCAACAAGCTCAAAAAGTGGTAGTGATAGCACCACCAATTAGATATGGGACAACCACAAGTAAGTGCCTATGCTTTTAACTAAAAATTTAATGTTACAAGAATATGTCAAATATTTCATCATATATTATAATTTTATGTTACTAGCTAAAAGAAGTGGCACAAACTTGCAGCAAGCACAACAAATTCATGTGTTAAATGATACACGCATTGACCAAGATGAACCAAGTCGACAAACATATATACTAGAACCATCATTAGCTTCCTATGAAACAATTACAAGTAAGTGAAGATACATTTTATATCAAGGAATAATTTATTGATGTACATCATATATCTTACGATTTATAACATATATGCATATTGCAAGGAAAATGATTGGAATATAGGACTTTGATGAACCAACACATACATGTTCAAAATGAAATGCCATACTATGGTTCAAAGAAAGGAATAAAAAATCAAAAGCCACGCCTAATCCAGAATTTTCCCTATGTTATCGATTAGGGAAAGTAGAACTTCCTATACTAAAAGATTGTCCTTTTTTTTTAAAACATTGACTAATAATAATGGTGGACCAAGAGCATTAAGATTTAGAGAAAAAAATAAGGTTTTAAAACTCTATATTTTCTTTCACCTCTATGGGAGGTAATGTCGATAATACCATAAATGATGGTCATGGCACTTATGTCTTAAAGATAAATGGCCAAAACCATCACAAAATCGGTTAACTTCTCCCAAAAGACAACATACCTGAATCTGCACAACTTTATACAATGACATCAGAAACGAATTGTCAAATAGAATGAATGTAGTATAAACGAACCACGATGCAGAACTAGATGAAGGCATCATTAGTGAACTAATGAGCATGTTTGCAATGCAATATACTCACAAAAGCATTTAGGATGGCAAGAGATCGATTTAAAGAAATAATTTTTCAATCTATAAGGTTGCAGTTGATTAGTTCATGACAAAATGATGGTATAATGTAAAATTTGCCAACATCTTATGAGATAACAGCTTCGATAGAAGGTGATGGTTTTCAAAATGACATATGCAGGGACATCGTATTAGAAGAAAAAAAGGACTCTTAAGAAGAATAGCTGAAAAACATCCAAGTTCTATGGTAATGCAATATCCTATGTTATTTTCTTATGGGGAAGATTGCTTTAGATTAAATATCACACATGGATACATAAATGATGAACAAACAATCAATGAAAGTGATCAAAGTGAAGAGAAAATGCTTACAATGAGGGAGTACTATGTATTTCGTATCGAACAAAGGCCAAATGAAGGGCAAAATTTACTTAGAGGTGGTCGATTATTTCAACATTTTTTGGTGGATGCCTACATCTGCACAGAAGAAGATAGGTTAAGATAGGCATGCAACAATCAGTCTAATATTAGATTTGATCTTCATAAAGGTATCATAGACGCAGTAATAGCAGGTGATACAAATGCATATTTAATTGGAAAAAGAATGTTCTTACCTTCCTCATTTACAGGAGGTCCTCTATATATGATACAAAACAATTAAGATGTTATTGAAATATCTAGAGCAGCAGGTCAGTTTGATTTATTCATTACAATCACATGCAATCCTAATTGATAAAGATTAAACGGTTTGTATCACTTATGTTAGTGCTAAAAATTGAACGCTAACACCCCGGTGTAAGTAGAGATTAAGTGAAAGCACCACCCGTCAATACGGGAATTAGAAGTAAGTAGAAAAGTCACAGAAAAAACAGTAAAGAGACAACAGTTTTATAGTGGTTCGGCTTCAAGTTAAGCCTACGTCCACTTTAATCTTCTTTATTGCTGAATCAATTACAACTTTATAACAGTCTTCGATTACAACACTGCTAGGACAAATAGCTAGAACTCCGATGTAGAAGAACTCTTTGAATCCATGTCGAATGTGTCAGATTTCTACTTGAAGTTCATTGAGATGTCTTTCGTGTTTGAAGTGTTAAGTGAGTCGAGGAATCAACAGAGTATATGAGTTCCAGAAATGAGCCAAAAGATCCCCCCTTGATGGTGTAGGCATGGTATTTATAGGAAATTCCTGGAGTAAGTCATAGGTCATGGGCGACCTAGGGTAGATCGTAGGTCGTACGTCGTCAGCGACCTAAGAGATGCGAGCTACGGCTTATCTTGGTTACACTTGGTCTTCTGAAAAATCTGATAGGTCATAGCGACCTAGAAGGGAAGCGACATAAGAAGTTACGGCTTAGTGAGGCCACCCTGAGCAAGCTATGGAGTTACCTCGGTCTATTTAGGTCGTGTACGACCTAACGAAGAAGTGGTATGAATGCAGCCTCACATTGTCTTAACCCGTTAGGTCGCTAGGTCACTAGGTCGCCTAGTTCATTAGGTCGCTAGCTTTGTTAGGTCGAGCATCCATGTTAACTCGCTCATATTTCAGGTTGTTCAGTCGCTGGACCTTCTAACCCGTTAAGTCGCTTAGTTGCTTTATTCACTAGGTCGTTAGGTTGTTCTTCCTTTAGCTTGGTAGGTCGTCGAGTCACTTAACAGGTTAGGTCGTTACTCCGCTTCATCTGTTAGCTCGCTAACCCGCTTCAGCTTTAGGTCGCTTACTTCCTTAGGTCGTTGAGTCAGAAAATTAAGGAGTCAACATTTGCCCCTCGAAGTACACGACTATGTCCTAGGTCGTGTGCTTCGATACTTCTTAACTCGTGCCATCTTGAACCACTAGGTGGTGAGCGGCTTATGAGGTAGCTAGGTCGCTCGTGACGATTCATATTCCACCGTCCTTGCATATAAGTTGTTCATCTCCTTCTCCTTCTCCTCACTTGCTTCATTATTTAAAACTTCCATTGACTAATTCCTGAGTTCTCGAAGAAAAATTCCAGCCAACTAGTCACCGACCTTCCTTTCGTCACATTATGTAAGTGAATCTGGTCGCCGTTCAACCACGTCCATCGTTGAATTGCTAACTCCCCATTTTCCGACTCCAATTTATTTTTTGTGCCGCGTTTCATCGCGAACCATGTCTTGATTGATTTGAGACTGCTGTCGATCATATTGTTGTTGTAATTTGCGATAACACGGCAATGCATCCGATTTGTGGCGAATCTGAGGTGATTCGAATTGGTTTTTTTGGATAATCTGGCGGTATGGAGAGATGAAGGTTTAGGCGGTTAATCGGGTTAATGGGTTAGTGGATAACTAGTTACGTCGTGGTGCCTTTGGATGATGCAGTGGACACATGGCAACACTTGAGTGGAGGACAGATCTTAGAGCTTCTGGTGGGAGATAGCTCTAGGTTGCTGAGTTGCTTCGGAAGCAACCTAGTAGATCTGAGCGACATACACCTTTTACGACCTAACAGATTTGAATGACCTAACAAACCAACCGACTTAAGAATCCTTGTGACCTAAAAGGAACTGAGCGACTTACTTCATAGCGGCCTAATCTCTAGATCGTGTGAGCGACTTAGCCTTTAGGTCATGTAAGCGACTTAGCCTTTAGGTCGTGTGAGCGACTTAACATTTAAACAACTTTTCACTGCCGAATTCCTTCTTGCGACCTAGACCAATTTCGACCCAACTTGTTAGGTCGTGAGCCACCTAGGACTTAGATTCACACTGCCTTGAAGCATTACTTTAGCTTGTAGAAGCATGAATAATGAACTTTTGACTTGAACAGAACGACTTGATGGAACACTGACCCATGCTAAGTCGCTTGAACTTGAAAACTTGCAAAAATGTGGCGTCGCTTAACTTGAATTCCAACTTGAACTGTTGAAATAACTTGCCTGAACTTGTTGTACTCCTTTACAGATTATATTAACTTTAATGTTAATAACCTGTTAAACACAACATTTGCAGAAAAATGGGACGAATATACTGCCACTGATCGCCTACATCAAATGATAGATTAGTCGATAAAGGATAATCAACTTAAAGAAATTATATCAAATGCTGTGAATCAACAAATTCGAGTGAAGTATTAAAGCAAAACAATATTAATCAATTAAGGCTGATTTGTTTGCATCAACACTGCACTTGTATTTGGACTTAAAACAACAAGCCCTAAAACTTTATAATTGACAAATGCACATTAGTTTAATTTCAGTTATATTTGCTTGTCATTTTATTAGTTTTGCTCAACACTTCACACATTTAGGAAACGTGCACCTTTATATTTGAATACCTAGTTCCTTGTGTAGAATGTCTTCTCAAGAAGAGACAATAGAGCAAGCTGAAAGGGTCTTCCCAATAGCCAATCCATTGGATAATCCCCCGGAAAGAACTCCAACTACCCTGAATCAGCGGGCGTTCAACCAACTACGTATTCAGTTTGGTATTGCTGAAGCATATGCTTTACTTCCTGGGCCAAATGATACTGCTGACAGGCCACCTCTCGGTTTTATCGCTGTCAATCGTCAGATGTGCCTGTGTGGTGCTATTCCTCCTTTCAATGACTTTCTTCAACGACTCCTTCTCCAATTAACCATCTCTCCCTTCCAGTTGCATCCCAATGGCCATGTCGTCCTAATGGTACTTTTTGTGCTGTTTAGGAAGACACTTGATCATCTTCCGAGTTTTGAAGAAATCTCCTATTTGTGCACATTTGCAAAGAATAAAGATCATCCCTCTATCACACTCGTGAGAAGCGCCAGGAACCGTAGATTGATCGTCGATCTTTCGGAAAGCGCCCATGGGTTCTTAAATCAATTCTTCTTCGTTCGTCGCCCTCCAGGATTTTACGCCATCTGGAGAGTAGGAAGTAAGATTGCTTATCCCCGCTCTTTCCTTTTGAGCTTTTCCAAGTGCGAGTTGCTAGGTGCTAATTTCATTCTTTACTTTTACAGCACTTCCTCCTCCCTCTAAAGATCCCAGCCACAAGCCGACTTTTGAAAGATTAAGTGTCGTAGCGGTTGCGGAAAGAAGTATTAAATTTTTGCTGAAAGACGAATTTCTTCACCAGTACGGACTTCTGCACTCTTATCGTTCTACTCAGCCTCATGAAGTCCCAGATTCTCCAATAGAGATGTCGGATGCCCCATTTTCCGTCGGAGAACTTACACCGACAGAACCTACTGTTGAGGCTTCTCTGGTGAAGTGTTCTACTTCTATTGACGTTGTGGGGTCATCCGGCAAACTAGCACTTGCCTCGGTCATTGAAGAAGAGGAACCTCCACAGCAATCTTGGAAGACTCACTACTACAAAACAGGCCATTTTCATCGGTTATTTGCCGCCCTTTGCATCAGTTCAACAACCGATGCATATGCAACCGATGCAACAGGCTTAACACTTTTGCATCAGTTCTGAAACCGATGCAAAAACATCCTTTTTGCATCGGTTGTTACTAACAACTGATGCAAAATATCATGGTTGGTTGCTTAGACACAGCCACCATGTTGCATCGGTTGTAATTAAAACCGATGCAACTAATCCCTCTATTGCATCAGATTTTTATAACAACCGATGCAAACTAATCCCTCTATTGCATCAGCTATTTATACCTGATGCAAAAAAACCATTTTCAGATACCATTATTACAGTACTCAAATAGACTATATATATTATTGATTATAAAAAACAATTATTGCATGCAACATTACTATCATTCAAAATTAAATTTGATGGCAAATACATAATCAGATTTAATAATTCTACAAAAGAATGAAAAACATAAATAAATTCCATGGTACATAATCAGACAGTCAGTAGTAAAAAATAAATGCACCCAAAATATAAGATATAATCTAATCTAATTCCAACATCTTCACTGTTGTACCGCTGTAATAACCAACTGACACTCCCTGCATTACATCATCCCACACACAACAACTACTCAACATCACCCCAACACTACTAATTCACATACCAAACATGCACTTTGTTAATTCACTCATACATAACACCTTCATACTGCAACACAATCACTTACTGTAACATTGCAGTATAATTCCAACCTCTTTACACTTGTCTCACTGTAACAACCAACTGAAACTCTCCGCATTACACATCCCCCACACAGCAAATGCTCAACATCACCCCAACACTACTAATTCAAACATGCACTACACACTTAATTCACACATAACACCTTTACACTACAACATAATCACTCACTATATCATCATAGTGTAATTCCAACATCTTCACACTTGTCCTACTGTAACAACCAACAGAAACTCACTACATTCAGAACCATTTATTGTAATAGAGTAATAAAATAACCTCATATTATATCTATACCTACCACCCACTCTCCATATAACAACCATTATATACTCAGACCACCCCCTTATTACTAACAGCCTTGATGCATACAAATAGAAGCTTTATTATTCAACAATCTAGGACATCTAATAAATCCAACAACTGAGATAAAGACTGAAGATATAAAAAATTAAACTCCGTTACTTAGTGAGCAGTTGACTAAATACTGAAAATTTATCAAATAAAAATGCTCGCTTCAGCCAACATATATGAAGGATAAGCCATAAGCATCGTAAGTGCAACTGCAAATACATAATATAAAGAATATTTAATATAAATGGTTCATGACATCTACGGTATTGCTACTGCAAATACATAATATAAAGAAGCTAGTACCTGAAGCATAAATGCAACGACCAATACTGTGATGAAGAGCGAGGCAGTTTCAGAAAGATGAAAGTTCATATCCAATGGCTTTCCCATCATCCATGCTATTACCCCACAGAACGGAATCTGCAAGGAAAAAAAATGAAATTAAGGATAAAATGGAAAACTAATATCAAAAATATCTACTGTTAATCATGGTTTTTGTTCAGAATAATTTATTTATTGCAACTTGCAAGCATCCTATTCATTTAGGATTCAAATAGGTTTCAAACTCCTTATAACTGAAAAAATGAAGTATTGACCTGTGATTCTTTTATTTAGATTGTATGGGGATAAATCAACTTGAAGAAGCAGCACCAAGTATTTGTTAACTTATGCCAAAAAATTGCAAGAAATCTCAGGTATTCTACGTTAAAATTGATAAGTCCAAATTGCCAAGAACTGGTCTATTTATCCCTCACCGGTCTTAACTGTGTATAAGAAAACAGTGCCATCAGTATACTTGAATAAAAAGCTTGTTTTACCTAGTATTTGATAAGTCTGTTTAGAAATATGTAAAAATATGTGCATATCATAATAAATTATAGTAAGGGATCCATATTGGATTTGATTAAGGCACTGCTGCTTATCATTAACTGTTCAAATCATTTGCTACACTCTTAGTATATTTTTCATTGAAAAATGTGTAGCATTCCATCAGCAATGCCAAGTGAAATATGACAATGAACAGCATACAAGAGTCCTAATTTTTCGAAAAAGTTGCAACCTTAATGAGATTTGCAAGTGAATAAATTCATGAACTTAGACCTATAAGTTAGGTTGCACATGTTCATTTGTTCGTGGACTGCCCTCTAGATCGGCAGTGGTATTACTGTATCCAACCTAAAAACTCTGGTCCTACATTTTTTGTATATTTAGTAAGGTAATACGACAGTTTAAAGGATTCCAGTATTGAATAATGCATGTTGACATTAAAAGCATTCCTAAATGAACATTAATTGTGCAATGCTTTTGGGTGAAAAATGACTAACTTTCCCGGAAAGATATAACGTCGATGACCGGCAAAACAACAAATATTCTGTACTTAGTTCACTTTATCATTTGCAGAACGTATAAAGTAGTAGAGATACTAGCTTCAGAAAGACAATATGACATATTAAGGCACAAAAGATATTTGAGTTGAATAAAGAAACAAAATATTTTTGTTGTATACCAAATTGGTAGTACCATGTATTAATAAATGTGTTAACCATTTTTTATTGCCGAGTTTTAGAATATCTTGCATTTTTAGTTCTTCTAAACAAAATAACTGCTTCGTAGCATGACTCTTTGGCACCCTTAACAATATAAGGCTTAAACACACAGACCTAAAGCCTTAAGGCATTTATTGAATTTGGCACCACTCATGAATTTGGATGTTCAACAACTTTCTACAGAAAAACATTTTCTGCCATGTGGACATTAGTTAAGGGAAACTAAATTGATATTAAGTATTTAAAAGTGGTTTAACCTTAAAATTATTCGAATTAAAATAAAATAATAAACTACAAGAGAATCAATAACAAGGATGGCAATTTGGTTTTTTACAGTACAAACTATAGTACTAACAGACCAGACAAAACAATATTCAAAGTAACAAAATTTACAAGGAGGCAAGACATACTGCTTAAAATTTTGGAATATATTATTGCTGAGCAAATACTAATAATCAAACCAAATAAAAGGAGGAAAAAACTAAATTTTGGAATCCATTATTTTTGAAAACGTCACAACGCCATTCTAATGTTCTTAACAAAGTCTTAGCAAAAGAATAAGGAAGAAACCTCAATAAAAAGGAAACAATTTATATAATTAGTAGTGTATCGATTTATATCAATATGAATAAACGTAATTTATAATAATTTATATCAGCATGTATCAATTCATGTCAATGCTAATAAATGACTAATCTATTCATATGAATGTTGTTACCAAAATCTTAGCAAAACTAAGGAAGAAACCCCAGTTAAAAGGAAACATTAGTCAAAACTGTTACTGTGAAATAATGTAGGCATCGTGGACCAAAGCATAGTAAAGAAACTGACAAAAAAAGAACAACTGAAAAAAAAAGCATCGCTTAAGAAAACAATTAAGGAAAAAAATCATTGGCTAAAACACTTATATTTGCATGTATAATTTGCAAACTATATAAAATTACAATGGTTTAACTAAATGTCAATTAATATCACAGTCGATATCTCTATGTATAAGAGTGAATAATCTTATATGAATTGTTCTACCTAAAGCTAAAGCGTAAGCAATTGATATTTAATACCTAACTAATTGAAGGCATGAATCATCAAAATAATATCTGAACAACCAAGAACAGTACACACATGTGAGAATAATAAAATGCATAAGTGATTGAAACAGGCAAATCATACAAATAAAATGTGCGACATACTTCAGTTGTTTAATAGTAACACATGATATATAATTGAGTATAATCAAATGCAAAGTAAAGAGGCCAATGAGTTTAGATTGTTGCTATATACACGCAAATGGGTCAAATTCATAACTTTCAAAAATGTATGTAATTCATAATTATTAACTGGAGAATGTAGGCAATTACTATACAATGAAATCTTATGTAAATTGTTCTACATCAAGCCTAAATGCAAGCAGTTGAAAATTAATGTCTAAATGTCTCTGGTTACCTTAGTTGAATGTATGATTTGCTTCTCAATAAGATCCATAAAGTAGACAATCCATACCCGTCAGCACCTTTGCAAAGAAGAAAGAGTTGTCTAGATTCATCCCGAACAACTATGGATATTCTCTTCCTCTTGTTGCTAAATTCCAAAAAGTTTAGAATCTTGAACGCTCTGCGATAATGAAGTTTGAAAGTGTTAATTTAGATAAATGTAGCTTCTACTGCATGCCTTTTAATTGCATATGTACATATACAACACTAGCCTAATTTTATTATCGAAGCTATACCAATGTTTGTTTAATCTTAAATTGTTCTCAAAATCTTAGTTTGTTCTGTATAATGCATAGCAAATGCAATATATTAGATATCAGATTCAATAATACCACAAGTATTAACACTGTATTAACTGAAAAGCATAAACCTTCTATTTATTTATTTACATCAGAGGACCACATGTGAAGTTCCAACATCAAACTCTTACATTAAACAAGACATTCTTCATGTTTGTTTTGATGAAGATTGTAGTCTAGGGTAAACTTGCTATGTCCAGATCACTCTTATGAAGTTTTGGCTTTTGATCCGATTGGCGTTTAAAGAACCTTTGGGCATGGTTAGAAATTTGCATAGCTGTTCTTGTTTGAACATATTTTTTGGCTGTGTTCTTCCAGACTCCTTTTCTCTGAGTCCTTAGGCCTATCAAGAACAATTTAAAAACAAAAGAGAAATATTTCAATGTATTAGAATGAAAGCGACAAATTAAAACTTGATACGCCTTTAGCGTTACTTGTTCAATTAACCAAACATGTTAACTTAATCTGATCAAGATGTGTCTTTTTTCATATGTATAAAATAATCGTTTCATTGTTTATGTGAATATGACTTATCTTGGACTTATATTTGGCCGTAAATATACCATCTACAAATACCAAACCTGTGTATATTTACAAATACCAAACCTGTGTTCCTCTTCAGTGCATGGCTTCCCTTTGCTTGCCTTCGATGTTTCTTTTTGTGCCTGTGCTATTTGTTTCTGCAACTACACTTTTGCCTCTTTCCACTATCGCTTCCTTTCTTATCCCCGGAGATTGTTCTAACAGAATTTCTTTTTCATTCTCATGTCTAGCTTTCTCTTTTACCGATGTTGGTCCTGATCCCGGTAAAACTGAATTGCAATCCAGCTCCAACATTTTCTCTGTTTCGCTAGCAAAATTCATCACATTTCTATGCATTTTTCCACTGCATCTGCCATTCATACAAACTATTCTATCATAATAATCATTGTTATATACAAGTTACATGTATAGTTTTATGATGTATATGAAAACTAATAAACAAAATCGATGGAATTTAGTGAGAAAGAAATTATCCATAATTTTGTATATAAATAAGATAAGCATCTTTTCCCTTCTAACTAACTACTTATGATACATGTTCAAAGTTTAAAATTCCAAAAAATGATATTATTTCGCGAAGATGTGTTAGTCTTCTGGTAGATCTTTTGGTGTTCATTTTTAAATGATATTATTGTTTATCATTTTTAAATGCTCTACTTTGTTTGAGTACTCTATAAACTTGAAAGATGTAAATACTTTTAGTATCAAACTAAAATGATAAGGTAACTTAACTAAAATGAACAAGTACAAATTTAGAATGAGCATCAAACTAGTAATCTACGAAATTAATTCATACTAAGAATGTTATACATCAAAGAGTACACCATACACTGTAGTCTATTCCTTTGCTTACAGCGTGTTCTTCCTACTGGAGCAGGAGAATAATTAATCCGGTGTTCTCATATAGATCCCCCTTCAGTTTACTATCTAAATCAAGAAAAAGGTGATGGGTATATGCAAAACAAAACTACATGGTGGATCTTCCGATTAATAGAGAAAACTCACAGATGCCAAATATAAGTGAAACTCTATAAGGCAGAAATGTGACATAATTCCAGCACCTGACCGATACACTGCCATTCTCCCAAACAACCAAAGAAAAAAGATATAAAAAAAGTTACTGCCTCAACACACTGCCTCGATTCCACTGCTACATCTCCTCAGTCCAAAATAACCATCCACACCTCTGACGAAGTCGATGTTCTTTTTGAACTGCAAGCCATTTCCAACAGACGGACCCGAAACATACCACCAACATTAACAAAAAAAAACAGAAGAAAAATGGAGCACCTGACCTCTACAGCAAAACAACCAATCAAATCCTTCAATAACCGAACTAGTGCAAAACAACTTTCTGCCTCAACTTCATTTCCACCACATAACATACCCACGTCAGTTCCTCAATACCCTTGACTAACCACCAAAACCATTCACTGACCATCTCCATACATGACAACCCATACCATCACAAACCCACCAGAACTCCACCAATGTACAAATGCTTTTGCCTACACATCACCCCACATACATATCCTGCCACTGTAAACACCATTGTAACCCATCCGATCCCATTAACATACACATTGCCATCTGAAACTCCATACATCACCCCACACACCATAACCTGCCATCATCTCTTCCACCAAAACTGCCTCCCCCACTATCAAACATCAAGCCTCTGCTAACAACCAATGTCGCATACACTACAGTCAGCCATCACTTCCAGAAAACCACCATACGGTCTTCTCTATCAACTGCTCCAACCACACAGCCATCTCACACTTTCTTGCCATCAAAAACAACCAGGTAAAACGATAGTACAAACCATACATTACCATCCACAGCAACCCACACTGTTGCCATTACAATACTGCCTGATCAACCATAATACTTCTTAACTGTTCTCAACCATCATACACTAACCATCATCTGCTTTGCCATTTAAACCACAACACATCTCCTCTGCTGACTTGCTTGCACCATCTCACCTTTCTGCCTCCACCTACAACCCCTAACCAATCCATACAACAGTACCTCTGCACCACACTAACACCACCATATAAAAGTCCATCAAGTACCACTGCAAACCTCCTTCACATCCCTCAATACCACTGTTACTCACTACTTCATCACCTGAAAGTTACATCATCCCTCAATACCACCCTCAACTGCAAAAAACTTCTGCAAACCAGCCAGTCAAATCACTCGTAACATTGACATCCTCCATAACACAGACGGCAACCATACTCAACTCCACAAGAAACTGCCACCATCACCGAATTCAACCAAAAAAAAGAACTGCATTTCACATACCATTTACAAGTGCGCCCGTGAATCATCACCACCTCTGCATCCAAACTGCATCGCGACTTCTCTAGTCACACACCTGAATCACCAGAAGCCCTAATTCAACAGCCGCAACTTGTTCGCAACTCCACGTCCTCTGCTCCACCATCCATCGCCTTCGAACAAGGCGCAATATGATGGACCTTAAACAACCGCAGTGACTTGAAACATTGGAAAGAAACTTCATTTGATATTTTGATTTGGGAAGTATTTGCGAAAATTTGATCTGGGAATAGTAAATGAATCGCAGGTATTAGCTGAAGCGGTTTGGGGAGGTAAAGTCGAAACTCGGCACTCGAAATCAACCGATCGCTTAACGATGATTTTAGGGTTTTTCTTTCTTTGAAGCACGCGAATAATTTAGGAAAAGAATGGGAGCGGGAAAAAAAGAATTGGAAACGCGGGATGTAAACGAATAACCTAATTTTGAAATTGCATCGCGTACTAAGGGAACCGATGCGAAAAGTATTATGTTGGACAAGTTGCATCGGTTGACTTTAAAACCGATGCGACTAAAACTATTTGCATCGATGTATTTGCATCAGTTGTTGGTGACAACTGATGCAAATTTGACTTTTTTATTATCTATTGCTTTCCACGTACCAATTGCATCGGTTATTAAGACAGAACTGATGCAAATAGTTCTATTTGCATCGGTTTTTACTTAAACCGATTCAAATGAGGCGATGCAAATGGCATGTTTTGTAGTAGTGACTACTGACGAAGGAGCTAAGGGGAAGGTTCTCGCTGGGCACGATGGTGATGACATTTTTGAGGGATTGAGCGACTTGAAGATCACTTCACAGGAGCTTTTTAAAGACGATACCTCTGCTTCTAAAGTTATTTCTCTAGCAGTTGAAGCGACATCTGTCTTGCAACAAACTCCGTCAACCCAAGAATTAACACTTGCTGTAAAATCTGTCATCACCCCCCAACCGAAGAGTGGTTCGTAGTTTGACGCGCGCAGTTTGCACGTTACACACACTTAGGATTTTTCGGCACTTTTATGCTTTCAACTTCCTTGCTTTGAAGATTTCTGAACTTTGTCTTTTCTTCATTTTCAGATTCTCCAATGGGACGAAGAGGCTCTTACTATGATGATTTCCAGTGTTATGGGAGGCGCGGTTCTTATGACCCCAAGAGGTATCTCCCTGCCTCCTGGGAAACCGACGAATAAAGAGCTGCGAGGAAAGCTCGTGAGAGGCATGCTTATGAAGAACGCAGCGGGAGACGGGACGAACGACATGATTCTCCCCAGAGAGAGGATGATTCTCACAAACAAAAATCCTGTGATGACAAAGGGAAAAGTCATGTCGTAGAAGATCCGTGTAAACGGGCCAAACTTGGTAAAAAACCGACATCTGAAACTTCTGAAAAACCCGCTGCTCCCGTCTCTTTGGAAATCCCTTCGAGCTCTCCTGCCCTTCAAAGAGCTGACATTCAAACAATCGTCAGTAGGCCACCGTATCAAGTTGGACAGGGTCTGGCTACTCTTCAAAGCTGGTTTCCATACTGGTGCTTAAAGGGAGTGCGTTTCAATCTCGACTTGGTCCAAATCGATAAGCAAGCCATGTTGTGAAATCTTGATGCCGTCAAACTCGATATCAAGAGAATGTCTGGTTGGCAGAAACTTGTTGACGAGCTTCAAAGAGTAAACCGTGCAAATCTCGAAGCCATGCTGACTATGGAAAATGATAAATCCGAGTGGCTGAAAACACTCGATCAGCATGATGCAGAGATGAAGAGCATTGCCGCTTATAATGAGAAACTTGAAGCGGAAGTTGAAAAACTTAAGGAAGAGCTTGCCACTTCTTCCACTTCCTATTCTCAAAGAGAAGAAGTGCTTCAAAAACAGGTGAGAGATGTTCATGCTGCACAGAGAGACGCTGAAGCTAAATTTGAAGCACAGCAGCGAGTTGTAGAAAGCTACCGAACTGACGTGGTTCAGTTGCGAGAAAAAACCAGCTCCCAGAACTTGGAAATCGAAATGTTAAAAGTTTGACTTTCTGAAGTCGAAAAAGAGCATGATGAAGCTATTGCCGGCAAAGCAGCAGCCATAGAATCTCATATGGCAACTAAAGCCGAAGTCAGCTCTACTTTATTCGAGTTTTACATTCATAGTGTTTTGGGGCGCGATAGCCTTAGATTTTTGGGACCAAAGTACGAAATCACTTTAGCCAAAGTGTGGGAAGCCGCACTTGATATGCTTGGAGGAGATGGATATGCTGAAGAAGATTTAGTAGTGCACTACCTAGATGACGATGCATGTGCTGCTCTTGCTAGGGGAAAGGAGCAACTCGCTAAAGAGAGGGCCGAAATGATAGAAGGAGAACATTTAGGAAAGGCAACCTCAACCGACCCAGTTCAACCTTCGGTTTCAGCTGACAACGATATTGTTGGCTCTAGTTCCCATTCTCCACCTCCTGCTAAAGCTGTCATTGAAAGTGCACCCCCCCGCACTGGAGATGAGACTCAAGAAAGCACTGAGGCACAGGACTTTGAAGTTGACATAGTAAAGCCTACTTCTCCAGGTAACCTTAATGCTGATCTTGCTCAGGTGGACTGCTTATTTACTTCACATGAGCTTGATGAACTTTTTGATTGTTACTTAAATCTTGACGTGCCACTTTCTCCTCTTTTTATGAGAGATACTGACATTAACTTCTCTTCTCCTGTAGTCAAAGCGCCAAGTGTTGTTCAGACTTCCCCTCTTCCAGCTGTTCCCTCTCCGCCTCTTCAGATTACCCCTCCTTCCGCCTCTCAACTGGGGTAACAAGAGGATCAGATAGAAGCTCTTCAAGGCCTGGATGACCCGGTCGCTTCACAAGAACAGAAGGCCGAGGAACCTGAAGAAGGCGAAAGAACTCTGGAGCAAACTATTTCTGAAGACATAAAGTTGTCTGCACTTTTCACTCCGGGCAGTGAGTCTTCTTCAAGGAAGAAGGGGAAGCGTGGAGTCTCAAAGAAAAGGAGGGATGCTTCTGCCAGTGAAGAAAAAGCAGAAGAAATTCCAATTTCACCCCTTCCTCTTTCTTTCCCTACTCTTACAAGCCGACCTAAAAAGTTAATCATCCGGCCAGGGGAGGGCTTGAAAGATGGCAGGAAGAAGAAGTGATGGGTTCGGTCCTACGCTTTTCGTCTCGCTTTTTTCTTTTTTGCTTGTACATATAAAGACTTGTGTTGACCAGAGATTGTGCGGGTACCAGTCCCCGCCTTCTTTTATTTTGAAACCTGCACATGTATAAAATTTTCGTAGTATGGAATAAAATAATTCTTTTACTTGTACAAACTTCTGTGTGTATTTGAGAATGCATTTATTCTCTTCTTTTTATAAAAGTTTCTTTATTTTCTTTGTGTGATGTTGCAGTAAACTTGTGGTATGTTGCTTGAGCATTGCTTTTATGAATGTAACTATATTATATTGCCCCCATACCACGATTTATTGCAATCTTTTTCACATTAGTAAAATTTTGGAGAACAAATCTTCTGTTTTGAGAAGACTTGTACTCTTTCTTTGGAGAACAACTTTTCCATTTTAAGGAGGCTTGCATCCTTACTTTAGAGAATAATTTTTTCCATTTTAAGGGAATATTTCTATGATTTAGTAGAATGCGCCTTGCATTCGAGAAGTCTTCTCTTTCCCTTTTTTTTGAAGAAGTTTTACACTTCACTTTCGGAGAAAGTCACATTTATTTTTGGCAACGAATTTCCCTACATGGTAAAGTGGGCCTCCGAAAAGGGCTTTGACTTGTTTGTGCCTCCGAAGAGAGCTTTTGTTTGATTGTGCATCTAGGAAGAGGGCTTTTTTGTGTGTGCCTCTATGGAGAGGGCTTTTGTTTTTTCCCTGTACGTGGGGAAGCGGGCCTCCGAAGAGGGATTTTTGTTTCTGCCTCTGGGGAGAGGCTTTTGTTTTTTCCCTGTTTGTTGGGAAGCGGGCCTCCGAACAGCGCTTTTTTGGCACTCCAACTCTTGTGAAGTGGGCCTCCGAATAGGGCTTTTCACATTTCAACACTTGTGAAGTTTTATTGCAGATCTCGGTGAAATGCATGCCTCCGAAGAGGTCTTTTAGCATTTCAACTCTAGTGAAATGGGCCTCCGAAGAGGGCTTTTCACATTTCAACACTTGTGAAGTTTTATTTCAGATCTCGATGAAATGTGTGCCTACGAGTAGGGCTTTTTCCTGGAAGTTTCTTTCTCATGGTTGGATGGATTCATGGGGCGGACACAAGTTACTTGGATGTTTGTTTGCACAAACGATCGCAACTAGTTAACAAGGGCCCTGTGCCTTCCACTTGGGTAGGTGCCACCGGTCATTCCACCAATCTTTTTTGGTTGAGAAAGAGAACTTTCTTTTTCTAGCAAGCCCCATTAAAGGTCTTTATCCTCCGAAGAGTTGTGCCTCCGAAGAGGGCTTGTGCCTCTGAAGAGGTCTTTGGTTGTTTCCTGCCTGCTCGCCCATGTCTTTTCGCCATTAGCACATATCGGCGACTCCTTGTTATCATCTTCAAGCACACATTCCTTTCTTTTGCAAGTAGCATATTTTATCCAAAGAAGTGTACTTCATTGTTAAGTGAGTTCGTAGGGGCAGACACAGGCAAATTAATCGGATGTTCGTTTGCACAAACGATCACAATTAGTTAACAAGGGTCCACTTCCGGTGGAACAACTAACTGTCTGCTTGAAGCACTTCTTATATAGGATTTGAATCTGGAATTTTTGTGGCTTAACATTTGTTTGTTGGGTGATGTCAAGGATCCCTTGGTCTTGTGATGGGTGAGCTTTGTTTTAATGGCCTGTAATATTAAATCGACATTTTAGTAATACAATTAAAGTACTTTACATATCGAAATAAAACAGGCTGTTTATAATAGTAGAGAACACAAGATTTATAGTGGTTCGGCCAAGAACTGGGCCTACATCCACTTTATAGTTCTTATTACACTTGCACTGGCTTTACAATGGCTTTCAATACAAGAATCATACATCCATAATTCTTTTACAGTAATTCGGTAAAGCTTTTATGTAAAATATAGGCGCAAGTGATTACTGTTCCAAGCCCTTGGAATTAGATCTCCTTCGACAGTTGTCAATTTGAAAGTGCCATCAAGAAGTTTTTTGCCTATGACATACGGACCTTCCCAGTTTGGCGCAAACACTCCTGTTGCTGTCATGATCCTTTTCAAGACTAGATCCCTAATCTCAACGTTGCATTGGCGAACTTTGGAATTGAAATACCTGGCAATTCTTTGCTGGTGAGCTGCAATTCTGAGCTGAGCTTCTTCCCTTCTTTCGTCAAGGAAGTCTAATGCTTCAAGTTGCAGCTTTTCATTTTCAGCTTGATCAAAATGTATTCTTCTGTGTGAAGGGACTTCTGTCTCCACCGGAATCATTGCTTCTGATCCATATGCTAATGAAAATGGAGTGTGCCCAGTCGTAGTTTTGTGAGTAGTTCTGTATGCCCATAGTGCTAGTGGTAGTTTATCGACCCAACCACCTTTTGTTTTTCCAGCTGTTTTTTGATGGCCGATTTGATAATTTTGTTTACTGCTTCCACTTGCCCATTCTCCTGCGGATGAGCCACTGCTGAAAAGCTTTTTTGGATCTTGAATCGCTTGCAAAAATCTTGGAACTCTTCACTTTCGAATTGGGTTCCATTGTCTGTGATTATCTTTCGAGGCACACCATACCTGCAAATGATATTCTTAGTTACAAAGGTTATCATCTTTTTAGAGGTAATAGTAGCTAATGTTTCAGATTCAACCCATTTAGTAAAATAATCAACAGCAACAATGTCATATCTGATTCCGGACTTGGCGGTTGGCAAAGGCCCGATGAGATCTATTCCCCAAATAGCAAATGGCCATGGACTGACCATCTGTGTTATCTCGATGGAAGGTGCTCTTCGGATTTTCGCAAATCTCTGGCATCGGTCACATTTTCGGGCGTAGCTTGTAGCACCACGATTAATGTCTGGCCAAAAATACCCATAACGGAGAATTTTCTTTGCTAGAGTTTGATCACCTAAATGATCTCCACACTCTCCTCCGTGTACCCCAGCTAGAATTGTCTTAGCCTCTTCCTTGGTCACACATCGGAGTAATGGCATTGAGAATCCCCGCTTGTACAACCGGCCATCTTGAATTATATATCTAGAGGCTTTTCTTAGCTGCTTTTGTCGTTCCTTTGAATTCTCTGGTAGAGAACCGTTGAGCAGATATTCCATCATCGGAGTCATCCATGATTCTTGCTCTTGAGAAACAGTCATGGTCCAATCAATCTCCATTTCATCAATACTTGAGGCTGACAAGGCTTCTACAGGAACCAATCCCAGCAATTGAGCTTCGCCAGTGCTTGCGTATTTTGCAAGACAATCTGCCTTCATGTTTTCTTCCCGGGTTATATGACTTATCGTATAATGATCAAAATCATCGAGAAGTTCCCAGGCTCTTAGCAAGTAAGCAGGCAGATTTCGTCTTTTAGTTTGAAACTCTTTCTTGATTTGGCATACAATAAGATGTGAATCACTGAAGATCTGCAACACTTTGACATTCAGTTCTTTAGCAATCTTCAAGCCGGCAATAAGAGCTTCATATTCTGCTTCCTTATTTGTCGAAGGAAATTTCAATCTCAATGCATAGCACAATGACCGCCCTTCAGGGGTTTCAAGCACAACCCCAGCCCCGGAACAGTAATCATTTCGCGCACCATCAACATACAACTTCCATCGAATTGGGGTATCATGAGTCACTTCTTCCTCGCTATCACCTTTATCTGTACATTCTGCAATGAAATCTGCTAAAGCTTGTCCATTGATTGCTCTCCGGGGATGATAAGTGATGTCGTATTGGCTGAGTTCAATATTCCACTTTAGAAGACGACCCGAAGTCTCAGGGCGAAATAGGACTTGCTTCAGAGGTTGATCAGTGAGTACTTTGATAGGATGAGCATGGAAATATGGCCTCAATTTTCTTGATTCAATTAGTAGACAATAGGCGAGCTTTTCCAACTTTGAATAATTCATCTCTGCCCAAGTGAATCTTTTGATGATATAATAGACTGGGCGCTGAATTTTTGCGTCTTCCCGTACCAACGCTGCACTGAGATCATGAGATGAGATTGCCAAATATAAGAAGAGATCTTCACCATTGGCGGGCTTAGAAAGTATTGGAGGCGTTTCCATATGACGAATCAACTCATCAAAAGCTTTCTGGCATTCAGGAGTCCAGTCGAAATTTTTCCTTCCTTTCTTCAGAGCATCAAAGAATGGGATGCATTTATCAGTAGCTTTGGAAATGAATCGACTCAAGGCAGCAACTTTTCCATTGAGACTTTGCAATTCCTTCTTCGTTCTAGGAGCTTTGACTTCTCTTATGGTAGCAATCTGAGCAGGATTAGCTTCAATTCCCCTAGCACTCACAATGAAACCCAAGAACTTTTCTGACTCCACCCCAAATGAACATTTCAAAGGATTAAGCTTCATTCCGTACTTTCGGAGGACTGCAAACATTTCTGCCAAGTTATCCATATGGTCTACTGCCTTCTTTGATTTCACCAGCATATCGTCAACATAAACTTCCATAGTTTTACCAATCTGTGGCTTGAACATAGCATTGACAAGTCTTTGGTAAGTTGCCCCAGCATTCTTCAGTCCAAAGGGCATGACTCTATAGCAGTAAAGACCGACGTCGGTGATGAAGCTCGTGTCCTCCTGATCCGGCTCATGCATCATGATCTGGTTGTATCCGGAGTAAGCATCCATAAAAGATAACAATTCATGCCCCGCTGTTCCATCCACTAACTGATCTATCCTGGGTAACGGAAAGCAGTCTTTGGGGCATGCTTTTTTTAAATCTGAGAAGTCAATGCATACTCTCCACTTTCCATTAGCTTTCTTAACCAGTACTGGATTTGAAACCCAATTCGGATAAGTAGACTCCCTGATGAAACCATTCTCCATGAGCCGATCTACCTCTTCTTTCAATGCTGCTGACCTTCCAGGACCCTGGGTTCTTCTTTTCTGCTTTACCGGTGTAAACTTCGGGTCAATATTCAGAGTATGTACTGCAACTTCTGAGGATATTCCACACATATCAGCATGAGTCCAAGCGATTACATCCAGATTTGCTTTCAAGAATGATATCAAGGAATTTTGAACAACCACACTAAGTTGCGAACCCACATTCACTACTTTGTTCGGATCTTTCGGGTCAACAGGTACTGGCACCGTTACTTCCACTGGCACCACTCTATTCTCCCCTGCACTAGCTTTTTCTAGGATCCATTTTTCTTCGTGCCCCGATATATTCGCCAGTGCAGGGTCCACCCTGTAATTGCTATAAGGTTGGTTCTTTGATGTGGACGGGGCTGCCGCATCTTTTCCCATCTCTCTCTTCCTTGCTTCACGCAACTCTATCAGATAACATTCTCGCCCAGCATTCTGATCCCCTTTAATAACTCCAACTCCATTATCCGTGGGGAATTTCATAGTAAGGCACCACGGGGTAAGAATTGCCTTAAAAGTCGCAAGAGTTGGTCGGCCTAGGAAGGCGTTGTAGGCAGAAAATTCATCAACAATTACAAAAGTCTGTTTTCGAACCACCTTTTTCTGCCCCTTTCCAAGCTCCACGAACAAGTCGATAGTTCCAATTGGCTGCTTTGGTTCCCCAGTAAACCCAGCAATCTTCTGTGATGAAGCTTGAACATCATCCATCGGAATTTTCATTTGATCGAATGTCTTCTTGAAGAGAATATTTCAAGAAGCGCCGCAATCAACAAGCACTCTTCTTACAATAGCCGGCCCAATGCCTGCAGAGATGACCAAGGGATCCATTGTTGGAGCTTCAATGCCCATAGAGTCCCTAGCTCTGAACACAATATCATCATTAAAAGTTTTCTGCTGCTTCAATGGTGCAGCATCCTCCAACACAAAACACTCTCTTCTGTTGGCGCATACTTCAAGGCACGGGCATACCTTTCCATCTCACCCCAGCTTCTGCCTGTTGGGTGGGGACCTCCTGTAATCACATTAATAACAGGCCTTTCTGATTCATACGCAGTGGTCCTCTCACCCGAGCAGGATGGATGAGCAGGAAGTTGCTGGCCCTTAGTAGATGAAGTCAGGTCATTCCTAATTCTCTTAACATATTGCTGCAACTTGTTCTCTCTCGGCAATTCTTCAATCGAACTTTTCAGATGGAGACATTCGTTGGTATCATGACCGGGTTGATTATGAAATCGACAGAATCTCCCACTTTGAGCAGCTTTTTCCCCAACTCTCATCTTAGGTGGTTTATGTAACAACCCTGGTTTTAGCGATTACCTGAAAATATTAAATTATAACGATAGTTATAATTTAATAGTGTAAATTAATAATTAAATAGGAATTTAAATTGTTTATTGGGAATAAACAATATATTTGAGCATAAAATGAGAAAATAGAATTTTGAAGACTTTATTAAGATGGTTTGATTTAATAAATAAATGAGGAAAATGTGTTTTATTTAGAGTTAATGCAATAATTTTGTTAATTATTGCTCTTACTTCTTTTAATATATATAGTTTTTTTAAAAGAAGTAATTAATTTTAAAATGGGATATATTTAATAAAATGATGGAATTGAGTTTAAAAATATAAGTTGAGCATAAAATTATATTTGAAATGAGTTATAGAATTTTATGACATAAAAATGTGATTTTTGTGTAATTTATAGTGTTAATTACAATGAGTTTTGTAATTAATAATGTAAATTTGCTATTTTCTTTAAATAGGAAAATATGATAATAAATATGTTCCAATTATGTAAATAATATTTTAATCGGGTGTAAAACATTTTTATTATCACGAGTAATGAATTTCTTAATTCTTAAGAAGTGGAACTTGAAATAGTATAAATTTCATCATTAGTGTGCATTGTAACATGAAATAAGTGGTTGAATTACTTATTGGGCTTAAGTCCATTAGTACAATTAAACCCTAACATGTTACTAAGGAATGAGAAAGAGGAGAAAAGTCTATACGTTCATTCACTTCTCTCCTCTCAATTAAAAACTTCTGAAGCTCAAAAATAATGGCATCCTTCTCATTCTCCCAATCTATGCTCTATTAATCAAAATAAAATGAAGAATGGATGTTTTAAAACATGGATTTAAGTATAAACTCAGGTAATCTTCAATACAAAACCAATATCTCCATCAAAATCTAATTTATAGTGAAAATCTATTAACTTCTTCTCTGTTTAGGGTTTGCTAGTTTGAAAATTTGGGCTGAATTGATAATCTCGATTGTTGAATTAAAGGATAGAGTTGAGTTAATCACTAACATCTAAATCTATGTTTGCTGCACATCATTGTTTGAATGATTGTTGATTTAATTATACGCAATTTGGTTGAAAACTTGTCTGATTATTGTATTATTGTTTGCTGAAAATTTGTTAAAAAAAAATTCTCTGCATTTAAACAACGATAATATATGGTAGAATAATCCAAATTGACTCAATCTTTTTGTGGTAGAAAGATATTTCATTTAGCTACAAGTTTTGTTTTAATCATATTTCGAAATTATGCAGTTAAATTGGTTGAAATTGAGTTTGAAACTAATGCTATAGCTCAGCCATATAAAAAAAAAATTTGAGTTAATACCTGAGAGTAAAATGGACATAACTTTCGATTGGTAAACCCAATTGTGTTGAATCTTTTTTCAGTAGAAATAAAATTATCTAAGGAAGAACTATTATTTTAATTACTTTCTCATAATTTGAATAATTCTTGGTCAAAATCGAAATTTTAACAGAGTAATAGTCTTTGCCCTATCAAATTTCTGTGCTTAATATTGTTAGTAATTTAAGCATAACTTTCGCATTTCTTATCGGATTTTGATATCATTTAAAGTTCTGGAAAGCATAATTCATATGCTACAACTTTCAGGTATTGTGTTTCCTTTAATTTAGAGTTTTGCTATTTCAAAATGCAATTTTTCTACTGTTCTCCCGAGAGCAGAAGCAATATTTGCTCTATGCTTAAGGCTTAAACTAAATCGGCCATAACTTCTTCGTTTTTTTTCCGATTTTGATAATTTTAGATATTTCGGAAAGCAAAAATCATATACTACAATTTTTATGTCTTGAGGTTTCTTTAGTTTAGCGGTTTGCTATGTCAAAAATCAATTTTTCTATTCTTGTCCCGAGAGCAAAAGCAATATTTGCTCTGCGCCTAAGGCTAAAACTAAATCGGCCATAACTTCTTCGTTTCTTACCCGATTTTCATAATTTTAGATGTTTCGGAAAGAAAAAATCATATACTACAACTTTCATGTATTGAGTTTTCTATAATTTAGAGGTATGCGGTGCCAAAAATCAATTTTTCTACTGTTGTCCCGAGAGCAAAAGCAATATTTGCTCTGTGCTTAAGGCTGAAACAAAGTTGGCTATAACTTCTTCGTTTCTTATCCGATTTGGTAATTTTAGATGTTTTGGAAAGCTTAAATTATGTGCTACAAGATTTGTTCATTATGTTTTCTGGAATTTTTAAGCTTTCTTGGTCGAAATTATGGTTATAAGTTGCTGTCCTGAGAACAAGATGACAACAACAACAAACGTTGACCTTAGAATTGTATTAGCTCATTTTTAGTCTTATTCTCTTCCGGTTTTGATGATGTTTTTGATATTTTTGAGAGCAATGATGCCTATCTATAGGCTAGCTATATTTGAAAACTTTGTAATTCAAATTTAAATAGAATTCGGATTGATTTTTAGTTAAATTTGAATTGAATTCGTATTGAACTCAAGTTATTGGTCTTGAGTTATCTTTCTTGTTTTTCATTGTTTTCGAGTATAGTTTTCACTAAACAATTTTTGAAGTAATTTTTGTAATAAATGGACATTTCAAATTATTATGATATAGTATTTTAAAATTATTTTTCAAATTAAAAAAAAACCTATTTATTCCCTATAATAAAAGAATTTCAAATATAGGTTTTATTAGTCTTTTCGAGAAAAAGTTTTAAAAGCTTGTTTTCTTTAGTAAACTATTTTAAATATAAAACACACACTTTTGTAGTATTCGAACGTATAAGAAAGAGAATTAAACGATTTAGTAAAACACGTGGTATGGGACATGTGCGTTTACTATTTCGGTTAATTCCGGACTTGTACGATCGAAGCTATTTGAGTTTAATGATTCTGAGATGTTTTGCCATTTTATGGCGTATTTTGAGTTTTATAATTCATATTTATTGGAACTATTTAAGATGGCCAATATTTGGCAAGTATTATGGTTTGAGATCTCCTATGTAGGAGTTTGATCGATGAGAACCATCCATCACGATATTTTATTTACTTGCCAATGACATAAGGCAAGTCTTAAGTTTTTGATTTCATATTTTGAGATTTATGATTTATGAGAAACCATCATGATGTTTTTCACTTGTCGATGTGATGAGACAAGTATGGTATCTCTTTATCACTCGCCAATGAGACTAGGTGAGATATAATTTTTTGAGTTTTATGATGTTTTTAGTGTGGCATCGACTAACGGCTAGTAAACCGCTAAGTGCGAATGTGTGGTATGGGACACACGTTAACACTTTTCGGGTTCCTATCCGTGAGTTTGTGACACATTCACGTTGTTTACCTAACAGAACTACTTTGAGAGGTGTCAGCGACCTTGTCATGAGGACGAACTGCTTTGGAGGTGTTAGCGACCTTGTTAGGGATGATAAAATGGCTTGGAGAGGTGTCAGCGACCTTGTCATGAGGACGAACTGCTTTGGAAAGGTGTCAGCGACCTTGTCATGAGGACGAACTGCTTTGAAAAGTTGTCAGCGACCTTGTCATGAGGACGAACTGCTTTGGAAGGTGTTAGCGACCTTGTCTAAGGCTTCGGCCGTCCGAGTTTAGCACATGCAGCATTGCTTCGGCATTGTATTTAGGGATATGGCCAATCAGGGTTTTCTGAGTTTTGAATTCGCCGTTTTTGGCGCATTAGTGTTAAGATTTTCTGAGTTTTGAACATGCATCGAATTCTTTATTGAATTTGAGATTTTATGAGTTTGAATTCGTATCGAGTTCCATGTGTTTTTATGATTGAGATGTATGTGTGAGATTTAGCCGCCTTGGCTTACTTATGAGTTTGAGATCTCACGTTCGTATGGAGTCGTCTTGTGTTGCTTTCATGACTTCTATTTGTGATTGAGATGAGTTTTCTCCTTTTCGGAGTAATGGTTCATCAAACCATTTGAGTTTTGCTTGAGTTTTATATGAGTTGATTTGAGTTCATTATGGGTTATCGCTAATGATATGAGGCACTTGTGTTTTACTTGAGTATTGAGTTTGAGTTACCTCTTTCGAGGTATTTAGTCACTTAGGTAGCGTTTGTTATCTAAGTATTGAGCAATGAGTTATCTAATCCTTCTCCTCATTCGAGAGGAAGTATCACTATACCCATTCTGCTTCATGTTATCGATATTGACTTATTTGTGTAGCTAGACTGACCCGTGTATTTATACTCGGGTCAGACCGAGTTGTTTCAGGTATCATCTATTGGACTTAGCTTGAAGTTGGTGTTGGATATCATCTCTTCTTTCGCTTGAGCAGTTAATTTCTTCCGCATACTCTGATGTTTTTACATTTGGTTTGATGTATATAGTGTGGTAGAGTACCACCTTTATTGTATTCATATTGTATTGTACTAAACATGTATTAGTGTATATGTATATATAGGATGTCTATTACTGTTCTGTGATGTGCTTTACATTTAGTTATTGTATTTTGTTCCGATAGATCCGTCAACCACCTATAGTTTTGGATTAAACATTTACTATGTATGTCGATCTATTGAGATAGGAAAGAAAAATTATATTGCATTTATCGACGTATTCAGTAGATGTTTAAGACAAAGTTATAGATGGTCGCCCTTAACCAGCCCTATTCTCCGCTTTAGTAGACGGAATTACTCGTTAATTCTCTTTACTAAGGTGGGTCTCGGGGTGGGGCATTACAGCTTGGTATCAGAGCTGTGGTCAGAACAAAGTAGAATAAGCACAGAACAGTACGTATATCATGATACATCGAAGTACAATACGCGTGAATCATTGTCCTTTATTCAAGCTTGTTTTCGAATCGAGCCTTGATTCTTTTCGAGTTTTGGGATTGTTGAGATGGAATATGTCTAGGAAAACATACATCGTATTCCGTAGTATTCCATAATAGAGTTGGAAGTCATCTTATCTTATAAATAATCTTATTTGAGATTATTCTATTCTTATTTTTGTCGATACAAGTGAGTTCGTACCGATGGAGCTAATTGATTTCTTTGAGCATTCTCGTTGCATTCCTTTGAGAGTTGTGAATCCTATTAAGAGGATCCACAACGATTGGCTTGTTGTAAGCATTCTGAATTTTCTATTTGTTGCTTCTTTAGTGAGTATTTGTTTGTTACTCACGATCTTGAGATGCATTTGATTTGAGATGGATTGACTTATTTGATATTAAGTCCAATCCTTTGTTTTTTTGGATCATATTGTATATTTAGGTTTCCTATTTTGATTGGTTTATTATTTCTATCACTTTGGAATGTTAATGATGATTCCAAAGTTTTTGAATTCACTCTTGAGTATCGAGATATTGATGATATATCTCGAATTCCAATCAAGGTGACTTTGTTGATTTTTGTGAGTCCGTTTGGATTTGACATCCAATCAGGCATCGAATGTTGAGGTAACCTTATTCCTGGCTCTTAGCTCTTCGATTATCCTTCCACGAGGATATCCATTAAGGAATGAGGTGAGTTTCTAGATTATTCGAGTTCGATGGAGTTTGTCATTCAGTTTCTTTAAATATCCTTTTCGAATACTCAATCTGTGTTATCCTTTGCAGCATTACTTTGTTTGAAGTAATGATTTGTGGTTTGTATGCTTCTTTTCCTTCGAGGAGAATATCTAGCTTATCTTTGGTCTTGATGATTTCCGAGAGTGGCTCGTCCTCATGTATGAGTTGACAAACACTCCATCTCCTTCTATTGATTTTGTGAATCGCGTACTCTAGGAATATCTCGATGCATTCTCTTAATGTTCTTTGGTTTGAGTTTTTGAAGCCATATATATGAGTTTTAAAAAGAGAAATTGGAGTTTTGAGATATTTTAAAAATCAAAGAATGTTTTGAGAATATATTTATATGGGCAGTATTCTTTCATAGAAATAATTTGAGAGTGTTGGGTTATCCATCGAGTAGTTAAGAGTTCTAGTCGATACGCCTGATCAACGTTATCGATAGGAATCTCCTAAATGCTCTGATGAGGCAATCAAACACGATGATTTGTGTTTTAAAAATTGAGATTTGAAAATAATATTTTGAGATTATATATTAAATTTATTTTTTGAATGGTAATTGCAGCCACTGATTTTAGATATGAGTAACAGAGTGGCGAGGCAGTTTTGATCGTTCGATGGACTCTGCAGCCAACTGATATATCTATTTATTAGAGGTTCAATGGCGAGGTAGTGCCATTTATTTATTCATTTACTTTGAGCTATACTTTATTGAAATTATATTTTGAGATTTTAGAATCTATATTATATACATTGGATGTTTTAAGAGAAGAGTTATAAGAGGATTTGAAGATTGTTTTTAAACGATTTAAGTGGTTTAATAAAAAAAAAAGAGTAAAGAGAATTTAAACCCTTAATTTATTTTGAGGAAAATTATTATGGATTTACAAAATTTTTTGAAAATTTATTTTGAAGTAAGAGAAGAAATTTGGGCTTTTAATTTGAGTTTTAAATTACTTACTAAGTAATATAGTAAAAAATTTGCAAATTTTCAAATGCTGAAAATAGAGTTTTAAAAAAAAAATTAAAAGATGTCGAGATTTAAAATTCTAAATATCTTGGATTAAAAGATAATTCGATCTTATATCCTTGTTCTTGAGTATATTCTATCTTTGGGCTATTATTAACGACGTGCATTTTCGCGGTCGTTCGAGCTTGGTGGCCTTGTGAGAAGCCATCTTGTGATTTATCCATCTTTTCTATTGTGTCTACCCTTTTGTGAGGATGTTCTTTCTGTATATTTATGCGAAAAATCTTATTGATGATCTTCTTTATTCCTTAGAGTTCGGGTTTAAGTGAGTAGATCCCAACTCTATTCGTAGAGTTTTGTAAAACCAATCATTTTCGATTGATTAATTGTTGAGCATGTTATTAAGTTTTGATTTGAAGACAGGATATCTTCGAAATTCTTTCGATTTGCTTGGAAAATTCGATGGTTTGTTAATCCCTATATTAGCATATGATGGGCCATTGTATTAACCAAATGAGTTTTCCTTATTATTTTTTCTTCTACCATTCTATATTGAGAGTACGAATGGTTTGGAATTCGAGCTTGTCTTTATCCTTCGATGATTGTATCTTTTATGTTTTTACAGCTCTTTTTCTAGAAAATTGCGGGGACGCAATTTTTGTAAGGAGAGGAGTCTGTAACAACCCTGGTTTTAGCGATTACCTGAAAATATTAAATTATAACGATAGTTATAATTTAATAGTGTAAATTAATAATTAAAGAGGAATTTAAATTGTTTATTGGGAATAAACAATATATTTGAGCATAAAATGAGAAAGTAGAATTTTGAAGACTTTATTAAGATGGTTTCATTTAATAAATAAATGAGGAAAATGTGTTTTATTTAGAGTTAATGCAATAATTTTGTTAATTATTGCTCTTACTTCTTTTAATATATATAGTTTTTTTAAAAGAAGTAATTAATTTTAAAATGGGATATATTTAATAAAATGATGGAATTGAGTTTAAAAATATAAGTTGAGCATAAAATTATATTTGAAATGAGTTATAGAATTTTATGACATAAAAATGTGATTTTTGTGTAATTTATAGTGTTAATTACAATGAGTTTTGTAATTAATAATGTTTTGCTATTTTCTATAAATAGGAAAATATGATAATAAATATGTTCCAATTATGTAAATAATATTTTAATCGGGTGTAAAACATTTTTATTATCACGAGTAATGAATTTCTTAATTCTTAAGAAGTGGAACTTGAAATAGTATAAATTTCATCATTAGTATGCATTGTAACATGAAATAAGTGGTTGAATTACTTGTTGGGCTTAAGTACATTAGTACAATTAAACCCTAACAAGTTACTAAAGAATGAGAAAGAGGAGAAAAGTCTGTACATTCATTCACTTCTCTCCTCTCATTTAAAAACTTCTGAAGCTCAAAAATAATGGCATCCTTCTCATTCTCCCAATCTATGCTTTATTAATCAAAATAAAATGAAGAATGGATGTTTTAAAACATGGATTTAAGTATAAACTTAGGTAATCTTCAATCCAAAACCAATATCTCCATCAAAATCTAATTTATAGTGAAAATCTATTAACTTCTTCTCTGTTTAGGGTTTGCTAGTTTGGAAATTTGGGCTGAATTGATAATCTCGATTGTTGAATTAAAGGATAGAGGTGAGTTAATCACTCACATCTAAATCTATGTTTTCTGCACATCATTGTTTGAATGATTGTTGATTTAATTATATGCAATTTGGTTGAAAACTTGTCTGATTATTGTGTTATTGTTTGCTGAAAATTTGTTAAAAAAAATTCTCTGCAGTAAAACAACGATAATATATGGTAGAATAATCCAAATTGACTCAATCTTTTTGTGGTAGAAAGATATTTCATTTAGCTACAAGTTTTCTTTTAATCATATTGCGAAATTCTATAGTTAAATTGGTTGAAATTGAGTTTGAAACTAATGTTATAGCTCAGCCATATAAAAAAAAATTTTGAGTTAATACCTGAGAGTAAAATGGACATAACTTTCGATTGGTAAACCCAATTATGTTGATTCTTTTTGCAGTAGAAAGATAATTCTCTAAGGAAGAACTTTTAGTTTAATTACTTTCTAATATTTTGAATATTTCTTGGTCAAAATCGAAATTTTAACAGAGTAATAGTCTCTGCCCTGTCAAATTTCTGTGCTTAATATTGTTAGTAATTTAAGCATAACTTTCGAATTTCTTATCGGATTTTGATATCATTTAAAGTTCTGGAAAGCTTAATTCATATGCTATAACTTTCGTGTATAGTGTTTCCTTTAATTTAGAGTTTTGCTATTTCAAACTCCAATTTTCCTACTTTTGTCCCGAGAGCAAAAGCAATATTTGCTCTGTGCTTAAGGCTAAAACTAAATCGGCCATAACTTCTTCGTTTTTTATCCGATTTTGATAATTTTAGATCCTTTGGAAAGCACAAATCATATACTACAATTTTTATGTCTTGAGGTTTCTATAGTTTAGCGGTTTGCTGTGTCAAAAATAAAATTTTCTATTCCTGTCCCGAGAGCAAAAGCAATATTTGCTCTGTGCTTAAGGCTAAAACTAAATCGGCCATAACTTGTTCGTTTCTTATCTGATTTTCATAATATTTGATGTTTCGGAAAGCAAAAATCATATACTACAACTTTAATGTATTGAGTTTTCTATAATTTATAGGTACGCTATGTCAAAAATCAAATTTTCTACTGTTGTCCCGAGAGCAAAAGCAATATTTGCTCTGTGCTTAAGGCTGAAACAAAGTTGGCTATAACTTCTTCGTTTCTTATCCGATTTTGATAATTTTAGATGTTTGGGAAAGCTTAAATTATGTGCTACAAGATATGTTCATTATGTTTTCTGTAATTTTTAAGCTTTCTTGGTCGAAATTATGGTTATAAGTTGCTGTCCTGAGAACAAGATGACAACAACAACAAACATTGACCTTAGAATTGTATCAGCTCATTTTTAGTCTTATTCTCTTCCGGTTTTGATGATGTTTTTGATATTTTTGAGAGCAATGATGCCTATCTATAGGCTAGCTATATTTGAAAATTTTGTAATTCAAATTTAAATAGAATTCGGATTGATTTTTAGTTAAATTTGAATTGAATTCGTATTGAACTCAAGTTATTGGTCTTGAGTTATCTTTCTTGTTTTTCATTGTTTTCGAGTATAGTTTTCACTAAACAATTTTTGAAGTAATTTTTGAAATAAATGGACATTTCAAATTATTATGATATAGTATTTTAAAATTATTTTTTTAATTAAAAAAAAAACCTATTTATTCCCTATAATAAAAGAATTTCAAATATGGGTTTTATTAATCTTTTCGGGAAAAAGTTTTAAAAGCTTGTTTTCTTTAGTAAACTATTTTAAATATAAAACACACACTTTTGTAGTATTCGAACGTATAAGAAAGAGAATTAAACGATTTAGTAAAACACGTGGTATGGGACATGTGCGTTTACTATTTCGGTTAATTCCGGACTTGTACGATCGAAGCTATTTGAGTTTAATGATTCTGAGATGTTTTGCCATTTTATGGCGTATTTTGAGTTTTGTAATTCATATTTATTGGAACTATTTAAGATGGCCAATATTTGGCAAGTATTATGGTTTGAGATCTCCTATGTAGTAGTTTGATCGATGGGAACCATCACGATGTTTTATTTACTTGCCAATGACATAAGGCAAGTCTTGAGTTTATGATTTCATATTTTGAGATTTATGGTTTATGAGAAACCATCATGATGTTTTTCTGTAACGACCCTGAATTTTTATAAATTAAAATTTGAATATTTAATTAATTTTAAATATTTATAAGTGAATTTATAAGTCGAATAAATTTTTATTTGAATTATTGGATTTAATTGGATAATTAAATCGATAATTTAATATGTTAAATTATGGAAATAATTGAAAATTGAGTTAAATATGATTGAAAATAATTTGTAAAATTTTATTTTATCATGTTGAAGTTAGAACGATATTTTAGAACTTTTAAAATCGAATTAAAAGTTAATCTGTGAAAATTGAATATTTTAATATTTAAATCGATTAGTAAAATAGTCAATTTTTGAACAGTCTCAAAATTGAACGAAACCAGTTTCATTGGATCCGTAATAGTTAGTTATTACCGGATTTCAATTTTCGTGTCAATCGGAGCTATCGTTTGATCGTGGCAGCTCGAAACGCATCGAATTATTTTTAATTTAAATTTGGCGAGTCAAAATAGCCATTTTTCAAAAAGTCTCGGATTTCGACGAAACCAGTTTCATCGGATCCGTAATGTGATATTATTGTAAGGTTTCAAATTTCAAGTCAATTGGATTTACCGTTTGTCCGGTACAAATTAAAACGCCTATAAATCGATTTAAATCGGTTTAATTTAAATTGAGCGTTTGTAGCCATAACTCGCACATACTTCCGAATTAGCTTCCGAAACCTGTTCCATTGTGTCTGGAACGCGGGATAAACCCTAGGTACGTCAGTTTCGGCGCCTAAATCGAAGTTCGGAATTTCCGGGTGAATAGTGTCGAACGAAACTCTATAAATACACCACCACTCTTCATAATTTTATAAAAAAAATAACAAAACCCTAATCTAATAACCCTAGCCGCCACTTATACAACCAAAGGCCAGAAATTTGTTTCATTCATCTCTCAATCTCTCTCAATCCGTAAAGAATTACGCGAAGTGTTCAACACGAAGATTGGAGAGCACGACGAGAGCTTCGATTCCATACGGTGATGATCGGAAATGGTGCAACGTAGAGGGAGCAATGGGGGCCGAACCTGCAGATTTTCGCACGCAATTTCATGCTCATGTAGGTGGCCGAGCTTCAGGTGGTTGGGGGTGGTGGTAGCTCTCGCGAAGAGCTTCGATTTGCAAGTGGTTTGATGTGATTTCGTTGAGTATTGGTGTTGAAATGTTTAACCCTAGTTTCTATGCTAATGGGTTCTATGCACGGCCTCAAATCTGTAGATAGAACGTGGAGAGGGAAGAAGCTAGGTGCGGTGGTGATGAGCTGAGGCAGGATCCTATGGCTCAGATTGAATCTAGGTTATAAATTAGTTTATATGTGTTGTAATTATTAAGTATAAACTCGTGTAACTTCAAAAATCAATAACTTTTTCATACGAGGTCGAAAAAATGCAAACTCAGTTGCATTGGAATCGTATGGACGAGCACTACGCGATGGAGTTGGTTTGGAGTCGTTTGGAGTTAGTGAGAATTTCGGGTAAAATTAAACGCGCGTTTAATTTTATTCGAAATAAATCGCTAAAACGGAAATTAAAACCAAGGTGAGAATTTCTCACTCAATCGAATAGATTTCATTTTTATTTTAAATAGTTAGATTTAAAATATTTGAATGCATGTTTGAATGATGACTGTAAATTATTGATTGTTAAAATAGACATTATGCGCCGTTAGTAAGCGGATGTTATTTAATAAAAACATATACCGCGAATATTTCATAAACAGTGAAATTGGTATTATATATAATATCAATATATATATATATTGGCATATGTATATATTGCAGTTGTTGATTTCCCGCATTTTTTGTTTAGCGGATGAGACCCTATTACGCCGTTATTAAGCGGATAATATTTAATAAGAACATGTACCGCGATAATTTCGTACTGGAGCGAAATTGGTATTGTGCTAATGTTTTTGGATGCAGGAAACAGGTTGGAGGGATCCAACTGGATTCCTCAACAGTATTTATTTTATTTCAGATATTTTGATATTTGATGGATTATCATATCGATATATGATATCGTTGTTAGTCGTGATTGACTATTTGGTGTGTAGCATCATTGGACCCAGATTTTGGGATTTTAAAATGGTTTTAAAGTGATTTTTGAAAATATACTATATTTTTGGAATTGATCCATTATAAATAAATAAACGTTATAATTTTTAAAGTTATAAAATTATGGTTTTTGTGAAATATAGTTAAAAGCTGGTTTTTGAGAAATATGAACCAATGATTTTATAAAATAGTTTAAACTGGATTTTTGAGTTTATTATTAAAAGTTTGAATATAAGATTTATAAAATTTGATTATTTTATAAATCAAGAGAACGGTGAAATTTTAAAGGAATTTAAAGACGTTTAAAAGAATAATATAAATTAATTTATATTAAGAGATTTATAAATGGATATTTATAAATTGAATTATGGACATTATAAAACGAGTTTTTATAAGTGTTTGAATGTAGTGAAAATGAATTTCCTAAATGAATGAAATTTATGAAATTATAAACTGTGAAGTTATAAATGAAATTTTATAAGCAATAGGTTTATAAAATTTATAAAGTTATCGAAAGAATGAATTTTGGATAAATAAACAATCTTATAAGTTAAGATTAATAATTTGGGAAGTTAAATGAACGATTTTGTAAAATAATCGTTTTATAAGTAATTAACTTATAATATGAACTTGTAGTTTATAATTGAGTTATAAACTGGAATATGTTAATAAAGGAATTTATAAAAAGGAAGTTTTTATATATAAATAGAAATAGAATTTATAAACGTTGTTTTATAAATCCGCAAATGACTTATTTTGATAAGTTAATTGTTATAACTTAGAGATAGAGTTATATTCACATTTTGAACAGTGAATAATCCTTTAAGTTAAAGTGAATAGAAATGATGAAATTTGTTAAGGTAGTATATTCACGTTTTTGAATAGTGAATAATACGTTAAAGAAATTGTTTTAGATATGATGTTTTAAATAGAATTAAAACGATCTAACGATGGTTTAAAATGTGTTGAGATTCGAAACCATAGATTTCAACATTTATTGTTGAAATAGACGTTTTCGAGAAATAAAAGAAAATGTGGACTATAACACTGTTGTTATAGTAAATGATTTCCGAAAGGAAATGTTTTGTATAGTATTGGGATTTATATATCTATTTTAATTTCGAATCCCTATACTAGTGATTTTGGGTTGTCGTAACGATGTTTTACGTAACATTCGTTTTGGCCCAAATAAATATGTTTAAGAGAATGATTTCCTTAAAGAATGAATTATATACTTAATTCGATTTAAGTATATTGAATATTTTCTAAGTGTTGAAAATAAAAGGAATTTGTGAATTACTTATGAATAAATAAGTATGGAAATGTTTTCCAATATGAAGTGAATAATTAGAATTTATCTTTTTCTGAAGATAAATTGAAATGAATTATTGAAATCGCATATGCATGGATATCTTGAAATATAAATTCATTATGGAATTTATATGTGAAAGTGAAACTTGTTAAAAATAAATATTGATTTATTTTTGAAGTGTTGAAATTATATATCTAGTAAAGATATTTTGGAAAATAAATAATTTGGAAAATTATTTGGAATCTGGTGATGTGTGCATATCCAGTGATAATTCAATAACCGACTATCAGTATTTCCCTTTGAATGGGTATTTGATGTGAATTGATTGAATTTGAATGCACACTTATTTTTGAATAAGCGCTAACTATTCGGGTTAACCGGGAAAGGACCATGGGGTCGTATAACCCACTCCGAATATGTGATACGTCGTTGTGAATCGCATTTGAAGATCGGTGTTGAAGACCGGTATTTGCGAGAGTGATAGGATGAACTATCGATTGACTCTGCACCGAGTAGCTACGGTATTGAGTTCTCCATATGTGATGGTGAATCCGATCAGGATTGTGGATATCCGGATTGCAAGGACTTCTTTGTAAGTGCCTTCGGTTCTGTTCGAGCCCGGAACAGACTTGTATGGATTGTATGCCTGACATTACAAGTTGAGATATAAAGCCGATTTCTTTCAAATATATTTCTGTTGGTGGCGGAGAATTTATTCTTTGCTTAACACCCTTCTTTGAGACGTACGAGCTCAAAGGTTATATAGTTGAAGTTATCAGCGATATATTCCCAGTTTGGTAATGTGACATGCTGAGTGATGCTGAAATGATCATTGTGTTGATTATTTGTGATAGGATCATTTATTTGATCGTCTATCTTAGTGATCATTGTGTTGATCATTTGTTGACCCAAAGCATGGCTTTTGTATAAAGTATGTTTTTGTGGACGTGACTTCGTCGAGCCTCACATCCCGTGAATGGTCAAAACAGGAAAGAAGCAGCAAGGTTATGAGGGGTAGCACCCTTTAGGATGTGTCCATTTCCTTCTGGAAAAGGGTGGTATCATGGTATGGAGCCCAGATACTTACTCATGTTGAAAACACTTTATGATTGTGTGAATTGATTACGAGCGCTCGGTTGATAAAGGTCCCAAAGGACCGGGGGATGGCATATTCGGTCAGTTGTTACTCAGTTAGGAGTAACCCGGCCTTGTGTTGGTAGAGATCCGGTTTGGTTCTCGGGGATGTCCATCCAGAGGCATTCTCATGTGGCAATGGGAAGTTCCTTGGCCTGATCATTCGTTGGAAATCCAAAGAAACAATACGAGACTTGTACGGTATTAGTTGTAGAACCTGCTATTCACTTATGGTGGTCACCAATGTTTGGATAGTAGCTATAGTAGGCATACGATAATGGTCGTATGTTGGCTAAGATTTATATTCTACTTTCGAAATGAATTTGTTATACACTATGCACTAATAATAATATCAAATGTTATTTTAAATGCGTATCAAGCATCTTTGACTATCATAAGGAGAAATCTCCTCCGATTCTGCGTTTGCATGTGTGTGTGTGCGGGAGGCCTTATGGTAGTCTCATTTTTAAAAGCATTGTGAATTGATTTAAAATATTCCTCTATTTGATTTTAAAGTTAAATAAACTGTTTTGAGTTCTCACACCAGTCACATGACTGACTTGGAGTTTATTGTTTTCCTTCCTAAACTCTGGGTGCCCACCAATTTCCACACGGGCAGTTAAGAGTTAGGTTTATCAGGATATTCTGGATATTCTGGAGTTGCTGGAGGCAAGCTGGATGGCATGGCGTATTACTAGTTTATATAGTATTTCTTTTTCCGCTGCACTGTTTGTTGTTGTATGATGTTGTACACTCTGATGATATGATGTAATGAAATGAAATGTAATGTAATAACTGATATAGTTCTTTGTTTAAAGATTATTCATTTATTATAATATGTTGTTCCGCTGCGAATTGTGAGATTCTGTTGTTGTTCTGTTGTTTCTGTTCTGTTCCGTTCTATTTTCAAATTTTCTTTTTCTTTCTTCTTTTTCTCTCTTCTTTCTTTTCTTAAATTCTTTTTAAAACCCATAACTTCTCGGTTTTCGGCCTTCGATATTCGGTAGTCGATAAAGTGAGTGTCGATGTTGAATTTTCGAAAGTCGAAAATTTTCGGGGCGTTACATTTGGTATCAGAGCTGATGGTTAAGCGACAACCATGGTTCTGTAGGGTATTACTCATTAGAGATAGAGTCAGCGGTACTCTAGAATGAGTTTGAGTGTAATAATAGCTATGAGAGCGTACTTGTTAGTGAATATGAAATTGTTTTATATTGTGATGATTGGTTTATTGAGTGGCATATGAACTTTCGTCAGCACAGCCTCGAAACTGAGCCGAAGGGGTTTCTAAACACTTGAATAGAATAATTCGACACAATATTGATTTTAAAATTGGGTAAATGAAATAATTTTGCCTTGATTATATTTTTATATGTAAAGGAATAATTTTTCAGAATTATTAAAGTGTATATAAGTTGATTGTTAGGTTGTTTGAATAATCTAAATTAAAGAATAATTGTATAAGCAAAAGAATTATAAGAATTGAATTATAATTAAAGTGTTTACAATTGTGAAATAAACTTATATATATAAGAAGTGAAACTATATGAATATATTTATGAATATGAGTTGTAAATAAAAATGAATTTAAGGTTAATGATAGATATGAACTTAAGTTATGTGAATAGAAATTCAACTTTTGTAATTGAATGAATAAATTGAATGTAATCAATTGAATGTGAATAAATTGGAATGGAATAGTTAATGAAAGTGTTAATTCATTAAAATCTAATTTTATTGGAAGTTGAATAAAATTGAATGAAAATCAATTTAATAAAACCAATTGGAAAGTAAAGATGTTAAACCAAAATGAATGTAAGTGAAGCAAAGAAATTTGGTTGTAATTAATATACTTTGGTTGTTATATGATTGTTGATTGATTGTATGTAATTCATTAAGTGTTAATGAAATTGAAAGCTATGAAATTGAATTCAAATTAGAAGTAAATAAATTTGAATAGAATTGAGTGTGAATTGGATTTAATTAGTAAATGTAAACTAATTAAATTGAGAATGAATGTTGATAAAAAAAATCCAATGTAAATAAATCAAATGTGATTTAAATTGAAAACCAATTCATTATATATGAATGAGAATATGAATGAATATTATTGGTTATGAATGTAGTTGGTTGATGGTTGAATATATATTGCTATTGTTGCATTTGCTATGTGACATATATAGTTATTATGTTGCTATATGTTGTATATTGAGATTATTGTCTATATGCATGATTCTCATGTTGTTTGTTGAGTGTTTAGTAGGTGCGGATCGCGTTTGCTTCGCATTTGGAGTTCGCTTTAGCGCTATATTAGCCGTATATGCTTGCTAATAAAGTATAAGGTACATATCTCGGATTAAATATCGTACTTTTACACTTTTTTCCCTTCGGGATGCCTCATTACTTGATGAGATGTATATTTGTGATATATATACTGTCATTTTTTTTCGGATCGAGCCGCGCAAAGGAGACTATGGCGAATTTTTCCGAAAATTTAAGGCGTTAGAAAAAATTTGAGAAAAATTGGAAAATTTTGGAAACTATAACTTTGATTTTGGAATTGAAAGTTAAATGATATAGTTTGTTTTTGAAAACATAACTAAGTATGATTTGAAAACTTAGTAAAGAATTGTAAGAAGTTTAATTATAAATTTTAGGAAAATTAATAGATTCTGTAATTTTCTTACTTGTAATTTCGAGGACGAAATTCTTTTAAGGGGGAAAGATTGTAACGACCCTGAATTTTTATAAATTAAAATTTGAATATTTAATTAATTTTAAATATTTATAAGTGAATTTATAAGTCGAATAAATTTTTATTTGAATTATTGGATTTAATTGGATAATTAAATCGATAATTTAATATGTTAAATTATGGAAATAATTGAAAATTGAGTTAAATATGATTGAAAATAATTTGTAAAATTTTATTTTATCATGTTGAAGTTAGAACGATATTTTAGAACTTTTAAAATCGAATTAAAAGTTAATCTGTGAAAATTGAATATTTTAATATTTAAATCGACTAGTAAAATAGTCAATTTTTGAACAGTCTCAAAATTGAACGAAACCAGTTTCATTGGATCCGTAATAGTTAGTTATTACCGGATTTCAATTTTCGTGTCAATCGGAGCTATCGTTTGATCGTGGCAGCTCGAAACGCATCGAATTATTTTTAACTTAAATTTGGCGAGTCAAAATAGCCATTTTTCAAAAAGTCTCGGATTTCGACGAAACCAGTTTCATCGGATCCGTAATGTGATATTATTGTAAGGTTTCAAATTTCAAGTCAATTGGATTTACCGTTTGTCCGGTACAAATTAAAACGCCTATAAATCGATTTAAATCGGTTTAATTTAAATTGAGCGTTTGTAGCCATAACTCGCACATACTTCCGAATTAGCTTCCGAAACCTGTTCCATTGTGTCTGGAACGCGGGATAAACCCTAGGTACGTCAGTTTCGGCGCCTAAATCGAAGTTCGGAATTTCCGGGTGAATAGTGTCGAACGAAACTCTATAAATACACCACCACTCTTCATAATTTTATAAAAAAAATAACAAAACCCTAATCTAATAACCCTAGCCGCCACTTATACAACCAAAGGCCAGAAATTTGTTTCATTCATCTCTCAATCTCTCTCAATCCGTAAAGAATTACGCGAAGTGTTCAACACGAAGATTGGAGAGCACGACGAGAGCTTCGATTCCATACGGTGATGATCGGAAATGGTGCAACGTAGAGGGAGCAATGGGGGCCGAACCTGCAGATTTTCGCACGCAATTTCATGCTCATGTAGGTGGCCGAGCTTCAGGTGGTTGGGGGTGGTGGTAGCTCTCGCGAAGAGCTTCGATTTGCAAGTGGTTTGATGTGATTTCGTTGAGTATTGGTGTTGAAATGTTTAACCCTAGTTTCTATGCTCATGGGTTCTATGCACGGCCTCAAATCTGTAGATAGAACGTGGAGAGGGAAGAAGCTAGGTGCGGTGGTGATGAGCTGAGGCAGGATCCTATGGCTCAGATTGAATCTAGGTTATAAATTAGTTTATATGTGTTGTAATTATTAAGTATAAACTCGTGTAACTTCAAAAATCAATAACTTTTTCATACGAGGTCGAAAAAATGCAAACTCAGTTGCATTGGAATCGTATGGACGAGCACTACGCGATGGAGTTGGTTTGGAGTCGTTTGGAGTTAGTGAGAATTTCGGGTAAAATTAAACGCGCGTTTAATTTTATTCGAAATAAATCGCTAAAACGGAAATTAAAACCAAGGTGAGAATTTCTCACTCAATCGAATAGATTTCATTTTTATTTTAAATAGTTAGATTTAAAATATTTGAATGCATGTTTGAATGATGACTGTAAATTATTGATTGTTAAAATAGACATTATGCGCCGTTAGTAAGCGGATGTTATTTAATAAAAACATATACCGCGAATATTTCATAAACAGTGAAATTGGTATTATATATAATATCAATATATATATATTGGCATATGTATATATTGCAGTTGTTGATTTCCCGCATTTTTTGTTTAGCGGATGAGACCCTATTACGCCGTTATTAAGCGGATAATATTTAATAAGAACATGTACCGCGATAATTTCGTACTGGAGCGAAATTGGTATTGTGCTAATGTTTTTGGATGCAGGAAACAGGTTGGAGGGATCCAACTGGATTCCTCAACACTATTTATTTTATTTCAGATATTTTGATATTTGATGGATTATCATATCGATATATGATATCGTTGTTAGTCGTGATTGACTATTTGGTGTGTAGCATCATTGGACCCAGATTTTGGGATTTTAAAATGGTTTTAAAGTGATTTTTGAAAATATACTATATTTTTGGAATTGATCCATTATAAATAAATAAACGTTATAATTTTTAAAGTTATAAAATTATGGTTTTTGTGAAATATAGTTAAAAGCTGGTTTTTGAGAAATATGAACCAATGATTTTATAAAATAGTTTAAACTGGATTTTTGAGTTTATTATTAAAAGTTTGAATATAAGATTTATAAAATTTGATTATTTTATAAATCAAGAGAACGGTGAAATTTTAAAGGAATTTAAAGACGTTTAAAAGAATAATATAAATTAATTTATATTAAGAGATTTATAAATGGATATTTATAAATTGAATTATGGACATTATAAAACGAGTTTTTATAAGTGTTTGAATGTAGTGAAAATGAATTTCCTAAATGAATGAAATTTATGAAATTATAAACTGTGAAGTTATAAATGAAATTTTATAAGCAATAGGTTTATAAAATTTATAAAGTTATCGAAAGAATGAATTTTGGATAAATAAACAATCTTATAAGTTAAGATTAATAATTTGGGAAGTTAAATGAACGATTTTGTAAAATAATCGTTTTATAAGTAATTAACTTATAATATGAACTTGTAGTTTATAATTGAGTTATAAACTGGAATATGTTAATAAAGGAATTTATAAAAAGGAAGTTTTTATATATAAATAGAAATAGAATTTATAAACGTTGTTTTATAAATCCGCAAATGACTTATTTTGATAAGTTAATTGTTATAACTTAGAGATAGAGTTATATTCACATTTTGAACAGTGAATAATCCTTTAAGTTAAAGTGAATAGAAATGATGAAATTTGTTAAGGTAGTATATTCACGTTTTTGAATAGTGAATAATACGTTAAAGAAATTGTTTTAGATATGATGTTTTAAATAGAATTAAAACGATCTAACGATGGTTTAAAATGTGTTGAGATTCGAAACCATAGATTTCAACATTTATTGTTGAAATAGACGTTTTCGAGAAATAAAAGAAAATGTGGACTATAACACTGTTGTTATAGTAAATGATTTCCGAAAGGAAATGTTTTGTATAGTATTGGGATTTATATATCTATTTTAATTTCGAATCCCTATACTAGTGATTTTGGGTTGTCGTAACGATGTTTTACGTAACATTCGTTTTGGCCCAAATAAATATGTTTAAGAGAATGATTTCCTTAAAGAATGAATTATATACTTAATTCGATTTAAGTATATTGAATATTTTCTAAGTGTTGAAAATAAAAGGAATTTGTGAATTACTTATGAATAAATAAGTATGGAAATGTTTTCCAATATGAAGTGAATAATTAGAATTTATCTTTTTCTGAAGATAAATTGAAATGAATTATTGAAATCGCATATGCATGGATATCTTGAAATATAAATTCATTATGGAATTTATATGTGAAAGTGAAACTTGTTAAAAATAAATATTGATTTATTTTTGAAGTGTTGAAATTATATATCTAGTAAAGATATTTTGGAAAATAAATAATTTGGAAAATTATTTGGAATCTGGTGATGTGTGCATATCCAGTGATAATTCAATAACCGACTATCAGTATTTCCCTTTGAATGGGTATTTGATGTGAATTGATTGAATTTGAATGCACACTTATTTTTGAATAAGCGCTAACTATTCGGGTTAACCGGGAAAGGACCATGGGGTCGTATAACCCACTCCGAATATGTGATACGTCGTTGTGAATCGCATTTGAAGATCGGTGTTGAAGACCGGTATTTGCGAGAGTGATAGGATGAACTATCGATTGACTCTGCACCGAGTAGCTACGGTATTGAGTTCTCCATATGTGATGGTGAATCCGATCAGGATTGTGGATATCCGGATTGCAAGGACTTCTTTGTAAGTGCCTTCGGTTCTGTTCGAGCCCGGAACAGACTTGTATGGATTGTATGCCTGACATTACAAGTTGAGATATAAAGCCGATTTCTTTCAAATATATTTCTGTTGGTGGCGGAGAATTTATTCTTTGCTTAACACCCTTCTTTGAGACGTACGAGCTCAAAGGTTATATAGTTGAAGTTATCAGCGATATATTCCCAGTTTGGTAATGTGACATGCTGAGTGATGCTGAAATGATCATTGTGTTGATTATTTGTGATAGGATCATTTATTTGATCGTCTATCTTAGTGATCATTGTGTTGATCATTTGTTGACCCAAAGCATGGCTTTTGTATAAAGTATGTTTTTGTGGACGTGACTTCGTCGAGCCTCACATCCCGTGAATGGTCAAAACAGGAAAGAAGCAGCAAGGTTATGAGGGGTAGCACCCTTTAGGATGTGTCCATTTCCTTCTGGAAAAGGGTGGTATCATGGTATGGAGCCCAGATACTTACTCATGTTGAAAACACTTTATGATTGTGTGAATTGATTACGAGCGCTCGGTTGATAAAGGTCCCAAAGGACCGGGGGATGGCATATTCGGTCAGTTGTTACTCAGTTAGGAGTAACCCGGCCTTGTGTTGGTAGAGATCCGGTTTGGTTCTCGGGGATGTCCATCCAGAGGCATTCTCATGTGGCAATGGGAAGTTCCTTGGCCTGATCATTCGTTGGAAATCCAAAGAAACAATACGAGACTTGTACGGTATTAGTTGTAGAACCTGCTATTCACTTATGGTGGTCACCAATGTTTGGATAGTAGCTATAGTAGGCATACGATAATGGTCGTATGTTGGCTAAGATTTATATTCTACTTTCGAAATGAATTTGTTATACACTATGCACTAATAATAATATCAAATGTTATTTTAAATGCGTATCAAGCATCTTTGACTATCATAAGGAGAAATCTCCTCCGATTCTGCGTTTGCATGTGTGTGTGTGCGGGAGGCCTTATGGTAGTCTCATTTTTAAAAGCATTGTGAATTGATTTAAAATATTCCTCTATTTGATTTTAAAGTTAAATAAACTGTTTTGAGTACTCACACCAGTCACATGACTGACTTGGAGTTTATTGTTTTCCTTCCTAAACTCTGGGTGCCCACCAATTTCCACACGGGCAGTTAAGAGTTAGGTTTATCAGGATATTCTGGATATTCTGGAGTTGCTGGAGGCAAGCTGGATGGCATGGCGTATTACTAGTTTATATAGTATTTCTTTTTCCGCTGCACTGTTTGTTGTTGTATGATGTTGTACACTCTGATGATATGATGTAATGAAATGAAATGTAATGTAATAACTGATATAGTTCTTTGTTTAAAGATTATTCATTTATTATAATATGTTGTTCCGCTGCGAATTGTGAGATTCTGTTGTTGTTCTGTTGTTTCTGTTCTGTTCCGTTCTATTTTCAAATTTTCTTTTTCTTTCTTCTTTTTCTCTCTTCTTTCTTTTCTTAAATTCTTTTTAAAACCCATAACTTCTCGGTTTTCGGCCTTCGATATTCGGCAGTCGATAAAGTGAGTGTCGATGTTGAATTTTCGAAAGTCGAAAATTTTCGGGGCGTTACATTTTCACTTGTCGATGTGATGAGACAAGTATGGTATCTCTTTATCACTCGTCAATGAGACTAGGTGATATATAATTTTCTGAGTTTTATGATGTTTTTAGAGTGGCATCGACTAACGGCTAGTAAACCGCTAAGTGCGAATGTGTGGTATGGGACACACGTTAACACTTTTCGGGTTCCTATCCGTGAGTTTGTGACACATTCACGATGTTTACCTAACAGAACTGCTTTGAGAGGTGTCATCGACCTTGTCATGAGACGAACTGCTTTGGAGGTGTTAGCGACCTTGTTAGGGATGACAAAATGGCTTAGAGAGGTGTCAACGACCTTGTCATGAGGACAAACTGCTTTGGAAAGGTGTCAGCGACCTTGTCATGAGGACGAACTGCTTTGGAAAGGTGTCAGCGACCTTGTCATGAGGACGAACTTCTTTGAAAAGGTGTCAACGACCTTGGCATGAGGACGAACTGCTTTGGAAGGTGTTAGCGACCTTGTCTAAGGCTTCGGCCGTCTGAGTTTAGCACGTGCAGCATTGCTTCGGCATTGTATTTAGGGATATGGCCAATCCGGGTTTTCTGAGTTTTGAATTCGCCGTTTTTGGTGCATTAGTGTAAAGATTTTCTGAGTTTTGAACATGCATCGAATTCTTTATTGAATTTGAGATTTTATGAGTTTGAATTCGTATCGAGTTCCATGAGTTTTTATGAATGAGATGTATGTGTGAGATTTAGCCGCCTTGGCTTACTTATGAGTTTGAGATCTCACGTTCTTATGGAGTCGTCTTGTGTTGCTTTCATGACTTATATTTGTGATTGAGATGAGTTTTCTCCTTTTCGGAGTAATGGTTCATCGAACCATTTGAGTTTTGCTTGAGTTTTATATGAGTTGATTTGAGTTCATTATGGGTTATCGCTAATGATATGACGCACTTGTGTTTTATTTGAGTATTGAGTTTGAGTTACCTCTTTCAAGGTATTTAGTCACTTCGGTAGCGTTTGTTATCTAAGTATTGAGCTATGAGTTATCTAATTCTTCTCCTCATTCGAGAAGAAGTATCACTATACCCATTCTGCTTCATGTTATCGATATTGACTGGTTTGTGTAGCTAGACTGACCCATGTATTTATATTCGGGTCAGACCGAGTTGTTTCAGGTATCATCTATTGGACTTAGCTTGAAGTTGGTGTTGGATATCATCTCTTCTTTCGCTTGAGCAGTTAATTTCTTCCGCATACTCTGATATTTTTACATTTGATTTGATGTATATGGTGTGATAGAGTACCACCTTTATTGTATTCATATTGTATTGTACTAAACATGTATCAGTGTATATGTATATATAGGATGTCGATTACTGTTCTGTGATGTGCTTTACATATAGTTATTGTATTCTGTTCCGATAGATCCGTCAACCACCTATAGTTTTGGATTAAACATTTACTATGTATGTCGATCTATTGAGATAGGAAAGAAAAATTATATTGCATTTATCGACGTATTCAGTAGATGTTCAAGACAAAGTTATAGATGGTCGCCCTTAACCAGCCCTATTCTCCGCTTTAGTAGACGGAATTACTCGTTAATTCTCTTTACTAAGGTGGGTCTCGGGGTGGGGCGTTACAGTTTAGGATACTCTACCGCATCTTTGGTAGCAAAAAAGATATTCTCCGGGGTGTCAGTCAAAGGAGTGAAATCTGAAAGTTTTAAGAAGCGAGGTTTCTTCACATCCTTCTGTTTCTTTCTGTCGTTATTTTCCCTTTTCTAACTTCCGGACTCTTTTTGGGAGGAGCGGCAGTGTTATTTTTGACCTCTGTCAATGCCACTTTAGCCGGTGCATGAAGGCTTTCCAAGCGCATGAATTCATCAGCTTTCTTATAGAATTTCTCAAGCGTATACGGTTCTTTCATCTTCAGCCACTTCCCAATTCACTCGATTTGTCTATTGCCCTCATTAAGTATGTCAAGACCAATCTTGGCTCTGCATTATCCACTTCAGCCAAAGCTATGTTGAAGTGGTTCAAGAAAGATCTAATTGATTCTCCAGGATTCGGTTCCAGGCTAGACAGTGACATAATATCCTTTGCCTTCGAAGCATACAGCCTGAATTGTTCTTTAAACATCCGAGTCAAATCGGAGAACTTCTCTATGGATCGGACCGGTAGCTTTGTGAAACAGAGTAGAGCCACTCTTCCAAGTATACCGGAAATTACCGGCATTTGATCTCATCCGATGCCCTGGCACCAGTCATGTGCCAGTCACACTTATACAGGAATTGGTTAGGGTCGCTTGTTCCTTTATAAGCCGGGATGGTAGGAGGAACAAACTTCCTTGGGAATTCCGCCTTTAGAATCCTTTCAGTTGTAACGTCCCTTCTTTTCGCACGCTTCAAATCGACACACGTGCCAATTCAAAGCATACAGAAGGGCGGATTGTTATGGGGCAAAACAAGAAAAACAGAGAAGAAATAAAATAAAACAGAATCTCATAGCGGAAGGATAAAAGATAATAATAAATATACAGTTCATATAACTATTTACAAAACAATTGATTCTTTTTTTTATACAATAAGTATCAGAGTTCACATACCAATAAATATCAATGCAGCAGAATTAAAGTGTAGTGGAATAATAGTAGATGATAGTAATACAAATCTTCGTCTTCGTCCTCTAGAGCTAAACTTCAAATCCCGAAACCCTCGGACTGACCCGAGCGAATTGAAAAGACAAAACACTCGACTCAGAACTAAAAGATCTTATGTAAGTTAAATTAACAGAAATGAATATGAGTGCAGTAACTCAAGAGATGCCCGGGATTTATATCTCCTAAGGATCCGTTAAACTATTTACTACGTAGTATATTTCGCTATTAATATAGCGTCTAATTGTAAAATAAACTTACTTATAAATAGCGTTAAGGCTTTACATTTTCCACCTTAACACAGTTATATATTCCCATAGTCTATACAGTACCGTAATCTCCCTCGTACTGGGCGTCGTCAGAGGGCACTCCATAGGTATGGTACAAAACCAAAATCGTATAAGGCGCGCTAGGGTAGGTGACACGGCACAACTAGGCAATGCCAGGGTAGATATACCAATTATGCTTCCGGGTCGGTGGTAACGCATAGCCGCAGCTACCACCCACCTCGAGCCACACCCCAAAATAAAAATCAAAAGTGGCCACCGAATCAATACAAGAATCAAAATATAATATCGAAGGGATGTGTTCGATCAAAGGTGCTACCTTATTAACCCGTCGATCGCTTCTGTTTTAGCCTCCTTATGCCAACTCACGGGTGTTGGGTCCACGTATTTACGTTAGAGGAAATGCCGCCGCCATCCTACATCATTCTGGAATCTCCACCGCGTACACTGTTGTTAAAGTGGTTTTCGGAGATGGTAGAGAGTATGACAACTTCTAATCCAGTCTCTTCAACAACCAAACATTATTATAACACCGCGGTCTTCAAAAATGTTTATACTATCAAAACCAGAATATAATTATCCATTTCAAAAGCCATGAATACGATATCATTTCCTTTTAAACCCAAATAAATGTGATATCATTTTATTTCAAATATATTTCCTTTCCAAAATCATGTTACTTTTAAATTTATAATACCTTGAAACCAAATATTTGAATTTTAACTTTCAACATAATACTTCGAAATCCGTAGTTTTAAAACCATAACTTTCAAACTTAAATGGTTTGGATATTCAACAGTATATAAAATAAAACATTTGAATTTAAAATTTCTTTAAAAATAAATAATTTCCATGCCTACACAATTTTATTCACTTAAATTCAGTCTAAACCAATAACTTTTAGATTCACTTTCGGTTTGAATAAAACACTTTGATTTCAATATTTTCAAACTTTGAGTATTAAATGAGTTTCAAAACTGAGGTTGGGAATTTCAAATCAACAATTCATTTTCCTATTATTTAGTTTAAAAGATTTACATGATATATCCATAACCATTTAAAATAAACTAAATTTATTAACATTAATTTTTTTTCCTTCCATTTATTTGTACTAGAGTTATTCATTAAATCCTGTTATAAATATCATACCTTAAAATTTCCAATTTTAGTAAGTTAACATCACTTATGGAGTTAATTTTTTTCAAATAAGCTCAATCCCAATTAAATTTCCAATTTATCTTTCAATCTTGATTGATTTGAATCGTTTAAAACTCTCTATACACACACACACACACACACAAGATCTTAAACTTGTACTTACTCGTATAATATAAATCACCAAATACCATTTTACAACTTATTCATTTTTATTTAACATATTTATGCATAGCTTAAATTCAACAATTTAACCATGTATTATAAAATATTTTTATATCATATACAAATTTAATATTTATTAAACCGTATCATATCCAAACCATAAAAATCATTTCAAAAATAATTTTATATATATGCCGCGGTGCCTGTATAAAATTTTCTATCCTATGGTCAAGTGATACGGATATTTATCATTTCAATCCGCAGTTTAAAATAAAAATTTGCGGTTGTATATCATTTCAAGCCGCGATCCCGAATGAATGAAAATGCATAATAATTTGCAGTTTATACAATATAAAATACAGCATCCATTCATCCAAATATCCATAATCAACCATTTATTACAATCATCATCCAATTTAAACAAACATCAATATAGGGCATATGAAATATAACAGGTAAAATGACAGTTATTAACTAACAGTTTATATGCAACAATAAATTTATTTAACTATCAGTCTATATGCAAAACAAATAAATTTTAACTGCCAAATTATATGCAATAATAAAATTAATTAACAGTTATATTAAATAAATGCGATTTAACTAAGATGATGAATAAAATATGCGAAACAGTCATAAATAAATTTCTACTCATATCTCAAATAAATTTAACAAACATAAGAAATTTTAGAAGTTGTGAGTGGGTTAATACACTCACCTTTTGGATTTAAATTGAATTAAAATCCAATTCAAACCCAAAAATTCAACAGCCTTAGAATCTGCTCAAACTAGCGTCAAAATGTCATAAATCTCAATCCTTCAAAAAAAATCGTGCGTAAATCGGACATTGTATGCGAAAGTTGTTCAAGTTATAAGATGATCATTGCCATAATAAAGTGTGTATATATAGTGATATTAAAATAAACAAAATAAATATCAAATTTCACGTTTTGGGATAAGGCAACTAGGGTACCTGCTAACAAGGTGGTGGCAAGGATTGGGTGAGGTGGAGAGGCATTCACGCAACTCAAAGCTTCAAGAAGGATTAGGAAAAAGTGTTGCAAGCAGGTGAGGGAGAAAATGAAATAGGATCATGTTTGCATAATGAAGTTCAGTGAGATTGGAAAATTGAAATGAGGCTAATGGGGGATGGAACCAATGAAATGAATGCTTCAGGTAGCAAAAATGAAAATTTATACATTTCAAACAAAGAGGTGGTAACGAATAAATATAAAGTAACAAATGGACCAGTTGTACTAAAACTTTAAGATCCAATTTCAAAACGTCTACTCCGCTAAATTAATTTCTATTAACCCTAATTATACACCTTATTAACACCCAATTAAATTTTATTAGCACACATTAAATAAAATGTAACACTCCAATTAATGCTACTGGGGACTGCCGCTGCACACAATAAAAGACGAACCGAGACTGGAAGTTCAAATTTAAAAACGGCGTTTTTCTCAGCGTGCAATCACGATTCAAAATATTAAATTTACTTTAAAATATAAGGTTAGCATTAAAATCACTTCTATACTGCCTCTGATTGTTATAAAATGAATGTAAAATGTTGTTTCAAAATTCAAAATTTTCCTTTTTTATAAAATTTTACTTGTCTTTAAAATGAAATTTTCATTTTATTTTTCTCAAACTGTTCTTTTATTTTCATTAAAAATGCTCTTTCTATTTAACCCAAAAATGTACGTTTCTTATATTAATTGCCATAAATTTCATTTAACTTCTCTTTCCTTTTAATTCAAAGATTCCTTATATGTATTAGATGTTGCAAATTCCACACTTTCAAAGCTTTAACTTCTATTTCAATTGTTTATAGATTATACATTATATCTTCCAAAATTTTCAATGAAATTAGCTTTCCATTTATTTTCAATACATTCTTCTTATGGTATAATTATTTTGTTTCATATCTATTATTCAATTCACTATTCTTAAACGGATAAAAAATTTCATTGAATTTGCAAACTATCATAATATTCTTACATTCCGTCTAACTTTCTATTAACGTAAAAACTAATTGTTAAATTTCATTTATTTGGTTTTTTAATTCTTTTATTCACTCCATTATCACCAAGTAGATAAATTAGCATTGGTTAATGGTCTAATATATTGTTATTCTAAATTTTCAACTTAAACTCCATTAACGTAACATTTAACATTTTATTCCCATTAAATTGAAATAACCCAATCCAAAATTTAACTTCAAATAAATAAGAAACTCTTTATGTTTCTAAATCAATTACAATAGTTTAACAATTGAAAGTTAATTGAAAGTTGCTAAATTTATCGATTTTAGAAATTCCCTTTTATATTTCTTAATCATTTGTAGAAGTTTAAACATGTAACGATCCCAGTTTTAAAGACGAATTTAAATTTCTAATTTTATTAAATTTTTGGGTTAAATTATAGATTTGTTTGAATTTTTCAATTTTGATAAGATATGTATACTTATTTATTTTATAAATTGGATTTGAAACTTATTATAAATGTAATTGAATTGGATTAGAAATAAAATGTTTAAAGAGACTACTTATCAATATAGAATATAAGTGTATAGAATAAAATAAGTGTTATAAATTTAATACTTAAGTTTGAAATATAATTATAAGACAAATTATAAAATATCAAGTACCAAAGTAAAACAAGAAAGTAAGTATTTAAATGAATCAAAACAGCCCTTACATATATATGTATATATAAAAAAATCAAATCTAAATATGCAGTAAGTATCAAACAAGTATGGATGATCATTAAATGCATATACTGTCTAGCATAGATAAAGATCCTACTAGCCGTAATCAAAGCATGAGCACGGCATGCTGCAAATAAATGAAAGTGTTACTTACATACTTTCATTAAATGATTTCAAACATGCCTATACACAAAGTACAAAGCTAGTATAAAATAATTATACAAAAGAAAGATGCTCAGTGCTGTCTAAAAAAACTGCACATCTCTTTATATATATAAGTTGCCTCCAATTTGTTCAAAACCTTTTACTGAAGAAAGAAAGAAAAAAAGAAAAGAAAAAAAACAACCTGAAAAACTAAACTAGATCAACAACTATCATCATCTACAAAGTCAAAATCATTTAACTTAAAAGGAAGCAGAATAGGTTAAAGGCAGATCAACTGCAGAAATTTCAAAACAACAAAGTTTCCTGTATTCAAAAATCTTGTTTCCAGGTGAGCAAATTTTCTTTAAAACTCAATCTCCTATTTTAATTGTGTTTAAGTGATGATGAATGAGATGGAAAAAAATTGTAGCTTGTTTGAATGTATATTTATGTGATGTATGGCTGTATGTATATGCCACTGTAACATACAAGCTCTAAAAACAACTTCAAAAAGAAAATCATTTTCTCTGATTCTACTTATTAGTAGGACTTGGTGTTAAAATGGTTTGATATGGTACATATTCATGATTTAAAAAGATTCATTTAAGTTAAATTAACTTGTTAATAACCCTGGAATCTTGTTTTGCAGTCAATATACATCATCATGTTGAAATTTGAATATGATAAATTGTTGATTCACTTATATAATCTGAATCTACCTTCAAAAATCAGATTTTTAAAACAAGAATGGGATTTTTTAGTTAAGAATTTTATGAGCAATTCGTAGTCGAACTGGAAATGCTTTTAGATCGAGTTCTGGTGCCTGAAGAAATTTCGAATGGTAAAATTTGGCATGAGGCAAGCACAGCCATCAATGGTTCCAGGAAAAATGAAACAAAATTTTTTTGTTGCAAGAATTGAGGGGACGAGAGCACTTTAGGGTTTAAGTGTTCAAACTTGTCGACTACCTTCGCTAGGCAATTGGGAAATCTGGGGAGGATCGGAGGCCATCGCGACTAGGGTGAACGCTGCGTGGATGGAAGGAGGTGCTGTGGTCAGAAGGGCGTTGTCTCCGGTGACGTCACGTGATGGGACGAGGCGTTTGGGTTTGGGTGTGTTCGAGTGCAATTCAAACGAAAGGGTGAAATTTGATTTTGGGTTTTGTTGTGTTGAATCGAGTTTGATTTTGAGTATATGGGTAGTTTGAGACTTGCCGCCGATGAAGGAGTTCGCCAGAGTGGCGTCGCCGCCGTGTGCACGTGCACCCACGTAGGCATGTATCAGCTGCAGTGCGAATGTTTTGGGGAGATGAAGCTTATCGGGTTGATTCTCGAGTAGGAGGGTTGGCCGCTTCGAGTTTTTACTCGTGTATGCAAGTATATTTCCTGTTGCTATAGTTTGAAAATGAAGTAAACTAAGACTCTAAACTGGAAAATAAAAAGAGGAAGAAGATGTATATGTGAGGGAGAGAGTTGCTTCGGGGAAATGCAAGGGAATCTCGAGTGTTTACTCGAGAAAAATCTGGGCAATCTTGGGTTTTTTGTCAAATTGAAATATTATGTTGTAAAGGTGTAAAGTTGAACAACTTGTTTTCTACAAGTTTTAAACACCGTAACTTAATAAAGATTTCAACAGTTAAAGTCAAAGAATTTAAACAAGTTTTCACTATTTTAGTTAATGCTTCAACAAAGTTTTTAACATCTAGTTATTATTTTTAATCAAGTAATTAAGTTAAATATGAAATTGATTAACTTTTAAAGTTGTAGTTAATATTAAATTGATTTTCAAAGTTTAAAGAAGATTTCTTTGAAATTTTTAATTAGTGAATAATTAATATTAAGTGATTATTTTAGGAAGTAATTAAGAATAATTTCATTTTAATTATAATTAGAGTTTGAATTAATTAATGTTTAAGTGATAAGTAAATTGTAATTAACTACTCAAGTTAATTAATTAAGGAATTTAATTAAGAACTAATAATTGATTAACTAAGTAGTTAATGGCAAATAAATTAATAATTAAAGTTATTAATTTATGGTTAAAGAATAGTTAATCAAGGTTAAATAAATTGATTATGAAGTAATTAATTTAATAGAGTGAATAAAGGAATTAAGTAATTAAGACTTAATGATTGATTAAGAATTTATTGGTTAATTAACTAATTTGAAATGAAGTATGTAATTAATTGATAATGAATTAACGATTGATTATACAGGGCTAAGTAATTAATTCCCAAGAAATTATTTTTAATTGAATTTATCACAATAAGAATTAAAGATGATTACTTATGGATTATGTAGGATATCTGATTTGTTGTAAAATGAATTGATATTTCTGTTTTGAAATTGTGATGTGTGAGATTTGATTTACCCTGTGCTGGATTATGATTGGTGATTTTATTCTGTAAACCCTTGACCTGTATACGACAGTTGAATTTCGATGCGACAGGGAATCAGATTCCAGTTGGTTATCCGAAACCCACATCGAATTGTAATGATGAATCTTCGTGATCGATAAATTTATTTTATCTGTGAAACTGTGAAGGAAGATAAGAGTTATTGGTTATACCGCTTATCGATATTGATATATTTGTGATGATTGATGTTGTGCACTATTGTGTAAAATCCTTGGACCACACTATACACACACAAATATGGATTTCACGTGGAAATCAGTTAAGTCACAGATTTTTAAATAAGTTTTGAAATTGAATTTTTTAAATTCAAATAGTTTTGGAAATAAATTAAGTTTAATATGAAAATCTTTTGAAAAGGTGTTTTAGGAATAAAAGTTACTTTGAATAACTTAATAAAGGTTTGAAATCTGAAAAATTTGAATTCAATATCTGAAATTGAATTCTATATTCAGTATTTATGATTTAAAAAGGACTTTACAAGTTATAGGGGTTTAAACCGTTTTTAAAGCGTTATTTTGGGAATTTGAATTAACTCAAAGTTTTTAACTTGTATAAATGGAATCGGGGTTTTTCCAAAATAAAACTATTATTTCTAAGTGATAAAAAGCTTTCATGTGAGTAAGGAACTTCCAATTTATATTAAAGAGATGTCAAGTTTGAATTGAAAATGATTCTCCAAGTTATGAAAGAATCTTTGGAAACAAGTTTTGAAATCTATGAGATAAATCTTTGATTTAAAGATTTAAATGAGTTAATCCAATTGAAACGGATATTGTTTTGAAATCCGTTAATGAATCTTTGTGAAACTGAGTAAACTTTGTGAAATAAATCTTTTTGTTTAAAAAAGATTTGAAATGGTAATTGGTTTAAACCATTTGGAAGAAAGTTTGGAATTATTAAGTTGTGACTTAATTGAAATCCTGTATCCATATGTTTTAAATGTTGCGCTCACTATTCGGGTTAGCCGGGAAAGGACCTTTGGGTCGTATAACCCATTCCGAATATGTGATACGTTGTTATGGATAGCATTTGAAGACCGGTGGTGAAGACCGGGTATTTGCGAGAACGATAGGATGACCTATCGATTGTCTCTGCACTTAGTTGCTCCGGTATAGAGATTCCCTAAGTGATGGGAAGTCCAATCGGGATTGTGAATACCCAGATTTGCAAGGGCTTCTTTGGAAGTGCTTCGGTTCTGTTCGAACCCAGAACAGACTTGTATGGATTGTTATGTCTGACATTACAATTTGAGATATAAAGCAGATTTCTTTCAAATATATTTCTGTTGGTGGTGGATAATTTATTCTCTTAGCTTAATGTTAACGCTTAAATTTGAACGCTAACACCCCGGTGTGTAAAGTGTAGTTGTGAAAGCACCACCCGATGGATCGGGAAAGAATTACAAGCAAGTAATAACGGAAAAGCAGTAAACAACAGCAATTTTATAGTGGTTCGGCTTATGGGTACAGCCTACGTCCACTTTAAGTACTTTTATTGATGATCTCGTTACAAGTTGATACAATTCTTCCCAAGTACAATTCACTTTGAACTACAAGAAACTTAGAACAAGTATTTTAAACTTCGAAGGAGATGAGAGTCTTTGAATCCATGTTGGATGTACGTGATCTCTTGTTGAAGTTGTTTGTAGCGTTCTTAGTGTCTCGAGAGCTTCAAGTGTTGAATTGGTTTGGAATGCAGCAGAGTATCAGCGCTTGAAGAGAATGAGCAAAAGTCCTCTTCATGTTGAATGCGGCCTTGTATTTATAGGCAAACTGTTTAGGCTGAAATTGCAAAGACATGAGTCGTGACCGACTCATGATGAGTCGTGAGTCGTCTGCGAGTCACCCCTTTGCAACATGATTTTGAACTTGCCTCTGAGTCTTGTGTCGTGTGTCGACCTATCCTTTGAGTCGTAGGCTTTCCTGAGTCGCGCCATCCTTAACCCAGAATCTCCTTAACCCGTCAGGTTCCTTAGGTTGTAGCGGCCTCTTGAGTCGTTGATCTCTTGAGTCGTAAACCCAATGAGATACTTAAGGACCTTGAGTGGATGAGTCGTGATCAGATGAGTCGGTCTTTGATGAGTCGGAACTCGAATGAGTCGTTGGATCGGTCTAGGCCTTGAGTCGCAGACCGCTGAGTCGTTGATTCATACTGTATCTTTAAGGCGCTAACTCGCTGAGTCGTTGCTATCAATGAGTCGTTGACCCATTGAGTCGGCAATCCCTGAGTCGCTTCATCAGTTGAGTCGCTGATTCCTATGAGTCGCTGACTGCCTTATCTGTTGAGTCGGCCTAAGTTTCAGCACGGTTAACATTTGCCCCTCGAAGCACGCGCCTGAGTCGTAGGTCGCGTGCTTCGACTTATCTTAACTCGCTTGTGCCGACTCATGCCCTACTTCCTTGGTATAAAATGGATGAACCGTCACTTCTATCTTCTTCTTCCTTTATCAGTCTCTTGAGTCGTGCTCCGCCATTAACACATCTTCAAGCTCCCAAAAATAATTTCAACTCGAATTAGCACCCAATCCTCTCTAGCAACATACAATCGTAAGCGATTTCTTCCCTTTCTTCGATCGTTGATCATTATTGTCTTACACGCTTAATCCTTCGTCTCCGATTTGCCTCTTCGTGTCTTACGAGTCTGGTTAGATTTGATTGCTGATGAACTTAGGTTTGCTTGATTTTACTTGCGGCGATTCATCACTCGAGGCAATCGTGTAGTGTGACGAACCCGTGGTTAACCATTGCAATGTTATTGGGTTATCGGGTTAGATGGTTAATGGGTTAGGAGCTAGAAGGTTAGTGGGTCAGAGTGATTCGAACATTGCCGTAGGTTAGACTTAGCTATTCCTGTATGACCCAGTGACTCCTATGATTTAGCCATGGTACGATTCATCATACTCCTCGACCTGAGCTTTGAGTCGCGGCCGAGACAAGACTTTTGAGTCGTGGCCGAGATAAAACTTTGAACCTGAGCTCTTTTAACATTCCCCACGGTCTAGCCTTTGAGTCGTTGCCGAGACAAGACTAGGAGATAATCTCCTTATTTCCACGACTTATGACTTGGCACTGCCGACTCAGAACTTTTGAACCGTTGATGGGTTATGACTTGTGAATTCTGTCTGAACACTGGACCATTGTATTAACTTTGAACTGTTGAATTTTATTGCACTCATTCACAGGTTATTTTGACTTGCAAGCTAACAATCTGTTCAATATAACATTCACAGAAAACTGGGACGAATATACTGTCATTGATTGCCCACATCGAACGACAGATTAGTTAATGATAGATGAATAAACTGCATGTATGAAGTGCTTTTAACATATCAATTTCAAACAAAATACCAAAGCAATACTGAAATAGTCAATTGAAATCGACTTGCTTGCACTAATATTATGTTTGAACTCTTAGATTAACAAGTTCTGAAATGTTTACAATCGATCAAGCATCGATTAGTATAATTCCAGTTATGTATACTTGTCACTTTTATTAGTCTTGCACAACACTTCACACTTTTTAGGAAACGCGCACCTTCGCATTTGAACATCCAGTTGCTTGTGTAGAATGACCTCCCACCGAGAAGAAGAAGTGATAACTCAAGAGGAAGAAACTTTTCCGATAGCTGTTCCCATAGAGAATCCTCCGGAGAGAACCCCGACTATTCTAACTTCGAGAGCGTTTGTCCAGCTGCGCACTCAATTTGGCCTTGCTGAAAGCGATGTTCTTTTCCCTGGGCCAAGTGATACTGCTGACAATCCTCCCTATGGCTTTGTTGCAGTCAATCGCCAAATGTGCTTAAGTGGGGCGATTCCTCCTTTTAACAACTTTCTCCAACAGTTCCTGCTTCGGTTGTCTATCTCTCCATTCCAATTACACCCCAATGGCTACGCCATTCTGATGGGGTTATGTGTTCTATTCAGGAGAGTTTTGGATCGATTACCAAGCTTCGGGGAGATCTGCTATTTTTGCTCATTCACGAAAACTAAAGACCATCCCTCCATCGTGGTTATAAGAAGCGCTCGAAACCGCAAACTTATTACTGATCTCTCCGAAAGCGCTCACGGATTTTTGAATCAGTTTTTCTTTGTTCGCTGCCCTCCAGGGTTTTATGCCATCTGGAGAGTGGGAAGTAAGATTTCCTGTCTTTACTTTTTCCGTTTTGAAACTTTCTCGAGATCTGAATTCTCAGTTGCTAATTTCATTCTTTTCCTGTTTTTAGCACTTCCCCCCTGCTAGGGACCCAAGTCTTAAGCAAATTTTTGAAAGATTAAATGCCGTGCCGGTAGAAGAGAGGAGCATAAAGTTTCTGCTAAACGATGAACTTTTACATCAATACGGACTCCTCCATCCCTCTCGCTTTACCCGGCCTCGTGAAGCTCCAACGGAGGTTCCTGATTCTCCGGTGAAAACTCCTGATCTTCCGATCTCCACTAAAGAGCACATACGAGGAGAAATTTCTGCAGAAACCTTATTAGTAAAGTGCTCTACTCCAAGAGACGATACGGGACCCTCCGAAAAGCCCACACTTGCTCCCATTATTGAAGAAGAAGAGGAGCCCCTTTTCCAAACCAGGAAGAGTGCTGACAAGGGAGCTGATGGAGGGAATCAGGTCGGGCATGACGGTGATGACGTCTTTGGGGATTTAAGTGACATAATTATCACTTCCCAAGAGCTCTTTAAAGAAGACCCTGCTCACGGTAAAGCTATACCTCCGACGATTGAAGCAACATCTGCCCTCCAACAGACTCTAACTCCTTTATCTCAAGAATTGCCACTGACAGTGGAACCTATTACTTCCCCCCAACTGAGGAGTGGTTCGTTAGTCCAACGCGAGTAGTTTGCACTTCACACACAACTAAGGATTTTCCAGCACACTTATGCACTTATCTTCTCATACTCTAAAGATTTCTAAAGCTTATCTTTTCTTATTTCAGATTCTTCAATGACACGCGGTGGATCATATTATCAGGATTTCCAACGCTACGGGGGGCGTGGTCGATATGATTATCGGCGTTACTTTCCCTCCTACAGAGAGTCTGACGAAGAGAGGGCTGCTCGAAAGGCTCGTGAAAGGAGGGATGAGGAAGAGCGTCGTGAAAGAAGGGAGAGAGAAGAGCGCCATGATTCTTGGCAAAAAGGCGATGACTCCCACAAGAGAAAATCTCATGATGATCGAGGAAAAGGTCACATGGGTGAAGACTTAAGCAAACGAGCCCGTCATAGTGAACAGCAGGCCTCTACCACTCCTGAGAAAGTTACTACTCCTGCTTCGCTCGACATTCCTTCTGGCTCTCCCGCTCTTGGGAAATCAGACATTCAAACGATAATTAACAGGCCCAAATTTCAAGTTGGACCGGGTCCTGCCACTCTGCAGAGTCGATTTCCTCAATGGTGCCTTAAGGGGGTGAGATTCGACCTAGACTTGGTCCCCATTGACAAGTCTGCTATGTTGCGCAATCTTGATGCAGTCAAGCTCGATATCGAGAGGATGTCAAACTGGCAGAAGCTTGTCGACGAGCTTCAAAGAGTTAACCGTGCCAACATAGAGGCCATGCTTACTATGGAAAACGATAAGGCCGAATGGAAAAAGGTCGTTGAGCAACACGACACCGAGATGAGGAACATTGCTTCTTACAATGAGGAGCTTGAAGCAAAAGTCGAGGAATTGAAACATGAACTTGCTGCTTCCTCCACTTCCTACTCTCAAAAAGAAGAAGTGCTTCTGAAACAAGTGAGAGATGCTCACGCTAGCCAAAGGGACGCCGAAGACAGGCTAGAAGCACAAAAAAGAATCAGTGACGGCTATGTCTCTGATATTGCTGAGCTTCGAAAGAAAAACAACTCCTAGGAGGCGGAGATACAAATGCTTAAGCTTCAGCTTGCCAAAACTGAAAGGGAGCGCGATGAGGCTGTTGCCGGCAAAATCGCAGCCGAAGAATCTCATGAGGCGACCAAAAACAGCTTCGGCTCGACATTATTCGACTTCTACTTGCATAGCGTCTTGGGGCGTGGAAGCCTCGCTTTTCTTGGTCCTAAGTATGAAATCACTTTAGCTGAAGTGTGGGAGGCCGCTCTCGAGATGCTTGGTGCTGAAGGTGCCGGTTACGACGAATCAGCCCTGGAAAGGCATTATTTTGATGATGACGCTCGCGCTGCCCTTGCCAAGGGAAAGGAACAACTTGCCAAATTAAGAACTGAAGTGACGGAAGGGGACCGGCTGGGGAAAACCACTTCAACTACTCTAGTCCAGCCACCTTCTTCGTCTGAAGTCGACATTATTGGTTCCAGTTCCCATCTCGCATCTCCCACCAAAGTTACCGCTGATATTACAAGCATACAAGGTGGAGACGAGGGTGAAGAGAGCGCTGATGCGCAAGCTTATGAAGTCGATATCAGGAAACCAGCTTCTCCAGGTAACTCCACTGTTAATCTCGCTACTGTCAATTCTGCTCAAGCGGGTTACTCATTTATTTCGCATGAGTTTCACGAGCTCCTTGGCTATTTTCTCAACCTTGACGAGCCTTCATCTCCTCTCTTTACTGACTTCATTGGTGAACCTTCATCTCCTCTTTTTACTGACTTTAACCTCTTTTCTTCTGTAGAAAAAGTATCAAGCACTGCTCAAATCTCTACTTCTCCGGTAATCCCTCCTCCATCTCCTCAGGTGGCTCCTCCTTCTGCTTCGCAGCCTGGATCACAGGAGGAACAAATAGAGGCTCTCCATGGCCTGGATGATCCCATTGCTTCGCAAGAGCAAAAAGATGAGGGACTTGAGGGAGGTGACATATCTCCGGAGCGGACTCCTTCTGACGATATAACTTTATCTAAACTTGTCACTCCAGGAAGTGAGTCTTCCTCAAAGAGGAGAAGGAAGCAAGGAGCATCAAGGAGGAGAGGGAAGATAATCGCTGCCACTGAAGAGGAGCCATAAGTTGGGCCAGCTGCGCCTACCTCTCCTTCCTCCCTTATACCCACTGGCCGACCTGAAAAGCTGGTCATTCGGTCGGGTAAAGGGTCCAAAGGCAGTAAAAAGAAGTGAAGACTTTAGCTTTTTGTCTTTTTTTATGAACTGGCCGAGAGTTGTGCGGGTATCGGCCCCCGCTTTTATTTTGAGAACCTGTATCTGCATTATAGTTGAATAAAATGATTCTTCGTTTGTACAAACTTCTGTTTGAATTTGAGAATGCATTTACTATTTATTTTATTTTTTGCACAAGTTTATTTACACGATATTGCAGCGGGCTTATGGTATGTTGTTTGAGTATTACTTTACTGATGCAGCTATACTATTATACCATGTTGCCTCCATACCTTAAGCTTGCTGCAATATTTTATACTTTGAGGGGACTTGCACTCTTATTTGTTAAAGAATAATTATTTTATTCTTTAAAGAAAATTTTTGTAGAGTACAACTCCCTTCGTATAAGTTTTTACGCTTTGTCGTTCGAAGAAATCACTTTTTTCGTTTGCTTATGTGCATATTTTACCAAGTGAATTCCTCTATGTGATAAAGCAGACCTCTGAAGGGTACTTTAACTTCTTTTCTTTTTTTACGATCATTTTCCATAGTGGGCAAATTACTCTTCCTTTGAAAGTTAAAGTACGCTTTTGATGAGGATTTTTTTTATACAAAATTGTACCTCTGAGGTGGGATTTTTCACGTTTCAACACTTGGAAGTTTTATTTCAATCTCGGTGAAACGTGTACCCCCAAAGAGTTGTGCCTTCGAAGAAAGCCTTTTCACGTTTCAACACTTGGAAGTTTTATTTCAATCTCGGTGAAACGTGTGCTTCCAAAGAGGTCTTTTTTTCTTGATTGTGTCCCCGGGAGGGGGTTGTACCTCTAAGGAGGGATTTTTCACGTTTCAACACTTGGAAGTTTTATTTCAATCTCGGTGAAACGTGTACCCCCAAAGAGTTGTGCCTTCGAAGAAAGCCTTTTCACGTTTCAACACTTGGAAGTTTTATTTCAATCTTGGTGAAACGTGGGCTTTCAAGAAGGTCTTTGTTTTTGCATTTCAACTTTGGTGAAGTGAAATTCCGAAGAGCGGTTGTTACACTTCAACTCCTGGCGAAATGTGCCTCCGAAGAGGGCTTTTATTTTGTTTACATTTCAACTCTGGTGAAGTGAAATTCCGAAGAGCGGTCACAACACTTCAACTCCTGGTGAAATGGGCCTCCGAAGAGGGCTTTTATTTTGTTTACATTTCAACTCTGGTGAAGTGAAATTCCGAAGAGCGGTTATAACACTTCAACTCCTGGTGAAATGTGCCTCAGAGAGGGTTTTCATCGCCTGGAAGTTACTCTCTCATGGTTGGAGGGTCATGACTCCTCCAATCTTTTTTGTTGAGTAGAGAACTTTCTTTTTTGTGGCGTATGACCCATTAGAGGTCTTTTATCCTCCGAAGAGTTGCGCCTCCGAAGAGGACTTGTGCTGCTGATGGTAGCTTTGGTTGTTCCTTTGTTCACTTGCTTATGCCTTTTCAGCGATCCCTTTTTTTTTTCTTCTTTTCAAGTTTTCATTCCCCTTTTCTCGCAAGTGGCTTGTTTAATCCAAGGAAGTGTACTTCATTGCCAGGCAAGTTCGTGAGAACGGGCACTAGCTTCCTAATTGGATGTTTGTTTGTTCAAACAATCTCAATTTATCAGCAAGGGCTCGTTTCTATCGAAATCATTAGTCGTTCAATTGAAGTATTTCCTATCTAGGATTTGAATTCGGGGTCTTTGTGACTTGAAATTTGTTTGTTGAATGATGGTGAGAATCGCTCGGTCTTATTATGCGCAAGTTTTATTTCCATTGTCTGCAAAAATTTAAATCGACATTTCAGCAATACATTTTATGTATTTTTATATCGAAAACAAAGCAAACATATAATGATAATAAGGAACACAAGATTTATAGTGGTTCGGCCATGAAATTGGGCCTACATCCACTTTATATTCTTTCATTATTTACTTGCATCAGTTTCACAATTGCTTTCAATTACAAGAATCATACATTCATAATTCTTTTTACAATGTTTCAACAAAATTTTCAAGTAAAGTATGGACGCAAGTGATTGCTGTTCCATGCCCTTGGAATTTGATCTCCATCAACAGTGGTGAGCTTGAATGTGCCGTCAAGAAGCTTCTGACCTATTACATATGGTCCTTCCCAATTTGGCCCAAACACACCTGTCGCGGTCATAATTCTTTTCAGGACTAGATCTCCAATTTCAAAGCTGCGTTGACGAACTTTGGAATTGAAATGTCTGGCTATCCTTTGCTGATGAGCTGCAACTCTGAGGTTAGCTTCATCTCTTTTTTCATCAAGGAGATCCAGCGCTTCAAGTTGCAGCTTTTCATTTTCTGCTTGATTGAAATGGATTCTTCTGTGTGAAGGGACCTCTGTTTCAACCGGGATCATTGCTTCCGATCCGTATGCTAACGAAAAAGGAGTATGCCCAGTTGCAGTTTTGTGAGTAGTTCTGTATGCCCATAGTGCAAGTGGTAGTTTATCGACCCAACCACCTTTTGCTCTTTCGAGTTGCTTTTTGATGGTTGATTTGATGATCTTGTTCACTGCTTCCACTTGCCCGTTTGCCTGCGGATGAGCTACTGCCGAAAAGCTTTTCTGGATTTTGAATCGTTTGCAAAAATCCTGGAATTCCTCGCTTTCAAACTGAGTACCATTGTCTGTGATTATTTTCTGAGGCACACCGTATCTGCAAATGATATTCTTGGTCACAAAGCTTATCATTTTCTTTGAAGTGATAGTAGCCAATGGTTCAGCTTCAGCCCACTTAGTAAAATAATCAACTGCAACAACAGCATATTTAATCCCTGATTTAGCAGTTGGTAGCGGCCCAATGAGATCCATTCCCCAAATTGCAAATGGCCATGGACTGACCATCTGTGTGAGTTCGGTAGAAGGTGCTCTAGGAATTTTGGCATATCTTTGGAATTTGTCACATTTTCGGGAGTAATCTGCAGCATCCCGATTAATTTCTGGCCAAAAATATCTGTATCGGAGAATTTTCTTTGCTAACGTTTGACCACCTGAATGATCACCGCATTCTCCTCCATGCACTTCAGCTAGGATTGTTTTGGACTCTTCCCGGGATACACATCGAAGCAATGGCATTGAGAATCCCCGTCTGTACAATCGGCCATCCTGAATTACATAGCGAGAGGCCTTCCTTAGTAGCTTTCATCTTTCTATCGAGTTTTCTGGCAGAGAACCTCTGAGTAGGTAATCCAGTATTGGAGTCATCCATGACTCTTGTTCTTGAGATACATTCATAATCCAGTCTATATCCATCTCGTCTATACTTGGCGCTGAAAGGACTTCTACAGGGACCAATCCCAATAGTTGAGCTTCACCAGAACTTGAATACTTTGCGAGGGAATCTGCCTTCATATTCTCTTCCCGAGGAATGTGGCTTATTGAATAGTGATCGAGTTCACATAGGAGTTCCCAAGCCTTTGACAAGTAGGAAGGCAGGTTTCCACCTTTTGCTTGAAATTCCTTCTTGACTTGGCATACAATAAGCTGAGAATCACTGAAAATTTGTAATGCTCGAATGTTTAGCTCTTTAGCGATTTTCAGACCTGCAATAAGAGCTTCATATTCTGCTTCATTGTTTGTTGAAGGAAATTCCAGTCTTAGTGCATAACATAATGATCGACCTTCAGGAGTTTCAAGTACCACTCCGGCTCCAGAACAGTAGTCATTTCTTGCGCCATCAACATACATCTTCCACTGGATTGGAGAATCATTGATCGCTTTTTCCTCACCATTATCTTTCTCTGTGAATTCTGCAATGAAATCAGCTAAAGCTTGTCCGTTGATTGCTTTTCGGGGATGATAAGTGATGTCATATTGACTGAGTTCAATGTTCCATTTTAGAAGGCGACCCGAAGTTTCAGGGCGAAATAGGACTTGCTTTAGAGGTTGATCAGTGAGCACTTTGATAGGATGAGCTTGGAAATATTGCCTCAGTTTCCTCGATGCAATTAGTAGGCAATAGGCGAGTTTTTCCAACTTGGAGTAATTCAGCTCTGCCCCAGTGAGTCTTTTGCTGATATAGTAAACTGGATGTTGAATCCTTTTGTCTTCCCGTATCAGCGCTGCACTTAGAGCATGAGATGATACTGCCAAGTATATAAGAAGATCCTCACCATTGCCTGGTCTAGAAAGTATCGGAGGCGTTTCCATATGACGGATCAACTCTTCAAAAGCTTTTTGGCATTCGGGAGTCCATTCAAAGTTCTTCTTTCCTTTTTTCAGGGCATCGAAGAATGGGATGCATTTATCAGTAGCTTTGGAAATGAACCGACTCAGGGCGGCGATCTTTCCGTTGAGGCTCTGCAATTCCTTCTTTGTTCTAGGAGCTTTAACTTCTTTCAAGGCAGTAATTTGAGCTGGACTAGCCTCAATGCCCCTAGCACTGACGATAAAACCTAAGAACTTTCCGGATTCGACCCCAAATGTACATTTCAGGGGGTTAAGCTTCATTCTGTATTTCCGGAGGACTGCGAACATTTCTGCTAAGTGTTCAATGTGATCCGCTGCTTTCCTGGACTTCACTAACATGTCGTCGACGTAGACTTCCATAGTTTTGCCCAATTGCGGTTTGAACATAGCATTAACAAGTCTTTGGTAGGTTGCCCCTGCATTTTTCAATCCGAAGGGCATAACTCTGTAGCAATAAAGTCCAACATCTGTGATAAAACTTGTATCCTCTTGATCCGGCTCGTGCATCATGATTTGGTTATAACCGGAGTAGGCATCCATGAAAGATAACAATTCATGTCCCGCAGTTCCGTCTACCAGTTGATCGATCCTGGGTAATGGGAAGCAATCTTTGGGGCAAGCCTTGTTTAGATCAGAAAAATCAATGCACACTCTCCATTTTCCATTAGCTTTCTTGACCAACACAGGATTTGAAACCCAATTCGGGTATGTAGATTCTTTGATGAAGTTATTTTCCATGAGTCGATCAACTTCTTCTTTTAATGCTGCTGACCTTTCTAGGCCTTGGGTTCTCCTTTTTTGTTTAACTGGAGTAAACTTTGGGTCAACATTCAGAGCGTGTACTGCAACTTCTGGAGATATCCCACACATATCGGCATGAGTCCAAGCAAAGACATCCAGATTTTCTTTCAGGAAAGATATCAAGATATTCTGAATTGACACATTAAGCTGCGAACCCACATTTAACACCTTATTTGGGTCCTTCGGGTCAACAGGTACCGGAACTGTCGTTTCCACCGGTACCACTCTATTCTCCCCTGCACTGGCTTTTCTGGGATCCATTTCTTTTCGTGCCCCGCTGTGCTCGCCAGTGCAGGGTCCGCCCCGTAATTGCTACAAAGCTGGTTCTTTGATGCGGACTGGGGTTGCCGCATCCTTCCCCATTTCTCTTTTTCTTGACTCTCGCAGCTCTGTCAAATAGCACTCTCGCGCAGCATTTTGATCCCCTTTTATAACTCCTACTCCATTGTCAGTAGGGAATTTAATAGTGAGGCACCACGGGGCTAGGATAGCTTTGAATGCTGCGAGTGTTGGACGGCCAAGAAAAGCATTGTAAGCGGAAAACTCATCGACAATCACAAATGTTTGCTTGCGGACCACTTTCCTCTCTGCTTCTCCGAGTTCTACAAGCAGATCGATGGTCCCAATTGGTTGTTTTGGCTCCCCAGTGAAGCCAGCGATCTTTTGTGATGAGGCTTGCACATCGATCATAGGGATTTTCATCTGGTCAAATGTCTTTTTGAAGAGGATATTACATGATGCTCCGCAATCAATGAGGACTCTTCTGACAATGGCTGGTCCAATACCAGCCGAGATGACCAAGGGATCTAAAGTAGGAGCTTGAATACCTGTAGAATCTCTGGCTCTGAAAATAATATCATCGCTGAAAGTTTTCTGTTGTTTAAGGGGCGTAGTGTCTTCTGGAACAAAGACGTCTTCTTCGGCTGGAGCATATTTCAAAGCCCTGGAATATCTCTCCATCTCACCCCAACTCTTGCCAGCTGGGTGAGGTCCTCCTGAAATGACATTGATAACGGGCCTTCCAGATTCATGCCCCGTAGCTTTCTCACCTGCCCCAGGCTGATGAACAGGAGCCCGCTGCCCCTGACTCGACGATGCAGGATTGTTGCTATTCTTTTTCACGAATTGCTGCAACTTGTTTTCTCTTAGCAACTCTTCAATCAGATTTTTCAGCTGGCGGCATTCATCAGTTTCATGACCTGGTTGATTGTGGAAGCGGCAGAATTTCCCACTTTGTATGGCTTTTCTCCCGGTTCTCAAAGGGATAGGTTTAGGGAAATCGACGGAATCTTTAGTGGCCAGGTAGATGTGCTCCGGTGTATGTGATAATGGAGTATATTCTGATGGCTTGAAGGATCGGGGCTTCTTCAGATTACCCTGTTTCTTCCCATTACTATTCTCCCTTTTTTGCCCCACCGATTCATTCTTGCGTGGAGCGACAGTGTTGTCTTCTGCTTTTTCCAACAATGTCTTTACTGGTAAAGGACGGCTTTCCAAGCGAATGAATTCATCTGCTTTTTTGTAGAACTTTTCGAGAGAGGTTGGCTCCTTCATATTTAACCATTTCCCAAATTCGCTTGACTTATCAATAGCCCTCATCAGATAAGTCAATATCATTCGTGGTTCAGCATTGTCCACCTCAGCCAGTGCTATATTGAAACGGTTCAAGAAAGATCTGATAGACTCACCAGGATTCTGCTCTAAATTGGACAATGACATGATATCCTTGGCCTTCGAAGCATATAGTCTAAACTGCTCCTTGAATTTTCTGGTCAAGTCTGAAAACTGATCGATTGATCGGACTGGCAACTTGGTGAACCACAGTAAAGCCACGCCTTCCAGGTATACGGGGAAATATCGGCACTTTATTTCGTCGGAGGCCCTGGCACCTGTCATGTGCCAATCATATTTATACAAGAACTCATTCGGATCACTTGTCCCTTTGTAAGCTGGAATAGTCGGAGGGACAAACTTCCTTGGAAATTCCGCCTTCAAGATTTTTTCAGTAAACGGAGTTTTACTTGGGGCGAAACCCCATTCCTTCTCATCTTCAACTCTTTGCATACTTTCTTTCATGATCTGCCGGACCATTCCAGAAAGATATTCCTCATCATGCCGAGTTCTAGATCCACCGGCCTCAGGTACTGCCTGCTCAAAGGGACTAGCAGGCCTTTCAGGAGCATTCCTTTCATTAACATCATGAATGTTGCCAGCATAGTTCCTTTCATTACCAGCCGGTTGATTGTTTGCCCCAAGTAAGTCGTTCAACTTATTCAGAATCAGAGCATTCTGGGCACTTTGAGCCTCTAGTTGTGCATTTTGGGCGTTTATCTGCTGGTTTAGCCCTAGAATCACAGCATCCAATTCCGCTTTCGTAACTCCAACAGATGGAGTGGGTAGATTAGGTACAGGGGAAGCGGAGGTTCCCTCTTGAATGTTTCCAGATCTGATAGATCTACTTTTCCTTTCGGGAGCCATAATTTCAGATAGACTTCTGGTTTTTAAGGAAATTCTTTCTTCAAATCTCTGTGAAGCAATGATGACAGTTGTCCTGAGTTCAATTCTCAGTGAAAGCACCAAAAATGTTAACGCTTAAATTTGAACGCTAACACCCCGGTGTGTAAAGTGTAGTTGTGAAAGCACCACCCGATGGATCGGGAAAGAATTACAAGCAAGTAATAACGGAAAAGCAGTAAACAACAGCAATTTTATAGTGGTTCGGCTTATGGGTACAGCCTACGTCCACTTTAAGTACTTTTATTGATGATCTCGTTACAAGTTGATACAATTCTTCCCAAGTACAATTCACTTTGAACTACAAGAAACTTAGAACAAGTATTTTAAACTTCGAAGGAGATGAGAGTCTTTGAATCCATGTTGGATGTACGTGATCTCTTGTTGAAGTTGTTTGTAGCGTTCTTAGTGTCTCGAGAGCTTCAAGTGTTGAATTGGTTTGGAATGCAGCAGAGTATCAGCGCTTGAAGAGAATGAGCAAAAGTCCTCTTCATGTTGAATGCGGCCTTGTATTTATAGGCAAACTGTTTAGGCTGAAATTGCAAAGACATGAGTCGTGACCGACTCATGATGAGTCGTGACCGACTCATGATGAGTCGTGAGTCGTCTGCGAGTCACCCCTTTGCAACATGATTTTGAACTTGCCTCTGAGTCTTGTGTCGTGTGTCGACCTATCCTTTGAGTCGTAGGCTTTCCTGAGTCGCGCCATCCTTAACCCAGAATCTCCTTAACCCGTCAGGTTCCTTAGGTTGTAGTGGCCTCTTGAGTCGTTCATCTCTTGAGTCGTAAACCCAATGAGATACTTAAGGACCTTGAGTGGATGAGTCGTGATCAGATGAGTCGGTCTTCGATGAGTCGGAACTCGAATGAGTCGTTGGATCGGTCTAGGCCTTGAGTCGCAGACCGCTGAGTCGTTGATTCATACTGTATCTTTAAGGCGCTAACTCGCTGAGTCGTTGCTATCAGTGAGTCGTTGACCCATTGAGTCGGCAATCCCTGAGTCGCTTCATCAGTTGAGTCGCTGATTCCTATGAGTCGCTGACTGCCTTATCTGTTGAGTCGGCCTAAGTTTCAGCACGGTTAACACTTAACACCCTTCTCTGAGACGTACGAGCTCAGAGGTTATGTAGTTGAAGGTTATCAACGATATATTCTCATCTTGGTAATGTGGCATGCTGAGTGTTGCTGTGAAATGATCATTGTTTGATCATTTGTGATATGATCATTTGTTTGATCTTTTATCTTTGTGATCATTTCTATGATCATTTGTTGACCCAAAGCACAGCTTTTGTATTAAGCGTGGCTTTGTGGACGAGACTTCGTCGAGCCTCACAAACCGGTAATGGTCGAAATTGGAATTGTGCGGCAAGGTTTTCAGGGATAGCTTCCCTAGGGTATGACCATTCCTTCTCGAAAACGGTAGTATCATGGAATGGAGCCCAGATACTTACTCATGTGGACACACTATAATATTTACTGTGTGATGTTGTTGGTTAGAGAGCTCTCGTTTAAAGGTCCCAAAGGACTGGGAGTGGCATATCTGAGATTTTGTATATTCCCCCGGGAAGGGGGGTAGCCGGCCTTGTTTCGCAGAGATCCAGTTGGGTTCTCGGGGCGTCCTTCCAGAGGCGTTTCCATGTGGCAATGGGAAGTTCCTTGGCCTGACCATTTGTTGGAAAAATCCATTCATCCAATACGAGCCTTGTACGGTATCAGTAGTATTACCTGCCATCTACTTATGGTGGCGCCCCACTGTTTGGATGGTAGCTATAGTAGGCATAGTTCGAAATGTCTATGTTGGCTAAGATTTATATCTTTACTTTTGAAATGTTGTCCTACACTATGCACTAGTAATAATATCAAATGTTTCTTTTTAATGCGTATCAAGCATCTTTGACTATCATAAGGAGAAATCTCCTCCGATTCTGCGTTTGCATTGTGTGTGTGTGCGGGAGGCCTTATGGTAATCTCATTTCTAAAAAGCATTGCAAATCTGTTTTAAAATATTTCGTTGTTTGTTTTTAAAGATAAACTGTTTTTGTTTGCTCACACCAGTTCCACGACTGATCCAGAGTTTATTGTTTCTTTCCTAAACTCTGGATGCTCAAATTTTTTCCACACAGGCAGTCTAGAGTTTGGTTTTTCAGATAATTAGGTTCAGTAGATCATATGGAGCTAGTTCATTCTTTGGATATGGACGAGACTTACTTAGCTTAGTGATATCTTGAGGTGGATCGAGCTAGGAGTTTTGGAGCTTTGTCTTTGGAGCTTTTTGGATCAGAGTTGCAGTATTATATTCTGAGAAGACTTATTTCATATTGTATCATGTTCCACTGTATTCTATGTTGTATATTCTCTGATGTTGATGATTATCATTGTATCAAATTGATGTATCAGATATTGTATTCATGTTATATCAGTGATATCATCTTTTATTTCCGCTGTGTTATTTATCATTTAATGGTGTTGCAAGCTCCCGCGATACGAATTTGATGTTGTTTGTTGGACATCGAGTTCGGGTCGTGACGGGTTGGTATCAGAGCTGAAGGTTGAGTAAGAACTTTAGCTACGGAGTGTAACACCTTAGATGGCTCATTAGAGATAGGGTGAAGTATACCCTAGAATGAGTACAACCAGTGGAACCAAAATCCAAATTTCCTAATCTATTTTCTTTATCTGTTGTTATTCTCTAAGATATTTCGTCTGAATGCCTAAATCGGATTTCTTACTATTTACAGATAGTAAGAATGAGTGGAAGAAGAGGACAAAATAGGAGGCAGGAAAGTACTACTTTAGCTGGTCAAAAACCTGCAATGACAGATATTCCTATTCAATCTCAATTGAATTTGGCTGATTTATATCAAAAGTTTTCTAGACTTGGTGGGAAGCCATTCACAGGCAAAGAAACCGTTATCGAAGCACATGCCTGGATTCGATCGTGTGAAAAGATTTTCAAAGGATTAAAATTAGAAGATGATCAGATGCGACTGATGGCTTCTTGGCAACTCCAGGAAGAGGCTTTAGTTTGGTGGGAAACTGTTACCCTAGATGAGTTGGCAGATGAATTTACTTGGAGTCGTTTCAAGGAAATGTTTGAGCAGCGATATATGTCGTCTGCTGGTATCTCTAGAGTATACCAGGAGTTTATGGATTTAGAGCAAGGGAGTTTATCATTTGAAGAATACTTAAAAAAATTTATTGAATTATCTCGATTTGGTCCAGAATTGGTGAATACACCGTTAAAGAAGAATGAAAAGTTTATTCGGGGAATGAACAAGGAGTTTCAGGAACGAATGACTACTCACGTAAAGGAATCTTTTTCTGAATTAATTGATATGGGCTATAGATACGATACTCTAGAAAAGAAAAAAGATCCGGAGGAGAATGTAGATGCAAGTAATCTGAATTGGAGAAAAAGGAAGTTTGGCGGAAAGAAATCGAGGAAAGATAAAGGAAAGAAGAGTATACAGAAGAAAAGGAAGGATGTTACTTGTCTCAATTGCTTGGAGAAAGGTCACTACTCGGATAAATGTAAGAATTCTTGGATGCCAGGAATGAGAGAGCCATTTATGAGGCCAGATCAGGAATCTACTGGATGCTATAAATGCCGCAAGCCGGGACATAGGATTAACAATTGCCCAGCCAAGAAGCAAACTTTAGTAAAGAAAGTGTATGCAATCAGAGACGATTCTTCAACCTCAACAAGCTGATTTAGGAAGAGAAATTTTATAAGGTAATCTTCACGTTTACGATGAAATTGTTCGAATTTTGTTCGACACTGGAACTATCATTAGTTGTATTTCTCAGCAAATCGTAAATGAATTAAATCTTGAATCTGAAATCGTAATCAAATCTAATTTCTATCTATTTTATTGGGTTTCGATATATTCTACGAACGGTTAGTTATCCATCCGAATACCACTGTATACTTCGTAGATCAGATAACCCAATTGTTTCGTGATTGATTGAGTTTGTTCTCACATCTATAGTTGATATTCTGATTTGGTAAGCCAAATCCAGAATTGATATCTAGTTTGATCTGGGAAGATATTTCTCTATCTTCCATCTATCTTTGTTATCTCTTTCTGGCGAATTTCGAGGACGAAATTCCTTTTAAGGGGGGAAGTCTGTAACGATCCCAGTTTTAAAGACGAATTTAAGTTTCTAATTTTATTAAATTTTTGGGTTAAATTATAGATTTGTTTGAATTTTTCAATTTTGATAAGATATGTATACTTATTTATTTTATAAATTGGATTTGAAACTTATTATAAATGTAATTGAATTGGATTAGAAATAAAATGTTTAAAGAGACTACTTATCAATATAGAATATAAGTGTATAGAATAAAATATGTGTTATAAATTTAATACTTAAGTTTGAAATATAATTATAAGATAAATTATAGAATATCGAGTAACCAAAGTAAAACAAGAAAGTAAGTATTTAAATGAATCAAAACAGCACTTACATATATATGTATATATAAAAAAAATCAAATCTAAATATGCAGTAAGTATCAAACAAGTATGGATGATCATTAAATGCATATACTGTCTAGCATAGATAAAGATCCTACTAGCCGTAATCAAAGCATGAGCACGGCATGCTGCAAATAAATGAAAGTGTTACTTACATGCTTTCATTAAATGATTTCAAACATGCCTATACACAAAGTACAAAGCTAGTATAAAATAATTATACAAAAGAAAGATGCTCAGTGCTGTCTAAAAAAACTGCACATCTCTTTATATATATGAGTTGCCTCCAATTTGTTCAAAACCTTTTACTGAAGAAAGAAAGAAAAATAGAGAAGACAAAAAAAACTACAACCTGAAAAACTAAACTAGATCAACAACTATCATCATCTACAAACTCAAAATCATTCAACTTAAAAGGAAGCAGAACAGGTTAAAGGCAGATCAACTGCAGAAATTTCAAAACAACAAAGTTTCCACTGTTCAAAAATCTTGTTTCCAGGTGAGCAAATTTTCTTTAAAACTCAATCTCCTATTTTAATTGTGTTTAAGCGATGATGAATGAGATGGAAAAAAATTGTAGCTTGTTTGAATGCATATTTATGTGATGTATGGCTGTATGTATATGCCACTGTAACATTTAGGCTCTAAAAACAACTTCAAAAAGAAAATCATTTTCTCTGATTCTACTTATTAGTAGGACTTGGTGTTAAAATGGTTTGATATGGTACATATTCATGATTTAAAAAGATTGATTTAAGTTAAATTAACTTGTTAATAACCCTGGGAATCTTGTTTTACAGTCAATATACATCATCATGTTGAAATTTGAATATGATAAATTGTTGATTCACTTATATAATCTGAATCTACCTTCAAAAATCAGATTTTTAAAACAAGAATGGGATTTTTTAGTTAAGAATTTTATTAGCAATTCGTAGTCGAACTGGAAATGCTTTTTGATCGAGTTCTGGTGCCTGAAGAAATTTCGAATGGTAAAATTTGGCATGAGGCAAGCACGGCCATCAATGGTTCCAGGAAAAATGAAACAGAATTTTTTTGTTGCAAGAATTGAGGGGACGAGAGCACTTTAGGGTTTAAGTGTTCAAACTTGTCGACTACCTTCGCGAGGCAATTGGGAAATCTGGGGGGGATCGGAGGCCATCGCGACTAGGGTGAACGCTGCGTGGATGGAAGGAGGTGCTGTGGTCAGAAGGGCGTTGTCTCCGGTGACGTCACGTGATGGGACGAGGCATTTGGGTTTGTGTAACAACCCGCATATTTATCGGTTTTATATTTAAATATTTTATTTAAATATTTCATCGTTAGTCGAATTTTTGGTCCGAAAAGCTACTTTTTGCATACGGTCGAATTAGGACTCGGGACCACTCCCATTGAGTTTAAAATGTCGTTCGCGACCTTTTTGAGTATAAGCTTCGATATGTTTGGAGAAAGTTGATTTTTGCTACTTTTTACTTTGGGTTTGGTTTTTGGGCTCAGCCCTATGTTAACTTATACTCCAAAACTGAACCACTCTCCCCATTCTCCCTCACTTCTTTCTCTTTTCAGTTTTCTTAGCTTTAATGGTGGGAGAGATTGGAAATTAAAACTCCAAAACCCTAGTTTCCCTTGCAAATCAAATTCCTAGCTCCAAACTCAAGAAGAACCCATTGGTAAGCTTCTCTTCTTCTTCTCCAACTTATTCTCTTACCAATTTCAGAAATTCCTAAACCTAATTTTGGGAATGTTCTTGTTTTTTAGCTTAGATTCAAGCTCAATTGGGTTGTGTTGAAGAGAGGTTGATTCTCCATTTGCTTTCAAGCTTCTTCTTGTTCGATTTTGTGAAAAGGTGAGATTTTTATCTCACATCTATGACTATAATTATCTTTGGTTGTTGGGTATGAATTCCTAACACTTCTTCATGTGCATTTGCTCTTGATTTGGATTGGTTTTGTGAGTACACTAATTTTTGGGTTTTTAAGTCAAATTTGCGTGAAATCCTTTTATGGATGTTTGATCATGCTTTTGGTGATGCATCGAGGAGCATATAGGGCCGGGTTGCCGATTGGCATAAACCCTTAGAGCCAATGTTCGTCCGGTTGCATTTTGGAAGAGTTTGCTCTTCATTTGAATAAGGCTGGAAAACAACCCAGGCATGACTCAGTCGACTGAAAACTCTGTTCAGTCGACTTAACTTGAAACCCGAGAGTTTCCAGACATGATTCAGTCGACTGGAAAACTCTGCACAGTCGACTGAAACTGGAAACAGAAAGTTTCCTAAACCTGGAAAATTTCCAGGCACAGGGTCAGTCGACTGAAAACTCTGTTCAGTCGACTGAACCTGCTGTTTGGGTCCAATTTGCCTTTTTGGATTGAAATTCCATTTTAAATCGATTCGTGATAATCCTATTTGTTGTTATCATCTATTATGACTTTGATGACTCTTTTTAGGGATTTTTGAATATCCATTTCGATGGATCCTTTATCGATTTCTTTGGATTTTATTCACGTCTTCGTATGTGAATTTTTTTGATTGATTGTTCTTACAATCTTCTTCGTGATTTGTCACTTTAAAAATATAAAGGTTTTCTATACTAGTAGTAAATATCAAAACTCTTTCCTCAAACGATTTCAATACTATTTTAATACCAAATTCGTTTATAAGACCGTTTTCCAATCTATTAGTATATACAAACCTTTACCTCACTCGTATGAGAAATCTAATTAAACGGCTTAGTAAAACAAGTGGTATGAAACGCTTGCGTTTACTTTGTCGGTTAATTCTTGGACTTGTTCGATTGAACCTCTTGTGACAATTTTCTAGTGGAGATTTACAGTTTGTTCGTAAATATTTAAGTTAATCAAGTGGTTATGGGACATGAAGCTAAACTCATATATTTACTAGCTTAGTGTAATTAACACTTCTCGTTGATCATGACGATCATCTTTGTGATTTAGACTAGCAATGTGCGATGTCTCTTTGTCTGCGAGGGAGACTAAACCCCGTTTTGTGGAGTTTCGACTCAATTTGTGATGGGGTAGCAACTCATGGTCTTCGTGCCGTTTGTGGAGCTTCGGCTCAATTTGTGATGGTTAGCGACCATGGAATTAGCATTCCGTTTGTGATACACGTGTTGGTGAGCTTTATGCTCTTGTTTGGGATAGGCCTCCCCCCTTTTTTTGTGATTTCTGGATTTCTTGTGTAGATTTCTAGAATTTGTGTTTCACCAATTTTTCGTGATTTCCATTGATAAGTCTTATTGATATTTGTGCATTGGTGAATTTGTGTGTCATTGACTTTAGTGATTTCTGGATTTCTTGTGTAGTCTTCTGGAATTTGTGCGTCATTGACTTTTTCGATTGACATTGATATTATCGTCAATATTTGTGGTTTGATGAACGAAATAAAGAGTATGACACTTCTTGGATTCTTGTGTAGATTTTGTGATATTGATTAATCTCTTGTTGATTATCAACTACTTATATATCACAACTTGGCCTTGTGATTATTATGTGTTTAGTCATAACTCTGATTCTATATCGTTTCATCTGATATCTATAGTTAGACTGATCCGTTTATTATTTTCTTATTAAATAATACTCGGGTCAGACCGAGATGTTACAGGTGCTTCTGCTTGACTTCTCTCTTGGGATTGATTTCTCTTGCTTTTGGTTAACTACTTAGATAAGTAGTTTTTGTTGTATACATTTGAGATATAGACTCCATAATGTATACTTATTCTTTTGTGTAGTTCATGTAACTATTCTTTTGTGATATTGTGGATCTTTTTAGACCACTACTCTGATGTACACTTCCTAGTGTAATATTCATATCTATTTCCGCCTTTGTGATATGAATTGTCTGTGACTGATTTGTGTTATGCTTATTTCTATATTTGTTTTCCGAAGGATTTATATAGCCACCGTGTAGTAGCTTTGAGTTTGTGTCGGTATGTCGGATTTCCTCTTGAAATAGAATGCATGTTATATTATCTGACATATCGGTGCTTGCGCAAAGAAATTACACGGATGGTCGCTCCTCAACAGCCTTATTCTCCGTGCTAGTCGACAACATTCACCGTAATGTTCTTGGCTAGCGTGGGTATAGAGGTGGGGCGTCACAGTTTGGGTGTGTTCGAGTGCAATTCGAACGAAAGGGTGAAATCTGATTTTGGGTTTTGTTGCGTTGAATCGAGTTTGATTTCGACTATATGGGTAGTTTGAGACTTGCCGCCGATGAAAGAGTTCGCCAGAGTGGCGTCGCCGCCATGTGCACATGCACCCACGTAGGCGTGTATCAGCTGCAGTGCGAATGTTTTGGGGAGATGAAGCTTATCGGGTTGATTCTCGAGTAGGAGGGTTGGCCGCTTCGAGTTTGTACTCGTGTATGCAAGTATATTTCCTGTTGCTATAGTTTGAAAATGAAGTAAACTAAGACTCTAAACTGGAAAATAAAAGGAGGAAGAAGAAGTATATGTGATGGAGAGAGTTGCTTCGGGGAAATGCAAGGGAATCTCGAGTGTTTACTCGAGAAAAATCTGGGTAATCTCGGGTTTTTGGTCAAACTGAAATATTATGTTGTAAAGGTGTAAAGTTGAACAACTTGTTTTCTACAAGATTTAAACACCGTAACTTAATAAAGATTTCAACAGTTAAAGTCAAAGAATTTAAACAAGTTTTCATTATTTTAGTTAATGCTTCAACAAAGTTTTTAACATCTAGTTATTATTTTTAATCAAGTAATTAAGTTAAATATGAAATTGATTAACTTTTAAAGTTGTAGTTAATATTAAATTGATTTTCAAAGTTTAAAGAAGATTTCTTTGAAATTGTTAATTAGTGAATAATTAATATTAAGTAATTATTTTAGGAAGTAATTAATAATAATTTCATTTTAATTATAATTAGAGTTTGAATTAATTAATGTTTAAGTGATAAGTAAATTGTAATTAACTACTCAAGTTAATTAATTAAGGAATTTAATTAAGAACTAATAATTGATTAACTAAGTAGTTAATGGCAAATAAATTAATAATTAAAGTTATTAATTTATGGTTAAAGAATAGTTAATCAAGGTTAAATAAATTGATTATGAAGTAATTAATTTAATAGAGTGAACAAAGGAATTAAGTAATTAAGACTTAATGATTGATTAAGAATTTATTGGTTGATTAACTAATTTGAAATGAAGTATGTAATTAATTGATAATGAATTAACGATTGATTATAAGGGCTAAGTAATTAATTCCCAAGAAATTATTTTTAATTGAATTTATCACAATAAGAATTAAAGATGATTACTTATGGATTATGTAGGATATCTAATTTGTTGTAAAATGAATTGATATTTCTGTTTTGAAATTGTGATGTGTGAGATTTGATTTACCCTGTGCTGGATTATGATTGGTGATTTTATTCTGTAAACCCTTGACCTGTATACGACATTTGAATTTCGATGCGACAGGAATCGGATTCCAGTTGGTTATCCGAAACCCACATCGAATTGTAATGATGAATCTTCGTGATTGATAAATTTATTTTATCTATGAAACTGTGAAGGAAGATAAGCGTTATTGGTTATAACGCTTATCGATATTGATATATTTGTGATGATTGATGTTGTGCACTATTGTGTAAAATCCTTGGACCACACTATACACACACAAATATGGATTTCACGTGGAAATCAGTTAAGTCACAGATTTTTAAATAAGTTTTGAAATTGAATTTTTTAAATTCAAATAGTTTTGGAAATAAATTAAGTTTAATATGAAAAGCTTTTGAAAAGGTGTTTTAAGAATAAAAGTTACTTTGAATAACTTAATAAAGGTTTGAAATCTGAAAAATTTGAATTCAATATCTGAAATTGAATTCTATATTCAGTATTTATGATTTAAAAAGGACTTTACAAGTTATAGGGGTTTAAACCGTTTTTAAAGCGTTATTTTGGGAATTTGAATTAACTCAAAGTTTTTAACTTTTATAAATGGAATTGGGGTTTTTCCAAAATAAAACTATTGTTTCTATGTGATAAAAAGCTTTCATATGAGTAAGGAACTTCCAATTTATATTAAAGAGATTTCAAGTTTGAATCGAAAATGTTTCTCCAAGTTATGGAAGAATCTTTGGAAACAAGTTTTGAAAGCTATGAGATAAATCTTTGATTTAAAGATTTAAATGAGTTAATCCAATTGAAACGGATATTGTTTTGAAATCCGTCAATGAATCTTTGTGAAACTGAGTGAACTTTGTGAAATAAATCTTTTTCTTTAAAAAAGATTTGAAATGGTAATTGGTTTAAACCATTTGAAAGAAAGTTTGGAATTATTAAGTAGTGACTTAATTGAAATCCTGTATCCATATGTTTTAAATGTTGCTCTCCCTATTCGGGTTAGCCGGGAAAGGACCTTTGGGTCGTATAACCCATTCCGAATATGTGATACGTCGTTATGGATAGCATTTGAAGACCGGTGGTGAAGACCGGGTATTTGCGAGAACGATAGGATGACCTATCGATTGTCTCTGCACTGAGTTGCTCCGGTATAAAGATTCCTTAAGTGATGGGAAGTCCAATCGGGATTGTGAATACCCGGATTTGCAAGGGCTTCTTTGGAAGTGCCTTCGGTTCTGTTCGAACCCAGAACAGACTTGTATGGATTGTTATGTCTGACATTACAATTTAAGATATAAAGCTGATTTCTTTCAAATATATTTCAGTTGGTGGCGGAGAATTTATTCTCTTAGCTTAACACCCTTCTCTGAGACGTACGAGCTCAGAGGTTATGTAGTTGAAGGTTATCAGCGATATATTCTCATCTTGGTAATGTGGCATGCTGAGTGTTGCTGTGAAATGATCATTGTTTGATCATTTGTGATATGATCATTTGTTTGATCTTTTATCTTTGTGATCATTTCTATGATCATTTGTTGACCCAAAGCATAGCTTTTGTATAAAGCGTGGCTTTGTGGACGAGACTTCGTCGAGCCTCACAAACCGGTAATGGTCGAAACAGGAATTGTTCGGCAAGGTTTTCAGGGATAGCTTCCCTAGGGTATGACCATTCCTTCTGGAAAAGGGTAGTATCACGGAATGGAGCCAAGATACTTACTCATGTGGACACACTATATTATTTACTGTGTGATGTTGTTGGTTAGAGAGCTCTCTTTTAAAGGTCCCAAAGGACCGGGAGTGGCATATCTGAGGTTTTGTATATTCCCCTTGGAAGGGGGGTAGCCGGCCTTGTTTGGCAGAGATCCAGTTGGGTTCTCGGGGAGTCCTTCCAGAGGCGTTTCCATGTGGCAATGGGAAGTTCCTCGGCCTGACCATTTGTTGGAAAAATCCATTCATCCAATACGAGCCTTGTATGGTATTAGTTGTATTAGCTGCCATCTATTTATGGTGGCGCCCCACTGTTTGGATGGTAGCTATAGTAGGCATAGTTCGAAATGTCTATGTTGGCTAAGATTTATATCTTTACTTTCGAAATGTTTTCCTACACTATGCACTAGTAATAATATTAAATGTTTCTTTTTAATGCGTATCAAGCATCTTTGACTATCATAAGGAGAAATCTCCTCCGATTCTGCGTTTGCATTGTGTGTGTGTGCGGGAGGCCTTATGGTAGTCTCATTTCTAAAAAGCATTGCAAATCTATTTTAAAATATTTCGTTGTTTGTTTTTAAAGATAAACTGTTTTTGTTTGCTCACACCAGTTCCACGACAGATCCAGAGTTTATTGTTTCTTTCCTAAACTCTGGGTGCTCAAAATTTTTCCACACGGGCAGTCTAGAGTTTGGTTTTTCAGATAATTAGGTTCAGTAGATCATATGGAGCTAGTTCAGTATTTGGATATGGACGAGACTTACTTAGCTTAGTGCTATCTTGAGGTGGATCGAGCTAGGAGTTTTGGAGCTTTGTCTTTGGAGCTTTTTGGATCAGAGTTGCAGTATTATATTCTGAGAAGACTTATTTCATATTGTATCGTGTTCCGCTGTATTCTATGTTGTATATTCTCTGATGTTGATGATTATCATTGTATCAAATTGATGTATCGGATATTGTATTCATGTTATATCAGTGATATCATCTTTTATTTCCGCTGTGTTATTTATCATTTAATGGTGTTGCAAGCTCCCACGATACGAATTTGATGTTGTTTGTTGGACATCGAGTTCGGGTCGTGACAAAACAAGTTTAGATGTACATTGGAAGTTGATATATCTATCCATTTCAGTGTAATTTCCAAATTTCATTAAATTTAGAAAATATAAGTTTAAACTTCATTTATTATTAAATTCAATATTACACTGGATGAAATCAACATTTTACTCAAAATCTATTATACAAATATTCTTAGATTCCATTTTAAATTTCTATTAACATAACATTTAGATGTTTGATTTCATTAAATTTCAATTTATTGACCAACTTAAATTTTATTCCTTTCATTTAATATCAATTGTCCATTCTATAAGTAAAAATTTACGTTAGATTTATACTCATATAATGGTTTCAATTTCATCTAAATAAATATCTACAAAATCTGTAAATACTAAATCCATTTAATTGCAATTAATCCCTTTGATATATACATTAACTCAAAGCAAATTCACATGACAATTTAGTGTCAATTATTCCAGTAAATACAGTGTTCAAATGTCAGCAGCAATTAATCCAATTGATTGCAAGTTAATTCCGAATTTGATTTCTATTCGGTTACAACTTAATATTGAATCAATTTATTACTTAACCAACATAGTTAATATTATTTTAGATTTCATTGCATTTATATTTTCCAAATTTTATTTTGGTCTCATTTTTTTTATCACATTTATTATCCTAATATGAATGGAATTTTACTTTGGTTACATCTTATTTGAATTCAACATTCTTTACTTACCAATTTATTCCACATTAACTGCCATAATTTAGTGAATTAATTGAAATTGATTACAAATTAACTTAACTACCTAATAAAATAAGTAACGTACAATAAATATAGTCCTTAACTCTTAACTACACATTTAGAGGTTCATTATTTACACCCCAACATTGCAATTACTTACGTCACTGGTTTTACTCAATTAACATTTATTGCAACTATTCCAAAATTTATTCAATATTTATTAGTTCTCTTATATTCGCATTTATGAGTAAATTGGTGTTCCATTTAATCCATTAATTATTAACTCTAATTATTGCAATTCATTGTCTAACATAAATTTTGAATCTATCTCCTAATCTTCACATTTCAAATAATTAACATCTTACAATAGTTACAAATAAAAAAGGGATTGTACTAAAAAAAATTAATCATTATCCTGCATTACTTTATTACCTCCGTTTACATTTACTTTCCATAAATCAATACTTAATTCCATTGATGAATTCAATACTTGCCCTTTTTACTTATTTTTAACTTTATATCCAAATACGACAATTTCCACTATTACAATTACTTGAAATATATAATTTAATTTGTAAATTTTAATTACCTTTGATACATCTAATTTCAACATTCACTTTCATATAAATAAATAAGATTTTTATTTCTTTCTAAATTTAAATTAAAATCATATTAATTTAATTCATTTTAAACATCATATTTATACGGGTCGTTACACTCTCCCCCACTCAAAACTTTTCGTCCCGAAAAGGAAAAGAAGGGAAAACAAAGAACTAAGAAATCAATATACCTTATTAAACATTAACTTTAGAAACAATTAAATTTATAAAATTAATTAATTTAGATAAAATATATCAATTTATAACCATTAAAAAAAAATTTATACTTAAATTACTAAAGTTTGGAAAACATTTTCAAAATAAATTATAAGTCCAAAAATTTACGAAATTTTTTAGCAGAGTCTCCTTTGTATGGAGAGGCTCGAGAGAAAATATAATATTAAATATAATAATATACAACATATATTTTTCAAATTAATATATCCCCACACGGGAAAATATATAAAATAGCGCTATAAACCGAAATCCGAAACGTACCTATTATTCGGGCATTTTACGCTTAATTTATGGAACCAAAAGCAGTAGCAATTGCTTCCATAACCTGCATTTCACTTATAAAATCCAAAAGGGTTAACAATTTATATAAAGTGAAATATTTAAGTGGTTTCAATCAGTAACACCAAATGAATACAACAACCAACAATTTCACAAACAGCATATACAACAAATACAAAATAACCATTCAATCAAGCAAACAAATAGTTGTTTGGGTTGAAAACTTTTAAATTGTATGGAATGAAGAATAAACTACTAGCGCATCATTTACTCAACAGTCTTAGATAAAACTAAATAGATTATTCATTCTCCCAAACCCAATTTTTAAAGTATCTTACCCAAACAACCATAACCTGTAACGACCCAGAATTTTATTTAATTAAAATTCGTATATTTAATTAATTTTAAATATTAATAAGCGAAATTTATAAGTCAAATAAATTTTATTTCAACTAATTGAATTTAATTGGATAATTAAATCGATAATTTAATATGTTAAATTATGGAAATAATTGAAAATTTAGTTAAACATGATTGAAAATGATTCGTAAAATTTTATTTTATGATATTGAAGTTAGAACGATATTTTAGAACTTTTAAAATCGAATTTAAAGTTTATTGGTGAAAATTGAATATTTTAATATTTAATCGACTAGTGAAATTAGCCATTTTTCGAACAGTCTCTGAATTGGACGAAACTAGTTCCATTGGATCCGTAATAGTTTGTTCTTACCGGATTTCAATTTTCGTAGCAATCGGAATTATCGTTTGAACGTGGCAGCTCAAAACGCATCGAAATTGTTTTTAATATTAAATTTGCGAGTTAAAATAGTCATTTTTCAAACAGTCTCAGATTTCGACGAAACCAGTTTCATCGGATCCATAATGTGATATTATTGTAAGGTTTCAAATTTCGTGTCAATCGGATTTACCGGTTGTCCGGTGCAAGCTAAAACGCCTAGAAAATCGTTTAATCGGTTTAATTTAAAATCGAACGTTTATTGCGATAACTCGCACAGATGACCGAATTAGCTCCCGAAACACGTTCCATTGTGTTCGGAACGTGGGGTAAACCTTAGGAACGCCAACCAGCATGCTTCGTTTGGAGTTCGAAAAATCCAGGATGAATAGTGTCGTTGGAATTTTCTATATAAGGACTTGTAAATTTCATTTTGCAACAAAAATAAAAACCCTAGGTCAAAAATCTGCAGGCCGCCTCCATAACAACGAATGGACAGAAATGCATCCCTTTCTCACCTCAATCACTCTCAATCTACAAGGAATTACGCGAAGTGTTCAACACGAAAGTCGAAGAGCTCGACCAGAGCTTTCAATCCATACGGAGATGATGGGTTTCCGTCAAACAGAGTGGACGATAGGTGGCCACGTTCATGGCCGTGTATTCTCGATTCGCGCGCGTGTAGTGGTGGCTGAGCTCACCCATGTTACAGTCGAGTGTAGAGCTTGGATAGGCGCACGTGAAGGCAACCCTTGATCGAGGTAGAAGCAAGCATGGTGGTCGCAAGATGGAACCCTAATATTGAGCTAATGGGTTTAGTTACGTGTTTGTTTACTGGGAAAAGAATGTGAGAGATGGAAGAAGAGACGTGCGGCTATGATGCAGGTGCAGGAGATCCAACGGCTAGGATGGATGTAGGTTAAAATTATAAAGAAAGTTGTAAATTTAGTTTATATAAAATCGTGTAAACTTGTAAAAATCGTATCTTTTTCATACGAGGTCGAAAACGCACGAAACCAGTTGCGTTGGAATCGTATGGACGAGCACTACGCTATGGAATTGGATTTGATTCGTTTGGAGTTAGTGAGAATTTCTGGTAAAATTAAACGCGCGTTTAATTTTATTCGAAATAAATCGCTAAAACGAAATTGAAATCAAGGTAAGAACTTCTCACTCAATCGAATTAGTTTCAATTTTAATTTTAAATAGTTAGATTTAAAATTCTTGAATGTATGTTTAAATGATGATTGTTATCTATTGATTGTTAAAATAGACATTATGCACCGTTAGTAAGCGGATGTTATTTATTAAAAACATATACCGCGAATATTTCATAAACAGTGAAATTGGTATTATTTATGTACTTGGAATTGATTTCCCGCAGTATATAGCGGATGAGACCCTATTGCGCCACCTATTAAGTGGATAATATTTTAAATCCCATATACCGCGATAATTTCGTACTGGAACGGAATTGGTATTGTGCTAACATCTTTGGATGCAAGGAACAGGTTGGAGGGATCCAACTGGATTCCTCAACAGTATTTATTTGATTTCAGATATTTTGATATTTGATGGATTATCATATCGATATATGATGTCGTTGTTGTCGTGATTGACTATTTGGTGTGTAGCATCACTAGGCCAAATTTTGGAATTTTACAAGGATTTTTAAAGTGATTTTTGAAATTATACGTTATAAAATAATTTTGGAATTGATTCATTTTAAATAAATAAACGTATAATTTTAACGTTTTAAAATTATGATTTTTGAGAAATATAGTTAAAAGTTGATTTTTGAAAATATGAGGTAAACGATTTTATAAAATAGTTTAAATTGCGATTCTTGAATTTATTATAAAAAGTATAAAAATAGGATTTATAAAATTTAATTATTTTATAAATCAAAATGATGAAATTATAAAGGACTTTAAAGATGTTTTAAAATAATAGTATAAATTGATTTATATAAGAGATTTATAAATTGATATTTATAAATTAAAATATTTGAATTATAAAACGAGTTTTTATAAGTGTTAGAATGAATTGTAACTGAATTTCATGAATGAATGAAATTTATAGAATTATAAACGGTGAAGTTATAAATGGAATTTTATAAGCAGTAGGTTTATAAAATTTGTAAAGTTATTTGAAGAATAAGTTTTGGGTAAATAAATGAATCTTATAAGTTATAAGATTTATAATTTAGGAAGTTAAAGGAACGATTTTGCAAACAAATAAATTGTAAATATTTAACTTAAATTATGGACTTTTGGTTTATAATTGAGTTATAAATTGAATAGGTTAATAAAGGAGATCTATAAATGGAAGTTGTTATAAGATAAATAGAAATGGAATTTATAAACGTTGTTTTATAAATTTGCAAACGACTTATTTTGATAAGTAAATTGTGTAACTTATTAATGGAGTTATATTCACATTTTAGACAGTGAATAATCCTTTAAAATAAAAAGCATAGAAATGATGAAATTTGTTAACGAAGTATATTCACGTTTTTGGATAGTGAATATTATGTTAAAGAAAATATTTTGGATTTGATGTTTTAAATAGAATTAAAACGATCTAACGATGATTTAAATGTGTTAAGATTCGAAACCATAGATTTCAACATTTATTGTTGAAATAGACGTTTTCGAGAAATAGAAGGAAATGGTGGACTATAACACTGTTGTTATAATAAATGATTTCCAAAAGGAAATGTTTCGTATAGTATTTGGATTTATATATCTATTTTAATTTCGAATCCCTATACTAGTGATTTTGGGTTGTCGTAACGATGTTTTACGCAACATTCGTTTTGGCCCAGATAAATATGTTTAAGAGAATGATTTCCTTAAAGAATGAAATATGTACTTAATCTCGATTTAAGTATATTGAATATTTTCCAACTGTAGAAAATAAAAAGACTTGTGAACTACTTAATAAATAAGTATGGAAATGTTTTCCAATATAAAGGGAATATTTTGAGAATTTATCTTTTTGAAGATAAGTTGAAAATGAATAATTGAAATCGTATATTCGTAGATATTGTGAAATATGAATTCACTATGGAATTTATAAAAGAAAGTGGAATTTGTTTAAAAATAAATATTGATTTATTTTTGAGGTATTGAAATTATATATCTTGTAAAGATATTTTTGGGAAATAAATAATTTGGAAAATTATTTGGAATCTGGTGATGTTGTGCATACCCATCGATAGTTCAATAACCGACTATCAATATTTACCTTTGAATGGGTATTTGTTGTGATTTGCTTGAATTTGAGTGCCACACTTATTTTTGAATAAGCGCTCACTATTCGGGTTATCCGGGAAAGGACCTTGGGGTCGTATAACCCATTCCGAATATGTGATAAGTCGTTATGAATTGCATTTGATGACCGGTGTTGAAGACCGGATATTTGCGAGAGTGATAGGATGACCTGTCGATTGACTCTTCACCGAGTTGCTCTGGTATAGAGTTCTTCATATGTAATGGGGAATCCGATCAGGATTGTGGATATCCGGATTGCAAGGACTTCTTTGTAAGTGCCTTCGGTTCTGTTCGAGCCCGGAACAGACTTGTGTGGATTGTATGTCTGACATTACAAATTGAGATATAAAGCTGATTTCTTTCAAATATATTTCTGTTGGTGGCGGCTTCTCTGAGACGTACGAGCTCAGAGGTTATGTAGTTGAATGTTATCAGCAATATATTCCCAATTTGGTAATGTGACATGCTGAGTGTTGCTGTGAAATGATCATTGTGTTGATCATTTGTGATAGGATCATTTGTTTGATCACTTATCTTTATGATCATTTCTATGATCATTTGTTGACCCAAAGCACAGCTTTTGTATAAAGCGTGGCTTTGTGGACGAGACTTCGTCGAGCCTCACACCCCGGAATGGTCAAAACAGGAAAGATGCGGCAAGGTTATGAGGGGTAGCTCCCTTTAGGGTATGTGCATTTCCTTCTGGAAAAGGGTGGTATCATGGTATGGAGCCCAGATACTTACTCATGTTGAAACACTTATTATTTTGGTGTGATGTTGATTACGAGCGCTCGGATAAAGGTCCCAAAGGACTGGGGGATGGCATACTCGTGTTAGTAGTTACCTAGTTAGGGGTAACCCGGCCTTGTGTTGGCAGAGATCTGGTTCGGTTCTCGGGGACGTCCTTGCAGAGGCGTTCTCATGTGGCAATGAGAAGTTCCTTGGCTTGACCATTTGTTGGAAATCCAAAGAAACAATACGATCTTGTACGATTTTAGTTGTAGAACCTGCTTCCTCAGGAGGTAGCTATAGCAGGCATAATATAATGGTACCTATGCTAGCTAAGATTTATATTTCTACTTTCGAAATGAATTTTTCTACACTATGCACTAATAATAATATCAAATGTTTTTTTAATGCGTATCAAGCATCTTTGACTATCATAAGGAGAAATCTCCTCCAAGTCTGCGTTTGCATTGTGTGTGTGGTGGGAGGTCTTATGGTAGTCTCATTTTTAAAAGCATTGTGAATTGACTTTAAAAATATTCCTCTATTTTGATTTTAAAGATAAATAAACTGTTTTGAGTTTTCACACCAGTCACATGACCGACTCGGAGTTTATTGTTTTCCTTCCTAAACTCTGGGTGCCCACCAATTTCCACACGGGCAGTTAAGAGTTCAGGTTTATCAGGATATTCTGGATATTCAGGAGTTGCTGGAGGCAAGCTGGATGGCATTGGCGTATTATTAGTATATAGTATTTCTTTTCCGCTTTTTGATGTTGTTTATTGTTGTCTACTCTGATGTAATGAAATGTAATGTAATAACTGATATAGTTCTTTGTTTAAAGATTATTCATTTATCTATTATATGTTGTTCCGCTGCGATTGTGAGATTCTGATGTTGTTCTGCTGTTTTCTTTCTATTCTGTTCTATCTTCTCTCTCTCCTTCTACCTTTTTCTTTCTCTTTTCTTTTTCTTAAACATTGAGAATTCGTATTTATGTTCATCTTGAGTTAATCTATGGAGATTAGTGTATATTCAAGGAGTACGGATTTGCGGGTCCTCACAGGTGGTATCAAAGCATATGGTTAAGCGACAACCATGGTTCTGTTAGGTATTACTCATTAGAGATGGAGTCAGTAGTACTCTAGAATGAGTTTGAGTGTAATAATAGCTAAGAGAGCGTATTTGTTAGTGAATATAAAAATTGTTTTATATTGTGATGATTGGTTTATTGAGTGGCATATGAACCTTCGTTAGCACGGTATGCACAACTATGGCGAAGGGGTTTATAAACACTTGAATAGAACAATTCGACACAGTATTGTTTTAAAATTGGGTAAATGAAATAATTTTACCTTAATTATATTTTATTTATAAAGGAATAATTTTTCAGAATTATTAAAGTGCATATAAGTTGATTGTTTGGTTGTTTGAATAATCTAAATAAAAGAAAAATTGTATAAGCAATAGAATTATAGGAATTGAATTATAATTAATGTGATTTACAATTGTGAAATAAACTTATATATATATATATATATATATATATATATAAGAAGTGAAACTATATGAATATATTTATGAATATGAGTTGTAAATAAAAATGAATTTAAAGTTAAATGGAAATTTACTTTAGAATAGGGAATCTGAATTGATTTATAAGTGGGAATTTAAGTTATGTAAAACCAAGTGATGTTTATAAAATGAAGTATAACTTAAGAGATGTTGAATGAAGTTGATATTGGTATCAAAGTAAATTAATAAAGTTAAGTGATAAATGTGAACTTGAGTTATATAAATGAATTGTAATTGAATTGAATTAATGGATTAAATGTTAATCAATTGAATGTAAATAGTTGATATGAAATAATGAATGTAGGTGTAAATTCATTAAAATTTGATGTTATTGGAAGTTGAATAATTGCAGGAAAATCAATTTAATTAAACCAATTGAAAGTAAAGGTGTTAAACCAAATTGAATGAATATAAGCAAAGGAATTTGGTTGAAATTAATATACATTGGTTGTTATATGATTGTTAGTTGATTGTATATAATTCATTAAGTTTTAATGAAATTGAGTTAATGAAATTGGAAGCTAAAGTAATTGAAATTCAATTGGAAGTTAAGTGAATCTTAAATAGAATTGAATTTGATTTAGAAGTGAACCAACTTGAATATGAATTAGTGAATACAAATTAATTGAAAATGAATGTTAGTAAAAACATCCACCGTTAATTAATCGAATGTGATTAAATTGAAAACCCATTTCATTGAATATTAATGAGAATATGAATGAATATTAATTTGATATGGATTAGTTGGATGATAGTTTGTTGATGGTTGAATATATAGCTTTTACTGCATTTGCTATGTTGGCATATGTAGTTATTATGTTGCTATATGTTGTATATCGATACTATTGTCTATATACATGTTTCTCATTTTTTTTGTTGAGTGTTTAGTAGGTGCGGATCGTGTTGGCTTCGCATTTGGAGCTCGCTTTCGCGCTATATTAGCCGTATATGCTCGCTAATAAAATATAAGGTACATATCTCGGATTAAATATCGTACTTTTACACTTTTTTCCCTGCGGGATGCCTCATCAGTTGATGAGATGTATATTTGTGATATATATACTATCATTTTTTTTCGGATCGAGCTGCGCAAAGGAGACTCTGGCGAAATTTTCGAAAATTTAAGGCGTTAGAAAAATTTGAGAAAAAATTGGAAAATTTTTGTGAAAACTATAACATTGAATAGAAGTTGAAAGTTAAACGATAGTAATTGTTTTTGAAAAGATAACTAAGTATGATTTGAAAACTTAGTAAAGATTTGTAAGAAGTTTAACTACGGATTTTGGGAAAGTTGATAGATTTTATAACTTTTCTTACCTGATAATTTCGAGGACGAAATTCTTTTAAGGGGGGAAGTATGTAACGACCCAGAATTTTATTTAATTAAAATTCGTATATTTAATTAATTTTAAATATTAATAAGTGAAATTTATAAGTCAAATAAATTTTATTTCAAATAATGGAATTTAATTGGATAATTAAATCGATAATTTAATATGTTAAATTATGGAAATAATTGAAAATTTGTTAAATATGATTGAAAATGATTCGTAAAATTTTATTTTATCATAGAACTTTTAAAATCGAATTTAAAGTTTATTTGTGAAAATTGAATATTTTAATATTTAATCGACTAGTGAAATTAGCCATTTTTCGAACAGTCTCAGAATTGGACGAAACTTGTTCCATTGGATCCGTAATAGTTTTTTATTACCGGATTTCAATTTTTGTAGCAATCGGAGTTATCGTTTGATCGTGGCAGCTCGAAACGCATCGAAATTGTTTTTAATATTAAATTGGCGAGTTAAAATAGTCGTTTTTCAAACAGTCACGAATTTCGACGAAACTACTTTCATCGGATCCGTAATTCGATATTATTGTAAGGTTTCAAATTTCGTGTCAATCGGATTTACCTGTTGTCCGGTGCAAGCTAAAACGCCTAGAAAATCGTTTAATCGGTTTAATTTAAAATCGAACGTTTATTGCCATAACTCGCACAGATGACCGAATTAGCTCCCGAAACACGTTCCATTGTGTTCGAAATGTGGGGTAAACCTTAGGAACACCAACCGGCACGCTTCGTTTGGAGTTCGGAAAATCCGGGATGAATAGTGTCGTTGGAATTTTCTATATAAGGACTTGTAAATTTCATTTTGCAACAAAAATAAAAACCCTAGGTCAAAAATCTGCAGGCCGCCTCCATAACAACGAATGGCCAGAAATGCATCCCTTTCTCTCCTCAATCACTCTCAATCTACAAGGAATTACGCGAAGTGTTCAACACGAAAGTCGAAGAGCTCGACGAGAGCTTTCAATCCATATGGAGATGATGGGTTTTCGTCAACCAGAGTGGACGATAGGTGGCCGCATTCGTGGCCATGTATTCTCGATTCACGCGCGTGTAGTGGTGGCCGAGCTCACCCATGTTACAGCCGAGTGTAGAGCTTGGAGAGGCGCACGTGAAGGCGACCCTTGATCGAGGTAGAAGCAAGCATGGTGGTCGCAAGATGGAACCCTAATATTGAGCTAATGGGTTTAGTTATGTGTTTGTTTACTGGGAAAAGAACGTGAGAGATGGAAGAAGAGACGTGCAGCTATGATGCAGGTGCAGGAGATCCAACGGCTAGGATGGATGTAGGTTAAAATTATAAAGAAAGTTGTAAATTTAGTTTATATAAAATCGAGTAAACTTGTAAAAATCATATCTTTTTCATACGAGGTCAAAAACGCGCGAAACCAGTTGCGTTGAAATCGTATGGATGAGCACTACGCTGTGGAATTGGATTGAAGTCGTTTGGAGTTAGTGAGAATTTCGGGTAAAATTAAACGCGCGTTTAATTTTATTCGAAATAAATCGCTAAAACGAAATTGAAATCAAGGTGAGAACTTCTCACTCAATCGAATTAGTTTCGATTTTAATTTTAAATAGTTAGATTTAAAATTCTTGAATGTATGTTTAAATGATGATTGTTATCTATTGATTGTTAAAATAGACACTATGCGCCGTTAGTAAGCGAATGTTATTTATTAAAAACATATACCACGAAAATTTCATAAACAGTGAAATTGGTATTATTTATGTACTTGGAATTGATTTTCCGCAGTATATAGCGGATGAGACCCTATTGCGCCACCTATTAAGCGGATAATATTTTAAATCCCATATACCGCGATAATTTCGTACCGGAACGGAATTGGTATTGTGTTAACATCTTTGGATGCAGGAAAACAGGTTGGAGGGATCCAACTAGATTCCTCAACAGTATTTATAGGATTATGGATATTTTGATATTCGTTGATTATCATATAGATATATGATATCGTTGTTGTCGTGATTGACTATTTGGTATGTAGCATCATTGGACCAAATTTTGGAATTTTAAAAGGATTTTAAAGTGATTTTTGAAAATAAACATTATAATTTTAATGTTATAAAAATTATGATTTTTGAGAAAAATAGTTAAAAGTTGATTATTGAAAATATGAGGTTAATGATTTTATAAAATAGCTTAAATTGGGATTTCTGAATTTATTATAAAATTTTTAAATATAGGATTTATGAAATTTGATTATTTTATAAATCAAAGAGAATGGCGAAATTAAATAGGACTTTAAAGACGTTTTGAAATAATAATATAAATTGATTTATATAAAAGATTTATAAATTGATAATTTGTAAATTAAAATATTTGAATTATAAAACGAGTTTTTATAAGTGTTAGAATGAATTGTGAATGAATTTCATAAATGGATGAAATTTATAGAATTATAAACGGTGAAGTTATAAATGGAATTTTATAAGCAGTAGGTTTATAAAATTTGTAAAGTTATTTGAAGATTAAGTTTTGGGTAAATAAATGAATCTTATAAGTTATAAGATTTATAATTTGGGAAGTTAAAGGAACGATTTTGCAAACAAATAAATTATAAGTATTTAACTTAAATTATGGACTTTTAGTATGTAATTAAGTTATAAATTGAATAGGTTAATAAAGGAGATTTATAAAGGAAGTAGTTATAAAACAAATAGAAATGGAATTTATAAACATTGTTTTATAAATTCGCAACGACTTATTTTGATAAGTAAATTATTATAATTTATTTATGGAGTTATATTCACGTTTTAGACAGTGAATAATCTTTTAAAGTAAAATGAATAGAAATGATGAAATTGGTTAACAAGTATATTAATGTTTTTGGATAGTGAATATTATGTTAAAGAAAATGTTTTGGATGTGATGTTTTGTAACGCCCCACTCGGAGACCCACTCTAGTAAAGAGTATTACGGAGTAATACCGTCTACTAGAACGGAGAATAGAGTATAATGGAAGCGACCATATGTAATCAAGCTATAACTATCTACTGAATACGTCGAATTGGTGGTTTTCTTTTCTCAAGTGGTTCGACATATCCAATAAATATTTATAACGAAACTACAATGGCTAAGGAAAATAGGTTCAGAACAAACATAATACTAAATGATAACATCATCATCACATAACAGTCACATAACAGTCACAGAACATAGGTACAATATATCGTCAATACAGATCCAAGTATCAAAAGGTGGGTACAAAGCCACCGCTCACACATGTGAGTCAAAAATATGTACATAAGAGTCTGAAATAACAGAGTAGCTGAATAGTGGACAAATAAAAGAGCTATCTATCAGCATAGCAGATAATGTCCAAGCGGAAGCACAGAAAGCTAAGTCCAGAGACCTAACTTGAAACAACTTGGTCTGACCCGAGCGAAAACACTTGGGTCAGGCTAGCTAAATAATCAGTAATAACTGAGATATATAATAATGCAGTACATAAATAAAACAGTACTTCTCCAAAGAGAAGAGTAATATGAACTACATGAATATAATGACGATCCCTAATCATCAATAAACTGTAAAAATCTCCAAAGAGAATACAAACACCAAAGTGTGGAATAAATAAAATCGCCTCATATCATCGGCGTAGCCAAAGCTAGATAAAGTGGCCCATAGGCAATTATCCCAAGAGTGACCAGAGTTAGTAATCAATGCCCAAGCAAAGATCGATGCTCCAAAGAGCAATAGGGATATACTGAAAAGTCAATGAAATCAAACACTGAAAAGCAGTGTCCAGAGACACTGTGAATCCACAAGGTAATCGCACTTACATCGTATGGTTCCATAGAACCAACACCGAATGGCAATACTCGAATGGATATAAAATCATCAGATAATACAAATATTGCACGTGCACCGACCAGAGTCGTTGTTGCCAAGTACTGTAGAGTTGTGATCGATCACTCGCACAGATGCGGAACGCGCGAAACGGCGAGATCCTTCCCAGAAGGATAAAGGCCCAGAGGCAAACGCCGAAAAATAAACTGCTCCATAGAGCAGGTGTCCAGAGACGGTTGCCCAGAGGCGTAGTGACCCAGAGGTCCAGTACTGGCCGCCCAGAGGCTAATGTGCCACTAACTTCTTGGAGAGGAACCCGTAAAGTGTTAACAATGAGTCCCATACCCCACGTTCGCACTAAACGGTTTACTAACCAATAGCAAGCTCACGCTCCAAACAATAAAAAGTCCACCTCGTATCATCGGTAAACTAGACCCAAAGGTCAAAATGATCAACCGAATAGGTCGGGGATTAACCGGAAAGAAAATACAGACGGTTCCATAGGCCGGAGATTTCCTAACCGTTTAAGCACCTTTCCACTTCGCTCGACGTGCAAAAAAGTGAGTGTGAGATTTTCATTATAGAAAATAATGGTGCGAAACGGATTTTAATTGGTTTCGAAATCACTTTTAAAACGGTCTTTTGAAAAGTCTCCTATTATGGAGTAATTAATTTAATAATTAAAAATAATATTATATAATAATTTTCAAAAGCCATTTTGGAGTGAAAAATCCTTTTAAATCCTTTTTATAAAGCCCGTGTACGAAATCCAGAGACAAATCTCAAAGATCTCGACGAAAATCAGAAAATCATCAAAAATATTCTAAGTGTTTGAAACCATTCAAAAACTGCTGCGAACCCAAGTTCGGCAATGTATTTGGACCAGCAAACTATGTCCAAATGGTACGAAAACTGGTAAGCATGTAGTCCGACATCCCTACTTTAAGATGCAAAAAGAATTTCTGGATTCCGAGCTGAGACGAAGTGGCAGAGACGTCTCAAAGTTGAACCCAGAAAAAGATTCACACTGTTTTCCAACAGCAACCAGAGTCTAACTTTGGCGCGAAAATCGAAGTACCAAACGAACTCCAATGTTGTCCAAATTTTCCAGAAATGGAGTTCGAAACTCCACCTTTCCAACGAGACCAAAATCAATAAAATCCGACATTGGACGAGCCCGGGACGGCGTCGCAAAGTCGGGGTTCTACGCTGAAAACAACGGGAGAAAAGAGACTAAGGCCTATAGCTATGCACTAACTGGCCAGAGATAAAAAACCACAATTTTGGCATAGTAAACTTCAAATTCTGACAAAATGAATAAAATGAAAGTTGTATCTTAGTTTCTATGCTTTTCGGAATGACCAAGATCGTCAAATTCCGACTAGAGATGAAGATTCTATGACTAAAACAATTCTCAGATCTAGATTCTATATCACTGTCGTTGTGCTCTCGGGACAGTAGTAAGAATGCACAGTTTTGACCAAATTAACTTCAAAAATTCACAAAACTCAAAACATGAAAGTTTTAGCCCAAAATCTATGCTTTCCAGAACATCCAAAATTATTAGATTTGGATAAGAAACGAGTAACTTATGGCCAAATAAATTTCAGGTTTTTATTTTATCAACCCTGTAGTTTGTTGTCAGGTCAGCGACAAACAAACGTGATTTCAACCATTCAAACCCCAAAATTAGGCAGAGCTCAAAACATAAAAGTTATAGGCTACAGAATGTGCTTTCCAGAACTTCAAGAAAATCTTAATTCCGATTTATGACGAATGAGATATGCCTAATTTACTAACTGCAATAAATTGATTATAATTTCAGCTAGCATACATTACTAATAGATAGTAATTACCTCAATGAAGCAAATGATCAAATGGGTTGTGTGCACAATATCAAGCAAGCCAAACCGTCAACCTTCAAGCAAATATAAAGAGACTTCAAGGATCCAAAATCAACAAAAAATTACACAGTAATTACAACAAGATGGAGGAGATAAATAGGGATTAAGAAGGAGGATTAGAGAATAGAAGAGATTGCATTACCTTTCTTCTTCTCTTTTTTTTCTTCTAGGATTAAACTAATTTATGAAGAGAAGGAGATGGAGCTTCTAAATGGAGGCCATTAATTTTGTTTAGATCTAGGTTTTAGGAATTTATGAAGAGGAGGAGGGTTAGGGTTATGAGTTTAAGATATTTTATAGGAGGGGGTTAGGCTAATGGGTTATGGTAAGAGGGTTTAGAAACCCATTAGGACTTAGTTTATTTTCTAAGTTATCATGTGAACAAAAATCCTAATAAGCATCCTAGTTTTAATTAAAACCATGTAATTATCTCATTTGGCCCATTAACCCATAATCACTTTTTATTTAAAAATTCCCCATTTCAACCCAAAATATTTTAATTTGCAAACCAATTGCAAATTTAAATTCCCAAAAATTTTGTTTAGCCCCCTTTTTAACTTAAAATCATAATTATTAACTTATCATTCGGTAATTGCAATCTCAGGGTTGTTACAGACTCCCCCCCTTAAGAAAATTGCGTCCCCGCAATTCCTTAAATATAGAAGTCGTCTATAACATCTAATCCACAAAAGGAATACAGAAGATAAAATATAGATGCTCACCCGTGCCGGAAGATGAAAGAAAACCAGGATAAGTACGCTCGATAAATTCTCTGGTCTCCCAAGTGCAGTCCTTAGGATTAGACGACCATTGAATCTTCACAAGCGTAACCTCTTTGTTTCGAAGACGTCTGACCTCCGAATCAAGCACACGAAGAGGTTGTTGTTCTATAGATAGATCGGGTGAGATCTCCAAATCAGGTACGATATGAGGCTCGATAATAGAATCAGGATCGCGGACACACTTGCGAAGCTGGGAAACATGGAACACGTCGTGTATTCCAGAGAAGTGAGCCGGTAGAGCTACATGATAAACAACGGAGCCGATGCGTTCTGTAATAGGAAATGGTCCAATATAGCGAGGAGCCAATTTCCCTGTGGAGCTGAAACGCACAACCCCCTTCATGGGAGAAACCCGAATAAAGACAGAATCGCCAATGGAGAACTCAAGAGGCTTCCTACAGTTGTCCGCGTAGGATTTCTGGCGGTCCTGTGCCTCTTTCATTCTCTGACCGATAAGCACGATCTTCTCAGAAGATTCCCGAACTGAATCTGGACCAAGAATGAGCTTCTCGCCAGACTCTAACCAACAAGCAGGAGAGCGACATGGCCTTCCGTAGAGAGCCTCGAAAGGTGCCATGCCAATACTAGACTGATAGCTGTTGTTGTAGGAGAACTCTACGAGCGGTAAGTGATCCTCCCAACTACCTCCGAAATCCAGAATACAACAGCGCAAAAGATCCTCTAAAACACGATTCACCCTCTCCGTCTGACCGTCGGTCTGAGGATGATAAGCAGTCGAGATATTCAGCTTTGTGCCCAAAGCTGACTATAGGCACTTCCAGAAGTGACTAGTAAAGATAGTGTCTCGATCACAGACGATAGAGCTAGGAATGCTATGAAGTCGAACGACTTCCTTCACATAGATCTTGGCCAACTGATGTGCAGTCCGAGTGGACCTAATCGGAATGAAATGAGCCGATTTGGTCAAGCGATCAACAATAACCCAGATAGAAGTATGGCCTGACCTCGATCGAGGCAGACCGTCAATAAAATCCATGGATATCTGATCCCATTTCCATAATGGAATCTCTAGCGGCTGAAGAAGACCAGATGGACGCTGATGCTCGGCCTTGATCTGTTGACAAGTCATGCAACTACTCACATAACTTGCCACATCTCTCTTCAAACCCTCCCAATAATATAGCCGGCACATATCGGCATACATCTTACTCGAACCGGGATGTATAGTGTACTTAGTGCGATGGCACTCGTCTAGAATGTCACGCCTAAGAGATAAATCAGATAGTACAACAATACGGTTCTTCCTACGAAGACACCGATGAAAATCAAGAGAATAATCCAGCAATGTCTCATCACTGGATCCCGACTCGAGCAGATGAATAAGATGCAATAAGTCTGGATCATGCCGCTGAGCATGGGCAATGCGATCCAATAAGATAGGACGAGCTTCCAATCTAAATAATAAGACAGGAGCATCAGAAGACGAAGCTCGATCTCTAATATCACATAAAGATAGAGTCTCGAGAACATTCCACTCGGCAATCATCATAGAAACTACCACCGAGTGCTTGCGACTGAGCGCATCTGCAACACGATTACCCTTGCCAGGGGTATACTGAATATCTAAATCATATGAGGCGAGAAACTCAAGCCATCGCTGCTACCTCATATTGAGATCCCTCTGACTGAAAAGATACTTCAGCGACTTGTGATCGGTGTAAAGAGTGAAGCGTTCGCATAATAGAAAGTGACGCCATGTCTTCAAGGCAAAGACGATAGCTGCCAACTCAAGATCATGAGTCGGATAGCGAACCTCATTCGGACGCAGTTGCCTGGAAGCATAAGCAACTACCCGATCCTTCTGCATAAGCACAGCACCGAGCCCGCTACCACAAGCGTCGGTGTAAACAACAAGATCCTGGTTACCCTTAGGAACCACAAGAATAGGAGCATGAGTGAGAAGTTCCTTCAGTCGCTGAAAGGAAGCTTCACACTTATCAGACCAAATAAAGCGAACACCCTTATGAGTCAGCGTCGTAAGGGGAAGTGCAACTCGAGAGAAATCCTTGATAAACCGACGGTAATGACCCGCCAGACCAAGGAAGCTGCGAATATCATGAATGTTCTCGAGCTGCTTCCAATTCTGAATAGCTTCGATCTTGGCAGGATCGACAGAAACACCCTCAGATAATACAATATGGCCCAAGAACTTGACCTTGCTCTCCCAAAAATGGCACTTGGAGAGCTTGACCTTAAGCTGATGCCGACGAAGAGTATCCAAGACGATCCGCAAATGATGAGCATGCTCTACCTCGGATCTAGAGAAAATAAGAATATCGTCGATGAAAACCAAAACGAATCTATCGATGTATTCTCGGAATACTCGATTCATAAGATCGACGAAGAAAGCCGGTGCGTTCGTCAAGCCGAATGGCATGACCAACCACTCAAAAGAACCATAACGAGTGCAGAAAGCGGTAAGAGGAATGCTATCTTCCGCAACTCGGAGCTGATGAAATCCGGTGGCAAGGTCGAGCTGGGAAAAGACCTTCGCACCGCTCAACTGATCAAACATATCGTCTATCCGTGGCAATGGATAACAATTTCTGATGGTCAACTCATTAATCTTGCGATAGTCAATGCAAAGCCTAAGAGAGCCATCGGGCATCTTAACGAAGACGACAGCAGCACCCCATGGCGAAGAACTGGACCGAATGAACTGCTTCGCCTCAAGCTCAACTAACTGTTTCCTGAGTTCCTCATTCTCTTTAGTAGACATCCTCGTGGGAGGACGTCCAACTGGGTGGGAGCGTGGAATGAGATCGATGCGGAACTCAATGGCCCGCTTTGGCGGCAGGCCAGATACTGGCTCGAATACGTCGGGGAAATCCCGAACAACAGGAATACGAGATAAGTCCAAATCCTCATCTCGTGAATCAAGAGAAAATAGAGTAACATCAGAAAGCCCAACATCTTGAAGAAAAATAGCTAACGGAGAGGACGAATCAGGGTGATGAATGAATAATATCCGCTCCGAACAAATAATTTTGGCGTCGTGCTGAGCGAGCCAATCCATGCCAAGAATCATATCAAAACCCAAATACTCCATAACGTGCAGATTCGCACGGAAAGAAAATCCACAAAGATCGATATCTATATTCTCACAAAGCAAGCTAAGGGTCGTGGATCCGCCGATGGGATTCACAATCCTTAGTGAAGAAACCAGACAAGTAACATCCAAGGATAAAGCATCTACTAGCTCCTTTGATACGAATGAGTGAGAGGCACCCGTATCAAAGAGAACTATACAAGATCTACCATGAAATAAAATAGAACCTTCGAGAACGGAAGGATGCGTACCTCGAGGCTGAGCTGAAGATTTAGTTAAGCACGATTCAAAGATAGATAATTCATTAAGGAAGATTACGGAATATAACAGATTCCTACAACTATTCCTAACTTATCTATCTAAAGGTGGTGATGTTCAATTTGGATCGTATTATAACGTATTGTACTACGTGTCTGTTCTGTGTTTGTTATGCTTAATTCTGAACCTTAGCTCTGATACCAAGATGTAACGCGCCACTCCGAGACCCACTCTAGTAAAGAGTATTACGGATTAATACCGTCTACTAGAACGGAGAATAGAGTATAATGGAAGTGACCATATGTAATCAAGCTATAACTATCTACTGAATACGTCGAATATGTGGTTTTCTTTTCTCAAGTGGTTCGACATATCCAATAAATATTTATAATGAAACTACAATGGCTAAGGAAAATAGGTTCAGAACAAACATAATACTAAATGATAACATCATCATCACATAACAGTCACAGAACATAGGTACAATATATCGTCAATACAGATCCAAGAATCAAAAGGTGGGTACAAAGCCACCGCTCACACATGTGAGTCAAAAATATGTACATAAGAGTCTGAAATAACAGAGTAGCTGAATAGTGGACAAATAAAAGAGCTATCTATCAGCATAGCAGATAATGTCCAAGCGGAAGCACATAAAGCTAAGTCCAGAGACCTAACCTGAAACAACTCGGTCTGACCCGAGCGAAAACACTTGGGTCAGGCTAGCTAAATAATCAGTAATAACCGAGATATATAATAATGCAGTACATAAATAAAACAGTACTTCTCCAAAGAGAAGAGTAATATGGACTACATGAATATAATGACGATCCCTAATCATCAATAAACAGTAAAAATCTCCAAAGAGAATACAAACACCAAAGTGTGGAATAAATAAAATCGCCTCATATCATCGGCGTAGCCAAAGCTAGATAAAGTTGCCCATAGGAAATTATCCCAAGAGTGACCAGAGTCAGTAATCAATGCCCAAGCAAAGATCGATGCTCCAAAGAGCAATAGGGATATACTGAAAAGTCAATGAAATCAAACACTGAAAAGCAGTGTCCAGAGACACTGTGAATCCACAAGGTAATCGCACTTACATCGTATGGTTCCATAGAACCAACACCGAATGGCAATACCCGAATGGATATAAAATCATCAGATAATACAAATATTGCACGTGCACTGACCAGAGTCGTTGTTGCCAAGTACTGTAGAGTTGTGATCGATCACTCGCATAGATGCGGAACGCGCGAACCGCGAGATCCTTTCCAGAAGGATAAAGGCCCAGAGGCGCACGCCGAAAAATAAACTGCTCCATAGAGCAGTTGTCCAGAGACGGTTGCCCAGAGGCGTGGTGACCCAGAGGTCCAGTACTGGCCGCCCAGAGGCTAATGTGCCACTAACTTTTGGAGAGGAACCTGTAAAGTGTTAACAATGAGTCACATACCCCACGTTCGTACTAAACGGTTTACTAACCAATAGCAAGCTCACACTCCAAACAATAAAAAGTCCACCACGTATCATCGGTAAACTAGACCCAAAGGTCAAAACGATCAACCGAATAGGTCGGGGATTAACCGGAAAGAAAATACAGACGGTTCCATAGGCCGGAGATTTCCTAACCGTTTAAGCACCTTTCCACTTCGCTCGACGTGCTAAAATGTGAGTGTGAGATTTTTATTATAGAAAATAATGGTGCGAAACGGATTTTTAATTGATTTCGAAATCACTTTTAAAACGGTCTTTTGAAAAGTCTCCTATTATGGAGTAATTAATTTAATAATTAAAAATAATATTATATAAAAAATTTCAAAAGCCATTTTGAAGTGAAAAATCCTTTTAAATCCTTTTTATAAAGCCCATGTACGAAATCCAAAGACAAATCTCAAAGATCTCGACGAAAAGCAGAAAATCATCAAAAATATTCCAAGTGTTTGAAACCATTCAAAAACTGCTGCGAACCCAAGTTCGGCAATTTATTTGGACCAGCAAACTATGTCCAAATGGTATGAAAACTGGTAGGCATGTAGTCCGACATCCCTACTTTAAGATGCAAAAAGAATTTCTGGATTCCGAGCTGAGACGAAGTGGCAGAGACGTCTCAAAGTTGAACCCAGAAAAAGATTCACACGGTTTTCCAACAACGACCAGAGTCTAAATTTGGCGCGAAAATTGAAGTAACAAACGAACTCCAATGTTGTCCAAATTTTACAGACATGGAGATCGGAACTCCACCTTTCCAACGAGACCAAAATCGCTAAAATCCGACATTGGACGAGCCCGGGATGGCGTCGCAAAGTCGGGGTTCTACGCTGAAAACAACGGGAGAAAAGAGACTAAGGCCTATATCTATGCACTAACTGGCCAGAGATAAAAAACCACAATTTTGGCATAGTAAACTTCAAATTCTGGCAAAATGAATAAAATGGAAGTTTTAGCTTAGTTTCTAAGCTTTTCGGAATGACCAAGATCGTCAAATTCCGACTAGAGATGAAGATTCTATGACTAAAACAATTCTCAGATCTAGATTCTATATCACTGTCGTTGTGCTCTCGGGACAGTGGTAAGAATGCACAGTTTTGACCAAATTAACTTCAAAATTTCATGAAACTCAAAACATGAAAGTTTTAGCCCTAAATATATGCTTTCCAGAACATCCAAAATTATTAGATTTGGATAAGAAACGAGTAGCTTATGGCCAAATCAATTTCAGGTTTTTATTTTATCAACCCTGTAGTTTGTTGTCAGGTCAGCGACAAACAAACGTGATTTCAACCATTCAAACCCCAAAATTAGGCAGAGCTTAAAACATAAAAGTTATAGGCTACAGAATGTGCTTTCCAGAACTTCAAGAAAATCATAATTTCGATTTAAGATGAATGAGATATGCCTAATTTACTAACCGCAATAAATTGATTATAATTTCAGCTAGCATATATTACTAATAGATAGTAATTACCTCAATGAAGCAAATGATCAAATGGGTTGTGTGCACAATATCAAGCAAGCCAAACCCTCAACCTCCAAGCAAATATAAAGAGACTTCAAGGACCCAAAATCAACAAAAAAATACACAATAATTACAACAAGATGGAGGAGATAAATAGGGATTAAGAAGGAGGATTAGAGAATAGAAGAGATTGCATTACCTTTCTTCTTTTCTTTTTCTTCTTCTAGGATTAAACTAATTTACGAAGAGAAGGAGATGGAGCTTCTAAATGGAGGCCATTAATTTTGTTTAGATCTAGGTTTTAGGAATTTATGAAGAGGAGGAGGGTTAGGGTTATGAGTTTAAGATATTTTATAGGAGGGGGTTAGGCTAATGGGTTATGGTAAGAGGGTTTAGAAACCCATTAGGACTTATTTTGTTTTCTAAGTTATCATGTGAACAAAAATCCTAATAAGCATCCTAGTTTTAATTAAAACCATGTAATTATCTCATTTGGCCCATTAACCCATAATCACTTTTTATTTAAAAATTCCCCATTTCAACCCAAAATATTTTAATTTGCAAACCAATTGCAAATTTAAATTCCCAAATATTTTGTTTAGCCCCCTTTTTAACTTAAAATCATAATTATTAACTTATCATTCGGTAATTGCAATCTCAGGGTTGTTACATGTTTTAAATAGAATTAAAACAATCTAACGATGTTTTAAAATGTGTTAAGATTCGAAACCATAGATTTCAACATTTATTGTTGAAATAGACGTTTTCGAGAAATAGAAGGAAATGGTGGACTATAACGCTGTTGCTATAGTAAATGATTTCCGAAAGGAAATGTTTTGTATAGTATTGGGATTTATATATCTATTTTAATTTCGAATCCCTATACTAGTGATTTTGGGTTGTCGTAGTGATGTTTTACGCAACATTCGTTTTGGTCCAAATAAATATGTTTAAGAGAATGATTTCCTTAAAGAATGAAATATATACTTAATTTCGAGTTAAGTATATTGAATATTTTCCAAGTGTAGAAAATAAAACGATTGTTGATTACTTATTAAATAAGCATGGAAATGTTTTCCAATATAAAGTGAATATTTTGAGAATTTATCTTTTTGAAGATAAATTGAAAATGAATATTTGAAACCTATTGAAAATCGTATATCAGTAGATACTGTGAAATATAAATTCACTATGGAATTTATAAAAGAAAGTGGAATTTGTTTAAAAATAAATATTGATTTATTTTTGAAGTATTGAAAACATATATCTTGTAAAGATATTTTTGGGAAATAAATAATTTGGAAAATTATTTGGAATCTGGTGATGTCGTGCATATCCATTGATAGTTCAATAACCGACTATCAATATTTACCTTTGAAAGGTATTTGTTGTGATTTGCTAAATTTGAATGCCATACTTATTTTTAAATTATTGCGCTCGTTATTCGGATTACCCATTACGAATAGTGATACGACGTAATGGATAGCACTGATGACCGGTTCTCAAGACCGGATATTTGCGAGAGCAATAGGATGACCTGTCAATTGACTCTGCATCGAGTTGCTCCGGTATAGAGTTCTCCATATGTGATGGGGAATCCGATCAGGATTGTGGATATCTGGATTGCAAGGACTTCTTTGTAAGTGCCATCGGTTCTGTTCGAGCCCGGAACAGACTTGTATGGATTGTATGTCTGACGTTACAAATTGAGATATAAAGCAGATTTCTTTCAAATATATTTCTGCTAGTAGCGGAGAATTTATTCTTTTAGCTTAACACCCTTCTCTGAGACGTACGAGCTCAGAGGTTATGTAGTTGATGGTTATCAGCGATATATTCCCAATTTGGTAATGTGACATGTTGAGTGTTGCTGTGAAATGATCATTGTTTGATCATTTGTGATAAGATCATTTGTTTGATCATTTATCTTTGTGATCATTTCTATGCTCATTTGTTGATCCAAAGCACAACTTTTGTATAAAGCGTGGCTTTGTGGACGAGACTTCGTCGAGCCTCACACCTCAAAATGGTCAAAACAGGAAAGATGCAGCAAGGTTATGAGGGGTAGCTCCCTTTAGGGTATGTGCATTTCCTTCTGGAAAAGGGTGGTATCATGGTATGGAGCCCAGATACTTACTCATGTTGAAACACTTTATTTATTATGGTGTGATGTTGATTACGAGCACTCGGTTAAAGGTCCCAAAGGACCGGGGGATGGCATACTCGTGTCAGTAGTTACCCAGTTAGGGGTAACCCGGCCTTGTGTTGGCAGAGATCCGGTTTGGTTCTCGGGGACGTCCTTCCAGAGGCGTTCTCGTGTGGCAATGGGAAGTTCCTTGGCCTGACCATATGTTGGAAATCCAAAGAAACAATACGATCTTGTACGGTATTAGTTGTAGAACCTATCATTCACTTATGGTGGCGCCCCACTGTTTGGATGATAGCTATAGTAGGCATACGATAATGGTCATATGTTGGCTACGATTTATATCTTTACTTTCGAAATGATTTGTTCTACACTATGCACTAGTAATAATATCAAATGTTTCTTTTTAATACGTATCAAGCATCATTGACTATCATAAGGAGAAATCTTCTCCGATTCTGCGTTTGCATTGTGTGTGTGTGTGCGGGAGACCTTATGGTAGTCTCATTTTTAAAAGAATTGCGAATTGACTTTAAAAATATTCCTCTATTTTGATTTTAAAAATAAATAAATTGTTTTGAGTTCTCACACCAGTCACATGACTGACTCAGAGTTTATTGTTTTCCTTCCTAAACTCTGGGTGCCCACCAATTTCCACACGGGCAGTCAAGAGTTAAGGTTTATCAGGATATTCTGGAATTCAGGAGTTGCTGGAGGCAAGATGGATGGCATGGCGTATTACTAGTATATAGTATTTCTTTTCCGCTGTTTGTTGTTGTTTGTTGTTGTACACTCTGATGATGATGTAATGTAATGTATAAAATGTAATAACTGATATAGTTCTTTGTTTATAGATTATTCATTTATGTATTATATGTTGTTCCGCTGCGATTGTGAGATTCTGATATTGTTCTGTTGTTTTCTGTTCTGTTCCGTTCTATTTTCTATCTTTTCTCTCTTCTTCTGTCTTTTTCTTTTTCTTAAACATTGAGAATTCGTATTTATGTTCATCTTGACTTAATCTATGGAGATTAGTGTATATTCAAGGAGTACGGATTTGCGGGTCCTCACAGGTGGTATCAGTGCCTATGGTTTAGCGGCAACCATGGTTCTGTTGGGTGTTACTCATTAGAGATAGAGTCAGCAGTACTCTAGAATGAGTTTGAGTGTAATAATAGCTATGAGAGCATATTTGTTAGTGAATATAAAATTGTTTTGTGTTGTGTTGACTTATCGGTTGATTGTTTATAGATTCCGGTCGATGTAGTCTAGCTAACTATCGTAGATAGGGGTTTCTAAACTCTTAAACAAGATAAACCGACACGATATTGTTTTAAATTGGGTAAATGAAATAATTTCACATTGATTATATTTTATATATAAAGAAATAATTTTTCAGAATTATTAAAGTGTATATAAGTGGATTGTGTAGTTGTTTGAATAATCTAAATAAAAGAATAATTGTGTAAGCAAATGAATTATAAGAATTGAATTATAATTAAAGTAAAAAAACTTATATATATAAGAAGTGAAACTATATGAATATATTTATGAATATGAATTGTAAATAAAAATGAATTTAAAGTTAAATGGAAATTTACTTTGGAATTGGAATCTGAAATTGATTTATAAATGGGAATTTAAGTTAAGTAAAAACCAAGTGATGTTTATAAAATGAAGTATAACCTAAGAGATGTTGAATGAAGTTGATGTTGGTATCAAAGTAAATTAATAAAGTTAAGTGATAGATATGAACTTGAATTATGTAATGAAATTCAACTTTTGTAATTGGATTACTTATTAAATTAGTATGGAAATTCTTTCCAATATAAAGTGAATATTTTAAGAATTTATCTTTTTGAAGATAAATTGAAAATGAACATTTGAAACCTATTGAAAATCATATATCAGTAGATATTGTGAAATATAAATTCACTATGGAATTTACAAAAGAAAGTGGAATTTGTTTAAAAATAAATATTGATTTATTTTTGAGGTATTGAAATTATATATCTTGTAAAGATATTTTTGGGAAATGAATAATTTGGAAAATTATTTGGAATCATGTGATGTTGTGCATATCCATCGTTAGTTCAATAACCGACTATCAATATTTACCTTTGAATGGGTATTTGTTGTGATTTGCTTGAATTTGAATGCCACACTTATTTTTGAATAAGCGCTCACTATTCAGGTTATCTGGGAAAGGACCTTGGGGTCGTATAACCCATTCCGAATATGTGATACGTCGTTATGAATTGCATTTGATGACCGGTGTTGAAGACCGGATATTTGCGAGAGCGATAGGATGACCTGTCGATTGACTCTGCACCGAGTTGCTCCGGTATAGAGTTCTCCATATGTGATGGGGAATCCGATCAGGATTGTGGATATCCGGATTGCAAGGACTTCTTTCTAAGTGCCTTCGGTTCTGTTCGAGCCCGGAACAGACTTGTATGGATTGTATGTCTGACATTACAAATTGAGATATAAAGCTAATTTCTTTCTAATATATTTCTGTTGGTGGCGGAGAATTCATTCTCTTAGCTTAACACCCTTCTCTGAGACGTACGAGCTCAGAGGTTATGTAGTTGAATGTTATCAGCAATATATTCCCAATTTGGAATGTGACATGCTGAGTGTTGCTGTGAAATGATCATTTGTGATAGGATCATTTGTTTGATCACTTATCTTTATGATCATTTCTATGATCATTTTTTGACCCAAAGCACAGCTTTTGTATAAAGCGTGGCTTTGTGGACGAGACTTCGTCGAGCCTCACACCCCGGAATGGTCAAAACAGGAAAGATGCGGCAAGGTTATGAGGGGTAGCACCCTTTAGGGTATGTGCATTTCCTTCTGGAAAAGGGTGGCATCATGGTATGGAGCCCAAATACTTACTCATGTTGAAACACTTATTATTTTGGTGTGATGTTGATTACGAGAGCTCGGATAAAGGTCCCAAAGGACCGGAGGATGGCATACTCATGTCACTAGTTACCCATTTAGGGGTAACCTGGCTTTGTGTTGGCAGAGATCCGGTTTGGTTCTCGGGGACGTCCTTCCAGAGGCGTTCTCATGTGGCAATGGGAAGTTCCTTGGCCTGACCATTTGTTGGAAATCCAAAGAAACAATACAATCTTGTACGGTTTTAGTTGTAGAACCTGCTTCCTCAGGAGGTAGCTATAGCAGGCATAATATAATGGTACGTATGCTGGCTAAGATTTATATTCTACTTTCGAAATGATTTTTTCTACACTATGCACTAATAATAATATCAAATGTTTTTTTAAAGCGTATCAAGCATCTTTGACTATCATAAGGAGAAATCTCCTCCAAGTCTGCGTTTGCATTTTGTGTGTGGTGGGAGGTCTTATGGTAGTCTCATTTTTAAAAGCATTGCGAATTGACTTTAAAAATATTCCTCTATTTTGATTTTAAAGATAAATAAACTGTTTTGAGTTTTCACACCAGTCACATGACTGACTCGGAGTTTATTGTTTTCCTTCCTAAACTCTAGGTGCCCACCAATTTCCACACGGGCAGTCAAGAGTTAAGGTTTATCAGGATATTCTGGATATTCAGGGGTTGCTGGAGGCAAGCTGGATGGCATTGGCGTATTATTAGTATATAGTATTTCTTTTCCGCTGTTTGATGTTGTTTATTGTTGTCTACTCTAATGTAATGAAATGTAATGTAATAACTGATATAGTTCTTTGTTTAAAGATTATTCATTTATCTATTATATGTTGTTCCGCTGCGATTGTGAGATTCTGATGTTGTTCTGCTGTTTTCTTTCTGTTCTATTCTATCTTCTCTCTCTCCTTCTACCTTTTTCTTTCTCTTTTCTTTTTCTTAAACATTGAGAATTCGTATTTCTGTTCATCTTGAGTTAATCTATGGAGATTAGTGTATATTCAAGGAGTACGGATTTGCGGGTCCTCACATAACCAAACAACAACCAAATTTGAACAACAACTTTTTTTATCCTTATTAATTTCATTCATACAGTTGTTGTTTAATTTCCTTTTTTTTTCTTTTTTTTCTCATACCACGTAAATTTTCCTTTTATAATTTACATTTATTTATAACAAACTTTTAATTTCATTTACTCATTCAATGTTTGTTTCATTTAATTTCCCTTATTACTTACAATTATTCATTTCCATTAACTCAGGTTATGCCAGTTCTTTTTATTTCATTATAATTGTTCATTCATTTATTGCATGCCCTAATTTATTTACATTTGTTTATCAATAATATTCATGTCCCATTTAATTTCTTAGTATTTCCATTTTATTTACTTAAGTTGAAAATCATCTATTTGAATTACTTACCTTTAATTATATTTACTTATAGTAAAATTTCAATTATAACTTAAGTTTATAACATTAAATTATCATTTATAATAGCAAATTCATTGTGTACTTCATTACCTACTTTTAATTGTATAATTTCCATTACATTTCTTATTAAACATTTCAACTTTTAATATTTGGTAAGTCATATATATGTTATTTAAGTGTGTAATTTGAAAGTTATACAAGTTTTTTTTCAATTCTTTTAATTAATTAATGGTTCAATAATTTCATCTTTGTTTTATAAGTTGCAATTTCCAATTACCTTTAATTTCATTCATAACCTAACATTAAATATCTATTTACTTTAAAGGTTTCAATTATTAATTACATACTTTCCAATTTACTGAAATAATTGAAACTATTATTTAATGGAAACTTAAGACTAAATACCGGGTTAAATTTTCAATTTATTATAAAATAATAGATAAATTATTCTTACAACTTATATAACTCTAATTATATTTTAAAAAAATTCAAAATTTATATATTTTTCAAAAATGAATCTGCAGTAAAACTACTACAGTGGCCTTTCCCCTTCGAAAGTCGATGATGCGGCCGCCATCACCGAAATTATTTTCCAGCGACAAAGAGGAAAGTACAAAACTTATTTTCTCCAAAATCATCTTTATTAGAAAATACTTCTAAACAATATTATTATATTCTAAAATTTATTCGGAAGAAATTTCAAAACCCCGGAACTTAAGTTCTAAATTTTCAAATTTCATTTATTTTATTTTTCAATTTTATTTCTATTATTATTTATACACTTTATTGCCTAACAACAAATCTATTGCAGCCAAATATAGACATCATTTAAAAGAAAATTATATATAGAAAATATAATAGGCAAAATTATTTCGTTCACCTATATTAAAACAAATATTATGTCGGTCGTCCTATTAAGTGTTTAGAAATCCCTATTGATGTCATAGCGTCCCATGCATAAAACAGAATTTATAAATACAAAATGGAATAGATTAACACAATATTAAAACCTTTTTATAACACTAACAAATACACTCTCTCATATATATACACTCAGCGACTCCCATAGGGTATTACTACCCAATTAGTAAAAGAGTCAAACCCCACAAAGCTAAGGTTTATCGCTAAACCAAAGCTCTGATACCAGATGTAAAGTCCCTCCTTTTCGCACGCTTCAAATTGACACACGTGCCAATTCAAAGCATACGGAAGGGCGGATTGTTATGGGGTAAACAAGAAAAACAGAGAAGAAATAAAATAAAACAGAATCTCATAGCGGAAGGATAAAAGATAATAATAAATATACAGTTCATAAAACTGTTTACAAAACAATTGATTCTTTTTATTATACAATAAATCAGAGTCCACATACCAATAAATATCTGTGACGACCCGGCTTTCTACTACCAGAAAGACGTATCATCATTAAGAAAGAAAGGGATGAGAAAATAGAAAAGATAGAGAAGAAAGAACAACATCAGAATCTCACAGCGGAATGGAACAAAATATAATATATCACATAACTATTACATAATTTTACATATATCAGAGCTATACAGATCATACAACACATACTAGACAGTTATAAACACCTGTCTAGTTAACACAAGCCAATATACAATACAGATAAACAGCTCAGAGATATCAACACAGCGGAACACCATATATATATATATATATATATATATATCTACAATGTAGAAGCCTCCTGCTCCATTGCTCCTCCAGAATTCGTCAAATCTAACCTGAATCCCTTAACTACCTGTAAAAATTTGGGTACCCGAGAGTTTATGAAAAACAAAATTAAACTCCGGGTCAGACATGGATCTGGTATGAGTAAACAGTTTAAGGTTGTTTAACTTTGAAAAACATTTGAAAATAAATGTATCACGTAAGACTCCCCACAAATAAATACGGATAAGTTTTTACCTTACGCTAACCAAAACATTTCATAGGAAATCCAGTGATATTATCATAGTGTCTAGGGTTTTCAAGTAAATAGAAAATAGCCGAAATTTTTACATGATTAAATTCCAGCTACTAGCCACCAAAGTGGGTAATACAAATCAAAACCGTAGGGTCTTGTAGGGAAAATGGATTTCCAACAATGGCAGGGATACTGGGGTACCGCCCATCACAGTACGGGGCCTAGATCACCGTAACGAGGATTACTCCCTTCATCCCCTGCAACACAAGGCCGGAACCATTCCTTACTGAACAGTCCCGAACAAGATAAACCCCATGGTTGGCGCGACCAACCACCCACTAAGCCGAAATATATAAGGGACATCTAGACAGGGGAAATATCTTGTCCTGCTTGGGCATGACCCACATAACCTTGCTGCATCTCCCCTGTTTTAGCCATTCCCGGTTGATGAGGCTTGAGGCTGCGATTACCTTTATTGAACATTATTCTTAGAATGCTCATCGTCCGCCTGACGATGTGCTGAAAGCATTCAATCCATACAAGTTCGTTCCGGGTTCGAACGAAACCGAAGGCATTATCTCGTCACACTCATTTTGGAATCACCCTCAGAGTCAACGACGATAACCCTTGCATTCTGAAAACTCCAACTCGATCTTCATTTCAGAATTCACGACCTAACGTTTAAATTGGATCGATGTGGTTTTCGGAGAATCAAATTTGATTCTTCCGATCCCGGTCTCATTGAATCCAAACGCCATTTTAAGGGCCAAGTTGTCTATTTAACTTAACAGTTCAATTTAATATCAGAACTAACATAGCATTTATCACAGATGAAACATATACAAGCATCATAGATATAACATAACGAAACACAGAGCATCACAGAATATCACCACATAAATATCACAATCAGATATTCAACATAACAACCCATAAGCAGTCATCTTAGGTCTTATTTGTAATTAATTCAATTTATAATTAATTACCTGAGAGTTAATCATTTAACTCTATTTAATTAGTCATTAGTTAACAATCAATTACTTATTTCACTCCGGATTGTTTAATTGATGATTTCTTAATTAATCATTTAGTCATAACTACATGCTTATTTTGTTTCAAACTATCAATTACCTAATTATTTCTTAACTCGGTTATTTACTTTAATTAACCATTTAATTTAATAATCTTAGCTATTAATCAACTTAATTACCCATGTAATAACTGCTGATTACTTCCTTAATCCTTTATTTATTCTTAATTAAACTACTTGATTAATTATCTATTAATCATTCATAAATTAACTTAAGTAGTTAATTACACATTTATCAATTCTTTATAATCTACGACTAATTATAATTTAAGAGTAACTGTTTTTAATTTCTTCCTAAACTAATTAAATGTTCAACTTAATGAAACATTTAAAAGTCTTCTCTTAAATTTTGAAAACCAATTATAATATTAATTCCAAACTTAATTATTAGATAACCTTATATTTAATGTATACTTAATTTGTTACCCTAATTCATATATTAACTTAATTAACTAATTTAAACTTCTTAATTACAAATTAATTAAATAAGAATCAAGAATCTTAACTTTAAACTAAACACTTATTAACTAAAAATGTTTAAACGTTAATTAAATCAAATCACGTATCTTTAATTGACTACTAAATTAAGATACTCATTTGAGTTGAATACATTTTTAGCAATAACTTTATTTTTACTTTGAACTAATACAGTTTAGTAACCAGGTTTGTTATGCTTAAGCTCTGAAACAATACCCGAGAAAAACTTACAACACACGAGAAAGAACCCGAGTTTCCCATCCAACCTTCCCGAGGGTCCCTTCTTCCTCGTTCCTTTTGTTTTAAAAAAACAACTTTAAGTACTGAAACCTGTAAATTTAACCCACGAACTCGAAGTAACTCTCGCGCAAAACCCCACTGTGCTCGAGTTTCAACTCGAGTTTCCCTCTCATTGCAACTTCCTGGCACAACGCCTACGCCGTGCACGTGCACAAGCCGTTGACGACCCACTAGCGATTGGCGAACCCTCCAACATGTCGCACATGGCCTCGGCATCGGCCACACAACCACGAACGAGTCCACTACATCATCATTTAAAATCGAGCACAGCTCGATGGACTTGGACCCATCACCGGTCACAAAAATGGTTCGTAAACCCATCGTCGATCACCTGACGCCCAACAACTCCGGTCACACCTCCGCCACCCCCCAAACTCCATCCCCTTCCAATGGCAGGAAACTCGGCGCACGGTCAAGACCGCGGCGGCCAACAGTTCGAACATCACAAAAATTAGGCCTACGGAAAAGAAACAACCACCGTGGTCGCCACCGTTGATGATTCCACTTCCTTCCATTTTTCCTATGACCGCCGTAGGCTACTCCTCCACCCCTAGCAACCCCGGTTACCCAAATGCATCACGTCACCGGAATTCGACCGTAAAGTCAAATTCGAACCATGCCGAACTGCTCTCAAACCCTCCCACCAAAAATCACCAACTTTACTTTAAAAATCACAGCTTGATGTAAGGATTTAAGTTATGTTCATGAATCCCTAGTTTATTGAGTTCGAAATTTCCAAATTTTAAAGATACTTCTGTAAAAATAAAGTTTAGCATGTATATATATTTATACTTCCTGGTCTTATTTTTAAAACATCAATCTTACTTGAATATACATATTCACTTTAGACATCGAAGCTTGAAATTGATTAAAAATGGAGGAGTAGATTTGTTTCCAAGGTTAGTTTATCCTGAAGTATATACAGGGTAGAAATTAGTCTCTGTAATGCCAAACAATTATATATATACAGAGCTTCAGAAGATACTATCACTATACAAGGATAATCACTCATAGATCATACAAAGTTTAAGATATTTTTTTACTTGCATTAATTTAATTTGAACAGAAATGTTTACTCACCTGCACCCAATCCTGAAACTCTCTTTTCTTTTCTTTCCTCTGTTGCTTTTCTTTGTTTTTTTTCCTGTTTCTGAATTCTGTTTAAACTTGATAAACATGAAATTTGTTTATACTTCTTTGCTTCTTTTTTTTTTAGGCTTTACTTTATAAGTTTTAATAACTGAACTCAATGATATCAACAGATAGAATAAATGAACATACAGATATATAACTTTGAACATAATGTCTTCTGAAACAAGCTTTACTTCAATATAATATTTGCTTTATTTTATTATGTACTAAGGCTAGAGGTAAATCAAACATTTCGGCTAGAAGATATTTTGTATTATCATCATTGTTTTCATTGGTTAAGTGCCACCACAAGAATTCGGCTGCAGTACTCTCCTGAACTAGAAGTTGTGCTTATTAATGCTTATGCCTTAATTATGATAACATGTAATTAATGTTTTTTTCAGATTTTGTTTAATTTGTACAAGACAATGATCTATTTTTATTATATTGAAGTGAAAACTGTTGTTCTCTTATGCATATGGGCTTCAACAACATATAAATTATGTTTTCATCTTTAATTTAAATTTTATTTTCTGTTCAAAGATTCATTAAACATCTTGTGGTACATATTCATGTTACCGGTTATGCCTAGCCCCTATAAGTTTATGCATAGATGCTTATTTCGGCCATGCATATTTTGTCTTTATTACATTTGAAGTAAAACTTGTTGCTTATGTAATCATGACCTTCTACTCACCTATTATTTTACACTAGCAGCTGATAAACTTGGTTTGTGAGAACATATGTACATAGTTTGCTTTGTTTTCTTTATACTTAGCATTTTGTAGTGCAGCTGACTGATTTGCATATGTATGTTTTAACTTATCTTTCTTATCATTGCAATAGTTTACAGGTTATTTTTGACTACATTACCTGTATTCTATTTATATTCCAGACTTTACAAGCTTTTGATTCATAGTATTTTGTTTGTACTTTTATATTTCAAGTTATAACTTAATTTGTATATTTATATTTTTAGTTACATCTATATTTTATAATTATGGTTTATACTTATGTTTATAATTATGATTTATACTTGTTTGATATGTTCATGTTTATAATCATTTATATTGTTTTATACTTAAGCTTTTGTTTTAAATTTCCATTTTTAATACTCATATGATTATTATTTAAAGTTCTACAATTAGATATACATATATATTATCAGATATGAAAATATTGAAAGTATTTTAATTCAATTATGTAAAAATAAGTTCTATTATAATATTATCGAAAGATTTTATTTTGAACTCTCCAAAGTCCAATTCCCTTTTTTTTAAAATATGCAATTTAAATAAATAAATTGACAGTATCTCCAAATCATAATCATTTTAATATGGTCAATTTTCAGTTCATTCAATTTAGATTAAATATTTATTAAAATAAATGGGGTCAAAAATCCAGGGTCGTTACAATATCAATGCAGCAAATTAATCGTGTAGTGGAATAATAGTAGATGATAGTAATACAAATCTTCGTGTTCGTCCTCCAGAGCTAAACATCAAATCCTGAAACCCTCGGACTGACCCGAGCGAATTGAAAAGACAAAACACTCGAGTTAGAACTAAAAGATCTTATGTAAGTTAAATTAACAGAAATGGATATGAGTGCAGTAACTCAAGAGATGCTCGGGATTTACATCTGTTAAGGAACCGTTAAACTATTTACTACGTAGTATATTTCGCTATTAATATAGTGTCTGATTGTAAAATAAACTTACTTATAAATAGCGTTAAGGCTTTACATTTTCCACCTTAACACAGTTATATGTTCCCATAGTCTATACAGTACCGTAATCTCCCCCGTACTGGGGGTCGTCAGAGGGCACTCCATAGGTATGATACAAAACCAAAATCGTATAAGGCGCTAGGGTATGTGACACGGCATAACTAGGCAATGCCAGGGTAGATATATCAATTACGCTTCTGGGTCGGGGGTAACGCATAGTCGTAGCTACCGCCCACCTCGAGCCACACCCCCAAATAAAAATCAAATGTGGCCACCAAATCAATCCAAGAGTCAAAGTATAATATCGAAGGGATGTGTCCGATCAAAGGTGCTACCTTATTAACCCGTCGATCGCTCCTGTTTTAGCCACCTTATGCCAACTCACGAGAGTTGGGTCCACGTATTTACCTTATAGGAAACGCCGCCACCATCCTACTTCATTCTGGAATCACCACCGCGTACACGGTTGTTAAAGTGGTTTTCGGAGTTGGCAGAGAGTATGACAACTTCCGATCCTGGTCACTTCAACAACCGAACGTTATTATAACACCGCGGTCTTTAAAAATGTTTATACATTCAAAACCAGAATATAATTATCCATTTCAAAACCCATGAATACGATATCATTTCCTTTTAAACCCAAATAAATGTTATATCATTTTATTTTAAATATATTTCCTTTCCAAAATCATGCTACTTTTAAAATTTATAATACCTCCAAAAAATATATTTGAGTTTTATCTTTCAACATAATACTTCGAAATACATAGTTTTAAAACCATAACTTTCAAACTTAAATGGTTTGGATATTCAACAGTATATAAAATAAAACAGTTGAATTTAAAATTTCTTTAAAAGTAAATAATTTCCACACCTTCACAATTTTATTCACTTTAAATTCAGTCTAAACCCATAACTTTTAGATTCACTTTCAGTTTGAATAAAACACTTTAATTTCAATATTTTCAAACTTAGAGTATTAAATGAATTTCAAAACTGAGGTTGGGAATTTCAAATCAACAATTCATTTTACTATTATCTAGTTTGAAAGGTTTACATGATAAATCCATAACCATTTAAAATAAACTAAATTTATTAACACTGTTAACCCGCCTTTTGTCAAAGCCATAAGTAGGCGGATTCAACCTAACTAACTTGACGACTATCGAGTTTGGAGTATGACGGATTTGGTTTCGAAGGATGAAGTTTACTTGGATGTGTCATTTGGTCAAGAAATGAAGGGGATACATGGCACAAGTACTTTGTTCGGCCTACGGGTACGTTCGGCATAGTTTCCTCGTTCGGCCTACAAGTATGTTCGGCTTAGTTGCCTCGTTCGGCATATGAGTATGCTCGGCATAAGGGATGACTCGGCATTGAATGGATCGTTCGGCATTGGATGGAACGTTCGACATCATGGATCGTTCGACGTATTGTATCGTTCGGCGAAGACTTCGTTCGGCCGAGACATCGTTCGGCCGAGACATCGTTCGACCAAGATATTGGATCGGCTTTCGGTATCGTTCGGCACGAATACATCCCACAAAATTCAGAGTGTTCGGCCTCACTGTGTTCGGCATAAGAAGTATGTTCGGCATCAGGAAGCGGTCGGCTTGATAGGCTATTTGGCATCATATGAGGCTCAGCATTGAAGTACGTCCGGCATTCCTTCACTCGGCATCCTCCACACGGCATTTGTACTCGGCATTGAAGTACGTCCGGCATTCTTTCACTCGGTATCTTCCACTCGGCATTTGAACTCAGCATTAAAGTGCGCTCGGCACACCTCACCCCAGCATCGATCGGCATGCATCACTCAAATGCCTCGACCAGCATTATTCTATCAGACTTTGTTCGGCATGCATCACTCAAATGCCTCGACCGACATTATTCTATCAGACTTCGTTCGGCATTCTTCCTCCAGACGCTTCGTTCGGCATGGAACGGGACGGCATTGATGGCTCGGCATTACATGGCTCGGCATATGTGGACTGGCCACAAACTTGGTGGGCCTGAATCGCGCAAAGGCCCAACAACTCAGGATTTGCCTATAAATACAGCATGTGGGGGTTCAGAAAAGGGATCCTGATTCTCTCTCCTGCTCTCTAACTTTCTATCCCCTAAGGCTAAGGCTAGCCTATCACTTTGTAACTGTAATTGATTGTTACAGCAATAAAAAAAGAAATTAATGGAGTGGACGTAGGCCAGAGTTAGCCGAACCACTATAAATTCCGTGTCTTTGCCGCATTCATTTTAATTTCTGTTATTCTTCATATTAAATATCCTCTACATACATCTTACCCGTCAACTGTGATTGTTGTTTGGTACTTTCACTTGGATTTGGGTGTTAGTGACCAATTTTGGTGCTAACATTTTGGTGCTTTCACTGAGAAATGAACTCAGGAATTTTGGAGCTAGAAACTTGGATTTAAAAGAGCAATGGCTAGACCATCAGCAAGGAAGCAAGTAATGGAAAGGAGCAATCAGGAGGGAAGTCAAGAGGCTTCCTCTGGAGATGGAGCAGGTGGAGCATCCATTTACATCATTAGAGAGGAAATGGAGGCGATGATGAAAAGACAAGAGGAGATGATGCAGATTCTTCTCAGACAATTTGCATAAACAGAAAACGCAGGAGCTCAGATCCGTGGAGCTGGATCAGAAGCACTCAACCAGCAAGCAGAGGGAATAGCTCGGCAGGGGGCAACCCCAATCAGCAAACAACTATCAATCCAGATGGATCTAGACTTGGGGGCATACCACCAAGAAATGTTGGACCAACCCATGGAGGGATACCAGACGATGTTGTGCAACCCGACACCAACAGGAGTGCAGGAGTGCGAGATGAGGAGTATGTGCCAGAATTCCCTCATAAACTCGGGGGGCAGACCAGAGGCGATGGACAAGGATTACATCTTGGGGGCAACGACAGACTAGCGGAGATGGTTAGACGGGCTATGAGAGGTGGATTGGTAAATAAAGATTTGGAGGATGTAAATAGGAGTCCCTTTACTCCTACTATCAGGCAAGCTAGGAACCCACCCGAATTTAAGCTACCAAATTTGGAAATGTATAATGGGAAGGCGGATCCAACGGTTCATCTGACGAAATACATAAGGCATATGGAGGTACTGGGGGCATCGGATGAGGTCAGGGCTCGCTGCTTCCCATTGTATTTGACAGATATCGCAGCTATGTGGTTTAGACAGCTGGAGAATGGTTCTATCGGCACATGGACGGAGCTAATTGAGAGGTTTATAAGACAGTTTCAGGTCCACATAGTTAGACCCAAGAACGTGATGACTCTGACATCTATGAAACAATGGAAAGGGGAATCGCTCAGGGACTTCTTAACCAGATTCAATGCAGCGGTAGCCTCAGTGGATCGACCCGATCCGTCAATGGTTTTGATGGCAGCCATCTCGGGAATCGCGGATAACTCGGATTTAAAAATATCATTGGAACGGGACCCACCGAGAGATCTCGAAGAGTTCTATCATGAGGCGGAAAGGTTCTTGAGACAGGAGGATGCGCAGGCTGAGAGAGTAGGGAGAGAGGCTGAAGCTTATGCAGTGAGGGGTGGAGGTCCATCCAGGGAGGATCTAAGTAAAGATGATAAAGGAAAAAGGAAAACGAATGGAAATGGTGGCACTTCGAAGAAACCTCGGAGGGAGTCGAAGTTTTCTTCTTACACAGATTTAACTGAGACTCTAGAAAGGATTTACTTGGACACTTGAGGGCGGCTCCAATACCGAAGGCCAGCAAAGAGAGAGCCTTCAGAATACGAACGGACATAGGGAAAGCATTGCCTATTCCATGAGCTGGATGGGCACAACACAAACGACTGTAGGCATTTGAGGGATATAATTGAGGAGCATGTAAGGAATGGTCACCTACAGCAATATGTCAGGAATCGAACTACGGTAGGGGAGCAAGAGCAGCCACCACCTACCTCTAGCAATGGCGGCATTTGGTCTGGTCAACGCCGGTTTACTATCAACTAAACAGGTTCATGGTTTTCAATAAGTAATAGAACTCAAAGTAATACGGCTAGGTCACTTACACACGTACGGGATTAAGGACGGTCCTTAGGCGTGCTCTGACATGACTGAAAACCGTACTACTTGAGTCCATGAAATTCTGCTTTCTTTCTAGTTTTCTGCAAACTTTGGTTTCCTCTTTCGTGTTTTGGACATTTACTTTTCTTTGGTATGATTTTTGGAGTTTGGATTGAACTCCCAGTTTGGTTGGTTTTTTGGTTTGCCATTCTGGTTTTGATGTTTGATTTGGATTTTGATTGGGACTTTTGATATGAATTTCTGGTTTTCTGATTGGATTCGGATCAATGTAATAAACAGTCCAGGTTCTATGATTACTGTCCCGACCGGAGAGACGGGGCAATGGTCACAAGTTACGAGTCCCTCCGCCGGAGAGTGAAGAAGTGGACTCGGGAAGAATATAAAAAGTCCTTGGCCGGAGAGTCGAGGCCGGAGAATATAAAAAGTCCTTGACCGGAGAGTCGAGGCCGGTGAATATAAAAGTTCCTTGACCGGAGAGTCGAGGCCGAAGAATATAAAAGTCCTTGACCGGAGAGTCGAGGCCGGAGAATATAAAAAGTCCTTGACCGGAGAATCGAGGCCGGTGAAAATAAAAAGTCCTTGACCGGATATTCGAGGCCGGAGAATATAAAAGTCCTTGACCGGGGAGTCAAGGCCGGTGAATATCAAAGTCTTTGACTAGAGAGTCGAGGCCGGAGAACATACAAGCCCGTGATGGAAAAGTCAAGGCTGGAACAGGATAACACGACCCAGCGAGGTCTATAGATTCAAGGTTAAGCCCAGAGAGGTCATGGATTTGATAGTATGGTTACAAAAAGGATATGGACTTTGGATGTTGGACTTGAGGCTATTCAAAACACACCTTCCAATAGCAAGGCATGTTTTGTGGGGCAAGTGTTAACCCGCCTTTTGTCAAAGCCATAAGTAGGCGGATTCAACCTAACTAACTTGACGACTATCGAGTTTGGAGTATGATGGATTTGGTTTCGAAGGATGAAGTTTACTTGTGTGATATCCCGGAAATTTGGGGCAATATCAATTTAATAATCTACATTAAAAAATTAAATTGATTTGATAATATTTGTTAATAATATTAAATTTTATTAATCATCTTCTTTTAAATAAATATTTAACTGATAATTTATCTTTTAAAAGCTAATTTAAATTGTTTCTATTTATAATGTATACATGTATCGATTGGTATATATTATAAATATATCAGTTTTGTTTTTTTAATTTAATAGATAATTTGAAAATTTAATATTGTATAAATAATAGCATAATCTTTAAAATACTTAAGATAAAGTTTAATTTGTTTAAAATGATTTTAGCCTAGAGTTTAAATTTAAATAAAAAGATTGTTTTGTTCTTTTTACTTCAACTTTATAAAATAGGTAATTTGTTTATGTAATGATTTTATTTATGAATCATTTTAAATTAGTAATGAGTGATTTTTAAATAATAACAATAATACAATATTTTTATAAATAGGTTTTAATATAAAAGAAAGTGTTATTTTAAATTCATTTATATATATAAGTATTTTGTAAAGCTATGGTTTGTAAATTTAAAATAAAGTAAACTTTATAAATATTTAACTTAAGAATGAATCAAATGTACGAGGTTAACATAATTACATAAGTCAAAAACATTCACAACAAATATTGAAATAAAGTACTCAAAGCAAAGAAAAAATATAAACAAAGCAAGATAAATAAATGCATCCTGTAAAGGAAATAGACAAGTCAAGAATATAAACATGTAAAATAGAATGCAAAGCTTAAAAAAAAGGGAAACAAGTAATCATGTTATACAATAATTATGTTAGCAAATAAAACAAAATAAAATAAAGAAAGATATATGCAGACAAGTATAAAACATAAGATAAAAATGTTAGTAGCTTATAGAATAAGACTCAGATAAGCATAAACATCAAGTATGAAAACAAACAAAATAAAAGTACAAACATTTGCAAGTTGTTTGTAAGAGTGATGAACATAGCAAAGTAAATAAATTACATTTGCAGGTTAGAGCAGAGGAGTGCATAGCTTAAAGAAAAAAATATAAATATCTATACATAACAATGAGTAGTTGTAGACACTAAGTACAATATTTAAGCATATGCAGACATTAGAAATATTGTCAACCTGTAGCTTACTGCAAAACAAAAATATCTTTGTACATAGAATAAGATTAGTGTAAATATCTAGTACATTTACATTTAATGCTTTCATTTATTAGAACATAATAAAATCATTTCGAACTGTTGAAATCAACTCAGCCTCCTAAATTAACGATTTGGCCTAATAAAACAAAACACAAATAAAAATCTGCAAATTTGCTTGTCTCAGATGCCACCTTCCCCTGAACTTCTTTATATATGCATATTTTGTTTTAGTTCGTTCATTAAAAATATGAAACAAAGAACAATAGCAAACAATATTAATTATACAAACTTAGTAACATTACAACTGAGAAAGCAAGAAGAATCAAAAGGGAAAAACAAGTAAAACATTTCCAGTTTTTTTAAAGTTCAAGTTGTTCAAACACAAGAAGACTCTGTTCTGCCAATTGTGGTGAGTAACACCTTTAAAATTTACTTAAGTTTTTAAATCTGTTGCATGTTGATATTGGATGCTTAAATATATGGTGTGAATATTTATTTATTCATTATTCTCTGGGTGATTTGTGATAAAACTGTTTATTTCAAACCTGCAAATTCAAATTACCTGTATTGAATTTGTTCTGTTTTATTTGCTGTGAGTAAACTTTTAAACTAAAACTTAAATACGCTGAGAATTTCTGTGATTATGTTTTTTTTTATGTATGTGTATGTGCAATGCTTTGTGAACTTATGTATGTGTGCATATCTGTTGATACTAAAACTTCTCTGATCTTAGATAAGTCTCTGCCTTTAAACTGTTAACAGGAGACATCTATTCATTTTGATGCATACAACCTATGATTGAAGTAACTTGTGATATATGCTGGAAAATATGATTGTATGATGGGTTTTAATCCTCTGTAAACTTGTGAGTATGTTAGATAATGCTTGTGACCATCCCTGTTTTAATGTTCCAGGGATTTAAACTTAGATCTAACTGCAAAAATACTTCACACTCTAATTTCATTTTGGCTTAAGTATTTATAACAAAGTTAGTTGTTTTAACTTAACTATGCTTAGAAGAATAAGTTGCAAGAATTTTAGTTAGAAACATTTGTCTGGTAGAAGAAAACACAGAGAAACATGAACTATGATAAAAATCAAATCTTGTAATTTGTTGATTTAAATATATATATATATATATGGAATTGTATATAAAAGTTAAGATTTTTAAAATCAGATTCACAATTTTTATTGTAGTATTGAAAGTGTCATTTGAGTTTGTTTAGAAATCTTGTTTTCGAGTTTTTCCGGTGATCACGAGGTCGAGGGTGGTCGGGGTTGTGTGAGGTGGTGGAGGAGCCTATGGGGGTGATTGGAAAAATGGTCGTAGGTGGCTACGTCCACGGTGGCGACTGCGGTTAGAGTTTGAAGTCTAGAACCCTAATTTTACCAAGCTAAGGAAAACGATCACCGTGGTCCCTATGGTTGACCGAGTTCGACGAGTCTTTGGGGATTGGTAGAAGGCGTGAAGGGGAAGTCCAGGCCGAAAGGGTTGACTTTCAGGTGGTCGGGGGTCGGTGAACGATGCGTTGCCAGGTTTGGGCGAGTTCGAGATGTTGGGTTTCCAGGCTACAGTTTAAATCGAATTTTCATTTCGAGTGGCCGTGATGGTTCTGGGCGATCTCGGTCCTGTCTGAGGTTGGAGGGCGAGGTGGTGACGTGCTGGTGGGTGGCCGAAGGTGGCCGGAGCCACGGTGCACGTGCACCGTGCATTTTTGTAGCGCTGAGGATTTTGGGTGTAGTAGGGATGGTACGCGAGTTTCTCGAGTTAATTGAGGGTGAGACTCGAAGTTTTTGTGTATTCGACTCGAAGCAAATAGGGTAGACTCGGGTTGTTATTGTGTTGCCAGTTTTTGAAAGCCTGTCAGGTTTTATGTTTAAATTTAAAAGCAGAAGTTTTAGATATAAGTTAAAACAAAAATTTAAGTTAGGATTCAAATTTAGTTTTGTCTCCTAGTTTAAATAAATATAAGTTTTATAAAAATAAAATGTTTTAACAACTTTTTAATGTTTAAAGTAGATTTTAAATTGTGTTAAGGTTTGCTAAAGATAAATTTGTATTTATTTTGAATTTAAATTTGAAATGAGAATTTGATCATAAATAATAAATGTTTTATCCGTAAATAAATGTAAATTTAAGGATTTGTAACTTTTAAGTTAATTAAAATGAATGATTAACTAATTTGATTAATTAATGATTGGATTAATTAATTTAGTAATTAAAAGTTAAATTAGTTAATTAAGGTTTAAGATAATTAATTCAGAATAAATAAACGGGTAATTAAGAATCATTAATTAAATTAGATTTGAATTTTAATTTATGATTAGTAATTAATTAATGAAGTAAGTAAGAATTAATTAAGTTATATTGAATACTTAATTAATTAAATCATTAAGGATTAATTAATGAGTTATTAAAGATGAAATTTAATTGTAATTAATAATAAATCTTAATGTAATTACTTTGGGAAAAGTAATTGAAGAAATATTAATAAATAAATGAAGGTTATTAACTAGGATGATTAAATAATGAATTAATATGATTAATTTGATAATTAATTAGATTTATTTAATTTAAGATAAACAATTATGAATTAGTTAAGTATAATTACTTATGGAAATAATTAAGAAATTTATTGTAATTAATTAAGTTTAATATGAATTGTTCAAGTTAATTAATTAAGTTTAATTAATTTAATTATCCATTTGATGTTGTGATAAGTATAATTACTTAAGGTAGTAATTAGTTGTCGATGATTTAAAAATGAAATTAATTTGAGTATAATTACTTTATATAAATTAATCAAGGGATTAATTAGAGGATAATTAATTATGGAGTAATTAAATTATTTATTGAAGTAATTAAGGTAGTTAATTATTAAATGGAGTTAATCAAGATGATTAACAATTTGGTTTAATTGAAGATAAATTGCTAAATGAAATAAATGTAATTAGAGATCATTAATTATTATAATTAATGATGTAATTTAAAATGGATTTATTTGGAAATAATTAATAAATGAAGGAATTCATTTATGAAATTAATTAAAAGAAGTAATGTAATTAAATTTTAGTAATTTAAAGGTTACTTTCTATATTTGGTATAAGATAACTAATTTGTGAAATTTATTTAAGGATAAATGTATTTAATTATAGTTAATTAAAAAATGAAGTAATTTAATGTTAATTACTATGAGTAATTTAGGATAATTAATTTGTGAAATTAATTAAAGAATAGTTACTGATTGTAATTAGAGATTGATTAATCAAAGGTGTTTAATCAAGATGAATACTTAGAAGATGATTAATTAATTTGATTTATAATTAATTAATGGTTGTATAAGCAGGATTTATAAATGAAGTAATTAATTTAATTTACTTTAAATTAATTAGAGATAGAAGTAGTTAATTTAATTTATTTTAAATTAATTACAAATGGTAAGATTATAAATCATTGCTTACGGATGAATGATATTGATATTTCATTTGATGATTGTGATCTGACTTGAATGATATCTATGTGATATGGATGCTTGATTTAAAGTATGATGATATTTAATTATCTGTTTAGATGATAATATTGATTATCTGTTTATGAGACTATCTGTGACTATCTATTGTGATATAATATCCATCTGTGTGAATATTGAATTATATTGAATTAAACTGTTAAGGCTAAATAGACAACTTGGCCCTAAAAGACATGTTTTGGATTTCGATGAGACCGGGATCGGTTTTCCGCATTTGGAACATCCGAAAACCACATCGATTCCAAATTAACGTTAGGTCGTTAATCTGAAGTGAAGATGAAGGTTCAGAATGCAAGGGTTATCATCGTTATCTCTGAGGGTGATTCCAAAATGAGTGTAACAAGATAATGCCTTCGGTTTCGTTCGAACCCGGAACGAACTTGTATGGATTGAATGCTTTCAACACATCGTCAGGTGGGCGATGAGCATTCTAAGAATTATGTTCTCTAAAGGTAGTCGTAACCTCAAGCCTCATCAACCGGGAATGGCTAAAACAGGGGAGGTGCAGCAAGGTTAGGGGGGTCATGCCCAAGCAGGACAAGGATATTCCCCTGTCTAGATGTCCCTTATTTTCGGCTGTGTGGGCGGTTGGTCATGACAACTGCCGGGGTTTATCTTGTTCGGGACTATTCAGTAAGGAATGGTTCCGGCCTTGTGTTGCAGGGGATGAAGGGAGTAATCCTCGGTACGGCGATCTAGGCCCCGTACTGTGACGGGCGGTACCCCAGTAGCCTTGCCATTGTATGGAATCCACAATCCAATAAGTGCCAACGGTGTTGATTGTATTACCCACTTTTGGGGCTAGTAGCTGGAATTTAATGAATGTAACAATTTCGGCTATTTTCTATTTACTTGAAAACCCTAGACCTATTATAATATCACAGAATTTCCTATCAAATGTTTTGGTTAGTGTAAGGTAAAAACTTTTCCATGTTTATGTGTGGGAAGTCTTACGTGATACCTTTGATTTTCGAAAGATTTTCAAAATTAAGCAACTTTTAACCTGTTACTCATACCAGACCCATGTCTGACCCAGAGTTTATTTTTGTTTTCTTAAACTCTCGGGTACCCAAATTTTTACGGGTAGTCAAGGGATTCAGGTTTAGCTTTGACGAATTCTGAAGGAGCAGTGGAGCAGGAGGCTTCAGCGTTATAGATATACTTATAGTTCCGCTGTGTTGGTATCCTTGAGTCGTGTTGTTTGAGTTGTATTGTATTAACTAGACAGGTGTTTATAACTGTCTAGTATGTGATGTATTATCTGTATAACTCTGATTGAAGTTGTACGTTATGTAAATACTTATGTGATATATTATATTTATTCGTTCCGCTGTGAGATTCTGATGTTGTTGTTTTTTTCTTCTCTATCTTTTCTACTTTCTCACTTCTTTCTTTCTTATTAACGATACTACTTCCTGGGCATAGGAAGTGGGGTCGTTACAGTGGTATCAGAGTGTTAGGTTGAGCGAATACCTAGGCTCTTAAGTGATTTCTTTCTTGAGAGAGCGTACTTGTAATTTTTGTCTATATATATATTTAATTATTTCTACCTATTGATTGGGTTACCTGTTTGGGTTTTCCAATGAGCTATAATGGTAGATAGGATAGTGGTGTGTGTAACACAAGTACCAATGGTTGAAATTTGAATGATTGAGGTTGGACGTGTAATTGTCGAGACTGTAGATCTAATACCGTCTCGAGTGAGCTTTGGATGGTGTAAGGATTTCATCGATCTGGGAAGGAAACCTATTAAGATTCGGAGTTCATCTATGAAGTGTAATTTGGTTAAGTTAGAATTTGGATCTGTCGGGTGGACAGAAGCCAAACATGAGATATTGTTATATTAAGGTATAGTAGTTGTGTGATGAGACACTGTGACTATGGATGACTCTGAAGATGTTTCTTTGGGACAAGTTATGGAAGTATATTTGTTCGATGTTGTCGCTGTGTTTAGCTGGGTGTTTCTGTTTGCTTTGAGGTCCGAGTTTTTTCGAAGAGCTTTGGATTAAGCAGTCTTTGGTTTCTAGGTCAGCAGTGGAGTTTAGAAGCTGCAGAGTAGTTCCATTTCTTCGATGGGTTGGCCATATAAGTGTAAGCTGTTTTGATTTGTAAAGAGAAAGCAGTATCTTTGGAGTTAGGCTGGACTGATCGCAAAAGTGACTTGCGATAGTTTGAGTGTTCTCTTATGTTTCAGAGATTTTTCTGGATGCCTTCAAGGAGTCAAAGTTATGCTAATATCTGAAGATTGAGTTTGGTGAAGCAGCTCATAATTTTGGAGGAACTTTTGAGTTTTATTTTTGGAATGTGTTGACCAGTTTGTGCTTGAGTTGTAATCGGCATTTTCATCTGTTCAATCAGATTTGCGCAGTGGAAGCATGATGGCAGCTGTTTTAGTTTGGGAGCAAATGGATGTTGCAGTGTTTGGATGGGAGAGTTCTATAGGAAATTTTTCAGGATCTGAGGCCAGATTGGATTGCACCTGTTAAATTCCTTTTGGATAAGAGACGGATGAATTTGGATTCCGAAGTCGGAGATTTGATTTGGATAAGTGTTTAGTCTACAGAATTAAATTGTCAGTTTGGATAACTGGAATTTGTTGTGTTTCACGTATCTCTGAGGGAGTACGTGTAAATCTATCTCTGGGTGTAGAATCAGCAGTTTAGGGAATTGTAGTTGTTGATTCAGACTTGCCTGTAGTCTGATATCCCGCCTTGTTTTGTGCATCTAGATGAGTGGAAGCTCTGTAGCTTAGTAATATTTATTGTTGGGATTCTATAGGGCGAGTAACCCGGTATTTATACTTGGGGAAACTCGAGGAAATTCTATCCGGAATTTTGTCTGGATAGTTAGATTTGTTTGTTTGGATGAATTGGTTGCTATGGTTGTTAGCTTATGATTAATATATGCTTGTGTTTTAAAATAAATCTTTAACTAGATTATTAAATTACCTTTGTTTTAAATTTCGGGGACGAAATTCTTTTAAGGGGGGAAGAATGTGATATCCCGAAATTTTGGGGCAATATCAATTTAATAATCTACGTTAAAAAATTAAATTGATTTGATAATATTTGTTAATAATATTAAAATTTATTAATCATCTTCTTTTAAATAAATATTTAACTGATAATTTATCTTTTAAAAGCTAATTTAAATTGTTTCTATTTATAATGTATATATGTATCGATTGGTATATATTATAAATAGATCAGTTTTGTTTTTTTTAATTTAATAGATAATTTGAAAATTTAATATTGTATAAATAATAGCATAATCTTTAAAATACTCAAGATAAAGTTTAATTTGTTTAAAATGATTTTAGCCTAGAGTTTAAATTTAAATAAAAAGATTGTTTTGTTCTATTTACTTCAACTTTATAAAATAGGTAATTTGTTTATGTAATGATTTTATTTATGAATCATTTTAAATTAGTAATGAGTGATTTTTAAATAATAACAATAATACAATATTTTTATAAATAGGTTTTAATATAAAAGAAAGTGTTATTTTAAATTCATTTATATATATAAGTATTTTGTAAAGCTATGGTTTGTAAATTTAAAATAAAGTAAACTTTATAAATATTTAACTTAAGAATGAATCAAATGTATGAGGTTAACATAATTACATAAGTCAAAAACATTCACAACAAATACTGAAATAAAGTACTCAAAGCGAAGAAAAAATATAAACAAAGCAAGATAAATAAATGCATCCTGTAAAGGAAATAGACAATTCAAGAATATAAACATGTAAAATAGAATGCAAAGCTTAAAAAAAAAGGGAAACAAGTAATCATGTTATACAATAATTATGTTGGCAAATAAAACAAAATAAAGTAAAGAAAGATATATGCAGACAAGTATAAAACTTAAGATAAAAATGTTAGTAGCTTATAGAATAAGACTCAGATAAGCATAAACATCAAGTATGAAAACAAACAAAATAAAAGTACAAACATTTGCAAGTTGTTTGTAAGAGTGATGAACATAGCAAAGTAAATAAATTACATTTGCAGGTTAGAGCAGAGGAGTGCATAGCTTAAAGAAAAAAATATAAATATCTATACATAACAATGAGTAGTTGTAGACACTAAGTACAATTATTAAGCATATGCAGACATTAGAAATATTGTCAACCTGTAGCTTACTGCAAAACAAAAATATCTTTGTACATAGAATAAGATTAGTGTAAACATCTAGTACATTTACATTTAATGCTTTCATTTATTAGCACATAATAAAATCATTTCGAACTGTTGAAATCAACTCAGCCTCCTAAATTAAAGATTTGGCCTAATAAAACAAAACACAAATAAAAATCTGCAAATTTGCTTGTCTTAGATGCCACCTTCCCCTGAACTTCTTTATATATGCATATTTTGTTTTAGTTCGTTCATTAAAAATCTGAAACAAAGAACAATAGCAAACAGTTTTGATTATACAAACTTAGTAACATTACAACTGAGAAAGCAAGAAGAATCAAAAGGGAAAAACAAGTAAAACATTTCCAGTTTTTTTAAAGTTCAAGTTGTTCAAACACAAGAAGACTCTGTTCTTCCAATTGTGGTGAGTAACACCTTTAAAATTTACTTAAGTTTTTAAATCTGTTGCATGTTGATATTGGATGCTTAAATATATGGTGTGAATATTTATTTATTCATTATTCTCTGGGTGATTTGTGATAAAACTGTTTATTTCAAACCTGCAAATTCAAATTACCTGTATTGAATTTGTTCTGTTTTATTTGCTGTGAGTAAACTTTTAAACTAAAACTTAAATACGCTGAGAATTTCTGTGATTATGTTTGTTTTTATGTATGTGTATGTGCAATGCTTTGTGAACTTATGTATGTGTGCATATCTGTTGATACTAAAACTTCTCTGATCTTAGATAAGTCTCTGCCTTTAAACTGTTAACATGAGACATCTATTCATTTTGATGCATACAACCTATGATTGAAGTAACTTGTGATATATGCTTGAAAATATGATTATATGATGGGTTTTAATCCTCTGTAAACTTGTGAGTATGTTAGATAATGCTTGTGACCATCCCTATTTTAATGTTCCAGGGATTTGAACTTAGATCTAACTGCAAAAATACTTCACACTCTAATTTCATTTTGGCTTAAGTATTTATAACAAAGTTAGTTGTTTTAACTTAACTGTGCTTAGAAGAATAAGTTGCAAGAATTTTAGTTAGAAACATTTGTTTGGTAGAAGAAAACACATAGAAACATGAACTATGATAAAAATCAAATCTTGTAATTTGTTGATTTAAATATATATATGGAATTGTATATAAAAGTTAAGATTTTTAAAATCAGATTCACAATTTTTATTGTAGTTTTGAAAGTGTCATTTGAGTTTGTCTGGAAATCTTGTTTTCGAGTTTTTCCGGTGATCACGAGGTCGAGGTTGGTCGGGGTTGTGTGAGGTGGTGGAGGAGCCTATGGGGGTGATTGGAAAAATGGTCGTAGGTGGCCACGTCCACGGTGGCGACTGCGGTTAGAGTTTGAAGTCTAGAACCCTAATTTTACCAAGCTAAGGAAAACGATCACCGTGGTCCCTATGGTTGACCGAGTTCGACGAGTCTTTGGGGACTGGTAGAAGGCGTGAAGGGGAAGTCGAGGCCGGAAGGGTTGACTTTCAGGTGGTCGGGGGTCGGTGAACGATGCGTTGCCAGGTTTGGGCGAGTTCGAGATGTTGGGTTTCCAGGCTACAGTTTAAATCGAATTTTCATTTCGAGTGGCCGTGATGGTTCTGGGCGATCTCAGTCCTGTCTGAGGTTGGAGGGCGAGGTGGTGACGTGCTGGTGGGTGGCCGAAAGTGGACGGAGCCACGGTGCACGTGCACCGTGCATTTTTGTAGCGCTGAGGATTTTGGGTGTAGCAGGGATGGTACGCGAGTTTCTCGAGTTAATTGAGAGTGAGACTCGAAGTTTTTGTGTATTCGACCCGAAGAAAATAGGGTAGACTCGGGTTGTTATTGTGTTGCCAGTTTTTGAAAGCCTGTCAGGCTTTATGTTTAAATTTAAAAGCAGAAGTTTTAAATATAAGTTAAAAGAAAAATTTAAGTTAGGATTCAAATTTAGTTTTGTCTCCTAGTTTAAATAAATATAAGTTTTATAAAAATAAAATGTTTTAACAACTTTTTAATGTTTAAAGTAGATTTTAAATTGTGTTAAGTTTTGCTAAAGATAAATTTGTATTTATTTTGAATTTAAATTTGAAATGAGAATTTGATCATAAATAATAAATGTTTTATCCGTAAATAAATGTAGATTTAAGGATTTGTAACTTTTAAGTTAATTAAAATGAATGGTTAACTAATTTGATTAATTAATGATTGGATTAATTAATTTAGTAATTGAAAGTTAAATTAGCTAATTAAGGTTTAAGATAATTAATTCAGAATAAATAAACGGGTAATTAAGAATCATTAATTAAATTATATTTGAATTTTAATTTATGATTAGTAATTAATTAATGAAGTAAGTAAGAATTAATTAAGTTATATTGAATACTTAATTAATTAAATCATTAAGGATTAATTAATGAGTTATTAAAGATGAAATTTAATTGTAATTAATAATAAATCTTAATGTAATTACTTTGGGAAAAGTAATTGAAGAAATATTAATAAATAAATGAAGGCTATTAACTAGGACGATTAAATAATGAATTAATATGATTAATTTGATAATTAATTAGATTTATTTAATTTAAGATAAACAATTGTGAATTAGTTAAATATAATTACTTATGGAAATAATTAAGAAATTTATTATAATTAATTAAGTTTAATATGAATTGTTCAAGTTAATTAATTAAGTTTAATTAATTTAATTATCCATTTGATGTTGTGATAAGTATAATTACTTAAGGTAGTAATTAGTTGTGGATGATTTAAAAATGAAAGTAATTTGAGTATAATTACTTTATATACATTAATCAAGGGATTAATTAGAGGATAATTAATTATGGAGTAATTAAATTATTTATTGAAGTAATTAAGGTAGTTAATTACTAAATGGAGTTAATCAAGATGATTAACAATTTGGTTTAATTGAAGATAAATTGCTAAATGAAATAAATGTAATTAGAGATCATTAATTAATATAATTAATGATGTAATTTAAAATGGATTTATTTGGAAATAATTAATAAATGAAGGAATTCATTTATGAAATTAATTAAAAGAAGTAATGTAATTAAATTTTAGTAATTTAAAGGTTACTTTCTATATTTGGTACAAGATAACTAATTTGTGAAATTTATTTAAGGATAAATGTATTTAATTATAGTTAATTCAAAAATGAAGTAATTTAATGTTAATTACTATGAGTAATTTAGGATAATTAATTTCTGAAATTAATTAAAGAATAGTTACTGATTGTAATTAGAGATTGATTAATCAAAGGTGTTTAATCAAGATGAATATTTAGAAGATGATTAATTAATTTGATTTATAATTAATTAATGGTTGTATAAGAAGGATTTATAGATGAAGTAATTAATTTAATTTACTTTAAATTAATTGGAGATAGAAGTAGTTAATTTAATTCATTTTAAATTAATTACAAATGGTAAGATTATAAATCATTGCTTACGGATGAATGTTATTGATATTTCATTTGATGATTGTGATCTGACTTGAATGATATCTATGTGATATGGATGCTTGATTTAAAGTATGATGATATTTAATTATCTGTTTAGATGATAATATTGATTATCTGTTTATGAGACTATCTGTGACTATCTATTGTGATATAATATCCATCTGTGTGAATATTGAATTATATTGAATTAAACTGTTAAGGCTAAATAGACAACTTGGCCCTAAAAGACACGTTTTGGATTTCGATGAGACCAGGATCGGTTTTCCGCATTTGGAACATCCGAAAACCACATCGATTCCAAATTAACGTTAGGTCGTTAATCTAAAGTGAAGATGAAGGTTCAGAATGCAAGGGTTATCGTCGTTAACTCTGAGGGTGATTCCAAAATGAGTGTAACGAGATAATGCCTTCGCTTTCGTTCGAACCCGGAACGAACTTGTATGGATTGAATGCTTTCAACACATCGTCAGGTGGGCGATGAGCATTCTAAGAATTATGTTCTCTAAAGGTAATCGTAACCTCAAGCCTCATCAACTGGGAATGGCTAAAACAGGGGAGGTGCAGCAAGGTTAGGTGGGTCATGCCCAAGCAGGACAAGGATATTCCCCTATCTAGATGTCCCTTATTTTCGGCTGTGTGGGCGGTTGGTCATGACAACTGCCGGGGTTTATCTTGTTCGGGACTATTCAGTAAGGAATGGTTCCGGCCTTGTGTTGCAGGGGATGAAGGGAGTAATTCTCGGTACGGTGATCTAGGCCCCGTACTATGACGGGCGGTACCCCAGTAGCCCTGCCATTATATGGAATCCACAATCCAATAAGTGCCAACGGTTTTGATTGTATTACCCACTTTTGTGGCTAGTAGGTTGAATTTAATGAATGTAACAATTTCGGCTATTTTCTATTTACTTGAAAACCCTAGACCTATTATAATATCACAGAATTTCCTATCAAATGTTTTGGTTAGCGTAAGGTAAAAACTTTTCCATGTTTATGTGTGGAAAGTCTTACGTGATACCTTTGATTTTCGAAAGATTTTCAAAATTAAGCAACTTTTAACCTGTTACTCATACCAGACCCATGTCTGACCCGGAGTTTATTTTTGTTTTCTTAAACTCTCGGGTACCCAAATTTTTACGGGTAGTCAAGGGATTCAGGTTTAGCTTTGACGAATTCTGAAGGAGCAATGGAGCAGGAGGCTTCAGCGTTATAGATATACTTATAGTTCCGCTGTGTTGGTATCCTTGAGTCGTGTTGTTTGAGTTGTATTGTATTAACTAGACAGGTGTTTATAACTGTCTAGTATGTGATGTATTATATGTATAACTCTGATTGAAGTTGTACATTATGTAAATACTTATGTGATATATTATATTTATTCGTTCCGCTGTGAGATTCTAATGTTGTTGTTTTTTTCTTCTCTATCTTTTCTACTTTCTCACCTCTTTCTTTCTTACTAACGATACTACTTCCTGGGCGTAGGAAGTGGGGTCGTTACAACTTGGATACGTCATTTGGTCAAGAAATGAAGGGGATACATGGCACAAGTACTTCGTTCGGCCTACGAGTACGTTCGGCATAGTTGCCTCGTTCGGCCTACAAGTATGTTCGGCATAGTTGCCTCGTTCGGCATACGAGTATGCTCGGCATAAGGGATGACTCGGCATTGAATGGATCGTTCGGCATTGGATGGAACGTTCGGCATCATGGATCGTTCGACGTATTGTATCGTTCGGCGAAGACGTCCTTCGGCCGAGACATCGTTCGGCCGAGATATTGGATCGGCTTTCGGTATCGTTCGGCACGAATACATCCCACAACATTCAGAGTGTTCGGCCTCACTATGTTCGGCATAAGAAGTATGTTCGGCATCAGGAAGCGGTCGGCTTGATAGGCTATTTGGCATCATATGAGGCTCGGCATTGAAGTACGTCCGGCATTCCTTCACTCGGCATCCTCCACACGGCATTTGTACTCGGCATTGAAGTATGTCCGGCATTCTTTCACTCGGCATCTTCCACTCGGCATTTGAACTCAGCATTAAAGTGCGCTCGGCACACCTCACCCCAGCATCGATCGGCATGCATAATTCAAATGCCTCGACCGGCATTATTCTATCAGACTTTGTTCGGCATGCATCACTCAAATGCCTCGACCGACATTATTCTATCAGACTTCGTTCGGCATTCTTCCTCCAGACGCTTCGTTCGGCATGGAAAGGGTCGGCATTGATGGCTCGGCATTACATGGCTCGGCATATGTGGACCGGCCACAAACTCGGTGGGCCTGAGTCGCGCAAAGGACCAACAACTCAGGATTTGCCTATAAATACAGCATGTGGGGGTTCAGAAAAGGGATTCTTATTCTCTCTCCTGCTCTCTAGCTTTCTATCCCCTAAGGCTAAGGCTAGCCTATCACTTCTTAACTGTAATCGATTGTTACAGCAATAAAAAAAGAAATTACTGGAGTGGACGTAGGCCAGAGTTAGCCGAACCACTATAAATTCTGTATCTTTACCGCTTTCATTTTAATTTCTGTTATTCTTCATATTAAATATCCTCTACATACATCTTACCCGTCAACTGTGATTGTTGTTTGGTACTTTCACTTGGATTTGGGTATTAGTGACCAATTTTGGCGCTAACAAACACTAAAATTTTTTCCTTCCATTTATTTATACTAGAATTATTCATTAAATCCCGTTATAAATATCATACCTCAAAATTTCCAATTTTAGTCAGTTAACATCACTTATGGAGTTAATTTGTTCAATTAAGCTCAATCCCAATTAAATTTCCAATTTATCTTTCAATCTCGATTGATTTGACTCTTTTAAAACTCTATATATATATATATTATTAGACACACACAAGATCTTAAACTTGTACTTACTCGTATAATATAAATTATCAAATGCCATTTTCAACATATTCATTTTTATTTAACAGATTTATGCATAGCTTAAATTCAACAATTTAACTATGTATGTATAAAATATTTTTATATCATATCCAAATTTAATATTTATTAAACCGTATCATATCCAAACCATAAAAAATGTAACAGCCAGCAAATCCGTACCCTTTGAGTCAACACTATTCTACCTAAATCAACTCAAGTTGTACAGAAATACGAACCATTTGGGTTAAAGAAAAAGTGGTAGAAGAAGAAAATAGAAAACAATATCAGAATCTAACCATCGCAGCGGACTAAAATATAATAGAAAATAAATGACCTTTACTCAAAATCAAATATATCTGCTTATATATTACATCATCAGAGTACATCGATCAATGGCTCAACAACAACATACAAATGGATACACAGCAACTTAATCACAGCGGAATATATATAGAACAAGTACGGACATACGTGTCGTCCTCCAGCTCGTCTCCTAAGCTCCACAGCATCATATCCTGTATTCTATAATACTCGGTTTGACCCGACCATTATAGTTAAATAACACCCGAGTCAGTCTGGAATACCAGCGTGAGAAAATCACACCCAATTGATTATTAAAGTTTCAAAAATCCTTTGAAAACAAAAGCATCTCGTAAGACCACGCCACAAATAAACATGTCGGGTTTTTACCTTACGATAGCTAAAACAATTTTTATAGAAATCCTCTGAAATTATAATAGGGTCTATATACAAATACTTATAAAATAGCCGAAATTGTTACATGATTAAATTCCAGCTACTAGCCACAGAGTGGGTAATACAAACAAAACTCGTACAAGGCTCGTAGGGAGAATGGATTTCCAACTAATGACTAGGCACTGGGGTACCACCTGTCATAATACGGGGCCTAGATCACCGTACCGAGGATTGCTCCCTTCATCCCCTGCAACATAGGGCCGGAACCATTCCTTACTGAACAGTCCCGAACAAGATAAACCCCATGGTTGGCGCGACCAACCACCCACTAAGCCGAAATATATAAGGGACATCTAGACAGGGGAAATATCTTGTGCTGCTTGGGCATGACCCACCTAACCTTGCTGCATATCCCCTGATTTTCAGTCATTCCCAGTTGATGAGGCTTGAGGCTACACGTTACCTTTAGAACGTTTTCACTTAGAATGCCCATCGTCCACCTGACGATGTTTCGCAAGCATTCGTCCATGCAAGTCCGTCCTGGGTTTGAACGGAACCGAAGGCACTATTCCTACTACATCCATTTTGGAAATATCCTCAGGATTAGTAGTGATTTGCCCTTGCACTTCACTGCTCCATCTTCGAATCCAAAATCGTTTACACAAAACGTACAAACCGGATCGAAGTGGTTTTCGAGAAATAAATTTCGATCCCGGTCTCTTCGAAACGATCAGCGCATTTGGCCAATGTTGATAGTCGGTTATTTAACTATCAATTAATATTCAGAAACAACCATCAACCAATAAATAATTTTCCAAATTTTTTTATTGATCTCAAAAATATCTTCACAAGATATATTTCTATTTTCAATCCTTTGAAAACAGTTTCAAAACCATCATTCTTTTCAGAATCAACTTTCCCAAATATTTTTATATCTCCTCTGAAATCACCAAGCACAAAAATAGATTTTTAAAATAATTTAAAACACTTTATTTTGAAACATTTAAGTTAAAATTACTTTAATAATTTGTTAAAAATACATACTATATGAATGTATGAAATAAGGTTATAAAACTAGATTTCTACTTTTAAAACAAAATACCAAGTTCCTTCTTAATAATTACTGCTAGAATAGATTAAAGAAAATACTTACTCTAAACTTTAAATAATAGAAATAATAAATTTTTCAAAACTTGCCTTCTTTAAAAACAGCTTTACAACATTTAATTTATATTTACAATTTTACCTTTTAAAACATGTACTTGGCCATCCAGAGAAATTTCCAACTCAACCACTTAAATCAATTTCCCCGAAATTGATTTCCAATTTATTTTATTTGAAGTAAGTTTCTTTAATTACTCAATTCATTTCAAAAATTCATTAGTTACGGACTTATTATTATTGTTGTTATTTTCCGTTTGATTTTAAAACTTTTAACTAAAATATACGAATGTTAGGCTTTTTGCCATTTCTTCTTTATTCCTTAAGTTAAATCTTAAATATTAAATAAATGTTTGTTTTTATTAAATAATATCATTGAAGTTTCAAACTTCATTAACCTTCTGCTTATTCAAAAATTCCTTTCCATATACAGAATTTTATTAATTAAAAAGTGATACAAATGAAAGTTATCACATTCTTCCTGCAGTTTCCAAAACTTTAAAAATTATGGGATTTGGATAAGAAACGCAAAAGTTATGCACAAAATACTAGCTCAGGTTTGCATAAAACAACAAGACAGCGAGTTTGCAAAAGGTTTTTCAACATTTTAATCAACTAGTTTCAGAAAATGATACAAGAAATAGTTATAGGACTTTCCGTTAGCTTTCAGGAATGACCAAGATCGTCGAATTTGGATTAACGGTTCAAATGTTATGACCATTTTACTAAAAACATTAAACTTAGCCTGAACTTATGCATTTGCAGGACAACGACCAACAATTTCAATTTTAGCATAGAAAACTTCGAAATCAGGCAAAATGAATAAAGCAAAAGTTTTAGCTTAGTTCCTAATCTTTCCGGAACATTAAAATATTCCGAATTCCGATAAGAATTGTAAAAGTTATGGATAAAACAATTCTAAAATTTGAATTTCACAACTTGTGTCATTTTGTCCCGGGACAGCGACAAACAATTACAATTTTGGCCAAGATAACATCGAAATTTTGGAAAACGTAAAACATAAAAGTTTTAGAACAAAGTCTAAGCTTACTAAACCATCTAAATTTATTGAAATCGGTTGAGGAACGAAGAAGTTATGGCCAATTTAGTTTCATCCTTAGGCACAGAGCTAATATTGGTTTTGCTTTCGGGATTACAATAGAAAGATTCAATTTTGGCATAGCTAACTTCCAAATTACAGAAAACACAAAACATAAAATTTGTAGCAAATGAAATAAGCTTTCCAGAACATCCAAGAAATCGAAATTTCATTAAGGACTGAGAAAGTTATGGTTAAATTACTAAGCTGCGTTTTTGATAGAACCGAGCCATTTTTACTTATAACTATCATTTCTTCAAGAATAACATGAATACTAGAAATTTAAATAGGTTTTCTCACCTTAAACTTGTGTATTTGACTTGACTCTTTTTCCTTAGCTTTCTCCAACCTCTTTAACTTTATCTTACTTTTGTTTTAGCTTTGTGAAAGTATCCAAAAATAAGTGAACATTTCCAACCTTTATATAGTAATTTTCAAGGCTAGTTTGGTAATTTTAGTTTTGGACACTAGTCTTCTTCTCTTTGCACAAGTTTTAGAATGTTGACACATGTCTACTTAGGTGTCTTAAGATGTTTCCACACATGGACACCTAATGGGGTTATGTGTCTACTTGGGTGTCTTAAGAGGTTTCTACACATGGACACATGTCCTTCATTTTTTTATGCAAGCTTTATTTCATGACACATACCTTATTTGGTAATCATTTAAGGTGTTCTAGAAGTGTAAACCTAAGTGATATATGTGTCATAATTCTATTTCATCTTAAGATAGGTGTATGGTCCATATTATACCACTTGTCTTCACCATGTCATGCCACTTATCCTATACTTATACACACTTATACCTTTTGTATTATTATAAATATAAATACAATAGAGATGGTGTATACAAGAAGCTTGACTAATTAAATTATTATCAATTAAATTTTCAGCGTGTTTATATATCGTACACTCACACACTAATTCTGAAATTTGAAATCCGATAATAATTCAATATTACGGACCCAATGGAACTGGTTTCATCGAATTCCGAGACTGTGCCTCGGAAGGTTATTTTTAAATTCAATTTAAACGATTAAATTTCAAAACTGACCAGTTCAATGTTAGATTCCATTTTAACACTTTTATTATATTCAATGTTATCAACATAAATTTATAAGCTTTCAAATTATATTTTTAACAGGCTTAAAATCTCAGGTTTCATATTTTATCCAATTCAAATTATTTAATTCAACAATCTAACTAACCTTTAAATACTTAAAATCAATTAAATTTTCCGATTTTAAATGCTCGAAAATTCCGGGTCGTCACATTCCTTCCCCCTTAAAAGAATTTCATCCCCGAAATTACTAACTAGGAAGAATGGTTCAAAACCCGTTACTTTTCCAAAACCAAACAGTTTCTACCAAACTCAACAACTTACCAACTATCTCTTATAAAAGATCCATTATCTTCCTTATTAACTTCTCAACTTTCCCATAGTTTCAAACTATACTACTTGTTTGACCACTCAAGTTCAATTTAAAACCAAATTTTGAATTATCAAAATTTTCTCAAAATTTTGATAACTCCCTAAATTTCCGAATTTTTTTGCCAGAGTCCCCTTTGTACGGAGGAGCTTTTGCAATTTGACAAAAGAGATAAATATATATATATACATCGACCCACATAGTCGGAAAAACCAAAAACAATTCATATATCCTATTTTTATTGCGTAGGCGTACCTCATTTAGCATTTTAAGCAAGCAGCTTATTATTTTTAGCATCTAGCATGACCAAAATCCAGCCAAACGGCTTCCCGGTACCTGTACTTACTCAGTTTAAACATGTAAGCCCCATATAAATGAAGTTTAACTACATTTCACTTGTTTACAATAGTTAAAACATCTGAATTCTAAAAGATACTCATACCAAACACTTTTTCGTAAGCAACTTATATAGTTTCCATGCTAATTCAACTATTTCAATTAATTTATAAACCATTCTCATCCAATGTGAATGTTTTTCAATCCATTCGTATATAACCTCATTACTTTGAAAAACTCAATTGCTTACATTTAGTTTAGTATTAAGCAAACTGAACTCGTATTAAATTCAATTGCTTTCAAAACCAATTTATTTTACTCCTATTCATCCAAGGCATTTTAATAACTTCTATTTACATTCAATAACAATGTATTCTTTGCAATTTGACGAGATTTATGTGGATAAATAAGCACTTGAGTTTTATAATCAATTTAAATTGACCCCACCTCAACTTACGCTTAATTCTATTCCATTTCGGATTTATTCACAATCCATATATTATCAGTTTCATTGCATTTCAATTTTATTAACCAAACTAGTCCACTAAAAACATTAACAACTTAGGTTCCATCTCCATTACCAATTAATTTCCTTTTTATTTTAATTCATTCACAGTCGTTTATTTAGCTCGACATATTCCATTTAAATTTTTGCATTTACAATCCATTTATTTACATTTCATTCTAGTTTATTCCAGACTATTTTATTTAGCTCGGAAACAATCCAAGCTATTTTATCCAATAACTATTTCAATGTTATGCACGATATATTCAATAGTGTTTCATTCCTTATCCGCATTCATTTTAAATCCATTCTATTAACTTAAAACATTCCATTTCTTTATTGTCTTTCATTATTTCAATTCCGTAACAATTTAAATGGTTTACTATTATTTATTTAAGAATTTCATTCCATTAAATATTATCGGCAACTCACCGAATTTTATTTCAATTAAAAATCACCTTCACTTGATTTAAAACCAATCCAATATTATCAAACTTCGTTTAAGTTGAATTCAATTCAACTCTCCTTCATCTATTCCACTTAAGTCGATTTACCTAAGCTCATTTTCATTTCACCAGCCAATTTTACTCTATTATACTCAACTTAACTCAATTGACTCCGAGGACATATCCAATCTATTTCCCTTATTGGATTTCATTACATATTCAAACCATTACTATTTTAATCCATTTACATTTTTATTCGATATATTTCAATTATACTTAATTTGTTAACACTTCACAATAAATTTGGATTAATAACTCAAGTTCTGAATTCATTATCCATTTTCAACTTACCTCCAAATTTCATGAACTCACAATTCATTTACATTTACTTCATTGACAATTTAAGTCGAATTTAATTTATAACTCGAGTTTTATTTTCAACCTCCATTATTAACTCACAATTCAGCTTTATTCTCTATTTATTTAATTAATTGCAAGACCACTTTCAATTATATTCCCTTCACTAATGATTCAAGTCGAATTTGATTTATAACTTGAGTTTATTTCCAAACTTCACCATAAACTCACAATTTATTTCATTAACTAATTTATTATCTAATTAGTTCTTCCCTTATTTATAATCCAACACTTGAATTATATCATTATTTCTTAAGTTCAATATACTTTATAATCCAAGTTTGGATTTTCTTCTCATTTTTCAATTCATCAAAATATTGATTTTGGGCTTTGTATTCCATTTTCAATTCAATCAGTCACAACTTATCGTTTTATACAATTCTATTTCATCGTAAGCTTGAATATATTCATCTTTTATTTTTAACTTAAGCCTTCTATTTATTTATAGCCTAAGCATATTTTATTTCCATGGATTTTAATATATATTTTTTTTACAAGTCATTCAGATTAATCTGATTCTTATCCACATTATTTCCCAGTTATCCAGGTAAAAATTTAATTTCATTTAATAACTTAATTGAATCCTGATTCCAATTCAATTTTATTTTAACTCAGTTTTATTTAATTCAATTCGATTGCAACAAAATTTGAATACAACAGGATATTATTTTCAGCTTATTCAATTTATTTTAATCCAGTTAAATTTTAGTCTCCAATCCAAGTTAATTTCATTTTAACCTTTCACTTTAGATTTATATTCCATTATCCAAAGCTTAAATTTCTTCCTGATTTACACACCATTTCCATTTATGGTCAAGTTTTGAATTTGCCACGCCAATCAACTCTTTCCATTAATGAATTACAATTTCACTTCCATTCAGAGTTTAGATTGCTTACTTAAGTCCATTTCCATTTTGTATTCACAAATTCAAATTATAACACTTAATAACTTAAGAATATGAACTTCATTATGCAATTCTAAGCAATTTACATTCCACCTTATATTCAATTCATTTCTCCATCAATACGGTAAAAACTTATTTTCTAGCTTAATTTCATTCCCTTCTTTAATATCTCACTTTACTTTATCTCAATTCACATTTCATTTGAGTTTAGTTTGGGCTCACCATACCATTCAATTATTTCCCTTGCGGTTATAACTCCATTTCTTTATTTATAAGCTCACCCAAATCAATTTAATTCTAAGTCCAATTTATTTAACTTATCCAAGTTATATTCAAATTTTCTACTTACTTCAATATATTTTATTCACTTCCAATTACTCAAGTTAAATTTTTAATCCCAAGATTAAAATTTTCATTTCTTCCTTCTATTTATTATCAACTTCACTTAATTAATTCAACAGTTAATTTATTTTAACTTTACACATTATTTAATTAGAATTTTCCCGGAATTCATTTTACCCGGTTTTTATTTCCCAAAACCATTTTGAAATATATCAAATATATACCTATGTGGTATATCAAATCAAAACTCAAGATTTTCCAAAACAACTTGTTTATACCAAAAACAAATTTCTCATTTTGACATCTCCAAAACAACTGTTATACCCAACAAGTCTAAACAATATCATAACCAAGTACTAGGGAAGCAATCCATCACTTAAGAAACTCGAAAATGAATTCTAACGATGTGGCCAGCATCATCAGGATTATTTTCCAGCGACTGAAGTGAGTTCAATGCTTCTTACTTTCTCAAATTTATTTCAAAACAGTTGCCATTCGAAAATACTTCCCAAATCAACATTTCATTATCGCCTTCAACCACATGGGAAAAATATTACCAAACATTTCCAAGATTTTAAATTTCCCACCCTTATTCATAATGCATTTAAAAACCTTTCTAAAACTCCCGTGTTTAAATTCTGGTTTAATTTAAATTTAGTTATTCTCTTTTGTATAATTTATACTTACAGAATTTATTTGGTTATAACCATTTCAAATTTAAGATTAACTTTAGATTCTTATTTGATTTTTAATATTAGCAACCAAACATCCAAATATATATAATGTCAGAAAATTATTCCTTTTTTATCAAAATATAATTTTGGGTAAAATTATTTCATTTACCCACTTTAAAAACAATACTATGTTAGTTTATCTTGTTCAAGAGTTTAGACACCCCTATCGATACGGTTGTACTTCCCGTACCGACCAGAATTCATAAACACTCAACCGATAAGTCAACACAGTATAAAAACAATTTTATATTCACTAACAAGTACGCTCTCATATCTATTAATACGCTCAATTCATTATAGAGTACTATCGACTCTGTTTAATGAGTAATTTCCCCACCAAAGCCTAGGTTGCCGCCAACCTAAGCTTTGATACCAACTGTAACAGTCCGCAAATCCGTACCCTTTGAGTCAACACTATTCTACCTAAATCAACTCAAGTTGTACAGAAATACGAACCATTTGGGTTAAAGAAAAAGAGGTAGAAGAAGAAAATAGAAAACAATATCAGAATCTAACCATCGCAGCGGACTAAAATATAATAGAAAATAAATGATCTTTACTCAAAATCAAATATATCTGTTTATATATTACATCATCAGAGTTCATCGATCAACGGCTCAAAACAACATACAAATGGATACACAGCAACTCAATCACAGTGGAATATATATTGAACAAGTACGGATATACGTATCGTCCTCCAGCTCGTCTCCTGAGCTCCACAGCATCATATCTTGTATTCTACAATAATCGGTCTCACCCGAGTATTACAGTTAAATAACACCCGAGTCAGTCTGGAATACCAGCGTGAGAAAATCACACCCAATTGATTATTAAAGTTTCAAAAATCCTTTGAAAACAAAAGCATCTCGTAAGACCACTCCACAAATAAAAATGTCAGGTTTTTACCTTACGATAGCTAAAACAATTTTTATAGAAATCCTCTGATATTATAATAGGGTCTATATACAAATACTTATAAAATAGCCGAAATTGTTACATGATTAAATTCCAGCTACTAGCCACAGAGTGGGTAATACAAACAAAACTCGTACAAGGCTCAAAGGGAGAATGGATTTCCAACTAATGACTAGGCACTGGGGTATCACCTGTCATAGTATGGGGCCTAGATCACCGTACCGAGGATTACTCCCTTCATCCCCTGCAACACAAGGCCGGAACCATTCCTTACTGAACAGTCCCGAACAAGATAAACCCCGTGGTTGGCGCGACCAACCACCCACTAAGCCAAAATATATAAGGGACATCTAGACAGGGGAAATATCTTGTCCTGCTTGGGCATGACCCACCTAACCTTGCTGCATATCCCCTGATTTTCGGTCATTCCCAGTTGATGAGGCTTGAGGTTACACATTACCTTTAGAACGTTTTCACTTAGAATGCCCATCGTCCACCTGACGATGTTTCGCAAGCATTCGTCCATGCAAGTCCGTCCCGGGTTCGAACGGAACCGAAGGCACTATTCCTGCTACATCCATTTTTGAAATATCCTCAGGATTAGTAGCGATTAGCCCTTGCACTTCACTGCTCCATCTTCGAATCCAAAATCGTTTACACGAAACGTACAAACCGGATCGAAGTGGTTTTCGAGAAATAAATCTTGATCCCGGTCTCTTCGAAACGATCAGCGCATTTGGCCAATGTTGATAGTCGGTTATTTAACTATCAATTAATATTCAGAAACAACCATCAACCAATAAATAATTTTCCAAATTTTTTTATTCATCTCAAAAATATCTTCACAAGATATATTTCTATTTTCAATCCTTTGAAAACAGTTTCAAAACCATCATTCTTTTCAGAATCAACTTTCCTAAATATTTTTATATCTCCTCTGAAATCACCAAGCACAAAAATAGATTTTTAAAATAATTTAAAACACTTTATTTTGAAATATTTAAGTTAAAATTACTTTAATAATTTGTTAAAAATAAATACTATATGAATGTATGAAATAAGGTTATAAAACTAGATTTCTACTTGTAAAACAAAATACTAAGTTCCTTCTTAATAATTACTGCTAGAATAGATTAAAGAAAATACTTACTTTAAACTTCAAATAATAGAAATAATAAATTTTTCAAAACTTGCTTTTTTTTAAAACAGCTTTACAACATTTAATTTATATTTACAATTTTACCTTTTAAAACATGTACTTGGCCATCCAGAGAAAGTTCCAACTCAATCACTTAAATAAATTTCCCCGAAATTGATTTCCAATTTATTTCATTTGAATTAAGTTTCTTTAATTACTCAATTCATTTAAAAAATTCATTAGTTACGGACTTATTATTATTGTTGTTATTTTCCGTTTGATTTTAATACTTTTAACTAAAATATACGAATGTCAGGCTTTTTGCCATTTCTTCTTTATTCCTTAAGTTAAATCTTAAATATTAAATAAATGTTTGTTTTTATTAAATAATATCATTGAAGTTTCAAACTTCATTAACCTTCTGCTTATTCAAAAATTCCTTTCCATATATAGAATTTTATTAATTAAAAAGTGATACAAATGAAAGTTATCACATTCTTCCTACAGTTTCCAAAACTTTAAAAAATTATAGGATTTGGATAAGAAACGCAAAAGTTATGCACAAAATACTAGCCCAGGTCTGCATAAAACAACAGGACAGTGGAGTTTGCAAGAGGTTTTTCAACATTTTAATCAACAAATTTCAGAAAATGATACCAATAAAAGTTATAGGACTTTCTGTTAGATTTCCGGAATGACCAAGATCGTCGAATTTGGATTAACGGTTCAAAAGTTATGACCATTTTACTAAAAACATTAAACTTAGCCTGAACTTATGCATTTGCAGGACAGCGACCAACAATTTCAATTTTAGCATAGAAAACATCGAAATCAGGCAAAATGAATAAAGCAAAAGTTTTAGCTTAGTTCCTAAGATTTCCGGAACATTGAAAATTTCCAAATTCCGATAAGAATTGTAAAAGTTATGGATAAAACAATTCTAAGATTTGAATTTCACAACTTGTGTCATTTTGTCTCGGGACAGCGATAAACAATTACAATTTTGGCCAAGATAACATCGAAATTTTGGAAAACTCAAAACATAAAAGTTTTAGAACAAAGTCTAAGCTTTCTGGAACATCTAAATTTACGGTTGAGGAACGAAGAAGTTATGGCCAATTTAGTTTCAGCCTTAAGCACAGAGCTAATATTGGTTTTGCTTTCGGGATTACAGTAGAAAGATTCAATTTTGACATATCTAACTTCCAAATTATAGAAAACAGAAAACATAAAAGTTGTAGAACATGAAATAAGCTTTCCAGAATATCTAAGAAATCGAAATTTCATTAAGTATTGAGAAAGTTATGGTTAAATTACTAAGCTGCGTTTTTGTTAGAACCGAGCCATTTTTACTTATAACTATCATTTCTTCAAGAATAACATGAATAGTTGAAATTTAAATAGGCTTTCTCACCTTAAACTTGTGTATTTGACTTGACTCTTTTTCCTTAGCTTTCTCCAAGCTCTTTCACTTTATCTTCCTTTTGTTTTTGCTTTGTGAAAGTATCCAAAAATAAGTGAACATTTCCACCCTTTATATAGTAATTTTCCAGGCTAGTTTGGTAATTTTAATTTTGGACACTTGTCTTCTTCTCTTTGCACAAGCTTTAGAATGTTGACACATGTCTACTTAGGTGTCTTAAGAAGTTTCTACACATGGATACCTAATGAGGTTATGTGTCTACTTAGGTGTCTTAAGAGGTTTCTACACATGGACACATGTCCTTCATTTTTTTATGCAAGCTTTATTTCATGACACATACCTTATTTGGTAATCATTTAAGGTGTTCTAGTGTCATAATTCTATTTCATCTTAAGATAGGTGTATGGTCCATATTATACCACTTGTCTTCACCATGTCATGCCACTTAGCCTATACTTATACATACTTATACCTTTTGTATTATTATAAAGATAAATACAATAGAGACGGTGTATACAAGAAGCTTGACTAATTAAATTATTATCAATTAAATTTTCAGCATGTTTATATATCGTACACTCACACACTAATTCTGAAATTTGAAATCCGATAATAATTCAATATTACGGACCCAATGGAACTGGTTTCATCGAATTCCGAGACTGTGCCTCAGAAGGTTATTTTTAAATTCAATTTAAACGATTAAATTTCAAAACTGACCAATTCAATGTTAGATTCCATTTTAACACTTTTGTTATATTCAATATTATCGATATAGATTTATAAGCTTTCAAATTATATTTTTAACAGGCTTAAAATCTCAGGTTTCATATTTTATCCAATTCAAATTATTTAATTCAACAATCTAACTAACCTTTAAATACTTAAAATCAATTAAATATTCCGATTTTAAATGCTCGAAAATTCCGGGTCGTCTCAAAAAACATTTCAAAAATAATTTTATATATATGCCGCGGTGCCTGTATAAAATTTTCTATCCTATAGTCAAGTGATACGGATATTTATCATTTCAATCCGCAATTTAAAATAAAAATTTGCGGTTGTATATCATTTCAAGCCGCAATCCCGAACGAATGAAAATGCATAATAATTTGCAGTTTATACAATATAAAATATAGCATCCATTCATTCAAATATCCATAATCAACCATTTATTACAATCATCATCCAATTCAAACAAACATCAATATAGAGCATATGACATATAATAGGTAAAATGACAGTTATTAACTAATAGTTTATATGCAACAATAAATTTATTTAACTGTTTAACTATCAGTTTATATGCAAAATAAATAAATTTTAACTGTCAATTTATATGCAATAATAAAATCAATTAACAGTTATATTAAATAAATGCGATTTAACTAAGATGATGAATAAAATATGCAAAACGGTCATAAATAAATTTCTACTCATATCTCAAATAAATTTAACAAACATAAGAAATTTTAGAAGTTGTGAGTGAGTTAAAATACTCACCTTTTGGATTTAAATTGAATTAAAATCCAATTTAAACCAAAAAATTCAATAGCCTCAGAATCTGCCCAAACTAGCATCAAAATGTCATAAATCTCAATACGATCCTTCAAAAAAAAAATCATGCGTAAATCGAACATTGTATGCGAAAGTTATTCAAGTTATAAGATGATCGTTGCCATAATAAAGTGTATATATATAGTGATATTAAAATAAACAAAATAAATACCAAATTTCGCATTTTGGGATAAGGCGACTAGGGTACCTACTAACAAGGTGGTGGCAAGGATTAGGTGAGGTGGAGAGGCTTTCACGCAAATCAAAGCTTCAAGAAGGATTAAAAAAAAGTGTTGCAAGAAAGTGAGGGAGAAAATGAAATAGGGTCATGTTTACATAATGAAGTTCAGTGAGATTGAAAAATTGAAATGAGGCTAATGGAGGATGGAACCAATGAAATGAATGCTTCAGGTAGCAAAAATGAAAATTTATACATTTCAAACAAAGAGGTGGTAACGAATAAATATAAAGTAACAAATGGACCAGTTGTACTAAAACTTTAAGATCCAATTTCAAAACGTCTACTGCACTAAATTAATTTCTATTAACCCTAATTATACACCTTATTAACACCCAATTAAATTTTAATAGCACACATTAAAAAAAATGTAACACTCCAATTAATGCCACTGCGAACCACCGCTGCACACAATAAAAGATGAACCGAGACTGGAAATTCAAATTTAAAAACGACGTTTTTCTCAGCGTGCAATCACGATTCAAAATATTAAATTTACTTTAAAATATAAGGTTAGCATTAAAATCGCTTCTATACTGCCTCTGATTGTTATAAAATGAATGTAAAATGTTGTTTCAAAATTCAAATTTTTCCTTTTATATAAAATTTTACTTATCTTTAAAATGAAACGTTCATTTTATTTTTCTCAAACTGTTCTTTTATTTTCATTAAAAATGCTCTTTCTATTTAACCCAAAAATGTACGTTTCTTTTATTAATTGCCATAAATTTCAATTAACTTCTCTTTCCTTTTAGTTCAAAGATTCCTCATATGGATTAGATGTTGCAAATTCCACACTTTCAAAGCTTTAACTTCTATTCAATTGTTTATAGATTATACATTAAATCTTCCAAAATTTTCAATGAAATTAGCTTTCCATTTATTTTCAATACATTCTTCTTGTGGTATAATTATTTTGTTTCATAGCTATTATTCAATTCACTATTCTTAAACGGATAAAAATTTTCATTGAATTTGCAAACTATCATAATATTCTTACATTCCATCTAACTTTCTATTAACGTAAAAATTAAGTGTTAAATTTCATTTATTTGGTTTTTAAATTCTTTTATTCACTCCATTATCAACAAGTAGATAAATTAGCATTGGTTAATGGTCTAATATATTGTTATTCTAAATTTTCAACTTAAACTCCATTAACGTAACATTTAACATTTTATTCCCATTAAATTGAAATAACCCAATTTCCAAAATTTAACTTCACATAAATAACCAATTCTTTATGTTTCTAAATCAATTACAATAGTTTAACAATTGAAAGTTAATTGAAAGTTGCTAAATTTATCGATTTTAGAAATTCCCTTTTATATTTCTTAATCATTTGCATAAGTTTAACCAAGTTTAGATGTACATTGGAAGTTGATAAATCTATCCATTCCAGTGTTAATTTCCAAATTTCATTAAACTTAGAAAATAGAAGTTAAAACTTCATTTATTATTAAATTCAATATTACACTGGATGAGATCAACATTTGACTCAAAATCTATTATACAAATATTCTTAGATTCCATTTTAAATTTCTATTAACATAACATTTAGATGTTCGATTTCATTAAATTTCAATTTATTGACCCACTTAAATTTTATTCCTTTCATTTAATATCAATTGTCCGTTCTATAAGTAAATTTTTACATTAGATTCATACTCATATAATGGCTTCAATTTCATCTAAATAAATATCTACAAAATCTTTAAATACTACATCCATTTAATTGCAATTAATCCCTTTGATATATACATTAACTAAAAGCAAATTCACATATCAATTTAGTGTCAATTATTCAAGTAAATACAGTGTTCAAATGTCAGCTGCAATTAATCCAATTGATTGCAAATTAATTCCGAATTTGATTTTTATTCGGTTACAACTTAATATTGAATCAATTTATTACTTAACCAACATATTTAATATTATTTTATATTTCATTACATTTATATTTTCCAAATTTTATTTTGGTGTCATTTCTTTTTATCACATTTATTATCCTAGTATGAATGGAATTTTACTTTGGTTGCATCTTATTTGAATTCAAAATTCTTTACTTACTAATTTATTCCACATTAACTGCCACAATTTAGTGAATTAATTGAAATTGATTACAAATTAACTTAACAACCTAATAAAATAAGTAACGTACAATAAATATAGTCCTTAACTCTTAATTACACTTTTAGAGGTTCATTATTTACACCCGAACATTGTAATTACTTACATACACTGGTTTTACTCAATTAACATTTATTGCAACTATTCCAAAATTTATTCAATATTTATTAGTTCTCTTATATTCACGTTTATGAGTAAATTGGTATTCCATTTAATCCATTAATTATTAACTCTAATTATTGCAATTCATTGTCTAACATAAATTTTGAATCTTTCTCCTAATCTTCACATTTCAATTAATTAACATCTTACAATAGTTACAAATAAAAAAAGGGATTGTACTAAAAAAATTATTTATTGTCCTGCATTACTTTATTACCTCCATTTACATTTACTTTCCATAAATCAATATTTAATTCCATTGATGAATTCAATACTTGCCCCTTTTTACTTATTTTTAACTTTATATCCAAATGCGATAATTTCCACTATTACAATTACTTGCAATATATAATTTAATTTGTAAATTTTAACTAGTTTTGATACATCTAATTCCAACATTCGCTTTCATATAAATAAATAAGATTTTTATTTCTTTCTAAATTAAAATTAAAATCTTATTAATTTAATTCATTTTAAACATCGTATTTATACGGGTCGTTACATCAGTGAACGGAGTTTCGCTCGGAGCGAATCCCCATTCTTTCTCATCTTCTTCCCTCTGCATGCTTTCTTTCATGATTTGTCGTGCCATTCCAGAGAAGTATTCCTCATCATTTAGAGGCTCTGCGGGACAGACATTAGCCATTTTCTCGGAAGTTTGTCTTGACAAGCATTCGCAGAGGGTTGGCTGCGGCCCTGATCCTCCAGCTTGGGGAGGTGTCCCTTCAACGGGGTCGGCTGCCCTTTGAGGATTATTTCTCGCTTCAACATTATGAACACCATCGGCAGAGTTTTTTCATTATTCACCAGTTGATGATTAGCTCCGAGCAAGGCGTTCAACCTTTCCAACATTAAATTGTTTTGGGCTTCCATTCGCTGATATAGCCCAGAAACTGCAGCATCTAACTCCGCTCGTGTAACTCCAACACTTGGAGCCGTTTGACTTAATGGAGGAGAAGTGGCTGTATTCTCATGAACATCACCGGATCTAACAGATCTGCGCTTTCTTCCAGGAGCCATTATCTTTGATAGACTTCTGGTTTTGAAAGAGATTTTTCAAACAAACTTTTGCGAAGCAATGACGAAAGTCGCCTGAGTTGGGTTCTCAGTGAAAGCACCAAAAATGTTAACGCTAAAAATTGAACGCCAACATCCCGGTGTAAGTAGAGATTAAGTGAAAGCGCCACCCGTCAATACGGGAATTAGAAGTAAGTAGAAAAGTCACAGAAAAAGCAGTAACGAGACAATAGTTTTATATTGGTTCGGCTTCAAGTTAAGCCTACGTCCACTTTAATCTTCTTTATTGCTGAATCAATTACAACTTTATAACAATCTTCGATTACAACACTTCTAGGACAAATAGCTAAAACTCCGATGTAGAAGAACTCTTTGAATTCATGTCGAATGTGTCAGATTTCTTCTTGAAGTTTGTTGAGACGTCTTTCGTGTTTGAAGTGTTGAGTGAGTCGAGGAATCAATAGAGTATATGCGTTCCAGAAATGAGCCAAAAGATCCCTCCTCGATGGTGTAGGCATGGTATTTATAAGAAATTCCTTGAGTAAGTCGTAGGTCGTGGGCGACCTAGGGTAGATCGTAGGTCGTAGGTCGTCAGCGACCAAAGAGATGCGAGCTACGGCTTATCTTGGTTACACTTGGTCTTCTGAACAATCTGATAGGTCGTAGCGACGTAGGAGGGAAGTGGCATAAGAAGTTACGGCTTAGTGAGGCCACCCTGAGTGAGCTATGGAGTTACCTCGGTCTATTTAGGTCGTGTGCGACCTAATGAAGAAGCGGTATGAATTCGGCCTCACACTGTCTTAACCCGTTATGTCACTAGATCGCTAGGTCGCCTAGTTCATTAGGTCGCTAGCTTTGTTAGGTCGAGCATCCATGTTAACTTGCTTATATTTCAGGTTGTTAGGTCGTTGGACCTTCTAACCCGTTAAGTCGTTGAGTCGCATTATTTACTAGGTCGTTAGGTGGTTCTTCCTTTAGCTTGGTAGGTCGTCGAGTCCCTTAACAGGTTAGGTCATCACTCCGCTTCATTTGTTAGCTCGCTAACCCGCTTCAGCTTTAGGTCGCTTACTTCCTTAGGTCGTTGAGTCAGAAAATTGAGGAGTTAACAACTTATTCCTAGACAAACTATAAAAGATAGACCAGATATTGTAGGTAGAGTTTTTAAAATTAAACTTGATCAGCTAATGGTAGATTTAAGAGAAGGGAGGCATTTTGGGCCTGTTCACATAGGTATTCATATTTCTTTCCCATTACTACAAACTATTTGTACAATTATATTAATTAAACGAGTCTTCAATTAAACTAAAAAATAAAAAATAGAATTATCATATTCACTTTAACAATGTTTTGAATGTATTGAAATAGTACCTCTCAACTCAACAATGTTAAAATAATATAATATGTAAACAAATAAAAAAAACTTATAAAAGAACAATACTAAAAAGTGAAGCAGTATAAGAAACAAAACTTGTAGTAGCTAACTAACATTTCTTATAACAATTCAAATAGAAGTAGATTACCATGTTGTATTCGACATAAATAATAGACGAAGTGCATAACAATGTTACCAAATTGTACTAACATTTCTTATAACTAAGAGCAGAATAAATACCTATAATATTTTGCCCTAAAAAAAACCTTATTACTTTGTTTATGTAAGTTTTACTACAGTAGAATGATAGTATATGATAAATTACTTATACAGGACATAAATTACTATGTATACATGCTCATTCATGTATATACAAACTAAGGAATGATTATGTATGCATGTATACTTCAAAATTTTAGTGCAGAAGAATAATTTGCAATTTGAAGGTGAATAAGATATAAGAAATGCAACTTAAAAGATAAATTTACTCGAATAGTCTCTATCACTGGTCCTGTATTGGTTTTGCAATCTTTTATCCAGTTGGAAGAATTGCTGATTTCTTATTTGAAAATATTCTCTCCATTTTACCATCACCCAGTAGAGGTTTAACGACCCAGAATTTTTGTCATTTGAAATTCAGATATTTAATTGATTTTAAATATTAACAAGTAATTTTTTTAATTCGAATGTATTATATTTCGAATATTTAGATTTAATTGGATAATTAAATCAATAATTTGAAATTTGAAATTGCGTAAATAATTGGGAATTGGGTTTAATGTGATTAAAATTGATTTATAAAGTTATATTAAATCATATTGAAGTTAGAACAATGTTTGTGAACTTTTAAAATAGAATTAAAAGTTAATTTGTGAAAATTAAATATTTTAATATTTAATCGACTAGTTAAAATAGTCATTTTTCAAACAGTCTTGGATTTCGACGAAACCAGTTTCCGGATCCGTAATGTCAAATCATAGTAGGGTTTCAAATTTCGTGTCAATCAGATTTACGGTTTGTCCGAGGCAAGCTAAAACGCATAGAAATTAGTTTAATCGATTTAATTTAAAATTGATCGTTTATCTCCGTAACTGGCACAGATGATCGAATTGTCTCTCCATACCTGTTCCATTATGTCCGGGACGCGGGGTAAACCATAGATACGTCGGTCACCGCACGAGATTTGGAGTTTGGAAAATCCGGATGAATAGTGTTTTGTGAGATTTCTATAAAAGGACCTTCATTATTTTCATTTTGCAAAACCCTCTCTCTTCTTGTTACCTCCAGCCCTAAGAAATTCAGCGGCCGAAAAACTCCTATTTTCTTTCTTTGATTTCTTCCAATCCATTTATTCAAGAAATCTCAAACTAGAAAAGTGTTAAGCTCAGCGAGAAGTTTGATATCAACGGTTGTGATGGTGTTTGGAGTGGTGGATTCACCGTAATCGGCCAATAGGTGCCGCGCGTATAAAGGGGAATTTTTCATCGATGGCGGCATTGGGTGGAGCCACATTTGGCTCGGTGGTGGAGACGGGTGCGAGCTTTAAGGCGGTGTCCCCCGATCGACAGTTCGATCATTGTAGAAGTCGCGATAATTGGTGGCAAGGGCGGCGGCATGGGTTGTTTCACGCGATATTGTACAGGGAGAAGGAGAAATGGACGCGTGGCCAGATCTGTTCAAGCCAAAACGAGCGGCCTGAGATGAATAGGTTTAAAAAAATGAAATATAAATTGTAAATTGATTATATTAAAGGTTGTATAATGTTTGAAATAACATAACTTTTTGATAGGAGGTCGAAAAATTACAAAACGAATTGCGTTGGGTTAGTTTTGTCGAGTACTACGCAATAGAGCTGGTTTGGAGTCGTTTGGAGCTAGTGATAATTTCGGGTAAAATTAAACACGTGTTTAATTTTATTCGAAACAAAACGCTACAATTGTTATCGAAAATTCAAGGTGAGAACTTCTCCACTCAATCAAATTGCGTTTCGATTTAAATTTTAAATAGTTAAATTTAAAATTGCTTGATTGTGTGATTGGATGATAGTTATTATCTATTGCTTTGAAATAGACCCTATACACCGTATATTAAGCGTATGTATATATTAAACACATATACCGTGATAATTCGAACTTGATGTGGAATTGGTATTATATATGTATTTGAAGTTGATTTCCCGCATTATATAGTGGATGAGACCCTATTGCGCCGCATAATAGCGGATAATATTTTATAAATCCCATATACCACGATATTTCACCTCGAAGTGGAATTGGTATTGTGCTAACATCTTTGGATGCAGGGAAACAGGTTGGAGGGATCCAACTGGATTCCTCAAACATTTGAATTTGTTTCAATGTTGTGTGTTGATCTATTTATAATCTGCGTGATTATCTTTGTGATTGAAATCGTTGAAGGCTAAATTTTAGCCGAATATAAATTGGTATCGTTGGATACTGAAAATAAGTAAAATGCGAACTTTCGAAATTTAAGTTGAAAATTTACAATTAAATTTATTTTTGAGAATCGTATAAATTTGAAGGAAGGAATTTTTAAAATGATAAAGATTTATTTTTTTATCTTATTGAATAAAATTTCAAAATATGGTAAAAAGGCTTAATAAATGGATTTTTGTTAAAATTATTCAAAGGTTGAAAATTTATTCAAAACATGGATTTTAAAGAGTTGGAAAATAAAAGAACTTGTATTCTTTAAAAGAAATTATTTTGAAGAGAAATAAATTTAGGAATCCATTTGGGAATTGATTTTGGTAATTGAAATCCATTTGGAAATTTATTTGGTGTTTTGAAGTGAATTTGGAAATTGATTTGAGGTTTAGTAGAAATTGATTTCAATTTGAAATTTGAATAAAATTCACTTAGCGTTTAATTTCTTGGAAAAAACAATATGGAATTTTTATTTGGTGTTTTTGGAGATCAAGTGAAAACCGAGTTTGTGTTGAAAGTGAATAATTGAAATCGATTTGGAAAATCGTATAAAAAGGTGAATATTTGGGAATGTAAATTCACAATGGAAATTTATAAGGGAAATCTGTTTTAAAAATTAACATTGATTTATTTTTAGAAGTGTGGAAATAAATTTATGGATTTGGAACATAAATTTAATAAATCGGTAAGGATTTATTTAATTGGGTTGAATGAACCATTTTGAAATGAAAGTGTATTCTCCCTAGGAAGCCGAATAAGATTTTCTGAATAGTTTTGACATATATGTATACAAAATTCTAGAATTGGTTTTGAAAAGGATACTTTGAAGGAATTTACCTCTTAAATTATTTTAAATCGTTTAAGTAAAGATTTATTAAATTGTTTAGAGAAATGATTATTTCTAATATTTAATCAGTAATTGTTTTAGAAAATAGTTATTTAAATAGTTATACTCTATTTACTAATTTTATTTTGAAAAATTAGTTTGGGTTTAAGTTTATATAATATAGGTATAATATTTTATAACTAATATTTTAAGTAAAGTGTTTAAAGAAAAATAGTTTTATTTAAAAGTGTTTTCTAGATATATTTTTGGATAAGAAATTTTCAATTATTTTAAAATATTTGAACTCGGTAGATTTCCAGTGAAAATGAATAACTATTTGTAAGTGTTTTCCGCTTAAAGAAAATAATTTGAAATTTGTTTTCAAAGATTGAAAGGTGAAAATTGATTTGAATTTTTTTTCAAATGGTTGAAGTGTGGAGATTATATCTTGTAAAGATATTTTTGAAAATAAATAATTTGGGAAGATTATTTGGAATCTGGTTATGTTGTGAATATTGACTGATAGTTAAATAACCGACTATCAATATTGACCCTTAAATGGCTATTTGTTGTGAATTGGTTGAAATTGAATGCTACACATATTTTTAAATTATTGCGCTCGTTATTCGGATTACCCATTCCGAATAGTGATACGACGTAATGGATAGCATTGAAGACCGGTGGTGAAGACCGGGTATTTATGAAAACGATAGGATGACCGATCGATTGTCTCTGCGCCGGTAGCTACGGTATAGAGATTTCCTTTGTAATGGGAAATTCGATCGGGATTGTGAATACCCGGATTGCAAGGGCTTCTTTGGAAGTGCCTTCGGTTCGGTTCGAATCCGAAATAGACTTGTATGGTTACGTGTCTGACATTACATTTTGAGATATAAAGTAGATTTCTTTCAAATACATTTCTGTTGGTGGCGGAGAATTTATTCTCTTAGCTTAACACCCTTCTCTGAGATGTACGAGCTCAGAGGTTTTGTAGTTGAAGGTTATCAGCAATATACTCCCAATTTGGTAATGCGGCATGCTGAGTGTTGCTGTGTGATGATTATTTATTGATCATTTGTTGATCAAAGCGTGGCTTTGTGAAAAAGCGTACCTTTGTGGACGAGACTTCGTCAGACCTAACACCCCGGAAATGGTCGAAACAGGAATATGCGGTAAGGTTATGAGGGTCGTGCCCTTTAGGGTATGTCATTTCCTTCTAGAAAAGGGTGGTGTCAGGTATGGAGCCCTGATGCTTAACCTATGTGGTTGCTCCATTCTCATTTTCTGTGTGGTTGTTGCTTTGTGATCGAGGGCCCTCGGATAAAGGTCCCAAAAGACCGGGGGGTGGCAAATTCCTGTAGTAGTTAGCTAGTTACAAGGGTGACCCGGCCTTGTGTTGGTAGAGAGCTGATTAAGTTCTCCGGACGTCCCGCCAGAGGCAATCCCATGTGGCAGTAGGAAGTTCCTTAGCCTGACCATTTGTTGGAAATCCAAAGAAACAATACGAGCCCTGTACGGTTTTAGTTGTATTACCTGCCATTCACTTATGGTGGCGCCCCACTGTTTGGATGGTAGCTATAGTAGGCATAGTTCGGAATGTCTATGCTGGCTAAGATTTATATTCTATTTTCGGAATGCTTTCATCAATATGTACTAATAATAATATCAAAAATGATTTGTTTTACGTAGTAAGCATCTTTGACTATCATAAGGAGAAATCTCCTCCAATTCTGCGTTCCTTATGGTAGTTTCATTTTCCAAAAGCATTACGGATATTTTTCACTTCCCTTGTTGTTGTTTTAAAATATAAATAACTGTTTTGAGTTCTCACACTAGTCCCATGACTGACCTGGGTTTATTGTTCCCTTCCCAAACTCTGGGTGCCCATAATTTTACACACGGACAGTTTAGAGTCAGGTTATCAGGTTATTCTGGATTCAGGAGTGCTATGGAGCTCTGGAGGTGAGCTGGATGGCGAGACGTATTACTTGTATATGATATTATCTTTCCGCTGTAAATTCACTTGTAAGGACATGTTTGTATAACTGTCCATTGTCCAGTTGTGTTGTATACTGTTGTTGTACACTCTAATGATATAATGTATAAAATGTATAGTTCTTTGTTTTAAAGATTATTCATTTATCTATTATATGTCGTTCCACTGCGATATCTGAGATTCTTATAATGTTTCTGTTGTTCTTCTTTCGTTCTAATTTCTTCTTCTTCTACCTCTTCTTTCATCCCGAACAATTTGGTTTTCCGACATTCGATTATGCGGCATTTGTTTCAGTGGATGTAAGAATACCGACCTTCGGATCCCGATAAAATCGATACGTTACAGTTGGTATCAGAGCATTTGGTTAAGTGACAACCTTGGCTCCGTTTGGGATTACTCATTAGAGATAGAGTCAGCAGTACTCTAAAATGAGTTGAGTGTAATAATAGATATGAGAGCGTATTTGTTAGTGAATATGAAATTGTTTTGTATTGTGTTGACTTATCTGTCAATTGTTTATAGATTCTGGTCAGTGCAGTCTAGCTAACTGTATCGATAGGGGTTTCTAAACTCTTAAACGAGATAAACCGACATAGTTTAGTTTTAAATTGGGTAAATGAAATAATTTTACCTCGATTATATTTTATATATAAAGGAATAATTTTTCAGAGATATCAAAGTGTATGTAAAATTTAATTGTTTGATTGTTGAAAATGTAAGAAAATATATAAGTGTAACGACCCAGAATTTTTATTAATTAAAATTTGAATATTTAATTAATTTTAAATATTAATTAGTGAATTTATAAGTCGAATAAAATTTTATTTCGAATAATTGGATTTAATTGAATAATTAAATCAATAATTTAATATGTTAAATTATGGAAATAAGTGAAAATTGGGTTAAATATGATTGAAAATGATTTGTAAAATTTTATTTTATCATATTGAAGTTAGAATGATATTTTAGAACGTTTAAAATCGAATTTAAAGTTTATTTGTGAAAATTGAATGTTTTAATATTTAATCGACTAGTGAAATTAGCCAATTTTCGAACAGTCTCAGAATTAGACGAAACTAGTTCCATTGGATCCGTAATAGTTAGTTATTACCGGATTTCAATTTTCTTAGCAATCGGAGTTATCGTTTGATCGTGGCAGCTCGAAACGCATCGAAATTGTTTTAATATTAATTTGGCGAGTTAAAATAGCCATTTTTTAAAAAGTCTCGGATTTCGAAGAAACTAGTTTCATCTGATCCGTAATATGATATTATTGTATGGTTTCAAATTTCGTATCAATCGGATTTACCGTTTGTCCGGTACAAATTAAAACGCCTAGAAAATCGTTTAAATCGGTTTAATTTAAATCGAACGTTTATTGCCATAACTCGCACAGATGACCGAATTAGCTTCCGAAACCTGTTCCATTGTGTCCGGAACGCAGGGTAAACCCTAGAAACGCTGGTCACCGCGCGTAAATTGGAGTTTGGGAAATCCGGGATGAATAGTGTCGTTCGATTCCCTATAAATAGCCCCCTCTCTCACAAATAAAAAATATATATATATATAACCCTAAACCCTAGCCGCCACTTCAGATGGATGGCCGAAAATTTTCAATTCCTTTCCCTCTCAATCTCTCGTGATCCATCAGCAATTAGGAAAACTTGTCAACACGAAAGTAGTAGAGCTTCGCAAGATCTTGAGATCCATACGGCGATGATCGCCTGGATCGTGACGTGGTGGCCAGAAAGTGGGAAGGAAGCGCGTGCGTTTGGGCGCCAACTACGAGGCTTAGGCTCGACCGAGCCTGCCGTGGTCGAAGGCGAGGGTGGCACTAGTGTAGAGCTTTGCAATGGCGCTCGTTGATCGACCTAGAGATCAACGTGGAGATGGTGATTTGGAACCCTAGTTTCAAAGCTTTATGGGTTTTGTGCGTGTTTTGTTATCTGGGTGATACGCGCATGGGAGATGAAGATGTTGCATGGCCTGGATTTCAAGGTGCAGGGATCATGCGACTGTAAATAATATAGGTTAAATAAATTTAAAAATTTGTTGAAATTTATATATATATATAATTCGTGAAAACTTGTAAAAATCATAACTTTTTCATACGAGGTCGAAAATGCGCGAAACAAGTTGCGTTGGAATCGTATGGACGAGCACTACGCTATGGAATTTGATTGGAGTCGTTTGGAGTTAGTGACAATTTCGGGTAAAATTAAACGTCCGTTTAATTTTATTCGAAATAAATCGCTAAAACGAAATTGAAATCAAGGTGAGAACTTCTCACTCAATCGAATCGGTTTTGATTTTATTTTAAATAGTTAAATTTAAAATATTTGAATGCATGTTTGAATGATGATTGTTATCTATCGATTGTTAAAATAGACATTATGCGCCGTTAGTAAGCGGATGTTATTTATTAAAAACATATACCGCGAATATTTCATAAACAGTGAAATTGGTATTATATATAATAGCAATATAAATATATTGGCATATATATATATTGCAGTTATTGATTTCCCGCATTGTATAGCGGATGAGACCCTATTGAGCGGATAATATTTTAAAACCCATATACCGCGATAATTTCGTACTGGAACGGAATTGGTATTGTGCTAATGTTTGTGGATGCAGGAAACAGGTTGGAGGGATCCAACTGGATTCCTCAACAGTATTTATTTGATTTTAGATATTTTGATATTTGATGGATTATCATATACGATATATGATATCGTTGTTGTCGTGATTGACTACTTGGTATGTAGAATCATTGGACCAAATTTTGGATTTTTAAAGTGATTTTTGAAAATATACTATATGTTTGGAATTGACTCATTTTAAATAAATAAACGATATAATTTTAATGTTATAAAAATTATGGATTTTTGAGAAATATGGTAAAAAGTTGATTTTTGAAAATATAGGTTAATGATTTTATAAAAATAGTTTAAATTGGGATTTTTGAGTTTATTATAAAAAGTTTAAAAATAGGATTTATAAAATTTGATTATTTTATAAATCAAAACGGTGAAATTATAAAGGGGATTAAAGATGTTTTAAAAGAATAATAGTATAAATTGATTTATATAAGAGATTTATAAATTGATATTTATAAATTAAAATATTTGAATTATAAAACGAGTTTTATAAGTGTTAGAATGAATTGTGAATAAATTTCATGAATGAATGAAATTTATAGAATTATAAACGGTGAAGTTATAAATGGAATTTTATAAGCAGTAGGTTTATAAAATTTGCAAAGTTATTGAAAGAATAGATTTGGATAAATAAAGGAATCTTATAAGTTATAAGATTTATAAATTGGGAAGTTTAAAAGAACGATTTTTGGCAAACAAATAAATTATAAGTATTTGACTTATAATATGAATTTCTAGTATATCATTGAGATATGAATTGAGATAGGTTAATAAAGGAATTTATAAAAAGAAGTTGTTATAAAATAAATAGAAATAGAATTTATAAACGTTGCTTTATAAATTCGCAAACGACTTATTTTGATAAGTAAATTGTTATAACTTAGTTGTGGAGTTATATTCACGTTTTAAACTGTGAATAATCCTTTAAAATAAAATGTATAGAAATGATGAAATTGGTTAACAAGCATATTCACGTTTTTGAATAACGAATAATATGTTAAAGAAAATGTTTTGAATGTGATGTTTTAAATAGAATTAAAACGATCTAACGATGTTTTCAAAATGTGTTGAGATTCGAAACCATAGACTTCAACATTCATTGTTGAAATAGACGTTTTCGAGAAATAGAAGGAAATGGTGGACTATAACACTGTTGTTATAGTAAATGATTTCCGAAAGGAAATGTTTTATATAGTATTGGGATTTATATATCTATTTTTAATTTCGAATCCCTATACTAGTGATTTTGGGTTGTCGTAACGATGTTTACGTAACATTCGTTTTGGCCCAAACAAATATGGATAAGAGAATGATTTCCTTAAAGAATGAAATATATACTAAATTTCGATTTAAGTATATTAAATATTTTCCAAGTGTTGAAAATAAATGGATTGAGAATTACTTGATAAGTAAGTATGGAAATGTTTTCCAATATAAAGTGAATATTTTGAGAATTTATCTTTTTGAAGATAAATTGAAATGAATAATTGAAATCGTATATGCATGGATATTGTGAAATATAAATTCACTATGGAATTTATGAATGAGAAAGTGGAATTTGTTTAAAAATAAATATTGATTTATTTTTGAAGTGTGAAAATTATATATCTTGTAAAGATATTTTTGGGAAATAAATAATTTGAAAAATTATTTGGAATCTGGTGATGTGTGCATATCCATTGATAGTTCAACAACCGACTATCAATATTTACCATTGAAAGGTATTTGTTGGGATTTGTTGAATTTGAATGCTACACTTATTTTTAAATTATTGCGCTCGTTATTCGGATTACCCATTTTGAATAGTGATACGACGTAATGGATAGCATTGAAGATCGGTGTTGAAGACCCGGTATTTGCGAGAGCGATAGGATGACCTGTCGATTGACTCTGCACCGAGTTGCTCCGATATAGAGTTCTCCATATATGATGGGAAATCCGATCAGGATTGTGGATATCCGGATTGCAAGGACTTCTTTGTAAGTGCCTTCGGTTCTGTTCGAGCCCGGAACAGACTTGTATGGATTGTATGTCTGACATTACAAATTGAGATATAAAGCAGATTTCTTTCAAATATATTTCTGTTGGTGGCGGAGTTCTCTTAGCTTAACACCCTTCTCTGAGAGGTACGAGCTCAGAGGTTATGTAGTTGAAGGTTATCAGCGATATATTCCCAATTTGGTAATGTGACATGCTGAGTGTTGCTGTGAAATGATCATTGTGTTGATCATTTGTGATAGGATCATTTATTTGATCGTCTATCTTGGTGATCATTTCTATGATCATTTTTTGACCCAAAGCATGGCTTTTGTATAAAGTACGTTTTTGTGGACGTGACTTCGTCGAGCCTCACACCTCGGAATGGTCAAAACAGGAAAGATGCAGCAAGGTTATGAGGGGTAGCTCCCTTTAGGGTATGTGCATTTCCTTCTGGAAAGGGTGGTATCATGGTATGGATCCCAGATACTTACTCATGTTGAAACACTTTATTTATGATTGTGTGATGTTGATGACGAACACTCGGTTGAAAGGTCCCAAAGGACCGGGGGATGGCATACTCGTGTCAGTTGTTACCCGGTTAGGGGTAACCCGGCCTGTGTTGGCAGAGATCCGGTTTATTCTCGGGGACGTCCTTCCAGAGGCGTTCTCATGTGGAAATGGGAAGTTCCTTGGCCTGATCATTTGTTGGAAATCCAATTCCCAATACGAAACCTTGTACGGTATTAGTTGTAGAACCTGCCATTTACTTATGGTGATCACCACTGTTTAGATGGTAGCTGTAGTAGGCATAGTTTGAAATGTCTATGCTGGCTAAGATTTATATCTTTATTTTCGAAATGATTTCCTCTACACTATGCACTAATAGTAATATCAAATGTTTCTTTTTAATGCGTATCTTGCATCTTTGACTATCATAAGGAGAAATCTCCTCTGATTCTGCGTTTGCATTGTGTGTGTGTGCGGGAGGCCTTATGGTAGTCTCATTTTTAAAAGCATTGCGAATTTACTTTAAAAATATTCCTCTATTTTGATTTTAAAGATAAATAAACTGTTTTGAGTTCTCACACCAGTCACATGGCTGACTCAGAGTTTATTGTTTTCCTTCCTAAACTCTGGGTGCCCACCAATTTCCACACGGGCAGTCAAGAGTTAGGTTTATCAGGATATTCTGGAGTTGCTGGAGGCAAGCTGGATGGCATGGTGTATTATTAGTATATAGTATTTCTTTTCCGCTGTTTGTTGTTGTTTGTTTTACACTCTGATGTAATGAAATGAAATGAAATGTAATAACTGTTATAGTTCTTTGTTTAAAGATTATTCATTTATCTATTATATGTTGTTCCGCTGCGATTGTGAGATTCTGATATTGTTCTGTTGTTTTCTGTTTCGTTCTATTTTCTTTTCCGCTCTATTTTCTATCTTTTTCTCTCTTCTTCTACCTCTTTTCTTTTTCTTAAACATTGAGAATTCGTATTTCTGTTCATCTTGAATTAATCTATGGAGATTAGTGTAAATTCAAGGAGTATGGATTTGCGGGTCCTCACAGGTGGTATCAGAGCTTATGGTTAAGCGACAACCATGGTTCTGTTGGGTATTACTCATTAGAGATAGAGTCAGTAGTACTCTAGAATGAGTTGAGAGTAATAATAGCTATGAGAGCGTATTTGTTAGTGAATATAAAAATTGTTTTATATTGTGATGATTGGTTTATTGAGTGGCATATGAACCTTCGTCAGCACGGTCTGGACAACTATGCCGAAGGGGTTTATAAACACTTGAATAGAACAATTCGACACGATATTGTTTTAAATTGGGTAAATGAAATAATTTTACCTTGATTATATTTTTATATATAAAGGAATAATTTTTCAGAATTATTAAAGTGTATATAAGTGGATTGTTTGGTTGTTTGAATAATCTAAATAAAAGAATAATTGTATAAGCAAAAGAATTATAAGAATTGAATTATAATTAAAGTGATTTAAAATTGTGAAATAAACTTATATATAAAAATGAGTTTGAATAAGTAATGAAATTTGACCTTGGTTAAAGTTAAATAAAAATTTACTTTAGAATTGGAATCTGAATTTATTTATAAGTGGGAATTTAAGTTATGTAAACCCAAGTGATGTTTATAAAATGGAAGTATAACTTAAGAGATGTTGAATGAAGTTGATTTCGGTATCAAAGTAAATTAATAAAGTTAAGTGATAGATGTGAACTTAAGTTATGTAAATGAAATTCAACTTTTGTAATTGAATTGAATAAATGGATTGAATGTTAATCAATTGAAGGTTAAATAGTTGATATGAAATAATGAATATAAGTGTTAATTCATTAAAGTCTAATGTTATTGAAAGTTGAAAGATTGAATGAAAATCAATTTAATTAAACCAATTGAAAGTGATGGTGTTAAACCAAACTGAATGAATATAAGCAAAGGAATTTGGTTGTAATTAATATACATTGGTTGTTATATGATTGTTAATTGATTGTATATAATTCATTAAGTATTAATGAAATTGGAAGCTAAAGTAATTGAAAATCCAATTGGAAGTTAAATGAATCTTAAGTAGATTTGAATTTGATTTGGAAGTGAACCAACATGAATATGGATTAGTGAATATAAACTAATTGAAAATGAATGTTAGTAAGAACATCCACTGTTAATGAATCAAATGTGATTAAATTGAGAACCCAATTCATTGAATATTAATGAGAATATGAATGAATATTTATTGGTTATGGATGATAGTTGGTTGATGGTTGAATATATTGCTTTTACTGCATTTGCTATGTTGGCATATATATTATTATGTTGCTATATGTTGTATATCGATACTATTGTCTATATGCATGATTCTCATGTTGTTTGTTGAGTGTTTAGTAGGTGCGGATCGCGTTTGCTTCGCATTTGGAGCTCGCTTTTGCACTATATTAGCCGTATATGCTTGCTAATAAAATATAAGGTACATATCTCGGATTAAATATCGTACTTTTACACTTTTTTCCCAACGGGATGCCTCATTACTTGATGAGATGTATATTTGTGATATATATACTGTCATATTATTTTTTTGGGATCGAGCCGCGCAAAGGAGACTATGACGAATTTTTTCGAAAATTTAAGGCGTTAGAAAAAATTTGGGAAAATTGAAATTTTTTGAAAACTTTAACTTTGATTTTGGAATTGAAAGTTAAATGATATAGTTTGGTTTTGAAAAGATAACTAAGTATAGATTTGGAAACTTAGTAAAATTATTGTAAGAAGTTTACTATGGATTTTGGGAATGTTAATAGATTCTGTAACTTTTCTTACTTAGTAATTTCGAGGACGAAATTCTTTTAAGGGGGGAAGTATGTAACGACCCAGAATTTTTATTAATTAAAATTTGAATATTTAATTAATTTTAAATATTAATTAGTGAATTTATAAGTCAAATAAAATTTTATTTCGAATAATTGGATTTAATTGAATAATTAAATCGATAATTTAATATGTTAAATTATGGAAATAAGTGAAAATTGTGTTAAATATGATTGAAAATGATTTGTAAAATTTTATTTTATCATATTGAAGTTAGAATGATATTTTAGAACTTTTAAAATTGAATTTAAAGTTTATTTGTGAAAATTGAATGTTTTAATATTTAATCGACTAGTGAAATTAGCCAATTTTCGAACAGTCTCAGAATTGGACGAAACTAGTTCCATTGGATCCGTAATAGTTAGTTATTACCAGATTTCAATTTTCGTAGCAATCGGAGTTATCGTTTGATCGTGGCAGCTCGAAACGCATCGAAATTGTTTTAATATTAATTTGGCGAGTTAAAATAGCCATTTTTTAAAAGTCTCGGATTTCGACGAAACTAGTTTCATCGGATCCGTAATATGATATTATTGTATGGTTTCAAATTTCGTGTCAATCGGATTTATCGTTTGTCCGGTACAAATTAAAACGCCTAGAAAATCGTTTAAATCGGTTTAATTTAAATCGAACGTTTATTGCCATAACTCGCACAGATGACCGAATTAGCTTCCGAAACCTGTTCCATTGTGTCCGGAACGCGGGGTAAACCCTAGAAACACTGGTTACCGCGCGTAAATCGGAGTTTGGGAAATCCGGGATGAATAGTGTCGTTCGATTCCCTATAAATAGCCCGCTCTCTCACAAATAAAAAAAAAATATATATAACCCTAAACCCTAGCCGCCACTTCAGATGGATGGCCAAAAATTTTCAATTCCTTTCCCTCTCAATCTCTCGTGATCCATCAGCAATTAGGAAAACTTGTCAACACGAAAGTAGTAGACCTTCGCACGATCTTGAGATCCATACGGCGATGATCGCCTGGATCATGCGGCTGTAAATAATATTGGTTAAATAAATTTAAAAATTTGTTGTAATTTATATATATATAATTCGTGAAAATTTGTAAAAATCATAACTTTTTCATACGAGGTAGAAAACGCGCGAAACAAGTTGCGTTGGAATCGTATGGACGAGCACTACGCTATGGAATTGGATTGGAGTCGTTTGGAGTTAGTGAAAATTTCGGGTAAAATTAAACGTTATTCGAAATAAATCGCTAAAACGAAATTGAAATCAAGGTGAGAACTTCTCACTCAATCGAATCGGTTTCGATTTTATTTTAAATAGTTAAATTTAAAATATTTGAATGCCTGTTTGAATGATGATTGTTATCTATTGATTGTTAAAATAGACATTATGCGCCGTTAGTAAGCGGATGTTATTTATTAAAAACATATACCGCGAATATTTCATAAACAGTGAAATTGGTATTATATATAATAGCAATATATATATTGGCATATGTATATATTGCAGTTATTGATTTCCCGCATTGTATAGCGGATGAGACCCTATTGAGCGGATAATATTTTAAAACCCATATACCGCGATAATTTCGTACTGGAACGGAATTGGTATTGTGCTAATGTTTGTGGATGCAGGAAACAGGTTGGAGGGATCCAACTGGATTCCTCAACAGTATTTATTTGATTTTAGATATTTTGATATTTGATGGATTATCATATACGATATATGATATCGTTGTTGTCGTGATTGACTACTTGGTATGTAGCATCATTGGACCAAATTTTGGATTTTTAAAGTGATTTTTGAAAATATACTATATGTTTGGAATTGACTCATTATAAATAAATAAACGATATAATTTTAATGTTATAAAAATTATGGATTTTTGAGAAATATGGTAAAAAGTTGATTTTTGAAAATATAGGTTAATGATTTTATAAAAATAGTTTAAATTGGGATTTTTGAGTTTATTATAAAAAGTTTAAAAATAGGATTTATAAAATTTGATTATTTTATAAATCAAAACGGTGAAATTATAAAGGGGATTAAAGATGTTTTAAAAGAATAATAGTATAAATTGATTTATATAAGAGATTTATAAATTGATATTTATAAATTAAAATATTTGAATTATAAAACGAGTTTTATAAGTGTTAGAATGAATTGTGAATAAATTTCATGAATGAATGAAATTTATAGAATTATAAACGGTGGAGTTATAAATGGAATTTTATAAGCAGTAGGTTTATAAAATTTGCAAAGTTATTGAAAGAATAGATTTGGATAAATAAAGGAATCTTATAAGTTATAAGATTTATAAATTGGGAAGTTTAAAAGAACGATTTTTGGCAAACAAATAAATTATAAGTATTTGACTTATAATATGAATTTCTAGTATATCATTGAGATATGAATTGAGATAGGTTAATAAAGGAATTTATAAAAGGAAGTTGTTATAAAATAAATAGAAATAGAATTTATAAACGTTGCTTTATAAATTCGCAAACGACTTATTTTGATAAGTAAATTGTTATAAGTTAGTTGTGGAGTTATATTCACGTTTTAAACTGTGAATAATCCTTTAAAATAAAATGTATAGAAATGATGAAATTGGTTAACAAGCATATTCACGTTTTTGAATAGTGAATAATATGTTAAAGAAAATGTTTTGAATGTGATGTTTTAAATAGAATTAAACGATCTAACGATGTTTTCAAAATGTGTTGAGATTCGAAACCATAGATTTCAACATTCATTGTTGAAATAGACGTTTTCGAGAAATAGAAGGAAATGGTGGACTATAACACTGTTGTTGTAACGACCCAGAATTTTTATTAATTAAAATATGAATATTTAATTAATTTTAAATATTAATGTGTGAATTTTATAGTCAAATAAATTTTTATTTGAATTTTTGGATTTAATTAAATAATTAAATCGATAATTTAATACGTTAAATTATGGAAATAATTGAAAATTGGATTAAATATGATTGAAAATGATTTGTAAAATTTTATTTTATCATACTGGAGTTAGAATGATATTTTAGAACTTTTAAAATCGAATTAAAAGTTAATTTGTGAAAATTGAATATTTTAATATTTAAATCGACTAGTGAAAATAGTCAATTTTTGAACAGTCTCAGAATTGAACGAAACCAGTTCCATTGGATCCGTAATAGTTAGTTATTACCGGATTTCAAATTTCGTGTCAATCGGAGTTACCGTTTGATCATAGCAGCTCGAAACGCATCGATTTATTTTAAACTTAAATTTGACGAGTGAAAATAGCCATTTTTCAAAAAGTCTCGGATTTCGACGAAACCAGTTTCATCGGATCCGTAATGCGATATTATTGTAAGGTTTCAAATTTCAAGTCAATTGGATTTACCGTTTGTCCTGTACAAATTAAAACGCCTAGAAAATCGCTTAAATCGGTTTAATTCAAATTGAGCGTTTACAGCCATAACTCGCACAGATGTCCGAATTAGCTTCCGAAACCTGTTCCATTGTGTCCGGAACGCAGGGTAAACCTTAGAAACGCTGGTTACGGCGCGTAAATCGGAGTTCGAAATTTCCGGGATGAATAGTGTCGTTCGTTCTCTTATAAATAGCCCCACCCTTCATTAAAGAAAAAAAAAATTGTAACCCTAGCCGCCAACCCCATAAACAACGGCCAGAATTTGTCAATTTTCATTCCTCAATTACTCCCAATCCATTCATCGATTCAACGAAGTTTCAACACGAGAATGGAAGAGGACGATGAGATCTAGAGATCTATACGGAGATGATCGGAAACGGAGCAACGTGGGAGGAGCTACAGGGGGCCGTTCATGACATGTTGTGCACGCATTTCGAGGGCCAATCAAGGGCCGAGCTCCACGTGCTTCAGGCCGAACATGAGGGGGGTGAAGGCCTTCGATTTGGCGCGTCTTGATCGAAGTATCGTTGAAAAACAAGGTTGTAAAGTTTAAACCTAAATTGAGTGTAATGGGTTCATGTGCGTTCGTGATTTACTGGGGATGAACGTGAGTAAGGAAGATGAAAGGGTCGGCTATGATTTGCAGGTAGATGGAATGGAGGGCTGTGATGAAGAAGGTTTTAATTGTAAAAGTTATGTTATAATTGTTATATAAAAATCGTGTACAAACTTCATAAATGCATAACTTTTTCATACGAGGTCGAAAAAATGCAAACTCAGTTGCGTTGGAATCGTATGGACGAGCAGTACGCGATGGAGTTGGTTTGGAGTCGATTGGAGTTAGTGAGAATTTTGGGTAAAATTAAACGCGCGTTTAATTTTATTCGAAATAAAAGCTAAAACGGAAAATAAAATCAAGGTGAGAACTTCTCACTCAATCGAATTAGTTTCGATTTTATTTTAAATAGTTAGATTTAAAATATTTGAATGCATGTTTGAATGATGATTGATATCTATTGATTGCTAAAATAGACATTATACGCCGTTAGTAAGCGGATGTTATTATTAAAAACATATACCGCGAATATTTCATAAACAGTGAAATTGGTATTATATATAATATCAATATATATATATATATATATATATATTGGCATATGTATATATTGCAGTTGATTGATTTCCCGTATTTTTAGCGGATGAGACCCTATTGCGCCGTTATTAAGCGGATAATATTTAATAAAAACATATACCGCGATAATTTCGTACTGGAGCGAAATTGGTATTGTGCTAATGTTTTTGGATGCAGGAAAACAGGTTGGAGGGATCCAACTGGATTCCTCAACAGTTTTTATTTGATTTTCAGATATTTTGATATTTGATGGATTTTCATATTGATATATGATATCGTTGTAGTCATGATTGACTATTTGGTGTGTAGCATCATTGGACCCAGATTTTGGGATTTTAAAAGGATTTCTAAAGTGATTGTGAAAATATACATTTTATAAATATTTTTGGAATTGATCCATTATAAATAAATAAACGATATAATTTTTAATGTTATAAAAATTATGGTTTTTGAGAAATATGGTAAAAGGCTGATTTTTAGAAATATGGGTTAATGATTTTTATAAAATAGTTTAAATTGGGTTTTTGAATTTATTATAAAAAGTTGAAATTATAGGATTTACAAAATTTGATTATTTTATAAATCAAGAGAATGATGAAATTCTAAAGGAGTTTAAAGATGTTTTTAAAGAATAATATAAATTGATTTATATTAAGAGATTTATAAATGGATATTTATAAATTGAAATATGGACGTTATAAAACGAGTTTTTATAAGTGTTTGAATGAAGTGAAAATGAATTTCATAAATGAATGAGATTTATAGAATTATAAACCGTGAAGTTATAAATAAAATTTATAAATAGTAAGACTTATAAATTTATGGAGTTATTTGAAGAATGGTTTTGGATAAATCATTAAATCTTATAAGTTATAAGATTTATAATTTGGGAAGTTTAAAAGAACGTTTTTGTAAACAAATAAATTATAAGTATTTAACTTATAAAATGAACTTTTAGTTTATAATTGAGTTATAAACTGGAATAGGTTAATAAAGGAATTTATAAAAGGAAGTTGTTATAAAATAAATAGAAATGGAATTTATAAACGTTGTTTTATAAATTCGCAAACGACTTATTTTGATAAGTTAATTGTTATAACTTATAATTGGAGATATATTCACGTTGTAGACAGTGAATAATCCTTTAAGTTAAAAATGAATAGAAATGATGAAATTGTTAACAAAGTTATTCACATTTTTGAATAGTGAATAAAACGTTAAAGAAATTGTTTTAGATATGATGTTTTAAATAGAATTAAACGATCTAACGATGTTTTAAAATGTGTTGAGATTCGAAACCATAGATTTCAACATTTATTGTTGAAATAGACGTTTTTGAGAAATAAAAGGAAATGGTGGACTATAACACTGTTGTTATAGTAAATGATTTCCGAAAGGAAATGTTTTGTATAGTATTGGGATTTATATATCTATTTTAATTTCGAATCCCTATACTAGTGATTTTGGGTTGTCGTAACGATGTTTTACGCAACATTCGTTTTGGCCCAAATAAATATGTTTAAGAGAATGATTTCCTTAAAGAATGAAATATATACTTAATTCGATTTAAGTATATGGAATATTTTCCATGGTTGAAAATAAAAAGATTAGTGAATTACTTATAATTAAATAAGTATGGAATTGTTTTTCCAATATGAAGTGAATAATTAGAATTTATCTTTTTGAAGATAAATTGAAATGAATAAATTGAAATCATATGCATGAATATTTTGAAATATAAATTCATTATGGAATTTATATGTGAAAGGGAATTTGTTTGAAAATAAATGTTGATTTATTTTTGAAGTGTTGAAATTATATATCTTGTAAAGATATTTTGGAAAGTAAATAATTTGGAAAATTATTTGGAATCTGGTGATGTGTGCATATCCACTGATAGTTCAATAATCGACTATCAATATTTCCCTTTGAATGGGTATTTGATGTGATTTGATTGAATCTGAATGCCACACTTATTTTTGAATAAGCGCTCACTATTCGGGTTAACCGGGAAAGGACCATGGGGTCGTATAACCCATTCCGAATATGTGATACGTCGTTGTGAATTGCATTGAAGATCGGTGTTGAAGACCGAGTATTTGTGAAAGCGATAGGATGACCTATCGATTGTCTCTGCACTGGGTAGCTCCTGGTATAGAGATTCCTTAAGTGATGGGAAATTCGATCGGGATTGTGAATACCCGGATTTGCAAGGGCTTCGTAAGAAGTGCCTTCGGTTTTGTTCGAGCCCGGAACAGACTTGTATGGATTGTATGTCTGACGTTACAAGTTGAGATATAAAGCCGATTTCATTCAAATATATTTCTGTTGGTGGCGGAGAATTTATTCTTTTAGCTTAACACCCTTCTCTGAGACGTACGTTCTCAGAGGTTATATAGTTGAATGTTATCAGCGATATATTCCCAATTTGGTAATGTGACATGCTGAGTGTTGCTGAAATGATCATTGTGTTGATTTATTTGTGATAGGATCGTTTATTTGATCGTCTATCCTTGTGATCATTGTGTTGATCATTTGTTGACCCAAAGCATGGATTTTGTATAAAGTATGTTTTTGTGGACGTGACTTCGTCGAGCCTCACACCCCGTGAATGATCAAAACAGGAAAGAAGCAGCAAGGTTATGAGGGGTAGCACCCTTTAGGATGTATGCATTTCCTTCTGGAAAAGGGTGGTATCATGGTATGGAGCCCAGATACTTACTCATGTTGAAAACACTTTGTTATGATTGTGTGAATTGATTACGAGCGCTCGGTTAAAAGGTCCCAAAGGACCGGGGGATGGCATATTCGGTCAGTTGTTACTCAGTTAGGGGTAACCCGGCCTTGTGTTGGTAGAGATCCGGTTTGGTTCTCGGGGATGTCCATCCAGAGGCATTCTCATGTGGCAATGGGAAGTTCCTTGGCCTGATCATTCGTTGGAAATCCAATTCTCAATACGAAAGTTGTACGGTATTAGTTGTAGGACCTGCCATTCACTTATGGTGGTCACCACTGTTTGGATGGTAGCTATAGTTGGCATACGATAATGGTCGTATGTTGGCTAAGATTTATATTCTACTTTTGAAATGAATTTTTCCCCTACACTATGCACTAATAATAATATGAAATGTTCTTTTAAATGCGTATCAAGCATCTTTGACTATCATAAGGAGAAATCTCCTCTGATTCTGCGTTTGCATGTGTGTGTGTGCGGGAGGCCTAATGGTAGTCTCATTTTTAAAAGCATTGCGAATTGACTTTAAAAATATTCCTCTATTTTGATTTTTAAAGATAAATAAACTGTTTTGAGTTCTCACACCAGTCTTGTTAAGCTTTGGGCTATGTGATGGGGGGTTCTCGCTTCGCGGTTAGGTGGCGAACGGGAGACTCTTACTCCCACACATCCTCTTTTTGGGGGTTGGTTAGGTGTAACCTGAGACAGTCGAGAGGCTGGCCGTAAAAGCAAGTTTGGGGTACCAGTGTAAGCCACGGTGGGGCTGGGATGGTTGAAAAGCCTACCGGTTGTGACTGCTGTCGACGGTTGAAAAGCCTAGATCTTTACATTTGGTATCAGAGCTGATGGTTAAGCGACAACCATGGTTCTGTTGGGTATTACTCATTAGAGATAGAGTCAGCAGTACTCTAGAATGAGTTTGAGTGTAATAATAGCTATGAGAGCGTATTTTGTTAGTGAATATATAAATTTGTTTTATATTGTGATGATTGGTTTGTTGAGTGGTATATGAACCTTCGTCAGCACGGTCTGTCAAACTATGCCGAAGGGGTTTATAAACACTTGAATAGAACAATTCGACATAATATTGTTTTTAAATTGAGTAAATGAAATAATTTTACCTTGATTATATTTTATATATAAAGGAATAATTTTTTAGAATTATTAAAGTGAAAATAAGTTGATTGTTTAGTTGGTTGAATAATCAAAATAAAGGAATAATTGTATAAGCAAAAGAATTATAAGAATTGAATTATAATTAAAGTGATTTACAATTGTGAAATAAACTTATATATATAAGAAGTGAAACTATATGAATATATTTATAAATATGAGTTGTGAATAAAAATGAGTTTAAAGTTAAATGGAATTGATTTTGGTATCGAATTAAATAATCAAGTGGATTAAATGAATATGAACTTGAGTTATATAAATGAAATTCAACTTTTGTAATTGAATTGAATGAATGGATTGAATATTAATCAATTAAATGTGAATAAATTGATATGAAATAATGGATATAAGTGTTGATTCATTAAAATCTAATGTTATTGGAAGTTGAATAAATTGAATGAGAATGAATATAAGCAAAGAAATTTGGTTGTATTTGATATACATTGGTTGTTATATGATTGTTAGTTGATTGTATATAATTCATTAAGTGTTAATGAAAGTGAATTAGCGAAATTAGAAGCTATGAAATTGAAATTTAATTGAAAGTAAATAAATTTGAATAGAATTGAAAGTGAATTGGATTTAATTAGTGAATATAAACTAATTGAGAATGGATGTTAGTAAGAACATCCACTGTATATGAATCAAATATGATTAAATTGATAACCCAATTCATTGAATATTAATAAGAATATGAATGAATATTTATTGGTTATGGATGATAGTTGGTTGATGGTTGAATATATTGCTTTAGTTGCATTTGCTATGTTAACATATATAGTTATTATGTTGCTATATGTTGTATATCGATACTATTGTCATATATACATGTTCTCATGTTGTTTGTTGAGTGTTTAGTAGGTGCGGATCGCGTTTGCTTCGCATTTGGAGCTCGCTTTCGCGCTATATTAGCCGTATATGCTCGCTAATAAAATATAAGGTACATATCTCGGATTAAATATCGCACTTTTACAATTTTTCCCTGCGGGATGCCTCATTACTTGATGAGATGTATATTTGTGATATATATACTGTCATTTTTTTTCAGATCGAGCCGCGCAAAGGAGACTATGGCGAATTTTTCCGAAAATTTAAGGCGTTAGAAAAAATTTGAGAAAACTGGAAATTTTGAAAACTTAAACTTTGATTTTGGAATTGAAAGTTAAACAATAGTAGTTGTTTTTGAAAAAAATAACTAAGTATGATTTGGAAAACTTAGTAAGTATTGTAAGATGTTTAAACTATAGATTTTGGAAAATTAATATATTTTGTAACTTTTCTTACTTGATAATTTCGAGGACGAAATTCTTTTAAGGGGGAAAGATTGTAACGACCCAGAATTTTTATTAATTAAAATATGAATATTTAATTAATTTTAAATATTAATGAGTGAATTTTATAGTCAAATAAATTTTTATTTGAATTTTTGGATTTAATTGAATAATTAAATCGATAATTTAATACGTTAAATTATGGAAATAATTGAAAATTGGGTTAAATATGATTGAAAATGATTTGTAAAATTTTATTTTATCATACTGGAGTTAGAATGATATTTTAGAACTTTTAAAATCGAATTAAAAGTTAATTTGTGAAAATTGAATATTTTAATATTTAAATCGACTAGTGAAAATAGTCAATTTTTGAACAGTCTCAGAATTGAACGAATCCAGTTCCATTGGATCCGTAATAGTTAGTTATTACTGGATTTCAAATTTCGTGTCAATCGGAGTTACCGTTTGATCGTAGCAGCTCGAAACGCATCGATTTATTTTTAATTTAAATTTGACGAGTGAAAATAGCCATTTTTCAAAAAGTCTCGGATTTCGACGAAACCAGTTTCATCGGATCCGTAATGTGATATTATTGTAAGGTTTCAAATTTCAAGTCAATTGGATTTACCGTTTGTCCTGTACAAATTAAAACGCCTAGAAAATCGCTTAAATCGGTTTAATTCAAATTGAGCGTTTACAGCCATAACTCGCACAGATGTCCGAATTAGCTTCCGAAACCTATTCCATTGTGTCCGGAATGCGGGGTAAACCTTAGAAACGCTGGTTACGGCGCGTAAATCGGAGTGCGGAATTTCCGGGATGAATAGTGTCGTTCGTTCTCTTATAAATAGCCCCACCCTTCATTAAAGAAAAAAAAAAATTGTAACCCTAGCCGCCACCCCCATAAACAACGGCCAGAATTTGTCAATTTTCATTCCTCAATTACTCCCAATCCATTCATCGATTCAACGAAGCTTCAACACGAGAATGGAAGAGGACGATGAGATCTAGAGATCTATACGGAGATGATCGGAAACGGAGCAACGTGGGAGGAGCTGCAGGGGGCCGTTCGTGACATGTTGTGCACGCATATCGAGGGCCAATCAAGGGCCGAGCTCCACGCGCTTCAGGCCGAACATGAGGGGGGTGAAGGCCTTCGATTTGGCGCGTCTTGATCGAAGTATCGTTGAAAAACAAGGTTGTAAAGTTTAAACCTAAATTGAGTGTAATGGGTTCATGTGCGTTCGTGATTTACTGGTGTTAACGCTAAAATGTGAACGCTAACACCCCGGTGTGTGAAGTGTAGTTGTGAAAGCACCACCCGATAGATCGGGAAAGAATTACAAGCAAGTAATAACGGAAAAGCAGTAAACAACAGCAATTTTATAGTGGTTCGGCTTATGGGTACAGCCTACGTCCACTTTAAGTACTTTTATTGATGGTCTCGTTACAAGTTGATACAATTCTTCCCAAGTACAATTCATTTTGAACTACAAGAAACTTAGAACAAGTATTTTAAACTTCGATGGAGATGAGAGTCTTCGAATCCATGTTGGATGTACGTGATCTCTTGTTGAAGTTGTTTGTAGCGTTCTTAGTGTCTCGAGAGCTTCAAGTGTTGAATTGGTTTGGAATGCAGCAGAGTATCAGCGCTTGAAGAGAATGAGCAAAAGGTCCCCTTCATGTTGAATGTGGCCTTGTATTTATAGGCAAACTGTTTAGGCTGAAATTGCCAAGTCATGAGTCGTGACCGACTCATGATGAGTCGTAAGTCGTCTGCGAGTCACGTCTTTGCAGCATGATTTTGAACTTGCCTCTGAGCCTTGTGTCGTGCGTCGACCTATCTTTTGAGCCGTAGGCTTTCCTGAGTCGTGCCATCCTTAACCCACCGAATCTCCTTAACCCGTCAGGTTCCTTAAGTCGTAGCGGCCTCTTGAGTCGTTCATCTCTTGAGTCGTAAACCTAATGAGATACTTAAGGACCTTGAATGGATGAGTCGTGATCAGATGAGTCGGTCTTTGATGAGTCGGAGCTCGAATGAGTCGTTGGATCGGTATAGGCCTTGAGTCGCAGACCCGCTGAGTCGTTGATCCATACTGTACCTTTAAGGCGCTAACTCACTGAGTCGTTGCTATCAATGAGTCGTTGACCCATTGAGTCGGCAATCTCTGAGTCGCTTCATCAGTTGAGTCGCTGATTCCTATGAGTCGCTGACTGCCTTATCTGTTGAGTCGGCCTAAGTTTCAGTGGGGTTAACATTTGCCCCTCGAAGCACGCGCCTGAGTCGTAGGTCGCGCGCTTCGACTTATCTTAACTCGCTTGTGCCGACTCATGCCCTACTTCCTTGGTATAAAATGGATGAACCGTCACTTCTATCTTCTTCTTCCTTTATCAATCTCTTGAGTCGTGTTCCGCCATTAACACATCTCCAAGCTCCCAAAAATAATTTCAACTCGAATTAGCACCCAATCCTCTCTAGTCAACATACAATCGTAAGCGATTTCTTCCCTTTCTTCGATCGTTGATCATTATTGTCTTACACGCTTAATCCTTCGCCTCCGATTTGCCTCTTCGTGTCTTACGAGTTTTGTTGGATTTGATTGTTGATGAACTTAGGTCTGCTTGATTTTACTCGCGGCGATCCATCATTCGAGGCGATTCTGTATTGTGATAGGATTAGAGTTACTATTTTTGGAGATACCATTAGGTTAACGGGTTATGGGTTAGGATCCGAAGATAGGACTTGGAGATAGGTCATTGGGTTATCATGGGGTAGGAGGGAAACGAGTTTTGGAGTTGTATGGTAGATAGGCCAATCAGAGTAAAACACTACCCCTGATGCGACTTAATAATCTTGAACGACCTAAAACCCTTTGCGATTCAACTCTGGACCGGCTCACCAACCTTCACGACACAAGACTTGAGTCGGGGCCGAGACATCACGACACAATGCTTGAGTCGGGGCCGAGACATCACGACACAATGCTTGAGTCGGGGCCGAGACATGTCTTGATGAATTTTTCATAATTCTGAGCTGACATCTATTCTCTTTTATGACTCGTGACCTAAGTATTGCTGAGTCGTCTTCGACTTAGTCCTTGAGTCGTCTACGACTTAGCACTTGCACTTTTAAACTCCACTTGAACCTTGAACTGCTGCTTGAATCTTTTACAGATTGCTTTAACTTGTAAGCTAATAACCTGTTAATATAACATTCACAGAAAACTGGGACGAATATACTGTCATTGATTGCCCACATCGAACGACAGATTAGTTAATGATAGATGATTAACTTAAATAAATCGTGTGAACGAAGTGCTATCGATTTCAAGTGGAATATTAAAGCAGCACTGGATTAGTCAATTGAAACTGACCAGCCCGCATTAATATTATGCTTGAGCTTTAAATAACAAGTTCCGAAATTACCGTAGTCAATCAATCGTCAACCAGTTTAATTCCAGTTATCTTTACCTGTTATTATTTTTTTATTAGCTTTGCACGACACTTCACACTTTTTAGGAAACGTGCACCTTCGCATTTGAACATCCAGTTGCTTGTGTAGAATGACCTCTCATCAAGAAGAGCCGATGGGCCAGGCTGAAGATGTCTTCCCAGTAGCCATCCCTATAGACAACCCTCCGGAGAGAACATCCACAACTTTGAATCAGCGGGTGTTTAACCAACTGCGCGTCCAGTTTGGCATTGATGATGCTGACATCTTATTTCCGGGGCCAAATGACACCGCGGATAGGCCCCCTCTTGGCTTTGTTGCTGTTAATCGCCAAATGTGCTTGAACGGCGCTATTCCTCCCTTTAATGACTTTCTCCAACAGTTCCTGCTTCGGTTGTCTATCTCTCCATTCCAATTACACCCCAATGGCTACGCCATTCTGATGGGGTTATGTGTTCTATTTAGGAGAGTTTTGGATCGATTACCAAGCTTCGGGGAGATCTGCTATTTTTGCTCATTCACGAAAACTAAAGACCATCCCTCCATCGTGGTTATAAGAAGCGCTCGAAACCGCAAACTTATTACTGATCTCTCCGAAAGCGCTCACGGATTTTTGAATCAGTTTTTCTTTGTTCGCTGCCCTCCAGGGTTTTATGCCATCTGGAGAGTGGGAAGTAAGATTTCCTGTCTTTACTTTTTCCGTTTTGAAACTTTCTCGAGATCTGAACTCTCAATTGCTAATTTCATTCTTTTCCTGTTTTAGCACTTCCACCCCCTGCTAGGGACCCAAGTCTTAAGCAAATTTTTGAAAGATTAAATGCCGTGCCGGTAGAAGAGAGGAGCATAAAGTTTCTGCTAAACGATGAATTTTTACATAAATACGGACTCCTCCATCCCTCTCGCTTTACTCGGCCTCGTGAAGCTCCAACGGAGGTTCCTGATTCTCCGGTGAAAACTCCTGATCTTCCGATCTCCACTAAAGAGCACATGCGAGGAGAAATTTCTGCAGAAACCTTACTAGTAAAGTGCTCTACTCCAAGAGACGATACGGGACCCTCCGAAAAGCCCGCACTTGCTCCCATAATTGAAGAAGAAGAGGAGCCCCTTTCCCAAACCAGGAAGAGTGCTGACAAAGGAGCTGATGGAGGGAATCAGGTTGGGCATGACGGTGATGACGTTTTTGGGGATTTAAGTGACATAATCGTCACTTCCCAAGAGCTCTTTAAAGATGACCCTGCCTGTGGTAAAACTGTACCCCCGATGATTGAAGCGACATCTGCCCTCCAACAGACTCCAACTCCTTTATCCCAAGAATTGTCACCGACAGTGGGACCTATTACTTCCCCCCAACTGAGGAGTGGTTCGTTAGTCCAACGCGAGTAGTTTGCACTTCACACACAACTAAGGATTTTCCAGCACATTTATGCACTTATCTTCTCATACTTTAAAGATTTCTAAAGCTTATCTTTTCTTATTTCAGATCCTTCAATGACACGCGGCGGATCATATTATCAGGATTTCCAACGCTACGGGGGGCGTGGTCAATACGATTATAGGCGTTACTTTCCCTCCTACAGAGAATCTGACGAAGAAAGGGCTGCCCGAAAGGCTCATGAAAGGAGGACTGAAGAAGAACGTCGCGAAAGAAGGGAGAGAGAAGAGCGCCATGATTCTTGGCAAAAAGGCGATGACTCCCACAAGAGAAAAACTCATGACGATCGAGGAAAAGGTCACATGAGTGAAGACTTAAGCAAACGAGCCCGTCACAGTGAAAAGCAGGCCTCTACTACTCCTGAGAAAGTTACTATTCCTGCCTCACTCGACATTCCTTCTGACTCTCCCGCTCTTGGGAAATCAGATATTCAAACGATAATTAACAGGCCCAAATTTCAAGTTGGACCGGGTCCTGCCACTCTGCAGAGCCGATTTCCTCAATGGTGCCTTAAGGGGGTGAGGTTCGACCTAGACTTGGTTCCCATCGACAAGTCTGCTATGTTGCGCAATCTTGATGCAGTCAAACTCGATATTGAGAGGATGTCAAACTGGCAGAAGCTTGTCGATGAGCTTCAAAGAGTTAACTGTGCCAACATAGAGGCCATGCTTACTATGGAAAACGATAAGGCCGAATGGCAAAAGGTCGTTGAGCAACACGACACCGAGATGAGGAACATTGCTTCTTACAATGAGGAGCTTGAAGCAAAAGTCGAGGAATTGAAACATGAACTTGCTGCTTCCTCTACTTCCTACTCTCAAAAAGAAGAAGTGCTCCTGAAACAAGTGAGAGACGCTCACGCTAGCCAAAGGGATGCCGAAGACAGGCTCGAAGCACAAAAAAGAATCAGTGAAGGCTATGTCTCTGATATTGCTGAGCTTCGAAAGAAAAACAACTCCCAGGAGGCGGAGATACAAATGCTTAAGCTTCAGCTTGCCAAAGCTGAAAGGGAACGTGATGAGGCTGTCGCCGGCAAAATCGCAGCCGAAGAATCTCATGAGGCGACCAAAAACAGCTTCGGCTCAACATTATTCGACTTCTACTTGCATAGCGTCTTGGGGCGTGGAAGCCTCGCTTTTCTTGGTCCTAAGTATGAAATCACTTTAGCTGAAGTATGGGAGGCCGCTCTTGAGATGCTTGGTGCTGAAGGTGCCGGTTACGACGAATCAGCTCTGGAAAGGCATTATTTTGATGATGACGCTCGCGTTGCCCTTGCCAAGGGAAAGGAACAACTTGCCAAATTCAGAACTGAAGTGACGGAAGGGGACCGGCTGGGGAAAACCACTTCAACTACTCTAGTCCAGCCACCTTCTTCGTCTGAAGTCGACATTATTGGTTCCAGTTCCCATCTTGCATCTCCCACCAAAGTTACCACTGAGATTACAAGCATACAAGGTGGAGACGAGGGTGATGAGAGCGCTGATGTGCAAGCTTATGAAGTCGATATCAGGAAACCAGCTTCTCCAGGTAATTTCACTGTTAATCTTGCTACTGTCAATTCTGCTCAAGTGGGTTACTCATTTATTTCGCATGAGTTTCATGAGCTCCTTGGCTATTTTCTCAACCTTGATGAGCCTTCATCTCCTCTCTTTACTGACTTCATTGGTGAACCTTCATCTCCTCTCTTTACTGACTTTAACCTCTTTTCTTCTGTAGAAAAAGTATCAAGCACTGCTCAAATCTCTACTTCTCCGGTAATCCCTCCTCCATCTCTTCAGGTGGCTCCTCCTTCTGCTTCGCAGCCTGGATCACAGGAGGAACAAATAGAGGCTCTCCATGGCCTGGATGATCCCATTGCTTCGCAAGAGCAGAAAGATGAGGGACTTGAGGGAGGTGACATATCTCCGGAGCGGACTCCTTCTGACGATATAACTCTATCTAAACTTGTCACTCCAGGAAGTGAGTCTTCCTCAAAGAGGAGAAGGAAGCAAGGAGCATCAAAGAGGAGAGGGAAGATAATCACTGCCACTGAAGAGGAGCCAGAAGTTGGGCCAGCTGCGCCTACCTCTCCTTCCTCCCTTATACCCACTGGTCGACCTGAAAAGCTGGTCATTCGGCCGAGTAAAGGGTCCAAAGGCAGTAAAAAGAAGTGAAGACTTTAGCTTTTTGTCTTTTGTATGAACTGGCCGAGAGTTGTGCGGGTACCGGCCCCCGCTTTTATTTTGAAACCTGTATCTGCATTATAATTGAATAAAATGATTCTTCGTTTGTACAAACTTCTGTTTGAATTTGAGAATGCATTTACTATTTTTTTTTTTTTTTGCACAAGTTTATTTACACGATATTGCAGCGGGCTTATGGTATGTTGTTTGAATATTACTTTACTGATGCAGTTATACTATTATACCATGTTGCCCCCATACCTTAAGCTTGCTGCAATATTTTATACTTTGAGGGGACTTGCACTCTTATTTGCTAAAGAATAATTATTTTATTCTTTAAAGAAAATTTTTGTAGAGTACAACTCCCTTCGTATAAGTTTCTACGCTTTGTCGTTCGAAGAAATCACTTTTTTCTTTTGCTTATGTGCATATTTTACCAAGTGAATTCCTCTATGTGGTAAAGCGGACCTCTGAAGGGTACTTTAACTCCCTCTCTCTTTTTTTCTTTTTTTTTTTCTTTTTTTTGTTTTTTTTTTCCGAAGAAGATCATTCTCCAGAATAGGTAAATTATTCTTTCTTCGGAAGTTAAAGTATGCCCCTGATGAGGATTTTTTTTTTATATAGACAGTTGTACCTCTGAGGAGGGATTTTCTACGTTTCAACACTTGGAAGTTTTATTTCAATCTCGGTGAAACGTATACCTCCAAAGAGTTTTGCCTTAGAAAGTCTTTTCACGTTTCAACACTTGGAAGTTTTATTTCAATCTCGGCGAAACGTGGGCTTCCGAAGAGGTCTTTCTTCTTGATTGTGCCTCCGAAGAGGTCTTTATTTTGTTTATTTTTCAACTCTGGTGAAGTGAAATTCCGAAGAGCGGCTGTTACACTTCAACTCCTGGTGAAATATGCCTCCGAAGAGGTCTTTATTTTGCTTGCATTTCAACTTTGGTGAAGTGAAACTCCGAAAAGTAACTACTTCGACTCCTGGTGAAATGTGCCTCCGAAGAGGTCTTTTTCTTTGTTTGCATTTCAACTCTGCTGAAGTGAAATTCCGAAGAGCGGCTATTTCACTTCAACTCCTGGTGAAATGTGCCTCAGAAAGGGTTTTCATTGCCTGGAAGTTACTCTCTCATGGTTGGAGGGTCATGACTCCTCCAATCTTTTTTGTTGAGTAGAGAACTTTCTTTTTTGCAGCATATGACCCATTAGAGGTCTTTTATCCTCCGAAGAGTTGTGCCTCTGAAGAGGACTTGTGCTGCCGATGATGGATTTTGGTTGTTTCCTTGTCTTCTTGCTTACGCCTTTTCACCGATCCTCTTTTTTTTCTTTTCAAGTTTTCTTTCCCCTTTTCTTGCAAGTGGCTTGTTTAATCCAAGGAAGTGTACTTCATTGTTAGGCAAGTTCGTGAGAACGGGCACTAGCTTCCTAATTGGATATTTGTTTGTTCAAACAATCTCAATTTATCAGCAAGGGCCCGTTTCTATCGAAATCATTAGCCGTTCAATTGAAGTATTTCCTATCTAGGATTTGAATTCGGGGTCTTTATGACTTGAAATTTGTTTGTTGAATGATGGTGAGAATCGCTCGGTCTTATTATGCACAAGTTTTATTTCCATTGTCTGCAAAAATTTAAATCGACATTTGAGCAATACATTTTATGTACTTTTATATCGAAAATAAAGCAAACATGTAATAAAAATAAGGAGCACAAGATTTATAGTGGTTCGGCCAAGAATTTGGGCCTACATCCACTTTATATTCTTTCATTAATCACTTGCATCAGTTTTACAATTGCTCTCAGTTACAAGAATCATACATTCACAATCCTTTTTTACAATATTTCAACAAAATTTTCAAGTAAAGTATGGACGCAAGTGATTGCTGTTCCATGCCCTTGGAATTTGATCTCCTTCAACAGTAGTGAGTTTGAATGTGCCGTCAAGAAGCTTCTGACCTATCACATATGGTCCTTCCCAATTGGGCCCAAACACACCTGTCGCGGTCATAATTCTTTTCAGGACTAGATCTCCAATTTCAAAGCTGCGTTGTCGAACTTTGGAATTGAAATGTATGGCTATCCTTTGCTGATGAGCTGCAACTCTGAGATTAGCTTCATCTCTTTTTTCATCAAGGAGATCCAGCGCTTCAAGTTGTAGCTTTTCATTTTCTGCTTGATTGAAATGGATTCTTCTGTGTGAAGGGACCTTTGTTTCAATCGGGATCATTGCTTCCGATCCGTATGCTAACGAAAAAGGAGTATGCCCAGTCGCAGTTTTGTGAGTAGTTCTGTATGCCCATAGTGCAAGTGGTAGTTTATCGACCCAACCACCTTTTGCTCTTTCGAGTTGCTTTTTGATGGTTGATTTGATGATCTTGTTCACTGCTTCCACTTGCCCGTTCGCCTGCGGATGAGCTACTGCCGAAAAGCTTTTCTGGATTTTGAACCGTTTGCAAAAATCCTGGAATTCCTCGCTTTCAAACTGAGTACCATTGTCTGTGATTATTTTCTGAGGCACACCGTATCTGCAAATGATATTCTTGGTTACAAAGCTTATCATCTTCTTAGAAGTGATAGTAGCCAATGGTTCAGCTTCAGCCCATTTAGTAAAGTAGTCAACCGCAACAATAGCATATTTAATCCCTGACTTGGCAGTTGGTAGCGGCCCAATGAGATCCATTCCCCAAATTGCAAACGGCCATGGACTGACCATCTGTGTGAGTTCGGTAGAAGGTGCTCTAGGAATTTTGGCAAATCTTTGGCATCTGTCACATTTTCGGGAGTAATCTGCGGCATCTCGATTAATTTCTGGCCAAAAATATCCGTATCGGAGAATTTTCTTTGCTAATGTTTGGCCACCTGAATGATCACCACATTCTCCTCCATGAACCTCAGCTAGGATTGTTTTGGACTCTTCCCTGGATACACATCGAAGTAAAGGCATTGAGAATCCCCGTCTGTACAATCGGCCATCCTGGATTACATAACGAGAGGCTTTCCTTAGTAGCTTCTGTCTCTCTCTCGAGTTTTCTGGCAGAGAACCTCTGAGTAGGTAATCTAATATTGGAGTCATCCATGACTCTTGTTCTTGAGATACATTCATAATCCAGTCTATATCCATCTCGTCTATACTTGGTGCTGAAAGGACTTCTACAGGGACCAATCCCAATAGTTGAGCTTCACCAGAACTTGAATACTTTGCGAGGGAATCTGCCTTCATATTCTCTTCCCGAGGAATGTGGCTTATTGAATAGTGATCGAGTTCACATAGGAGTTCCCAAGCCTTTGACAAGTAGGAAGGCAGGTTTCCACCTTTTGCTTGAAATTCCTTCTTGACTTGGCATACAATAAGCTGAGAATCACTGAAGATTTGTAATGCTCGAATGTTTAGCTCTTTAGCAATTTTCAGACCTGCAATAAGAGCTTCATATTCTGCTTCATTGTTTGTTGAAGGAAATTCCAATCTTAGTGCATAACATAATGATCGACCCTCAGGAGTTTCAAGTACCACTCCGGCTCCAGAACAGTAGTCATTTCTTGCGCCATCAACATACATCTTCCACTGGTTTGGGGAATCGTTGATCGTTTCTTCCTCACCATTATCTTTCTCTATGAATTCTGCAATGAAATCAGCTAAAGCTTGTCCGTTGATTGCTTTTCGGGGGTGATAGGTGATGTCATATTGACTGAGTTCAACGTTCCATTTTAGAAGGCGACCCGAAGTTTCAGGGCGAAATAGGACTTGCTTTAGAGGCTGATCAGTGAGTACTTTGATAGGATGAGCTTGGAAATATTGCCTCAGTTTCCTTGATGCAACTAGTAGGCAATAGGCGAGTTTTTCCAACTTGGAGTAATTCAGCTCTGCCCCAGTGAGTCTTTTGCTGATATAGTAAACCGGATGTTGAATCCTTTTGTCTTCCCGTATCAGCGCTGCACTTAGAGCATGAGATGATACTGCCAAGTATATAAGAAGATCCTCGCCATTGCCTGGCCTAGAAAGTATTGGAGGCGTTTCCATATGACGGATCAACTCATCGAAGGCCTTTTGGCATTCGGAAGTCCATTCAAAATTCTTCTTTCCTTTCTTCAGGGCGTCAAAGAATGGGATGCATTTATCAGTGGCTTTGGAAATGAACCGACTCAGGGCGGCGACCTTTCCGTTGAGACTCTGCAATTCCTTCTTTGTTCTAGGAGCTTTAACTTCTTTCAAGGCAGTAATTTGAGCTGGACTAGCCTCAATGCCCCTAGCACTGACGATGAAACCTAAGAACTTTCCGGACTCGACCCCAAATGTACATTTCAGAGGGTTAAGTTTCATTCTGTATTTCCGGAGGACTGCGAACATTTCTGCTAAGTGTTCAATGTGATCCGCTGCTTTCCTGGACTTCACTAACATGTCGTCGACGTAGACTTCCATAGTTTTGCCCAATTGCGGTTTGAACATAGCATTAACAAGTCTTTGGTAGGTTGCCCCTGCATTTTTCAATCCGAAGGGCATAACTCTGTAGCAATAAAGTCCAACATCTGTGATAAAGCTTATATCCTCCTGATCCCGTTCGTGCATCATGATTTGGTTATAACCGGAGTAGGCATCCATGAAAGATAACAATTCATGTCCCGCAGTTCCGTCTACCAGTTGATCGATCCTGGGTAATGGGAAGCAATCTTTGGGGCAAGCTTTGTTTAGATCAGAAAAATCAATGCACACTCTCCATTTTCCATTAGCTTTCTTGACCAACACAGGATTTGAAACCCAATTCGGATATGTAGATTCTTTGATGAAGTTATTTTCCATGAGTCGATCAACTTCTTCTTTCAATGCTGCTGACCTTTCTGGACCTTGGGTTCTCCTTTTCTGTTTAACTGGAGTAAACTTTGGGTCAACATTCAGAGCGTGTACTGCAACTTCTGGAGATATCCCACACATATCGGCATGAGTCCAAGCAAAGACATCCAGATTTGCTTTCAGGAAAGATATCAAGATATTCTGAATTGACACATTAAGCTGTGAACCCACATTCAACACCTTATTTGGGTCCTTCGGGTCAACAGGTACCGGAACTGTCGTTTCCACCGGTACTACTCTATTCTCCCCTGCACTGGCTTTTCTGGGATCCATTTCTTTCCGTGCCCCGCTGTGCTCGCCAGTGCAAGGTCCGCCCCGTAATTGCTACAAGGCTGGTTCTTTGATGCGGACCGGGGTTGCCGCATCCTTCCCCATTTCTCTTTTTCTTGACTCTCGCAGCTCTGTCAAATAGCACTCTCGCGCAGCATTTTGATCCCCTTTTATAACTCCTACTCCATTGTCAGTAGGGAATTTAATAGTGAGGCACCACGGGGCTAGGATAGCTTTGAATGCTGCGAGTGTTGGACGGCCAAGAAAAGCATTATAAGCAGAAAACTCATCGACAATCACAAATGTTTGCTTGCGGACCACTTTCCTTTCTGCTTCTCCAAGTTCTACAAGCAGATCGATGGTCCCAATTGGTTGTTTTGGCTCCCCAGTGAAGCCAGCGATCTTCTGTGATGAGGCTTGTACATCAATCATAGGGATTTTCATCTGGTCAAATGTCTTCTTGAAGAGGATATTGCATGATGCTCCGCAGTCAATGAGGACTCTTCTGACAATGGCCGGTCCAATACCAGCCGAGATGACCAAGGGATCTAGGGTAGGAGCTTCTATACCTGTGGAATCTCTGGCTCTGAAAACAATATCATCGCTGAAAGTTTTCTGTTGTTTCAGGGGCGTAGTGTCTTCTAAAACAAAGACGTCTTCTTCGGCTGGAGCATATTTCAAAGCCCTAGAATATCTCTCCATCTCACCCCAGCTTTTGCCAGCTGGGTGAGGCCCTCCTGTAATGACATTGATAACGGGCCTTCCAGATTCATGTCCCGTAGCTTTCTCACCTGTCCTGGGCTGATGAATAGGAACCTGTTGCCCCTGACTTGACGATGCAGGATTGTTGCTATTTTTCTTCACGAATTGCTGCAGTTTGTTTTCTCTTAGCAACTCCTCGATCAGATTTTTCAACTGGCGGCATTCATCAGTTTAATGACCGGGTTGATTGTGGAAGCGGCAGAATTTCCCACTCTGTATGGCTTTTTTCCCAGTCCTCAAAGGGATAGGTTTAGGGAAATCGATGGAATCTTTAGTGGCCAGGTAGATGTGCTCCGGTGTATGTGATAATGGAGTATATTCTGATGGCTTGAAGGATCGGGGCTTCTTCAGATTACCCTGTTTCTTCCCATTATTATTCTCCCTTTTTTGCCCCACCGATTCATTCTTGCGTGGAGCGACAGTGTTGTCTTCTGCTTTCTCCAGCACCGTCTTTACTGGTAAAGGACGGCTTTCCAAGCGAATGAACTCATCTGCTTTTTTGTAGAACTTTTCGAGAGAGGTTGGCTCCTTCATATTTAACCATTTCCCAAATTCGCTTGACTTATCAATAGCCCTCATCAGATAAGTCAATATCATTCGTGGTTCTGCATTGTCCACCTCAGCCAGTGCTATATTAAAGCGATTCAAGAAAGATCTGATAGATTCACCAGGATTCTGCTCTAAACTTGACAGTGACATGATGTCCTTGGCCTTCGAAGCATATAGTCTAAACTGCTCCTTGAATTTTCTGGTCAAGTCTGAAAACTGATCAATAGATCGGACTGGCAACTTGGTGAACCATAGTAGAGCCACACCTTCCAGGTATACGGGGAAATATCGGCACTTTATTTCGTCCGAGGCTCTGGCACCTGTCATGTGCCAATCATATTTATACAAGAATTCATTCGGGTCACTTGTCCCTTTATAAGCTGGGATAGTCGGAGGGACAAACTTCCTTGGAAATTCCGCCTTTAAGATTCTTTCAGTGAACGGAGTTTTACTTGGAGCGAAACCCCATTCCTTCTCATCTTCAACCCTTTGCATACTTTCTTTCATGATCTGCCGGACCATTCCAGAAAGATATTCCTCATCATGCCGAGTTCTAGATCCACCAGCCTCAGGAACTGCCTGTTCAAAGGGACTAGCAGCCCTTTCAGGAGCATTCCTTTCACTAACATCGTGAATGTTGCCAGCACAGTTCCTTTCATTACAAGCTGGTTGATTGTTTGCCCCAAGTAGATCGTTCAATTTATTCAGAATCAGAGCATTCTGGGCACTTTGAGCCTCTAATTGTGCATTTTGGGCGTTTATCTGCTGGTTTAGCCCTAGAATCACAGCATCCAACTCCGCTTTCGTAACTCCAACAGACGGAGTGGGTTGATTAGGTACAGGGGAAGCGGAGGTTCCCTCTTGAATGTTTCCAGATCTGATAGATCTACTTTTCCTTCCAGGAGCCATAATTTCAGATAGACTTCTGGTTTTTAAGGAAATTCTTTCTTCAAATCTCTGTGAAGCAATGATGACAGTTTTCCTGAGTTCAATTCTCAGTGAAAGCACCAAAAAATGTTAACGCTAAAATGTGAACGCTAACACCCCGGTGTGTGAAGTGTAGTTGTGAAAGCACCACCCGATAGATCGGGAAAGAATTACAAGCAAGTAATAACGGAAAAGCAGTAAACAACAGCAATTTTATAGTGGTTCGGCTTATGGGTACAGCCTACGTCCACTTTAAGTACTTTTATTGATGGTCTCGTTACAAGTTGATACAATTCTTCCCAAGTACAATTCATTTTGAACTACAAGAAACTTAGAACAAGTATTTTAAACTTCGATGGAGATGAGAGTCTTCGAATCCATGTTGGATGTACGTGATCTCTTGTTGAAGTTGTTTGTAGCGTTCTTAGTGTCTCGAGAGCTTCAAGTGTTGAATTGGTTTGGAATGCAGCAGAGTATCAGCGCTTGAAGAGAATGAGCAAAAGGTCCCCTTCATGTTGAATGTGGCCTTGTATTTATAGGCAAACTGTTTAGGCTGAAATTGCCAAGTCATGAGTCGTGACCGACTCATGATGAGTCGTGAGTCGTCTGCGAGTCACCTCTTTGCAGCATGATTTTGAACTTGCCTCTGAGCCTTGTGTCGTGCGTCGACCTATCTTTTGAGCCGTAGGCTTTCCTGAGTCGTGCCATCCTTAACCCATCGAATCTCCTTAACCCGTCAGGTTCCTTAAGTCGTAGCGGCCTCTTGAGTCGTTCATCTCTTGAGTCGTAAACCTAATGAGATACTTAATGACCTTGAATGGATGAGTCGTGATCAGATGAGCCGGTCTTTGATGAGTCGGAGCTCGAATGAGTCGTTGGATCGGTATAGGCCTTGAGTCGCAGACCCGCTGAGTCGTTGATCCATACTGTACCTTTAAGGCGCTAACTCACTGAGTCGTTGCTATCAATGAGTCGTTGACCCATTGAGTCGGCAATCTCTGAGTCGCTTCATCAGTTGAGTCGCTGATTCCTATGAGTCGCCGACTGCCTTATCTGTTGAGTCGGCCTAAGTTTCAGTGGGGTTAACAACTGGGGATGAACGTGAGTAAGGAAGATGAAAGGGTTGGCTATGATTTGCAGGTAGATGGAATGGAGGGCTGTGATGAAGAAGGTTTTAATTATAAAAGTTATGTTATAATTGTTATATAAAAATCGTGTACAAACTTCATAAATGCATAACTTTTTCATACGAGGTCGAAAAAATGCAAAATCGGTTGCGTTGGAATCGTATAGACGAGCACTACGCGATGGAGTTGGTTTGGAGTCGATTGGAGTTAGCGAGAATTTTGGATAAAATTAAACGCGCGTTTAATTTTATTCGAAATAAAAGCTAAAACGGAAAATAAAATCAAGGTGAGAACTTCTCACTCAATCGAATTAGTTTCGATTTTATTTTAAATAGTTAGATTTAAAATATTTGAATGCATGTTTGAATGATGATTGATATCTATTGGTTGCTAAAATAGACATTATACGCCGTTAGTAAGCGGATGTTATTATTAAAAACATATACCGCGAATATTTCATAAACAGTGAAATTGGTATTATATATAATATCAATATATATATATATATATATATATATATTGGCATATGTATATATTGCAGTTGATTGATTTCCCGTATTTTTAGCGGATGAGACCCTATTGCGCCATTATTAAGCGGATAATATTTAATAAAAACATATACCGCGATAATTTCGTACTGGAGCGAAATTGGTATTGTGCTAATGTTTTTGGATGCAGGAAAACAGGTTGGAGGGATCCAACTGGATTCCTCAACAGTTTTTATTTGATTTTCAGATATTTTGATATTTGATGGATTTTCATATTGATATATGATATCGTTGTAGTCGTGATTGACTATTTGGTGTGTAGCATCATTGGACCCAGATTTTGGGATTTTAAAAGGATTTCTAAAGTGATTGTGAAAATATACATTTTATAAATATTTTTGGAATTGATCCATTTTAAATAAATAAACGATATAATTTTTAATGTTATAAAAATTATGGTTTTTGAGAAATATGGTAAAAGGCTGATTTTTAGAAATATGGGTTAATGATTTTTATAAAATAGTTTAAATTGGGTTTTTGAATTTATTATAAAAAGTTGAAATTATAGGATTTACAAAATTTGATTATTTTATAAATCAAGAGAATGATGAAATTCTAAAGGAGTTTAAAGATGTTTTTAAAGAATAATATAAATTGATTTATATTAAGAGATTTATAAATGGATATTTATAAATTAAAATATGGACGTTATAAAACGAGTTTTTATAAGTGTTTGAATGAAGTGAAAATGAATTTCATAAATGAATGAAATTTATAGAATTATAAACTGTGAAGTTATAAATAAAATTTATAAATAGTAAGATTTATAAATTTGTGGAGTTATTTGAAGAATGGTTTTGGATAAATCATTAAATCTTATAAGTTATAAGATTTATAATTTGGGAAGTTTAAAAGAACGTTTTTGTAAACAAATAAATTATAAGTATTTAACTTATAAAATGAACTTTTAGTTTATAATTGAGTTATAAACTGGAATAGGTTAATAAAGGAATTTATAAAAGGAAGTTGTTATAAAATAAATAGAAATGGAATTTATAAACGTTGTTTTATAAATTCGCAAACGACTTATTTTGATAAGTTAATTGTTATAACTTATAATTGGAGTTATATTCACGTTGTAGACAGTGAATAATCCTTTAAGTTAAAAATGAATAGAAATGATGAAATTGTTAACAAAGTTATTCACATTTTTGAATAGTGAATAACACGTTAAAGAAATTGTTTTAGATATGATGTTTTAAACAGAATTAAACGATCTAACGATGTTTTAAAATGTGTTGAGATTCGAAACCATAGATTTCAACATTTATTGTTGAAATAGACGTTTTCGAGAAATAAAAGGAAATGGTGGACTATAACACTGTTGTTATAGTAAATGATTTCCGAAAGGAAATGTTTTGTATAGTATTGGGATTTATATATCTATTTTAATTTCGAATCCCTATACTAGTGATTTTGGGTTGTCGTAACGATGTTTTACGCAACATTCGTTTTGGCCCAAATAAATATGTTTAAGAGAATGATTTCCTTAAAGAATGAAATATATACTTAATTCGATTTAAATATATGGAATATTTTCCAAGGTTGAAAATAAAAAGATTAGTGAATTACTTATAATTAAATAAGTATGGAATTGTTTTTCCAATATGAAGTGAATAATTAGAATTTATCTTTTTGAAGATAAATTGAAATGAATAAATTGAAATCATATGCATGAATATTTTGAAATATAAATTCATTATGGAATTTATATGTGAAAGGGAATTTGTTTGAAAATAAATGTTGATTTATTTTTGAAGTGTTGAAATTATATATCTTGTAAAGATATTTTGGAAAGTAAATAATTTGGAAAATTATTTGGAATCTGGTGATGTGTGCATATCCATTGATAGTTCAATAACCGACTATCAATATTTCCCTTTGAATGGGTATTTAATGTGATTTGATTGAATCTGAATGCCACACTTATTTTTGAATAAGCGCTCACTATTCGGGTTAACCGGGAAAGGACCATGGGGTCGTATAACCCATTCCGAATATGTGATACGTCGTTGTGAATTGCATTGAAGATCGGTGTTGAAGACCGAGTATTTGTGAAAGCGATAGGATGACCTATCGATTGTCTCTGCACTGGGTAGCTCCTGGTATAGAGATCCTTAAGTGATGGGAAATTCGATCGGGATTGTGAATACCCGGATTTGCAAGGGCTTCGTAAGAAGTGCCTTCGGTTTTGTTCGAGCCCGGAACAGACTTGTATGGATTGTATGTCTGACGTTACAAGTTGAGATATAAAGCCGATTTCATTCAAATATATTTCTGTTGGTGGCGGAGAATTTATTCTTTTAGCTTAACACCCTTCTCTGAGACGTACGTGCTCAGAGGTTATATAGTTGAATGTTATCAGCGATATATTCCCAATTTGGTAATGTGACATGCTGAGTGTTGCTGAAATGATCATTGTGTTGATTTATTTGTGATAGGATCGTTTATTTGATCGTCTATCCTTGTGATCATTGTGTTGATCATTTGTTGACCCAAAGCATGGCTTTTGTATAAAGTATGTTTTTGTGGACGTGACTTCGACGAGCCTCACACCCCGTGAATGATCAAAACAGGAAAGAAGCAGCAAGGTTATGAGGGGTAGCACCCTTTAGGATGTGTGCATTTCCTTCTGGAAAAGGGTGGTATCATGGTATGGAGCCCAGATACTTACTCATGTTGAAAACACTTTGTTATGATTGTGTGAATTGATTACGAGCGCTCGGTTAAAAGGTCCCAAAGGACCGGGGGATGGCATATTCGGTCAGTTGTTACTCAGTTAGGGGTAACCCGGCCTTGTGTTGGTAGAGATCCGGTTTGGTTCTCGGGGATGTCCATCCAGAGGCATTCTCATGTGGCAATGGGAAGTTCCTTGGCCTGATCATTCGTTGGAAATCCAATTCCCAATACGAAACTTGTACGGTATTAGTTGTAGGACCTGCCATTCACTTATGGTGGTCACCACTGTTTGGATGGTAGCTATAGTAGGCATACGATAATGGTCGTATGTTGGCTAAGATTTATATTCTACTTTCGAAATGAATTTTTCCCCTACACTATGCACTAATAATAATATGAAATGTTCTTCTAAATGCGTATCAAGCATCTTTGACTATCATAAGGAGAAATCTCCTCCGATTCTGCGTTTGCATGTGTGTGTGTGCGGGAGGCCTTATGGTAGTCTCATTTTTAAAAGCATTGCGAATTGACTTTAAAAATATTCCTCTATTTTGATTTTTAAAGATAAATAAACTGTTTTGAGTTCTCACACTAGTCACATGACTGACTTGGAGTTTATTGTTTTCCTTCCTAAACTCTGGGTGCCCACCAATTTCCACACGGGCAGTTAAGAGTTAGGTTTATCAGGATATTCTGGATATTCTGGAGTTGCTGGAGGCAAGCTGGATGGCATGGCGTATTATTTATATAGTATTTCTTTTTCCGCTGCATTGTTGATGTTGTTTGATGTTGTACACTCTGATGATATGATGTAATGAAATGTGTTGTAATGTAATAACTGATATAGTTCTTTGTTTAAAGATTATTCATTTATTATTATATGTTGTTCCGCTGCGAATTGTGAGATTCTGTTGTTGTTCTGTTGTTTTCTGTTCCGTTCTATCTTTCTGTTCCCTCTGTTTTCAAATGTTCTATTTTCTTTTCTATTTCCTTTCTCTTCTCTTTTCTTTCTATTTTAAAATTTTCTACCTTCTTTTCCCTATCTAAATTTTCTATCTCCTACCTTTTCTTTTCTTAAATTCTTTTTAAAACCCATAACTATTCGGTTTTTCGGCAACGAAAATCCGCGTGCGTTACAGTTGTTATAGTAAATGATTTCCGAAAGGAAATGTTTTATATAGTATTGGGATTTATATATCTATTTTTAATTTCGAATCCCTATACTAGTGATTTTGGGTTGTCGTAACGATGTTTACGTAACATTCGTTTTGGCCCAAACAAATATGGATTGGAGAATGATTTCCTTAAAGAATGAAATATATACTAAATTTCGATTTAAGTATATTGAATATTTTCCAAGTGTTGAAAATAAATGGATTGAGAATTACTTGATAAGTAAGTATGGAAATGTTTTCCAATATAAAGTGAATATTTTGAGAATTTATCTTTTTGAAGATAAATTGAAATGAATAATTGAAATCGTATATGCATGGATATTGTGAAATATAAATTCACTGTGGAATTTATGAATGAGAAAGTGGAATTTGTTTAAAAATAAATATTGATTTATTTTTGAAGTGTGAAAATTATATATCTTGTAAAGATATTTTTGGGAAATAAATAATTTGGAAAATTATTTGGAATCTGGTGATGTGTGCATATCCATTGATAGTTCAATAACCGACTACCAATATTTACCTTTGGAAGGTATTTGTTGGGATTTGTTGAATTTGAATGCTACACTTATTTTTAAATTATTGCGCTCGTTATTCGGATTACCCATTCCGAATAGTGATACGGCATAATGGATAGCATTGAAGATCGGTGTTGAAGACCCGGTATTTGCGAGAGCGATAGGATGACCTGTCGATTGACTCTACACCAAGTTGCTCCGGTATAGAGTTCTCCATATGTGATGGGAAATCCGATCAGGATTGTGGATATCCGGATTGCAAGGACTTCTTTGTAAGTGCCTTCGATTCTGTTCGAGCCCGGAACAGACTTGTATGGATTGTATGTCTGACATTACAAATTGAGATATAAAGCAGATTTCTTTCAAATATATTTCTGTTGGTGGCGGAGAATTTATTCTCTTAGCTTAACACCCTTCTCTGAGAGGTACGAGCTCAGAGGTTATGTAGTTGAAGGTTATCAGCGATATATTCCCAATTTGGTAATGTGACATGCTGAGTGTTGCTGTGAAATGATCATTGTGTTGATCATTTGTGATAGGATCATTTATTTGATCGTCTATCTTGGTGATCATTTCTATGATCATTTGTTGACCCAAAGCATGGCTTTTGTATAAAGTATGTTTTTGTGGACGTGACTTCGTCGAGCCTCACACCTCGGAATGGTCAAAACAGGAAAGATACAGCAAGGTTATGAGGGGTAGCTCCCTTTAGGGTATGTGCATTTCCTTCTGGAAAGGGTGGTATCATGGTATGGAGCCCAGATACTTATGTTGAAACACTTTATTTATGATTGTGTGATGTTGATGACGAACACTCGGTTGAAAGGTCCCAAAGGACCGGGGGATGGCATACTCGTGTCAGTTGTTACCCGGTTAGGGGTAACCCGGCCTTGTGTTGGCAGAGATCCGGTTTGGTTCTCGGGGACGTCCTTCCAGAGGCGTTCTCATGTGGCAATGGGAAGTTCCTTGGCCTGATCATTTGTTGGAAATCCAATTCCCAATACGAAACCTTGTACGGTATTAGTTGTAGAACCTGCCATTTACTTATGGTGATCACCACTGTTTAGATGGTAGCTATAGTAGGCATAGTTTGAAATGTCTATGCTGGCTAAAATTTATATCTTTATTTTCGAAATGATTTCCTCTACACTATGCACTAATAGTAATATCAAATGTTTCTTTTTAATGCGTATCTAGCATCTTTGACTATCATAAGGAGAAATCTCCTCCGATTCTGCGTTTGCATTGTGTGTGTGTGCGGGAGGCCTTATGGTAGTCTCATTTTTAAAAGCATTGCGAATTTACTTTAAAAATATTCCTCTATTTTGATTTTAAAGATAAATAAACTGTTTTGAGTTCTCACACCAGTCACATGGCTGACTCGGAGTTTATTGTTTTCCTTCCTAAACTCTGGGTGCCCACCAATTTCCACACGGGCAGTCAAGAGTTAGGTTTATCAGGATATTCTGGAGTTGCTGGAGGCAAGCAAGATGGCATGGTGTATTATTAGTATATAGTATTTATTTTCCGCTGTTTGTTGTTGTTTGTTTTACACTCTGATGTAATGAAATGAAATGAAATGTAATAACTGTTATAGTTCTTTGTTTAAAGATTATTCATTTATCTATTATATGTTGTTCCGCTGCGATTGTGAGATTCTGATATTGTTCTGTTGTTTTCTGTTTCGTTCTATTTTCTTTTCCGCTCTATTTTCTATCTTTTTCTCTCTTCTTCTACCTCTTTTCTTTTTCTTAAACATTGAGAATTCGTATTTCTGTTCATCTTGAATTAATCTATGGAGATTAGTGTAAATTCAAGGAGTATGGATTTGTGGGTCCTCACAGGTGGTATCAAAGCTTATGGTTAAGCGACAACGATGGTTCTGTTGGGTATTACTCATTAGAGATAGAGTCAGTAGTACTGTAGAATGAGTTGAGAGTAATAATAGCTATGGGAGCATATTTGTTAGTGAATATAAAAATTGTTTTATATTGTGATGATTGGTTTATTGAGTGGCACATGAACCTTCGTCAGCACGGTCTGGACAACTATGCCGAAGGGGTTTATAAACACTTGAATAGAACAATTCGATACGATATTGTTTTAAATTGGGTAAATGAAATAATTTTACCTTGATTATATTTTTATATATAAAGGAATAATTTTTCAGAATTATTAAAGTGTATATAAGTGGATTGTTTGGTTGTTTGAATAATCTAAATAAAAGAATAATTGTATAAGCAAAAGAATTATAAGAATTGAATTATAATTAAAGTGATTTACAATTGTGAAATAAACTTATATATAAAAATGAGTTTGAATAAGTAATGAAATTTGACCTTGGTTAAAGTTAAATAAAAATTTACTTTACAATTGGAATATGAATTTATTTATAAGTGGGAATTTAAGTTATGTAAACCCAAGTGATGTTTATAAAATGGAAGTATAACTTAAGAGATGTTGAAGGAAGTTGATTTCGGTATCAAAGTAAATTAATAAAGTTAAGTGATAGATGTGAACTTAAGTTATGTAAATGAAATTCAACTTTTGTAATTGAATTGAATAAATGGATTGAATGTTAATCAATTGAAGGTTAAATAGTTGATATGAAATAATGAATATAAGTGTTAATTCATTAAAATCTAATGTTATTGAAAGTTGAAAGATTGAATGAAAATCAATTTAATTAAACCAATTGAAAGTGATGGTGTTAAACCAAACTGAATGAATATAAGCAAAGGAATTTGGTTGTAATTAATATACATTGGTTGTTATATGATTGTTAATTGATTGTATATAATTCATTAAGTATTAATGAAATTGGAAGCTAAAGTAATTGAAAATCCAATTGGAAGTTAAATGAATCTTAAGTAGATTTGAATTTGATTTGGAAGTGAACCAACTTGAATATGGGTTAGTGAATATAAACTAATTGAAAATGAATGTTAATAAGAACATCCACTGTTAATGAATCAAATGTGATTAAATTGAGAACCCAGTTCATTGAATATTAATGAGAATATGAATGAATATTTATTGGTTATGGATGATAGTTTGTTGATGGTTGAATATATTGCTTTTACTGCATTTGCTATGTTGGCATATATAGTTATTATGTTGCTATATGTTGTATATCGATACTATTGTCTATATGCATGATTCTCATGTTGTTTCTTGAGTGTTTAGTAGGTGCGGATCGCGTTTGCTTCGCATTTGGAGCTCGCTTTCGCACTATATTAGCCGTATATGCTTGCTAATAAAATATAAGGTACATATCTCGGATTAAATATCGTACTTTTACACTTTTTTCCCTACGGGATGCCTCATTACTTGATGAGATGTATATTTGTGATATATATACCGTCATATTATTTTTTTGGGATCGAGCCGCGCAAAGTAGACTATGGCGAATTTTTTCGAAAATTTAAGGCGTTAGAAAAAATTTGGGAAAATTGAATTTTTTTGAAAACTTTAACTTTGATTTTGGAATTGAAAGTTAAATGATATAGTTTGGTTTTGAAAAGATAACTAAGTATAGATTTGGAAACTTAGTAAAATTATTGTAAGAAGTTTAACTATGGATTTTGGGAAAGTTAATAGATTCTGTAACTTTTCTTACTTAGTAATTTCGAGGACGAAATTTTTTAAGGGGGGAGTATGTAACGACCCAGAATTTTTATTAATTAAAATTTGAATATTTAATTAATTTTAAATATTAATTAGTGAATTTATAAGTCAAATAAAATTTTATTTCGAATAATTGGATTTAATTGAATAATTAAATCGATAATTTAATATGTTAAATTATGGAAATAAGTGAAAATTGTGTTAAATATGATTGAAAATGATTTGTAAAATTTTATTTTATCATATTGAAGTTAGAATGATATTTTAGAACTTTTAAAATCGAATTTAAAGTTTATTTGTGAAAATTGAATGTTTTAATATTTAATCGACTAGTGAAATTAGCCCATTTTCGAACAGTCTCAGAATTGGATGAAACTAGTTCCATTGGATCCGTAATAGTTAGTTATTACCAGATTTCAATTTTCGTAGCAATCAGAGTTATCGTTTGATCGTGGCAGCTCGAAACGCATCGAAATTGTTTTAATATTAATTTGGCGAGTTAAAATAGCCATTTTTTAAAAAGTCTCGGATTTCGACGAAACTAGTTTCATCGGATCCGTAATATGATATTATTGTACGGTTTCAAATTTCGTGTCAATCGGATTTACCGTTTGTCCGGTACAAATTAAAACGCCTATAAAATCGTTTAAATCGGTTTAATTTAAATCGAACGTTTATTGCCATAACTCGCACAGATGACCGAATTAGCTTCCAAAACCTGTTCCATTGTGTCCGGAACGCGGGGTAAACCCTAGAAACGCTGGTTACCGCGCGTAAATCGGAGTTTGGGAAATCCGGGATGAATAGTGTCGTTCGATTCCCTATAAATAGCCCCCTCTCTCACAAATAAAAAAAAATATAACCCTAAACCCTAGCCGCCACTTCAGATGGATGGCCAAAAATTTTCAATTCCTTTCCCTCTCAATCTCTCATGATCCATCAGCAATTAGGAAAACTTGTCAACACGAAAGTAGTAGACCTTCGCAAGATCTTGAGATCCATACGGCGATGATCGCCTGGATCGTGACGTGGTGGCCAGAAAGTGGGGAGGAAGCGCGTGCGTTTGGGCGCGAACTGCGAGGCTTAGGCTCGACCGAGCCAGCCGTGGTCGAAGGCGAGGGTGGCACTAGTGTAGAGCTTTGCAATGGCGCTAGTTGATCGACCTAGAGATCAACGTGAAGATGGTGATTTGGAACCCTAGTTTCAAAGCTTTATGGGTTTTGTGCGTGTTTTGTTATCTGGGTGATACGCGCGTGGGAGATGAAGATGTTGCACGGCCTGGATTTCAAGGTGCAGGGATCATGCGGCTGTAAATAATATTGGTTAAATAAATTTAAAAATTTGTTGTAATTTATATATATATAATTCGTGAAAATTTGTAAAAATCATAACTTTTTCATACGAGGTCGAAAACGCGCGAAACAAGTTGCGTTGGAATCGTATGGACGAGCACTACGCTATGGAATTGGATTGGAGTCGTTTGGATTTAGTGAAAATTTCGGGTAAAATTAAACGTCCGTTTAATTTTATTCGAAATAAATCGCTAAAACGAAATTGAAATCAAGGTGAGAACTTCTCACTCAATCGAATCGGTTTCGATTTTATTTTAAATAGTTAAATTTAAAATATTTGAATGCATGTTTGAATGATGATTGTTATCTATTGATTGTAAAAATAGACATTATGCGCCGTTAGTAAGCGGATGTTATTTATTAAAAACATATACCGCGAATATTTCATAAACAGTGAAATTGGTATTATATATAATAGCAATATATATATTGGCATATGTATATATTGCAGTTATTGATTTCCCGCATTGTATAGCGGATGAGACCCTATTGAGCGGATAATATTTTAAAACCCATATACCGCGATAATTTCATGCTGGAACGGAATTGGTATTGTGCTAATGTTTGTGGATGCAGGAAACAGGTTGGAGGGATCCAACTGGATTCCTCAACAGTATTTATTTGATTTTAGATATTTTGATATTTGATGGATTATCATATACGATATATGATATCGTTGTTGTCGTGATTGACTGTGACGCCCCACCTCTATACCCACGCTAGCCAAGAACACTCCGGAGTAGTGCTGTCAACTAGCACGGAGAATGAGGCTGTTGAGGAGCGACCATCCATGTAATTGCTTATCACACGGTGGCTATAAATAATCTTCGGAAACAAACATAGAAATAATAATATCACAAATCAGTCACAGACATCCATATCACAAAGGCGGAAGAAGATATGAATATATAACTAACACATGAAAGTGTACATCAGAGTAGTGGTCAGTAAGTCCCACGATAATACAAAAGAATAGCAACACGTGCTATACAAAAGAATACAACTATGAGTCTATATCTCAAGTGTATACAACAAAAACTGCTAATCTAAACAGTTAGCCAAAAGTCAGAGTGATGAATCCCTGGGAAGAAGTCAAGCAGAAGCACCTGTAACATCTCGGTCTGACCCGAGTATTATTTAAGAAAATAATAAACGGGTCAGTCTAGCTATAAATATCAGATGACATGATATAACATAAAAGATATGGCATAAACATAAACATCCATAATGACATACCACTATAAGTATGTAAATAATGATCAACAGAAGATCAATCAATAAGAGATAATCAATATCACAAGAATCTTCTCAAAGATTCGAAAAGGGCATCATACCCCAAACTTGTACTCATAACAAGTCAATGACATAAATTCTAGAAATCAATGCAAGAAGTCCAGAAATCATAGAAAAGAGAAAGAGGCCTATCACATGACGGTCCGAAGACCAAGGGGAGCTACCCTACATGTGTGAATGGAATCACACAGATTAAGGTCCAGACTAACCAAACATCAAAAAGGTATGTGTGAGTGGAATCACACAAGTGGTGTCTAGTCTAACCTCGCAACAAGAGACATCGCACAGTTGCTAGTCTAAATCATCAGAACGATCGTCATGATCAACGAGAAGTGTCAATTACACTAAGTTAGTAAATATAGAAGTTTAGCTTCATGTCCCGTAACCACTTGCTTAACTTAAATATTTACGAACAAACTGTAAATCTTCACTAATAAAATTGTCACAAGAGGTTCAATCGAACAAGTCCAAGAATTAACCGACGAAGTGAACGCAAGCGTTTCATACCACTTGTTTTACTAAGTCGTTTAATTAGATTTCTCATCCGAGTGAGGTAAAGGTTTGTATATACTAATAGATTGGAAAACGGTTTAAGAAAAGAGCTTTGTTATTAAAAATAGAGTTGAAATTGTTTGTTAAAAGAGTTTTGATATTTACTACTAGTATTGAAACCTTTATATTATAAAGTGACAAAACACAGAAGCAATTGTAGAAACAATCAGTCACAAAAATTGCATACGGAGATGTGAATAAAATCCAAGGAAATCAGCTCAATGTTTTTCAGATAAGATCCCCTACGGAGGGGGGGTCCAGGGGGGTGGCAACCCCCCAAGGTGGGGGTGCGGGGGCAACGCCACCGCTTACGGGGTTCGACCTAGTGAAGACAAAATGAGGTCTAACGACCTAAAGGGATAGGGTCGAGCGACCTAAAGGTGTTCGCGACCTAACGATGACTCGCGACTTAACGAAGAGGGGGTGAGCGACCTATGGTCATAAACGAGACCGAGCGACCTAAGGGAATAAGGGCCGAGCGACCTAGCATTCGAACGACCTAAAAGAGGCGTGGCCTAAAGGAGACGCGACCTAAAAGAGGCGCGACCTAAAGGAGACGCGACCTAAAAGAACATAAGGTCAAACGACCTAACTGTATTGGGTCACGCGACCTAAAGAGAGGCGGCCTAGCGACCTAGAGTGCACACGTCCAAAAGTGGGAACGACCTATCGAGGTAAGGTCCAACGACCTATGACCTAAACAAATAGGCCAAGCGACCTATAGGGTTAACGGTCTAACGACCTAACAGTTATGGGGTCACGCGACCTAACTAAGTACGCGACCTAGTGGGTAAGGGAGTCGAGCGACCTAACTGCATCCAGTGACGAGCGACCTAATGGAGTCAAGTAGCGAGCGACTTAACTAGTTAACGACTCAAGGGGGTCAACGACCTGAAGGTCCAACGACTTAAAGGTCCAACGACCTAAACCCAAACACACGAAAAGTGGCCAGAACGACCTAGGGGTTAACTCACATGCGACCTACGACCTAAGGCCCATGCGACCTACGACCTAACTCCGATACGAGCTAATAAGGCCAGAACGACCTAGGAGTTAACTCACATGCGACCTACGACCTAAGGCCCATGCGACCTATGACCTAACTCCGATACGAGCTAATAAGGCCAGAACGACCTAGGAGCAGAAAATCCACCAAAACGCTAAAAATCAGAGTTTTTCGCCAACCCAATCCAAACCAAATGCAAATATACATGCAAACACGATAGGGATTCATTCCCAACAGTCCAATATTGATATAGACTAGATTTGTGAGATAAAAATCTCACCTTTGCACCAAATATCAATGAAAATGAAGTTTTAAGCAAGCAAGAATCAATCCTTCTTCTATCTAAGCACAAGAAGCTTGAATCCAATGTCTTCTTCTTGAATTTGGAGTAGAAAGATGGATTGCAATTGAATTTGAGTTTTGGAATTTTAATTTCCCATTCCCTCCACCATTAATGCCAAAGCTTGATTAGTTAGGAAATTTATGAAGAGTGAGGAGAAGAGGGTTGGAGTTGGGCTTAATAGGCTAAACTAACCCAAAGTCCAAAGCGGGAAAAGTTAGTGAAATTTCACTAACTTCAAACCTATCGATGTTTATACTTAAAAAAGTTGTAAACGACATTTCGAACTCAATGGAAGTGGTCTCGAGTCCTAATTTGACCGTTTGCAAAAAGTAACTTTTCGGACCAAAATCCGATTAACGAGTTAATATTTAAATAAAATATTTAAATACAAACTCGATAAATATGCGGGTGGTTACATTGACTACTTGGTATGTAGCATCATTGGACCAAATTTTGGATTTTTAAAGTGATTTTTGAAAATATACTATATGTTTGGAATTGACTCATTTTAAATAAATAAACGATATAATTTTAATGTTATAAAAATTATGGATTTTTGAGAAATATGGTAAAAAGTTGATTTTTGAAAACATAGGTTAATGATTTTATAAAAATAGTTTAAATTGGGATTTTTGAGTTTATTATAAAAAGTTTAAAAATAGGATTCATAAAATTTGATTATTTTATAAATCAAAACGGTGAAATTATAAAGGGGATTAAAGATGTTTTAAAAGAATAATAGTATAAATTGATTTATATAAGAGATTTATAAATTGATATTTATAAATTAAAATATTTGAATTATAAAACGAGTTTTATAAGTGTTAGAATGAATTGTGAATAAATTTCATGAATGAATGAAATTTATAGAATTATAAACGGTGAAGTTATAAATGGAATTTTATAAGCAGTAGGTTTATAAAATTTGCAAAGTTATTGAAAGAATAGATTTGGATAAATAAAGGAATCTTATAAGTTATAAGATTTATAAATTGGGAAGTTTAAAAGAACGATTTTTGGCAAACAAATAAATTATAAGTATTTGACTTATAATATGAATTTCTAGTATATCATTGAGATATGAATTGAGATAGGTTAATAAAGGAATTTATAAAAGGAAGTTGTTATAAAATAAATAGAAATAGAATTTATAAACGTTGCTTTATAAATTCGCAAACGACTTATTTTGATAAGTAAATTGTTATAACTTAGTTGTGGAGTTATATTCACGTTTTAAACTGTGAATAATCCTTTAAAATAAAATGTATAGAAATGATGAAATTGGTTAACAAGCATATTCACGTTTTTGAATAGTGAATAATATGTTAAAGAAAATGTTTTGAATGTGATGTTTTAAATAGAATTAAAACGATCTAACGATGTTCTCTAAATGTGTTGAGATTCGAAACCATAGATTTCAACATTCATTGTTGAAATAGACGTTTTCGAGAAATAGAAGGAAATGGTGGACTATAACACTGTTGTTATAGTAAATGATTTCCGAAAGGAAATGTTTTATATAGTATTGGGATTTATATATCTATTTTTAATTTCGAATCCCTATACTAGTGATTTTGGGTTGTCGTAACGATGTTTACGTAACATTCGTTTTGGCCCAAACAAATATGGATAAGAGAATGATTTCCTTAAAGAATGAAATATATACTAAATTTCGATTTAAGTATATTGAATATTTTCCAAGTGTTGAAAATAAATGGATTGAGAATTACTTGATAAGTAAGTATGGAAATGTTTTCCAATATAAAGTGAATATTTTGAGAATTTATCTTTTTGAAGATAAATTGTAATGAATATCTGAAATCGTATATGCATGGATATTGTGAAATATAAATTCACTGTGGAATTTATGAATGAGAAAGTCGGATTTGTTTAAAAATAAATATTGATTTATTTTTGAAGTGTGAAAATTATATATCTTGTAAAGATATTTTTGGGAAATAAATAATTTGGAAAATTATTTGGAATCTGGTGATGTGTGCATATCCATTGATAGTTCAACAACCGACTATCAATACTTACCTTTGAAAGGTATTTGTTGGGATTTGTTGAATTTGAATGCTACACTTATTTTTAAATTATTGCGCTCGTTATTCGGATTACCCATTCCGAATAGTGATACGACGTAATGGATAGCATTGAAGATCGGTGTTGAAGACCCGGTATTTGCGAGAGCGATAGGATGACCTGTCGATTGACTCTGCACCGAGTTGCTCCGGTATAGAGTTCTCCATAGGTGATGGGAAATCCGATCAGGATTGTGGATATCCGGATTGCAAGGACTTCTTTGTAAGTGCCTTTGGTTCTGTTCGAGCCCGGAACAGACTTGTATGGATTGTATGTCTGACATTACAAATTGAGATATAAAGCAGATTTCTTTCAAATATATTTCTGTTGGTGGCGGAGAATTTATTCTCTTAGCTTAACACCCTTCTCTGAGACGTACGAGCTCAGAGGTTATGTAGTTGAAGGTTATCAGCGATATATTCCCAATTTGGTAATGTGACATGCTGAGTGTTGCTGTGAAATGATCATTGTGTTGATCATTTGTGATAGGATCATTTATTTGATCGTCTATCATGGTGATCATTTCTATGATCATTTGTTGGCCCAAAGCATGGCTTTTGTATAAAGTATGTTTTTGTGGAGGTGACTTCGTCGAGCCTCACACCTCGGAATGGTCAAAACAGGAAAGATGCAGCAAGGTTATGAGGGGTAGCTCCCTTTAGGGTATGTGCATTTCCTTCTGGAAAGGGTGGTATCATGGTATGGAGCCCAGATACTTACTCATGTTGAAACACTTCATTTATGATTGTGTGATGTTGATGACGAACACTCGGTTGAAAGTTCCCAAAGGACCGGGGGATGGCATACTCGTGTCAGTTGTTACCCGGTTAGGGGTAACCCGGCCTTGTGTTGGCAGAGATCCGGTTTGGTTCTCGGGGACGTCCTTCCAGAGGCGTTCTCATGTGGCAATAGGAAGTTCCTTAGCCTGATCATTCGTTGGAAATCCAATTCCCAATATGAAACCTTGTACGGTATTAGTTGTAGAACCTGCCATTTACTTATGGCGGTCACCACTGTTTAGATGGTAGCTATAGTAGGCATAGTTCGAAATGTCTATGCTGGCTAAGATTTATATCTTTATTTTCGAAATGATTTCCTCTACACTATGCACTAATAATAATATGAAATGTTTCTTTTTAATGCGTATCAAGCATCTTTGACTATCATAAGGAGAAATCTCCTCCGATTCTGCGTTTGCATTGTGTGTGTGTGCGGGAGGCCTTATGGTAGTCTCATTTTTAAAAGCATTGCGAATTGACTTTAAAAATATTCCTCTATTTTGATTTTAAAGATAAATAAACTGTTTTGAGTTCTCACACCAGTCACATGACTTACTCGGAGTTTATTGTTTTCCTTCCTAAACTCTGGGTGCCCACCAATTTCCACACGGGCAGTCAAGAGTTAGGTTTATCAGGATATTCTGGAGTTGTTGGAGGCAAGCTGGATGGCATGGCGTATTATTAGTATATACTATTTCTTTTCCGTTGTTTGTTGTTGTTTGTTGTACGCTCTGATGTAATGAAATGAAATGAAATGTAATAACTGATATAGTTCTTTGTTTAAAGATTATTCATTTATCTATTATATGTTGTTCCGCTGCGATTGTGAGATTCTGATATTGTTCTGTTGTTTTCTGTTTCGTTCTATTTTCTTTTCCGCTCTATTTTCTATCTTTTTCTCTCTTCTTCTACCTCTTTTCTTTTTCTTAAATATTGAGAATTCGTATTTCTGTTCATCTTGAATTAATATATGGAGATTAGTGTATATTTAAGGAGTATGGATTTGCGGGTCCTCACAATAAGTGAATCAAAGTTGTTCGAATAATCTTAATAAAAACAACAATTGTGAAAGAATAAATTATATAAAAGCAACGATTGTATACGTATAGAATTATAATTGAAATGATTAACAATTATGAAATAATCTTGTATAAGTAAAGGGAAATAGTGAAATTATATAAGGAAGATTTATAAATGAGATTTATAAATAAAAGAAAATTTTGAAAGAACAAAAAAAAGCATTGGATTCACTACTGTTGCTGGGGAATAATAAGGGTGATGACCGCAGCATCATCAGTATCATTTTCGAGTTTCTGTGTGATGGATTTGCTACCATAGTAAAGTTGAAATAAATTTGAATTAGTATGATAAAATGTATGATGTGAAATTTAATTAAAGGAAGTTAAATAAATTAAATCAGATTTGGAAGTTTAATAATAAGTTGTACTTATTAAATGTGAAAATGTAAGTAAAACCAATTATTAAGATGGTTAAACAATTTTGTTAAGCAAAATGAGGTGTGAATCTGAATAAGTGATAAAATTGACTTTGGTAAAAGTTAAATAGAATTTATTTTGGAGTTGGAATCTGAGTTGGATTTATAAGTGGAAACTTGAAATGGAATATAACTTAAGTGATGCTGAATGAAGTTGATTGTGGTATCTAGGTAAAATAATGAAGTGAACTAAAGGAATATGAACTTGAGTTATACAAAGGAGATTCAACTTTATTTGTAAAATAAATTAGTAATTGAACTAATGAATTGAATATTAATTAATCGAATGTAATGAATTGATATAGAATAATGGATATAAGTGTTAATTCATTTAAGGCTAATTGAATTTTAAACCAAATTGAAGGTAAACAAATTGAATATGAATGTTGAGTGTAAAGTGAATAAATTCGGTTGTGTTGGTTATACATTGGTTGTTAGATTATTGTTAATTGATTGAATAGAAATTCATATGCAATTGAATGAATAAATTTGAAAGCTAAAGCAATTAAATTCAAATTGGAAGTTAAGTAAATTTAAATTGAATAGAAATTGGTTTGAATTGAAAGTGAACAAATGTGAATGTAAATTAGTGAATGTAAACTAATTGAAAATGAATAATTGAATGTCGTTGTATATAGATTGGTTGTATACAATTACAAGTAATGGCGAAATCATATAAGTTGTTTACAAACCTTGTTTAGTATGCATTTCCTTTAATATGCATGTGTTGTAGTTGTTTAAAAGAGTAAAATGTTAATAACTTCTTATATATGTCACTTACATATTTAAATTGAGTAAGTACAAGTATCGGGGCTACCGTTAGCGGGATTTGGTCGTGCAAAATGCTTAATAAATAACTGCTTTGCTTAAAAATGCTAAAAAGGTACGCCTACGCAATAAAAATAGGAAATATGAACTGTTTTTCTGTTTTCCGACCGCGTGGGTCGATGTATATATATTTATACCTATTGCGATATTGTAAAAGATCCTCTGTACAAAGGAGGTTATGGCGAAATTTTTGAAAAGTTATGGCGTTAGAAATTTTTCGGGAAATTTTGACTTTTTTTTTGAAAACTAAGTTTTGATTTGAAGTTAAAGGTTAAATGGTATAGTTGGTTTTGAAAAGCTAACTATATATGGAATTGAAAATATTAGTAAAGTTTTGTAAGAGGTTTAACTATGGATTTTGGAAAAGTAAAACATTTAAATGAATTTGACTCTTAATTTGAACAAATTGTTTTGAAAAAATTAATGAATTTGGGGCATTTTCGTACTTGGTAATTTCGGGGACGAAATTCTTTTAAGGGGGGTAGATTGTAATGACCCAGAATTTCTGTCATTTGAAATTCAGATATTTAATTGATTTTAAATATTAACAAGTAAATTTTTTAAGTCGAATGAATTATATTTCGAACATTTAGATTTAATTGGATAATTAAATCAATAATTTAATATTTGAAATTGCGTAAATAATTGGGAATTGGGTTTAATATGATTAAAATTGATTTATAAAGTTATATCAAATCATATTGAAATTAGAACATTGTTTGTGAACTTTTAAAATTGAATTAAAAGTTAATTTGTGAAAATTGAATATTTTAATATTTAATTGACTAGTGAAAATAGTCATTTTTCAAAAGTCTCGGATTTCGACGAAACCAGTTTCATCAGATCCGTAATGTCAAATTATAGTAAGATTTCAAATCTCGTGTCAATCGGATTTAATGTTTGTCCGGGGCAAGCTAAAACGCGTAATCGATTTAATTTAAAATTGATCGTTTATCTCCGTAACTCGCACAGATGATCGAACCGGGTCTCGATACCTATTCCATTTGTTTGGGACGCAGGGTAAACCCAAGATACGCTGGTCATCGCGTGAGATTTGGAGTTCGGAAAATTCGGATGAATAGTGTTTTGTGAGATTTTCTATAAAAGGACCTTCATTATTTTCATTTTGCAAAACCCTCTCTCTTCTTGTTACACCTGGCCCTAAGAAATTTAACGGCCGAAAAACTCCCATTTTCTTTCTTTGATTTCTTCCAATCCACACATTTATTCAAGAAATCTCGTCCCTAATCATTTCCCCTTACCTACCAACACTAGCCCTAAAGAACAAAGTTTGAATCCACGAACCTTTTCGACCACGGCTCTATTTTCTGTTTAATCATGGAGAGGAATTAGATAGAAAAGACAATACCTAATTAGTATATCGAAGTTTGGAAGGGTATGATGAATTATTGAAGGTTGTTGACTGGAATATTCAGCAAGCACGAAGCGGCGATGGTGAAAATGTGAAAAGAGACGAAGGTGGGAGGAGCCGGTCTTTATAGGGGAGAAGAAGTCGAAGAGGCTATGGCCGGTGGAACTGGTCAAAGCCGCAGCGTTCGGTTTCGGCACACAAAGCCACTCGGCACACGAGGTGTGTTCGGCTTCGAATGCATAGTTCGGCATTTACACCACGTTCGGCACACACCTTCATCACTGATATTTTCAAGAAGGCACCTCCAAGAAGATTCAATCAAGGTTCGTAGCGGAGCATGGAGGATACGTAATTCAAAGCGTATCATGTGAACGTTCGGTCACGTAATACACTTTGGGGGGCAAGTGTTTCCTAGGGAATCGACCAGGCAACTTAGTACTCGGCCTCCTCATCGATCGGTTAAAATATCGTTCGGTATCACGTTACGACCGGCATCCAAGAAGCACTCGGCATCCAAGCTCGTTCGGTGTCAATGGAACGTTCGGCATCAATGAACATTCGGCCTGTCAAGACCGTTCGGCACGGGGTAGCGCTCGGCATCTAGGAGCATCCAGCATCAAGAAACGTTCGGCATCCATGAAAGTTCGGCCTACAAGTGACGTCCGGCATCGCTGGGCTTTCGACATGGTAGGATCATCTGACATTCCGTATCGTTCGGCATCCGCACCATGTTCGGCATTAGGATGTGTCCGGCGCTCAGAGCATTCGGCCTCATCTCGTTCGGCCTAACCATTGTTCGGCCGAGTTACTGATTCGTCCTCTAGTGTCGTTCGGCACAAGTGCTCCCTACGGCATTCAATGTGTTCGGCCTCATCTCATTCGGCCAAAGGAGATTGTTCGGCATAAGGGGACTGTTCAGCATTCATAGTGTCCGGCCTCACTTCGTTCGGCAAAGAGGGGTACGTTCAGCATTGGGACGTTTGGCATTTGATCGTTCGACCTCTCTGCTTCGGCGCACAGAAACCAGTCCATTTGGGCCAGGATATTCAGCTACCAGGCCCACCAGGGAAGTCTAACCCACCTTCGTCTATAAATAGAGGGGCAGGAGAACAGAAAAAAGGGAGACTTTAGAGAACACTGGGGAGACCCTGCTATTTTCAAGAATCAGTCCGAACTTATTTCTTTGTATCTTGCAACTGTATTCAAGTACTTAGAAGCGGATTGTATCTGTAATCAAGTATCGATAAAAAAAATAAAGATCAACTTCAAAGTGGACGTAGGCTACTACGCCGAACCACTATAAATTTGGTGTTCTTACTTTCCGCATTTAAATTTACATTTTGTTCTCTGTTTTAATTTACTTTCTTCATTAATCTCTTTACACGATCTTTCTAAGGGTGTTAGTGGCCAATTTTGGTGCTAACAGTAGTGCATCCCAGCGTGGTCCTCGAAACATTTTTCTACATGTGTACTGTGACAGGTGATACCCCAACGCCTAGTCATTCATATGGAATCCATTCTCCAATACGTACACTTTAAGGTTTTGGTTGTAGAGCCTAGTATGTTGGAATTTAATTAGTGTAACAATTTCAGCTATTTGAAGAAGTACTTGTACTCAGACACTATTATAATATCGACGATTTTGATATAAAATGTTTGTGTAAGGTAAAAACCCATCGTGTTTATTTGTGGCGTGGTCTTAGAAGATACATTTGATTGTCAAAGGGATTTTGATAACTTTAATAATTCAAATTGAGTTTGTTTTCTTATGCTGGTTTTCCAGACTGAATCAGGGGTTATTTTATTATAATGCTCGGGTCATACCGAGTATTACAAAATCAGGATAGGATGTTGTGGAGCTCAGGAGACGAGTTGGATGAAGAAGACATACCACACATACTTGATTATATTCCATTGTGTATTGTATGCTGTATATTCAGCACTTGTAAGGACAAGTTATCATAACTGTCCATTATTGAGTTATTGATGTGTTATACTCTGATAATGTTATGTGTGAATAACTGTTGTACTTCTTTTTGTATAAAGACATGTTATTGTCTATTATATATTGTTCCGCTGCGATTGTGAGATTATGTGTTGTTGTTTCTGTAACGACCCGCCTTTCATTCCATAGAAAGATGCATCGGTATTAAGAAAGAAAGGGATAGAAAAGAGAAAGATAGAAAAGAAAGAACTAACAACACCAGATTCTCACAGAATAAAATATATTACATCACATAAGATATTACATAGTATCATATACATCAGAGTTACACAGCTTATGCATCTCAAATTAGACTGTTATAAAGATATGTATATCATACCACTCAAGTACAATATAGACATCAACATAGAGATACAGACAAAGCAGAACCATTATATATCTACACGTTAAAGCCTCCTGCTACAAACCTCCTCCAGAATTTGTCAAAGCTAACCTGAATCCCTTGGCTACTCATAAAAATTTTAGTACCCAAGAGTTTAATAAAACAGAAAATAAACTTTAGGTCAGACATGGTCTGGTGTGAGTAAATGGATTAAAGTTGCTTAACTTTGAAAAACCTTTGAAAACAATAGGTATTTCGTCTGACTTCCCGCACATAAACACGGAAAATATTTACCTTATGATAACCAAAACATTTGATATGAAATCTAGTGGTATTATAATAGTGTCAAGGTTTTCAAGTAAAATAGGAAATAGCTGGAATGCTTACATCTCATATTCCAACATAGTTGGGCACAATCAAAACGTACGACACTTATTGGAGATTGGAATCCATACAATGGCAGGGCTACTGGGGTACCGCCCGTCACAATACCTTGTCTAGATCAGCGTACCGAGGATCTACCTTAATCCTCTGCAACACAAGGCCGAAACCATCCCTTATTGGATAGTCCCGAACAAGACAACCCCTCAGTTGGCCGTGGACCAACTTCCTACTAAGCCGAAATAAAAAGGGACCTCTAGACAAGGAAAAATCTCGTCCTACTTGAGCACGATCCACTTAGCCTTGCTACATCGCCCCTGTTTATACATTCCTGGTTGATGAGGCTTGAGCCTACAATTACCTTTCTAGGACACGTCTATCTTAGAATGCTCATCGTCCTCTTGACGATGTTCTGAAAGCATTCAATCCATACAAGTTCGTTCCGAGTTTGAATGAAACCGAAAGCACTATCTCATTACACTCGTTTTGGAATCACCCTCAGAGTTAGCGACAATAGCCCATGCACTGTAAGTCTTCATCTCGAATATGAAAGAACTATCTCTGTTATACTCATATTGGAATCACCCTCAGAGTTTTAACGAGAAATAGTTCTTACACTTTGACTCTTCATCTTCACTTGAGATTTCACGACCTAACGTTTAATTTGGATCGATGTGGTTTTCGGATATCCAATTCGAAAATCTGATCCTGGTCTCACCGAAATCCAAACGTCGTTTTAATATCCAAGTTGTTTAAGTTTAAATAGTATAATTTATATTAAGGGTACATATTCACACTAATAGACAATTCACATTATCACAGACAGATAATTCATATTATCCAATGCAACCAAACATCTCATATGTAACGACCCGATTTTACGACTTCCGAAAGTCGACATTTATACGCCCACTGTATCAAATGCCGCACAATCGAATGCCGGAAAACCGAACCATTAGGGTTTAAGAAGAAGAAGATAGAGGAAGAACAGAAACAATAACAGAATCTCACATTTCGCAGCGGAATAAATAAAATATATCAATGGATAATCTTTAAAACAAAGAATCATATTTGTTATTACAATACATTACATTACATTACATTATCAGAGTGTACAACAACAACAACAACAACAACAACAGCAGAAGAAAATATAACATATACTAGTAATACACTTCGCCATCCAGCTTCAACTCCTGATCTCCACAGCAACTCCTGAATTCCAGAATGACCTGATGATCTAACTCTAGGCTTCCCGTGTGGAAAATTATGGGAACCCAGAGTTTAGAAAGGGAACAATAAACTCCTGTCAGTCATGGGACTGGTGTGAGATCTTAAAAACGGTTATTCTTTAATAAAAGGAGAACAAAAGATTTTAAAAGAAATCCGCAATGGTTTTTCTGAAAATGAAACTACCATAAGGCCTCCATCCACACACACAATGCAAACGCAGAATTGGAGGAGATTTCTCCTTATTATGTCAAACATGCTTGATACGCAAAAATATTTTTGATATTATTATTTATTAGTGCATAGTGGAAAACATTTCGAAAGTATAATATTAATCTTAGCCAGCATACGCATTCCGCACTTATGCCTACTATTGCTACCATGTTCAATAGCAGGTTATCGCCACATTCCACGGTAGGTTATACAACTAAAACCGTACATGGCACGTATTCTTTCTTTGGATTTCCAATAAATGGTCAGGCCAAGGAACTTCCCATTGCCACATGGGTACGCCTCTGGATAGACGCCTCGAGAACCTAACCGGATCTCTGCCAACACAAGGCCCGGTTACCTCTACAAAAATAGGTAACTACTACACGAGTATGCCATCCCCCAGTTGTAAACAAACTTTACCCGAGGATCCTCAACAACGACAATCACAAAGTACTATATGTTTGCGATATTCACATAAGTTAAGTATCTGGGCTCCATACCATGATACCACTTCTATCCAGAAGGAAATGTACATACCCTAAGGGGAGCTATCCCCTATAACCTTGCCGCATCCTTCCTGTTTTGACCATTCCGGGGTGTGAGGTCCGACGAAGTTTCATCCACAAAGCTACGCTTTTCACAAAAGCCATGCTTCGATCAACAAATAATCAGCAGCACTTCGTATGCCACATTACCAATTTGGGAATGTATCACTAGTAACCATCAACTACATAACCTCTAAGCTCGTACGTCTCAGAGAAGGGTGTTAAGCTAAGAGAATAAATTCTCCGCCACCAATAGAAATGTATTTGACAGAAACCAGCTTTACATCTCGAAGTGTAACGTCAGACACACATCCATACAAGTCCGTTCCGGGATCGAACGGAACCGAAGGCACTTCAAAAGAAGCCCTTGCAACCCGGATATTCACTAATTACGTCCGGAATTCCCATCACAAAGGGTGATAAAATCTCTATACCTGAGCAACCCGGTGCAGAGACATTCGACAGGTATCCTTTCTTTTTCGAAAATACCCGGTCTTCAACACCATCTTCAAATGAAATCCCATTTCGTCATATCGTTATTCGGAATGGGTTTTATGACACAAGGTCCTCTCCCGTCTAATCCGAATAACGAGCGCTTAATTTTAAAATAGGTGTCCATTCAGATTCAGACAATTCACAATAATTTCACTTTGATCTTTTAAACAAAAGATCCATCACAATCACAAAGGTTCGATGTGGATTTCGAATATTTGAAATTCGACTGCCGATCGCATCGAAATTCAAATGCCTATTAAGGCCAATATTGATAGTCGGTTATTTAACAATCAATCATCATTCACAACAGTCACTTGATTTCAAATAATTTTTCCCCCAATTTTATTATTTTCAATATATCTTCGCAAGATAAAATTTCACACTTCAATCCTTTAAAAAATAAATTCCAAATCAATTTCCAAACATTTATTCATTTCCACTGAAAATCTACCGATTTTAAATATTTAAAATAATATAAAATACTTATTCAAAATATACTTGGAAATATTTAAAATAACAAATTTAGAATATTTTCTCAAATATTTGTTATGAAAAATATTATACTAATACCTCATATAAAAATTCAAGCCCAAAAAATAATTTTAAAATAAGATTAGTAGATAGAGTATAAATATTTAAATACCTATTTTCTAAATCAAAAATCAATTTAATCTTTTAAATAATCCTTATATAATTAATTAAGTAAAAAAATTTACTTTAAACAATCTCCAAAACCAATTTCTCCAACAATATTATTTTTAGAACCAAATCTAAAACTTCTAAATTTTATTCAAAAGCTATTTTAAAAATATTGCTCGGCTTTCCAGGGAAGAATTCTTTTCTCAATATAAATTGGTCCATTCAAAATAAATTAATAAATCTTCTCGGTTTATTTTAAATTTACATTCCAAATATCAACTGATATATGAATTTAAATTGATTCCCAAATATCATCTTCACACCCAATCATAGCCCAAATTTAATTCCAATTTATTTTAAACACAAAATCAATTTCCAATTTGATTTCCCAAATAAATTTTCAAATATCAAAGAAAATCAATTTCAAATTGATTTCCCAAATTATTTCCAAACCATCTAACCAAATTTCCAAATCGATTCCTAAGATTTTTCTAACCCCAAATTAATCCCCGAATCGATTTCTAAAATCAATTTCAACTCTAAATTAAATTCCAAAATTTAATTTCTAAATTTATTTCCTTTTGAAATAAATACTTAATCTCTTTAAATTATTTAAAATCTGTATCTTAAATAAATTCTTCAACTATTTAAAAACATTACTCGAAATTGCTTCATTAATATATTTTTCCATATTTTTGGAATTTATTCTATAAGTTTCCAAAGATAAAACTTTATCTATTTAAATTTCCTTCTTTTAAAATTCACCCAATTCCTTTGAGTGAATTCATTATAAATTTTCTATCCAAATTTTAAAATCAATTAACTATTTATTTCTGGTATCCTACGATACCAAAAATATATTTGGCTGAATTACAGCCTTTACGGTTTCAATCACAAACATTTGCATGAATTAAAAATAATCAACACATAACATAAGCACAAATTAAACATTTGAGGAATCCAGTTGGATCCCTCCAACCTGTTTCCCTGCATCCGTAGACGTTAGCACAATAATTAAATACCCATTCCACTTCGAGGTGGAATGTCGCGGTACATGGGATTTATAAAATATTATCCGCTATTATGCGGCGCAATAGGGTCTAAACTAATATAACTAAAAATAAATAAATTATCCAAACACACAATCAATCAATCAATTTTAATTTGACTATCACAATTCCACAACCAATCAATAACTGGAATTTTAAATTAAAATTTTGAGTGAGAAGATCTCACCTTTGATTTAAATTTGCAGTCCATTTCCAATTTGACAATTTCTTCATAGTCTCTGACCTTGCATAACAATTAAATGATTTTATTAATATTCGAAATAAATCGAGTAATTCCATTTCCATTTTAAACTTTTTAATTCAACTAATGTTTTAAATTTTTAATCTAATGATTTATTAACATTTGAGGTAATATACCAAAATTTTACCAATAAATAAATTAAATTGACCAATAATTTAATTTAGACTAATCATCTTGTTTTAAACTAATAATCTGAATTTAAACTCATTTTCCTTTCAAATCCATAGACTTGTAAAATTAATTTATATAGATTTATAAAAAGCAAATTTTCTTTCATCCAAACAAATTTTGTATATATATAAAAACTGGAACTGTGTATATATATTTTCAAAAATCATATTTATTTGTTTAAATTGGAAGAAAAATAAGAAAAAATAATTATACCTCTCTGACGAGATTATCACTGCATCGATCTTCTCAGGACAACGCGACGAAACCCTAGCTCGATCGAGCTTCTCGATCCCGAGCCGTCGCCACGCGCGCGTCTCCCGAGCCTGCTCCACCATCTACGAAGACGCCGCCCTCTGCTTGGAATTTGTGAACGAAAATTTGATTGCGATAGCCCCTACCCTTCGACTTCCTCGCGCGACACGGCATCTTCCCACTACAACCACCACTCCTCCCTTGAAACGGGACAGCATCAGCCACCTATGGCGAGCGATTCGAGGCAACGCGCCCTTCCACTGCCGTGCGAGCTCGAGGCAATCTCGCGACCCCTATTTTCAGATTTGAGTTCGAATGAGTGCGGCCCCTCGTATTTTGAATTTGGATCGAGATCCGATCCCTCCTTTTTTCTCGTTGACATTTTAGATTCGAACGAATTTGTTCGAATAAAAGAAGTAGTGGAAGGAATTGGAATTTGCTTTCAATTTGGGGATACGATCGTTAACATGCTCGGCATTTTTTTCTTTTAACAAACGCGTGTAACTAAGGTAAACACGTGTTGTAAATCGAGTGCCAAGTTTTTGAAACGAGATAAAACGTGTAATATTTTACTGAAAGAACATTATTAAATACATATAATTTTTTTTTTATTATTATTACTTTAAATTTAAATTTAAATCGTTTAGAAAACGAAGTCTAAAATCTCGATCTCCGATCAAGGCATGCCGCCAGGCGTTCATAATGCTATACGCCCATTCCGAACGCAATGGAAAAGGTTGTGAGTCCAAATTCGATCGTATGGAGAAGATAGCATTTTGAATCCAGTTATTAAATTGAATTTCGATATAATTTTCAACGCGTTTGCCTATCGTATGGCCAAACGATCACTCCAAACACTACAAAAATTGAAATCCGATAATAATACAATATTACGGTTCCAATGGAACTGGTTTCGTCAAATTCCGAGACTGTGGCTCGAAAGGCTATTTTTAAATATCGATTTAGACGATAAAATTTCAAACTGAACAAAACATTTTCAAATTCAATTCTGAAGCTTCTATTAACCTCAATTATTATCAATATGAATTTTACAAGCCTTTGAAATATTTTTATTCAGTTTAAAACTGAAGATTCAAATTTTTATCCAACTTCAATAAATTAACTTCAATAATTAAATTGCCAATTTCATTCTGATGCCTGAAATTTAGGTTTGAATCAACTTCAAACATTTAAAATAAATTAAATATTTCAATTCCAAAAGTTAAAATTTCCGGGTCATCACATCCTTTCCCCCTTAAAAGAATTTCGTCCCGAAATTACTAGTTAAGAAGAATGGACCTTAACCCGTTTGATATTTTTCCAAACCAAATAGTTGTATCAATTTATCAACCCAAATCTTTTTATTAAAGATTCATTTCAACTAATTTTCCAAGTTCCATTATAAGATCCAAACTATATTGTTTACTTTCCAATTCAAATTTTGATTTGAATTCAAATTTCAAACTTTCAAAAAAATTCTCAAAAAATTTCTAACATCCTAAATTTTTGAAAAATTTCATCAGCATCTCCTTTGCGCGGCTAGCTCGGTACGACTACAAAATGGCACCACAGGCCCTCTGTAACGACCCAGAATTTTTAATAATTAAAATTTGAATATTTAATTAATTTTAAATATTAATAAGTGAATTTATAAGTCAAATAAATTTTTATTTGAATTTTTGGATTTAATTGAATAATTAAATCGATAATTTAATATATTAAATTATGGAAATAATTGAAAATTGGGTTAAATATGATAGAAAATGATTTGTAAAATTTTATTTTATCATATGGAAGTTAGAATGATATTTTAGAACTTTTAAAATCGAATTAAAAGTTAATTTGTGAAAATTGAATATTTTAATATTTAAATCGACTAGTGAAAATAGCCAATTTTTGAACAGTCTCAGAATTGAACGAAACCAGTTCCATTGGATCCGTAATAGTTAGTTATTACCGGATTTCAATTTTCGTGTCAATCGGAGTTATCGTTTGATCGTGGCAGCTCGAAACACATCGAATTATTTTTAATTTAAATTTGGCGAGTTAAAATAGCCATTTTTCAAAAAGTCTCGGATTTCGACGAAACCAGTTTCATCGGATCCGTAATGTGATATTATTGTAAGGTTTCAAATTTCAAGTCAATTGGATTTACCGTTTGTCCTGTACAAATTAAAACGCCTAGAAATCGATTTAAATAGGTTTAATTTAAGTTGAGCGTTTGCAGCCATAACTCGCACAGATGTCCGAATTAGCTTCCGAAACCTGTTCCATTGTGTCCGAAACGTGGGGTAAACCCTAGAAACGTTGGTTACGGCGCGTAAATCGGAGTTCGGAGTTTCCGGATAAATAGTGTCGTTCGTTCTTCTATAAATAGACCAACACCCCTCTCTCTTCATTAAAAAAAAATAAAAAATAAAACATGTAACCCTAGCCGCCACTATCAGGTTGAAGGGCCAGAAATTGATCTCACTTTTCCCCTTTGATCTCTCAATCCATCAAGTTTTGGCTAAAACTTTCAACATGAAAGATGTAGAGGGCAACGAGAGCTTGGAGATCAACGGTTGTGATGTAAAACGGAGCGACGTGGTGGCGTCTAGGGGGGCCGACAGTGCTAGGCTGCGCACGTAATTCATGGCCATATAGGGGGCCGAGCTTCATGATGTTGGTGGTGGTGGTCGAGCTCGCGAAGGGCTTCGACATGGCGGAGATGTGATCGAGTATAATCATGTGTGGTGTTAGCAAATTGAAACCCTAAATTGCTATTATGGGTTCGGCCTCAATATGTATTACCTGGAGATGAACACGAGAGGGAGAAGGGAGAGGGTGCACGGCCTGATGGGGGGGAAGCAAATCTAACGGCCCGTAATTGATTAGGTTTATAAATTATATAATTTATGTTATAAATTTGTGTATATAAATCGTGTACAAACTTCAAAAATTCATAACTTTTTCATACGAGGTCGAAAAAATGCAAACTCGGTTGCGTTGGAATCGTATGGACGAGCACTACGCGATGGAGTTCGTTTGGAGTCGATTGGAGTTAGTGAGAATTTTGGGTAAAATTAAACGCGCGTTTGATTTTATTCGAAATAAAAGCTAAAACGGAAATTAAAATCAAGGTGAGAACTTCTCACTCAATCGAATCAGTTTCGATTTTATTTTAAATAGTTAGATTTAAAATATTTGAATGCATGTTTGAATGTTGATTGATATCTATTGATTGTTAAAATAGACATTATACGCCGTTAGTAAGCGGATGTTATTTATTAAAAACATATACCGCGAATATTTCATAAATAGTGAAATTGGTATTATATATAATATCAATATATATATATTGGCATATGTATATATTGCAGTTGTTGATTCCCCGTATTTTTTAGCGGATGAGACCCTATTACGCCGTTATTAAGCGGATAATATTTAATAAGAACATATACCGCGATAATTTCGTACTGGAGCGAAATTGGTATTGTGCTAATGTTTGTGGATGCAGGAAAACAGGTTGGAGGGATCCAACTGGATTCCTCAACGGTATTTATTTGATTTTTAGATATTTTGATATTTGATGGACTATCATATCGATATATGATGTCGTTGTTGTCGTGATTGACTATTTGGTGTGTAGCATCATTGGACCCAGATTTTGGGATTTTAAAAGGTTTTTAAAGTGATCTTTGAAAATATTAAATAATTTTGGAATTGATCCATATTAAATAAATAAACGTTATAATTTTTAAAGTTATAAAAATTATGATTTTTGAGAAAAATAGTTAAAAAACTGATTTTTGAGAATATGATGCTAATGATTTTATAAAATAGTAAAATCGGGATTTTTGAAATTATTGTGAAAAGTTTAAATATAGGATTTATGAAATTTAATTATTTTATAAATCAAAAGGATGAAATTATAAAGGATTTTAAAGACGTTTTAAAAGAATAATATAAATTGATTTATATTAAGAGATTTATAAATGGATATTTATAAATTGAAATATTTACTTATAAAACGAGTTTTTATAAGTGTTTGAATGAAGTGAAAATGAATTTTGTAAATGAATGGAATTTATAGAATTATAAATGGTAAAGTTATGAATGAAATTTATAAATAGTAAGATTTATAAATTTATAAAGTTATTAAAGGAATAGATTTGGGTGAATAAGCGAATCTTATAGATTATAAGATTTATAATTATGAAGTTCAAAGTAACGGTTTTTGCAAACAAATTTATTATAAGTGTTTAACTTATAATATGAACTTTTAGTTTATAATTGAGTTATGAACTGGAATAGATTAATAAAGGAATTTATTAAAGGAAGTTGTTATAAAATAAATAGAAATGGAATTTATAAACTTTGTTTTATAAATTCGCAAACAACTTATTTTGATAAGTAAATTGTTATAATTTATTTATGGAGTTATATTCACATTTTTGAACAGTGAATAATCCTTTAAATTTAAAAGAATAGAATTTATGAAATTAGTTAACATAGTATATTCACGTTTTTGAATAGTGAATAGTATGTTAAAGAGATTGTTTAGAATGTGATATTTTGAACTGAATTAAAATGATCTAACGATGTTTTAAAATGTGTTGAGATTCGAAACCATAGATTTCAACATTTATTGTTGAAATAGACGTTTTCGAGAAATAAAAGGAGATGATGGACTATAACACTGTTGTTATAGTAAATGATTTCCGAAAGGAAATGTTTTGTATAGTATTGGGATTTATATATCTATTTTAATTTCGAATCCCTATACTAGTGATTTTGGAACGTCGTAACGATGTTTTACGCAACATTCGTTTTGACCCAAATAAATATGTTTAAGAGCATGTTTACCTTAAAGAATGAAATATATACTTAATCTCGATTAAGTATATTGAATATTTTCCAAGTGTTGAAAATAAATGGATTGAAAATTACTTATGGATAAATAAGTATGGAAATGTTTTCCAATATGAAGTGAATAATTAGAATTTATCTTTTTGAAGATAAATTGAAATGGATAATTGAAATCGTATATGCATGGATATTTTGGAATATAAATTCACTATGGGATTTATAAAAGAAAGTGGAATTTAATTAAAAATAAATATTGATTTATTTTTGAGATATTGAATTTTATATCTTGTAAAGATATTTTGGAAAATAAATAATTTGGAAAATTGTTTGGAATCTGGTGATGTGTGCATATCCATTGATAGTTCAATAACCGACTATCAATATTTCCCTTTGAATGGGTAATTGATGTGGATTATTTGAATTTGAATGCCACACTTATTTTTGAATAAGCGCTCACTATTCAGGTTAACCGGGAAAGGACCATGGGGACGTATAACCCATTCCGAATAGTGATACGTCGTTATGAATCGCATTGAAGATCGGTGTTGAAGACCCGGTATTTGCGAGAACGATAGGATGACCTATCGATTGACTCTGCACCGAGTAGCTACGGTATTGAGTTCTCCATATGTGATGGTGAATCCGATCAGGATCGTGAATATCCGGATTGCAAGGACTTCTTTGTAAGTGCCTTCGGTTTTGTTCGAGCCCGGAACAGACTTGTATGGATTGTATGTCTGACATTACAAGTTGAGATATAAAGCCGATTTCATTCAAATATATTTCTGTTGGTGGCGGAGAATTTATTCTTTTAGCTTAACACTCTTCTCTGAGACGTACGAGCTCAGAGGTTATATAGTTGAAGTTATCAGCGATATATTCCCAATTTGGTAATGTGATATGCTGAGTGATGCTGAAATGATCATTGTGTTGATTATTTGTGATAGGATCGTTTATTTGATCGTCTATCCTTGTGATCATTGTGTTGATCATTTGTTGACCCAAAGCATGGCTTTTGTATAAAGTATGTTTTTGTGGACGTGACTTCGTCGAGCCTCACACCCCGTGAATGGTCAAAACAGGAAAGAAGCAGCAAGGTTATGAGGGGTAGCACCCTTTAGGATGTGTCCATTTCCTTCTGGAAAAGGGTGGTATCATGGTATGGAGCCCAGATACTTACTCATGTTGAAAACACTTTGTTATGATTGTGTGAATTGATTACGAGCGCTCGGTGAAAATGTCCCAAAGGACCGGGGGATGGCATATTCGGTCAGTTGTTACTTAGTTAGGGGTAACCCGGCCTTGTGTTGGTAGAGATCCGGTTTGGTTCTCGGGGATGTCCATCCAGAGGCATTCTCATGTGGCAATGGGAAGTTCCTTGGCCTGATCATTCGTTGGAAATCCAAAGAAACAATACGTGACTTGTACGGTATTAGTTGTAGAACCTGCTTCCTCAGGAGGTAGCTATAGTAGGCATAATATAATGGTACCTATGCTGGCTAAGATTTATATTCTACTTTCGAAATGAATTTCTTCTACACTATGCACTAATAATAATATCAAAATTGATTTGATTTTAATGCGTATCAAGCATCTTTGACTATTATAAGGAGAAATCTTCTCCAAGTCTGTGTTTGCATTGTGTGTGTGGCAGGAGGTCTTATGGTAGTCTCATTTCTAAAAGCATTGCGAATTGAAATAAAAATATTCCTCTATTTTGATTTTAAAGATAAATAAACTGTTTTGAGTTCTCACACTAGTCACATGACTGACTTGGAGTTTATTGTTTTCCTTCCTAAACTCTGGGTGCCCACCAATTTCACACGGGCAGTTAAGAGTAAGGTTTATCAGGATATTCTGGATATTCTGGAATTGCTGGAGGCAAGCTGGATGGCATGGCATATTACTTATATAGTATTTCTTTTTCCGCTGCACTGTTTGTTGTTGTATATTGTTGTACACTCTGATGATATGATGTAATGTAATGTATAAAATGTAATAACTGATAGTTCTTTGTTTAAATATTATTCATTTATTATTATATGTTGTTCCGCTGCGAATTGTGAGATTCTGATGTTGTTCTGTTCTATGTTCTCTGTTCTCTTTTTCTTTCTATTTTTAAAATTTTGTTCTATTCTCCATTTTTCTATATTTTCAAATTTTCTATTCTCTTTTCCTTCTATTTTAAAATTTTCTATATTTCTATTTTCTTTCTGTCCTATTCTCTATTTTCTATCTTTTTCTCTCTTCTTCTCTCTTTTTCTTTTTCTTAAACCCATAACTATTCGGTTTTTCGGCAACGAAAAATCGCGTACGTTACATTTGGTATCAGAGCTTATGGTTAAGCGACAACCATGGTTCTGTTGGGTATTACTCATTAGAGATAGAGTCAGTAGTACTCTAGAATGAATTTGAGTGTAATAATAGCTATGAGAGCGTATTTGTTAGTGAATATAAAATTGTTTTATATTGTGATGATTGGTTTGTTGAGTGGTATATAGATTTTGGTTAATACGAGTAATTAACGTTGTTGATAAGGATCTCTAAACACTTGAATAGAACAATTCGGCACAATATTGATTTTAAAAATTGGGTAAATGAAATAATTTTACCTTGAGTATATTTTTATATATAAAGGAATAATTTTTTTTCAGAATTATTAAAGTGTATAAGTTGATTGTTTAGTTGTTTGAATAATCTAAATAAAAGAATAATTGTATAAGTAAAAAGAATTATAAGAATTGAATTATAATTAAAGTGATTTACAATTGTGAAATAAACTTATATATATGAGAAGTGAAACTATATGAATATATTTATAAATATGAGTTGAAATAAAAATGAATTGGTAATTGAATAGAATGAATGGATTGAATATTAATCAATTGAATATAAATTAAATTGATAAGAAATAATGGATGTACGTGTTAATTCATTAAAATCTAATGTTATTAGAAAGTTGAATAAAAATCAATTAAATTAAACCAATTGTAAGCAAAAGAATTTGGTTGTAATTAATATAGATTGTTATATGGTTGTTAGTTGATTGTATATAATTCATTAAGAATTAATGAAATTGGAAGCTAAAGTAATTGAAATCCAATTGGAAGTTAAATAAAACTTAAATGGAATTGAATTTGAATTGGAAGTGAACCAACTTGAATAGGAATTAGTGAATGTAAACTAATTAAAATTGAATAAGAATGAATGTTAGTAAAAACATCCAATGTAAATAAATCAAATGTGATTTAAATTTAAAACCTATTTTAATGGATATGAATGAGAATATGAACATTTGTTGGTTATGAATGCTAGTTGGTTGATGTTTGCAATTGTTGCTTTTATTGCATTTTCTATGTTGGCATGTATAGTTATTATGTTGCTATATGTTGTATATTGAGATTATTGTCTATATGCATGATTCTCATGTTGTTTGTTGAGTGTTTAGTAGGTGCGGATCGCGTTTGCTTCGCATTTGGAGCTCGCTTTCGCGCTATATTAGCCGTATATGCTTGCTAATAAAAATATAAGGTACATATCTCGGATTACATACCGTACTTTTATACTTTTTCCCTGCGGGATGCCTCATTACTTGATGAGATGTATATTTGTGATATATATACTGTCATTTTTTTTTTCGGATCGAGCCGCGCAAAGGAGACTATGGCGAATTTTTCCGAAAATTTAAGGCGTTAGAAAATTTTTGAGAAAATTGAAAAATTTTGAAAACTTTAACTTTGATTTTGGAATTGAAAGTTAAACAACAGTAGTTGTTTTTGAAAAGATAACTAAGTATGATTTGAAAACTTAGTAAAGATATTATAAGAAGTTTAACTATGGATTTTGGAAAGTTAATAGATTCTATAATTTTTCTTACCTGTTAATTTCGAGGACGAAATTCTTTTAAGGGGGGAAAATTGTAACGACCCAGAATTTTTAATAATTAAAATTTTAATATTTAATTAATTTTAAATATTAATAAGTGAATTTATAAGTCAAATAAATTTTTATTTGAATTTTTGGATTTAATTGAATAATTAAATCGATAATTTAATATATTAAAATATGGAAATAATTGAAAATTGGGTTAAATATGATAGAAAATGATTTGTAAAATTTTATTTTATCATATGGAAGTTAGAATGATATTTTAGAACTTTTAAAATCGAATTAAAAGTTAATTTGTGAAAATTGAATATTTTAATATTTAAATCGACTAGTGAAAATAGCCAATTTTTGAACAGTCTCAGAATTGAACGAAACCAGTTCCATTGGATCCGTAATAGTTAGTTATTACCGGATTTCAATTTTCGTGTCAATCGGAGTTATCGTTTGATCGTGGCAGCTCGAAACGCATCGAATTATTTTTAATTTAAATTTGGCGAGTTAAAATAGCCATTTTTCAAAAAGTCTCGGATTTCGACGAAACCAGTTTCATCGGATCCGTAATGTGATATTATTGTAAGGTTTCAAATTTCAAGTCAATTGGATTTACCGTTTGTCCTGTACAAATTAAAACGCCTAGAAATCGATTTAAATAGGTTTAATTTAAGTTGAGCGTTTGCAGCCATAACTCGCACAGATGTCCGAATTAGCTTCTGAAACCTATTCCATTGTGTCCGAAACGCGGGGTAAACCCTAGAAACGTTGGTTACGGCGCGTAAATCGGAGTTCGGAGTTTCCGGATAAATAGTGTCGTTCGTTCTTCTATAAATAGACCAACACCCCTCTCTCTTCATTAAAAAAAAATAAAAAATAAAACATGTAACCCTAGCCGCCACTATCAGGTTGAAGGGCCAGAAATTGATCTCACTTTTCCCCTTTGATCTCTCAATCCATCAAGTTTTGGCTAAAACTTTCAACATGAAAGATGTAGAGGGCAACGAGAGCTTGGAGATCAACGGTTGTGATGTAAAACGGAGCGACGTGGTGGCGTCTAGGGGGGGCCGACAGTGCTAGGCTGCGCACGTAATTCATGGCCATATAGGGGGCCGAGCTTCATGATGTTGGTGGTGGTGGTCGAGCTCGCGAAGGGCTTCGACATGGCGGAGATGTGATCGAGTATAATCATGTGTGGTGTTAGCAAATTGAAACCCTAAATTGCTATTATGGGTTCGGCCTCAATATGTATTACCTGGAGATGAACACGAGAGGGAGAAGGGAGAGGGTGCACGGCCTGATGGGGGGGAAGCAAATCTAACGGCCCGTAATTGATTAGGTTTATAAATTATATAATTTATGTTATAAATTTGTGTATATAAATCGTGTACAAACTTCAAAAATTCATAACTTTTTCATACGAGGTCGAAAAAATGCAAACTCGGTTGCGTTGGAATCGTATGGACGAGCACTACGCGATGGAGTTCGTTTGGAGTCGATTGGAGTTAGTGAGAATTTTGGGTAAAATTAAACGCGCGTTTGATTTTATTCGAAATAAAAGCTAAAACGGAAATTAAAATCAAGGTGAGAACTTCTCACTCAATCGAATCAGTTTCGATTTTATTTTAAATAGTTAGATTTAAAATATTTGAATGCATGTTTGAATGTTGATTGATATCTATTGATTGTTAAAATAGACATTATACGCCGTTAGTAAGCGGATGTTATTTATTAAAAACATATACCGCGAATATTTCATAAATAGTGAAATTGGTATTATATATAATATCAATATATATATATTGGCATATGTATATATTGCAGTTGTTGATTCCCCGTATTTTTTAGCGGATGAGACCCTATTACGCCGTTATTAAGCGGATAATATTTAATAAGAACATATACCGCGATAATTTCGTACTGGAGCGAAATTGGTATTGTGCTAATGTTTGTGGATGCAGGAAAACAGGTTGGAGGGATCCAACTGGATTCCTCAACGGTATTTATTTGATTTTTAGATATTTTGATATTTGATGGACTATCATATCGATATATGATGTCGTTGTTGTCGTGATTGACTATTTGGTGTGTAGCATCATTGGACCCAGATTTTGGGATTTTAAAAGGTTTTTAAAGTGATCTTTGAAAATATTAAATAATTTTGGAATTGATCCATATTAAATAAATAAACGTTATAATTTTTAAAGTTATAAAAATTATGATTTTTGAGAAAAATAGTTAAAAAACTGATTTTTGAGAATATGATGCTAATGATTTTATAAAATAGTAAAATCGGGATTTTTGAAATTATTGTGAAAAGTTTAAATATAGGATTTATGAAATTTAATTATTTTATAAATCAAAAGGATGAAATTATAAAGGATTTTAAAGACGTTTTAAAAGAATAATATAAATTGATTTATATTAAGAGATTTATAAATGGATATTTATAAATTGAAATATTTACATATAAAACGAGTTTTTATAAGTGTTTGAATGAAGTGAAAATGAATTTTGTAAATGAATGGAATTTATAGAATTATAAATGGTAAAGTTATGAATGAAATTTATAAATAGTAAGATTTATAAATTTATAAAGTTATTAAAGGAATAGATTTGGGTGAATAAGCGAATCTTATAGATTATAAGATTTATAATTATGAAGTTCAAAGTAACGGTTTTTGCAAACAAATTTATTATAAGTGTTTAACTTATAATATGAACTTTTAGTTTATAATTGAGTTATGAACTGGAATAGATTAATAAAGGAATTTATTAAAGGAAGTTGTTATAAAATAAATAGAAATGGAATTTATAAACTTTGTTTTATAAATTCGCAAACAACTTATTTTGATAAGTAAATTGTTATAATTTATTTATGGAGTTATATTCACATTTTTGAACAGTGAATAATCCTTTAAATTTAAAAGAATAGAATTTATGAAATTAGTTAACATAGTATATTCACGTTTTTGAATAGTGAATAGTATGTTAAAGAGATTGTTTAGAATGTGATATTTTGAACTGAATTAAAACGATCTAACGATGTTTTAAAATGTGTTGAGATTCGAAACCATAGATTTCAACATTTATTGTTGAAATAGACGTTTTCGAGAAATAAAAGGAGATGATGGACTATAACACTGTTGTTATAGTAAATGATTTCCGAAAGGAAATGTTTTGTATAGTATTGGGATTTATATATCTATTTTAATTTCGAATCCCTATACTAGTGATTTTGGAACGTCGTAACGATGTTTTACGCAACATTCGTTTTGACCCAAATAAATATGTTTAAGAGCATGTTTACCTTAAAGAATGAAATATATACTTAATCTCGATTAAGTATATTGAATATTTTCCAAGTGTTGAAAATAAATGGATTGAAAATTACTTATGGATAAATAAGTATGGAAATGTTTTCCAATATGAAGTGAATAATTAGAATTTATCTTTTTGAAGATAAATTGAAATGGATAATTGAAATCGTATATGCATGGATATTTTGGAATATAAATTCACTACGGGATTTATAAAAGAAAGTGGAATTTAATTAAAAATAAATATTGATTTATTTTTGAGATATTGAATTCTATATCTTGTAAAGATATTTTGGAAAATAAATAATTTGGAAAATTGTTTGGAATCTGGTGATGTGTGCATATCCATTGATAGTTCAATAACCGACTATCAATATTTCCCTTTGAATGGGTAATTGATGTGGATTATTTGAATTTGAATGCCACACTTATTTTTGAATAAGCGCTCACTATTCGGGTTAACCGGGAAAGGACCATGGGGACGTATAACCCATTCCGAATAGTGATACGTCGTTATGAATCGCATTGAAGATCGGTGTTGAAGACCCGGTATTTGCGAGAACGATAGGATGACCTATCGATTGACTCTGCACCGAGTAGCTACGGTATTGAGTTCTCCATATGTGATGGTGAATCCGATCAGGATCGTGAATATCCGGATTGCAAGGACTTCTTTGTAAGTGCCTTCGGTTTTGTTCGAGCCCGGAACAGACTTGTATGGATTGTATGTCTGACATTACAAGTTGAGATATAAAGCCGATTTCATTCAAATATATTTCTGTTGGTGGCGGAGAATTTATTCTTTTAGCTTAACACTCTTCTCTGAGACGTACGAGCTCAGAGGTTATATAGTTGAAGTTATCAGCGATATATTCCCAATTTGGTAATGTGATATGCTGAGTGATGCTGAAATGATCATTGTGTTGATTATTTGTGATAGGATCGTTTATTTGATCGTCTATCCTTGTGATCATTGTGTTGATCATTTGTTGACCCAAAGCATGGCTTTTGTATAAAGTATGTTTTTGTGGACGTGACTTCGTCGAGCCTCACACCCCGTGAATGGTCAAAACAGGAAAGAAGCAGCAAGGTTATGAGGGGTAGCACCCTTTAGGATGTGTCCATTTCCTTCTGGAAAAGGGTGGTATCATGGTATGGAGCCCAGATACTTACTCATGTTGAAAACACTTTGTTATGATTGTGTGAATTGATTACGAGCGCTCGGTGAAAATGTCCCAAAGGACCGGGGGATGGCATATTCGGTCAGTTGTTACTTAGTTAGGGGTAACCCGGCCTTGTGTTGGTAGAGATCCGGTTTGGTTCTCGGGGATGTCCATCCAGAGGCATTCTCATGTGGCAATGGGAAGTTCCTTGGCCTGATCATTCACTGGAAATCCAAAGAAACAATACGTGACTTGTACGGTATTAGTTGTAGAACCTGCTTCCTCAGGAGGTAGCTATAGTAGGCATAATATAATGGTACCTATGCTGGCTAAGATTTATATTCTACTTTCGAAATGAATTTCTTCTACACTATGCACTAATAATAACATCAAAATTGATTTGATTTTAATGCGTATCAAGCATCTTTGACTATCATAAGGAGAAATCTTCTCCAAGTCTGTGTTTGCATTGTGTGTGTGGCAGGAGGTCTTATGGTAGTCTCATTTCTAAAAGCATTGCGAATTGAAATAAAAATATTCCTCTATTTTGATTTTAAAGATAAATAAACTGTTTTGAGTTCTCACACTAGTCACATGACTGACTTGGAGTTTATTGTTTTCCTTCCTAAACTCTGGGTGCCCACCAATTTCACACGGGCATTTAAGAGTAAGGTTTATCAGGATATTCTGGATATTCTGGAATTGCTGGAGGCAAGCTGGATGGCATGGCATATTACTTATATAGTATTTCTTTTTCCGCTGCACTGTTTGTTGTTGTATATTGTTGTACACTCTGATGATATGATGTAATGTAATGTATAAAATGTAATAACTGATAGTTCTTTGTTTAAAGATTATTCATTTATTATTATATGTTGTTCCGCTGCGAATTGTGAGATTCTGATGTTGTTCTGTTCTATGTTCTCTGTTCTCTTTTTCTTTCTATTTTTAAAATTTTGTTCTATTCTCCATTTTTCTATATTTTCAAATTTTCTATTCTCTTTTCCTTCTATTTTAAAATGTTCTATATTTCTATTTTCTTTCTGTCCTATTCTCTATTTTCTATCTTTTTCTCTCTTCTTCTCTCTTTTTCTTTTTCTTAAACCCATAACTATTCGGTTTTTCGGCAACGAAAAATCGCGTACGTTACACCCTCAAATCCCAAAAGAAAACAAAAGGCCAAGTGGCTAGACAAGAAAATCACCAAATTTCATATTGAAATTGAAATACATACCTTTTTGTCAAGAAATTCAATTTTATCTTTAAAATCAAAATCCCATTCTTTTTCCTTTAATATACTTGTATATCTTGCTTATCATAATATCCAATTACAACATTCAAAAATCAATTTGCATGTTCCTTTACAAAATCTTCAATATATACTTCTTATACCATTTTTAGTTTACTATTGAAGTTATATATTCATTTTCATTCTATTTTGCATTTTCACTTTCATTTGAATTCAACTTACAATTTCAATTTTATTTGGATTCAATTTACCTTCTGAATATTGAATTTTATCTTTTAATTATAACTGATTCATATTATTATTTTAATTTAGTTTCATTCACTAATTTACTTAAATTTCTAATTTGAAATCGTTTGTCGCTAAAAAAATTTTTTTTTTCAAAAATTATCTGACTCCCAAAATTTTCGAAAAATTTTGGCAGAGTCTCCAGCGCCTGATTCACCATCTACGATGACGCCCCCTCTGCTTGGAATTTGGGAACGAAAATTTGATCGCGATAGCCCCTACCCCTCGACTTCCTCGCGTGACACGGCATCTTCCTACTGCAACCACCACTCCTCCCTTGAAATGCGACAGCATCAGCCACCCATGACGAGCGATTCGAGGCCACGCCCCCCTTCCTCTGTCGCACGAGCTTGAGGCAATCTCGCGACCCCTATTTTCAGATTTGAGTTAGAATGAGTGCGGCCCCTCGTGTTGTGAATTTGGATCGAGATCCGCTTCCCCCATTTTTCTCGTCGTCATTTTAGATTCGAACGAATTTGTTCGAATAAAAGAAGTAGAGGAAGGAATTGGAATTTGCTTTCAATTTGTGGAAATGATCGTTAACATGCTCGGCATTTTTTCTTTTAACAAACGCGTGTAACTAAGGTAAACACGTGTTGTAAATCGAGTGCCAAGTTTTTGAAACGAGATAAAACGTGTAATATTTTCCTGAAAGAACATTATTAAATAAATATAAATTTATTATTATTATTATTATTATTATTATTATTATTATTATAAATTTAAATTTAAATTGTTTAGAAAACAAAGTCTAATATCTCGATCTCCGATCAAGGCATGCCGCTAGGCTTTTATAATGTTATACGCCCATTCCGAACGCAATGGAAAAGGTTCCGAGTCCAAATTCGATCGTATGGAGAAGATAGCATTTTGAATCCAGTTATTAAATTGAATTTCGATATAATTTTCAACGCGTTTTCCTATCGTACGGCCAAACGATCACTCCAAACACTACGAAAATTGAAGTCCGATAATAATACAATATTATGGTTCCAATGGAACTGGTTTCGTCAAATTCCGAGACTATGGCTCGGAAGGCTATTTTTAAATATCGATTTAAACGATAAAATTTCAAAACTGAACAAAACATTTTCAAATTCAATTCTGAAGCTTCTATTAACCTCAATTATTATCAATATGAATTTTACAAGACTTTGAAATATTTTTATTCAGTTTAAAACTGAAGATTCAAATTTTTATCCAACTTCAATAAATTAACTTCAATAATTAAATTGCCAATTTCATTATGATACCTGGAATTTAGGTTTGAATCAACTCCAAACATTTAAAATCAATTAAATATTTCAATTTCAAAAGTTAAAATTTCCGGGTCGTCGCATCATATCATAGAGTAGTTACATATCACAGCACATCTCAATCTCCCATTAGAGATATCATCAATCCAGGTCATCCAATATCATTCAAACATTTATAAGCAAGATTTATTAGTTGAATAATCCATAATTAATTTAATTAACTACCAATTAAATTAATTACTAACTTTAATCATTTAGATTATCTTTAATCCTGCTTGCTTAACATTAATTAATTAATTATAATTCAATTAATTAATTGTTCATTAATTATCTGTCTTAATCAATCATTCTTGATTAATTATTCTTCAATTACATTAAGTTATTTACCTTTAATTAACCATATAGATTAATTAGCCTTAACCATTCACATTGATTAACCTTTAATTATTCTTATTCATTATAATAAATTTCATTAATTAATTACATAAATTAAATTAATCTTTAATTAATCATGATCATCAATTAATCTTAATTAATCACATTCAGTGATTAGTTATCCTATAATTACTTACATTAATTAATTACTCTTAAATTAATTATATTTATTAATCCTTTAATTATTTACACCAAGTAATTAATCCTTATCACTTCCATTAAGTAATTGTCCTCTAATTACTTCTATTAAGGAATTTCCTTTTATTAGTTACTTCTAGTAATTACCCTTCAATTACTTACCCTAAGTAATTCTTCTTTTATTACATTCAGTAATTACCCATTAATTACTTACACTAAATAACTATACATATATTAATTAATTATACCTAATCAATTCCACAAATAATTATCCTAAATTAATTAATCTAATTAATTATCTTAAATTAATCACATTAATTAATCATTTTATAATCACTAGTTAATGATCTTTAAATTAATGAAAATAATTAACTATCCACTAATTACTTATACTAAGTAATTATCTTTTGATTATCAACATCAATTTATTTACCTTTATTAATCTCATTAAGTGATTAGCTTTTAATTAATTTCACTAATTAATTATCTATAATTCATCTGACGCAGCGGATTAATCAAACAAAACTTCGATCGGTGAAATGTAGCAATCGGTGAGTTGAAGATACCAAAATGCCCAAGTTCGTTGATCCAAAGATACCGAACTCTAGCTATCTCAAACACGTTGATAGCGCACTATACCGTGTTCAAAGATCTACGATTCTTCGCACGTTGATCTAGCGCACTAGATTCCGTGAATCGGCTTCTTCGATCGTTGAATCGAGCGCACTCGATTAACCGAAAGAGGAGATAGGAGATTACACTCAACTACCAATTGGTATGAAAGCACAAAGCTAACAAAAGAGAAATTTTATTCAAAAATCAACAACCCCAAAAATGTACAACACACGCGTATTTATAGGAGTTACAACCCAACACAACAAACAACACCCAACTCTTAGGTCGGCACCGACTCATCCCTCACGACTCATCTAAGTCGTTGCCGACTCATCTAAGTCGTTGCCGACTCAACAAGGCACGACTCACAGACAAAACAGGTAATACGACTCAAGACATGTACAGCCTCAACAATACACGACTCAAAATACAACTGACTCATCATACTACACGCTACACTACCGACTCAAGAAAACACTTTAACGACTCAACTTGCCAAGCGACTCACGACTCAACTGAGGCCGACTCAAGCCATTACCGACTCAACATTCATACGATTCAAGCTTCCCAGTTTCTTGCCGCATGTCTCTTCGAGCGACTCAGTTAGGTCGTGCCCCCTTCTCTCCGACTCAAGACTTTCCAAAGATGGAGCTTCCCCTGGCTTTATGATGAGTCGCTGACGACTTATACTACTGTTGTTAGGCGACTTAATCCCCTCACGCTGAGTCGTGGACGACTCATTTCCCCCCAACACCGAACGACTCATAGTTTGGTTAGGTCGTCCCTTTCCTAACGCGTTCCTCTTTGTTTTAATAAGTCGCAAACGACTTGGAGTCTTCGTCTTGGGTCGTAAACTGTGTCCCATAAGTCGGTAACGACTTAAAATCCCCGAGCTACCCAACTCCCAAGCTTCGTTAAATCGGCACCGACTTATGCCTCCACTATCCCGTGACCGACTCATCAAGCATGCACCTCTTAAGCTCATGTACGTCTTACGAGTTAACTTCTGAATTCCCATATGCCTTGCTGCATCATCCTTCCCTGGTTGAGAAAAATTCGACCTCGAATTTGTAAATTCTTCCTCAACAATCTCATTCCCATGATACGGAATTAAGTATTTGATGTTAAAAACATCAGAAGTATAAACATCATCTGGTAACTTTAATCGATAAGCATTCTCATTGATTTTCTTCCAAACTTCAACTGGACCAATTTTTCGTGCCTTCAACTTGTTATAAGCACCCACCGGAAAACGATCCTTTGTTAATACTGCATAAACCAAATCACCTTCCTTAAATTCAACATTCCGACGTTTCAAATCTGCAAACTTCTTATATTTCTTATTTGATTTCTCCAATCGTTCCTGAACGATTTTATGACATTCAGTCAGCTCATCAACAAAATCGACAGCTCGTTTAACTGTTCCTTTCGATTGTGGGACTACTGCCAAATCCAACGGCCCCCTGGGTAAATTTGAATAAACAATCTGAAACGGACTGAATCCTGTGCTACGATTTACTGCATGATTATGAGCAAATTCTGCCTGGCATAGCTTCATGTCCCAACTTCTCAAATTATCCTGTACAAGACAACGCAACAAATTTCCCAATGACCTGTTAACAACTTCTGTCTGCCCATCAGTTTGCGGATGATAAGCACTACTAAATTTCAGTTTCGTTCCCACCATCTTCCACAAACTCAACCAAAAGTGACTCAGAAAACGAGTATCTCGATCAGAAACAATAGATTCTGGTAAACCATGAAGTCGATAAATCTCCTTGAAAAATAACTGCGCCACTCGAACTGCATCTGTTGTCTTTTTGCAAGCAACAAAATGTGCCATCTTTGAAAACCTGTCCACCACAACAAATATCGAATCATTTCCCCTTTGAGTTCTCGGCAAACCCAAAACGAAATCCATGCTAATATCAACCCATGGCTTAGATGGTACTGGTAATGGCATATACAACCCTGCATTCGTTGCTGTCCCCTTTGAAACTTGGCAAATATGACATCGCTCCACGAACCTCTCAACCTCTTTCCTCATCGACGGCCAAAAATAAGACTGTGAAATCAACTGCAAAGTACGATCACGGCCCACATGTCCTTCCTCGTGCAACTCCTTCACAATCTTCATCCTCAAACTACAATCCGGAATACATAAACGATTTCCTTTAAACAGAAAACCATCAACTAACATGAATTCATCGGTACTCCCATCCTTCACTTTCTCAACATATTTCACAAAGTAAGGATCTCCTTCAATCATCTCAGGCAACATTTCAAACCCCGTTACTTCAACCTTCATTGTCGTTAGTAAATGACTCCTCCTACTCAAAGCATCTGCTACTCGATTTGTCACCCCTGATTTGTGCTTAACGACAAAAGTAAACTGCTGTAAGTAAGAAATCCATGATGCATGTCTCGCTGAAATTTTATCCTGTCCCTGTAAATGTTTCAAACCTTCGTGATCAGTGTACAGAACAAATTCCTTCTGAAATAAGTAATGTCTCCAATGCTTAACAGCCTGTACAACAGCATAAAACTCAACATCGTATGTACTGTATCTCATCTTCGCCCCAGACAGTTTCTCACTAAAATAAGCAACTGGCTTCCCATTCTGACTCAGTACTCCTCCAATACCAACCTTCGAAGCATCAGTATGCAATTCAAACAATAACTGAAAATTAGGTAGAACAAGAATTGGTGCAGACGTTAACAATTCCTTAATCTTCTCAAAGGCAACCCCCGCTTCCTCTGACCATACAAACTGCTTCCCCTTCATGCAATCAGTAACTGGAGCCATCACGCTACTGAAGTGTGGTATGAACCTTCGGTAGAATGACGCTAGTCCATGAAAACTTCTCACTTCTGTAATTGTCTTTGGCTGTGGCCAATTCTTGACTGCTTCAACTTTACTCTGGTCAACTTGAATACCTTTCCCTGAAACAACATAACCCAGGAATAAAACACTAGGTGTCATAAACACACATTTCTTTGTAGCAGCATAAAATTGTTCTTCACGAAGAATAAGCAACACTTCCCTCAAATGTAGAACATGTTCCTCCGTATTCCTGCTATAAATCAAAATATCATCGAAATAAACCACGACGAACTTTCCAATGAATGGTCTAAAAATTTGATTCATCACCCGCATGAATGTACTAGGTGCATTAGACAAACCAAATGGCATAACCAACCATTCGTACAACCCTTCTCTTGTCTTGAAAGCTGTCTTCCATTCGTCTCCAGGTCTGATTCGAATTTGATGATAACCACTCTTCAAATCAATCTTCGAGAATATAGTTGCCCCACTCAACTGATCCAACAAATCATCCAACCTCGGCATAGGAAATCTATATCGGACAGTGATCTTATTCAAAGCTCTACTATCTGTGCACATCCTCCATGTTCCGTCCTTCTTTGGTACTAATAATGCTGGCACGGCACAAGGACTCAAGCTTTCCTGAACACGTCCCTGTTCCAACAACTCTTCCACTTGCCTTCGTAACTCCTCATGTTCCTTCGGACTCATTCGGTAATGTGGTCTATGTGGTAACACTGCTCCCGGAACAAGATCGATTTGATGTTGAATGTCTCTCAATGGTGGTAACTCCTTAGGAAACTCCTCTGGAAATACATCTTCAAACTCTTTCAAAACTGGCTTTACTTCTTCAGGAATTTCAACCTCTTCACTACTCTCACGCCCAATCAACAAAAACACTTCTGGTTCTTCTTCGACTTCCTTGACAAACTCCTTCAAAGTCAACAGAGTTTTCAATTCCTCAATCTCTTCTAGTTTAATCTCCTTCTGCTGTTGCTTCTTAGGAACCAAAGTGATTTTCGTACCCTCGAACATGAAACTGTAACTATTGGCACGACCGTCATGCTGTACTGCTCTATCAAACTGCCATGGTCTGCCCAACAACAGATGACACACATCCATGTCTACAACGTCACACCAAATTTCATCTTTGTACTTCTTCCCAATAGAAAAATTAACACAAGCTCTTCGACACACCTTCACTTCACCACCCTTCCTTAACCATGCTAACTTGTACGGTTTAGGATGCTTCTCAGTTTTCAAGTTCAACTTCCTTACTGCTTCTGTAGAAATAATATTATCACAGCTCCCAGCATCAATAACGAACTTGCAAACTTTTCCCAGAATAGTACATGTCGACTGAAAAATATTGCTTCTCAACCAACTACAATCCTCCTCTTGCTTTGGTGTCAAACAACTTCTTCTCATCATAAGATTACATCCTTCATCACCCGACACTTCTTCTTCCTCCTCAACATAAGATACATTTGAATACTCTGCCTCCTCACCATCATCTGCCTCAACCTCTGCAACCATGGTTCTCTTCTTCGGCTTCGGACATTCGTTGCTTTTGTGACCCAACTCCTGACAATTATAACATTTGAAAACACTACTAGCCTTCGCCTTCTCAGCCTCCTTCACCACTGGCTTTGTAACAGGTTTAGGAACGCTAGAACTTCCACCGGCACCTTTCACTGGATTATTAGAATTAGTAAACACACCACCTCCACGCCTTCCTTGTTTCTCCCAAGCTAACGCTTTCTGATGTGCCTCCGCAACGGATCTAGGATCGAACATATTAACCATATCCTGGATCTGCATTCTCAAACCCCCAATGAATCTAGCCGTCAGCTGTTCTTCTGTTTCCATAATATCATTCCTGGCAATGAGTTGGTAAAATTCATCTGCATAATCACTAACAGACTTCGTTCCTTGCCTCAAATTCTGCAACCTTTGATACATAAGTGACTGGTAGTTGTAAGGTAAGAAAGTAGATCTCATCAACTTTTTCATCTTCTCCCAAGATTCTATCTTTGATTTTCCCATTCGTTCTCGAGTAAGTTTAGTTTGCTGCCACCACGCCAATGCTCTCCCCCTCAGCCTTGTAGCAACTAACTTCACCCTTCTATTCTCCGGCACCTCCTTGAAATCAAAGATTTCCTCCACATTAGACAACCAATCTAAAAACTCCTCTGCAACCATCCCGCCTTTAAATTCTGGAATTTCCATTTTCATACCCGACTCCCAACGACGATCATCCTCCACATCACGGTAAGAATTCCGAATTTGGTCTCGATCTCTATAATGAATACTTGCTCTATCACCCTCTTCAACAAAATCAAAAGTACGCCTACATCGATCTCGACTAATATCATCCCTTCTCTCATGCATGCTTCTTTGACTATGTCTCTCTTCATCTCTATATGCTTCATGGTCAAATTCACGTTGACTTCTTCTCTCTTCATGTGCATAGTCATGATGATCTCTTCGTGATGAAATTGATGTTTCTCTTCTATCTCTACAAGAATGTGGTGATACCCTCCTCGCTTCCGTAACCAATGGCGAAACTCGGTTTCCTCCATGGTTCGAGTTTGGTGATCTCCTCCTTTGATTCAAATCATTCATCAATCTCTCCAATTTACCAATGCCCTCATCAAATTTATCATTAATACGTTGTTCCATAAGCTCGGCTTCTTCCCTACGATACAAAGCTTCAACGTTTTGATGTCGGTTAGCTCTCCTTGGTGGCATGGTTGTAAACTTCACAAGACTTCAAAAATTCAACACAAGACTTCAAGCTTCAACAAAATAACAAGTTATGGCTCAACACTACACGGCGATGCTTGTCTCGGCTCTCACTAACTCGGCAACGAGTTAACGACTCAAGCAAGATCGGCTCCCACTTGTCTCGGCTTGGCACAAAGTATACACGGCCTCACCTTTCAAACCTTGGCGCGCAACTTCAACAAGACTAAATTCAAACACCTTTGCTCCTTTTGATCCTAAATGGAATGGATCAAACTCTTCAAACTTGATGCAACTTCAATATGAACACAATGAACAACTTCAAACTTCATAAACTTCAAAAACTTCAAAAACTTGGCTCCAAGAATCAAACTTAGCTATGATTGGCTAAGTATGACTCTGATACCAATAATGACGCAGCGGATTAATCAAACAAAACTTCGATCGGTGAAATGTAGCAATCGGTGAGTTGAAGATACCAAAATGCCCAAGTTCGTTGATCCAAAGATACCGAACTCTAGCTATCTCAAACACGTTGATAGCGCACTATACCGTGTTCAAAGATCTACGATTCTTCGCACGTTGATCTAGCGCACTAGATTCCGTGAATCGGCTTCTTCGATCGTTGAATCGAGCGCACTCGATTAACCGAAAGAGGAGATAGGAGATTACACTCAACTACCAATTGGTATGAAAGCACAAAGCTAACAAAAGAGAAATTTTATTCAAAAATCAACAACCCCAAAAATGTACAACACACGCGTATTTATAGGAGTTACAACCCAACACAACAAACAACACCCAACTCTTAGGTCGGCACCGACTCATCCCTCACGACTCATCTAAGTCGTTGCCGACTCATCTAAGTCGTTGCCGACTCAACAAGGCACGACTCACAGACAAAACAGGTAATACGACTCAAGACATGTACAGCCTCAACAATACACGACTCAAAATACAACTGACTCATCATACTACACGCTACACTACCGACTCAAGAAAACACTTTAACGACTCAACTTGCCAAGCGACTCACGACTCAACTGAGGCCGACTCAAGCCATTACCGACTCAACATTCATACGATTCAAGCTTCCCAGTTTCTTGCCGCATGTCTCTTCGAGCGACTCAGTTAGGTCGTGCCCCCTTCTCTCCGACTCAAGACTTTCCAAAGATGGAGCTTCCCCTGGCTTTATGATGAGTCGCTGACGACTTATACTACTGTTGTTAGGCGACTTAATCCCCTCACGCTGAGTCGTGGACGACTCATTTCCCCCCAACACCGAACGACTCATAGTTTGGTTAGGTCGTCCCTTTCCTAACGCGTTCCTCTTTGTTTTAATAAGTCGCAAACGACTTGGAGTCTTCGTCTTGGGTCGTAAACTGTGTCCCATAAGTCGGTAACGACTTAAAATCCCCGAGCTACCCAACTCCCAAGCTTCGTTAAATCGGCACCGACTTATGCCTCCACTATCCCGTGACCGACTCATCAAGCATGCACCTCTTAAGCTCATGTACGTCTTACGAGTTAACTTCTGAATTCCCATATGCCTTGCTGCATCATCATCTCAACCGTAATTAAAGATAATTCTTTATTTCCATTAATTTCTTATTAAACTTCATTAGAAAATATTTAGGAATCAATTTCATAATTAAGAATATATAATTTACTTAAAACAAAACACTTTAACATTAAATTTTAACACTTAAAATCTTTGAAACTAGTTCAAAACTTGTTTGATTAAATTAAATAAATATTTATTCATGAAAATTTATCAATTCCTTTTAAAACTTATTCAATTTTTAAATACGTTCAAACTTGGTTAATATTCTTCTTTCGAAATCTAATCATTTTATTAACTTAATACTTGATAAATTACATTGTTTTGGAACTTTAAACAATGATTAACTTGGAAAATTTGTTTTTGATTTACCTTTAAACTTTGAATCTTTTGTTAAACATTTTCTTTATTAATAAAACTAGATTTCTTTGCTTTATAAAATCTATTCACGTTTCACTATTTTTTAAAAATCTGGTTATTACGACAAAATACAAACTCGAGACAAACTCGAGTTTATCAAGCAAAAACCCAGAGCTCTCTCGCGAAACACTGCTACTTCGAGTCAACCCACAGAACTACTCGAGTTCGACCCGTGATATCTCCATCTTCCTTGAAGCCAAAACCAACATTGATAAGAAAACAAATTCGTGCACATACACCATCGAACCATCACTCTCCGACTCTTCCTCCGATCATCGGCCAGTCAACGACAGCCTCGTTGTCCCTTACGAGAACCCAGATCGACAAAAAGACCTATGAATCGAAATCGAGCACTTCGATCCAAAACTGGAGCAAGCTCGATCATATAAAATCTCCCCCAACCGCCACCTCCGAACACTGTATCACCTATGGACCTACCCGAAGCTACTCCACACTCCGACGAACCATATCCCCCTATCGCGATCACCTCCGATGATCGATCGACGTCGCACGAAGCTCACCAATACCCTCGGCCAGAACACCCCTTCAAACCTTGGTTCATCGCTAGCCTGCCACCCCGGCCCTTAATAAAATCTTCTACTATTTTTCCCAAGACCACCGAGCTGTCCTCCATCTCTAGGAACAACCACAAACCTCTAGTAATGGCCAATCAACAGAAATCGGCAAAATACCCAAAATCGGTTAACTCCATTTATCTCAACTTAAAACATACTAAAAATCTAGATTTCATCATCTAAATTCATCATTCGCACTACAATTCAGATTCTATAATCAAAAATTAAAATTATCATGTTTGATTATAACCCTTTTTTAAATTTACACTGTAATTTCCTATTCCTGAAATAATTTCTAAATTTAAATGGTTGTAACCATTTATAAAATCTATATTACATTGTTACAATTATTTCCCTTTTAGGAATCATAACTTGAATATGATTATATAGGCAGATATAAATTTTTAATGAAAATCTGGAGCCTGAAACAAAAAGAGAGAAGGATGAACATACATATGCACAGATATTTCACAGACAAACTCTTGTGTAAACATGCATTCACATCCAACATTCAAGTAAACATTGCATATCATTTTACTACAACATTTATCACACATATCAAAATATAGTAACAGATTTTAAACTGTTTTTAAAATAAGGTTTACTCACCTGTAAAGAACAGAGAACAATTTCTTCATCTTTTAAATCTGAAACTTTGTTTTTGATTGTTGCATTAATCTTTATTGCTTGCTGTTTTGATTGAATTTGAGTCTAAATCTTGCTTGTTGTTGATCTTCATTATGTTTCGCATGATCATAGGTTGAAAAATTTGAAAACTGATCTTGATTTGGTTTGATTCCCCTTTTGAATTTTGGTTTCAGGTTTAATTTAGAGGAAGAAAGAAAGAATCTAGGAAAGAAAAATATTTTGACCTGAGAAAATGAAAGCCAGGTTTCTCCATCCTTTTTGTTACATAATTAAATTTTTAAACAATATAAGCCATTTGTTTTATTGCATGATACATAAGTGACAAATGTATTTGCATGAATTCCCTAATTTACAAATGTTTAAACTTTTTTTATGCTTACAAATGTTAAAAACCATGTATTTTATGCTTTATATGTTTATATATGTCTGTGGATTGTATTTTAAACCTTTATATACATTTACCAATCATATTTATCAAGCAAGTTTAAAAAGAAAGTAAACAAACCTTTATATTAATCTTATTTAAATTTAAACTTAAGTTAAATATAATTTAAACAAATAAACATTTACCTTAAGTGTTTTGAAAATATATGGTTAACTTTTAAATAGCTTTTGATAGGTTTTATATTAAATTCAATCTTAACTTCCAAATTGCAAAACATATATTATAATTCGAAAACATATCTTTTTATTGATTCAAATCAAAGACTTCCTATTACAAAATACACATATATATACACGTCATAAATAGAATATATTTTTATTAGCTTTGAAAGATAAATTTTACCAATTAAATATTTATAAAGAAGATTATTAAACCAATTTAAATACTTATTAATAAAGATTATCAAATTGTTACTGCCTAAAATTCCGGGTCATCACAATTTCTGTTTCTTCTTCTACCTCTTTTTTCTTTTTCCCTAACGATTTGGTATTTCCGGCATTCGATTGTTCGGCATGTAATATAGTGGATGTATTAATGTCGATTTTCGAGCTTCGAAAATCCAGGCCTTCACAATTTTGGACTGTCTAAAATTTTCGAATTGATAAAGAAACTGAAGCTAAGTATTTTTGTGAAAATATAAAATTTGAATTTCTATAACTCTTAAAATGAAAAAAATAGTAAGTGAAACAAGTTGAAAATTTGTTAATCATCCTTGTTAAACAGAACATTCAATGCTACTGGGCAAACAAATAAACGTCTTTATTTTAGGGTTGTCTAAGGAAAGTAGACTCTATTCTTGAGTTTGGATACTAGAGTTCTACTCTAACTGTCTACTTGCCTAGCCTGATGGATAAAGAATTCTAGAAGGTTGATTTGATTATATGATCCAAACTTAATTTGGCCCTTCGTCGAAATTTTAAGAAGGGAAGAATTTTTTGTATATACTCTTAGGATGTAATAGAGTATTATACGGGTATGAACTTAAGTCTTCAAATATTTTAAAATGAAATAGTGTTTCAATAAATGTTTGTGAATAAAGTTAAGTTGTTATGAAATGTTTATAAAAAAACTTAGTTAACATTTTATGAGATGTTCTAAAAAAAATTGAGTGCTAAAAGAGAATACTATTTTCGTAAGTTAATATGAATCTATAATAATGAAATGTTTTGTAGATAAAGTGTGGCTTTTCGACATGATTTTTAAATTGAGTAATATTTTATTGGTACAGGCAAGTCTTTACGGAATGTTTATAACTTAAATAATTTTTTTATGAAATAGTCCTAAATGATTTTAGTATTATATAAGAATTGATTTTGTGTAAATAAGAGAATTGAGAAGAAATTTATGTAGATAAGAAACCAACAGAATTAAATATGTAAGTTATGCATAGATCATTTATTCGTATGACGGTTCTTGATCTACGATTCATGTACATGATTTCAAGGTGATTTACACCAGACCGAAAAAGGATTTTTCACTGGATTCTTGACGGCGAACACTTGATGCGTATTTTGAGGTGATTTTGAAGTTTTCTATCATTTTATATGACTGTGTAAGGAGAACGAAAGTATCTAATCAAGGAACAAATCGGAGTTTGCACTATGGAAGTCAAGTGAAATATACTAGTTTGGAAGCGGAATCTATGTGATTGAGCATATGATCGGAAATTATACAACGTATAAATAATATATGTACATCATACAGGCTTAAGTATAATTATATTATATGTTTGTTTGGCTTGTGGAAAGTTTGGGAAAAAATTCTTTAATTGTTTTAGGCAGTACGAATAATCGACTAAGTAATAACCTAAGGCAGTTAAGCAGAAGGTACGCTTAGTAATTATTTATCTGCCTTATGCAATGAGAAGATATTTGACCTGGGGAAACCATATGCTATGTTTTCTAATAATTTTAATATTTTTAAGTATCAATGTATGGTTGTTTCTTTGACTACTTTTATCGGAATTTCGAAGAAGAAATATTCTAAAGGGAAGAATGTAACGATCCAAAATTTTGAATACTTCGTATTTAAATATCTGAATTATTTAAATATTTAAATATAGGATTTAATGTGAATAATATGATTTTATAACTTTGTTAAAAAAAATTTAATTAATAACCGATGATAGAAATACATATACAAAAATATACATGTTGAATAAATACTGAAAACGTTATCGGAAAACGTTTTGTTAAAAATCAACTTTTTTCAATTCAAGCTGTATAAATATTTTACAACTTGTATAGTAACATATGAACATATAAACAAATATTATACATCTCTTTTCCTAAGCAAACTAATTAAGTTAATAGGATTTGATTTAGGGGATAAAAGGACCCCTAAATCAAGCCTTAAATCAAGGAGTGATTTAAGGAAGCCATGTTTGTGTAAGGTATGGTGTGCATGTTCATAAGCTTGGAAGAAGAAGGGTTTTTGTAAACTTTTCCACACTTTTCCTAACTCTATAAATACCTATACACATTCTCTTCATATGTTCACAAATTCATATCTAAATAATGTCTTCACTTCTTCCTCTTTATGACTTCTCTTCTTCCCTTCTTCTTTTTTATGGTTGTGTGCCTTATAGGGAGGATATGGCCTTAAGTCATTGGTATTAAAGATGTGGAAGAGGGCCTAGGCCGTGAGTTATGGTGGTGGGATTGTAACAACCCATAAATTAATGGGCCTAAATTTATACAAAAATCAAAATTCAAGTCCATCAAAGCACAAATCATTGAATTTGGTGCCTGCAAATAAGCATGAGCATTATCAGAGATTGACAGAAATCTAAACTCACAGCGGAAACAATTATAGGATAAGAATACTTATTATGACTACTATCTTGGAATTTGATGGTATTCCTTAGATAGTGGATTGTCGCACCAGCATCAAGCATGAAATAAAAGGAGACTTCTCCAACAACTAAACACTTATAGCTCCAGTGACATGTTCCTTTATATCTATCAAGTGAGTTATAATAAAGTGGGGTCAGAACAATGTTTGGTGATTGAAAAATCTGTAAACTTCCCTAACATAAATTTCTACCGATTAGTTTCATTTAAGTGTTATGTCTACTAAGGTTAGCAATTCTAATATAACCTTTGTTAACGGTAAAAATGGCTTTAACGCTAACACCCGGTGTATGCCGTGATGAAATGAAAGCACCACCCGTTTGCACCGGAATTAAAGTAAAAAGAAAATAGCAGAAAAAGTAAAAGAGACAGAGATTTTTATAGTGGTACGGCTTCTAATAAGCCTACATCCACTTTACATCCTCCATTATGTTTTTCGAGCTCACTTTACAAGATTACAACACTTTGACAACACGATCTCTTGACCACAACACTTTTACAACACGATCTTACAATTACAACACGATCAGAGAAAGAAGTTTGAACTTTTATGATGAATTGCTCTTTGGATTCATGGTTAATGAGGTTGATCTCTAGATGAAGATTCTTTAGTGTTTGAAGTGTTTGGAGAGTCCAGAAATCAGTAGAGTATAGGCTCCTTGAAATCCAAAAAAGTCCCCTTCGAATGTGGAGTTGGTGGAGTATTTATAGGCGACTTCAGAGTTAGGTCGGCTGGAGCGACCTAAGATAGGTCGTAGGCTGGTTGGAGCGACCTACGGTGGGTCGTTGGCGACCTAGAGGAGCGGCAGAAGAAGGAGGGCGACCTAAGGGATAATGGCATTAGAATGTATGGCCTGGAGCGACCTAAGGGAAAAGGCGGGGTATGCTTTAGGTCGTGTGCGACCTATGGGTGTTAGGTCGCGAGCGACCTGATTTTGATGAGGTGAGACTGGTTAGGTCGCGAGCGACCTAGGTGATGGCGGGTTAGGTCGCGAGCGACCTATGGGTTTAGGAGAAGAGTTAGGTCGCGCGCGACCTAACTTTGTTGAGGAGAAGCATAAGTCGCTTAGCAGGTAGGTCGCTTGAGCCATTAAGTAGTTAAGTCGCTGACTGCTGAGTTACTCTAGGTCGTAGGTCGCTTGGATTTATAGGTCGTTAGGTCGCGAACTTTCCTGTGAGCTGTTAACTCGTGAAGTCTTAGGTAACTAAGTCGTGAGGTCTGTTAAGTCGTGAACTCTGTTAAGTCGTTAGCCGCTTCATCAGTTAGGTCGCTAATTTGCTTTATTGGTTAGGTCGCTAGGTCGCTTCATTGGTTAGGTCGTTAACTAGTTGAGTCGCTGGATTACTTCACTCTTTAAGTCGTATACCGCTTTGGACGGGGCGCTGCCCCCTGGACCCCTGCGACCTGACCAGGCAGTTCGAACACCGTAGTGGTGGCGTTGCCCCCGCACCCCCACCTTTGGGGGTTGGCACCCCCCTGGACCCCACCTCCATAGGGGATCTTAGATGAAAAATCATTCAACAGAACTTGCTTTTGTTGAGATGTTGAGTTGACCAATCTTTGAGACGAGCTATCTCGATTTTCTTGGTCGATCTTTTGATATCACAGCCTTACTGAAAAAGGCGGGATAACACTTGCCCCCCAAAACATGCCTTACGGTAGGAAGGTGTGTTTGGTAATGCCATAATCCGGAAGTTCATATCCTATTGATAACCTGTAAAGGAATTGACAGTTTTATATGGCCCCAAAATGGCGACCGTTCGAGATCGAGCTATTTGGGATGAAGCGCGGCCGTTCATGCTCAAGCGCTTAACTTCAAGTGACGACCATTTGTGGTCGAGTCATTTGAGGTGAAGTGCGGCCCTGCGCGGTCAAGCATCTAAATCCATGCGACGATCGTTCGGAATCGGGTCATTTGTAGTGAAATGCGATCATTCATGGTCAAGCGCTTTACTTCGAATGACGACCATTTGAGGGTCGAGCCACTCGTGGTAAAGTGCGGCCCTGCGCGATCAAAATGACAACTGTTCATGGTCAAGCTCTTTACTTCAAATGACGACCATTCGGGGTCAAGCTATTTGCGGTAAAGTGCGGCCCTGTGCAGTCGAGTGGTAGAGCACAACCGTTCATAGTCAAGCGCCTTACTTCAAATGACGACCATTCGGGGTCGAGCCATTTGTAGTAAAGTGCGGCCCTGAGCGATCAAGTGGTAAAGCGCGGCCGCTCGCGGTCAAGTGCTTAACTTCAAATGACGATCGTCCGGGATCGAGCCATTTGAGGTGTAGCACGGCCGTCCGTGGTCAAGCACTTAACTTTATATGATGGTCGGGATCGAGCCAAGTGAGCTGGAATGCAACCGTTCATAGTCAAGCGCTTTACTTCAAATGACGATCATTCAGGATCGAGTCATCCGAGGTGAAAGTGCGACTGTTGGCAGTGGGAAGCGCGGCCGTTCATGGTCAAGCGCTTAACTTCAAACGATGAACATTCGTGATCGAGTCATTTGAGGTCAAGTGCGGCCTTGCGCGGTCAAGCACTTAAATCTATGTGACGATCGCTTAGGATCGTCATAATGGATTGAAGCGTGGCCGACCATAGTCGAGCGACTGTTGGCGGTCAAGCACTTAAATCCAATAGTTTTTTTTGACTGTTCAAAGTCGGGTGCCTGTTCGTAGGACTTAATCATTGAGACCGTTCGAAGTCGGGTGCTTGTTCGTAGGGCTTGATGATGCCTGTTCGTAGGGCTTACACATTTTAAAATCATGAAAAATCAAATATTCAACTGAAAAGTTGTCAAGTAGAAATATCTGAAAAAGTCAAATCGTCAAGCAATGTGGAATCAAATTCATTTATCGGAAGAAAATTATCAAAGCAAAGTAGAGTAAAACTTAATCATTAGAAACAAATCATGAAAGCAACATCGAGCCAAATCCAAATATCAAAAGCAAACTAATCAGCCCTCAGAAGTAAAATATGAAAGTAAAACAGTCAATCATCGGAAGTAAAATTCAAAAGCAAAGAATTGACGTCCCCGTGCAAACACCTACATCGATGTGATGTATAGTTGTATCAGAGCATGCCTGGGGATCGATCGTGGTCCCATACATGTGTGAACAACTTAATTATGTCGATGTAGTGTTTTCCACTCATTCGTCACAACCTCAATTATTCGATAACAGGCCGACGCCTTGATCCCGAGGTGTCTCCAGTTGGTGCGGGTGGTCGTTCCTGTTCCACCATGGCAGTCTTCTTTTTTACATATTGTGATAGCAAACCATCCCGGATGTGTCCCTCGATTTCATCTTTCAAGTGCCTACAGTCATTCGTGGTATGACCGTTTAGCTCGTGGAACAAACAGTACTTGTCCGACTTTTTCTCGTTGTTGGTTGGATCCCTCTTCATTGGCTTTCGGTAAGGAACCTGTCCCTTTGTGTCTTGGTAAATCCGCTCCAGAGTCTCAGTTAGCTCCGTGTACGAGGTGAACCTTGATCCTTTTTGTTGTCGGGCTGATTTATCGTTGTTATCCTCAGCCTTACGTTTTCCTTTGTTAGTTTCTACACCTCTCTCGGGAGGATTCCCACTTTTGACTGCAAAAACATCAATTCCTTCTCCTTCCTCTGTTTCAGCCTTTGCATCTTCTAACCGTAAGAACCCTTCGGCCTCATGGAAAAATTCCCCTAAATCCATAGGAGGATCTTTGGTCAATGAATTCTTGAACTCTGTGCCGTTCGCTATGCCTGAAACGGCTGCCATTAAAACCATGGATGGATCTGGTCGGTCTACCGATGCCGCGGCTGCATTGAATCGCGTTAAAAAACATCTTAGAGATTCTCCAGTCCTTTGCTTTAGTGTTGTCAAACTCATAACATTCTTAGGCCTCGAGATGTGAACCCTGAATTGCCTCATGAACCTTTCGATCAAATCATTCCAAGGCTTGATCGATCTATTCTCAAGTTGTCTGAACCATAGTGATGCAACCTCTGTCAAGTATAGTGGAAAGCACCGGGCCATCACTTCTTCTGATGCCCCCAGCACTTCCATATGCCTCATATATTTCGTAAGATGAACTGTAGGGTCCGTCCTTCCATTATACATATCCAGCGATGGTAGCTTAAAGTCTGGTGGGTTTTTAGCTCGCCTGATTGCTGTGGTAAAAGGACTTCTATTGACATCCTCCAAGTCCTTGTTTACCAAACCACCTCTCATAGCCTTTTTGACCATTTCCACTAATCTGTCGTTATCTCTTAATAACAGTCCTCGCCCTTGGCTTTCATCTTGCCCCCCGAGTTCACGAGGGGACGGTTGAATCTGTTCTTCTGGTTGGGCTTCTGTTCCTCTTTGATTCTTTGCTCCAAGTCGCCCAATTTGATGGAACAAATTCTGGATCAAGTCCTCTTGCCTTCTCATCATTGCCTCCATCTCCTCCCTTGTAACAAAGGCTGAAGTTTGGCTTGCTCTCGAAGAAGCCTCTTGACTTCCTTCACGCTGACTATTCTTTGGTCTTTGTAGTCTACTCGATCGCCTTACCATGGTTCTTCGGATTTCTCGTATCCAACTCTTGATTATTCGAATTCCTGAGTTCGGGTTCTCAGTGAACGCACCAAAATGTTAACGGTAAAAATGGCTTTAACGCTAACACCCGGTGTATGCTGTGATGAAATGAAAGCACCAACCGTTTGCACGGGAATTAAAGTAAAAAGAAAATAGCAGAAAAAGTAAAAGAGACAGAGATTTCTATAGTGGTTCGGCTTCTAATAAGCCTACATCCACTTTACATCCTCCATTATGCTTTTCGAGCTCACTTTACAAGATTACAACACTTTTACAACACGATCTCTTGATCACAACACTTTTACAACACGATCTTACAATTACAACACGATCAGAGGAAGAAGTTTGAACTTTGATGATGAATTGCTCTTTGAATTCATGGTTAATGAGGTTGATCTCTAGATGAAGATTCTTCAGTGTTTGAAGTGTTTGGAGAGTCGAGAAATCAGCAGAGTATAGGCGCCTTGAAATCCAAAAAAGTCCCCCTCGAATGTGGAGTTGGTGGAGTATTTATAGGCGACTTCGGAGTTAGGTCGGCTGAAGCGACCTAACATAGGTCGTAGGCCGGTTGGAGGGACCTAAGGTGGGTCGTTGGCGACCTAGAGGAGCGACAGAAGAAGGAGGGCGACCTAAGGGATAACGGCATTAGAATGTATGGCCTGGAGCGACCTAAGGGAAAAGGCGGGGTATGCTTTAGGTCGTGTGCGACCTATGGGTGTTAGGTCGCGAGCGACCTGATTTTGATGAGGTGAGGCTGGTTAGGTCGCGAGCGACCTAGGTGATGGCGGGTTAGGTCGCGAGCGACCTATGGGTTTAGGAGAAGAGATAGGTCGCGAGCGACCTAACTTTGTTGAGGAGAAGCATAAGTCGCTTACCAGGTAGGTCGCTTGAGCCATTGAGTAGTTAAGTCGCTGACTGCTAAGTTGCTCTAGGTCGTAGGTCGCTTGGATTTATAGGTCGTTAGGTCGCGAACTTTCCTGTGAGCTGCTAACTCGTGAAGTCTTAGGTCACTAAGTCGTGATGTCTGTCAAGTCGTGAACTCTGTTAAGTCGTTAGCCCGCTTCATCAGTTAGGTCGCTAACTTGCTTCATTGGTTAGGTCGCTAGGTTGCTTCATTGTTTAGGTCGTTAACTAGATGAGTCGCTGGATTACTTCACTCTTTAAGTCGTATACCGTTTTGGACGGGGCGCTGCCCCGCACCCCACCGGGGGCGCTGCCCCCTGGACCCCTGCGACCTGACCGGGCAGGTCGAACACCGTAGCCGTGGCGTTGCCCCCGCACCCCCACCTTGGGTGGTTGGCACCCCCCTGGACCCCCCCTCCGTAGGGGATCTTAGATGAAAAATCATTCAACAGAACTTGCTTTTGTTGAGATGTTGAGTTGACTAATCTTTGAGACGAGCTATCTCGCTTTTCTTGGTCGATCTTTTGATATCACAGCCTTGCTGAAAAAGGCGGGATAACAACCTTACATTGCACACATGATTTCATACCTATCCATTCCAAAGGTCCAAAATACCAACAAAGCCTTATCAACCACCCAATACTTTCTAATACTATCACCATGTAATACTTTTAAAAGAGAAATAGGAAGACTCTACCATTGAAGACCTCAATCGAGGTAGATCCCGTCATTTATGACATATTCCCACTGTGGACTTCTAGCATCGTCATTATTGGTCTATTGGTCCTAGCTACGAAGACCTTTACCAATACTATGGCCTTATAATTCATAATAGTAATACACCTATTGCATCTATCATAATTAAAGTCTTAGCAATATGAGAGACTGTACCCAAGCCACTTAGTATTTGACGACCCGGAATTTTTGAATATTTGAAATGGGAATATTTAATTAATTTTAAATGTTCAAAGGTTAATTTTCAACTTGAATTTCAAATATCACTATTTATTTGGTAATTTAACTATTAAATTAAGTTATTTGAAGTTGGATAAAATAGTAAATTTGGTGTTTTAAGCCTGTTAAAAATAATTTGAAGGCTTGTAAAATTTATATTGATAATACTGAAGAGAATAGAAATGTTAAAATTGAATCAAGAAGTGATCTGTTCAGTTTTGAAATATAACGTTTAAATTGATATTTAAAAATAGCCTTTCGAGGCACAGTCTTGGAATTCGACGAAACCAGTTCCATTGAATCCGTAATATTGAATTATTATCGGATTTCAATTTTCGTATTGATTGGAGTTGTTGTGTGAGTGTACGATATATAAACGTGTTGAAATTTATATCGAAATTCAGTTATAACTGATCCAAAAGGCTATCTTCTCCATACGGTCAAATTAGGACTCGAAACCTTATCCATTGCGTTCGGAATAGGTGTATAACATTATAGACGCCTAGCGGCACGCCTTGATAGGATGTCAAGATTTTAAGATTTGAATTCATGACAATTTAAATTTAAAATTTGAATTTAATATTTATATATACCCTAATCAACTCAGCCGAAATCCCTTCCCGCTAGTTGCCTTTCTTTCACCATCACGCATTTTCTCCTCAGCAGCCTTTGTTCCCTCTGTAATCACTACAGCAAGCATTCTTCACGCAACCCATCTTTTCACGTTCAAAATCATGGTCTTTTGCTCCCCTCGTTTCCTTTTTAAACTCGAGCCAGCTGAAGAAAAGCTATCCACAATATCTTCTTTCATTTACAATTCGAAAAGAGGTCGAACAAAAATTCCAAAATTTTAATTTCATCGTTTTCGAATCTCGAGCTCAAGGTAAAATAGCGGCATCGAATTCAATTTTTAAAATAGGGATGGGCATAGCGTAGCATAATTGCAAGGGAGCAGGCAAGCCGAATTCGCTGGAGGGGTCGTGGCGAATTTCACGACTTCGAGGCTGGGTCTGTCGTCGCACGTGTGAAGGAGTGGCGATCTTAGAGGCTCATCGACCTCTGGAATCAATAGCGGCAAGGGATTCACGCTCGTTTGGGAAGCACGAAGTTGCGAGATTCTGGCATCGACGAGGCACGCGTATTAGGGCATTCGTGATTTTGGGCTTAGGTATCAGTCAGATTTCGAGCTTGATGGAGTTGGTGGCTCCGACGAAGTATCGAGGGCAGTAAGGTATTCTTATGTTTTTGCAATTTAATTTTGGAATTTAATAAATTACTGTTGAAATTTAAATTATATACAGAGAGAGATATATCTACCATAGATATATATAAACCATTCTGTTTAATATAATATATATAGAGGATTTTGGAAATGTAAAAAGGATTTTAGATATTAACAGAATTTATATAAGTTAGGGTTTTATGAAAGCTATTTATGTATAGATATATGCGTAGCTTTAAAAAGAAAATAAATACATATTTATGTTTTAAAGTTATTAGTTGTTTTAGAATAAAGTATCATTATGATAGCTTGTTAAATTAACCTATTCAAATTTTAGTCAATAGAAATATTAAAGGAAAATTGTTTTATATAAATTATTAGCTAATTAAATTAAATTTATCAAATGAAAATCAATTATGCAAATGGTTCTAATATTAATAAAATCATCTAATATTTATTCAAGGTTAAAAAGGGAACAAGTCGAGGTTGGATCGGATTGCAATTTCAAAAAAATAAAGCAAAGGTGAGTTAATCTCACTCAGTTAGATTCTAATGTAAATTTAAATTTAAATGATTAAATTTAATAATTGTTTGAATGGTTGAATTTATTGATATGCTATAGTATGGTATATTTTGGGATTGGTATTTTATGTTGTGCTAACGTTTGTGGATGCAGGGAACAGGTTGGAGGGATCTAACTGGATCCCTCAACATTTATTATTTAATATTCTCTATTGTGATTACTTGATATTCAATGTTGAATATATTAGCACATTGAATGATATGATTTGATTTGATATATATTGGGTATAATGAATTACCAAAAATATATAAATTGGATTTTGGGAAGAAAATAAAGGAAGTAAATTTGTAAATGAAATAATCTTAGAGAATTTAATAAATTAAGATTGAATTGAGAAAGAAATGGAAGTATGTTAAATACTAATAAATAACTTCGAATATGAAAAGAAAAGAATTTGAATAAACAGTAACTAATGAATTGTAAAATTATGTGATATTAATTTAAAGGAATAAAGAATTATTTTAAAACTTAAAGTTTTAAATTTACTTAAAGGATAAGAAGTAAATTGAGAAATCTAAATGGGTATTTCAATTAAAAGTATTTTAAATCATAATTAGGGAATAAAATTTGAAATTAAAGGTTTTTCAATAAATGAAGTGAATTGGAAATCAATTTGGAATTGATTTAAAGGTTGAAATTGGATATTTGGAAGAATAAATTCAGGTGGGAATTTATTAAAGGAATGAGAAAATTTGTTTAAAAATAAATAGTGATTTATTTTTAAAGGTTGTGAAGAGAAGTATATTTCTCTGGATAGCCAAGTACGTTTTAAGTAAATTTTTAAATATAAGATAAAAGTTTAAGGTTGTTTTAAAAAAGCATGTTTTAGAAAATTTATTATTTTTGAATATTTAAAATTCTTAAGTAAGTATTTTTCAAATCTATTATTGTAATAATTATTTAAAGGCGACAATTTTGTTTTAAAAAGTGAAAACTAGTTTTATATTTATAAAGTAAACATTATATAGTATGTATTTTTAACAAATTTTTGAAATAGTTTTAGCTTAAAGGTTTTAAAGTGTATTTCAATAAATTGTTTTAAATTATTTTAAAAATATAAAATTTTGTGCTTGGTGATTCCAGTGGAAATAGAAATACTTGGAATTTATTCTGAGAAAGGTAGGTAGTTTTGAAAACTGTTTTCAAGGAGTTTGAAAAGTGAAATTATATCTTGTGAAGATATTTTTGAGATAAATAAATTATTTGGAAAATTATTTATTGTGTTATGGATGTAGTGAACATTAATTGATAGTTAAATCACCGACTATCGATATTGGCCAAATGCGTTGATCGTTTCGAAGAGACCGGGATCGAGATTTATTTCTCAAAAACAACTTCGATCTGGTTTGTACGTTTTTGGGGAAAATGAGTTTGATTCGAAGATGGAGCATTGAAGCGCAAGGGCTAGTCGCTACTAATCCTGAGAATATTTCCAAAATGGATGTAGTAGGAATAGTGTCTTCGGTTCCGTTCGAACCCAGGACGGACTTGTATGGACGAATGCTTGCGAAACATCGTCAGGTGGACGATGGGCATTCTAAGGCATATTGTTCTTAAAAAGGTAACGCTTAGCCTCAGGCCTCATCAAATGGGAATGACAGAAAATCAGGGGTTATGCAGCAAGGCTAGGTGGGTAGCACCCAAGCAGGGTGAGGTCATCCCTGTCTAGATGTCCTTTTTATTTCCGCTTAGTGGGCGGTTGCAGATCCCAACCGCGGGGTGATCTCACTCGGGATTACCCAATAAGGGGTAGTCCCGGTCTTGTGTTGCAGGGGAGCGGGCGTACTCCTCGGTACGGTGATCTAGGCCCCGTACTGTGACAGGTGGTACCCTAGTGCCTAGTCATTAGTTGGAAATCCATTCTCCCTACAAGCCTTGTACGAGTTTTGTTTGTATTACCACTTTGTGGCTCGTAGCTGGAATTTAATAATGTAACAATTTTGGCTATCTTATAAGTATTTGCATATGGACCCTATTATAATATCATAGGATTTCTATAAAAATTGTTTTAGCTATCGTAAGGTAAAAACCCGACATGTTTATTTGTGGCGTGGTCTTACGAGATGCTTTTGTTTTCAAAGGATTTTTGAAACTTTAATAATCAATTGGGTGTGATTTTCTCACGCTGGTATTCCAGACTGACTCGGGTGTTATTTAACTGCAATTCTCGGGTCAGACCGAGTATTATAGAATACAGGATATGATGCTGTGGAGCTCAACAGACGAGCTGGATGACGATACATACTCCCGTACTTGTTTATATATGTATATTCCGCTGTGTTGAGTTATTGTGTATCCATTGTACGATATTGATGTTAAACTGTGATTGATGTACTCTGATGATGTAATATATAAACAGAGATATTTGTTTTTTGAGTAAAGATGATTTATTGTCTAATATATTTTATTCCGCTGCGATGGTTAGATTCTGATGTTGTTTTCTATTTTTTTCTTCTACCTCTTCTTCTTTAATCCAAATGGTTCGTATTTCTCTACAACTTGAGTTAATTGTTGTAGAATAGTGTTGACTCAAGGGGTACGGATTTGCGGGTCGTTTCACTTGGTATCGGAGCTTTGGTCGGTGATAACCTTGGCTCTGGTGGGAATTACTCATAAAATAGAGTCTATGGTACTCTAGAATGAGTTTGAGCGTATTAATAGATATGAGCGCGTATTTGTTAGTGAATATAAAAATTGTTTTATATTGCGTTGATTTATCGGTTGAGTGTTTATGGGTTCTGGTCGATATATGGGACGCCATCTTATCGATAGGGATTTCTAAACTCTTAAACAAGATAAATCAACACAATATTGTTTCAAATGGGGTAAATGAAATAATTTTACCCAAAATTATTTTGTATATAAAGGGAATAATTTTTCTTAAATTGTTATCATCAAATATGGATGTTTGGATGGTAGGAAGTGATAATATTTAATTATTATCATTGTATGATAATTGAATAAGATATTGCAACTATAATTAAAACTAAGAAATCAATTTGTATACAAATGAAATTTGTAAAGACAAACTAAATGTAAATTATAGTGTGACTAATTATTAAAATAAAATAAAATTCCAAATTAATGTTTGAAAATAAATTTAAAGGGTTTGGAATTTGAAAATTTGGAAATTTAAGTTCCTTTGAATTTGGGAATGATTCCCAAAGGTTGGAAAAAATAATATATTTAAGAGAAATATTTTTGAATCGGATTTGAAATCTAGAGAGATTTGGAATTTAAAAATATTGGAAGGGTTTTAAAGGAGAGAAAAACATGAACTCTTACGGTCGTTGGAAAATAATTTCGGTGATGACTGCAACATCATCGATGATTATTTTCGAGTTTCCAAAAGAGGAATTGCTACTAGGATGTTTTGGATTAATGTTTGTTGGAGGAATTTGGTTGATTTTGAAAATGCAAAGGAATAATTTGGTGAAATATATATGTTTCCAAAATTGAACGTTGAGCTTAAGTTTCGAAAAGAAAATTAGTTAAGTTGGATTAAATAAAAAAGTTTTAAGATTAAAATTTATAAGTAACTGATTAATTAATATGGTATGCAAATGAAATGAAATGAAATTGGATGATGTTTGATTTAAATGTGTAAAATAAGGAGCAGAATAAGTTCAAATGGACTAAAAATAATTAATGTTTGAAAACTGTTAACGCTGGAATTTGAACGCTAACACCCCGATGTATGAGTTGTAATTGTGAAAGCACCACCCGACGACTCGGGAACAGATTACAAGCAGATAATAGTAGAAAAGCGGTAAACAACAACAATTTTATAGTGGTTCGGCTTTAGGGTATAGCCTACGTCCACTTTAAGTACTTTTATTAATAATCTCGTTACAAGCTGATACAATTCTTCCCAAATACAATACACTTTGAATTACAAGATACTTAGAACAAGTAGCTTAAACTTCGATGGAGATGAGAGTTTTCGAATCCATGTTGGATGTATGTGATCTCTTCTTGAAGTTGTTTGTAGCGTTCTTAATATCTTGAGAGCTTCAAGTGTTGGATTGGATTAGTTTGGAATGCAGCAGAGTAACGGTGTTTGAAGGAAATCAGCCAAAAGTCCTCTTTCAGTTGGAATTAGGGGTGTATTTATAGGCATTTTTCGGAGTAAGGTTGTAGGTCGTGACCGACCTAAGTAAGGTCGTAGGTCGTGACCGACCTAAGTAAGGTCGTAGGTTGTAGTCGACCTGAAGAGCATTGGCCCCTCCTTCCACAAGAACACGCATGCTGATTTGCACAAGTCCTAGGTCGTGAGCGACCTATCCCCCTGTGGCACAGCATAGTCAACTTTTTTACTCTGGCATTTAGGTCGTTAGCGACCTACCCTAGGTCGTGAGTACTTTCCTGTAGCCATAGCTGATCTTAGGTCGCTGAATCCCTTAAGTCGCGACCTTCCTTAGGTCGAAGCACTCCTTTAGGTCGTGAAAGCTTTAGGTCGCTAAGCCAATCATGCCGTTAGGTCGCAGAGTTCCATAAGTCGAGACCGTCTTTAGGTCTCATTCACTCTTAGGTCGCGAAGCTTGATAGGTCGAAACATCTTCTGAGTCGCAGCCTTCCTGTTAGTTCGCGAGTATTCATAGGTCGCGGCCTCCTTTAGGTCGCGAAGCATTTTTAGGTCGTTCTCCTTTTTAGGTCGAGCCATCTTTAAGTCGCAGCCTTTTTTAAGTCGCTAGGTTCTTGAATTGGCTAGGTCGCTACATTTTCCTTAAGTCTCTTACAGAAGGGAGTTAACATTTGCCCCTCGAAGTATATGACTTAGCCATAGGTCGTGTGCTTCGACCTTCTTAACTCGCGTTCTGAAGAATTGTTAGGTCACAAACGACCTAAGGAGAAAGTTAGGTCGCGTAGTGTCGGTTCGCGTTCTACTGCCCCAGAATATAAATACCGTAGGTCGCTCCCTCCCTTCTTCATCTTCTTCAGCATCCATTCTGCCATTAACAAGCTTTTGAACTTCTCGAGGACGATTCCAATCAGCTCAATCCTTAGACTTTTCCATCATAAGATTGCGTAAGTGAATTCTATCAACATTCAACTACATCCATCATCAAACCGCGAATATTCCACTTGTGATTCTTAATACATTTTCGTATGCTGCTTTTTTCCATAAGTCGCGACTCGATTAACCTTTTGATTGAGTTATCGTGGTGATTCTTGTGAATATAGCAATACATCCGATGTATGGTGGTTTTGAGGCAATTCGAGTTGGTTTTTTTCGAGTCATTTGTGATGATGTGGGAGGAAGATGGTAAATTACAGTGATTCGAATTAGCTGGTTTGTAACTTTGGAAGAGATGAGGAAGGCTCTAATGGGTTAACGGGTTAATGGTGGAGATGATATGGCAGCGTGTGAGTGGAGAATCGACCTTAGGGGTGTCTGTTTGAATGTGAACCATGCGACCTAATACTAGCGATCTAACTCTCTCTTGAATGAGATAAAACTTAAAGCAGAGCGACCTCAGAACGACCTAAGAAAGTAACGACCTAAGTTTAATGATGATTGAAATCTTAGGTCACGGCTGACCTTATACTTAAAACAAATCTGGACCATCTTAATTTGAACCAAGGTGCGACTTAAGAACTTGTTGACCTAAATCCCTGAATGACTGCAGAGGGACTTAACATGTCAACGACCTAACTCTTTTGCGCCATAGGCTCTAGGTCGCGGCCGAGCTAGGACTTGAACAAATCTGCATTGTTCTGAACCTCTTGAACTTGCACAGGGCGACCTAATATAGCCTTGACCTATACTAAGTCGCGGGGGACAGTTTGGATGATCTATGGCCTGTAAAAAATTTGAGAGAATTTGATTGAACTGCTTGGACTTGAATTGTTTGAAATTCATTACATTCTTTTGCAGATCGCTCTAACTTTTAATCTAACAACCTGTTTAAACATAACATTTGCAGAGAAATGGGACGAATATGCTGTCACTGATCGCCCACATCGAATGACAGATTAGTCGATAAAGAATAATCAACTTAAATGAATTGTGTGAATGAAATGCTGTGAACCAATGAATTCAAGTGAAGTGTCAAAGCAAAACTAAAATATCCAGTTAAAGTTGATTCGTTTGCATTAACACTTCACTTGAGCTTTATATTAACAAGTCCTGAAATCTCATAGTCGACTAATTGTCAACTAGTTTAACTTCAGTTATGTTTGCCTTCCTTTTTGTTTTAAAGTTCTGCACAACACTTCACACTTTTTAGGAAACGTGCACCTTCTCATCTGAACATCCAGTCGCTTATGTAGAATGATGTCTCAACAAGAAGAGATGATAGAACACGCTGAAGGGGTTTTCCTGATTGCTATTCCACTAGAGAATCCTCCGGAAAGAACTCCTACCCTTCTGAAACAGCGGGCGCTTAATCAATTATGCGTTCAATTTAGCATTGCCGAGGCAGAAGTTCTACTCCCTGGACCAAATGACTCTGCTGATAGACCACCTTACGGTTTTGTTGCCATTAATCGACAAATGTGCTTGAGTGGAGCAATTCCTCCTTTTAATGAATTTCTCCGGCAAATCCTACTTCGACTGACGATCTCTCCTTTTCAGCTGCACCCCAATGGCTAGGCTATTTTGATGGGATTGTGTGTTCTGTTCAGGAGGACTCTTGATCGTCTTCCGAGTTTTGAGGAAATCTGTTACTTGTGCACTTTTGCGAAGAACAAGGACCATCCTTCAATTGTACTTGTAAGGGGTGCGCGGAACCGCAAACTTATTTTGGATTTGCCGGAGAGTGCAAATGGATTCCTGAATCAATACTTCTACATTCGTTGCCCCGCAGAATTTTACGCAGACTGGAGAGTAGGAAGTGAGATCTTTTTTCTCTTTAATTTTATTCTAAGTTTTACCTGGTTCGTATTGCTAGATGCTGATTCCATTCCTTATTTTTCCAGCACTTCCTCCTCCTTCTAGAGATTCCAGCCATAAGTCAGTTTTTGAAAGGCTAAGCACTGTGGCTGCTGAAGAAAGAAGCGCAAAATTTCTATTGACAGAAGAACTTCTTCATCAGTTTGAGCTTCTACATCCTTCTCGTTCCACTCAAATACATGAAGTTCCAACGGAGGTTCCTGATTCTCCGACGAGCACTCCTGATGCCCCAGTCTCCACTAAAGAGCACTTGCAGGGAGGAACCTTTATAGAAACTTCACTAGTTAAGTGTTCAATTCCGAAAGATGTTGCGGGGCCATCTGACAAGTCTGTACTTGCCCCAGTTACTGAAGAGGAAGAACCCCCTCAATCTACTAGTGAAGGAGTTAAGAAAGCAAGCTCCAAAAAACAAGATGGCGATGATGTTTTTGAGGGGTTGAGAGATTTAATTGTGACATCTCAAGAACTTTTCAAAGATGATGTTTCTAAAACTGTCTCTTCTGTAATCGAGGCGACATCTTCTTTTCAACAGATGTCAACTCCTCCTACTCAAGTTATCACTACCTCTATTCCACAGAGTGGTTTGTAACTCGATGCGCGTAGTTTACACGTTACATGACACTTTGGATTTCTCATCACTTCTATGCACTTATCTTCTTGTACTTTAAAGATTTCTAAAGCTTATTATTTTAATTCCAGATTCTCCTATGGGGCGCAGCGGCTCGTACTATGATGATTTCCAGCGCTACGGGAGGCGTAGCCAGTATGATTACAGGCGTTACCTTCCTTCTTACAGAGAGTCGGATGAAGAGAGGGCCATCAGGAAAGCCGACGAGAGACGAGCATATGAAGAACGTCGCCGAAGGGAACAAGAAAGACATGATCTTCCCCACAGAGATGATGATACCCAAAAGAGAAAAGCTCATGATGAGAGAGGAAAGAGTCACATAGACGATTCTTCTAGCAAGCGGGCTAGACTTACTGAAGAAACAACTCCTTCAGCTTCTGAACATGTCCCTGCTCAATCTCCTACTCCCGTTCGCTCCGACATTCAAGCAATCATCAACCGGCCCGCATACCAAGTCGGGCAAGGTCCTCCCACTCTTCAAATTCGATTTCCTCAGTGGTGCCTGAGAGGGGTTCGATTTGATCTCGACTTGGTTCCTCTCGATAAACCGGCTATGCTGCGAAATCTTGATACTGTCAGGACCGATATCGAAAGAGTGTCAAACTGGCAAAAACTCGTCGACGAACTTCAGAGGGTTAACCGAGCCAATCTCGAGGCCATTCTAACAATGGAGAATGATAAGGCTGAGTGGCAGAAGACTCTCGAACAGCATGACGCCGAAATGAGAAGTATTGCTTCCTACAATGAAAAGCTGGAAGCGGAAGTAGAAAAACTTAAGGAAGAATTAGCTACTTCATCTACTTTCCATTCACAAAAGGAGAGCATGCTTCAGCAACAAGTACGAGATGCGCATGCCAGTCAAAGAGCAGTCGAAGATAAGCTTGCATACAAGGAAAAGGTCATAGAAGAATATCGTGCTGAAACTGTACAACTACGAGAACAGACCGGCTCTCAAAGCTTGGAGATAGAGTTGTTAAAAACTCGACTTGCTATGGCCGAAAAGGAGCGCGACGAGGCTGTTGCTGGTAAACTTGCGGCCGAAGAGGCTCATCAAGCAACCAAAGCTGACATTAGCTCCACATTATTCGATTTTTATCTGCACAGCATTTTGGGACGTGGCAGCCTTGCCTTTCTAGGCCCCAAGTATGAAATCACACTGGCTGAAGTTTGGGAGGCAGCACTTGATATGCTCGGTGGTAAAGGTGCTGGATATGCTGAGTCAGCCCTTGAAGAGCATTATCTTGATGATGAAGCCCGTGCCGCTCTTGCCAAGGGAAAGGAGCAGCTTGCCAGAGCGCGGGCCGGGATGGCGGAAGAGGAGCGTTCTGAAAAAGAAGTACCGCCTACTACCTCTGAACGTCCTCTAGTTTCTCCCGAGGTGGACATTACAGGCTCTAGTGCTCATTCGCCGCCTCCTACAAGAACCGGGGTAATTACCCCTACTGATGAAGAGGCTTTGGAGGACATTGGGGCTCAGAATTATGAGATTGAACTGACGAAGCCAACATCTTCAGGTAATTTCAACATTGGTCCGATTCAGGTGGATTACCTGCTTATTCCTCAAAAATTTGATGAGCTTCTCGATTACCTCTTGAATCTCGATGAACCCATATCTCCCTTCTTTTGGGAAGATACTAACATTTTCAATTTTTCTTCTTTTGCAGTTGAAACAACAAGTGCCGTGCAGACTTCGCCTTCTCTGGTTATTCCTCCTCCATCTCTTCAGGTGACTCCTCCTTCTGCTTCACAACCTGGGTTACAAGAGGAGAAAATTGAGGCTCTTCATGGTTTGGATGACCCTATTGCTTCGCAGGAGCAAAAAGATGAGGGACTCGAAGGAGGCGAGATCTCTCCGGAGCGGACTCCTTCTGACGACGTAGTTTTGTCCGCTCTCGTTACTCCGGGGAGTGAGTCTTCTTCGAAGAAAAGAAAGAAGCATGGGACATCGAAGAGGAGGGGGAAGAAAATTATCACCACTGAAGAGGAACCGGAAATTGCACCAGTTGCACCTCCCTCCCCTTCTTCCCTTATGCCTTCAGACCAACCTGAAAGACCTGAAAAGCTAACCACTCGGCCGGGTAAAGGGTCTAAAGGCGGCAAGAAGAAATGAAGAGTTGAGCTTTTTGATTCCTTTTTTGTGTAATGGTCGGATGTTGTGCAGGCACCGGCCCCTGCTTTTTATTTTGAAACCTGTATCTGCAATATCTGCAATTGAATAAAATGATTCTTTATTTGTACAGACTTTTGTTTGAATTTGAGAATGCATTTATTATTCATTTTTGCACAAGTTTATTTATACGATGTTGCGGTGAGCTTGTGGTATGTTGTTTGAGCGTACTTTACCGACATAGTTATACCGCTTTGTATGTAACTATAACATGTTGCCCCTATACCATGAGCTTACTGCAATATCGTATACTTTGAGGGGACTTGCACTCTCGTTTTCTAAAGAATAATTACTTCATTCTCGAAGAGAATTTTCGTAGAGTGCAACTTCCTTCATATAAGTTTCTACGCTTTGTCCTTCGAAGAAATCACTTTTTCCTTTTGCGTATGTATATATTTTGCCAAGTGAATTCTTCTATGTGGTAAAGCGGACCTCTGAATGTACTTTAACTTTCTTCCCCCTTCTTTTTTTTTTAGAATAGGTAAAGTCATCAAGTACGCTCTTGATGAGGATTTTTCTCTTTCTTCTTTTTTAATAAAAATTTGTGCCTCTGAGGAGAGATTTTTTCACGTTTCAACACTTGGAAGTTTTATTTCAATCTCGGTGAAACGTGGGCTTCTGAAGAGGTCTTTCTTTTTAATTGTGTCCCCAGGAGGGGGTTGTACCTCTGAGGAGGGATTTCTCACGTTTCAACACTTGGAAGTTTTATTTCAATCTTGGTGAAACGTGTACCTCCAAAGAGTTGTGCCTTCGAGGAAAGCCTTTTCACGTTTCGACACTTGGAAGTTTTATTTCAACCTCGGTGAAACATGGGCTTCCAGGAAGGTCTTTATCTTGTTTTGCATTTCAATTTTGGTGAAGTGAAATTCCGAAGAGCGGTTGTTACACTTCAACTCCTGGTGAAATGGGCCTCCGAAGAGGGCTCTTATTTTGTTTGCATTTCAACTTTGGTGAAGTGAAATCCCGAAGGGCGGTCATGACACTTCAACTCCTGGTGAAATGGGCCTCCGAAGAGGGCTTTTATTTTGTTTGCATTTCAACTTTGGTGAAGTGTAATTCCGAAGAGCGGTCATAACACTTCAACTCCTGGTGAAATGGGCCTCCGAAGAGGGCTTTTATTTTGTTTGCATTTCAACTCTGGTGAAGTGAAATTTCGAAGAGCGGTCATAACACTTCAACTCCTGGTGAAATGTGCCTCAGAGAGGGTTTTCATCGCCTGGAAGTTACTCTCTCATGGTTGGAGGGTCATGACTCCTCCAATCTTTTTTGTTGAGTAGAGAACTTTCTTTTTTGTGGCGTATGACCCATTAGAGGTCTTTATCCTCCGAAGAGTCGTGCCTCCGAAGTGGACTTGTGCTGCCGATGATAGCTTTGGTTGTTCCTCTGTTCACTTGCTTATGCCTTTTCAATGATCCTCTGCCCCCTTTTTTTTTTTTTTTTTTTTTTTACAAGTAACTTGTTTAATCCAAGGAAGTGTGCTTCATTGTCAGGCAATTTCGTGAGAACGAGCACTAGCTTTTTAATTGGATGTTTGTTTGTTCAAACGATCTCAATTTATTAGCAAAGACCCGTTTCTGTCGAAATCATAGGCTGTTCAATTGAAGTACTTCCTATCTAGGATTTGAATTCGGGGCTCTTGTGACTTGAAATTTGGCGAGAATCACTTGGTCTTTTTATGTGCAAGTTTCACTTCCATTGTCTGCAAAAATTCAAATCGACATTTCAGCAATACATTCTATGTACCTTTTATATCGAGAATAAAGCAAACATGTAATAATAATAAGGAACACAAGATTTATAGTGGTTCGGCCATGAAATTGGGCCTACATCCACTTTATATTCTTTCATTATTTACTTGCATCAGTTTTACAATTGCTTTCAATTACAAGAATCATACATTCATAATTCTTTTTACAATGTTTCAACAAAATTTTCAAGTAAAGTATGGACGCAAATGGTTGTTGTTCCATGCCCTTGGAATTTGATCTCCATCAACAGTGGTGAGTTTGAATGTGCCGTCAAGAAGCTTCTGACCTATTACATACGGTCCTTCCCAATTTGGCCCAAACGCACCTGTCGTTGTCATAATTCTCTTCAGGACTAGGTCTCCAATCTCAAAGCTGCGTTGGCGAACTTTGGAATTAAAATGTCTGGCTATTCTTTGCTGATGAACTGCAACTCTGAGATTGGCCTCATCTCTTTTTTCATCAAGGAAATCTAGCGCTTCAAGCTGTAGCCTTTCATTTTCTGCTTGGTTGAAATGGATCCTTCTGTGTGAAGGAACCTCTGTTTCTATCGGGACCATTGCTTCCGACCCGTATGCTAATGAGAAAGGAGTGTGCCCAGTCGCAGTTTTGTGAGTGGTTCTGTATGCCCATAGTGCAAGTGGTAGCTTATCGACCCAACCACCTTTTGCTCTTTCGAGTTGCTTTTTGATGGTTGATTTGATGATCTTATTTACTGCTTCCACTTGCCCGTTTGCCTGCGGATGAGCAACTGCTGAAAAGCTTTTCTGGATTTTGAATCGCCTGCAAAAATCTTGGAATTCCTCGCTTTCAAACTGAGTACCATTGTCTGTGATTATTTTCTGAGGCACACCATACCTGCAAATGATATTCTTGGTCACGAAACTTATCATCTTCTTAGAGGTGATAGTAGCCAACGGTTCAGCTTCAGCCCATTTCGTAAAATAATCAACTGCAACAATAGCATATCTAATCCCTGATTTGGCAGTCGGTAGCGGCCCAATGAGATCCATTCCCCAAATTGCAAATGGCCATGGACTGACCATTTGTGTGAGTTCAGTTGAAGGTGCTATAGGAATTTTGGCAAATCTTTGGCATTTGTCACACTTTCGGGAATAGCTTGCAGCATCATGATTAATTTCTGGCCAAAAATATCCGTATCGGAGAATTTTCTTTGCTAATGTTTGACCACCTGAATGATCACCACATTCTCCTCCATGCACCTTAGCTAGGATTGTTTTGGACTCTTCCCGGGATACACATCGAAGCAATGGCATTCAGAATCCCCGTCTGTATAATCGGCCATCCTGAATTACATAGCGAGAGGCTTTCCTTAGTAGCTTTCGTCTTTCTATCGAATTTTCTGGCAGAGAACCTCTGAGTAGGTAGTCCAGTATTGGAGTCATCCATGACTCTTGTTCTTGAGATACATTCATAATCCAGTCAATATCCATCTCGTCTATACTTGGTGCTGAAAGGACTTCTACAGGGACCAATCCCAATAGTTGAGCTTCACCAGAACTTGAATACTTTGCGAGGGAATCTGCCTTCATATTCTCTTCCCGAGGAATGTGGCTTATTGAATAGTGATCGAGCTCACACAGAAGTTCCCAAGCCTTCGACAAGTAAGCGGGCAGGTTTCCCCCTTTCGTTTGAAATTCCTTCTTGACTTGACATACAATAAGCTGAGAATCGCTAAAGATCTGTAATGCTCGTATGTTTAGTTCTTTAGCGATTTTCAGTCCTGCGATAAGAGCTTCATATTTGGCTTCATTGTTTGTTGAAGGAAATTCCAATCTTAGTGCATAGCATAATGACCGACCTTCAGGAGTCTCAAGTACGACTCCGGCTCCAGAACAGTAATCATTTCTTGCACCATCGACATATAACCTCCACTGGATAGGGGAATTGTCGAACGCTTCTTCCTCACTGTTACCTTTATCTGTAAACTCTGCAATGAAATCTGCTAAAGCTTGTCCATTGACCGCTTTCCGGGGATGATAAGTGATGTCATACTGACTGAGTTCAATATTCCACTTTAGAAGACGACCCGAAGTTTCAGGGCGAAACAGGACTTGCTTTAAAGGTTGATCAGTGAGGACTCTGATAGGATGAGCTTGAAAATATTGCCTCAACTTCCTAGACGCAATTAGTAAGCAATAGGCGAGTTTTTCCAACTTAGAGTAATTCATCTCTGCCCCAGTGAGTCTTTTGCTGATATAGTAAACTGGATGTTGAATCCTTTTGTCTTCCCGTATCAGCGAGGCACTTAAAGCGTGTGATGATACTGCCAAGTATATAAGAAGATCCTCGCCATCGCCAGGCCTAGAAAGTATTGGAGGCGTTTCCATATGGCGAATCAACTCATCAAAGGCTTTTTGGCATTCGGGAGTCCAATTGAAGTTTTTCTTTCCTTTCTTTAGGGCGTCAAAGAATGGGATACATTTATCCGTGGCTTTGGAAATGAACCGACTTAAGGCGGCAACTTTTCCATTGAGACTTTGCAATTCCTTCTTTGTTCTAGGAGCTTTGACTTCTTTCAAGGCAGTAATTTGAGCTGGACTAGCCTCAATGCCCCTAGCGCTGACGATAAACCCTAAGAATTTTTCGGACTCGACCCCAAACGTGCATTTCAGAGGGTTAAGCTTCATTCTGTATTTCCGGAGGACTGCGAACATTTCTGCCAAGTGTTCAATGTGATCCGCTGCTTTCTTAGACTTTACTAACATGTCATCAACGTAGACTTCCATAGTTTTGCCCAATTGCGGTTTGAACATAGCATTAACAAGTCTTTGGTAGGTCGCCCCTGCATTCTTCAAACCGAAGGGCATAACTCTGTAGCAATAAAGACCAACATCAGTGATAAAGCTCGTGTCCTCCTGATCCGGTTCATGCATCATGATCTGGTTATATCCGGAGTAGGCGTCCATGAAAGATAACAATTCATGTCCCGCTGTTCCATCTACCAGTTGATCGATCCTGGGTAAAGGGAAGCAATCTTTGGGGCAGGCCTTGTTCAGATCTGAAAAATCGATGCACACTCTCCATTTTCCATTAGCTTTCTTAACCAACACAGGATTTGAAACCCAGTTCGGATATGTAGATTCTCTGATGAAGTTATTTTCCATGAGTCGATCAATTTCCTCTTTTAATGCTGCTGACCTTTCTGGACCTTGGGTTCTACTTTTCTGTTTTACTGGTGTAAACTTTGGGTCAATATTCAGAGCGTGTACTGCAACTTCTGGAGATATTCCACACATATCAGCATGAGTCCAAGCGAAGACATCCAGATTTGCTTTCAGGAATGATATCAAGATATTCTGAATTGACACATTAAGTTGTGAACCCACATTCAACACCTTATTTGGGTCCTTCGGGTCAACAGGTACCGGTACCGTCATTTCAACCGGCACTACTCTATTCTCCCCTGCACTGGCTTTTCTGGGATCCATCTCTTTCCGTGCCCCGCTATGCTCGCCAGTGCAGGGTCTGCCCCGTAATTGCTACAAGGCTGGCTCTTTGATGCGGACCGGAGTGGCCGCATCCTTTCCCATTTCCCTCTTTCTTGACTCTCGCAACTCTGTCAAATAGCACTCTCGCGCAGCATTTTGATCCCCCTTTTATAACTCCTACTCCATTGTCTGTAGGGAATTTAATAGTGAGGCACCACGGGGCTAGAATAGCTTTGAATGCTGCGAGCGTTGGACAGCCAAGGAAAGCATTATAAGCAGAAAATTCATCGACAATCACAAATGTTTGCTTGCGGACCACTTTCCTTTCTCCTTCCCCAAGTTCTACTAGCAGATCGATGGTTCCTATTGGTTGCTTTGGCTCCCCGGTGAAGCCAGCGATCTTCTGCGATGAGGCTTGTACATCGACCATAGGGATTCTCATTTGGTCGAATGTCTTCTTGAAGAGGATATTACATGATGCTCCGCAGTCAATGAGAACTCTTCTGACAATGGCCGGTCCAATACCAGCAGAGATGACCAAGGGATCTAGGGTAGGAGTTTCGATACCTGAGGAATCTCTGGCTCTGAAAATAATATCATCACTGAAAGTTTTCTGTTGTTTTAGGGGCGTAGTGTCTTCTAAAACAAAGACGTCTTCTTCGGCTGGAACATATTTCAAAGCTCTGGCATATCTCTCCATCTCTCCCCAGCTCTTGCCAGCTGGGTGAGGCCCTCCTGTAATGACATTGATAGTGGGCCTTCCAGATTCATGCCCCGTAGCTTTCTCACCTATCCTAGGCTGATGAACAGGAGCCTGTTGCCCCTGACTTGACGATGCAGGATTGTTGCTATTCTTTTTCACAAATTGCTGTAGCTTGTTTTCTCTTAGCAATTCTTCAATCAGATTTTTCAACTGGCGGCATTCATCAGTCTCATGACCGGGTTGATTATGGAAGCGGCAGAACTTCCCACTTTGTATAGCCTTTTTTCCGGTCCTCAAAGGGATAGGTTTAGGGAGGTCAACAGAATCTTTAATGGCAAGGAAGATATGCTCCGGCGTGTCTGATAAAGGAGTATACTCTGATGGCTTGAAGGATCGGGGCTTCTTCAGATTACTCTGTTTCTTCCCATTGTTATTTTCCCTTTTTTGCCATACAGATTCAATCTTGCGTGGTGCAACAGTGTTATCTTCAGCTTTTTCTAACACTGCCTTCACCGGTACAGGACGGCTTTCCAGGCGTATGAATTCGTCCGCCTTTTTGTAGAACTTTTCGAGGGAGGTTGGCTCCTTCATGTTTAACCATTTCCCAAATTCGCTCGACTTATCAATAGCCCTCATCAGATAAGTTAATATCATTCGCGGTTCAGCATTGTCCACCTCTGCCAGCGCTATATTAAAGCGGTTCAAGAAAGATCTGATAGATTCACCAGGAGTCTGTTCTATACTTGACAATGACATGATGTCTTTGGCCTTTGAAGCATATAGTCTAAACTGTTCCTTGAACTTTCGGGTCAAGTCTGAAAACTGATCAATAGATCGGACTGGCAACTTGGTGAACCACAGTAGAGCCACACCTTCAAGGTATACGGGGAAATATCGGCACTTTATCTCGTCTGAGGCCCTGGCACCTGTCATGTGCCAATCATATTTATACAAGAATTCATTCGGATCACTTGTCCCTTTGTAAGCTGGGATAGTTGGAGGGACAAACTTCCTTGGAAACTCCGCCTTTAAGATTTTCTCAGTAAATTGAGTTTTACTTGGGGCGAAACCCCATTCTTTCTCATCTTCAACCCTTTGCATACTTTCTCTCATGATTTGCCGGACCATTCCAGAAAGATACTCCTCATCATGTCGAGTTCCAGATCCACCAACCTCAGGAAGCGTTTGCTCAAAGGGACTGGCAGCCCTTTCTGGAGCATTCCTCTCATTAGCATCATGAACGTTGCCAGTATAATTCCTTCCATTACCAGCCGGTTGATTATTTGCCCCGAGCAAATCATTCAACTTATTCAGAATTAGAGCATTTTGGGCACTCTGAGCTTCTAATTGTGCATTCTGGGCGTTTATCTGCTGGTTCAGTCCTAATATTACAGCATCCAACTCTGCTTTCGTAACCCCAGCAGACGGAATGGGTTGATTAGGTACAGGGGAAGCGGAGGTTCCCTCTTGAATATTCCCAGATCTGACAGATCTACTCTTCCTTCCAGGAGCCATTATCTCGGATAGAATTCTGGTTTTCAGGGAAATTCTCTCTACAAACCTCTGTGAAGCAATGATGATAACTTGCCTGAGTTCAATTCTCAGTGAAAGCACCAAAAATGTTAACGCTGGAATTTGAACGCTAACACCCCGATGTATGAGTTGTAATTGTGAAAGCACCACCCGACGACTCGGGAACAGATTACAAGCAGATAATAATAGAAAAGCGGTAAACAACAACAATTTTATAGTGGTTCGGCTTTAGGGTATAGCCTACGTCCACTTTAAGTACTTTTATTAATAATCTCGTTACAAGCTGATACAATTCTTCCCAAATACAATACACTTTGAATTACAAGATACTTAGAACAAGTAGCTTAAACTTCGATGGAGATGAGAGTTTTCGAATCCATGTTGGATGTATGTGATCTCTTCTTGAAGTTGTTTGTAGCGTTCTTAATATCTTGAGAGCTTCAAGTGTTGGATTGGATTAGTTTGGAATGCAGCAGAGTAACGGTGTTTGAAGGAAATCAGCCAAAAGTCCTCTTTCAGTTGGAATTAGGGGTGTATTTATAGGCATTTTTCGGAGTAAGGTTGTAGGTCGTGACCGACCTAAGTAAGGTCGTAGGTCGTGACCGACCTAAGTAAGGTCGTAGGTTGTAGTCGACCTGAAGAGCATTGGCCCCTCCTTCCACAAGAACACGCATGCTGATTTGCACAAGTCCTAGGTCGTGAGCGACCTATCCCCCTGTGGCACAGCATAGTCAACTTTTTTACTCTGGCATTTAGGTCGTTAGCGACCTACCCTAGGTCGCGAGTACTTTCCTGTAGCCATAGCTGATCTTAGGTCGCCGAATCCCTTAGGTCGCGACCTTCCTTAGGTCGAAGCACTCCTTTAGGTCGTGAAAGCTTTAGGTCGCTAAGCCAATCATGCCGTTAGGTCGCAGAGTTCCATAAGTCGAGACCGTCTTTAGGTCTCATTCACTCTTAGGTCGCGAAGCTTGATAGGTCGAAACATCTTCTGAGTCGCAGCCTTCCTGTTAGGTCGCGAGGCTTCATAGGTCGCGGCCTCCTTTAGGTCGCGAAGCATTTTTAGGTCGTTCTCCTTTTTAGGTCGAGCCATCTTTAGGTCGCAGCCTTTTTTAAGTCGCTAGGTTCTTGAATTGGCTAGGTCGCTACATTTTCCTTAAGTCTCTTACAGAAGGGAGTTAACAAAAACAAAATTCATCGGTCGAAAATGAATTTGTGAATGAATAAATGAATCAACTATTGAACTGGTAAAGTAAAGTTGATATTAATAAGAAGGGATTGAAAATTTTAATCCGGCAATTAAAATTTAACTTAAGTGAATGAAAGTGAAGAAAATATATTTGAATTTAACTTGAGATAAGTTAAATAAAATTGAAATTTAAATTGAATTAAATTGTATTAAAATTAGAAGTGTTGTTGAATGAATTGGATTAAAATGGATGTGGTGTGAAATATAAACAAATCCAATTCAAGCATAAATTGAATGGCCTTATTATTAATAAATCCAACAATGAATTGTTAATGTAATTAAAATTTAAAATAGATAAAAGAAGAAACTAATCGAATTAATTAGTGAGATGATTGGGGATTTGGTCAAAGGAAAATCAAATCAAAGATTGTGAATATGTAATAGAGTTTGGAAATAAAGCTTGAATTGTATGGAATTAGATTAAAATAAAAATGATTTGTGATGAAATAAATCCAATTCGAGTATGAATTAAATATGGCCTTGGGTATAATTCTAACAAAACTTAAATGGATGTATGAGAATGGCTAATTAAAGTAAATGGAATTTGATTACATGAGTATCAAATAAATTGGAAATGAAATTAAGTATGAAGTTGAAATAAATAAATTAAGATTAAAATTAATGGAAGGGTGATTTCGAGGGAAGTGGAAAATTTATTAAATAAAAGCTTGAATAATTTAAATTGAATGAAATAAAATCCTTATTCGAATAGAAATAGTTGGATAAGGATTAAATTGAATAAATAAACTTCGATTGCTTATCACAAGAGATTTAAATGCTTGAAATAAAAGTATATTTGGTTTAATAAAGGTAAGATCTTGAGTTAAAAGTGAAAGATAAATGTGATTAGGTGTAAATGAATGGATGCGGGGGAAAATAAATGAGTGTGTAACTTATAAAATTTTAAAGGTGGAATAAATAAGTCAAAATAAAATATTTTGTTTCTTGGAAATGAAATAGACATCCAAACTTGAATTATAAAATTTGAATTGAACTCAAAAAAATATAATGAAGTGATTTTGTGATAAAAAAATCAATATTTAATTGAAAATGGAAGTAAACTAGTTTGGGATTACTTAATAAGTTGAATTGAGAGTTAATAAACTTCGATTATGACCTAGAATTGAGTTACAAAATAATATTCAATGCATATTGTCAGTAAACTAAATTATAGTATTGTCGAATGAAAGAGTTAGATTTTGGATTGAATTACAAATAAATTCAAGAGAGTGGAAATAAAATTTTGAATTGGCCTTATAATTAAATAAATAGATTCGGAAATGATCCGTGAATGTGAACTAAAAAAATTTCAAATGAATACGTGAATAAACAAAGTGAGTTGAGTTAGTAAGTGAAATGGGTTTAGTAAATAAAAATCAAATCAAGAATATAAATCGAATATTGTTTATAAAAATATATATATATATATAGCCTTGTTGTTATAATAAACTGATAGAAGTAGCAGAGATTGATTTTTGAAATCAACTAAATCGAAAATGAGTTGTTTAGACATAAATATGAATTGAAGATAAATAAATGAGTTGTAACTCACTTGTGATGAATGAAAATGGTATATGAATCGGTTAAAAGCAAATCGAACTAGTTTGGAAACTATACAAATTGCTTACGGAAGTATTTATAATGCGTTACTTATGTTGTTGATATGTTGTAGTAGTTTAAATGAATGAAATGTTATAAATTTCATAGATGTGTTACTTATGTCTTTAAATTGAGTAAGTACAGGTACCGGGAAGCCGTTTGGCTGGATTTTGGTCGCGCTAGATGCTAAGAATTTAAGCTGTTTGCTTAAAAATGCTAAATAAGGTACGCCTACGCAAAAAAATAGGAAATATGAACTGTTTTTGGTTTTTCAGACCGTGTGGGTCAATGTATATATATTTAAATCTTTTGTCAAATTGCAAAAGCTCATCCGTACAAAGGAGACTCTGCCAGAAAATTTCAGAAATTTTGAAAGTTAGAAAAAAATTTGAAAATTTTTGGAAAGATTTTAGTTAGCGACAAAACGATTTCAAAATTGGAAACTAAAATAAAGTGGTGAATGAAGCTAATTTAAAATAACGATATGAATGAATTATAAAAAAAATTAAATATACAAAGTTGAAGATAAAATTGAATTCGGATGGAAATGAAAGAATCAATTTGAATAGAATAGATATAAACTAAAGGTTAAATAAAGAAGCATATTAAATACTTATACCAAACTTAAGGAAGGAATAGTGAATTCTTAATTGGAAATTGATAATACAAATATATTCCAAGTTAATATTTGGATGAATAGATATTGACATTGGTAAGGAAGTCAATAATATGTGTTGAAAATTTGATTGGATATTGGTGCTAAGCAGGTATTGTAAAAGGAAAAGAAAAACGGGCTTTTATTTCAGAAGATAAATTTGAATTGCTCGACAAAAAGGTATGTATTTAAATTTTGGTATGAAATTTGATAGGGTTTTTGGATCGAGCCACTTGGCTTTTGGTTTTCTTTTGAGATTTGGGAGCCCGTAGAGGCCTTTTGTAGTTATACGAGCTAGCCGCGCAAAGGAGACGTTGGAAAAAAATTTCGGAAATTTAGAGAGTTAGAAAAATTTTGAGAAAATTTTGATAATTCAAAATTTTGGTTTTTAATTGAAACTTGAATGGTTGAACGAATAATTTAGGATGCAGACTATGTGGGAGTTTAGGAAATTAATAAGAGTATGGTGTCTTTAAATGACAAGATAGTTTGGGTTGATGTTAAACAGTTTAGTTTTGGAAAATAGTAATGGGTGTTGAATCATTCTTCCTAACTAGTAATTTCGGGGACGAAATTCTTTTAAGAGGGAAGGAATGTGACGACCCGGAATTTTGGAATATTTGAAATGGGAACATTTAATTAATTTTAAATGTTCAAAGGTTAATTTTCAACTTGAAATTCAAATATCACTATTTATTGGGTAATTTAATTATTAAATTAAGTTATTTGAAGTTGGATAAAATTGTAAATTTGGTGTTTTAAGCCTGTTAAAAATAATTTGAAGGCTTGTAAAATTTATATTGATAATACTGAAGAGAATAGAAATGTTAAAATTGAATCAAGAAGTGATTTGTTCAGTTTTGAAATATAACATTTAAATTGATATTTAAAAATAGCCTTCCGAGGCACAGTCTCGGATTCGATGAAACCAGTTCCATTGGATCCGTAATATTGAATTATTATTGGATTTAAATTTACGTATTGATCGGAGTTGTTGTGTGAGTGTACGATATATAAACGTGCTGAAATTTATATCGAAATTCAGTAATAACTGATCCAAAAGGCTATCTTCTCCATACGATCGAATTAGGACACGAAACTTTTTCCATTGCGTTCGGAATAGGTGTATAACATTATAAACGCCAAGCGACACGCCTCGATAGGATGTCAAGATTTTAAGCTTTGAATCCAAGACAATTTAAATTTAAAATTTGAATTTAATATTTATATATATCCTAATCAACAAAGCCGAAATCCCTTCCCATCAGTTGCCTTTCTTTCACCATCAGCATTTTCTCCTCAACAGCCTTTGTTCCCTCTGTAATCACTACAGCAAGCATTCTTCATGCAACCCATCTTTTCACGTTCAAAATCATGTTCTTTGCTCCCCTCGTTTCCTTTTTAAACTCGAGCCAGCTGAAGAAAAGCTATCCACAAAACCTTCTTTCATTTACAATTCGAAAAGAGGCCGAACAAAAATTCCAAAAGTTTAATTTCATCGTAGTCGAATCTCGAGCTCAAGGTAAAATGGCGGCATCGAATTCGATTTTTAAAATAGGGATGGGCATAGCGTAGCTTAACCGCGAGGGAGCAGGCAAGCCGAATTCGCCGGAGGGGTCGTGGCGAATTTCACGAGTTCGAGGCTGGGTCTATCGTCGCACATGTGAAGTAGTGGCGACCTTGGAGGCTCATCGACCTCTGAAATCAATAGCGGCAAGGGATTCGCGCTCGTTTAGGAAGCATGAAGTCGCGAGATTCTGGCATCAACGAGGCACGCGTACTAGGGCATTCGTGATTTTGGGCTTGGCTATCGGTCAGATTTCGAGCTCGATGAAGTTGGTGGCTCCGACGAAGTATCGAGGGCAGTAAGGTATTCTTTTGTTTTTGCAATTTAATTTTGGAATTTAATAAATTACTGTTGAAATTTAAATTATATACAGAGAGAGATATCTACCGTAGATATATATAAACCATTCTGTTTAATCTAATATATATAGAGGATTTTGGAAATGTAAAATGGATTTTAGATATTGACAGAATTTATATAAGTTAGGGTTTTATGAAAGCTATATATGTATAGATATATGCGTAGCTTTAAAAAGAAAATAAATACATATCTATGTTTTAAAGTTATTAGTTGTTTTAGAATAAAGTATTATCATGATTAGCTTATTAAATTAACCTATTCAAATTTTAGTCAATAGAAATATTAAAGGAAAATTGTTTTAAATAAATTATTAGTTATTAAATTAAATTTATCAAATGAAAATCAATTATGCAAATGGTTTGAATATTAATAAAATCATCTAATATTTATTCAAGGTTAAACCCAAAATGGGAACAAGTCGAGGTTGGATCGGATTGCAATTTCAAAAAAATAAAGCAAAGGGGAGTCAATCTCACTCAGTTAGATTCTAATGTAAATTTAAATTTAAATGATTAAATTTAAATAATTGTTTGAATGGTTGAATTGATTGATGTGTTATAGTATGGTATATTTTGGGATTGGTGTTTTATGTTATGCTAACGTCTGCGGATGCAGGGAACAGGTTGGAGGGATCCAACTGGATCCCTCAACATTTATTATCTAATATTCTCTGTTGTGATTACTTGATATTCAATGTTGAATATTTTGGCATATTGAATGATATGATTTGATTTGATATATATTGGGTATAACGAATTACCAAAAATATATAAATTGGATTTTGGGAAGACAATAAAGGAAGTAAATTTGTAAATGAAATAATCTTAGATAATTTAATAAATTAAGAATGAATTGAGAAAGAATTGGAAGTATGTTAAATACTAATAAATAACTTCGAATATGAAAAGAAAAGAATTTGAATAAATAGTAATAAATGAATTGTAAAATTATGTGATATTAATTTAAAGGAATAAAGAATTATTTTAAAACTTAAAGTTTTAAATTTATTTAAAGGAATAAGAAGTAAATTGAGAAATCTAAATGGGTATTTCAATTAAAAGTATTTTAAATCATAATTAAGGAATAAAATCTGAAATTAAAGGATTTTTGAATAAATAAAGTAAATTGGAAATCAAGAATTGATTTAAAAGTTGAAATTGGATATTTGGAAGAATAAATTCAGGTGGGAATTTATTAAAGGAATGAGAAAATTTGTTTAAAAATAAATAGTGATTTATTTTTAAAAGTTGTGAAGAGAAGTATATTTCTCTGGATAGCCAAGTACGTTTTAAGTAAATTTTTAAATATAAGATAAAAGTTTAAGGTTGTTTTAAAAAAGCATGTTTTAGAAAATTTATTATATCTGAATGTTTAAAATTCTGAAGTAAATATTTTTTTTCAAATCTATTATTGTAATAATTATTTAAAGCTGACTTAGTATTTTGTTTTAAAAAGTGAAAACTAGTTTTATATTTATAAAGTAAACATTATTTTCAGATATTCATATAGTATGTATTTTTAACAAATTTTTGAAATAGTTTTTAACTTAAAGGTTTTAAAGTATATTTCAATAAAGTGTTTTTAAATTATTTTAAAAATCTAAAATTTTGTGCTTGTTGATTCCAGTGGAAATAGAAATACTTGGAATTTACTGTGAGAAAGGCAGGTAGTTTTTTGAAAACTGTTTTCATGGAGTTTGAAAAGTGAAATTATATCTTGTGAAGATATTTTTGAGATAAATAAATTATTTGGAAAATTATTTATTGTGTGATGGATGTTGTGAACATTAGTTGATAGTTAAACCACCGACTATCAATATTGGCCAGATGCGTTGATCGTTTCGTAGAGACCGGGATCGAGATTTATTTCTCGAAAACCACTTCGATCCGGTTTGTACGTTTTTGGGGAAAACGAGTTTGGATTCGAAGATGGAGCAGTGAAGTGCAAGGGCTAGTCGCTACTAATCCTGAGAATATTTCCAAAATGGATGTGGTAGGAATAGTGCCTTCGGTTCCGTTCGAACCCGGGACGGACTTGTATGGACGAATGCTTGCGAAACATCGTCAGGTGGACGATGGGCATTCTAAGGCATATTGTTCTTAAAAAGGTAACGCTTAGCCCCAAGCCTCATCAAATGGGAATGACTAAAAATCAAGGGTTATGCAGCAAGGCTAGGTGGGTAAAACCCAAGCAGTGTGAGGTCATCCCTTTCTAGATGTCCCTTTTTATTTCGGCTTAGTGGGCGGTTGCTGATCCCAACCGCGGGGTAATCTCACTCGAGATTATCCAGTAAGGGGTAGTCCCGGTCTTGTGTTGCAGGGGAGCGGACGTACTCCTCGGTACGGTGATCTAGGCCTCGTACTGTGACAGGTGGTACCCCAGTGCCTAGTCATTAGTTGGAAATCCATTCTCCCTACGAGCCTTGTACGAGTTTTGTTTGTATTACCCACTTTGTGGCTAGTAGCTGGAATTTAATAATGTAACAATTTTGGCTATCTTATAAGTATTTGTATATGGAACCTATTATAATATCATAGGATTTCTATAAAAATTGTTTTAGCTATCGTAAGGTAAAAACCCGACATGTTTATTTGTGGCGTGGTCTTACGAGATGCTTTTGTTTTCAAAGGATTTTTCAAAATTTAATAATCAATTGGGTGTGATTTTCTCACGCTGGTATTCTAGACTGACTCGGGTGTTATTTAACTGTAATGCTCGGGTCAGACCGAGTATTATAGAATACAGGATATGATATTGTGGAGCTCAGGAGACGAGCTGGATGACAATACGTACTCCCGTACTTGTTTATATATGTATATTCCGCTGTGTTGAATTATTGTGTATCCATTGTATGATATTGACGTTGAACTGTGATTGATGTACTCTGATGAAGTTATATAAACAGAGATATTTGATTTTCGAGTACAGATCATTTATTATCTATTATATTTTATTCCGTTGCGATGGTTAGATTCTGATGTTGTTTTCTATTTTCTTCTTTTACCTCTTCTTCTTTAACCCAAATGGTTCGTATTTCTCTACAACTTGAGTTGATTGTTGTAGAATAGTGTTGACTCAAGGGGTACGGATTTGCGGGTCATTTCATAGTACCTCATTAACAAGGACTAAGTAGGCCTCTTACCATTTAGTAATAGCGTTTTAGTAACAATTATTTTTAACCCTTAATATTAATTATACTTAGACATATAATAAGATATTTATTGTTGAATATTTTAGAAGATCACTATAAGTGAAATGTTTTCAATGCATTAATGTTTGGGTTTATTATGACAACGTTTTAAACAACACTTATCTTTAACCCTTTTAAGTAATTAGATCTTTAAAAGCAATTTTAAAGAGTGATGTTTTTAAAGATGAAATCATTTGAATTTTCTGTGACAAATATTTGAGTAACAATTTTTTTAAGCCCTTTTAAATGTAGTTAAAAATTTAAAACAGAGTTTTTAAAGATAATGATTGATTGTGAAGTGTTTTGGGTTTGTAGTAAACAATGTTTTAAGTATCATAACAATGTTTTGGAAAAATATTATAAAAATATTTAGATCAATAATAATGAAATTTAAAGATAATAACAAGCATTGAAATCTTTTATAAAATGTTAGAAAAAGTTACATGTTTAATTTATAAAAGAGAAAAGGTGTGTGGAACAATGTTTATAACATTTGTTTTAACCTCTTTGATTATATTTTAAGGTGAGTAAAACTTATTAAGTAATTTGTGAATATACTTATATTGTTGAGTTAAATATTTGAATACTTCTTAAATATTGAAAATAGTATAAGTTTATAGTAGAGTACAAGTATCATTTATAAAGAGAAATTGGATATACATACATACATACATACATACATACATACATACATACATATATATATATATATATATATATATATATATATATATACAGACACTAGTATATAAAGGAAGTTTTAATTAATAATGGAGTATTCATTTATAAAGGAAGTTTTAATTAGTGATAGAAGATTTATTAGGTAAAAAGATGTTTTATTAGTAAAAAGGGGTTTTTAATTAATAAAGGATAAATCAATTAAAAAGGGGTTAAAAGTCGTTTATGTGATTGATCATGCTTTGGATGAATTGATAATGCTTGTACTGTTAGTTGCTTATGGAGAGTATACGAGAATTAGTTCCCTTATGTGATCATTCACATTATCGTTGGATAGGACGAAATTCATCGGTTTATTCTCGGAGAGATGGGGATTAGTAAATGTTCTACTTATCGAAAACCATTTCAAGGCTGAGATATGTGTTCTCTATTTTGGATGTGAATGATAAAATCCATGTATTCTTCCAAAACCTATTGAGATAATAGAATCCATATGGGATTCATTATTTGTTCGAGTGTTGAAGACGTGTATAAAGATGTCGAATGTAGCCTTAACATTGGGAAAAACGACTAAACATAGAGTAGACTACACGATACTTAGGTTTAGCTTACCCATGAGGGGTACATCAACTTCATATATAGAGAATGCTTATCAATGTGTTGTGCACTAGAAGTTGATGATACTTGTTACATGTTGTTCAAAAAGTGTTTGGGTGATAGCCCAGTTGTGTTTTCCTTATGGTATATTTTGTCTAGAGATATGCGATTCTCGAAAAGGTATCTTCTTATCCTTGTCATAGGAGATCGGTCTCATTGATGAGGTCTCCTTGGAAAATCCATTTATACGAGCGTCCCTCAGTAGTTTTGTTTGTATACTAAATATGCTGTTGAATGTAATAAATTTAACTATTCCAGTTATGATTTATTTTAATTGAAACCCTAGACATTATTATAAGAGGTTTTTAGGCTCAAGGAAAAAGTTAGAGAAAAATTTAGTTTTAGGAACAAGAAGTTTGCTTTTTAAGCTGAACGACACTTTTTAGTGTAAATCACAAAGTGATAGTTGTAACTATCATTTTCAGTTTACACTAAAAAATATCCTTCACGCTAAAAAACTAACTTGTTGTCCCTGAAACTAAATTTTTTGCAACTTCTTCCTTATATCTATTTTCCTGTTATTATAATATCATTGGAATTTCTAATAGAAATGGTTTGGTTGTCGTAAGGTAAAAACTCATTCACCTTTATATGCAATGTGGCCTTATGAGATACCTTTATTTTCGAAAGGTTCTACAATATTAAATAATTTAATGACTTGACTTTCTTAAGCTATTTTACCAGACCGATCCGAGTGTTATTTTCTTATAATGCTCAGGTCAGCCCAGTATATATTTCAAGATTTCGCAAATGTTCATTAGAGCTCTTGGAGAGGAGCGACATGATTTCCTACCGTAGTTTTATTTCCACTGCATTACTTTGTTTATATATCAGCAATTGTTACAATAGGTAGTTTGTCCAGGCTGTTGATAGGTTAGTTTGCTCTGATTATTGTATCTATACATTTTTTTGTAAAAGATTATTTTTAAAATATATGTCATCGTTCAATTGTGAGATTCCGATGTTTTTGACTTCCTTTTTATTATTTGTTTTCTTTTCTTTTTTACTTTACCCTAACATTCTGTCTTTCCGACACTTGAGTGCTTGGCATGTGAATACAGTGGATGTATTAGTGACAATATTTAGGGTCAAAAAGGCAATCGTTACAGCAGCTGTTTTATCTGGTTTTATCCATGCCATTGGGAATGTACAAGTTGGTAATAGAAGTTGATCCTCCTCTCAGGAAGACATTTAGTTCTCTTTATAGCGGTAGAAGCGTTTTAGGTTCTCATTTGTTTCGTATATGTTAAGTTGTATGACGACTATAAAACCAATTGTTTTGTGCAAGTGTAGGACAACTGTTTTTATATTTTAATAATAGTGTCACGGTCCACTACAAAGCCGGCTAGTCTTGCTTAAAAAAATTATTTTTACTGTATATCGCACTATTTATAGTATAATTGCACTGTTTGTTGTGCAACAACCTGTCAATACTTTATATTATTACATCGCAAATATTCCTTCTAAAAGATTTAAATATCTACAGATTTCTCTATAGATACTTTTAGAGATCTCTGCAAATATTTGTCTAGTTATTCTTTTTTATGTTTCGCTATAAATATTTAACTCCGTAAATGTGTCAGAGTAAATATTTACAGAGTTCTTTGCAAGCATTTATACTTCAAAATGTTCATATATTTGCAGATATCTCGTCACATATTTAATATTTTTGAAATATAAAAATACGGGTTTTTGTTAAAACCTATTTTTGAGAAGGGACGACTGTGGATTTTGAAACTGAAAAGTTGGTGTTTTTTTGAATTTTTCCTATTATTTACCTATTTGTTATTTACACTCTATTGCTTCTCATTTCAAAATACTTTAAAGTGTGAGCAATCCCTAATAATTCTCTAGTCTAACCATCTATGTATTACTGAAACATAAAAATAGAAACTTAACAGTACTTATGTAGCAGCAACGCCTTTCTTATTAATTCTTGATTCTTGGTTAATTCCTAATTTTTTATACAGGCTACCAAAGAATTCGTCCATATTTTTCGCATAATTTTTTATTTTATCCCTCAAAAAAGTTCTCCGAACGGGTGCGTGTTTAACCGAGTTAACCAACCTAGCTGACCTAACTGACTTAACAAACTGCATTAACCAACAAAATCGATTAATCAAACTTTCGGTTAAGCGACCGATGTTAAATGAAGAAATTTGGATTCGTTAACTGTTAATCACATTTCATATATCGGTTAACTTTTGACCAAAGATTTTTTTAATCAACAACCCACTCCCAATGCCTATAACCTAGCCCAACCCATTATCTAACCCTAACCTAATTAATTCATGCCTTTGCCAGCTGCTATTTACATTTCAAAAATTAATTATCTTGTTCAACCGTAGATCTACAAATGTTGTCGCCCCGGCTAACCAAGAATCCAAATACAAACCAATGCTCCATCGACATATCTTCATTAATAAGTAAATATGAGCACGTGCATTCATATTCAGTTTGCATTTGAATATATATATTCAGTAACTAGCTGACTACGTTCATGTGTGTGTAATGTGTGTGCGCATGAATGTGCATATTCAATGAAATATGATCGCAACACATACATACATACACACACCCCCACACACACTCATAGTCTTATATGCTTTAGTAACTTAGTTTGAAATATATTCAATTTACATAATAATAATATTGCTCACAATTTATATATATACACATGTTATATATACATATACACACACACGCACACACAATTGTTTACATACTAGTTTGAATTTCAGTTTGAATAATAATTTAATTCAGTCTTGAACATACTACTTACAAATTTTCGGTTTGAATTCAATTTTAGTTTTAATATATATTATGTTTTCATTTTTCGTATTCGGTTTTCACTTTGCATAAAAAAAAAATTTGGAAACTCAGGAGAACCCGGCAGGTCGGTAAACTCCTGAGGAGGGTACAGTAAAGCCGTCCGCTGATTCAAGCCCCCACACCACCGGGTAAATTTATATAGGATAGAGAAGCGCATGGTACGAATCAAAGTTGGGTCTTTTTACCAGAAGCCATGCCTCCTTTCCACTGCACTACACCCGCGGACTCTAAAATGGGATTTGAACCATGGTCGACGGGGAGGAAAGTAGCACTTTGCATACACATACTCGCTATAAATATATACATTCACTTTTTATACATATATTTAACCTGAATATATATTCGGCTTGAACATACATAGGGTCGGCCCAAAGGGCAGCCCACCAAGCCTACGGGCTGGGACCACCCACTGGACCTAGGCAAAATTAATTAAAATTTGAATTATAAACTAACTAAATAGGAATGGTCAGTTATAAAGTTTCCCCATTAGCAGTTCGGTGAAGTTGTAGTCCATATGGTTAGCATTCGTGTGTGCTGGGTCCAAATCCCATTAGGGACAACAATACTTTGCATGAAAATTTTGTTCGTTGGATATATAATTTGGGCTGGGGCGTTGATGCAGCGCACTATGTGCCCAATAACTACGTTAAGTCGTCGGGCTTAGGTTGCCAGCGACCTAACGTGTTAAACCTTAAGTCGCTCAAGCGACTTAGTGATGCAACGCGACATTCCTCTGGTCGTGAGAACGAAGCTGCTCCATAATTCATGAATACTAGTAAGTCTCGAGCTTCCTATGTCGCGAATTCCTTAGGTCGCGAACTTGCTTAGTTTCTCAAGCCGCCTGGTTGCTCAACCTTATGCCGCATTCTTCTTATGTCATTCAAGTTCTTGAAGCAGAGGTTCCTTAGATCGCTCCAGTGTTATGTCGCTCAAGTTGATAAATCACTCAAGCTTCCTGTTGTCGTGCTGTTGTTATGTCGCAGTACTATTAGGTCGTTATGTTGTAATTTGTTAAGTCGCTGTATTGTATGTGTAATGTTGTAACGTCTGTTAGGTCGTTAACGACCTGAGTTAGGTTGTAGGTCGCGTGTGTTGTAATTGTCTCTGTTAAGCCGTGCATGTGTTAGCTCGTGGGTCTGTTAGGTCGCGCCTGTTAGGTCGCCGACCTGTGTTGTAAAACTCTATAAATAGCGGGGTTGTGTCATTTGTAAAGGTGGTTGATTTTGAATAAACTTTTGTTTGGGTGCTGTTAACTCTGCTTTTTCAGCAAGGCCGTGACATCAAAAATCGACCGAGAAGCCAATGATAGTTCATCTCGAAGGATGGTCGATTTAACCTCCCAATAAAGCAAGTTCTGTTGAATGAATTTTCAGATAAGATCCCCTACGGAGGGGGGGTCCAGTGGGGTGCCAACCCCCCAAGGTGGGGGTGCGGGGGCAACGCCACCGCCTACGGTGTTCGACCTGACCGGTCAGGTCGCAGGGGTCCAGGGGGCAGCGCCCCCGGCGGGGTGCGGGGCAGCGCCCCGACCAAAACGGTATACGACTTAAAGAGTGAAGTAAGCCAGCGACTCAACTTATCTGGTTGCCGACTCAACAGCCTTGAGGAGTTACCGACTCAACAGCCTTGAGGAGTTACCGACTTAACGGCCTTGAAGGGTTACGACTCAACGACTCAGGAGGAATAACGACTCACCGGGTTATAACCTTAGCGACTCATGGGGCAGACGGACTCAACGGGTTAACGACTCATGGAGTTAGCGACTCATGGGGCAGGCCGACTCAACGGGTTAACGACTCATGGAGTTAGCGACTCATGGGGCAGACCGACTCAACGGGTTAACGACTCATGGAGTTAGCGACTCATGGGGCAGACCGACCTAAGGATTTCAACGACTCAGGATGACTAACGACCTATCATAAGTCGCTGGCGACTCAAGCGAACAAGGAACAAGCTTAATACCGATACATCTATGCCGCTGCCTGCTGACTCGTGGTATGTGAGTCGGTCACGGCTCATCTTGAGTCGGTCACGGTTCATCCTGAGTCGGTCACGACTTATGACTTGATCAACAATTCCAGCCCAGAAATTTGCCTATAAATACATGGCCACCTCCAACATTCAAGGGACTTTTTTTTGGGCTGACTTCCTGGACGCCATTACTCTGCCATTGTCTCGACTTCAAGCAACGTTCAAGCAACACTTCTATCACTCCAATCACCAAAGACATTTCAACAAATCTCATGAGGAAATCTAACTCATTCGCCATGCATTCGAAGGATTCTTCTACATCGGGGTTTGAGCTATTTGTCTAAGTGTGTTGTAATCGGAGTTGATTGTAAAGAATTGTAACCAAATCAGCAATAAAGAGCTTTAAAGTGGACGTAGGCTAGATCTTAAGCCGAACCACTATAAATATTGTGTCTTTTATAGCTTCTCTGTGATTTCTCTGTTTATACTTTGTTCCCGTACCAACGGGTGGTGCTTTCACAATTACCTTCTACACACCGGGGTGTTAGCGTTCAATTTTTAGCGTTAACAGGTGCTTTGTGCCTCTTTAATTGGAAGTTGAGTGTTATCTCCTTTATCCATCTTCGGTTATTCGAGTGCGCTCGGATCAACGATTTTGAAGCCGGTTCACGGAATCTCGTGCGTGAGATCAACGTCGAAGAATCATAGATCTTCTAACACGGTATCGTGTGCGGTCAACGTGTTAAAGATAGCTAGAATCCGGTATCTCGCGAGATCAACGGACTTGCGCATTTATCTTGGGTATTATCAATCCACCGATTCATTTTTGTATCGTTCCATTGTCGTTTGGTCGTTGTGCATCATTTGGTGATAACTTGTTATTGTTAATCCGCTGCATCAAGTTAGGTATCAGAGCTAGACTTAGCCAATCATAGCTAAGACGAGCCTATTGGGAGCGGAGTATAGAAGTTGGATCAAGGCCGAGAGTTATAGAAGTTGGAGCCGTGTCAAACCAGTTACAACCGAGCCAACCTCAGTGCAGGCCGAGAGAAGTCAAGTTCAGATTTGAGTTAAAGTTGTGCTAGTTAGAGTGTGTGTTTGGATTTGTTAAAGATTCGACAATGCCTCCGAGACGTGCTAATCGATTTCAAAATGTTGAAGATGTGTATCGAAGACAAGAAGCTGAGAAAATGGAATAATGTATCAATGAGAAGTTCGATGAAGGTATTGGGAAGTTAGAGAAATTGATGAATGATAGGAATCAAAGTCAAAGGAGAAGGTCACCAATCTCGAACCACGGAGGAAACAGGGTTTCTCCATCGGTTTCGGAAGCGAGGAGGGTGTCACCACAATCTTGTCGAGAAAGAAGAGAATCATCAGTTTCAATGAGACGAGAACACTATGAGTACAGAAATGAAGAGAGAAGAACTCCACGGGGATTCGAAAATGAATCATATCGTGATATTGAAAGACATGGTAGAAGGACGATGCATGATCGTGGAGATGTAGATGGACGGGATAGATATCGAAGTACATTTGATTATGAGGAAGATGGTGATAGAGGTAGTATTCATTATCGAGATCGAGACCAAGTACGAAGTCAATATCAGACTGTAAAAGATGATTGTCGATGGGAGTCGGGATGAAAACAGAGATTCCAGAATTCAAAGGGGGAATGATAGCGGAAGAGTTTTTGGATTGGTTATCAAATGTTGAGGAAATTTTTGACTTTAAGGAAGTACCCGAGCATTGTAGAGTTAAGTTGGTTGCTACACGATTGAGGGGAAGAGCTATGGCATGGTGGCAACAAACTAAACTTACACGGGAGAGAATGGGAAAGTCTGTGACGCCCCACCTCTATACCCACGCAAGCCAAGGACACTACAAGGTAATGTCGTCAACCAACACGGAGAATAAGTCTAGTTAGGAGCGACCATGTGTAATCTTACCTTAACTATTCACTAAATACGTCGAAAAGTATAATCACAAACAGTTCGACGTATTCAATAAATATTTAAAGCAAGACTACAATGTCTATAGGATCTATCAGAACAGAATATAACAACTCAAATGTAATATACATCACAGAACAGTAAATCATCACATACACATATATAGATACATAAAAGAGTATACAAAATGATACATATCAAGTGGTATAGCAAACCACAATATACAGACGAGTTCACAAGAATACATATCAGAGTTACAACATATAAGGACTACGAGAAAGCTAAGACAAAAAGAAACTAGCGGAATAGTCCATGCGGAAGCAAAAGAGGCTAAGTCCAAAGCACCTAAGCTGAAACATCTCGGTCTGACCCGAGTATAAAATACACGGGTCAGTCTAGATAACAAATCAGTTAAATAAACTGAACAACAATAAACCTGCATGGTTTCAAATCATAACAAATGACTCTAAAAGAGATAACACAATCATCTAACAAAAGATGAATCATATGATAACAAGCCTCATATCATCGGCAACATATAGAAACAAAGGACACAAATATCCCAAATCAAGCCAAAAAGGCAATAACAAATACCAATAAGGTATACAAGTTCCGCAAGGTAAACGCTACGCATCATGCGGCTCATAATGACCAACACCGAAGGGCGATACCAAGGGAATATACATATCAATCAAAACAACAAAAGATGCTCGAGCTCAGTACCGTATAAACAAGGATCCATGAGCCTGAAGGCTCCAAACCCAAATATCACCCATGAGGCACATAAGGCCAACATCAGAGCGATACTATATAGAGCAACAAACCCGAAGGCACACACCCAAAGGTACAAACCCGAAGGCAACAAACCCAATATCACTCATGCGGCACATAAGGCCAACATCGGAGCGATACTTTATAGGGCAACAAACTGTAGTGGTGAAGGTCAGAGACCCAGTACTGGGCACCACTAACTAGCGGAATGTGTCACAACTCTCGAAGAGGAACCCGAAAAGTGTTAACGTGCGTCCCATAACCAATCGTTCGCACTAAACGGTTAACTATCCATTAGTCATTTTCACACTCAAAGCATTACAAAGTTCACCTCATCTCATCGGTAAACTAGACACAAGGGTCAAAACGATCAATCGAATAGGTCGGGGATTAATCGGAAAGGTGAATGCACGGATTCATGGTCCGTGTTTTACCTAACCATTTAATCACCTTTCCACTTCGTTCGAAGTGCAAAATTGTGTGTGTTTAAATAGAAATTTATAAAGCGGAGAAGGGAGCTTTTAATATGATTTAGAGGGATTATTTATTAAAATCGTGAATGAAGTCAAAAGCAAGTTATCAAAGCCAAAGATGCAATAACAACCATTAAAAACCAACTTGAATCGATAAGGTTTGGAAAATCTATCAAAACGATCAAAAACAGGCAAAACAGGCAAAACAGCAGCAGCTCGGTCGGCCGCCTATAGGGCTCGATCGACCGGACACTGTTCATAAAAACTCTCGGGAAGCAGGTCAGTCGACCGGACTTCCTGGGTCGGTCAGCCGAAGCCAATTTCCTGCACCCAAAACAGAAGCAAAGAAGTGGTCTGGAAGTAGGTCGGTCGACCGGAGCTTGCGCTCGGTCGGCCGAAGGCTGTTTTCCAGCACTTCTTGCCCTTATCAAATGAATTCCATATCTTTTTCAAACCAAAGCAATAGCACATGAATATTTGTTAGGAAATCATACCCAACATCAATGATAGCAAGAGAGGTAGATGTGAGTTAAAAACTCACCTTTTTACACAAAAACAAAGGAGAAGAAGCACAATTGCAAGGAGAAGATCAACCAATCTCCACTTCAACTCAACAAGCTTCAATCTAAGATCAAAACAAGTATTTCCTAAATTTGTGTTTAGGAATTTCTGAGATTGAAGAGAGAAAGAGATAGAGAAGATGAAGAGGAGGCTTACCAATGGCTTCTACTTGATTTTGGAGTAAGGATTCAAGCTTTGCAAAGGAAACTAGTGCTTGGAATTTCCTAATTCTTTTTCTCTTCCCCCATTTCATTTTTGCTTGAGAAATGAAAAATGAAAAGGAGATGAATGAAGAGAAGGGGCTGAGCTAGGGTATTTAGTTAAGCTAGTGGGCTGAACCCAAACCCAAAACCCAATAGAAAAAGTAGCCAAAATTTCACAAACTCCAAACATATCAAACATTATACTCAAAAAGATCGCAAACGCCATTTTGGAACCAATGGAAATGGTTTCGAGTCCCAATTCGGCCGTTTGCAAAAAGTAACATTTCGGACCCCAAAATCCGAATAACGACGCCATATTTAAATCAAACATTTAAATATGTAATCGTTAAATATGCGGGTTGTTACAGATCTCCCCACCTTAAAGAAATTGCGTCCTCGCAATACTTAAGGAGAAAATAAATAGTAACAACCAAAAGGCATATCAACACAAAAGAATATCCGAAGAAGAAGCTCACAATAAAGGGCACGAAAAGATAAGCCCGAACTTGCTTGCTTAAAGAATTCTCTAGATTCCTAAGCTCAAATATTCGGAACACCGACGTAATGCAAACAATACGTCAATGAACCGAAGCCCAACAAAAAGAGGCACAATAAAACGTCCGATGAACTTGGTAAAAAGATCATTCCGTTCGGACATCAACAAAGAAACAATCACTTGTTGCTTACAACAAAGTGCATTGGCAACACGATCCCCCTTCCGGGAGTATACAAAGAATATCAAGGTCATAAGATGCAAGGAACTCAAGCCATCATTAAGCTCCTTATAAGAAAATAAATATTCCAAAGATTTATGATTGAGGTGGAGAACAAATTTCTCCGCCATAAATGAACGATGATGCCAAACTCTAAAAGCGAAAACGATAGCCGCGAGCACTAAATCATGAGTGGCATATCTAGTCTCGATAGGCTATAACTATTTAGAAGAATAAATGATAGCACGTTCTCTTTTGCAAGTGAACGGCATCCAAACCAATACGATTAGCATTGGTACAAAAGATAAAGCATTGGTTCCCTACGGGAATAACAAAAATAGGGATATCGAAAAGAAAGAGTTCTTTTAAATTAATTTTCTTTCCCAAAAATCTAAGACTTTCAAAATTACAATTATCTTTCTGCAATAATCTTTCAAGAAAAATTTTACTTATTCCAAATCAATTTACTGTGCCTGATTGTCTCATCAAAGCGTTTTGGAAATTCCTATCGATAACGTTGATCAAGCGCATCGACCAGAATTCTTAAAGCACTCAATGGGCAATACAATCACAAAATCATCTTCTATATGATAAACATGTTTCTAAAAACTTCTAAAAATATTCTTTGTTCGTTTAAAGAACAAAAATCCAATTATGCTTATAAATAAATCTTATGAAAAAGATTTGCAAAATTCTTTAAATTGCTATTTTCCATCCAAAATCAATAAATACCAAAATGGAATCATCGAGATATTCACAGAATACTCGATTCATAAAATGGATGAAATGAGCTAGACAAACTGAATGACATAACAAATCATTTATAAGAATTACAATGAGTGCGGAATGCGGTAAGTGGTAACTTCCGCAACTCGTAGCCAAATGAAAACCAGTGGTAAGGTCGAGCTAAAAAGACCTTAACACTACTCAAAAGATTGCTTAGGTGATAACCCTAAGACAAGACCAAAATGTCAGAAAATTCTCAAACTACAAGAATGAGAGAAACAACACTTTCCTCGTCATGAGGGATTAAAGAATAAAATGATACCATCAAATTTGAATCGAAATCACAAAGAAAATAGTGACCTACCAAAATAGATGGAGACATACCTTATGCTCGAGAAGAACCTCCAGGAGCATCTGCTATACTTGGCTTGCCTGGTTGAGAATTATTCGGAGCAATGGGACAAGTGGAAATACGATGGCCTTCCTTCTTGCAATAGCGGCAGAAGAGAGGCTTAGGACAAGCTCGAATCATATGATCAGGGGAACCACAATTGAAACACTTCCGAATGGAAGGTGTTCCAGCAGACTGAGACGGAGAATCAGATTCAACGGACTTTTTCTTCTTGGAAGGGAAAAATTCCGGCTCATCCAATGGAGACTGCTTTTTGTTGGGGTTCTTGCAAACCTCAACATCATCACTACTATCACACTCCCCCTCGATGGCTTCGAGATGAAATGCAGAATCAAGTAACTCCTCAAAGGAAAGCTTAAGCTCAAGCAATAAAGACTTCTTCAGATATTTCCTAAGACCAGATACAAACTTCAGATTCTTCCTATAAGAAGTGCTAATGAATTCATGACCATACATAGATAAGGCCTCGAAAGATGCAACGTATTCAGAAACGGAAGACTCCCCTTGCTTCAACTCAAGAATGCGCCGGGACAACAAAGCTTTCTCAAATTCAGGAACGAACTTGAGTTCGAATCGTTCCCGAAACTGAGTCCAAGAAAGAGCAGACTCATCAATTTCGGCTACAAGAAGCTCGTACCAATCAAGGGCACACTCTCGCAATAAGCTAAAAGTTACAAGAACTCTATTATGATTAGAAATATCCATTCTAGAGAAGATACATTCGCACGTGCGAAACCAAGCTTGGGTCTCAAGAACAGACTCGGAGCCTTTAAACGGCTTTCCTCCAAGATGAGTAAAATCACTGCACAAGCGTGCAAAGGTAGACTTGCGAGGTGGAGACACTCGAGCAGGAACTGGAGGCTGAGTGTTCCTAAACAACTCCATAAACTGATCGGCAGACATATAAACGTCGTCCGGACGCGAGCCACTGGATTGCCCAGCACCCGAGCGTCGTCCTCTGCCTCTTCCAGCCATAAGCTGAAAGTTGAAGAAGATAAAGAGTAACTACAAGGTAGATATTTCAATACGGAATACTACGGAATAAAATATATTCCTAGACTTATTCCCCAAATCCTATCTACCCCAAAAACACGGAGGGAATAAATGCACGATGCTTCAAAGATCTGTAACACATGTTACACTTTTATGTACCGTAATATGTGCTTATGTTCTGTGTTTATCATATTTTGTTCTGAACGCAGCTCTGATACCACGCTGTGACGCCCCACCTCTATACCCACGCTAGCCAAGGTCACTACAAGGTAATGCCGTCAACTAACACGGAGAATAAGGCTGGTTAGGAGCGACCATGTGTAATCTTACCTTAACTATTCACTAAATACGTCGAAAAGTAGAATCACAAACAGTTCGACGTATTCAATAAATATTTAAAGCAAGACTACAATGGCTATAGGATCTATCAGAACAGAATATAACAACTCAAATGTAATATACATCACAGAACAGTAAATCATCACATACACATATATAGATACATAAAAGAGTATACAAAATGATACATATCAAGTGGTATAGCAAAACACAATATACAGACGAGTTCACAAGAATACATATCAGAGTTACAACATATAAGGACTACGAGAAAGCTAAGACCAAAAGAAACTAGCGGAATAGTCCATGCGGAAGCAAAAGAGGCTAAGTCCAAAGCACCTAACCTGAAACATCTCGGTCTGACACAAGTATAAAATACACGGGTCAGTCTAGATAACAAATCAGTTAAATAAACTGAACAACAATAAATCTGCATGGTTTCAAAGCAAAACAAATATCTCTAAAAGAGATAACATAATCATCTAACAAAAGATGAATCATATGATAACAAGCCTCATATCATCGACAACATATAGAAACAAAGGACACAAATATCCCAAATCAAGCCAAAAAGGCAATAACAAATACCAATAAGATATACAAGTTCCGCAAGGTAAACGCTACGCATCATGCGGCTCATAATGACCAACACCGAAGGGCGATACCAAGGAAATATACATATCAATCAAAACAACAAAATATGCTCGAGCTCAGTACTGTATAAACAACGATCCATGAGCCCGAAGGCTCCAAACCCAAATATCACCCAAATACTCGAACGGGAGTATGGAAACTCAAACGGAGTATGAAAACTCGAACGGAGTATGAAAACTCAAACGGAGTATGAAAACTCGAATGGGAATATGACATAGAATAAAAGATATGGCATAACATAAAATATCCATAATGACATACTACTATAAGTATGTAAATAATGATCAACAGGAGATCAACCGATAAGAGGTATGGCATAAATGTGAAATACCCATACTGACATACAACTATAAGTATGTAAATAATGATCAACAGGAGATCAACCGATAAGAGATAATCAATATCACAAGAATCTTCTCAAAGATCCAAAGAGGTATCATACCCCAAATTTGTACTCATGACAAATCAATACCATATGAATTCACCAATGCGCAAAAATAGGTGAAGCATAAAATTTCCAGAAATCAACATAAGGAATCTAGAAATCACAGAAAAAGGGAAAGAGGCCTATCACATGACGGTCCGAAGACCAAGGGGAGCTACCCCGCATGTGTGAATAGAATCACACAGATTGAGGTCAAGACTAACCAAAAAGCAGAAAGGTATGTGTGAATGGAATCACACAAGTGGTGTCTAGTCTGACCATCAGAACGATCATCATGATCAACGAGGAGTGTCAATTACAGTAAGCATGTGTGAATGGAATCACACAGATTGAGGTCAAGACTAACCAAAAAGCAAAAAGGTATGCGTGAGTGGAATCACACAAGTGGTGTCTAGTCTAACCTTGCAATGAAAGAGACATCCCGCAATTGCTAGTCTAATTCATAAAGCGATCATCAAGATCAACGATAAGTGTCAATTACACTAAGCTAGTGAATATAAAAGTTTAGCTTCATGTCCCATAACCACTAGCTTAACTTAAATATTTAGGAACAAATTGTAGATCTTCACTAGAAAAATGTCACAAGTGGTTCAATCGAACAAGCCCAAAAATTAACCGACGAAGTAAACGCAAGCGTTTCATACCACTTGTTTTGCTAAGCCGTTTAATTAGATTTCTCATGCGAGTGAAATAAAGGTTTGTATATACTAATAGATTGGAAAACGGTTTAGGAAAAGATTTTGATATTGAAAATAGAGTTGAAAACATTTTGATAAAAGAGTTTTGATATTTACTACTAGTATTGAAACATTTATATTTTTAAAGTGACAAATCACAAAAATGATTGTAGAAACAATCAATCACAAGAATTCACATAAGAAGACGTGAATAGAATCCAAAGAAATCGATACCGAATTCATCGAAGGGTATGTTCACAAAAATCCCGAAGAAATGGTCATCAAAGTTGCTAATAAATGATAGCAACAAATTGGGAAATAATCAAAAATCGATTAAATTTGGAAACCAAATCAATTCACTAAAATTCACATTCGAAGATGTGAATAAAATCCAAAGAATTCGATTCTAAATCCATCAAAGTAGGAATATCCAAAAATTCCAGAAATAGAAGTTTTCAAAGTCGACAAAGATGACAACAACTAATCGGAAGAGAAGAATCGATTGACAAATGGAATAACGAAACAAAACGAGCATAAATGCATGAATAACTTCAACAAAAATAAAAATAAAGTCGAAGTCGAAGTCAACAATTAATGGCCATAATAGAGTACAAAACGATTCAACATCATCATCAAAGGACTCAACGGCAAACCAAGTCAGAGTCTTGGAAATCAAGAATTTAGAAATTTCTCAAAAACAAAGTGACCGAAGTTGAATGGAATTCAAGCCGAAGAAAACATAAAATATCAAGTTCAGAATCGCTGAGATTCGAACAAAATCAATCATCGGCTAAATCTAATCAAAGCCGAAAACACAAGAATCAAAATCAAATGCTTATGAATAAGCATTAGGAATTCATACCTAACAATCAAAGACAATCATATGAAAATATGAGAGATAAAACATCGATAAATAGTTGTAACACGTGTACTATCTAAGTTATGTTTTATATTTGTTCTAAACCCCAGGCTCTGATACCAAGCTGTGACGCCCCACCTCTATACCCACGCTAGCCAAGAACACTACGGGGTAGTGCTGTCAACTAGCACGGAGAATAAGGCTGTTGAGGAGCGGCCATCAATAGTTGGCCTTACACTAGTATTGGTTATCTCGATAGGAGTGATATATATATATATATATATTCCTTCATTTTTCATCCCTGATTTATTTTCTCCCATCGAAATACCCCAATTCCAGTATAAAACGAACTACGATGGTCCATAATAGTTTAGAACAGTAAATATAAAATAATAACACAGATAAATATAAATGCGGAACACATATAAAACAGAAATTCTCATATATACAATAACTGATGTCAGTTACAATACATTTGACACGGTACATATGATACAACTACAACAGTCGACTCAGGAAGTTACATATACAAGTACATTAACGTATATAATATACATGAATACATATCTTCCTATACAATCATATAGACTACTACAAATAACGACGACTACTCCAAAAGATATGAAAGAACTTCATAGCTCTAGCAGCAACCCAAAGCAGAATATCTACAACCTGAAATACTCGGTCTGACCCGAGTATTAAATTCAAAAGAAAATAATACTCGGGTCAGTCTAATTCAAACTCAGTTATTAGTGCACAGAAGCAATAATAATTAAATAATGAATAGACGACAGTAATTAAAACAAATCAGAATGCAATTCAGGATATTGAATTGAAATAAACAAAACAGTTCAAAACATTTAAATATCAATTAAAATATTAAGTCGAGTAGGGCTGCAGTACACGCACGCGTGCACTGCCTCGCCACTACAGCATATGGAATATGCAAAAGGTCAATTAATCAAAACAAGATAGATATCATAAAACCATACCGTGTGGCTGCAGTTCACGCTTGCGTGCACTGCCTTGCCACTACAGTGATGATGTACCCATTGAATACCGTGTGGCTGCAGTTCACGCTTGCGTGCACTGCCGTGCCACTACAGTGATGATGTACCCATTGAATACCGACAGCAATCAAAAACTGCAGACGTCAAGTTTAGACGACATAAATGCGAACCCAAATGTACACAATGGACGTACACTACTGGTTGCACATGAATAAAAAGAAACTGGGGTGCAACATGGAACAGCACCAAGATAATGGCACAAGAGACAGTATGATACAAATGCAAGTATCATACTCGAGAACAAAGTCAACATAATATGCAGACTGCAAACTCGACTAACAAGTTCAGGCTTCAAAACATCAGACTCAAGCACCAAGGCCATAGTACAACTCAAATGCAAACTGCAAATACATGGGGGATATGACACTATATCATAGTGAAGATCAACATGAAATGAAGTTTGTGTCAAAAGGTCAGAAGCAATGCAACAGTGACTCAGAGCATAAACAGGAATGCAGCAGTGATGGATCCAAATGGGAAGTGCAACAACTTCAACAATGAAATGGTTTTGAATAACCATAAATGAATACTGCAACATGTACATGAAGACAACAACTATCTAGAGGTTCCAGATGCAGTCAAATGGAACTCAAGCAAAATACAACATGAATGTACAGATTCAAGTTGAATCGAAAGACAAGCTAATCCAGACCGCAATGCATGGAACAGAGACTCAGGCATGTATCCAGACATCAACATGAATGCAATAATAAATTCAGTGAAGCCCAAGTATACAATATGAGAATGCAAACATGAAGTGAATGCAACTACAGTGATCATATAGTATGCAAGAAGTATGCAACCTATGGCATGAACCCACAGTGCATCAGGTCAATGAGGTTTTAACCCAAAACAGGGAGCTACAGACCAAACTCAGACATGCAGTGAATCACAAGTGAAACGGTACAAGTATCATAAACAAAGTCGAAGTCAACTAGGCCTAACAACATGTAACAGCAGTTACAAATGACTCAGGCCATTGCACAGGAGCATCAACAACTACATATACAATTATAATGCAACAGGGGACATGATCAAGACAGCAAGAACAAGTCAGAAATCAGGTCAGAGAAACAAACATGTGGAACAACAACAAGTGATGTACACATGAATGCGACAATGAAACTTCTACACCAAAATGCATCAAGCAACCCAGGAAAGTCACTTGAGGATATGATCTGTCTCAAAATATAACAAATACAACATGTATGCACGCAGTGACACTATAAAATCACGCTGCAACATGTACGCAATGACGACCAGGTAGCAACAGAGAATCAAGAAAGATTCGAGTACTACAAATTCAAAATCAATGTGTGAACATGTAAATCAAAACCAATGTACAGTTCGAATAAATTGGCATCAGCAAGGAGTTGTTTTATAAACTGCCAATGAACATCAACTAATCTATTTAGTCAGACCAGGCAACCTAAACAAAGAAATTAGGGTAACTGGAATCAAATATAGGTATGAACAGAGAGTGCTTGCAACAGTGGTGAAGCAATGTAAACAACAAGCATGTCACAATGAAAGAACGAAGACAGAAAATACGAAGTCCACAAAAATCAATATCAACAAAAGAATTCGAGATAGTGGTGGTCACGAAATCCACATCACAGCAAAACATTCAAACAAATCAAAGTGACCAAGTTAGACATCAATGTCGAGAATATCAGGTCACAAAATTAACATTGATAAAATCAAGTCGAAGTCGAAGACCACGAAATCAAGATAAGCAGCGAAAACGAACCAGTCGAATTAGATGTGAGCGTTGAACACTCACCTTAGACGATGCGTAGAGGAACTCGAATCCAGTGCCGAAGCCTCCCAGCGACGAGCAACCGATAGAGCAAGGGTTGAGCGGTTGAAGTCGCGAATTGCACGAAGCCCTATTTCTCGATCGAACGAAGAAAGGGACGAGCCACCATTAATTTTCTTTTGTTGGTTTTAGATTTGCAAACGAACAAATAAGAAAAAATGAAGAAAGAAAAAAAATAAGAAGGGGGATGGGTTATTTGTTTTGAGAATTAACACGGCCCATAAAAAAAAACATGGACCACTATTAAATTTCGAAGCCCATCAATCTTTTTAACCATTTATAAAAGAATTTTAACTCAATTTTAAAAATCAAAACTTCAATTAGCAACAAGCAACAATATTAATCGTTTAATGTCGATTATAAATCGACACGAAATACAGGGTTGTTACACTTACCAAATTAAATATTTATCATCCTTAATAAGATTAATTTCACCAATATTAAATTGAAATTATAAAGAAAATTTATCAAATCAATTAAATTATTATACAGATTATTAAATTGATATTGCCTCAAATTCCGGGTCGTTACAGTTTTCCTGCATCCACAGATGTTAATACAACATAAAAATACCGGTCCCACATCAAGGGGGATATCGCGATATATAGGGTCATCCGCTTTTATGCCGAACACATAGGATCTCATTTGCTCCAATCGGCTAGTATATTTATCCAATTACCAATATATATACTACTATATATATATAACATTCAATAGATGACAATTTATAATTTCAACCAGCATTCAATAATTTATTTTAACTATTTAAAATAAATCCTAGTAATCCAAGTGAGCGAGAATTTCTCACCTTGATTCGTATTTGCAATCCGTTCCGATTTCTAATTTATTCCTGCTACAAAACAACTAGACTTTTTATATTCATTTTGGACCTTGTATAACAAGTAATTAAATTAATAAGTATTTGACTTAATTAAAATAATTATTTTCCTTACTCATGACATTAACGAAAAATTGCCATCATTAAACTAACTGCCTCCATTTCCTTCCCAAGCTCTCGCTTGCGAACTAAACACTCCATCTTCCCCTTCCATCTGATCGCCGCCACCGTCCCATGCTTCTACCGACCATCGCCTTGCCAAGTTCTGCCCTCCACTACTTTTGTTGCTCGTGGGTGAACCAGCAGCTTAACCCTAAATGCGAAATAAACATTGAGTCTCCCCAGCTCCGCCCAATCCTCAGAGCAAATCGCGACCACATCAATCGCCGCCTCACTGCTCGAGTTCACCGCCAAACCCAAATCAAATTCGAACCCCATCAAGTCCTAACCCTAGTGAGTGTGTCTCCTCTACCATGCGTCGCTACAGCCTTCGGGTCACGGCCCTACCCTCTTTACGCATGTGCAACATACGATTTGCTTGAATCCCCTGTTTTTTATATGAATTCGGTTTCAATTTTTTTTCTCATTTGAAGGAGAACATGATAATGTCGTGTTTTTTCTTCATTGATTCGATTTTGATTTCCTGAAAGCAGACAAGTAATAGATACCCTATTTAAAAAGAAAAGGTAGCTTCAGGTATAAGTTGCTATAGCTCGCGATTAGGGTGTTGACTTTTATAATTTTAAATAAATTTTATGTTCTAAATATCTCGTATTAGGTAACTAAAATTTACAATTCCTATCGAGGCGTGCCGCTTGGAATTCGTAATGTTATACCCTATTGCGGACCCAATGGAACAAGTTTCGAGTCTTAATTTAATTGTATGAGGAAGATAGCATTTTAAGCCGACTATTTAAATTAAATTCAATTAAAAAAAAATTTGAGCGTTTTAGATCGTACGACCAAACGGTAAATTCAAATGCTATGAAATTTGAAATCCGTTAATAATAAACTATCACGGATCTGATGGAACTTGTTTCGTGAAATTCTGAGACTATGTCTTGGATCGCTATTTTAACGCGTCGATTATATCGACATTTCTAAAACTGACGAAAACACTTGAAATTCCAATGTTAAAATCTTATCAACTCCATTATAATTCCAACAGAATTTATATCAGCATTAGAGATCGTTTTCAATTCATATTTAACTCCAATACAATTATTTAAATGATTTCAAGTTTTAATCCAATAATTTAATTCGTCCAATAAATCGCTATATTTGGAACTAAGTTTTATTACACTTATTTGATTGATAAACTTCGTATTAAAATTCCGTTCACATTTCAAATTCAACATTTAAAATAAATTAAATGTTCAAAATCAAAGGACTAAGAGTTTGGGTTATTATAATAAGTTTAAATCATTTTTCAAAATTCGTCGATAAATAGTGTAGGAATAGTGATTTTGGAGCCCCAGAGCTCAAATTTTACTTTGTCACCTTCTAATCTAACTTTAATACTTAAAATATTTTAATATATTCAAAGTAAATTCCAGAAATTTATTACCTATATACAAGAATTTAAAAACAAACATTTAAAAGATTTATTAAATGTTAAAGCAATATTTTTCAAAAAAATGATTTGAACAATATTTAAATTCCTTTAAATGAAATCTTGATTTTTCTTTTGCATTTGAAAACTATAGTGAAAAAGGGCCTGTAATTCTTATTTCAAAGAATTTCGATTCCATCGTATAAATGTATTTGACTTTTGCGGTGCGAAATCACGAACTACCGTTACGTGACGCGCATGTTTCTAGTTGATTTTCAACTCCTTTCAAATTTTTGCCAAAATCACGTTAAATACTTTTTAAACATTTATAAGTCATTTAAAGTCATTTTCTTATGTTTTTAAAAGAGGTTCACAAGTCATATGCTCTTTTGAATTTAAATAAGGAAGTGAATCCTTTTATGATTTTCTGAGTGTAATTCGTCATGACTTGTTATGATATCGACCGAACAATCATTCAACATCCGTTTAACATCCAAACATGATATTAAGCAAGGTAAAAAGTGTAAAAGCATATCATAACATAAGAGTTTAGAAGAGGTAGAGTTTTTTCACGAAAATTTGCTTTCCGATCTAGCTTTGTTACTACGGACTTAACTATACTTTCGCTACTACTTTCCAAAACTTCTTGAAATCCGGCTATTTCTCTGCAATCATAGAAGTTAATATGAAAAGTGGTGGAGATGGAATCTAAGTGGGCATGGCCTTGGGTGGAGGGATTGATGGAACTTACTAACTTGAACTTGACTTAAGTGGTATACTTTTGTCGATTATTTTTCCATAACTTTTTTACGCTTTTGGAATTTTTTAGAGAGGCATCCAAGTCATTAAAGCTCTAAGGAAGTAGAAGGAGAAGCTTCGAAAAGAATGGAATGACGTGTGAAGAAATAAGAAGGAAGCTTCGATATTTATAGTCTTAATTCTCTTAGCACTTAAGCATTGTTCGTCTACTCTTTCAGTCCTTCCATCACACCATTACACACGGCCCAAGGCATGTCGATGTGCTCCCATCACTTTGTGTCCTCTTTTATTACTTCATTAGCTCTTAAGGAATATATTTCGATAGATTTATGGCTTAAAGTGAAGATTACGTCGGTTTTGGTGAGATTTAGTTGATTTTTGGAAAAATATCTTACTTTTCTTTACTTTAAAATTTGTTAAATTAATTAATTAATTATATATTTTATATATATGTATTACTAAGTGTATTAATATGTTTTAAAGTGTTCTAACATTCAAAATTGTGATATTTGAATACAACTTCTGACCGTTAAGTCATTTTGGATTCGAAATCCGATTTTCGGTCACATCATTACGTTTTTGGTAAACAATTTATATTTGTAAAAAATACGAAAATAAATTTGTATATTGTTATTTAATAACGAAAAGGCATTATTTAAAAATTAAAACAATTTATTTAATCATTAAAATAAAAAATTTCTGAAAACAGACTTTTGTCACTTTAACCGTTATAAGCAAAAGTTCTTATTTTTGTATATTAATATATCTCAAAATCTTACATAATATTATTTGTGCTATAAAAACATATATTTGCATATAAAAAATTAATTAAATATCATACCTTGGTGTGATTGAATCTTTGGTCGTTACACCATGTGTGTTTTCAAGATCTATTCTAGATGTGAGAATCCAATTGATGATTCGTGTTCTGTTCAAGCGATGGAGACTCGTGTGAAATGTGCCAATCATAACCTTAACATTGGAAATGACAGAATAAAGAGTAGCATTATGGCTTATGGTTTGGCTGACCCACCATTGGACATTATCACTCCATATCTAGAGTATGGTTATCAATGTTACGCGTACGAGGTGATGGTATTTGGGATCACTTATTTATACGTGGACCGGCTATGTTTTCCTTAATGGCTTATTTTTTCTAGAGATATATGATGCTCGAAGGTAGTTTCTAACCCTTGTGCATGGAGATCCGTTTAAGTTAACTATAGGCGTCTCGGTGAAAAATCCATTGTGCGAACGTTCCTTATCGGGTTTGATTGTACCCTCTAATATGCCTTTGAATGTAATGAATGTAACCATTTCGGCTATGTTATATATTTATATTCTGCACCTAAACATTATCTATTATATCACCTTATGTACTTAATAGATGGTTGTTCACTTAAGGGGACAACCGTTATGGCATTCCATGCAGTCTCAGATGTTATATGCTAGCTACATATTTCTTTAGTTTCTCAAACCAGACTTAGTCTAACACATGACTTTTTTTTCCTCAATCTCTATATTACATATCAGCATTTGTGAGGACGGGTTATTATAACTGTGATAGTACTTAGGTTTTGTAACTCTGAAATTTCTACATCGGAGTAACCATTTGTACTGTTCTTTTGATATTATATATCACCGTTTCGCTAGTGGGATTTTGATATCGTGTTCTCTTCTTTCTCGCTCTAATTCATTTTCTTTTTTTTCACCCTAACTTTTCACATTTCCGGCACTTGTGTGTTGGGAACGTGAATACCATGGATGTATTAGTGTCGACATTCGGGGTCGAAAAGTTAGCATGTTGCACTTATTCGTACTTGAAGGTTAATCGAGAACCTTGGCTTTAGTGGATTATGACTCATTAAGAGATAGGGTGATGGTATGCCCTAGCATGAGTCGAGTGTTTTATACAAATTAGAGCGTATTTGTAATTGTTATAAACATTTACTTTAATGGTAATTATAACTACGAAAATTAAAGATCTTATATAAGGTAACTTATATAAGTTAATTGTCAAAGTATAGTTTAATTAACGTAGGGGTTAATGTTGTTTATCCATTGTTAATTAGTTTAGTTATGCTCAATTATTTTATGGGCGTTGACTTTCATTTATTGATTGTTGATTTTTGCTCAGCCAGTTTATGAGAATTTTTACCTTCTACTGCATGGGTTGGACAAATAGTATTTGTAGATGCATTGAAGTGAACATCTCATGAATTAAGTTTCACATTTTGACTATAAGACATTAGCTATAATATTGGGCTAAAAGTTAACTCTTATAAAAGTTAACTTTAGTAAAAGATTTTTATTTTAACCTAAAGGAGAGATAAGTTATTTTGAAAATAAAATTTGTGAAAAGATTTTATATAAGTATGGTCTATAAAACACAATTTATAAGCAAGATGGATTTAAATGATATTTTAAGTTTGCTAAGCATTATTATAAAATAGAGAAAATAATAGTAGTATTATTTTAAAGCAAGTATTTAGGGAATTTGTGACGCCCCACTCCGAGAGCCTCGTTAACAAAGAGTATTATATAGATAATACTGTCGGCTAACGCGGACAATAGAGTATAATGGAAGCGACCATGTGCAATCTTACCTTAACTATTCACTAAATATGTCGAAAAGTAGAAACACATTAAAATTCGACCTATTCAATAAATATTTAAAGCAAAACTACAATGGCTATAGGATCTATCAGAAGAAAATATAACAACTCAAATGTAATATACATCACAGAACAGTCGATCATAATATACACATACACAGATACACCACAGAGTATACAAAATAATACATGTCAAGTGGTACAGGAGACCACAATATACAGACGAGACGAAAGAGTATAAATCAGAGTTATAACAGATAAGGACTACAAAAGACGCTATAACAAAATGAAGCTAGCGAATAGTCCATGCGGAAGAAAAATAGGCTAAGTTCCCAAAAGCACCTAACCTGAAACATCTTGGTCTGACCCGAGTATAAAATACACGGGTCAGTCTAGATAACAAATCAGTTAGATTAACTGAACAATAATAAACCTGCAAGGTCATACAGTATAACAAATATCTCTAAAGGAGATAACACAATCATCAACAAGAAATGAATCATATAGAGCAAGCCTCATATCATCGGCAACATATAGAAACAAAGGATACAAATATCCCAAAACAAGCCAAAAGGCAAATAACAAATACCCATAAGTTATACAAGTTCCACAAGGTAATCGCTATACTCCATGCGGCTCACAAAGACCAACACCGAAGGGCGATATCAAGGGAATATACATATCAATGAAACATCATAAAATTTTGCACGAGCTCAGTACTGTACAAACAAGGATCCATGAGCCCGAAGACTCCAAACCCAAGTATCACCCATGCGGCACATAAGGCCAACATCAGAGCGAAACTATATAGGGCAACAAACCCGAAGGCACACACCCGAAGGCAACATACCCGAAGGCAACAAACCTAGGGAGACAGTCCGAAGACACTATCCCAGAGGCAACAAACCGTAGTGGTGAAGGTCGAAGACCCAGTACTGGACACCACTAACTGGCGGAATGTGTCACAACTCTCGAAAAGGAATCCGAAAAGTGTTAACGTATGTCCCATAACCACTCGTTCGCACTAAACGGTTTACTATCCGTCAGTCCCTTTCACACTCAAAGCAGTACAAAGTTTACCTCATATCATCGATAAACCAAACCCGAAGGTCAAAACAATCAATCGAATAGGTCAAGGATTAATCGGAAGGATAAACGCACAGATTATGGTCCGTGTTTTGCCCAACCATTTAGCCACCCTCCCACTTCGTTCGAAGTGCGAAAGTGTGTGTGTTTTAAATAGAATTTATAAATTAGAGAAACGAACTTTTAAATGCGATTCGAGAGATTATTTCATAAAAAACCCGTGGATTAAAATTAAAAGGAACCATCAAAGTCAAAACAATTGATAATCATACATAGGATCATCATGAATTGAAAATTCAATCCCAAAAGGCAAAGTGGGCTGAAACAGCAGGTTCAGTCGACTGAACAGAGTTTTTCAGTCGATTGACCCTGTACCTGGAAATTTTCTAGGTTCAGGAAACTTTCTGTTTCCAGGTTCAGTCGACTGTGCTGAGTTTTTCAGTCGACTGAATCATGCCTGGAAACTCTCGGGTTTCAGGTTCAGTCGACTGTGCAGAGTTTTCAGTCGACTGAATCTTGCCTGGGCTGTTTTCCAGCCTTATTCAAATGAAGAGCAAACTCTCCCAAAATGCAATCGGACGAACATTGGCTCTAAGGGCTTATGCCAATCGACAACCCGGCCCTATATGTTCCTCGATGCATCACCAAAACATGATTAAAACATCAAAGTTAGGATTTCAAAGATTTTAACCCAAAACACTAAAAATTGGATTATTCCTCAATTCAACCCAAACCAAATGCAAGTGCATATGAACAAGGTGTTAGGAATTCATACCTAACATCAATGAAATCAAGAGAAGTAGATGTGAGTTCAAAACTCACCTTTTTACACAAAACAAAGAAGATGAAGAAGCACAATTGCAAGGAATCAACCAACTACACTCCACTCCAACATCACAAGCTTCAATCTAGAATCAAAGAAAGTATTTCCTAAGTTAGGGTTAGGAAAATTACAGAAATTGAAGAGGAGAAGAGATGGAGAAGATGGAGATGAACTTACCAACGGATTCTCTATGAATTTGGAGCAAGAAATCAAGATACAAAAGAGAAACTAGGGCTTGCTAATTTCAATTTCTCTTTCCTTTCCCCCATTTCAGTTTTTAGTTTGAGAAAGAAATGAAATGAAGATGAAATGAAGAGAAGGGTTGAGCTAGGGGGTTAAGTGGGCTGAACCCAATCCCAAACCCAATAGGAAAAGTAGCCAAAATTTCACAAACTCCAAACATATCAAAGATTATACTCAAAAAGATCACAAACGCCATTTTGGAACCAATGGAGGTGGTTTCGAGTTCCAATTCGGCCATTTGCAGAAAGTAACATTTCGGACCCCAAAATCCGAATAACGATGCTATATTTAAATCAAACATTTAAATATGAAATCGTTAAATATGCGGGTTGTTACAGATCTCCCCTCCTTACAAAATTGCGTCCCCGCAATTCCTAGAGACGATATTTGTAACAACTACATACATACCACATACAAAAGAAAGAATAAACTTTAGACACAGAAATAGACTTACCATTACGAAGCAAGGATAGAAAACCTGGATAAGATCGCTCGATATACTCTCTGGTTTCCCAAGTACAGTCATTGGGATTAGCGGACCATTGAACTTTAACGAGCGGCACGTCCTTGTTCCGAAGGTGTCGCACCTCCGTGTCAAGCACGCGAATAGGTTGCTGTACAAAAGATAAGTCCGGTGAGATCTCAAGCTCTTGCAAATCAGGAGAATCAATTACAGAATCCGATTCTCGAAGACACTTTCGAAGTTGCGAGACGTGAAACACGTCATGAATGCCAGATAAATGAGCTGGAAGTGAAACTCTATAAGCCACAGGGCCAATACGTTCAGTAATAGAAAACGGTCCTATATAACGAGGAGCCAATTTTCCAGTCGCACTGAAACGCATAACCCCTTTCAAAGGAGAAACACGAATAAAAACAAGATCGCCGATCGAGAACTCGAGAGGCTTCCTACGGTTGTCCGCGTAGGATTTCTGGCGACTCTGTGCCTCTTTCATCCTCAATCGAATAAGATCAATCTTCTCAGAAGAATGAAGAACAAAGTCCGGGCCAAGAATAAGCTTCTTCCCAGATTCCAACCAATAAGAAGGTGATCGACATGGTCTTCCGTATAAGGCTTCGAAAGGAGCCGTACCGATACTAGATTGGAAACTATTGTTGTAGGAGAACTCTACAAGAGGTAGGTGATCCTCCCAACTACCACCGAAATCAAAGATACAAATACGGAGAAGATCTTCCAAAATACGATTCACCCGTTCAGTCTGTCCGTCAGACTACGGATGATAAGCTGTAGAAAAATTAAGCTTTGTTCCTAAAGCTTGCTGAAGACTCTTCCAAAAATGACTCGTGAATAAAGGATCACGATCACTCACAATAGAACTAGGAACACCGTGAAGTCTCACGATTTCCTTGACATACAACTTAGCCAAATGCGAAGCTGTCCTATTAGACTTAATAGGGACAAAATGAGCAGACTTGGTGAGGCGATCAACAATAACCCAAATACTAGAATGACCTGATCTCGAACGAGGTAGGCCGTCAATAAAATTCATAGAAACTTGATCCCATTTCCACAATGGAATCTCAAGAGGTTGAAGAAGTCCAGAAGGACGCTGATGTTCGGCCTTCGCACGTTGACATGTCATGCAGTTGCTCACATAACTCGCCACATCGCGCTTCATGCCTTCCCAATAATAAAGACGACGCATATCGGCATACATCTTACTACTACCGGGATGAATGGTATACTTAGAACGATGGCAATCATCAAGAATGTCATGCCTAAGTGCAAAATCAGAAGGCACAAAAAGACGGTTCTTCTTACGAAGACACCCATGAGAATCAATGCTAAAATCTTTCAACGCCTCATCACAAGATCCAGACTCACAAAGCTGAATAAAATGCAACAAATCAGGATCACGCCGCTGAGCATCGGCAATACGATCCAATAAAATAGGTTGAGCTCCCAAACTAAATAATAGAATAGGAGGACCAGAAGATGAACCTTGATCACGAATTTCACAAAAAGATAGAGTCTCAAGAGTATTCCATTCGGCAAGCATCATAGAAATAAAAGCCGAATGTTTGCGACTAAGCGCATCTGCAACACGATTACCCTTACCAGGGGTAAACTGGATATCAAAGTCATAGGAAGCAAGAAACTCGAGCCAACGCTGTTGTCTCATATTGAGTTCCTTCTGAGTAAACAAATACTTCAAAGATTTATGATCGGTATAGAGAATGAAGCGCTCGCCCAATAAATAATGTCGCCAAATCTTCAAGGCAAAGACAATGGTGCTAACTCTAGATCATGAGTGGCATAGCGAACTTCATTCGGACGCAGTTGCCTAGAAGCATAAGCAACTACCCGATCTCTCTGCATAAGCACAGCACCGAGACCACTACCACAAGCATCGGTGTAGACAACAAGATCATGATTCCCTTCGGGAACCACAAGAATAGGAGCATTAGTGAGAAGTTCTTTCAATGTCTGAAAGGAAACTTCACACTTGTCGGACCAAATAAAACGAATGCCTTTCCGAGTAAGGCAAGTGAGAGGAAGCACAACACGGGAAAAGTTCTTAATGAACCGCCGGTAATAACCCGCCAATCCAAGGAAACTACGAATCTCATGCACATTCTCAGGCCTCTTCCAATTCTGGATGGCTTCGATCTTTGAGGGATCGACAGAAATGCCATCGGAAGATACAACATGGCCTAAGAACTTAACCTTATTCTCCCAAAAGCAGCACTTGGAGAATTTGGCTTTAAGCAGATGACGACGAAGAGTACTCAAGACAATTCTCAAGTGATTAGCATGCTCAGCTTCAGACTTAGAATAAATAAGGATATCATCAATGAAGACGAGAACAAACTTATCGAGATATTCCCGGAATACCCGATTCATGAGGTCAACAAAGAAAGCAGGAGCGTTCGTCAAACCGAATGGCATAACGAGCCACTCAAAGGAACCATAACGAGTGCGGAAAGCGGTAAAAGGTATGCTATCCTCCGCGACTCGTAACTGATGAAAACCTGTGGCAAGGTCAAGCTGAGAAAAGACCTTGGCACCACTCAATAGATCGAACATATCATCGATCCTAGGCAATGGATACCTATTTCTAATGGTCAACTCGTTAAGCTTGCGATAGTCAATGCAAAGCCTAAGAGTTCCATCAGACTTCTTCACAAAAACGACCGCGGATCCCCACGGAGAAAAACTAGACTGAATCAACTGCTTGGACTCGAGCTCTAAAAGCTGCTTCTTGAGTTCCTCATTTTCCTTTGTAGACATCCTCGTGGGAGGACGACTAACTGGCTGCGCGCCTGAAATGAGATCAATGCGGAACTCAATTGCCCGTTTGGGTGGCAAACCCGAAACAGGTTCAAAAACATCAGAAAAGTCACAAGCAATAGGAATATGAGATACATAATCACCATCTCGCGAATCAAGAGAATACAAAGCCATCTCGGAATTATCCACATCTAGAAGAACAAGAGATAACTGAGAAGGTGAATCAGGATGACAAAGATATAAAATTCTCTCGGAACAAATAATCCTGGCATCGTACCTCACTAACCAGTCCATACCAAAATTCATATCAAAACCCAAATGAGAAACAACGTGCAAATTCGCACGGAAAGAAAAGCCACATAAAACAATCTCAATATCATCACAAAGCAAACTAAGGGTCGCGGATCCCCCAATAGGATTCACAATCCTTAAAGAAGTAACCATACAAGAAACATCCAAAGATAAATCATCCACAAGCTTCTTCGATACGAAAGAATGTGAAGCACCCGTATCGAAAAGAACTCGTATACTATGATCATGAAATAGAATTGAACCCTCCAAAATAGATGGAGTCATACCTTTGGATTGAGAAGGACCTCCAGAAGCATTAGCCACATTGAGCTTGCCAGATTTTGCATTAGCAGGAGCAGTAGGACAAGCAGAAACATGATGACCTTCCTTCTTGCAATTACGGCAGAAGAGAGGTTTTGGACAAGCTCGAATAATATGATCCGGAGAACCACAATTAAAACACTTTCGAACGAAAGGTGTTCCGGAAGATTGAGGCTGAGAGCTAGGACCACCGGTCTTCTTCTTCTTATAAGGAAAAGGCTTCTTCTGAATTGGAAACTGCTTCTTGTTGGGGTTTCTGGAAACCTCAACATCAACATCACTATCACACTCCTTCTCGACGGTCTCGAGATGAAGCGCCGAATCAACCAATTCCTCAAAAGAAAGTTTAAGCTGGAGCAACAAGGACTTCTTAAGATATTTCTTAAGGCCAGAAACAAACTTCAAATTCTTCTTATAAGAAGTGCTGATGAATTCAAGACCATACTGAGATAAAGCCTCGAACGATGCGACATACTCAGAAACAGAAGATTTCCCTTGCTTCAACTCAAGGAAGCGACGGGTCAATAAAACTTTTTCAAATTCAGGAACGAACTTGAGTTCAAATCGTCCCCGAAACTGAGTCCAAGAAAGAGTAGACTCATCAATTTCAGCTACCAAAAGTTCATACCAGTCAAGAGCACGCTCTTGTAATAAGCTAGAAGTTACAAGAACTCTATCATGGTCAGAAAGATCCATGCGAGAGAAAATATGCTCGCACGTGCGAAGCCAAGCTTGGACTTCAAGAACAGACTCGGAGCCCTTAAACGGCTTTCCTCCAAGATGAGCAAAATCACTGCACTGACGTGCAAAAGCAGACTTGCGAGGTGGAGACACTCGAGGAGGAACGGGAGGCTGAGTGCTCCTAAACAATTCCAAAAATTGATCGGCAGACATATATACGCCATCCGGATGCGAGCCACTAGATTGCCCAGCATCCGAACGTCGACCCCTGCCTCTTCCAGACATAAGCTGAAAGTAAGATAAGAACAAGATTATTCACAAGGTAGATATTACAATATGGGATACTACGGAATAAAAATGCATTCCTAGACGTATTTCCAATATCTATCTAACCTTGATGGAATAAAGAGACACGATGATTCAAGGATCTGTATCACTTGTACACTTTGATGTACCATAATATGTGCATCTATTCTGTGTTTATCACATTTTGTTCTGAACTCAGCTCCGATACCACGCTGTGACGCCCCACTCCGAGAGCCTCGTTAACAAAGAGTATTATATAGATAATACTGTCGGCTAACGCGGCCAATAGAGTATAATGGAAGCGACCATGTGTAATCTTACCTTAACTATTCACTAAATATGTCGAAAAGTAGAAACACATTAAAATTCGACCTATTCAATAAATATTTAAAGCAAAACTACAATGGCTATAGGATCTATCAGAAGAAAATATAACAACTCAAATGTAATATACATCACAGAACAGTCGATCATAATATACACATACACAGATACACCACAGAGTATACAAAATAATACATGTCAAGTGGTACAGGAGACCACAATATACAGACGAGACGAAAGAGTATAAATCAGAGTTATAACAGATAAGGACTACAAAAGACGCTATAACAAAATGAAGCTAGCGAATAGTCCATGCGGAAGCAAAATAGGCTAAGTCCCCAAAAGCACCTAACCTGAAACATCTCGGTCTGACCCGAGTATAAAATACACGGGTCAGTCTAGATAACAAATCAGTTAGATTAACTGAACAATAATAAACCTGCAAGGTCATACAGTATAACAAATATCTCTAGAGGAGATAACACAATCATCAACAAGAAATGAATCATATAGAGCAAGCCTCATATCATCGGCAACATATAGAAACAAAGGATACAAATATCCCAAAACAAGCCAAAAGGCAAATAACAAATACCCATAAGGTATACAAGTTCCACAAGGTAATCGCTATACTCCATGCGGCTCACAAAGACCAACACCGAAGGGCGATATCAAGGGAATATACATATCAATGAAACATCATAAAATTTTGCTCGAGCTCAGTACTGTACAAACAAGGATCCATGAGCCCGAAGACTCCAAACCCAAGTATCACCCATGCGGCACATAAGGCCAACATCAGAGCGAAACTATATAGGGCAACAAACCCGAAGACACACACCCGAAGGCAACATACCCGAAGGCAACAAACCTAGGGAGACAGTCCGAAGACACTATCCCAGAGGCAACAAACCGTAGTGGTGAAGGTCGAAGACCCAGTACTGGACACCACTAACTGGCGGAATGTGTCACAACTCTCGAAAAGGAATCCGAAAAGTGTTAACGTATGTCCCATAACCACTCGTTCGCACTAAACGGTTTACTATCCGTCAGTCCCTTTCACACTCAAAGCAGTACAAAGTTTACCTCATATCATCGATAAACCAAACCCGAAGGTCAAAACAATCAATCGAATAGGTCAAGGATTAATCGGAAGGATAAACACACAAATTCATGGTCCGTGTTTTGCCCAACCATTTAATCACCCTCCCACTTCGTTCAAAGTGCGAAAGTGTGTGTTTTAAATAGAATTTATAAATTAGAGAAACGAACTTTTAAATGCGATTCGAGAGATTATTTCATAAAAAACCCGTGGATTAAAATTAAAAGGAACCATCAAAGTCAAAACAATTGATAATCATACATAGGATCATCATGAATCAATTCAAATTGAAAATTCAATCCCAAAAGGCAAAGTGGGCTGAAACAGCAGGTTCAGTCGACTGAACAGAGTTTTTCAGTCGACTGACCCTGTACTTGGAAATTTTCTAGGTTCAGGAAACTTTCTGTTTCCAGGTTCAGTCGACTATGCTGAGTTTTTCAGTCGACTGAATCATGCCTGGAAACTCTCGGGTTTCAGGTTCAGTCGACTGTGCAGAGTTTTCAGTCGACTGAATCTTACCTGGGCTGTTTTCCAGCCTTATTCAAATGAAGAGCAAACTCTTCCAAAATGCAATCGGACGAACATTGGCTCTAAGGGCTTATGCCAATCGACAACCCGGACCTATATGTTCCTCGATGCATCACCAAAACATGATTAAAACATCAAAGTTAGGATTTCAAAGATTTTAACCCAAAACACTAAAAATTGGATTATTCCTCAATTCAACCCAAACCAAATGCAAGTGCATATGAACAAGGTGTTAGGAATTCATACCTAACATCAATGAAATCAAGAGAAGTAGATGTGAGTTCAAAACTCACCTTTTTACACAAAACAAAGAAGATGAAGAAGCACAATTGCAAGGAATCAACCAACTACACTCCACTTCAACACTACAAGCTTCAATCTAGAATCAAAGAAAGTATTTCCTAAGTCAGGGTTAGGAAAATTACAGAAATTGAAGAGGAGAAGAGATGGAGAAGATGGAGATGAACTTACCAACGGATTCTCTATGAATTTGGAGCAAGAAATCAAGATACAAAAGAGAAACTAGGGCTTGCTAATTTCTATTTCTCTTTCCTTTCCCCCATTTCAGTTTTTAGTTTGAGAAAGAAATGAAATGAAGATGAAATGAAGAGAAGGGTTGAGCTAGGGGGTTAAGTGGGCTAGTGGGCTGAACCCAATCCCAAACCCAATAGGAAAAGTAGCCAAAATTTCACAAACTCCAAACATATCAAAGATTATACTCAAAACGATCGCAAACGCCATTTTGGAACCAATGGAGGTGGTTTCGAGTTCCAATTCGGCCATTTGCAGAAAGTAACATTTCGGACCCCAAAATCCGAATAACGATGCTATATTTAAATCAAACATTTAAATATAAAATCGTTAAATATGCGGGTTGTTACAGAATTGGTTTATGAAATTAAGATCATGGTACTTAGTAATATTTATGGAGTATTTGAACTATTTAGAAATGATATTGGTTAGACCCGAAAGGCATGCATTGGATGTACTGAACTAACTCCTATCGTTTGAAAATAATTCAGTTGATGACTTCAACATCATCGACGTTCATATTCCAGTTTAGAAGCGGGGGATGTTACAGGGTTGTTTTAGCTACACGGATTTGTATTTGATTCCAAAAGTATGAATTGGTATACAAAAGATATATGTATGTATTATTATTTCAAAAGCGGTCTGAAATAAAACCCGGTGTTTAGTTCTAAAGTTTTTCTTTGGAAAGAAGTTTGATACGAACTTTCTAATGTAGAAATTTAGATATACTATATAGGGTGCCCAAGTGGTAGTGGCATAGAATGGAATAAATGTTGGAACCTTTAATGTTTTCCCTTTTTGGGTAAAGTGTGTTTAATAAATTAATGAAATTTATTGAGATATTTTATGGACACATTTAGCCTACGCTTTAGGATTATATGGTATGTATGTCATGTATGATATGTTGTTCGGTAGGTTTCATTTGTTAAAGGGTAATAAAATTTTTTCCAACGATTTTGGACACTTGGAAACTTCCGAATAGTTATAAAACTTGAAGCTAAGTTTTTTTGTGAAAATACAAAAGTTGAGTTAATATAACACTTGAATTTTAGATGTCAGTAAATTAAAAAAAGTTTTAAATTGTTGAACATCCTTCTTAAGTAAAACAAAATTTGATGTTTTTTATATACTCTTAGGATGTCATATAGTATTATAAGAATATGAACTTAAGTTGTAAATTGTTGATAAACTTGAAGTTATGTTTTATGAAATGTTTCACAAATGATTTTAGTATTAAACAAGATATACAATTTTTATAAAAGAATGTGATTTAAAAGATATTGGTATAGTTGATAAACTGATAGCATAAATACGTTAGCTGTACGTAGACTGTTTTATTCGCATGGCAGTTCTTGATCCAGTATTCGAATGCATGATTTCGAGGTGATTTACACTAGTCCAAACAAGGATTTTTTTACTAGATTCTTGACGGCAAATACTTTATTTAAATTCTTGATATGATCACAATGTTTTCTAACATAGTATATGGCTATGTAAGGAGAATGGAGGTTTCTAATCAAGGAACTCGATCGCAGCCTACAGTAGAGAGGTCAAGTGATCTACACTAGTTGGAAAGTGAAGTGATGTTATCGAGCAAGTGATCGAATTTAATACTATGTATGGATGGTCCATGTACATCATATAGGCTTTTGTATATTTACATGTTAAGTTTTGTTATGGAGGGTTTAAGTGATGACTCTTCGATTTGCTATGAGGTAGAATAAGTAGTCTACTAAGTAATAACCTGAGGTTGTTGAGCATACGATATGCTTAGTAGGTTGTTTATTATCCTTGTGCGATGATAGGATTTTGAACTTGAGCAAACCATGAGTTTTGTTTGCTTTTGATTGAATACTATTAAGTATTGCTATGTGATTATTTCTTTCGTTGCTCATGTTGGAATTTCAGGGACAAAATATTCTAAGTGGAGGAGAATGTAACAACCCGGAATTTAAAACACTTCATATTTAAATATCTGAACTATTTATGTGATAACCCAAATTTTTTTTAACAGCTGATAAATTGATAATTAACTTGGTAGAAACTTCGATTACATTGATATCAAATGATAAATATCTTTCTAAGCTTATTTAAAGAGATATTTTATTTATAATGTATATATGTGTATACATTGTAGATATAGAATTTGATTTTTATTTAATATTGAATAAATTATGAATTGGTGAATTTGATTGGAATAGTATTGAAACTTTTCAAACGTTAATTTAAAGATCTATCTTATATCTTCAAAGTAATTAAAGTAAAAATCTATTTTGTTTAAAAATATAAAGGTTTAAATTGTATTTCATAATAAAAGTTTATTTTGTTTTATTTTAAAAAAAATTATTTTCTTTTGAAATAGACTTAGTGGTTTGAAATTTTGAAATAGAATTTAATTCAATGTTCTTTTCTTTTTAAATTTTCTCTTTTGAAAATTTAGTTTTAAAATATTATTTTAAAAATATTCAAATAAACATTAAGATGTGTAATTTAATAGAAGTAATTTATATGTAATCATTTAAGGCTAAAAATAGATAAACATTTATATAAACATGTAAACATAAACCTAAGACAAAAGCTTTTATATAACATTTAAATGTTCAATTTAAATTGGCAAAAATACAAATGTAAGCCTAAGTTTTATCTAAATACAAGTGTACATTGATATGGCATGCTATTGACATTTGTAAGCAAATTTAACAAGTGTCCTTTTTTTTCTTTTTATCCTAAAATAAATCAAAACTCTTCCAAATATTTGAAACTGAAGAAAAAAACAAGATCCAAATTCAAATTTTACACAAGAAAAATAAATTAGGCAAGATCAGGGGCCGATTGAAGTCAAAAACAAAGATCAACTCAATTTTTTTTTTCTAATTAAAGCAGCAGTTTAAGATCAACAAAAGGAAGAAAATTCAACCCATACCATAAAATCAGATCTGTTCAAAATCAAAACAGCTAGTAGCAAGTTAAAACTTCGGTTTGAAACAAGAATCCAGATCATGATTTCTGTTATCTTCTTTTACAGGTGAGCAAACCCAGTTTTAGCCTGTCGCATGCTATATTCTTAAAAACTAAGTATGATGAGTAGTGCATGTTTATTTATATTGAATTGCATGTAGATATATATAAGATTTTCTAGTATGCAAGTTTGAATATAAAACAATCACTCTGTTCTGGTTATGCTGTTTCCAAAACCTGATCAGATCTATATATTCTTTTACCTGATTTATTTTGAACATTGATGTGTAAGTAAAAATTGATTGTAATGACAAGAAATGGCTTTAAATTATTCCCAGATAAATTTAAAGAAAATTCTAAGCTGGTTTTAATAAAAACAAAATAGGCAGGACAGTAGAATCATAAACATAGCAAATACTCGACTTTAGTGATTTCTGGAATCAAGTGTATAATCGAATTTGATTTTAAAATCTAGGATTTTTGAAGTTTAAATCATGATTTTTAGATTTGTAATTCAAGAGAATTTGCATATTGGTCGGAAACTGGAAACTTACTAATTTCTGGCTATCACGTGAATCGGTGGTCATGGGGTTTGAATCAGATGATGTTTGTTAGATGTAGTTTGAGAGAAAAATAGTGATCGAAATTCTCGATAGCCATGGTAATAGGAAAAGGGAAAAATAGGGTTTTATCAACCTGATGTGTTGTCTTTGTTCTTGAAGGAAGTTCGACATCAGCGGCTTACCGTAGGTGATCGCGAGTTGGGAATGGGGGCATGGTGATGTGTCGGTGCTCTAGAGGGCGTACTAGAGTCTCCGGTCAAAGGGATCATCGGAGGCGAGCATTTTTTGGTTTTGGCGTTTCTGTTGGGTCGAGTTTCTATCTCGATTTCGTCTTGTTGGATTTTTGTGGGATCTGGCCACGATATTGTGATGGCGTGGGTTCGTGAAGTTGTTGAGGATTGCCACGCAGATCGTCGGTGGCCGGTGTTGCCGGTGCACGTGCACGGACACATTGGAATCAAAAGTAAGAATCTGATTTTGGGAAGACGAGTGTGGGCTCGAGCATTTCTGGGAATTTTCTTGTGTGGGACTCGGAGAAGTGGGGGGGTAGGAGAGTCTCGTGATTATTTAGGTATTCTGTTGATTTGGATATTGAATAAAGCATGTTACGAATGAAATTAAGTAAAGTGTAAAAGCAGATTTTTTCAAACGAATGAAAACCAAAGATTTTAAGGGTGTTTAATCTAATATGTTTAAAGATTTAAGTGTCAAGATAATTGATTTGTTTTCAAAGTAACTAACTAAATTGATTTTGAAATTGCAATTCAAAAGAATGTTCAATATAAACATTAAATCAAGTTTAAGAAATTTAATAAGTTTAGATATGCATGTTTTGAGTTGTTTAGTATAATCAAGCAATTATATAAGTAATATTTAAACTATATTTTCAAATATGTTTCAAATGAATAAGTTTAATCCAAAGATAAATGTGTGATTAATTTAACTAAGTATACTTGAAAAGGATTTTCCAAAGATTTTAAGTATATTAAGATTAAATGTTGAATTGGTTTGTTTAAAGTAAAATTATATTTCAAATTGCAGTCTAAACTGGGTTTAAAGAAGTAAATGATTTGAATATGTATTTAGTACAAATACAAGTTTAATCTTAATAGGTTAAGTGAAATTAATTCAAGATGATTAATTAATAAATTAAATTTAAGGTTATTTACTTAGGCGATGTAATTAAGGGTTAATTACTGGGAGTGATTAATTAGAGGATTAATATAATTAATTAAGGAATTAATTAATTAGGATGAGTAATTACAGGATGGTTAATCACTGTTTATGGTTGATTAAGACTGATTAGTGGAAGTAATTAATTAAGGATCATTAGTTAATGTAATTAATTAATGTAATAAATGAGAGTAACTAAAGATTAATTACTGGAAATGGTTAAGGATAGTTAATTTGTGAAATCAATCAAAGGATAATTACTCTATGTAATTGAAGATAATTAATCAAGGTGATTAATCAGGGTGGATATTTGAAGAATGATTAATTAATAAAAGGTTGAAATTAATTAATGGTTGATTAAACAAATTTAGGTGATTTATTCTTAAGTAATTGATTTAATTTAAGTAAATTTAATCAGTTATAATAGAAATTTACAATGATCGCCTATGAATGATTGTTTGAGTAAATATCTGAATTAGATGATATCTACTGGATTTAATTACTTTGTAATTAATCAAGGGATTAGTTAGGGAATAAATTAAGGGTTAATTTATTCAATGATGTAATTGAGGGTAGTTAAATTCTAGATGTTATTAATCAATGGTGATTAATAATTATGGTTAATAATTAATTAACGAAGTAATTAAAGGTTAATTACTGTATTTGGTTAAGGATAAATTAATCTGTGAAATTAATTAAGGGATAAATAGAATGATATGGGAAGCCTTTGGTTAATTGTTGTCCCTAATATGTGGTTCGTGATGCTATGTGATAAGATATGTTTAATTTCAACTGTGATGATGTGGTTTCCTTTTGATGATGAATTACTTTGACATCCTGTATTTAAAAATTGAATTGGATAACTTGGATTTAGATGACATTGTATTCGAAGAGACCGGAATCGGGCATTAGTTAATACCCGAAGCCACTTCGATTCTTTATAAAATTGATGTGGAAATAAATGTGCTGATTTGGAATGATTTGAGTGTATTTGACCATTTAATCTAAGTTTGGCACTTAGAAATTGATGTGTGAAATGAGCAAGGTCTATAATAGTTTGTGAAATTGTAAATTGATAAGTTACCCCGGGTTTCTATAAGTTGTGTTCTTTGGTTTTCCTTGTCAGATGGGTTTACTCACGCTGGTTTCCAGCCTGACCCGGGTGTTACTTTGATGTAATGCTCGGGTCAGACCGAGTGTTACAGATTTGCAGGTAAGGACATTTGGAGCTCAGGAAGAGAGCTGAAGGGCAGGAACGTATAGGGTGTTTTTCCGTTGTGATATATATATATATATTGTTATTTATCTAGGACATGTTGTTTAAAACTGTCCGGTGTTGTGAAATGGTTGTAACTCTGATGTAAAAATGTAAATGTACTTCCCCATTTCTTCTTTGTAAACTGTTATTTTATTTGCTATTATATTTTATCCGCTGCGAATGTGAGATTCTGAGTTTGAGTTTTCTTTTACTTCTTCTTTCTCTTTCTTCTTTTCACTAACTATGTGGAAATTTCGGGATCGGAATTTCCAGGCCGTTACATTTGGTATCAGAGCTGAAGGTTAAGCGAGACCCTTGGCTCTGGTGGGATTACTCATTAAGGATAGGGTAAGTGGTACCGTAGGATAAGTTGAGTGTGTGTATATATATATGAGAGAGTGTACTTGTTATTTTCTTATATAAAGATTTTTAAATGATTTCAAAAGTAAATGAATCTTATATAAGAAATAGATTATCTATTATATTAAGGAAATTGGTTGTAGTATTAATTAAATTAAAAGTAATAGTAAGAATTAAGTGGTAATAGAATTACAACCAAATTGGAATTAAATTAAAGACAAGTTTGAAATGGATTCAAACTAAAATTAAAATCTTGAATTGGAGAAGTATTTCAGAATAAGATGAATTAGAATTGGTTTCAAACCAGAAAATAGAATGGATATTGTGTTTAATAATGGGATGATTGTTTTTGAATAAACAATAAAATGTTTTAAGGAAGTAACCATTTAAAAAGGAAATAATTTTTAAATGTGAAAGGATATAAATTAAAGTGGGTTTCCAATTGTGAAGTTCTGAATTCTAAATTTAAACATTTGAATTGGTTTCAAAGTGTTAAAGGAAATTATATTATTCAAACTATTTTGAATATGATCTTATTTTAAAAATAAGAAATGTTTGAAAATTTTAAACAAAATTTGTTTGAATTGAAACCAAAGGTGGTTTAAATTTTTAAATTTGGCTTGACAAGCCAAGAAGTAAATATGTATGTGTATGGATATACATAATATCAAAGTTGGTTTGAAATAAACTCTAAATGTTGAGTTTTAAATCTGGAATGAGATATGATACCCAAAGTGATAAGTTTTTGAACTTAATAAGTAGGAAGATTATTAATATGAAGTTAAATAAATTGAATGGTCAAATTAATTTGAAAAATTCAAGATGGAATTAAGATTTAACTTGGGAAGTTAAATGGTTGATTTTAATTGGGAGTTTGTGTGATTTCAAAATGGGTTTGAGATCTGGAAATTGGAGATTAATGAATGTTTTAAAATGAATTGGATAATATCATCCTATTGTTATTAATAATCTTCAAATTTTGAATTAAATTTGTTTAAATGAATGAGAAATGGAGTATGGTAATCCATTGTTGAGATAAAAGGAAAATTAACCTTTCTTTTGAAACTAAGGATATGGAATTAACTTGAACTAAAAATTTGAGTAATTGATTTAAAGGAATTAAATCAACATTTGTAGTATTAACTCGAATTTATATAATTCGAGATGGTTTAAAATTTGAAATTTGAATTGAATTGGGAGGAAATCAAGAATAATTCATCTTGATTTGAAAATGAAGTTTGAAATTGAGATTAATTCAAACTGGAGTTGAAAAGGATTGAAATTGAAGTGGGTTCAACTGAATGGATATTTGTCCAAAGTGATTGGAATAACTTGGGATTGTAATTAAAGTTGAATATGTTTAAAATCAAATGGAATTTGATTTAAAATTTAAAAAGGAATTGAGTATTAATTCAGCTTGAATTGGGAATAAATCAAGTACAATGGAAATTGGAATTATTTAAAATTGGAATTGGGTCAATTTAAATGAAAGTGGAAATTTAAATTGAATTGATGAGAATGAAGATTGGGAAGTGAGCAGTTTTGACTCTGGACTATTTTTAATATAAAATTTGTTTTAATATAAACCTATTTTTCCAAGCTATTTATTATATATACAACCTTTCTTTTAAAAGCCAAACTATCTTATATTTATTTTACAATTACTTTTGAAATTGTTTAATAATTTTTCAACTGTTTTATTAACTGATTACTATATTTCAACTATTTTACAAAACTAATTACTATCTTACTATTATATTGCAATTATCTAAAATTTCTATAATTATTTAACTATTTTCTAACTATTTTACACCTATTTTACAAACTAGTAATTATTTACCAACTACTTATCTATTTAAAAATTTTCAAGCTATTTTCTAAATAAACTGGACGGAGTTCAAACTGTTATTGGTTAAATACCCAATCAAGATAAGAATAGAGGTGATAATCTGGATTGGAGCAAGTAAGAGTAAGTGAATGAAATCAAAGTGAATATGGATAGAAATGGAATTGATTTGGCTAATAACCAATAAAGATAAATATGTAGGGTGTACGTATGTTATTCTATTCGCATAATGATTTGATCCAGATTCGAGCACGGAATTTCGAGATAGTTATATTGATCCGAGTAGAATTTTTCACTCGATTTTCGACGGCGAACCTGGATATGGGTTTTTGATTGGTTCTGGATATTCTCTATCATAGTTATGACTATGCAAGGAGAATGACGGTTTCTGATCAAGAGACCAGATCTGTGTCCGCACTAGAAAGTCGGGTGGACGATACTGGTTCGGAAATGAAATTGTGTGATCGAGTGAGCGATCCGATTGGTATAGCGTACGAATGATATGTGTACATCGTACGGATTTGAATGAAATTGATATTGAAAAGAATAATCAAATTTGAATATTTGATTTTGAGTAAACAGAGTTAAATATCTTTGTTTTATAAAATGATACTCCCCTTGTTGAATCTTTTGCCAGAAGAAAAGGGTTTTTGGAAATGCTTGAAGTATAAAAGGAGTTTATACAAGTTTGAAATGATCTAAAGTTTTAAAAGATTTTATATATCTGAATATATATATATATATATATATATATATATATATATATATAAAGGATCATATGAGAATTTTGGAAAAAGGGTTTTGGGAACCTTTGGATTTGGAAAAGGATTTTGATTTTTGGGTAAAATCAATATGAGAATTTGAAAAGCCTAGTTTGAGAATTATCGATTTTGGAATAATCGATTTTGTGTAAAGGAGCTTTGTATGAGATCATACTAGGTGTATGATTTAAAGATACTATAGATGTATAGTATAAACTGTTTTGATGATGCTCTAGGGAAAAAGGCGCTCCCTTGGAATGCACTTCTCAGGAGTACCACCGGGTGGTGCTGCCTTGAGCCTCAAGGGGGTTCTAAAGTTGATCCTGTGAGGAGTCCGGACAAACTAGTTCTAGTTCCTGAGGATTATTGGGTAGCGAAAGTCGAGGGCGCTGATGCCTACAGGGGCATTTGGGTTATGCTGTGACGACAATGTAACTCGATGTCACTGCGATCTACTGTGGGGACCATAGCGAAAATCGTGTGGAGGATGAGTGTCAACGGTCTACACTTGATTTTGCCGGGAAGGCAACGCAACATCGGTAGACTGCGATCTATGGTCAAGTGGAGTGGAGAAGTTTCATTCTTTTGGCAGCGAAATTCAAGGGCGCTAACGCCTACAGTTATATGGGTTTTTGTTGTGACAGCAACGTAACCCCAGTTGTAGCTGCGATCTGTAGCGGGTTCCATGGCGTAATTGAGGAGCGCAGAGGCCTACAGTTATCTATGGATTTTGTTGGGATGGCAACGTAACCATCGGGTTAACTGCGACGATGGATGGGGGTGATGATTTCCAGAGCATTCTCACCAAAGATATATCCTCTATTTTCAAAAACTGTTTTCTATATTTTCAATAAAATTATTTTCAAAGTATTTTCACTAGGTGTTGAAAACGGGTCTTCTAAGTACTTATAGATTTTCAGTCGTGCGCCTGATCAAAGTATGACCGAATTTCTATGAGAACAATGACGGACTTGTGGAAACATCGAGTTATAAAAGTATTTTTATAAAACTATTGCTGTAATACAATATAGGTTTTAAAGTGTTTTAAAATGATCAAAGAATATTTTAACTGGTTTTAAAATATTAAATAAATTCCGCTTTCATTCCTTTTCGAGGACGAAAAGATTCTAAGGGGGGTGAAATGTGATAACCCGAATTTTTTTTAACAGCTGATAATTTGATAACTAACTTGGTGGAGATCTTCGAATACATTGATATCAAATGATAAAATTATCTTTCTAAGCTTATTTAAAGAGATATTTTATTTATAATGTATATATGTGTATACATTGTAAAGAGAGAATTTGATTTTTATTTAATATTGAATAAATTATGAATTGGTGAATTTGATTGGAATAGTATTGAAACTTTTCAAAGGTTAATTTAAAGATCTATCTTATATCTTCAAAGTAATTAAAGTAAAAATCTTTTTTGTTTAAAAATATAAAGGTTTAAATTGTATTTTATAATAAAAGTTTATTTTGTTTTATTTTAAAAAAAAAATTATTTTCTTTTGAAATAGACTTAGTTCAATTACAATAGAGTATAATATTTTGGTTTGAAATTTTGAAATAGAATTTAATTCAATGTTCTTTTCTTTTTAAATTTTCTCTTTTGAAAATTTAGTTTTAAAATATTATTTTAAAAATATTCAAATAAACATTAAGATGTGTAATTTGATAGAAGTAATTTATATGTAATCATTTAAGGCTAAAAATAGATAAACATTTATATAAACATGTAAACATAAACCTAAGACAAAAGCTTTTATCTAACATTTAAATGTTTAATTTAAATTGGCAAAAATACAAATGTAAGCCTAAGTTTTATCTAAATACAAGTGTACATTGATATGGCATGCTAATGACATTTGTAAGCAAATTTAACAAGTGTTCTTTTTTTTTTCTTTTTATCCTAAAATAAATCAAAACTCTTCCAAATATTTGAAACTGAAGAAAAAAACAAGAACCAAATTCAAATTTTACACAAGAAAAATCAATTGGGCAAGATAAGGGGCAGATTGAAGTCAAAAACAAAGATCAACTCAGTTTTTTTTTCTAATTAAAGCAGCAGTTTAAGATCAAGAACAGGAAGAAAATTCAACCCATACCTTAAAATCAAATCTGTTCAAAATCAAAACAGCTAGTAGCAAGTTCAAACTTCGGTTAGAAACAAGAATCCAGATCACGATTTCTGTTATCTTCTTTTACAGGTGAGCAAACCCAGTTTTAGCCTGTCGCATGCTATATTCCTAAAAACTAAGTATGATGAGTAGTGCATGTTTATTTATATTGAATTGCATGTAGATATATACAAGATTTTCTAGTATGCAAGTTTGAATATAAAACAATCACTCTGTTCTAGTTATGCTGTTTCCAAAACCTGATCAGATCTATATATTCTTTTACCTGATTTATTTTGAACATTGATGTGTAAGTAAAAATTGATTGTAATGACAAGAAATGGCTTTAAATTATTCCCAGATAAATATAAAGAAAATTCTAAGCTGGTTTTAATAAAAACAAAATAGGCAGGACAGTAGAATCATAAACATAGCAAATACTCGACTTTAGTGATTTCTGGAATCGAGTGTATAATCGAATTTGATTATAAAATCTATGATTTTTAAAGTTTAAATCATGATTTTTAGATTTGTAATTCAAGAGAATTTGCATAATTGTCGGAAACTGGAAACTTACTAATTTATGGCTATCACGTGAATCGGTGGTCATTGGGTTCGAATCAGATGATGTTTGTTAGACGTAGTTTGAGAGAAAAATGGTGATCGAAATTCTCGATGGCCATGGTAACAGGAAAAGGGGAAAATAGGGTTTTATCAACCTGATGTGTTGTCTTTGTTCTTGAAGGAAGTTCGACGTCAGTGGCTTACCGTAGGTGATCGCGAGTTGGGAATGGGGGCGTGGTGATGTGTCGGTGCTCTGGAGGGCGTACTAGAGTCTCCGGTCAAAGGGATCATCGGAGGCGAGCATTTTTTGGTTTTGGCGTTTCTGTTGGGTCGAGTTTCTATCTCGATTTTGTCTCGTTGGATTTTTGTGGGATCTCGACTCGATATTGTGATCGCGTGGGTTCGTGAAGTTGTTGAGGATTGTCACGCCGATCGTCGGTGGCCGGTGTTGCCGGTGCACGTGCACGGACACGTTGGAATCAAAAATAAGAATCTGTTTTGGGGAAGACGAGTGTGGGCTCGAGCATTTCTAGGAATTTTCTCGTGTGGGACTCAAAGAAGTGGGGGCTTAGGAGAGTCTCGTGAGTATTTATGTATTCTATTGATTTGGATAATGAACAAAGCATGTTGCGAATGAAATTAAGTAAAGTGTAAAAGCAGATTTTTTCAAACGAATGAAAACCAAAGATTTTAAGGGTGTTTAATCTAATATGTTTTCAGATTTAAGTGTCAAGATAATTGATTTGTTTTCAAAGTAACTAACTAAATTGATTTTGAAATTGCAATTCAAAAGAATGTTCAATATAAACATTAAATCAAGTTTGAGAAATTTAATAAGTTTAGATATGCATGTTTTAAGTTGTTTACTATACTCAAGCAATTATATAAGTAATGTTTAAAATATATTTTCAAATATGTTTCAAATGAATAAGTTTAAAGAATATAAAGATTTAGATCTCCAAAGATAAATGTGTGATTAATTTAACTAAGTATACTTGAAAAGGATTTTCCAAAGCTTTTAAGTATATTAAAATTAAATGTTGAATTGGTTTGTTTAAAGTAAAATTATATTTCAAATTGTAGTCTAAACTGGGTTTAAAGAAGTAAATGATTTGAATATGTATTTAGTACAAATACAAGTTTATTCTTAATAGGTTAAGTGAAATTAATTCATGATGATTAATTAATGAATTAAACTTAAGGTTATTTACTTAGGCGATGTAATTAAGGGTTAATTACTAGGAGTGATTAATTAGAGGATTAATATAATTAATTAAGGAATTAATTAATTAGGATGAGCAATTATAGGATGGTCAATCACTGTTTATGGTTGATTAAGACTGATTAGTGGAAGTAATTAATTAAGGATCATTGGTTAATGTAATTAATTAATGTAATAAATGAGAGTAATTAAAGATTAATTACTGGAAATGGTTAAGGATAGTTAATTTGTGAAATCAATCAAAGGATAATTACTCTATGTAATTGAAGATAATTAATCAAGGTGATTAATCAGGGTGGATATTTGAAGAATGATTAATTAATAAAAGGTTGAAATTAATTAATGGTTGATTAAACAAATTTAGGTGATTTATTCTTAAGTAATTGATTTAGAAATTTACAATGATCTCTTATGAATGATTGTTTGAGTAAATATCTGAATTAGATGATATCTATTGGATTTAATTACTTTGTAATTAATCTAGGGATTAATTAGGGAATAAATTAAGGGTTAATTTATTCAATGATGTAATTGAGGGTAGTTAAATTCTGGATGTTATTAATCGAGGGTGATTAATAATTATGGTTAATAATTAATTAATGAAGTAATTAAAGGTTAATTACTGTATTTGGTTAAGGATAAATTAATTTGTGAAATTAATTAAGGGATAAATAGAATGATATGGGAAGCCTTTGGTTAATTGTTGTCCCTAACATGTGGTTCGTGATGCTATGTGATAAGATATGTTTGATTTAAACTGTGATGATGTGGTTTTCTTTTGATGATGAATTACTTTGAAATCCTGTATTTAAAAATTGAATTGGATAACTTGGATTTATATGACATTGGATTCGAAGAGACCGGAGTCAGGTATTAATTAATACCCGAAGCCACTTCGATTCTTTGTAAAATTGATATGTGGAAATAAATGTGCTGATTTGGAATGATTTGAGTGTATTAGACCATTTAATCTAAGTTTGGCACTTAGAAATTGATGTGTGAAATGAGTAAGGTCTATAATAGCTTGTGAAATTGTAAATTGATAAGTTACCCCGGGTTTCTATAAGTTGTGTGCTTTGGTTTTCCTTGTTTGATGGGTTTACTCACGCTGGTTTCCAGCCTGACCCGGGTGTTACTTTGATGTAATGCTTGGGTCAGACCGAGTATTATAGATTTGCAGGTAAGGACGTTTGGAGCTCAGGAGGAGAGCTAAAGGGCAGGAACGTATAGGGTGTTTTTCCGCTGTGATATATATATATTATTATTTATCTAGGACATGTTGTTTAAAACTGTCCAGTGTTGTGAAATGGTTGTAACTCTGATGTAAAAATGTAAATGTACTTCCCTATTTCTTCTTTGTAAACTGTTATTTTATTTGCTATTATATTTTATCCGTTGCGAATGTGAGATTCTGAGTTTGAGTTTTCTGTTACTTCTTCTTTCTCCTTCTTGTTTTCACTAACTATCTGGAAATTTCGAGATCAGAATTTCCGGGCCGTTACAATTTAGATGTTTGAATCTTGGATATAATGTTATTAAAATGAATTATTGAGCTTTTTTACCTCCTTTTAAATCATAAATAATGATGGTAAACTTGTTTTGAAAAGTGTCACTAAAAATACCTTGAAAAAATAACAATAGTGTGATCGAATATCATTTTACCGATAAACAGTTTTTATCCATCAGAAGTAGTTTAGATTTTTTACATATACTTTTTTGCTTAGGAAATTAATAAAATGTTACAATTTTTTTTCCATTTATGAAAATAATTTTTTTGGATGATGTTATGGGTGATGTCATCAAAGATATTTAGGAAATGAGCTTAAATGGAAAGTCTTAACTCTTAAGAAGTGATAAAGGAGAAGTGATGGGAGGTAAGCCTTACATGCCATGAAAGAGGGGTGAGAACAAGCTTATGCTTCACCATTTTAAGCCTATATAAGGAGAGGCATAACATAGATAATAAATTAATAATTTACAAAAGCTTGGAATGAAGTATGAGAATAAAAATGGTGGAAGTGCTTAAGCACTAATCCACAAATTCTTCTCTAACCATTTCATGTCTTTAACGAATCATCTCCAATCTCATCTAAACTTTGGCCATACCCAAAACATCATGGGGAGCATGATTAGCAAATGAAGAGTAGGATAAGTTGAGAGGAAGTGAGGGCTCTTGGAGGGGGTTGTGAGTAATGGGTGGAGGAGAGGACGTGTTGCCTTGGTTTGGAAGTGCTAAAGTTTGATCATTAGGCTATTGGTGATGGTGGGAGGTGGTTCTTTGTTATTGTGGCTTTGTGCATTGATTGGCATGGATCTTTGTCACTTATCTCGCTATATTGTTTATATATATTGTGTGTATATATATTGTGTTTGAATTATAAAATTAAAGTGACATTAACTAAGTAAAGTTGTAAACTTTGGACCCATCTTGCTTTTGGAAGAAAATGAAAATTTTATATTATATAACATCACTTTTATTATCCTATTAAGTATATGACATGGCCTTGAATTGATGTTTAAATGGTTATTTGGATTGTGTTTTGAATTGAAGTACGTTTCAAAGTGTTTAAAGCGAAATAGTCGTTATAAGTGCACTTCAATATCCCTTAACTTTAACTTGTGTAAATAGGATATTTATTATCTTAATTTAGGATAATTTGATTTGGTTCTTCTCCACAAATATTTTGGCATATTGTACAGTAAATAAATGGTTTGGAAAGTTATATAAATTGTGAACAAAAGTTGTGAAAATTAGTACAAAAAGTTGGTTATAATTGCACTTTGTAAATATAACTTATTTTCGAGAATTTTATTAGATAAATTGGAAGTTATTCTTAGAGTTCCTCTCCACATTTTTAAGTAACCTAAGGTTAGTACTTATTAGAAAATTTTAAAGTCTTAAATAATTTATTAAAGTGGTTAAAAATAGTTACAAAGATCGTGTTTTCTAATGTTGTTTTTAATAAGGACTTTTAACAGCATTTATAAATGCTATAGTAAGTCGGTTATGGCTTTAAGTATTTGAAAGTAATATTTAAATTTTGTGTTTTTTACTAATCATTTAGGAGACATTTTGTAACTTATTTTGAAGTATTTTAAAGTTGGTTTAAAGTTTAAATATATTTCTAATAATTATATATGTATTTTCAAAGTAAAGAGGTTTTATATTATAAAACAAGTTTTTTCTCAAATTAGAAATTAGTTATTTTCAAGTAATATTTTAAATAGAAATTTAAAACCTATTTACAAGTATTTTTAAAGTATGTATAAGTTTTGAAAAAAGCAATTAACTTTGCTTAATGCTTAAAGCCGACGAAATAGGCTTTACTATTTGAGAGTTAAGATTGATGCCAAGTAGGGACACAACAATAGAGCTCTAACCTACAGGTTTCTCTCTTGGCTGATGTAACGATAGGGATTTTCGACTCACGAAAGTCGACATTAATACTTCCACTATATCAACTGCCGAGCAATCGAATGCTGGAAAACAGAACCCTTAGGGTTTAAGAAGACGACAAAGATAGAAGAAGAAAGAAAGAAAAAGCAACAGAAACAATATCAAAATCTCACAATCGCAGCGGAACAACATATAATAGATAAATGAATATCTTCTAAAACAAAGAACTATACCAGTTATTACATTACATCACATTACATTACATTATCGGAGTTTACAACAACAAACGGCGGAAAAGAAACACTATATACTAGTTGATAAACCACGCCATCCAGCTTGCCTCCAGATCTCTATAGCAACTCCTGAATTCCAGAATGATCTGATAACCTGACTCTACACTGCCCACGTGGAAATTGGTGGGCACCCAGAGTTTAGGAAGGGAACAATAAACTCCAGGTCAGTCATTGGACTGGTGTGAGAACTTAAAACAGTTATATCTTTAAAACAGCAAAAGAAATATTTTAAAATATATCCACAATGTTTTTAGAAAATGTAACTACCATAAGGCCTCCTGCCACATAAATAATGCAAACGCAGAATGGAAGGAGATTTCTCCTTATGATAGTCAAACATGCTTGATACGCAAATTTATATGATATTGTTACTATAAGTGCAAAGTGTAGGAAAACATTTCGAAAGTACAATATAAATCTTAGCCAGCATAGGTGCCATTATAGTATGCCTACTATAGCTATCATATTAAATGGCAGGTTTTACAACTAAAATCGTACAGGGCTCGTATTGTTTCTTTGGATTTCCAACAAATGGTCGGGCCAGGGAACTTCTCATTGCCACATGGGTACGCCTCTGGAAAGACGCCCCAAAAACCTAACCGGATCGCTGCTAACACAAGGCCGGGTTGTCCCTAGTTGGGTAACTACTGACACGAGTATGCCATCCCCCGGTCCCAACCGACCTAAATCCCGGGATTCACCAACAACCACAAAATAATAAGTTTGCAGTAATAACATAGGTTAAGTATCTGGGCTCCATACCATTATACCACCTCTATCCAGAAGGAAATGACATACACTAAGGGGCGCTATCCCCTAAAACCTTGCTGCATCTTTCCTGTTTTGACCATTACCGGGGTGTGAGGTCCGATGAAGGCTCGTCTACAAAGCTACGCTTTATACAAAAGCTGTGCTTTGATCAACAAATGATCTGCAGCACTTCGTATTCCACATTACCAAATTAGAAATGTATCACTAGTAACCATCAACTACATAACCTCTAAGCTTGTACGTCTCAGAGAAGGGTGTTAAGCTAAGAGAATAAATTCTCCGCTACCAACATAAATATATTTGATAGAAACCAGCTTTACATCTCAAATTGTAACGTCAGACACACATCCATACAAGTCCGTTTCGGGATCGAACGGAACCGAAGGCACTTCCAAAGAAGCCCTTGCAATCCGGATATTCACTAATCACGTCCGAAATTCCCATCACAAAGGGTGATAAAATCTCTGTATCGGAGATCAGCCGATGTAGAGTCGTTCGACGGTAACCCTTCCATTTTTCAAAAATATCTGGTCTTCAACACTGGAATTCAAATGCTATCCATTACGACATATCGCTATTCGGAATGGGATTTATGAGTCAAAAGTCCTCTCCCGGCTAAACCAAATAACGAGCGATTATTTTTAAAATAAGTGTAGCATTCAAATCCAAGCAAATCGCAACAAATACCCATTTAAAGGTAAATATTGATAGTCGGTTATTTAACTATCAATAGATATGCACAACATCGCCAGATTCCAAATAATTTCCCAAATTATTTATTTTCCAAAAATATCTTTACAAGATATATATTTTCCCATACTTTAAAAATAAATCAATATTTATTTTTAAACAAAATTCCCTTTCCTTTATAAATTCCATGTGAATTTAAATTTCCAAATATCCACTGATATACGATTTTCAAATCGAATTCAAATATTCACTTTCAATTTATCTTTAAAAGATAAAATCCCAAAACATTTCACTTCATATTGGAAAACATTTCCATACTTGTTTAATAATAAGTAATTCACAAATCTATTTATTATCAACATTTGGAAAATATCCAATATATTTAAATCACGAATAAGTATATGTTTTATTCTTTAAGGAAAACATTATCTTAAACATATTCATTTGAGTCAAAACGAATGTTGCGTAAACATCGTTACGACGACCCAAAATACTAGTATAGGGATTCGAAATTTAGATAGATATATAAATCCTAATACTATACAAAAAAAATTCCTTTCGAAAATCATTTACTATAACAACAGTGTTATAGTCCACCATTTCCTTATTTCTCGAAAACGTCTATTTCAACAATGAATGTTGAAATCAAAAGTTTCGATAGTTAATGCTTTTTAAAACATCTTTAAATCATTTTAATTCTATTTAAAAGGTCACTTCCTAAAACATTTCTTTAATACATTATTCACTGTCCAAAATCATGAATATAAATCGTTGACCAAATTCAACATTTCCATACATTTTATTTACAGGATTATCCACTGTCCAAAATCGCGAATATATCTCCTTTAATAAGCTATAATACTTAACTTATCAAAATAAGTCGATTTCGGATTTATAAAACAATGTTTATAAATTCCATTTATATTTTTATAACAACTTCAACTTATAAAATCACTTTATTTACAAATTCTATCCATATCCCATTTTCACGCCAAAATCCAATTTACAAGTTAACTTCTTATAAATCTATTATTTTACAAAATCTATTCATTTTATAACTTCACGATTTATAAATCTAGAAATTTCATTCACTTATAAAATCCATTTATTCTCATATTAACACTTATAAAAACCCGTTTTATAATTCCAATATTTTAATTTTATAAATATCAATTTTATAAATCTTTTAGATAAACCGTTATTAAAAATTCAAAAATCCCAATTTAAAACATTTTACAAATAAATCAACTATTTATTTCAAAAATCACATTTCGGTTATATTTCACAAAAATCATAATTTTTATAACATAAAAATTAAATCGTTTATTTATTTAAAATGAATCAATTCCAAAATTCAATAAAATATGTACTTTCAAAAATCACGTGAAAATCCTTTTAAATTCAAAATCGTTTTTAACGTTTTTAAAACTCCAAAATAGGCCCAATGCTGCAACAGCACTAAATATAACAATCACGACATCCAAACATCATATATCAATATGATAACAGAATATATCACAAATATCTGTAAAATAAATCCATTCTGTTGAGGAATCCAGTTGGATCCCTCCAACCCGTTTTCCTGCATCCACAATTGTTAGCACAACACCAAACCCGTTTCAATACGGGATATCATGGTACATGGGTTCGTATAAAATATTATCTGCTATTAAGCAGTGCAATAGGGTCTCATCTGCTATATAATGCGGGAAAATCAACTCCAAGTACAAATATAATACCAATTACACTTCAAGATGGAATATCGCGGTACATGTTTTTAATAAATAACATCTGCTTAATATACAGCGTATAGGGTCTATTTTAACACAACAGATAACAATTTATCATTCAATCACACAATCAATCAATTTTAAATCTAACTATTTAAAATTTTAAATTGAAACAGATTCGATTGAGTAAGAAGTTCTCACCTTGTTTCAAATACAGTTGCAGTGTTTCGTTCTGAATAAAATTAAACGCGCGTTTAATTTTACCCAAAATTTACACTAGTTCAAATCAAATCCAATCTAGCTCCATCGCGTAGTGCCCGCGAATATGAACCTGATGCAATTCGTTTCGTCAATTTTTGACCTCGTATGAAAGAGTTATGATATTTTAAACATTGAATGAATTTAAATATATATAATTTACAATTCTTTTAACCTTCTAACCCTAAAATCAATCACGGCCGTTGATTTTCTTTCATCCAACCCGGGCCGCGCACTTCATCTTCTTCCCTTCCATGAAGCGCACGCGACAACAACCCATACGCTGCACCTATGCCCAAATTTTCGTGACCAACTCGAGCCACCTGACGATGATCAGAGACTTCTAAACGAAAGCCCATCTCGTGCTCCACCTTCGGCCAGGGGCCTGCCATGCTCGGCTGCCTCCTTACCTCGTACTTCGAGCTTGAATGCCAGCCCTTTGATCACTATTGCCGTTGATTCGTGGCGCAATTTCCAATCACAACCGTTGGATATGTGGTTTTCGTTGTTGTTTACCATATTGTAGTTGAAAATTTCTCGTAATTGTTGATGGATTTGAAGATAATTGAGGGAGAAGAAGCACAAATTTTCGGCCATTGAAATATCAAGTAGCGGCTAGGGCTGAAACCCTAATTGTTTTGCAAATTAGAAAATATGAGTCCTTATATAGAAAATATTCGCGCACTACTCACCCGAAATTTTCCGAACTCCGAACGAAGCGTGTCGCCTGATGTTTATAATGTCTTACCCTATTTCGAGCACAATGGAATATATATCGAGAACTAATTCGATCAAATTTGAAAGATAAGTTTCCAAATTGAATTATTAAATTTGAAAACTCACTCAAACCGATTTCAGTGCGTTTTAGCTTGCCCCGGACAAACAGTAAATCCGATTGAAACGAAATTTGAAACATTACAATAATATAACATTACGGATCCGATGAAACTAGTTTTATCGAAATCCGAGACTGTTTGAAAAGTGTCTATTTTTACTCGTTAATGTGAATATTAAAATATTCAATTTTTCACAAATTAACTTTTAATTCAATTTTAAAAGTTCTTTAACATCATTCTAACTCCAATATTATTTAATACAACTTTATAAATCATTTTTAATCACATTAAACCAAATTTCCAGTTATTTCTGTAATTTCAAATATTAAATTATCGATTTAATTATCCAATTAAATCGAGATATTCGAAATAAAATTTATTTGACTTACAAATTTTACTTGTTAATATTTAAAATCAATTAAATATACGAATTTCAAACGACAAAAATTCTGGGTCGTTGCAAACTTCCCCCTTAAAAGAATTTCGTCCTCGAAATTACCAAGTAAGAAAAAGTTATTGAATCCATTAATTTTTCAAAACCATTTGTTCAAATTAAATTTCAATTTCATTTGAACATTTTAACTTTTCCAAAATCCATAGTTAAACTTCTTATAAAAACTTTACTAAGTTTTTAAATCATACATAGTTATCTTTTCAAAACCAACTATATCGTTTAACATTTCTCTCCAAAATCAAAGTTATAGTTTTCCAAAATTTCCAATTATTTCTCAAAAATATACTAGCGCCTTAAATTTTTAAAAAATTTCACCGGCGTCTCCTTTGCGCGGCTCGACCCGAAAAAAAGGGCTATATATATATATATATATATATATATATATATATATATATATATATATCACAAATATACATCTCATTAAAGTAATGAGGCATCCCGTAGGGAAAAAAGTGTAAAAGTACGATATTTAATCCGAGATATGTACCTTATATATTATTAGCGAGCATATACGGCTAATATAGCGCGAAAGCGAACTCCAAATGCGAAGCAAGCGCAATCCACACCTACTAAACACTCAACAACAATGAGAAACATGTATATAGAAAATAATATCGATATACAACATATACCAGAAGCAATAACAATATGTGCCAATATAGCAAATGCAACAAAAGGCAACAAATCCATATCAAATCAATATACATTCACTGCTCATTAATATTCAATGAATTGGTTTTTCATTTAATCACATTTGATTCATTAACATTGGGCTTTACTAACATTTATTCATATTCAATTTCAATTCACTAATTTATATTCAAGTTTGTTCACTTCCAAATCAAATTCAATTCTATTTATATTTACTTACTTCCAATTTGATTCAATGATTTATGGCTTTCATTTTCATTTATTGAATTTCATACGAATTTTCTATACAATCTACTAACAACCAACGTATAACCAACTTAACCAAATTTATTTAATTCGCTTACATTCATTCAATTTGGTTAATCACTTTTAATTAGCTTTAATAAATTCACACTTACATCCATTATTTCATGTCAGTTTATTTACACTCAATTTATTTACATTCAATTCATTAGTTCAATTCAATTGCTAATTCATTTAACCACAAAAGTTGAATTTCATTACATAACTCAAGTTCACATCCATTTAATTCACTTTATTATTTTACTTCGATACCAAAATTAACTTCATACAACATTACTTAAGTTATATTCCATTCCAAACATCATTTTTTTAACTTAACTTAAATTTCCACTTATAAATCCAATTCAGATCCCAATTCTAAAGTAAATTCTATTTAACTTTCCTTTAGTTAGATTCCAAAACATATATTTACTATACTAAACCAAATTCTTTATTCTTTACCAAACCCAAATTTATTATTTCATATTATAAGTTCAAAACTCGCTTTACTTATATTCATCAATTTCAATTCATAGTCCAAATTCATTTTTATTTGCAACTCATATTAATAAACATATTCATATAGTTTCACTTCCTATATATAAGATTATTTCACAATAGTAAATCACATTAATTATAATTCCATACTTAATAATTCATTTGCTTGTACAATTTTTCTTTTAATTAACTTATATATATATTCTTACATTTTCAACAACCAAACAACCATATATTATAAACATTTACAGAAAATCATTTCCTTTATATACAAAAATAGTTTTGGGTAAAATTATTTCATTTACCCTATTTCAAAACAATACAATGTCAGTTTATCTTGTTAAAGAGTTTAGAAACCCCTATCGAAATAGTTGGCCAGACTGCACCGACCAGAATCTATAAACAATCAACCGATAAGTCAACACGATACAAAACAAGTTTTTTTATATTCACTAACAAATACGCGCTCGTATATATGATTACACTCACACTCATTCTAGAGTCTGTTAATTCTATCTCTAATGAGTAATTCCCAATAGAGCCAAGGTTATCGCTTAAGCATAGGCTGTGATACCAAATTGTAACGATTCGGATTTTCGGCTCACGAAAGTCGACATTAATACGTCCACTGTATCAACTGCAGAGCAATCGAATGCCGGAAAACCGAACCCTTAGGGTTTAAGAAGACGACAAAGATAGAAGAAGAAAGAAAGAAAAAGCAACAAAAACAATATCAAAATCTCACAATCGCAGCAGAACAAAATATAATAGATAAATGAATATCTTTTAAAACAAAGAACTATATCAGTTATTACATTACATCACATTACATTACATTATTAGAGTTTACAACAATAAACATCGGAAAAGAAATAGTATATACTAGTTGATACACCACGCCATCCAGCTTGCCTCCAGATCTCTACAACAACTCCTGAATTTCAGAATGACCCGATAACCTGACTCTGGACTGCCCGTGTGGAAGTTGGTGGGCACCAAGAGTTTAGGAAGGGAACAATAAACTCCAGGTCAGTCATGGGACTGGTGTGAGAACTTAAAACAGTTATATCTTTAAAAAAACAACCAAAGAAATATTTTAAAATAGATCCGCAGTGTTTTTAAAAAATGTAATTACCATAAGGCCTCCTGCCACACTGTAACGACCTGCTATTTTCAACCATTCGCATCCGCAGATGTCGGACTTGAATTGCTCAAAATATCAGATTGTTAATTAAAATTTGGCAAAACCCAACATATACAGTAAATAAATCAAACACAGAATCACAGATACAGAGTAGTACAAAAATACGCAGCGTAATAAATAGACAGTAGTTCATGAAGCTACTATAAAAAAATCAGAGTTAGAGATAAAGTACAATAGAATATCTCAGATACAGTGAAGTCTCCAGTACATGCGGAAGACTTCTCTGGACCAATCAACTAGATGACTGAAAGGATAGATAGCTGGATCTTCAAGCAAACTCCAACTTCGAAGGTGAGTCTCAAATGCTGTATCACTCAGTCTGACCCGAGCGTAAAGCAAAACACAAAACACTCGAGTCAGGATTAACATTCTTATCTAAATAAATCCAACTCAAGTGAAATATCAACTGAAATACAATTAACTTAAAGGATGTTTGGGATAACCATCCTCTAAGGGTCCATAGAACTATCTACAAGGTAGAAATATACACTATAACACTGTAGTCCTTTCAACTTAATTTACACTTCAAAACCAAATATCATTTTCACTTCAAATATCTCTATATTTTCCAAAATAGTATATATATATATATATATATATATATATATATATATATATATATATATTAAATAATTTATAGAGTAAAGTATTTTCAATTTCCTCAACTTAACCAATTGTTTCAACATCAACCCGACCTTCCTATTCAAATTAAATCCAATCTTAATTTATCAATTTAAATTCAATTTAGTTTCTAAATAACGAATTCAACTATATTTATTTCAAAAACAGATCCGAATCTCAAAATAAACCATTTAAATTCCAATATAGTTCAAGGCTTTAATATTTAAAAGTTCAATATAACAGTTTCATATAGATCTCGATTTAACCTCATTATTATTTAGTCTTGAAATACTCCCTTATTAGATTCAATGTCATTTAAGTAACCTTAATTACATTTTACTCAATATTTTCTTTAATATATTTAAACGTGAAATATTCATTAAATCACTTACATCAAAAATCCACTTACAAAATCATACCCTTAAATTTCCCATTCAAAATTTCAAATTGATTTAATTAAATAAATCCTTATTTAAATACCATTTTTAATAAACTCAAATTTATCTCCCAATCTTAATTTATCCCAATTATTGCAAAAATCTATTTGAACTATAATTTACCTAAATAATTAACATAATTTATGTATTAGATCAATCTTAATTGAATTAAATATTATTAAATCTATATATATATATCATTACCCTTTATATATAATAATTTAAGAATTAATATTTATTAAGACCATATATTTCTTTCCAAAACAATGAATTTATTTCAAAATATTTTTATATATATGGACCAACGGTGTCTGTATATATTTCCTATCATATGGTCAAGTGCTACGGATATTTATCATTTCAAACCGTACACTAAATATATACAGGTGGATATCATTTCAACCCGTAATCTCAAATTCAATTAAATGAAAATCGCTTGGGTCTATCATTTCAACTCATAACGAAATTCTCCTATTCTAAAGTCCATTCGGGTATGTATCCTTTCAACCCATAGTGAATTCTAAACTACAGGAAACTTGCAGAGTGATAACATATAATAATAATATAACAGGCATATATCATCAATAACAGTATAATATAAACAACAGGATATGGTGTCATATCCCACAGGTGAACAGTTACAAATAATAGCATATAAACAATTTAATAACTAATAACAACATATTTCAATTGTCGTTTCAATTGAAATCAAATTTAATAAATATAAGAATGTTAAATCGTGAGTGATTGCTCACCTTTCGAGGCTAGATAGATTGGACAAAGAATTGAGCTACGCTGGATCACGATCTAGACATCGGACAAATCCAAGCAAAATTTTCAAAGCGAAGTAAGATTGGCACGAATACGATGGACAACTGATAAATAGAGATCGATAAAAATAGATCAGAAACTGCTTTATGTAGACCGAAATGAAATACAAATATTATTCTATTATATTACTCTCTTAACCAATATTAGTTTTGAAACGCATTAAAATTACATATACATACATACGTTTTCAAACAAATGCAAATAATAGAAAACTGCAAAACTATGTTTAAAACCAATATTAACATAATTTTTTTTTATAATCATATTTAAATCAACATTTAAGTCAACATTCCACATTATTATTGTTAAGACCAATATCGACTTTCCTTGATTTGCTGAAACACTACACACCTTATACTTGATATAAATTTACCTTTTGCAAAATATTTATAAGAAAGAGAAGGGCTAGAGCACAGCTCCAACTTAATTTAACAATTTAAATTCTAGTATTTTCTTTAATATTAAAACAGGCTTCAGGCATTTCTTACATGTTAACACTTACATTAAACTTTCTTTATCATCTTAAAAATATCAATGTCAAATTTTAACCCATATAATCACTAGTATAAACTTACATTTTAAAACAACAGATCTTAGATCTTATAAAACCGTATTTGTATAATAATTCATCTCTGGACAAACACACAAACTAACTTAAAATATATTATACTATATATTCTCCCCAAAATTTTATAACTCTACAACTATATTTTAAACAACAGAAGGAAAATTTAAACCCATGCAAACTCTACCTATATATCAAACTTATGTTTTATAACTTACTGTATATTAATATGTTTATAAATGTATACTGTCCCACAATATATATATTATAAAATTAACACCTTTTTATAAACAATACAATATAAAATTAACACCTTTCTTTTTTTTTATATAAAAATCTTACATACTGTAACATATATGCAGACTGCTAAACATCTTATATTTATATAAATCGTATGAAATAACCCAATGTATATTCAAAAGTCAGACTATACAAATTTCAATAAATACTCATATAAAACTAACCATAGAACAAATGCAAATGTTTATAACTTTAAATTTAATGTATACTTGCGCTGCACTATATAAACATACTTATAATGTAAAATATATACTTGAAGCATGTTATGCTTAAAATAAAGGAAAAGCAACAGCAATATAAACAATAATAAAACAAAAGAAAAGGATGAAAAAGAAGATGAAAAAGAAAAGAAATAAGAAGAAAAAAAAATTAGTGCAGACATTTACCTACAGAAGAAGCTTCACACGCAAGAGAGGAGATGAAGGTCTATTGATATGGAGTAGGGTATGTACGAGTGATTTGTATTTATAAGAGAAGCCTCACATTGATAAAGTGAAAAGAAATTTTGTTTAAAGTGGCAAGAAATAAAGATAGTAATGGCTAGAGGAAATTTAAGAATTTATTCCTATAAATTAAGGAGAAGTAAAAAAAAGAAAGAGGAAATAAATTAAAACAAATATATAAAGATTAAATGTTGGTGAACAGAGGAAACAAAATGAAACAAATATGTATATAAACATTGAATGCTGGTGAAAAGAGAAAATAAATTAAAACAAATATGTATAAAGATTGAATGCACATGTATAGAGAAAATGAATTAAAACAAATATGTATAAAGATTGAGTGTTGGTGAAAAGAGGAAATAAATTAAAACAAATAAGAAGAGAATGGATTGATTTAAAGGAAAGGCAATGAATGGTTTAGAAATAAATAAATGTAAAACGTATACGTTTTAATTTCAAAAAGGAAAGAAATAAATACAGGGATAGCAACAGTCAAAATGCACATTTAGGCAAATAATAGAATATAAAAGTAAGAAACTCAAAAGGATAGGCATAGAGACGTGAAATCAAGGAGACAAGGGAAGCAAGTGATCTTTCAAATTTATAACGTTGGCGATAAATATAAAATAAATGAAAATTAATAGATGGATGCTTGATTGACGCAGTGATTAAAGTAAGGTTGCGTGTCAGTCACGATGAAATTTGAAACAGAAAAAAATGTAAATGAATATGTTAACGCTAAAATTTGAACGCTAACAACCCGGTGTATGAGTTGTAGTTGTGAAAGCACCACCCGATAGCTCGGGAACAGATTACAAGCAGAAAATAGCAGAAAAGCAGTAAACAACAATAATTTTATAGTGGTTCGGCTTAAGGGTATAGCCTACGTCCACATTAAGTACTTTTATTAATGATCTCGTTACAAGCTGATACAATTCTTCCTAAGTACAATAGACTTTGAATTACAAGAGACTTAGAACAAGTAGCCTAAACTTCGATGAAGATGAGAGTTTTCGAATCCATGTTGGATGTATGTGATCTCTTCTTGAAGTTGTTTGTAGCGTTCTTAGTGTCTTGAGAGCTTCAAGTGTTAGATTGGTTCGGAATGCAGCAGAGTATCGGCGCTTGAAGAGAGTGAGCCCAAAGTCCTTTTCTAGTTGGAATTAGGGCTGTATTTATAGGCTTTTATCGGAGTTAGGTCGTAGGTCGTGACCGACCTAAGTAAGTTCGTAGGTCGCAGTTGACCTAAAAAGCACTGGCCTTCCTTCCATAAGAACATACGTGCTGATTTGTACAAGTCCAAGGTCGTAAACGACCTATCCCATAGCGGCATGGCATAGGCGGCTTCTTTATTCATGCAGATAGGTCAAGAGCGACTTATCCTAGGTCGTTCTCACGACCTATCATAGGTCGTGAGAACTTTCCTGTAGTCATAGCTGGAGTTCTCAAGTCGTTGAATCTCTTAGGTCGTGACCTTCCTTAGGTCGAAGTACTCCGTTAGGTCGTTGGGCAGTATTTTTATCTCCAAGTGCTAGGTCGTCTTCGACCTAAAGTAGGTCGTAGGTGGGCAACGACCTAGGGGATGGGATCTGACTTATCTCAATTGTGCTCGGCTCTTTTCTCAGCGAGTTGATAGGTCGCGTACGACTTGTTTTAGGTCGTAAGTCGGCTGAGATTTAGGTCGCTGAGACCGCTTCATTCTCAGGTCGGTAGGCTATGGCTTTGTTTAGGTCGCATATGATTTAGGTCGTGAGTTTGGTGAGCCTGTAGGTCGCTAAATTCTATAGGTCGCTGCTGCCTTTAGGTCGAGACAATCTTTAGGTCGCAACACTTTAGGTCGCAGCTACCTTTAGGTCGCTGAGCTTGCTAGGTCGCTCTCCTCTCTAGGTCGAGACATCTTTAAGTCCCTAGACCATTCCTATAGCTTGGTCGTTCCATGTCTTTAGGTCTTAGGTCGCTAATGAAGGGGAGTTAACATTTGCCCCTCGAAGTATACGCCTAGGTCGTAGGTCGTGTGCTTCGACTTTCTTAACTCGCATTCTGAAGAATTGCTAGGTCGCAAACGACTTAAGGAGAAAATTAGGTCGCGCAGTGTCGGTTCGCGTTCCACTGTCCTAGAATATAAATACCGTAGGTCGCTCCCTCCCCTCTTCATCTGCTTCAGCATCCATTCTGCCATTAGCAAGCTTCTGAACTCCTCGAGGACGATTCTAATCAGCTCAATCTTTCAACTTTTCCATCACCAGATTGCGTAAGTGAGTTCTATCAACATTCGATCACATCCATCATCAAACCACAAATATTCCACTTGTCATTCTTAATGCATTTTCGTATGCTGCTTTTTCCCATAAGTCACGATTCGATTTTCCTCTTGATTGAGTTATCGTGGTGATTCTTGTGGATATAGCAGTATATCCGATGTATGGTGGATCTGAGACAATTTGGATTGGATTTTTCGAGTGATCTGTGAGGATGTGGGAGGAAGATGGTAAACTACAGTGATTCAAATTAGCTGGTTTATAAATTTGGAAGAGATGAGGAAGGCTCTAATGGGTTAACGGGTTAATGGTAGTGATGATCTGGCAGCGTGCGAGTGGGGAATCGATCTCAGGGGTGTCTGTTTGAATGTGAACCATGCGACCTAATACTAATGATCTAACTCCCTCTTGAATGAGATAGAACTTAAAGCAGAGCGACCTCATAACGACCTAAAAAAGTAACGACTTAAGTTCCATGATGATTGAAATCTTAGGTCGCGGCTGACCTTACACTTAAACAAATCTGGACCATCTTACTCTGAAATAAAGTGCGACTTAAGAACTTGTTGACCTAAATTCCTGAATGACTGCAGAGGGACTCGACATGTCAACGACCTAATTCTTTTGCGGTATGGGCTCTAGGTCGCAGCCGAGCTAGGACTTGAACAATTTTGCATTGTTTTGAACCCCTTGAACTTGCACAATGCGACCTAATGAAGCCCCGACCTATGCTAGGTCGCTGGACGACCTATGACTTGTGAAATTCTATGAAGACTTGATTGAATTGTTTGAACTAGGATTTTGTTGTACTTCCTTGCAGATTATCTCTAATGCTAATAACCTGTTAAACATAATATTTGCAGAAAACTGGGACGAATATACTGCCATTGACTGCCCACATCGAATGACATATTAGTCGATAAAGAGTAATTAACTTAAATGAATTGTGTGAACGAAATGCTGTGAACCAATGAATTCAAGTGAAGTGTTAAAGCAAAACTAAAATATTCAGTTAAAGTTGATTCGTTCGCATTAACACTTCACTTGAGCTTTATATTGACAAGTCCTGAAATCTCATAGTCGACTAATTGTCAACTAGTTTAACTTCAGTTATGTTTGCTTTCTTTTTTTTTTTTTTTAAAGTTCTGCACAACACTTCACACTTTTTAGGAAACGTGCACCTTCTCATCTGAACATCCAGTCGCTTATGTAGAATGATGTGTCAACAAGAAGAGATGATAGAACACACTGAAGGGGTTTTCTCGATTGCTATTCCACTAGAGAATCCTCCGGAAAGAACTCCTACCCTTTTGAAACAGCGGGCGCTTAATCAATTATGCGTTCAATTTGGCATTGCCGAGGCAGAAGTTTTACTCCCTGGACCAAGTGACTCTGCTGATAGACCACCTTACGGTTTTGTTGCCATTAATCGACAAATGTGCTTGAGTGGAGCAATTCCTCCTTTTAATGAATTTCTCCGGCAAATCCTACTTCGACTGACGATCTCTCCTTTTCAGCTGCACCCCAATGGCTATGCTATTTTGATGGGATTGTGTGTTCTGTTCAGGAGGACTCTTGATCGTCTTCCGAGTTTTGAGGAAATCTGTTACTTGTGCACTTTTGCGAAGAACAAGGACCATCCTTCAATTGTACTTGTAAGAGGTGCGAGGAACCGCAAACTTATTTTGGATTTGCCGGAAAGTGCACATGGATTCCTGAATCAATACTTCTACATTCGTTGCCCCGTAGAATTTTACGCAGACAGGAGAGTAGGAAGTGAGATCTTTTTTCTCTTTAATTTCATTCTAAGTTTTACCTGGTTCGTATTGCTAGATGCTGATTCCATTCCTTAATTTTCCAGCACTTCCTCCTCCTTCTAGAGATTCCAGCCATAAGTCAGTTTTTGAAAGGCTAAGCACTGTGGCTGCTGAAGAAAGAAGCGCAAAATTTCTATTGACAGAAGAACTTCTTCATCAATTTGAGCTTCTATATCCTTCTCGTTCCACTCAAATACATGAAGTTCCAACGGAGGTTCCTGATTCCCCGACGAGCACTCCTGATGCCCCAGTCTCCACTAAAGAGCACTTGCAGGGAGGAACCTCTATAGAAACTTCACTAGTTAAGTGTTCAATTCCGAAAGATGTTGCGGGGCCATCTGAAAAGTCTGTACTTGCCCCAGTTACTGAAGAGGAAGAACCCCCTCGATCTACTAGTGAAGGAGTTAAGAAAGCAAGCTCCAAAAAACAAGATGGCGATGATGTTTTTGAGGGGTTGAGCGATTTAATTGTGACATCTCAAGAACTTTTCAAAGATGATGTTTCTAAAACTGTCTCTTCTGTAATCGAGGCGACATCTTCTTTTCAACAAATGTCAACTCCTCCTACTCAAGTTATCACTACCTCTATTCCACAGAGTGGTTTGTAACTCGATGCGCGTAGTTTACACGTTACACGACACTTTGGATTTCTCATCACTTCTATGCACTTATCTTCTTGTACTTTAAAGATTTCTAAAGCTTATTATTTTAATTCCAGATTCTCCTATGGGGCGCAGCGGCTCGTACTATGATGATTTCCAGCGCTACGGGAGGCGTAGCCAGTATGATTACAGGCGTTACCTTCCTTCTTACAGAGAGTCGGATGAAGAGAGGGCCATCAGGAAAGCCGACGAGAGACGAGCATATGAAGAACGTCGCCGAAGGGAACAAGAAAGACATGATCTTCTCCACAGAGACGATGATACCCAAAAGAGAAAAGCTCATGATGAGAGAGGAAAGAGTCACATAGACGATTCTTCTAGCAAGCGGGCTAGACTTACTGAAGAAACAACTCCTTCAGCTTCTGAACATGTCCCTGCTCAATCTCCTGCTCCCGTTCGCTCCGACATTCAAGCAATCATCAACCGGCCCACATACCAAGTCGGGCAAGGTCCTCCCACTCTTCAAAGTCGATTTCCTCAGTGGTGCCTGAGAGGGGTTCGATTTGATCTCGACTTGGTTCCTCTCGACAAACCAGCTATGCTGCGAAATCTTGATACTGTCAGGACCGATATCGAAAGAATGTCGAACTGGCAAAAACTCGTCGACGAACTTCAGAGGGTTAACCGAGCCAATCTCGAGGCCATCCTAACAATGGAGAATGATAAGGCTGAGTGGCAGAAGACTCTCGAACAGCATGACGCCGAAATGAGAAGTATTGCTTCCTACAATGAAAAGCTGGAAGCGTAAGTAGAAAAACTTAAGGAAGAATTAGCTACTTCATCTACTTTCCATTCTCAAAAGGAGAGCATGCTTCAGCAACAAGTACGAGATGCGCATGCCAGTCAAAGAGCGGTCGAAGATAAGCTTGCACACAAGGAAAAGGTCATGGAAGAATATCGTGCTGAAGCTGTACAACTGCGAGAACAGACCGGCTCTCAAAGCTTGGAGATAGAGTTGTTAAAAACTCGACTTGTTATGGCCGAAAAGGAGCGCGACGAGGCTGTTGCTGGTAAACTTGCGGCCGAAGAGGCTCATCAAGCAACCAAAGCTGATATTAGCTCCACATTATTCGATTTTTATCTGCACAGCATTTTGGGACGTGGCAGCCTTGCCTTTCTAGGCCCCAAGTATGAAATCACACTGGCTGAAGTTTGGGAGGCAGCACTTGATATGCTCGGTGGTAAAGGTGCTGGATATGCTGAGTCAGCCCTTGAAGAGCATTATCTTGATGATGAAGCCCGCGCCGCTCTCGCCAAGGGAAAAGAGCAGCTTGCCAGAGCGCAGGCTGGGACGACGGAAGAGGAGCGTTCTGAGAAAGAAGTACCGCCTACTACCTCTGAACGTCCTCTAGTTTCTCCCGAGGTGGACATTACAGGCTCTAGTGCTCATTCGCCGCCTCCTACAAGAACCGGGGTAATTACCCCTACTGATGAAGAGGCTTTGGAGGACATTGGGGCTTAGAATTATGAGATTGAACTGACGAAGCCAACGTCTTCAGGTAATTTCGACATTGGTCCGATTCAGGTGGATTACTTGCTTATTCCTCAAAAATTTGATGAGCTTCTCGATTACCTCTTGAATCTCGATGAACCCATATCTCCCTTCGTTCGGGAAGATAATAACATTTTCAATTTTTCTTCTTCTGCAGTTGAAACAACAAGTGCCGTGCAGACTTCGCCTTCTCTGGTTATTCCTCCTCCATCTCTTCAGGTGACTCCTCCTTCTGCTTCACAACCTGGGTCTCAAGAGGAGAAAATTGAGGCTCTTCATGGCTTGGATGACCCTATTGCTTCGCAGGAGCAAAAAGATGAGGGACTCGAAGGAGGCGAGATCTCTCCGGAGCGGACTCTTTCTGACGACGTAGTTTTGCCCGCTCTCGTTACTCCGGGGAGTGAGTCTTCTTCGAAGAGAAGAAAGAAGCATGGGACATCGAAGAGGAGGGGGAAGAAAATTATCACCACTGAAGAGGAACCGGAAATTGCACCAGTTGCACCTCCCTCCCCTTCTTCCCTTACGCCTTCAGACCAACCTGAAAGACCTGAAAAGCTAACCATTCGGCCGGGTAAAGGGTCTAAAGGCGGCAAGAAGAAATGAAGAGTTGAGCTTTTTGATTCCTTTTTTGTGTAATGGTCGGATGTTGTGCAGGCACCGGCCCCTGCTTTTTATTTTGAAACCTGTATCTGCAATATCTGCAATTGAATAAAATGATTCTTTATTTGTACAGACTTTTGTTTGAATTTGAGAATGCATTTATTATTCATTTTTGCACAAGTTTATTTATACGATGTTGCGGTGAGCTTGTGGTATGTTGTTTGAGCGTACTTTACCGACATAGTTATACCACTTTGTATGTAACTATACCATGTTGCCCCTATACCATGAGCTTACTGCAATATCGTATACTTTGAGGGGACTTGCACTCTCGTTTTCTAAAGAATAATTACTTCATTCTCGAAGAGAATTTTCGTAGAGTGCAACTTCCTTCATATAAGTTTCTACGCTTTGTCCTTCGAAGAAATCACTTCTTCCTTTTGCGTATGTATATATTTTGCCAAGTGAATTCTTCTATGTGGTAAAGCGGACCTCTGAATGTACTTTAACTTTCTTCCCCCTCCTCTTTTTTTTTCTTTTTTTTTAGAATAGGTAAATCGCTCTTCCTTTGAAAGTTAAAGTACGCTCTTGATGAGGATTTTTTTTTTTTTTTTTAATAAAAATTTGTGCCTCTGAGGAGAGATTTTTTTCACGTTTCAACACTTGGAAGTTTTATTTCAATCTCGGTGAAACGTGGGCTTCTGAAGAGGTCTTTCCTTTGAATTGTGTCCCCGGGAGGGGGTTGTACCTCTAAGGTGGGATTTTTCACGTTTCAACACTTGGAAGTTTTATTTTAATCTTGGTGAAACTGTACCTCCAAAGAGTTGTGCCTTCGAAGAAAGCCTTTTCACGTTTCAACACTTGGAAGTTTTATTTCAATCTAGGTGAAACGTGGGCTTTCAAGAAGGTCTGTATTTTGTTTTTGCATTTCAACTTTGGTGAAGTGAAATTCCGAAGAGCGGTTGTTACACTTCAACTCCTGGCGAAATGTGCCTCCGAAGAGGGCTTTTATTTTGTTTACATTTCAACTCTGGTGAAGTGAAATCCCGAAGAGCGGTCATAACACTTCAACTCCTGATGAAATGGGCCACCGAAGGGGGCTTTTATTTTGTTTGCATTTCAACTCTGGTGAAGTGAAATCCCGAAGAGCGGTCATAACACTTCAACTCCTGGTGAAATGGGCCTCCGAAGAGGGCTTTTATTTTGTTTGCATTTCAACTCTGGTGAAGTGAAATCCCGAAGAGCGGTCATAACACTTCAACTCCTGGTGAAATGGGCCTCCAAAGAGGGCTTTTATTTTGTTTGCATTTCAACTCTGGTGAAGTGAAATCCCTAAGAGCGGTCATAACACTTCAACTCCTGGTGAAATGTGCCTCAGAGAGGGTTTTCATCGCCTGGAAGTTACTCTCTCATGGTTGGAGGGTCATGACTCCTCCAATCTTTTTTGGTTGAGTAGAGAACTTTCTTTTTTGTGGCGTATGACCCATTAGAGGTCTTTATCCTCCGGAGAGTTGTGCCTCCGAAGAGGACTTGTGCTGCCGATGATGGCTTTGGTTGTTCCTCTGTTCACTTGCTTATGCCTTTTCAATGATCCTCTGCCCCCCCTTTTTTTTTTACAAGTAACTTGTTTAATCCAAGGAAGTGTGCTTCATTGTCAGGCAATTTCGTGAGAACGAGCACTAGCTTCTTAATTGGACGTTTGTTTGTTCAAACGATCTCAATTTATTAGCAAAGACCAGTTTCTGTCGAAATCATAGGCCGTTCAATTGAAGTACTTCCTATCTAGGATTTGAATTAAGGGCTTTTGTGACTTGAAATTTGGCGAGAATCACTTGGTCTTTTTATGTGCAAGTTTCACTTCCATTGTCTGCAAAAATTCAAATCGACATTTCAGCAATACATTTTATGTACTTTTATATCGAAAATAAAGCAAACATGTAATAATAATAAGGAACACAAGATTTAGAGTGGTTCGGCCAGGAATTTGGGCCTACATCCACTTTATATTTTTTCATTATTCACTTGCATCAGTTTTACAATTGCTTTCAATTACAAGAATCATACATTCGCAACTCTTTTTACAATATTTCAACAAAATTTTCAAGTAAAGTATGGATGCAAGTGATTGCTGTTCCATGCCCTTGGAATTTGATCTCCTTCAACAGTAGTGAGTTTGAATGTGCCGTCAAGAAGCTTCTGACCTATGACATATGGTCCTTCCCAATTTTGCCCAAACACACCTGTTGCTGTCATAATTCTCTTCAGGACTAGATCTCCAATCTCAAAGCTGCGTTGGCGAACTTTGGAATTGAAATGTCTGGCTATCCTTTGCTGATGAGCTGCAATTCTGAGATTAGCTTCATCTCTTTTTTCATCAAGGAAGTCTAGCGCTTCAAGCTGTAGCCTTTCATTTTTTGCTTGATTGAAATGGATCCTTCTGTGTGAAGGAACCTCTGTTTCTACCGGGATCATTGCTTCCGATCCATATGCTAATGAGAAAGGAGTGTGCCCGGTCGCAGTTTTGTGAGTGGTTCTGTATGCCCATAGTGCAAGTGGTAGCTTATCGACCCAACCACCTTTTTCTCTTTCAAGTTGCTTTTTGATGGTTTATTTGATGATCTTGTTTATTGCTTCCACTTGCCCGTTTGCCTGCGGATGAGCAACTGCTGAAAAGCTTTTCTGGATTTTGAATCGCTTGCAAAAATCTTGGAATTCCTCGCTTTCAAACTGAGTACCATTGTCTGTGATTATTTTTTGAGGCACACCGTATCTGCAAATGATGTTTTTAGTCACAAAACTTATCATCTTCTTTGAGGTGATAGTGGCCAGTGGTTCAGCCTCTGCCCACTTAGTAAAATAATCTACAGCAACAATGGCATATTTAATTCCAGATTTGGCAGTTGGTAACGGTCCTACAAGGTCGATTCCCCATATCGCAAACGACCATGGACTGACCATCTGTGTGAGTTCAGTGGAAGGAGCTCTAGGAATTTTGGCGAATCTTTGACATCTGTCACATTTTCGGGAATACTCCGCTCAATCTCGATTAATTTCTGGCCAAAAATATCCGTACCGGAGAATTTTCTTTGCTAATGTTTGGCCACATGAATGATCACCACATTCTCCTCCGTGTACCTCTGCTAAGATTGCTTTAGATTCTTCCCTGGATACACATCGAAGTAATGGCATTGAGAATCCCCGTCTGTATAACCGGCCATCCTGGATTACGTATCGAGAGGCTTTTCTCAGTAGCTTTTGTCGTTCTTTTGAGTTCCCTGGTAAGGATCCATTGAGCAGATATTCTATTATCGGAGTCATCCATGATTCTTGCTCTTGAGACATGCTGATGATCCAATCAATGTCCATCTCATCAATGCTAGGAGTCGACAGGACCTCCACTGGAGTTAGCCCCAGAAATTGAGCTTCGCCTGTGCTCGAATACTTCGCGAGAGAATCTGCTTTCATGTTTTCTTCTCGAGGAATGTGGCTTATCATGTAATGATCGAAATCACTCAGGAGTTCCCAAGCCTTTGACAAGTAGGCGGGCAGATTCCCCCCTTTTGCTTGGAATTCCTTTTTGACTTGGCACACAATAAGCTGAGAATCACTGAATATCTATAGCGCTCGGATGTTTAATTCTTTAGCAATCCTTAAGCCAGCGATAAGGGCTTCGTATTCTGCTTCATTGTTTATTGAAGGAAATTCCAATCTTAGTGCATAGCATAATGATCGACCTTCAGGAGTCTCAAGTACAACTCCGGCTCCAGAACAGCAGTCGTTTCTCGCACCATCGACATATAACTTCCACTGGATCGGGGAATTGTCGACCGTTTCTTCCTCACTGTTACCCTTATCTGTAAATTCTGCAATGAAATCCGCTAAAGCTTGTCCATTGATTGCTTTCCGGGGATGATAAGTGATGTCATACTGACTGAGTTCAATATTCCACTTTAGAAGACGACCCAAGTTTCAGGGCGAAACAGGACTTGCTTTAAAGGTTGATCAGTGAGGATTCTGATAGGATGAGCTTGAAAATATTGCCTCAACTTCCTAGACGCGATTAGTAAGCAATAGGCGAGTTTTTCCAACTTAGAGTAATTCATCTCTGCCCCAGTGAGTCTTTTGCTGATATAGTAAACTGGATGTTGAATCCTTTTGTCTTCCCGTATCAGCGCTGCACTTAAAGCATGAGATGATACTGCCAAGTATATAAGAAGATCCTCGCCATCGCCAGGCCTAGAAAGTATTGGAGGCGTCTCCATATGGCGAATCAATTCATCAAAGGCTTTTTGGCATTCGGGAGTCCAATCGAAGTTTTTCTTTCCTTTCTTTAGGGCGTCAAAGAATGGGATGCATTTATCTGTGGCTTTGGAAATGAACCGACTCAAGGCGGCAACTTTTCCATTGAGACTTTGCAATTCCTTCTTTGTTCTAGGAGCTTTGACTTCTTTCAATGCAGTAATTTGAGCTGGACTGGCCTCAATGCCCCTAGCGCTCACGATGAAACCTAAAAACTTGCCGGATTCCACTCCAAATGAACATTTTAAAGGATTGAGCTTCATTCCGTATTTTCGGAGGACAGCGAACATGTCTGCTAAGTGTTCTATGTGATCCAGTGCTTTCTTAGACTTTACTAACATGTCATCGACGTAAACTTCCATGGTTTTGCCCAGTTGCGATTTGAACATAGCATTAACGAGTCTTTGGTATGTTGCCCCTGCATTCTTCAACCCGAAGGGCATAACTCTGTAGCAGTAAAGACCAGTGTCGGTGATAAAGCTCGTATCCTCCTGATCTGGCTCATGCATCATGATCTGGTTATATCCGGAGTAAGCATCCGTAAAAGATAACAATTCATGCCCCGCTGTTCCATCTACCAGTTGATCGATCCTGGGTAAAGGGAAGCAATCTTTGGGGCAGGCCTTGTTCAGATCTGAAAAATCGATGCACACTGTCCATTTTCCATTAGCTTTCTTAACCAGCACAGGATTTGAAACCCAATTCGGATATGTAGATTCTTTGATGAAGTTATTTTCCATGAGTCGATCAATTTCCTCTTTTAATGCTGCTGACCTTTCTGGACCTTGGGTTCTTCTTTTCTGTTTTACTGGTGTAAACTTTGGGTCAATATTCAGAGCGTGTACTGCAACTTCTGGAGATATTCCACACATATCAGCATGAGTCCAAGCGAAGAAATCCAGATTTGCTTTCAGGAAAGATATTGACACATTAAGCTGTGAACCCACATTCAACACCTTATTTGGGTCCTTCGGGTCAACAGGTACCGGTACTGTCGTTTCAACCGGCACTACTCTATTCTCCCCTGCACTGGTTTTCTGGGATCCATCTCTTTCCGTGCCCCGCTATGCTCGCCAGTGCAGGGTCCGCCCCGTAATTGCTACAAGGCTGGCTCTTTGATGCGGACCGGGGCTGCCGCATCCTTTCCCATTTCCCTTCTTCTTGACTCTCGCAACTCTGTCAAATAGCACTCTCGCGCAGCATTTTGATCCCCTTTTATAACTCCTACTCCATTGTCTGTAGGGAATTTAATAGTGAGGCACCACGGGGCTAGGATAGCTTTGAACGCTGCGAGCGTTGGACGGCCAAGGAAAGCATTATAAGCAGAAAATTCATCGACAATCACAAATGTTTGCTTGCGGACTCCTTTCCTTTCTCCTTCCCCAAGTTCTACAAGCAGATCGATGGTTCCTATTGGTTGCTTTGGCTCCCCAGTGAAGCCAGCGATCTTCTGCGATGAGGCTTGTACATCGACCATAGGGATTTTCATTTGGTCGAATGTCTTCTTGAAGAGGATATTACATGATGCTCCGCAGTCAATGAGAACTCTTCTGACAATGGCTGGTCCGATACCAGCTGAGATGACCAAGGGATCTACGGTAGGATCTTCGATACCTGTGGAATCTCTGGCTCTGAAAATAATATCATCACTGAAAGTTTTCTGTTGTTTCAGGGGCGTAGTGTCTTCTAAAACAAAGACGTCTTCTTCGGCTGGAACATATTTCAAAGCCCTGGTATATCTCTCCATCTCACCCCAGCTCTTGCCAGCTGGGTGAGGTCCTCCTGTAATGACATTGATAATGGGCCTTCCAGATTCATGCCCTGCAGCCTTCTCAATCGTCCTAGGCTGTTGAGTAGGAGCCTGTTGCCCCTGACTAGATGAAGCAGTATTGTTGTTATTCTTTTTCACAAATTGCTGTAGTTTGTTTTCCCTTAGCAACTCTTCAATCAGATTTTTCAACTGGCGGCATTCGTCGGTCTCGTGACCGGGTTGATTATGGAAGCGGCAGAACATCCCACTCTGTAAAGCTTTTTTCCCGGTCCTTAGAGGAGGAGGTTTAGGGAGGTCAACAGAATCTTTAATGGCAAGGTAGATACGCTCCGGCGTATCTGATAAAGGAGTATACTCTGATGGCTTGAAGGATCGGGGCTTCTTCAGATTACTCTGTTTCTTCCCATTGTTATTTACCCTTTTTTGCCCTACAGATTCATTCTTGCGTGGAGCAACAGTGTTATCTTCAGCTTTTTCCAACACTGCCTTTACCGGTACAGGACGGCTTTCTAAGCGTATGAATTCATCTGCTTTTTTATAGAATTTTTCAAGGGAATTTGGTTCCTTCATGTTTAGCCATTTCCCAAATTCGCTCGACTTGTCAATACCCTTCATCAGATAAGTCAGTATCATTCGCGGTTCTGCATTGTCCACCTCAGCTAACGCTATATTAAAGCGGTTTAAGAAAGATCTGATAGTCTCTCCTGGACTCTGCTCCAAACTTGATAGTGACATGATATCTTTGGCTTTTGAGGCATATAGTCTGAACTGCTCCTTGAACTTCCGGGTCAAGTCAGAAAACTGATCGATAGATCGGACGGGCAGCTTGGTAAACCAAAGCAGAGCTACGCCTTCGAGATACACAGGGAAATATCGGCACTTTATTTCATCAGAGGCTCTGGCACCTGTCATGTGCCAATCATACTTGTATAGGAATTCATTCGGATCACTTGTCCCCTTATAAGCTGGAATGGTTGGAGGGACAAACTTCCTTGGGAATTCAGCCTTTAAGATTTTTTCAGTAAATGGAGTCTTACTTGGGGCGAAACCCCATTCTTTCTCGTCTTCAACCCTCTACATACTCTCTTTCATAATTTGTCGGACCATTCCAGAAAGATACTCCTCATCATGTCGAGTTCTAAACCCACCAGCCTCTGGAAGTGTTTGTTCAAAGGGGCTAGAAGCCCTTTCAGGAGCATTTCTTTCTTCAGCATCATGAAGGTTGCCAGCAAAATTCCTCTCATTACCCGCTGGTTGACGGTTTGCCCCAAGCAGATCGTTCAACCTATTCAGAATTAGGGCATTCCGGGCATTTTGAGCCTCGAGTTGTGCATTTTGGGCATTAATCTGTTGGTTCAGCCCTAAAATTGCAGCATCTAGCTCTGCCTTTGTAACTCCGACAGCTGGAGTGGCTTGATTCGATATGGGGGAAGCGGAGGTTCCCTCTTGAATATTCCCAGATCTGACAGATCTACTCTTCCTTCCAGGAGCCATAATCTCGGATAGACTTCTGGTTTTCAAGGAATTCTCTCTACAAACCTCTGTGAAGCAATGATGATAACTTGCCTGAGTTTGAGTTCTCAGTGAAAGCACCAAAAATGTTAACGCTAAAATTTGAACGCTAACACCCCGGTGTATGAGTTGTAGTTGTGAAAGCACCACCCGATAGCTCGGGAACAGATTACAAGCAGATAATAGCAGAAAAGCAGTAAACAACAACAATTTTATAGTGGTTCGTCTTAAGGGTATAGCCTACGTCCACTTTAAGTACTTTTATTAATGATCTCGTTACAAGTTGATACAATTCTTCCCAAGTACAATACACTTTGAATTACAAGAGACTTAGAACAAGTAGCCTAAACTTCGATGAAGATGAGAGTTTTCGAATCCATGTTGGATGTATGTGATCTCTTCTTGAAGTTGTTTGTAGCGTTCTTAGTGTCTTGAGAGCTTCAAGTGTTAGATTGGTTCGGAATGCAGCAGAGTATCGGCGCTTGAAGAGAGTGAGCCCAAAGTCCTTTTCTAGTTGGAATTAGGGCTGTATTTATAGGCTTTTATCGGAGTTAGGTCGTGGGTCGTGACCGACCTAAGTAAGGTCGTAGGTCGCAGTTGACCTAAAAAGCACTGGCCTTCCTTCCATAAGAACATACGTGCTGATTTGTACAAGTCCAAGGTCGTAAACGACCTATCCCCTAGCGGCATGGCATAGGCGGCTTCTTTATTCATGCAGATAGGTCAAGAGCGACTTATCCTAGGTCGTTCTCACGACCTATCATAGGTCGTGAGAACTTTCCTGTAGTCATAGCTGGAGTTCTCAAGTCGTTGAATCTCTTAGGTCGTGACCTTACTTAGGTCGAAGTACTCCGTTAGGTCGTTGGGCAGTATTTTTATCTCCAAGTGCTAGGTCGTCTTCGACCTAAATTAGGTCGTAGGTGGGCAACGACCTAGGGGATGGGATCTGACTTATCTCAATTGTGCTCGGCTCTTTTCTCAGCGAGTTGATAGGTCGCGTACGACTTGTTTTAGGTCGTAAGTCGGTTGAGATTTAGGTCGCTGAGACCGCTTCATTCTCAGGTCGGTAGGCTATGGCTTTGTTTAGGTCGCATATGATTTAGGTCGTGAGTTTGGTGAGCCTGTAGGTCACTAAATTCTATAGGTCGCTGCTGCCTTTAGGTCGAGACAATCTTTAGGTCGCAACACTTTAGGTCGCAGCTACCTTTAGGTCGCTGAGCTTGCTAGGTCGCTCTCCTCTCTAGGTCGAGACATCTTTAAGTCGCTAGACCATTCCTATAGCTTGGTCGTTCCATGTCTTTAGGTCTTAGGTCGCTAATGAAGGGGAGTTAACAGAATAAAAGGGGTAAGCTAGATTTTCCACTTATATTTAGAGAAGACACATCAAATGCTGAAAAAGGGAATTATGAAACGGCTGGATTCTAGCAAATAATAAATATGGTAAGAAAAGTAAATAGGCAGGTTATAAATCAGATTGGAAAGAAAAGTGGAGAGGTTAATTTATAAAAGAATTAAGATAATGAAAATGCATAATAATATTGTTGGCATCTAATGTCATTTAATGCAAAAACGGATATAGGAGCATGCATTTTCTTCTGACTTGCAACATCATTCATCATTTTGGCATTCGTGGCATTCAACAAATTATGGTGGTGGTCAAAGTCATGAAATGCTAGCAAATTAACGATGAATAGGATCCAATAATTCTTAGTGCAATGCACAAAATCGGAAAATATCAGCATGTGCCTTCTACGCACATGTTAAGATTGCATAATTTCACTAATGACCTTTATGATTTTGCATTTTTGCGTGATAAATATAGATAGTTTTAGTTTTTAACAATTAACACTGTGTATTAGTGATCATCTCTTGTTTGAGCGGTTGTTAGCATATGCCTACTGAATACATATTAACATAATCCCATAAAAATTTATGTGTACTTAAAATGTTCTTCTGATAAAGTTTTTTTTTCTTCAAGATTATTATTAACATTTAGAATATCATTTGACTTATCCGAATGTTGATGATTTTCAAATCCTATTAAGATTAAGGTCGCTAATTGATTATTGTTGAAAGCTAAGGATATTAAGAAAATACTATTATGAAATCCATATCTTGAACACGGAATTTGTTATTAAAATCGTATCATTAGAGTTACATGTATGATTATAAACAATAACATTCATAATTTACAACTACGATGTTGCAGATCCTTTTATTAAAATTTAGATTACATATCATTAGCAAGTCAGCATGAATTTAATAGAATTTCACAAAATAAATAAACTTTCATAAAATTAATTGAAAATTTACCATTTGCTATATTTATTTATACGTAAACCAAATATTAAAACTTTATTTCAAAATATTATTATTAAAATTTCTCAGAATCCAAATTAAATATGTTATAAAACCAATTAAAAACTATTAAAATCTACGGTCGTTACACACACACACAATGCAAACGCAGAATTAGAGGAGATATCTCCTTATGATAGTCAAACATGCTTGATACGCAAATTTCTTTGATATTATTACTATAAGTGCAAAGTGTAGGAAAACATTTCAAAAGTACAATATAAATCTTAGCCAGCATAGGTACCATTATAGTATGCCTACTATGGCTACCATATTAAATGGCAGGTTCTACAACTAAAACCGCACAGGGCTCATATTGTTTCATTGGATTTCCAACAAATGGTCGGCCAAGGAACTTTCCATTGCCAAATGGGTACGCCTCTTGAAAGACGCCCCGAGAACCTAACCGGATCTCTCCCAACACAAGGCCAGGCTACCCCTAGCTGGGTAACTACTGACACCGGTATGCCATCCCCCGGTCGCAACTGACCTAAATCCCAGGATTCACCAACAACCACAATATAATAAGTTTGCAGCAACAACATAGGTTAAGTATCTGGGCTCCATACCATGATACCACCTCTATCCAGAAGGAAATGACATACACTAAGGGGGCGCTATCCCCCAATAACCTTGCTGCATCTTTCCTGTTTTGACCATTACCGGGGTGCGAAGTCCAACGAAGTCTCGTCCATAAAGCTACGCTTTATACAAAAGTTGTGCTTTGATCAACAAATGATCTGCCGCACTTCGTATGCCACATTACCAAATTGGGAATGTATCACTAGTAACCATCAACAACATAACCTCTAAGCTCGTACGTCTCAGAGAAGGGTGTTAAACTAAGAGAATAAATTCTCCGCCACCAACATAAATATATTTGATAGAAACCGGCTTTACATCTCAAATTGTAACGTCAGACACACATCCATACAAATCCGTTCCGGGATCGAACGGAACCGAAGGCACTTCCAAAGAAGCCATTGCAATCCGGATATTCACTAATCACGTACGGAATTCCCATCACAAAGGGTGATAAAATCTCTATATCGGAGATCAGCCGATGTAGAGCCATTTGATGGTAATCCTTCCGTTTTCAAAAATATCCGATCTTCAAACGATATCCATTACGACATATCGCTATTAGGAATGGGATTTATGACTCAAAGGTCCTCTCCCGGCTAAACCGAACAACGAACGCTTATTTTTAAAATAAGTATAGGATTCAAATCCAAGCAAATCACAACAAATACCCATTTAAAGGTAAATATTGATAGTCGATTATTTAACTATCAATAGATATGCACAACATAACCAGATTCCAAATAATTTCCCAAATTATTTATTTTCCAAAAATATCTTTACAAGATATATATTTTCCCATACTTTAAAAATAAATCAATATTTATTTTTAAACATATTTCCCTTTCCTTTAAAAATTCCATGTGAATTTAAATTTTCAAATATCCACTGATATACGATTTTCAAATCGATTTCAAATATTCACTTTCAATTTATCTTTAAAAGATAAAATCTAAAAACTTTTCACTTCATATTGGAAAACATTTCCATGCTTATTTAATAATAAGTAATTCACAGATCTATTTATTTTCAACTTTTGGAAAATATCCAGTATACTTAAATCACGGATAAGTATATGTTTTATTCTTTAAGGAAAACATTCTCTTAAAAATATTCATTTGAGTCAGAACGAATGCTACGTAAAACATCATTACGACGACCCAAAATACTATTATAGGGATTCGAAATTTAGATAGATATATAAATCCCAATACTATATAAAACATTTCCTTTCGAAAATCATTTACTATAACAACAGTGTTATAGTCCACCATTTCCTTATTTCGCGAAAACGTCTATTTCAACAATGAATGTTGAAATCTACGGTTTCGATAGTTAATGCTTTTTAAAACATCTTTAAATCGTTATAATTCTATTTAAAAGATCACTTCCTAAAACATTTATTTAATATATTATTCACTGTCCAAAATTATGAATACAAATCGTTTACCAAATTCAACATTTCTACACATTTTATTTAAAGGATTATCCACTGTCCAAAATCGCGGATATATCTCCTTTAATAAGCTATAATACTTAACTTATCAAAATAAGTTGACTCTGGATTTATAAAACATTGTTTATAAATTCCATTTATATTTTTATAACAACTTCAACTTATAAAATCACTTTATTTACAAATTCTATCCATATCCCATTTTCACCCCAAAATCCAATTTATAAGTTAATTTCCTATAAATCTATTGTTCTACAAAATTTATTCATTTTATAACTTCACGATTTATAAATCAAGAAATTTCATTCACTTATGAAATCCATTTATACTTCATTTTAACACTTATAAAAACCCCTTTTATAATTCCAATAATTTAATTTTATAAATACAATTTTATAAATCTTTTAGATAAACCGTTTATAAATATTGAAAAATCCCAACTTAAAACATTTTACAAATATATCAACTACTTATTTCAAAAATCACATTTCAGTTATATTTCATAAAAATCATAATTTTTATAACATAAAAATTAAAACGTTTATTTATTTAAAATGAATCAATTCCATAGTTCAATAAAATGTATACTTTCAAAAATCACTTGAAAATCCTTTTAAATTCAAAATCGTTTCTAACATTCTTAAAACTCCAAAAAAAGGCCCAATGCTGCAACGGAACTAAATATAACAATCACGGCATCCAAACATCATATATCAATATGATAATAGAATAGATCGCAAATATCTGTAAAATAAATCCATTCTGTTGAGGAATACAGTTGGATCCCTCCAACCTGTTTCACTGCATCCACAGATGTTAGCACAATACTAATCTCGTTTCAATATGGGATATCGCGGTACATGGGTTCATATAAAATATTATCCGCTATTATGCGGCGCAATAGAGTCTCGTCCGCTATATAATGAGGGAAAATCAACTCCAAGTACATATATAATACCAATTCCACTTCAAGATGGAATATCGCGGTATATGTTTTAATAAATAACATCCGCTTAATATACGGCGTATAGGGTCTATTTTAACACAACAGATAACAATTTATCATTCAATCACACAATCAAGCAATTTTAAATCTAACTATTTAAAATTTTAAATCGAAACGGATTCGATTGAGTGAGAAGTTCTCACCTTGTTTCAAATACAGTTGCAGTGTTTCGTTTCGAGTAAAATTAAACGTGCGTTTAGCTTTACCAAAAATTTACACTAGCTCAAATCAACTCCAATCCAGCTCCATCGCGTAGTGCTCACGAATACGAACCCGATGCAATTCGTTTCGTCAATTTTTGACCTCGTATGAAAGAGTTATGATATTTTAAACATTGAACGAATTTAAATATATATAATTTAGAATTCTTTTAACCTTCTAACCCTAAAATCAATCACGGCCGTTGATTTTCTTTCATCCAATCCGGGCCACGCACTTCATTTTCTTCCCTTGCAGGTAACGCACACGACAATAACCCATAGGCCACCCCTATGCCCAAATTTTCGTGACCAACTCGAGCCACCTGACGACGATCAGAGACTTCCAAACGAAAGCCCATCTCGTGCTCCACCTTCGGCCAGAGGCCGGCCATGCTCGGCTGCCTCCTTGCCTCGTACTTCGAGCTTGAACGCATGCCCTTTGATCACTAATTGCCGTTGACTCGTGGCGCCATTTCCGATCACAATCGTTGGATATGTGGTTCTCGTTGTTGTCTACGATATTGTAGTTGAAGATTTCTCATAATTGTTGATGGATTTGAAGATAATTGAGGGAGAAGAAGCACAAATTTTCGGCCATTGAAATATCAAGTGGCGGCTAGGGTTGAAACCCTAATTGTTTAGCAAATTAGAAAATATGAGGTCCTTATATAAAATATTCGCGAACTATTCACCCGAAATTTTTCCGAACTCCAAACGAAGCGTGCCGCCTGGCGTTTATGATGTTTTACCCTTATTCCGAACGCAATGGAATATTTATCGGGAGCCAATTCGATCAAATTTGAAAGATAAGTTTTCGAATCTAATTATTTAAATTTAGAAATTCACTCAAACCGATTTCAGTGCGTTTTAGCCTGCCTCGGACAAACCGTAAATCCGATTGACACGAAATTTGAAACCTTACAATAACATAACATTACGGATCCGATGACACTAGTTTCGTCGAAATCCGAGGCTGTTTGAAAAATGGCTATTTTTACTCGTCAATGTAAATATTAAAATATTCAATTTTTCACAAATTAACTTTTAATTCAATTTTAAAAGTTCTATAACATCATTCTAGCTGCAATATGATTTAATACAACTTTATAAATCATTTTTAATCACACTAAACCAAATTTCCAGTTATTTCTGTAATTTCAAATATTAAATTATCGATTTAATTATCCTATTAAGTCTAGATATTCGAAATAAAATTTATTCGACTTACAAATTTTACTTGTTAATATTTAAAATCAATTAAATATACGAATTTCAAATGACAGAAATTCTGGGTTATCACATCCGATGAATAGTTGAGTCAAGAATGTCAGAAACATCTTAATCATATTGTTTTCTAACTTGTTTATGGAAATCATTAACAGTATACTTAACACTGAAAGTCGACGATAAGGCTTGTCTCTTTATGAGATTCAAGAATGAAATGTCTAGGAAAGGCTTTGATACAACCAATGCTCTAACTTACTTGGCTTCACTCTTAGATGAGGAATAGTTAAGTCGAAATGTCAAAAATGATTTAAGTATACGAACATTGATTAGTATAAGCAATTGTTGTAACTAGATTACCGATTAGCCGACTATCGAACTTAACTAAATATTACCTTGGATCTTTATAAGAATTATTAAACAAAATATAAGTGAAATGATTTGGGTTTTGTTGTGACAATATGTCAATTACATTTGTCTTTAATCCTTTTTGCTTATATTTATGAATGTAAATAGATTTTTAAAAGGTTGTTTTAAAGATAAGTATAAGTGAAATGGTTTTGGGTTTGTAATGACAATGTTTAAGTAACATTAGTCTTAAACCTTTTGAATTGATTTATGAAAGTACTTAGATCCTTAAAATAGATAATCTGAAAGAAATTATAAGTAAAGAATGTTTTGGAAAAAGATAGAAAAAGCAAAGGTTTAAAGTAAGAAATCTTGCTAATGATTTGTAAATATACTTATACCATTTGAGGTAAGTATATGAATACCGTTTGAAGCATTGGAAGGCTACAAATGAATAGTGGAAATTCGTAAATGAAGTTTCAATAGAAAAAAGAAGTTTTACTAATAAAAGAGGTTTTAATATATAAAATATTAATCAAACAAAAAGGGGATTAGAAGTCCCTTATGTGATTTGATTATGTGTTGTGTGACATGATGGTACTTTGTATGTTTACTCGTTTACAAAAAACGTTTACTCGTATACTTAGAACTAAAATCCAATGAAGTAGGCTTGTCTATCTATAGGAATTAAGATTGATGATCATGTAGGGATACGAGCAATATAACTCTAACCTACCGGCTTCATCTTGATGGAGGGATAGCGTGAGATGAAAATATTGAAAACAAGGTAAGTATACAAGAGTTAGTTTCCACTCGTTCTCCTTATTATTGAATGACCAAATTCGTTGATTTAGTCTAGAAGTGACCAAGATCCGTAAGTGTTGTACTTACAGAAAATCACTTCAAGACTAAGATATGTGTTCTATCTCTTGGTAGTATATATGTTTGAGATACCGGAATCCCTTTGTGGTTTCGAGATCTATTCGAGACGTGAGAATCTAATTGGGGATTCGTGTTTTGTTCGAGTGATGAGGACTTGTCTGAATGATGTCGACTGTAACCTCGACATCAGAAATGATAGAAAATAGAGTATGTGCATAGCTTGTGGCTTGGCTGACCCACGATAGCATACTATCGTTGCATATCTACAGTATGCATATCGATGTTGCACACGGGAGGTTATGGTATTTGGAGTTACGTATTTAGACGTGGACTATCTATGTTTTCTTCAATGGTATATTTTATCTAAAGGTATATGACGCTCAAAGGTAGTTATTGACCCTTGTATAGTGTAACGCCCCACCTCTATGCTCACAATAACAAAGAGTATTAAAAGAAATACTATCTATTATTATGAAGAATAAGGCTGGATAGGAGCGGCCATCCGTAGTAAGGCCTTACACTAGTATTGGTTATCTCGATAGGAGTGGTATATATTTTTATATTTCCATCTCGTATTTGTTTACTCCCATCGACATACCCAATTCTGGTATAAAACGAACTACGATGGTTCATAATAGTTTAGGACAATATATATAATAATAACACAGATAAATAAGTGCGAAACACGGATATAACAGAAAGTCTCATATATATATAACTGATGTCAGTTGATATACATGTGATACAATACATATGATACAACTACAACTGTCGACTCTGGAAGTTACATATACAAGTACATTATCGTGAATAATATACATGGATATACAACATCCTATACAATTACACTGACTACTTTAAATGATGACGACTACTCCAAAAATATGAAAAGACTTCATAGCTCTAACAGCAACCCATAGTGAGATATCAACAACCTGTAAATACTTGGTCTGACCCGAGTATTACATTCAAAAGAAAATAATACACGAGTCAGTCTAATTCAAACTCAGTTATTAGTGCACAGAAGCAATAATGATTACATATGAATAGACGACAGTCACAATAATTCTCGTCTCTCCGATCCTTAACTAAAGAAATCGGATAACGATAATTAGAACACGTAACAGTGTTAAACACAAATCGGCAAATTAAACCAAATCAGAATATTGAATTGAATAAACAAAACAGTTCAAACAATTGAAATATCAATTAAATTATTAATTCGAGTAGGGCTGCAGTACACGCACGCGTGCACTGCCTCACCACTACAGTATATGGGATATGCATAAAGATCAACAAATAAAAACAAGATTGAATAACACAAAACCTTACTGTGTGGCTGCAGTTCACGCTTGCGTGCACTGCCTTGCCACTATAGTGATAATGTACCCCAAAAATTCAATTCCGTGTGGCTGCAGTTCACGCTTGCGTGCACTGCATTGCCACAACAGTTAAGACGTACACTACCGGGCACAAGGTCAAACCCAAAATAAAAAAAACGGGTTCAACACAGGTGAAATTTACGCCCCACCTCTATGCTTACAATAACAAAGAGTATTAAAAGAAATACTGTCTATTATTATGAAGAATAAGACTGGATAGGAGCGGCCATCCGTAGTTAGGCCTTAAACTAGTATTGGTTATCTCGATAGGAGTGGTATATATTTTTATATTTCCATCTCGTATTTGTTTACTCCCATCAACATACCCAGTTTTGGTATAAAACGAACTACGATGGTTCATAATAGTTCAGGACAATATATATAATAATAACACAGATAAATAAGTGTGAAACACAGATATAACAGAAAGTCTCATATATATATATATAACTGATGTCAGTTGATATACATATGATACAATACATATGATACAACTACAACTGTCGAATCTGGAAGTTACATATACAAGTACATTATCGTGAATAATATACATGAATACACAACATCCTATACAATTACACTGACTACTTTAAATGATGACGACTACTCCAAAAATATGAAAAGACTTCATAGCTCTAACAGTAACCCATAGTGAGATATCAACAACCTGTAAATACTCGGTCTGACCCGAGTATTACATTCAAAAGAAAATAATACACGGGTCAGTCTAATTCAAACTCAGTTATCAGTGCACAGAAGCAATAATGATTACATAATGAATAGACGACAGTCACAATAATTCTCGTCTATCCGATCCTTAACTAAAGAAATCGGATAACGATAATTAGAACACGTAACAGTGTTAAACACAAATCAGCAAATTAGACCAAATTAGAATATTGAATTGAATAAACAAAACAGTTCAAACAATTGAAATATCAATTAAATTATTAATTCGAGTAGGGCTGCAGTACACGCACGCGTGCACTGCCTCGCCACTACAGCATATGGGATATGCATAAAGATCAACAAATCAAAACAAGATTGAATAACACAAAACCTTACTGTGTGGCTGCAGTTCACGCTTGCGTGCACTGCCTTGCCACTATAGTGGTAATGTACCCCAAAAATTCAATTCTGTGTGGCTGCAGTTCACGCTTGCGTGCACTGCCTTGCCACAACAGTGAAGACGTACACAACCGGGCACAAGGTCAAACCCAAAATAAAAAAAACGGGTTCAACACAGGTGAAATTTTGGAAAATAAACAAAATGCAGGGGTCAAGTCACTGCTCAACTCAGCTGCAGCAACAAAATAGTGCAAGTGAAACCAACAGTGAACAGGGAAGGCAATGTGACACAGTTACATGCCGGGATAAACCGTGCAATAGGTCCAGAATATGTACCAAACAATTGCACAAAAATGCAACTGCAAATACAAGTGAAACATAAAACAGTGAACACTACCGGCACGTTGATGACAAAGCAATGCAAAGAAATTAAACTAGGTCAGGCTGCACGTAATCAAGTGCTCAACGATGTCGAAGTCATGTAACTTCAACAGATATACAAATCAAAAAAGAAATTGACAATTGAACAAACTGCAGTTCAATGCCAACGCATTGGTGATAACCATAGATGACAAGTCGGGTAATAATATACACAAAGTCAGATGACCGAAGAAAATGCAAATGAGTACAAGGCATCAATTCCATGTATCAGATTTGAGCAAAAGCAATATAGACCCAACAGTGCAAAATGGCATATGCATATGCAAGGCTACAATATAATGGTGCAGTGATACCCATGCAACAGTAATATCAAGAAATCCAACAAGGTCGGTCTGGGCAATAATGAAAGACCGATGAATTCACAACACTACCCCACTGTATCGTGAAACCCAAATACTACATGAAACTCAAAACAGCAATTGTCACCAAGGTACGAGGCTGTCAAATACGCAGGACTAAAATGAATGCGTACACTGGCACTGACACAAGTATACATACACTGTTTTTAAATGTGAAGATAGTGTAGTCAAGGCCACAGGAAAATAAAATGCATCAGTTCAGACCCAAATATGCAAGTCAATAGAGATTCATTGAAAATAGATGCATAAGAATAACCAAGGTTGAAGCCAAGTGAAGACACAGGGCCATGCAGACCAGTGAATACCAAGTGGACAGCGAAACAATGCCAAAGCGACTTCGACACTAAATACAAATCAAAGCAGTGCTTAATGAGTAAACAATTGCAGTTCAATATCAAATACAATGCAGCATGATAACAAGGAACAATGTCACCGAGATAAACCAAAATATAACATGTATGCAACCGTGTCTCAAAGTAGTACTTAACAATTCAAGGTCAAGTATGATACAGAATGACCATGACAAAGTAATGGAATAACAAATCAAAGTCAAGCCGATGCCCACAAAAAATGCCGTTCAAATCAACTGCAATGAACCAGTTAAATAGGCCTCACATGTTTCAAATCAGAAATCAATGCTTGAGTGACAAAAAAAATCACATTTTTGATGTAATCAAAATAACAGGTTTCACAAAATCAGTGAGTCAAAAACAATCGAGGATCCAAGTCAGCAATTAACGACCGAAGTCAAGAAAGAATCAATAAAGGGATAAAACCTCATAACTGCAGCATTAAACCAAGCATGAGTCGAGATGTGAGTTTACTCACCTCGATCTGAAGCAAAGACGAACATAAATCAGAAATCAAAACCCAACAACCCAAGAAATCACGAAATCACAATATTTAAGCCCTACTAACTGAGATTGAGCAAGATGTGAGTATAAATTACTCACCTTGATTGAAGCGCAGTCAAACTCGACCAAAAGAAGCGGCCGAAGTGAGCAACTAGGAGGCGATGGATCGAAGCTGCACGCGATTATCCTCCGATCGATCAATCAGAGGCGCGGCCTCGTATTGATTTCGAAACCCTAATTTGGACAGAGGTGAATGAACGACAGCCATTTTCGTTTGTTTTATGGTTTTAGGGTTACGAATCGAAAATTATAAAGGAGGATCGGGTCGAATTGAATTAAGGAAACAACATTTAAAAATTTGTTAAAGAAAGATTGGGCAGAGATAAAAAATTTAAAGCCCACAAACTCATATCCAAATTTTTGAAAAGAATTTCAACTCGAATCAAAACTCCAATAAACAATTAGCAAGCAGATAAATCGTTTAATGGCGATTATAAATTGGGCAAAACCCCGGGTTGTTACATATAGGGAGATCCACTTCAATTTACAAGAGGCATCTCCGTGGAAAATCCATCATGCGAACGTTCCTTATCGGGTTTGATTGTACCATCTAATGTGCTATTGAATGTAATGAATGCAACCACTCCGGCTATGTTATATATTTATATTATACACCCTTGAAATTATCTATTATATTACCTTATGTACTTATTAGATGGTGGTTTTGTTGAGGGGATGGCCGTCATGGCATTCCATGCTGTCTTAAAAGTACCTTTGTATGCTAGCTTTATATTTCTAGAGTTTCTGTTACCAGACTTATGTCTGACACGTGGCTTTTGTTTTACCTAAAGTCTTCATGTGCTCTTTCGGTTAATCGAAGAAAGGCAGATTTTCGTTGATGTTCTTTGGAGATTGAGAAGACGAGCTGGATGTTCACTTACCGCAATAGTCTTATTTCTACTGCATTACTATATTGTAAATATAAGCATTTGTGAGGAAAAGTTGTTATAATTGTCCAGGCTGATGATTGTACTTAGGTTTTGTAACTTCGAAATTCTATATTGGAGTAACCGTTTGTACTATACTTTTGATATCGTATATTACCGTTTCACTAGTGAGACTCTAATATTATATTGTCTTCTTTTTTGTTCTATTTTTTTTCTTTTTATTTCACCCTAACTTTTTGCCTTTCTGACACTTGAGTGCTCGATACATGAATACCGTGGATGTATTAGTGTCGACATTCCGTGGTCAAAAAGTTGGGACATTACATTCTCCCTCCTCGCTTCACGAAATCGCATGCCATTTGTAACAACGAAATCCTCTTTCCATCCTCTCCACGATGGACACCATCAACCCAAGCTTGGCATCAACTCTGCAACCCAGACCTGTATCTTCCTTAGCAGCAACCGTTGGTTGGCACAACCACATACGCCACCATCTTGTGTACAACATGAACGAAAAATGTAGCTTTCCTCATCACTTATAACTTTTGTACTAGTTACTTTGGCTAATTCTTTGTGCAGAGGAAGTTGTCGAAAAAGTAAAAAGAAAATGGAAATATGGCTTATGTGTAGTTTTGCATGCAAAGAAGAAAAGTATGGATATTTTATCTAAAGAAAAATGTGAATTAGCTTGCCTTTTATAATGAAATTTATAACAAACAAGATAATTATGTTTCGGTGCATATTTCCACATTTCAATGCAATAGACATGGTCCATAAAACAGGGCAAGAAAATAGGGATATCGTTTATGCGCGCGTGTATATAAAATTATGTTTTTGTTCTTAAAGTTTTACAGTACGTAACCACACAATATCACGTTTGCGTACGATCTGCGAATGATAGAAATTAAAATACGAGTGCGTACAACAATGTGGGACGATCATAAAACAACAATAAAATACAACGGTTAACTTATTCTATGCAATTTCAAAAATACCAACGTTTTCCGTAAAATACGTCAAACCAAAAACCCTATAAATTCATTTGAAAATACTTCATAAAAAATCGAGAAATTATTTGAAACATAGATTTTATTATATTTAAATTCAAATATTTAACTAAACTAAATATTCAAATTCAAAGACTTAAAATTTAAGGGTTATTACATTACCATAATTAATTATTTTTCAATGAAAAAACCGAGTTTAGTGCTTTCTATTTCATTTAAAATTCATTTTTAAATAGTTCTATTCATAAATACTTTCAAATAATATAATTATTATTTTCTCTAAAACTTTGGAAAAATAATTTTCAATGTCACCGGATTTAAGTTCTCAAATTCTCAACATTAAATCCTTTTTATTTGTAAATCTTATTTATGAACCATACATATGTAATTTCACTTTCTTGTATAAAATCATTTAACAAATATATCTTTGTTTAAATTATAATAAACAACTTTTATTAAAATTAAATTTTAACCTAACATTATCACCAAACGCCCTGTAGTCAAACTGTGAACTTAATTCACAAGGTATTCGTTTCAATGTTCCCACAATTACTATATACCCAACCCATGCGGTGAAAAGGTATACTACTCATAATTTAGCTGAGTGAAATTCAAAAATCAACAAACAACAGTCAATGTTCGCAAACTAGCTGAGCACAACTAATTAAACAATAAATGATAATAATTAGATATTCTCATTTCCAAAAAAACTAACACATCTTATATATATATATATCAATTTATAAAAATTATTCTTTTATATATATAATATAATCCTAGGTAAAATTATTTCATTTACTAATTTTCAAAAATAATACTATGCCGGTTTTCCTTGTCTATGTGTTTGGAAACCCTTATCGTAACATCTGCCTTTTCGACCCCCAAATGTCGACGCTAATACATCCACAGTATTCACTTGCCGGGCACCTAGGTGCCAAAAAGACAGAATGTTAGGGTAAGATAAAAGAATAAAAGAAAAAGAAATAAGAGAACACAATATCAAAATCTCACAACGGAACGATGACATATAATATCAAAATGAAATGTTTGCAAAGAAAAATTGTATAGATACAATAGTCAAATAAACTGACCTATCAACATCCTGGACAGTTATAACAAGCTGTCCTCACAATTGCTGATATAAAAATAAACAAATTAATGCAACGAAAATAAAATTTACGGTAGATAGCAATAGCTTCTCTCCTAGAGCTCCAATGAATCATTAATGATATTTGGAAGTGTACACAGGTTGACCCAAGCGTTGTAAGAAGATTAATATTCGAGTCAGTTTGGTAAACCAGCATGAGAAAACTTAAGAAATTTGAATTACTATATTTGTAAAACTCTTTTAAAGAATAAAGGTGTCTTGTAAGACCATGCCGCAAATAAACACGGATGGGTTTTTACCTTACGATAATAGAACCATTCTATAAGAAAATTTAGTGATATTATAATAATGTCTGGGTTTTCAATATAAATATAAGTCATAGCTGAAATGGTTACATCAATTATATTTGATAGCATATTTAGGTACAAAAACAAAAATGCTAAGCTACTTTCGTATAAATGGATTTTCGACAGAGACCTCCTCAATGAAACCGATCTCCTATGACAAGAATCATAAAATACCTTCCTAGCGTTGTATATCCCTAGATAAAATATACCATAAGGTAAACACAACTGGGCCATCATCCAAACGTTCGCATGAATAATGTGCACCAAGAATTAACAACTCCCTGCCAGCAACATCTATAAGCATACTCTAGATATGGAGTTGTTGTACACCTCATGGATTAGCTAAACCCCAAGATCATGCATCCTACTCTGTCTTTAGTCATTTTCCCTATGTCGAGGCCATGTTCGGCATCTTCACATGAGTTATCAACAAAACTCGATCATATAATGAATGAATCCCATATGAATTCCATCATATCAACAGATTCCAGAACCACAAATGGTTTCCTTCATTCACTTATAAAATAGAGAACCCATATCTCAGCCCTGAAGTGGTTTTTGATAAGTAGAACACTTACAGCTCTCGGTCTCTCCAAGACCGTGTCGATGAATTTGGTCTTATTCATTAATAATGAGAATGATCGCATAAGGGGACTATACCCTGAATACTTTCCCATAAGCAAGTAACATACCTACAGTATCATTTCATGCAAGGCATGGTCACACCACATAAATGAATTTAATCCGTTTTTAATTAATTTATCTTTTTTTAATTAAAAACCCTTCTTATTAGAAAAACATATTTTTATCTAATAAAACTTCTTTCATAAATCAACCCTTCATTAATTAATACTCCTTTACTATTTAAAACTTCCTCTATATTTTTGAATAAATATATTTAACTATTCACCTATACTCTTTTTAATACTTAAAAAAAATCATATACATACTCCAATGATATAAGTGCATTCACAGATCGTTTAACCAGTTTTGCTTACTTGAAGTATAATCAAAGAGATTAAAATAATTACTACCAAAGCATGGTTATAATAAACTCCTTTTCTTTTATAAATTATGTATATAAAATTTTCTATCTCCTTATAAGAGATTTCAATACTTGTTATTATCTTTAAAATACCATCATTAATGATTTATAATATTTCTTCCAAAATATAGTTCAAGGGTTTACAAAAAATTTTGCTAAAATATTGTTTACTACAAACCCAAAATCACTCCAGTCAATCATTTTCTTTAAAACTCTCCTTTTAAAGTTTAATTACTTTTAAGGGATAAAAACAAGTGTTACTAAAAACAATTGTCACAACAAACCCTAACATTTCATACTTTGAAAACATTCCTCTTTAAAATTCCCTTCTTAAAGATTTATTTATAGTTAAGGGTTAAAGACAATTGTTGCTCAAAACATTCATCACAGTAAACCCCAAACCATTTACTTATATTTTTCTACTAAATATCCATTAGTAAGTATCTAATTATATTCCTATGTGTAACTAATAATAAGGATTAAAAATAAGTGTTGCTAAAAACACTTTTTACAACGGCCCAAAACTATTTACTTATCCATTAATAACTTTAAACATTTATTTAAAGACAAAAGCATATTCACACTTATTAATAAAGTCGATACACTTTTAAGTAATTCAACAAAACCATTTATTTTAACTTACGTGTTAAAATACAAACTCTGTTTATTATATTTACCAAAAACTTAATTTACTATTTAAAACTTATATATATATAGAAATATATTTCAAATACTTATTAGTATGTTAAAATAATTTAAACCTACTCAAAATATATGGTAATTATTTATATAGAATATCGTGTAAAAATAAGGAATTTTGAAATAAATAGAAAAACAAGTTTTAATTTGGAAAGCTACTTAGTTTAGAAATTCACAGTTAATTGTTAAAAATATATTTAAATGTGAAACTAGTTTTAAAAATATCTACTATAAGTTGGAAAATAATCCTAAAAAGATGAGAGAAAAATATTAAATTTAAATATCATTTTTGAACAATTTATAGTTCAAGATAGAAAGGGTAGCATTTATAGAAGTGCTATCTAAAGTTACTATTGTAAACATTGTTTTGCTACTATTTTGAACCTAGATTTCAACACCTAAATAAATGATTTTTGATTCACTCTTTTTACATTAGTTAGTATAATTTGGGTACATGGAAAGCATGAATAAAAATCCTAAAGAATAACTACCAATTATTTTAGAGAAATTTCCGAAACAGGGTATTTTACCAAACTGCACTTATAACGACTATTTCGCTATAACTTTTTTGCATTTCGCTCAACTAGCTATCAAATGAATTAGGCTTCAAAAATTTCCAAATAAGAATAAAATATTATTTACTTCTTAAATATACAAAGAAACCTCCAATGCAGTTTGTATAAAAATACCGTTATTTCGCTAAATAAAAATTGCCTTTATAGCGACCTTTTTACTTCAAAATAATGTTTTTTTACTTTGATTTACTTCTTATATAATTTTACAAAACATATAATTTGATTGTCTAAACACTTATATAAGTTTAATTAATAACCAAACAAGTTATTATTAACATATGTCATTAAAATTCTATTTTCATAAGTTATAGTTTAATCAAAGTGCGCTTATAGTGACAATCGCTATACAGACAATTCCGTATTCAATTCAATATCTTGTGTCATTGTTTTTTTTACATATAAATGATTCCAAATTCAAACCATATCATTGTTATACATGTATTAACATATGTACTAATAATCATGTCCATTTTAGATGTTTAAATGTGCTTAATTTAAACAACATAAACCCATTCTCTTTAAGGCAATTACTTTAACAAGCATATACTTTTAGAAGCATGTAATAAAAGGTTATAACTTTTAGTAGTTAGTGTCTATTATTATATATAATAGCAAGCAATTTATCATGTGATTAACAAGCAATTATCAAGTGATATAACAAGCAATTATCAAGTGATATAACAAGCTATATTATCAAGTTAATAACTTGATTCGAAGTGAGACTAACTCGCTTTTCTTTTACCCAAACACTTCCTACCAACATTCACTTCATTCAACATTTCTACTGAAACTACCTAATCTAACCTAAACATCTCCAAAAACCCTCCTTATCCTCACTAAAGCACACGGCTATGGGCTTGGATCATCAAAATAAGGCACGGCCTTGACCACCACCTCCTTAGCTTATGTCCTCACCTCCTCCACCACCATAACACCCACGCCCATAGGTTATAGCGCTCCTTCCATACTCACGGCCCAAAGAAGAAGAGGGCAAAAAGCGAAGATTTAAGATGTTTTAAGAAGAGAAGAGAGTGAAAGAGTGGAATGGTGAGAAATGAAGTGCACCATCTCATCTATTTATAAGGTCAGGAATTCAATAGAAAAGATTAGTAAACCCCCTCCTCTTCCATGCATGAAAACATGCACACCACCCTCACACAACCATGCTCTTACACCACCATTTAAGAGTCCTTAAGTATTCTTGTCCATGCTTACTTTTTGCTAATATACACTTGGTTTAATTAATTATTAGTTAGTAAAGAGATGTGTTTTAATTCTTATCATATGTTCACACATGATGACTATTCAAGTTGCAGTATATTTACACAACTTGTATTGAATAAAAGGTTGATTTTTAACAAAATGTATTCCAATAACATTTTCAGTATTTACCCAAAGTGTATAATTTTGTAAACACATTTCAAAAATAATTTTTCTAACATTAGTTATTAATTAAAAAGTGTTTAATAAGGTTATAAAATCATATTTAATCGCATTAATCTTGGACACAAATATTTAAATAATTTAGATATTAAAATACGAAGTTTTTGAAATTTTAGGTCGTTACACCTATTGATACAGTTGTACCTTATGTATCGACCAAAATTCATAAACCACTCAAATGATAAATCAACATAGTATAAAACATTTTTATAACACTAATAAATATGCACTCTCATACATAATACACTCAAAGTCATTCTAGGTTGTTTCTAACCCTATCTCTAAGGAGTATATCCCACTAAAGCCTAGGTGTTTCTCAACCCAAACTCATTCTAAGCTGTTACTAACCCTCTCTTTAACGACCTGTCATGTCGACTCTCAAAAGTCTACACTAATACATCGACGGTATTCACGTGTCAAGCATCCAAGTATCGAAAAGACAGATTGTTAGGGTGAAAGAAAGAAAAGACAGAACAAATTCTCACATCGTGATAAGTAATATATATATATATCAAATAGATCTATACAAAAGAAAAGTTTTATATACATACATCAATCAGAGTAACTATCCTATCATCAGCATGGACGGTTATAACAAACCGCCCTCACATATGCCGATAAATACAAAACAAGAAATGCAGTGGAAAATAAAATTCATGGATACATCATGGAGGCATCCATCTCGTCTACTAAAGCTCTAGTGCATCCATAACAAAATTTAGAAATATGCTTAGGCTGACACAATGTAACGACCCATAAAATTTTAGCAAATTTTAATTGGTTTATAACGCATTGAATTGGATTTTTGAGAAATTATTAATAAAAAAACTGAAAATAAAAAAATTATTTGGATTACGTATAATTATAATTGATTCAGAAATTTGCATGAAATCAAGGGTATCGACTGTTACCATAAATTTTATTTCTTTCCTATCCATTCAAATTTTACATCAATTATAAACCAATCAACACCTTACCTTTATTACTCCCTGTATTCGTGTTGTAGCTCTTTAATTTTCTATCCATTGCTATTTCATTTCGGGTTTGTTCCTTCCCTATTTATTCCATTTCAAACATTTTCTCTCCTCTTTGGCAGAAACATAATATTTTACATCATTTATATATATATATATATATATATATATATCTGTAGCTTGCATTCATTCGTTTATTCACTTTTACGTTTCTCATACTTTCTACTTTATTGTCCTTAATTCCCGTGCTTGATGTTATCATTTCAGTTTCTTTCCATTGAATGTGGCACGTTTCATTGTTAACGTTTTATTCCATTTATATTGTGGCTTTCCTTTTACAACTTGTTCCATTTCTATTTCCTTCGTTTCAAAATTTGAAACATTACAATGGACCACATTATTTATTCGGTTGTATAAGGAAGCTAAATCAGTGGATGACCATTGCTAATAAAATTATTACTTTTGTAACATATATACTCATTGCTACTTTTCCTTACCTTTTATTTCTACTTTCTTTTTTCCACTGTTTCGTTCCTACTTTAAAATTTTAATATATATGTTATGTATGTATTAAAAATTTCACGTCACTTGGTCACTCAAGCCGTTCATTTTCTTTCCACTAAAACTGCTAATATTTAATTCCATACGTTTCTTTATAACGTTTTATAATATTGCTTTCATCTTGAGACCGAAACAAAATGCACCGCATACACATGTTCGTTCAAAAGAAAGTGGATAGGCCTAAAACATACAGGTTTTCATTTACTTTTCAATTGATTTCCTCCCTTATATTTTTACTTTACATTTCAAATCTAAAACGTGGTGGTCAAACAATAGAAATTTGCTTTTATGATTCAGCTCAATTAAGGGTAACCGTTCCCATCACATAACCGGTAAAAGATTTGTATACGTTTTATTTGTTTATGTGGCAACGATTCACATTCACACTATTATTGCCTTTTTAATTTCATTGGTTTTCACTTATTTGTGTACGTTTCGTTCCATTTATTTGCATTGGAAATTTTCCATATTCGTTACTTTACATTTATATCGGTACTTTATTTTTGCGTACATAAAACGTTATACGTTACTTTGCATTCATTAAATTTTAAACGGCCCACTTTATTCACCTTTATATTTATTCACTTTTGGCCTTGATATTCCCAATATAAATATATACGTTTGTCTTTGTCCTTTCACTTTCTCTTCTCAGTCATCTGGTGTTGCTTGTAAGAGAATACAACAAAGGATATAAGTGGCCTTCTTCTCCACTCAACTGCTCATTTTGTTCTCTATGGAAAAAAAATATTTCGCATGCTTGTAGATAGCAGTCCCCTCCTCCTTTATTTTCCGAACCCCACCTTTCTCCTTTCTTCTACAACCTTCGAAATTCTTTTATACAAGGTAATATCTATATTATAAATATATTATGCTGTATTTACCTAAAAGTTAAAAGCTATAATCTCTTTAACTTTTTATACTTATATATATATGAATTCATACGAATTATTCAAGTTGTCTTATATATATATAGTATGCTGATGATTTGTAAATAGCTTATATATACAATTGTTATATATACACTTGTCAACATACAATTGGTTAAGTAAACAGGAGCACGTGTGCATATTTAGCCATATTTTACATATAGGGTCTGCATATTTGTTTGTATATATAATTATAAGAGCTGAGTATATTAAGATCTATATCATTATTTTTAAACCGATCGTTTTTTTGCAATAAGTCTTATATAAATAATATGTTCACATATATATAAGTATATGTATTTTACAGTTTTAATGAATGTGTTTTAACATATGGGTTCTACATTCAGACCTTTTATTTACAACGTATATTAAAAGGTATGTTATAATCTCTTGGTTATATTCAAATTTATTATATATATCGTTTACAGTAATAAATTTTATTATTGACAAAAATGTAAGTTACATATGTAACTGTAATTATGCGCATAACTGATACGTAAATATATATTAGTATATAAGTTTATATTTGTGTTATAGGCACGTTACTTTATATTTAAAATAATACATAAATAATCATATGTAGGTAGTTGCGTGTTGCAGTAGGTGGGTTAGCTTATAGTAGTGAGGATTTGTAGATATTTGGAAATTTAAAAGGTTGTGCATATATTTTGTAAAGGCTGTGCATATATTCATAGTCTAAAACCTATTATATTTATTTTTGTTATAAATAGTTACAGTTATATTTTTAAAGTGTGAGTCATAGCAGAATTATAAAGGTTACTATATAACTTATACTTGTATGTTGATGGGTCTACATAGATTTATAATGGGTCTGGATACATTTGAGTAACATGAATGTAGTGGGTGGTATGTATATAAATATCTTACATATATTTGTTTATACATATACATACTATTTTGGACTTAAGTTGATTTCGTCGATACTAAATTTATAACAAATATTGTTTTCATTGTAGCATACAAATTTATTTTACATGTTTAACTTTAGTATATAAATCCACCTATATACCATTTACCTTCATCGATCCAGTTCTGATTCGTTTTATCAATTCTTGATCATTAGCCTTGATCGTCCAATTCACGTTCAAATCTTACTTTGCTTTGAGTTGTTGTTTGGACTATTCGATGGTCTAGATCATGATCCAATTCGTATCTTATCGAGTCGTCAAAATCTCTAGCCCCGAAAGGTGAGCAATCACTCACGATTAACCTTCTTATATTTTGTTAAATTTGATTTCAATTGAAACGACAATTGAAATATAATGTTGTAGTTATTTTTTATATATGCTATTATCTGTAACTGTTCGCCTATGGGATATGACACCATATTCTGTTGTTTATATTTTATTTAAGTTATTGATGATATATGCATGTTATTATTTTATTATCTGGTATCACTCTACAAGTTCCCTGTTAGTATAGAATTCACTATAGGTTGAAATGATACATACCCGAATGGACTTTAGAATAGGAGAAAATCGTTATGGGTTGAAATGATAAAACCAAGCGATTTTCATTTGAACAGAATTGGGATTATGGGTCGAAATGATATCTAACCATATATATATATACACTTAATTACGCATTGAAATGATAAATATCTGTATCACTTAACCATATGATAGAAGTATATACAGACATCGTTGGTCCATATATAAATATTCTGAAATGTTTTGCTATGGTTTTAGGAGAAATATAGGGTTTTAGTTAATATTGGAAATATTTTTATATATAAATATGTTAAATGTAAACTAGATTTAATACTAAACTTTAATTTAATAAAGTTTGATTTAATTAATAGAATATGTTTAAGTATTTTATTTTAAATAGATTTCCAATGTTTGTATATGTTAAGGAAGATAAAGTTGAATTGATTGGAATGGTATTTAATTAATAATTTTGTTTAATTAAATCAAATTCGAAACTTATTGAATTTGAAAACTTAAAATGTAGTTCATAACATAACTTTGACTTTAGTTGTTAACGCTTAAATTTGAACGCTAACACCCCGGTGTGTGAAGTGTAGTTGTGAAAGCACCACCCGATAGATCGGGAAAGAATTACAAGCAAGTAATAACGGAAAAGCAGTAAACAACAGCAATTTTATAGTGGTTCGGCTTATGGGTACAGCCTACGTCCACTTTAAGTACTCTTATTGATGATCTCGTTACAAGTTGATACAATTCTTCCCAAGTACAATTCACTTTGAACTACAAGAAACTTAGAACAAGTATTTAAACTTCAATGGAGATGAGAGTCTTCGAATCCATGTTGGATGTACGTGATCTCTTGTTGAAGTTGTTTGTAGCGTTCTTAGTGTCTCGAGAGCTTCAAGTGTTGAATTAGTTTGGAATGCAGCAGAGTATCAGCGCTTGAAGAGAATGAGCCAAAAAGTCCCCCCCAGAGTTGGAGGTGGATGTCTATTTATAGAGAGTTCTGGGTGAAAAAAGTTGCTAAGTCCTAACTCGTTGCCGACTTAAGGTAAGTCGTTGCTGACTTAGGATGAGTCGTGACCGACTCATTGAGCTGAGTCTCTGGTTTGTAGAGAGCTTCCTGCCTTTTTCGAACCCACGCTTCAAGTACTAGGTCGTTTACGAGTTATCTGGTTGTAGTTTCTGGCTTGTTTGTATAAGTCGTATACGACTCATCATAAGTCGTAGGTCGTGGTTGACTTAACCAGCTGCCTTCGGCTTAAAGCTGAGTTCAGGCTTTGTGAAGGCGAGTCCTAACTCGTAGACGAGTTAAGAGATAGTGTCTTTAGGCCATACACCTTTTTTAAGTCGTAACACTTGTTAACTCGGTCAAGCTTTAATCTGTTATGTCGTAGCTCCCTTAAGTCGTCTAGACTCCTTAGGTCATCAGGGTCTTAAGTCGTTATCTCTTCTTAACTCGTGAGCCGCTTATCTCGTAAGCAGCCTAACTCGGGTACTCCTTAACTCGTAGAGGCTTTAACTCGTAGGAGGTTTCTAATTCGTGTATCCTTTAACTCGTAGATGCCTTGAGTCGTAGGAAGCTTAACTCGTAATGCTTCCTATCCCGTAGAGGCCTTAAGTCGTACAAATCCTTAGGTCGTGTGTTTCTTTAAGTCGTAACATGTTCAAAGCCACACAATCCTTTTAAGCCGTAGACCATTCATTTCCTTAAGTCGTGAAGCCTTTTGAGTCGTGAGCTGCTTAACTCATGGACCTGTTAACTCGTGAACGAGATAGGGTTAACATTTGCCCCTCGAAGCACACGCTTAGGTCGTAAGTCGTGTGCTTCGACTTATCATAACTCGGGCATGCCGATTCAAATTCCAACATTTCCAGATATAAAAGCCTGAGTCGTCCTTCCTCTTTCCTTCTTCTCATCACTTAACTTTTAAACTGTTTCTGCCATTAACGCATCCCTGAGCTCTCCAAGGCGATTTCGATCCAAACTTCGTCCGATTCCTTCTAGCATCATACAATCGTAAGTGATCTTGTTCCCTCTTCGACCGTTAGCCATTGTTACCTTACATGTTCAGTCCCTCGTTTTTGGCTTGTCCTTTCAAATCCTACAAGCTTTATCAAATCGGTCATTGACGAACTTAAACTCGTTTGGCTTGACATAAGGTGATTCGCGATTTGAGGCGACTTGTAGTGTGATAGGTTAAGGCTATTGCTGTTGAGGTGGCCGTGGGTGAACAGGTTGAAAGTTAGAAGGGAAGGCAGGTTGGTTGAAAAACTTGATTCGAATAGAGTGAGGAATCGTCCCATATACAACTCAAAGATTTTCCATGCGACCTAGCAATTTTCATGAGTCGTAGCCGAGTTAAGACTTAAGGGATTTCCAGTTGCTTTGAATCAGAGCCTTTCTTCTGCTCCTTGAGTTACGACTTAGGATTTAGAGCATAATCAGCTTGATGTGTTGACGACTTAAGACAGGAACGACTTAACTCTTGAGTCGGTTACGACTTAACTCTTGAGTCGGTTACGACTTAGCACATGTATTTTTTAAACTCCACTTGAACCTTGAACTGCTGCTTGAATCTTTTACAGATTGCTTTAACTTGTAAGCTAATAACCTGTTAATATAACATTCACAGAAAACTGGGACGAATATACTGTCATTGATTGCCCACATCGAACGACAGATTAGTTAATGATAGACGATTAACTTAAATAAATCGTGTGAACGAAGTGCTATCGATTTCAAGTGGAATATTAAAGCAGCACTGGATTAGTCAATTGAAACTGACCAGCCCTCATTAATATTATGCCTGAGCTTTAAATAACAAGTTTCGAAATTACCGTAGTCAATCAATCGTCAACCAGTTTAATTCCAGTTATCTTTACTTGTTATTATTATTATTTTTTATTAGCTTTGCACGACACTTCACACTTTTTAGGAAACGTTCACCTTCGCATTTGAACATCCAGTTGCTTGTGTAGAATGACCTCTCATCAAGAAGAGCCGATGGGCCAGGCTGAAGATGTCTTCCCAGTAGCCATCCCTATAGACAGCCCTCCAGAGAGAACATCCACAACTTTGAATCAGCGGGTGTTTAACCAACTGCGCGTCCAGTTTGGCATTGATGATGCTGACATCTTATTTCCGGGGCCAAATGACACCGCGGATAGGCCCCCTCTTGGCTTTGTTGCTGTTAATCGCCAAATGTGCTTGAACGGCGCTATTCCTCCCTTTAATGACTTTCTCCAACAGTTCCTGCTTCGGTTGTCTATCTCTCCATTCCAATTACACCCCAATGGCTACGCCATTCTGATGGGGTTATGTGTTCTATTTAGGAGAGTTTTGGATCGATTACCAAGCTTCGGGGAGATCTGCTATTTTTGCTCATTCACGAAAACTAAAGACCATCCCTCCATCGTGGTTATAAGAAGCGCTCGAAACCGCAAACTTATTACTGATCTCTCCGAAAGCGCTCACGGATTTTTGAATCAGTTTTTCTTTGTTCGCTGCCCTCCAGGATTTTATGCCATCTGGAGAGTGGGAAGTAAGATTTCCTGTCTTTACTTTTTCCGTTTTGAAACTTTCTCGAGATCTGAACTCTCGATTGCTAATTTCATTCTTTTCCTGTTTTAGCACTTCCACCCCCTGCTAGGGACCCAAGTCTTAAGCAAATTTTTGAAAGATTAAATGCCGTGCCGGTAGAAGAGAGGAGCATAAAGTTTCTGCTAAACGATGAATTTTTACATCAATACGGACTCCTCCATCCCTCTCGCTTTACTCGGCCTCGTGAAGCTCCAACGGAGGTTCCTGATTCTTCGGTGAAAACTCCTGATCTTCCGATCTCCACTAAAGAGCACATGCGAGGAGAAATTTCTGCAGAAACCTTACTAGTAAAGTGCTCTACTCCAAGAGACGATACGGGACCCTCCGAAAAGCCCGCACTTGCTCCCATAATTGAAGAAGAAGAGGAGCCCCTTTCCCAAACCAGGAAGAGTGCTGACAAAGGAGCTGATGGAGGGAATCAGGTTGGGCATGACGGTGATGACGTTTTTGGGGATTTAAGTGACATAATCGTCACTTCCCAAGAGCTCTTTAAAGATGACCCTGCCTGTGGTAAAACTGTACCCCGATGATTGAAGCGACATCTGCCCTCCAACAGACTCCAACTCCTTTATCCCAAGAATTGTCACCGACAGTGGGACCTATTACTTCCCCCCAACTGAGGAGTGGTTCGTTAGTCCAACGCGAGTAGTTTGCACTTCACACACAACTAAGGATTTTCCAGCACACTTATGCACTTATCTTCTCATACTCTAAAGATTTCTAAAGCTTATCTTTTCTTATTTCAGATTCTTCAATGACACGCGGCGGATCATATTATCAGGATTTCCAACGCTACGGGGGGCGTGGTCAATATGATTATCGGCGTTACTTTCCCTCCTACAGAGAATCTGATGAAGAAAGGGCTGCCCGAAAGGCTCATGAAAGGAGGACTGAAGAAGAACGTCGCGAAAGAAGGGAGAGAGAAGAGCGCCATGATTCTTGGCAAAGAGGTGATGACTCCCACAAGAGAAAAACTCATGACGATCGAGGAAAAGGTCACATGGGTGAAGACTTAAGCAAACGAGCCCGTCACAGTGAAAAGCAGGCCCCTACTACTCCTGAGAAAGTTACTATTCCTGCCTCACTCGACATTCCTTCTGACTCTCCCGCTCTTGGGAAATCGGATATTCAAACGATAATTAACAGGCCCAAATTTCAAGTTGGACCGGGTCCTGCCACTCTGCAGAGCCGATTTCCTCAATGGTGCCTTAAGGGGGTGAGGTTCGACCTAGACTTGGTTCCCATCGACAAGTCTACTATGTTGCGCAATCTTGATGCAGTCAAGCTCGATATCGAGAGGATGTCAAACTGGCAGAAGCTTGTTGATGAGCTTCAAAGAGTTAACCGTGCCAACATAGAGGCTATGCTTACTATGGAAAACGATAAGGCCGAATGGCAAAAGATCGTTGAGCAACACGACACCGAGATGAGGAACATTGCTTCTTACAATGAGGAGCTTGAAGCAAAAGTCGAGGAATTGAAACATGAGCTTGCTGCTTCCTCTACTTCATATTCTCAGAAAGAAGAAGTGCTCCTGAAGCAAGTGAGAGACGCTCACGCTAGCCAGAGGGATGCCGAAGACAGGCTCGAAGCACAAAAAAGAATCAGTGAAGGCTATGTCTCTGATATTGCTGAGCTTCGAAAGAAAAACAACTCCCAGGAGGCGGAGATACAAATGCTTAAGCTTCAGCTTGCCAAAACTGAAAGGGAGCGCGATGAGGCTGTCGCCGGCAAAATCGTAGCCGAAGAATCTCATGAGGCGACCAAAAACAGCTTCGGCTCAACATTATTCGACTTCTACTTGCATAGCGTCTTGGGGCGTGGAAGCCTCGCTTTTCTTGGTCCTAAGTATGAAATCACTTTAGCTGAAGTGTGGGAGGCCGCTCTTGAGATGCTTGGTGCTGAAGGTGCCGGTTACGACGAATCAGCCCTGGAAAGGCATTATTTTGATGATGACGCCCGCGCTGCCCTTGCCAAGGGAAAGGAACAACTTGCCAAATTAAGAACTGAAGTGACGGAAGGGGACCGGCTGGGGAAAACCACTTCAACTACTCTAGTCCAGCCACCTTCTTCGTCTGAAGTCGACATTATTGGTTCCAGTTCCCATCTTGCATCTCCCACCAAAGTTACCACTGAGATTACAAGCATACAAGGTGGAGACGAGGGTGATGAGAGCGCTGATGCGCAAGCTTATGAAGTCGATATCAGGAAACCAGCTTCTCCAGGTAATTTCACTGTTAATCTCGCTACTGTCAATTCTGCTCAAGCGGGTTACTCATTTATTTCGCATGAGTTTCATGAGCTCCTTGGCTATTTTCTCAACCTTGATGAGCCTTCATCTCCTCTCTTTACTGACTTCATTGGTGAACCTTCATCTCCACTCTTTACTGACTTTAACCTCTTTTCTTCTGTAGAAAAAGTATCAAGCACTGCTCAAATCTCTACTTCTCCGGTAATCCCTCCTCCATCTCTTCAAGTGGCTCCTCCCTCTGCTTCGCAGCCTGGATCACAGGAGGAACAAATAGAGGCTCTCCATGGCCTGGATGACCCCATTGCTTCGCAAGAGCAGAAAGATGAGGGACTTGAGGGAGGCGACATATCTCCGGAGCGGACTCCTTCTGACGATATAACTCTATCTAAACTTGTCACTCCAGGAAGCGAGTCTTCCTCAAAGAGGAGAAGGAAGCAAGGAGCATCAAAGAGGAGAGGGAAGATAATCACTGCCACTGAAGAGGAGCCAGAAGTTGGGCCAGCTGCGCCTACCTCTCCTTCCTCCCTTATACCCACTGGTCGACCCGAAAAGCTGGTCATTCGGCCGGGTAAAGGGTCCAAAGGCAGTAAAAAGAAGTGAAGACTTTAGCTTTTTGCCTTTTGTATGAACTGGCCGAGAGTTGTGCGGGTACCGGCCCCCGCTTTTATTTTGAAACCTGTATCTGCATTATAGTTGAATAAAATGATTCTTCGTTTGTACAAACTTCTGTTTGAATTTGAGTATGCATTTATTATTCATTTTTGCACAAGTTTATTTATATGATATTGCAGCGGGCTTATGCTATGTTGTTTGAGTATTACTTTACTGATGCAGCTATACTACTATACCATGTTGCCCCCATACCTTAAGCTTGCTGCAATATTTTATACTTCGAGGGGACTTGCACTCTTATTTGTTAAAGAATAATTATTTTATTCTTTAAAGAAAATTTTTGTAGAGTACAACTCCCTTCGTATAAGTTTTTACGCTTTGTCGTTCGAAGAAATCACTTTTTTCTTTTGCTTATGTGCATATTTTACCAAGTGAATTCCTCTATGTGGTAAAGCGGACCTCTGAAGGGTACTTTAACTTCTTTTCTTTTTTTTTTTTTTTTTTACGATCATTTTCCATAGTAGGCAAATTACTCTTCCTTTGAAAGTTAAAGTACGCTTTTGATGAGGATTTTTTTTTATACAAAATTGTACCTCTGAGGAGGGATTTTTCACGTTTCAACACTTGGAAGTTTTATTTCAATCTCGGTGAAACGTGTACCCCCAAAGAGTTGTGCCTTTGAAGAAAGCCTTTTCACGTTTCAACACTTGGAAGTTTTATTTCAATCTTGGTGAAACGTGGGCTTCCGAAGAGGTCTTTCTTCTTGATTGTGTCCCCGGGAGGGGGTTGTACCTCTAAGGAGGGATTTTTCACGTTTCAACACTTGGAAGTTTTATTTCAATCTTGGTGAAACGTGTACCTCCAAAGAGTTGTGCCTTCGAAGAAAGCCTTTTCGCGTTTCAACACTTGGAAGTTTTATTTCAATCTTGGTGAAACGTGGGCTTTCAGGAAGGTCTTTGTTTTGTTTTTGCATTTCAACTTTGGTGAAGTGAAATTCCGAAGAGCGGTTATTACACTTCAACTCCTGGTGAAATGTGCCTCCGAAGAGGGCTTTATTTTGTTTACATTTCAACTCTGGTGAAGTGATATCCCGAAGAGCGGTCATAACACTTCAACTCCTGGTGAAATGGGCCTCCGAAGAGGGCTTTTATTTTGTTTACATTTCAACTCTGGTGAAGTGATATCGCGAAGAGCGGTCATAACACTTCAACTCCTGGTGAAATGGGCCTCCGAAGAGGGCTTTTATTTTTTGGCATTTCAACTCTGGTGAAGTGAAATCCCGAAGAGCGGTCATAACACTTCAACTCCTAGTGAAATGTGCCTCAGAGAGGGTTTTCATCGCCTGGAAGTTACTCTCTCATGGTTGGAGGGTCATGACTCCTCCAATCTTTTTTGTTGAGTAGAGAACTTTCTTTTTTGTGGCGTATGACCCATTAGAGGTCTTTTATCCTCCGAAGAGGACTTGCGCTGCAGATGGTAGCTTTGGTTGTTCCTCTGTTCACTTGCTTATGCCTTTTCAGCGATCCTCTCTCTCTTTTTTTTTTTAAAGTTTTCATTCCCCTTTTCTTGCAAGTAGCTTGTTTAATCCAATGAAGTGTACTTCATTGCCAGGCAAGTTCGTGAGAACGGGCACTAGCTTCCTAATTGGATGTTTGTTTGTTCAAACAATCTCAATTTATCAGCAAGGGCTCGTTTCTATCGAAATCATTAGTTGAAGTATTTCCTATCTAGGATTTGAATTCGGGGTCTTTGTGACTTGAAATTTGTTTGTTGAATGATGGTGAGAATCGCTCTGTCTTATTATGCGCAAGTTTTATTTCCATTGTCTGCAAAAATTTAAATCGACATTTCAGCAATACATTTTATGTATTTTTATATCGAAAACAAAGCAAACATATAATGATAATAAGGAACACAAGATTTATAGTGGTTCGGCCATGAAATTGGGCCTACATCCACTTTATATTCTTTCATTATTTACTTGCATCAGTTTCACAATTGCTTTCAATTACAAGAATCATACATTCATAATTCTTTTTACAATGTTTCAACAAAATTTTCAAGTAAAGTATGGACGCAAATGGTTGCTGTTCCATGCCCTTGGAATTTGATCTCCGTCAACAGTGGTGAGCTTGAATGTGCTGTCAAGAAGCTTCTGACCTATTACATATGGTCCTTCCCAATTTGGCCCAAACACACCTGTTGCAGTCATAATTCTTTTCAGGACTAGATCTCCAATTTCAAAGCTGCGTTGACGAACCTTGGAATTGAAATGTCTGGCTATCCTTTGCTGATGAGCTGCAACTCTGAGGTTAGCTTCATCTCTTTTTTCATCAAGGAGATCCAGCGCTTCAAGTTGTAGCTTCTCATTTTCTGCTTGATTGAAATGGATTCTTCTGTGTGAAGGGACCTCTGTTTCAACCGGGATCATTGCTTCCGATCCGTATGCTAACGAAAAAGGAGTATGCCCAGTTGCAGTTTTGTGAGTAGTTCTGTATGCCCATAGTGCAAGTGGTAGTTTATCGACCCAACCACCTTTTGCTCTTTCGAGTTGCTTTTTGATGGTTGATTTGATGATCTTGTTCACTGCTTCCACTTGCCCGTTTGCCTGCGGATGAGCTACTGCCGAAAAGCTTTTCTGGATTTTGAATCGTTTGCAAAAATCCTGGAATTCCTCGCTTTCAAACTGAGTACCATTGTCTGTGATTATTTTCTGAGGCACACCGTATCTGCAAATGATATTCTTCGTCACAAAGCTTATCATTTTCTTAGAAGTGATAGTAGCCAATGGTTCAGCTTCAGCCCACTTAGTAAAATAATCAACTGCAACAATAGCATATTTAATCCCTAATTTAGCAGTTGGTAGCGGCCCAATGAGATCCATTCCCCAAATTGCAAATGGCCATGGACTGACCATCTGTGTGAGTTCGGTAGAAGGTGCTCTAGGAATTTTGGCATATCTTTGGCATTTGTCACATTTTCGGGAGTAATCTGCAGCATCCCGATTAATTTCTGGCCAAAAATATCCGTATCGGAGAATTTTCTTTGCTAATGTTTGACCACCTGAATGATCACCGCATTCTCCTCCATGCACTTCAGCTAGGATTGTTTTGGACTCTTCCCGGGATACACATCGAAGCAATGGCATTGAGAATCCCCGTCTGTACAATCGGCCATCCTGAATTACATAGCGAGAGGCCTTCCTTAGTAGCTTTCGTCTTTCTATCGAGTTTTCTGGCAGAGAACCTCTGAGTAGGTAATCCAGTATTGGAGTCATCCATGACTCTTGTTCTTGAGATACATTCATAATCCAGTCTATATCCATCTCGTCTATACTTGGCGCTGAAAGGACTTCTACAGGGACCAATCCCAATAGTTGAGCTTCACCAGAACTTGAATACTTTGCGAGGGAATCTGCCTTCATATTCTCTTCCCGAGGAATGTGGTTTATTGAATAGTGATCGAGTTCACATAGGAGTTCCCAAGCCTTTGACAAGTAGGAAGGCAGGTTTCCACCTTTTGCTTGAAATTCCTTCTTGACTTGGCATACAATAAGCTGAGAATCACTGAAGATTTGTAATGCTCGAATGTTTAGCTCTTTAGCGATTTTCAGACCTGCAATAAGAGCTTCATATTCTGCTTCATTGTTTGTTGAAGGAAATTCCAATCTTAGTGCATAACATAATGATCGACCCTCAGGAGTTTCAAGTACCACTCCGGCTCCAGAACAGTAGTCATTTCTTGCGCCATCAACATACATCTTCCACTGGACTGGGGAATCGTTGATCGTTTCTTCCTCACCATTATCTTTCTCTGTGAATTCTGCAATGAAATCAGCTAAAGCTTGTCCGTTGATTGCTTTTTGGGGGTGATAGGTGATGTCATATTGACTGAGTTCAACGTTCCATTTTAGAAGGCGACCCGACGTTTCAGGGCGAAATAGGACTTGCTTTAGAGGTTGATCAGTGAGTACTTTGATAGGATGAGCTTGGAAATATTGCCTCAGTTTCCTTGATGCAACTAGTAGGCAATAGGCGAGTTTTTCCAACTTGGAGTAATTCAGCTCTGCCCTAGTGAGTCTTTTGCTGATATAGTAAACCGGATGTTGAATCCTTTTGTCTTCCCGTATCAGCGCTGCACTTAGAGCATGAGATGATACTGCCAAGTATATAAGAAGATCCTCACCATTGCCTGGCCTAGAAAGTATTGGAGGCGTTTCCATATGACGGATCAACTCATCGAAGGCTTTTTGGCATTCGGAAGTCCATTCAAAATTCTTCTTTCCTTTCTTCAGGGCGTCAAAGAATGGGATGCATTTATCAGTGGCTTTGGAAATGAACCGACTCAGGGCGGCGACCTTTCCGTTGAGACTCTGCGATTCCTTCTTTGTTCTAGGAGCTTTAACTTCTTTCAAGGCAGTAATTTGAGCTGGACTAGCCTCAATGCCCCTAGCACTGACGATGAAACCTAAGAACTTTCCGGACTCGACCCCAAATGTACATTTCAGAGGGTTAAGTTTCATTCTGTATTTCCGGAGGACTGCGAACATTTCTGCTAAGTGTTCAATGTGATCCGCTGCTTTCCTGGACTTCACTAACATGTCGTCGACGTAGACTTCCATAGTTTTGCCCAATTGCGGTTTGAACATAGCATTAACAAGTCTTTGGTAGGTTGCCCCTGCATTTTTCAATCCGAAGGGCATAACTCTGTAGCAATAAAGTCCAACATCTGTGATAAAGCTTGTATCCTCCTGATCCGGCTCGTGCATCATGATTTGGTTATAACCGGAGTAGGCATCCATGAAAGATAACAATTCATGTCCCGCAGTTCCGTCTACCAGTTGATCGATCCTGGGTAATGGGATGCAATCTTTGGGGCAAGCTTTGTTTAGATCAGAAAAATCGATGCACACTCTCCATTTTCCATTAGCTTTCTTGACCAACACAGGATTTGAAACCCAATTCGGATATGTAGATTCTTTGATGAAGTTATTTTCCATGAGTCGATCAACTTCTTCTTTTAACGCTGCTGACCTTTCTGGACCTTGGGTTCTTCTTTTCTGTTTAACTGGCGTAAACTTTGGGTCAATATTCAGAGCGTGTACTGCAACTTCTGGGGATATTCCACACATATCGGCATGAGTCCAAGCAAAGACATCCAGATTTGCCTTCAGGAATGATATCAAGATATTCTGAATTGACACATTAAGCTGTGAACCCACATTCAACACCTTATTTGGGTCCTTCGGGTCAACAGGTACCGGAACTGTCGTTTCCACCGGTACTACTCTATTCTCCCCTGTACTGGCTTTTCTGGGATCCATTTCTTTCCGTGCCCCGCTGTGCTCGCCAGTGCAGGGTCCGCTCTGTAATTGCTACAAGGCCGGTTCCTTGATGCGGACTGGGGTTGCCGCATCCTTTCCCATTTCTCTTTTTCTTGACTCTCGCAGCTCTGTCAAGTAACATTCTCGCGCAGCATTTTGATCCCCTTTTATAACTCCTACTCCATTGTCAGTAGGGAATTTAATAGTGAGGCACCACGGGGCTAGGATAGCTTTGAATGCTGCGAGTGTTGGACGGCCAAGAAAAGCATTATAAGCAGAATATTCATCGACGATCACAAAGGTTTGCTTTCGGACCACTTTCCTTTCTCCTTCCCCAAGTTCTACAAACAGATCGATGGTTCCTACTGGTTGCTTTGGCTCCCCAGTGAAGCCAACGATTTTCTGTGATGAGGCTTGCACATCGATCATAGGGATTTTCATCTGGTCAAATGTCTTTTTGAAGAGGATATTACATGATGCTCCGCAGTCAATGAGGACTCTTCTGACAATGGCTGGTCCAATACCAGCCGAGATGACCAAGGATCTAAAGTAGGAGCTTCAATACCTGTAGAATCTCTGGCTCTGAAAATAATATCATCGCTGAAAGTTTTCTGTTGTTTAAGGGGCGTAGTGTCTTCTAGAACAAAGACGTCTTCTTCGGCTGGAGCATATTTCAAAGCCCTGGAATATCTCTCCATCTCACCCCAACTCTTGCCAGCTGGGTGAGGTCCTCCTGAAATGACATTGATAACGGGCCTTCCAGATTCATGCCCCGTAGCTTTCTCACCTGCCCCAGGCTGATGAACAGGAGCCCGCTGCCCCTGACTCGACGATGCAGGATTGTTGCTATTCATTTTCATGAATTGCTGCAACTTGTTTTCTCTTAGCAACTCTTCAATCAGATTTTTCAGCTGGCGGCATTCATCAGTTTCATGACCCGGTTGATTGTGGAAGCGGCAGAATTTCCCGCTCTGTATGGCTTTTTTCCCGGTTCTCAAAGGGATAGGTTTAGGGAAATCGACGGAATCTTTAGTGGCCAGGTAGATGTGCTCCGGTGTATGTGATAATGGAGTATATTCTGATGTCTTGAAGGATCGGGGCTTCTTCAGATTACCCTGTTTCTTCCCATTACTATTCTCCCTTTTTTGCCCCACCGATTCATTCTTGCGTGGAGCGACAGTGTTGTCTTCTGCTTTTTCCAACCCTGTCTTTACTGGTAAAGGACGGCTTTCCAAGCGAATGAATTCATCTGCTTTTTTGTAGAACTTTTCGAGAGAGGTTGGCTCCTTCATATTTAACCATTTCCAAAATTCGCTTGACTTATCAATAGCCCTCATCAGATAAGTCAATATCATTCGTGGTTCAGCATTGTCCACCTCAGCCAGTGCTATATTGAAACGGTTCAAGAAGGACCTGATAGACTCACCAGGATTCTGCTCTAAACTCGATAGTGACATAATGTCCTTGGCCTTCGAAGCATATAGTCTAAACTGCTCCTTGAATTTTCTGGTCAAGTCTGAAAACTGATCGATAGATCGGACTGGCAACTTGGTGAACCACAGTAAAGCCACGCCTTCCAGGTATACGGGGAAATATCGGCACTTTATTTCGTCGGAGGCCCTGGCACCTGTCATGTGCCAATCATATTTATACAAGAACTCGTTCGGATCACTTGTCCCTTTGTAAGCTGGAATAGTCGGAGGGACAAACTTCCTTGGAAATTCCGCCTTCAAGATTTTTTCAGTAAACGGAGTTTTACTTGGGGCGAAACCCCATTCCTTCTCATCTTCAACCCTTTGCATACTTTCTTTCATGATCTGCCGGACCATTTCAGAAAGATATTCCTCATCATGTCGAGTTCTAGATCCACCAGCCTCAGGGACTGCCTGCTCAAAGGGACTAGTAGCCCTTTCCGGAGCATTCCTCTCACTAACATCATGAATGTTGCCAGCATAGTTCCTTTCATTTCCAGCTGGTTGATTGTTTGCCCCAAGTAAATCGTTCAACTTATTCAGAATCAGAGCGTTCTGGGCACTTTGAGCCTCTAATTGTACATTTTGGGCGTTTATCTGCTGGTTTAGCCCTAGAATCACAGCATCCAACTCCGCTTTCGTAACTCCAACAGACGGAGTGGGTTGATTAGGTACAGGGGAAGCGGAGGTTCCCTCTTGAATGTTTCCAGATCTGATAGATCTACTTTTCCTTCCAGGAGCCATAATCTCAGATATACTTCTGGTTTTTAAGGAAATTCTTTCTTCAAATCTCTGCGAAGCAATGATGACAGTTGTCCTGAGTTCAATTCTCAGTGAAAGCACCAAAAATGTTAACGCTTAAATTTGAACGCTAACACCCCGGTGTGTGAAGTGTAGTTGTGAAAGCACCACCCGATAGATCGGGAAAGAATTACAAGCAAGTAATAACGGAAAAGCAGTAAACAACAGCAATTTTATAGTGGTTCGGCTTATGGGTACAGCCTACGTCCACTTTAAGTACTTTTATTGATGATCTCGTTACAAGTTGATACAATTCTTCCCAAGTACAATTCACTTTGAACTACAAGAAACTTAGAACAAGTATTTTAAACTTCAATGGAGATGAGAGTCTTCGAATCCATGTTGGATGTACGTGATCTCTTGTTGAAGTTGTTTGTAGCGTTCTTAGTGTCTCGAGAGCTTCAAGTGTTGAATTAGTTTGGAATGCAGCAGAGTATCAGCGCTTGAAGAGAATGAGCCAAAAAGTCCCCCCCAGAGTTGGAGGTGGATGTCTATTTATAGAGAGTTCTGGGTGAAAAAAGTTGCTAAGTCCTAACTCGTTGCCGACTTAAGGTAAGTCGTTGCTGACTTAGGATGAGTCGTGACCGACTCATTGAGCTGAGTCTCTGGTTTGTAGAGAGCTTCCTGCCTTTTTCGAACCCACGCTTCAAGTACTAGGTCGTTTACGAGTTATCTGGTTGTAGTTTCTGGCTTGTTTGTATAAGTCGTATACGACTCATCATAAGTCATAGGTCGTGGTTGACTTAACCAGCTGCCTTCGGCTTAAAGCTGAGTTCAGGCTTTGTGAAGGCGAGTCCTAACTCGTAGACGAGTTAAGAGATAGTGTCTTTAGGTCGTACACCTTTTTTAAGTCGTAACACTTGTTAACTCGGTCAAGCTTTAATCTGTTATGTCGTAGCTCCCTTAAGTCGTCTAGACTCCTTAGGTCATCAGGGTCTTAAGTCGTTATCTCTTCTTAACTCGTGAGCCGCTTATCTCGTAAGCAGCCTAACTCGGGTACTCCTTAACTCGTAGAGGCTTTAACTCGTAGGAGGTTTCTAATTCGTGTATCCTTTAACTCGTAGATGCCTTGAGTCGTAGGAAGCTTAACTCGTAAGGCTTCCTATCCCGTAGAGGCCTTAAGTCGTACAAATCCTTAGGTCGTGTGTTTCTTTAAGTCGTAACATGTTCAAAGCCACACAATCCATTTAAGCCGTAGACCATTCATTTCCTTAAGTCGTGAAGCCTTTTGAGTCGTGAGCTGCTTAACTCATGGACCTGTTAACTCGTGAACGAGATAGGGTTAACATTAGTGATTTAATGAATATTCACGTTTAAAGTAATTGAAGGCAAATATAATGAATTGTAATATAAGGCTATATAAGTAATATTGAGTGGATATTTCAAGAATAAATAATAATGAAGTTAAATCAAGGTCTATATGAAACTGTTAGGTTCAGTTTGAAATGTTGAAGCTTTGAAATACGGGACTTAAATAGTTAAATTTTGATTCAGATCTGTATTTGAAATTGTTAAAATTTGAATTTGTTCTTTAGAAGACTAAATTGAATGGAAATTGAAATTTGAGATTTAATTTAATCTGAATAAGGAAAGTCGAATTGATTTTTGAAGTGATCAGTTAAACTTGAGGAAATTATAAATACTTTACTTTATAAATTTTTCAATATATATATATATATATATACATATACATATTTTTATATTGAAGTGAAAATGATATTTTGGTTTTGAAATATAAATTAATTTGAAAGGACCAGGTGTTATAGTGTATATTTCTACCTTGTAGATAGTTCTGTAGATCCTTAGGGAATGTTATCCCAAACATCCTTTAAGATACTAGTATTTCAGTTAATATTTCACTTGAGTTGGATTTATATATATAAGAATGTTAATCCTAACTCGAGTGTTTTTTGTCTTTTGCTTTACGCTCGGGTCAGACTAGGTGATACATCATTTGAGACTCACCTTCGAAGTTGGAGCTTTGCTTGAAGATCCTGCTATCTATCCTTTTAGTCATCTAGTTGATTGGTTCAGAGAAGTCATCTGCTCGTATTGCAGACTTAACTGCATCTGAGATATTATGTTGTATTTTATTTCTAACTCTGATGTTTATATAGTAGCTTCATGAACTACTGTTCATTTATTCCACTGCGTATTATTGTACTACTCTATATCCGTGATTCTGTGATTGATTTATTTACTGTATATGTTAAGTCTACCAAATTTAAATTAACAATATGATATTTTGAGCAATTCAAGTCCGACTTGTGCGGATGTGAATAGTTGAAAATAGCGGCTCGTTACAGTTGGTATCAGAGCTTTGGCTCTAGGAAAATTTAGCATGTATGGAAAATTTAATTACGGAATCACTTTCATTTGGGCTTGAACTCCTTTCTCTTGATTGGAAGTTCCTTTGAATTTTGGAATGTCCCTCGGTTCCGAAATTCATTCTTGTCTCTCCCTACTTATATTCGTTTGATTCTGGAGTATCCCATAACTCCACTGAATGATTTGTAAAGGGGGTGAAAACTCCTTTACAATTGGCGTTGATTCACCGAAGATTTCTGTATCATCGGTTTACGATGCTGTTATATCTTGATATGACGAATTCTATCTCTGGATATCGAATGTTGATTTGTTTTGGAATTCCACATCGATTATATTCCTGAAGTCACAGTTGACCTGGTTAACGTCGCCCGCGATTTATAGAAGTATATCCATGTTCTATTTGTAATTTAATTATCTCATCTTCGATCGAGTCCATCTTCGAATCAGGACTTTATTGATTAGAGTTCCTCAAATTTAAATCTCTATCTTTTTTTGAAATCCATTCTTGAATCATCCTTTGAAAATCGGGTTTTGTTTGTATTTAAAATTTGTTTATATACCAAAATTTTTATTTGGGTAGCCATGATTTTATTTTATATGTAAAAGAGAAAATGTTTTCGATAAGGATTATATATCTATATATAAAACGAATAAGAAATTTTATTCTATATATAAAAGTTTTGAAAGGATTTGAAATTTTGAAAATTTATAAGAAATGGATTTATATAAAAATAATTTATAACGGAAGGGTTTTAATTGGAAATTTGAGAGATTGAACTATGGTGTTTTGAAATTGGTTTTAAGATTTTGGAAAAAATATATACATATAATAATACGATTTAAAAGATATTTTCCAAATAAGAAATGTTTCGAATGAATTCCAATGATTTCGAACAGATTTTTTTTAAAGAAGTTTCAAGAAAATAGAAGTCCAGAACTCACTTTTGTCGCTGGGAAATAATTTCGGTGATGAGTGCACGGATCATCGACATTGGTTTTCGAGTTTTCGAGTGGGGGAGAGGCCACTCTAGTAGCTTTGCTATGCGAGTGATACTGTGAAATGAATTTTGATTTCAAATTCCGAAGTATGATTTGATATTCAAAAGATATATGTATATATATTTAAAATAATTTAAAGGAAGCCAGTATTCAAGCCTCGAATTTTCAATTTGATTTAGTATAACTCTATTTATATAAAAAAAATTGATTTACTAATTTGTTTACCAACTCTTGGATTTGAAATTTGATTTCATCGACTATTTTGAAGGTTCGAGCACTTCCACATTAAGGTTTAAAATTTTAAAATAAGAAATTTTGAAGAGTATAAAATATTTGATAAAGAATATAAGTTTAGTTTTGTATGTTTAAAGTATGAAGAGTATGACTTAAGTAAATTTGAAACTTTTGTTAAATAAATAATTGAAAAAGGAAAAATTGGATTTTTCATATAGAAATAATTACTTTAAAGGTTTTAAAGGGATAGTTATAAATTTGGAAACCATTTTGAGTATAATTGATTTTGAGAAAAATATTTGGTTTTGAAATTAGATTGGAATTAAAACCAGTACTTATAGGTGATTCTGGAATTAAATTTGTTTGGCTTGAATTATGTAAATCTGGAAACTGGGATTGTTTTCTAAACCTATTATTTTGGAAACTTTGAAGCTGGAGATATTTAATTTGGAAGAAATGATTTGGTGATATCATATATGATTTTCAAACTGAATTGATATTGAAATAGATTGAAATTTGAGAACCATATGTTACTAAATACTTGATTTGGAAGTTATCCAACTTATATAAAATGGATGTGTATAAGATAGATACTCAATTTTTAAAGAGAAACCTTATATAATCGAAATCTATATAAGTATGATTTGATATACTATTGATTTTGGAAAGTATTCGATTTGACAATGAAATCCTATATAATGGACTTTATATAAGTATGACATTTGAAAGTGATTTGAAAGGTACTATATGATATATATTTTCGAAGTAAAGATATGGGAAGTGCCTTCTGCTTCATATCTGCTTTGTGGCCACATTGTGGATTCGTTCTATCGATATTGTTCTCTCTGATTTTTGGTTTTTAGGATGTGATACTCGAGTGTCCCACCGTGGCGTGACCCACGGTTTTTCTTATGAGCACGACTGCATAGCGCAACTGCCTGGATGAGCTGGCCTAGGGGTACAGATTGTTTCCTGGGGGATCCAGGCGTAACCATTGTGTATCCTACACTCTATGTAGGTCGCATTAGTAGCGAAACCGCCTGGCTGAGACGGCCTAGGGGTACGGATTGTTTCCTGGCCATGCGTAACCAATGTGTATCCTGCACTCTACTAGTCATCATGGCGTAACTCGCAGGACTGAGAAAGCTTACGGATATGGATTGTTTCCTGGGGGATTCAAGCATAACAATTGTGTATCTGCGAACCATGGTTAGACAAAGGTTTTGTTTGGTTGTTTTGTTTGGATTGTACTTTCCATATCTGTTTTAAAAGTTTTTCAAGTATTTTCACTGGGTGTTGAAATAGGTCTAAAAAGTACTTGAAGAATTCTAGCTTTGCACCTGATCAACGCATGGCCAGAGTCTGAAAGAATGAGGATAAGCTTGTTGAAACATCGAGTTATAAAAGTATTTTCGAAAGGAAAATTGGTTTCGATATAAAAGTATTTTATTATAAAGGTATTTCCAACAAATAAAATTCTTAATTTAATACCCTTGGTTTAATGGGATGTAATTCTTTATTAGGTAATAAAACTCTGTATGGAATCTCAAATTCAAGGATTGTAGATGGAATTCTATTAATAAGATAGCATGCTGTTAACACAAGCATCTGCCCAAAATGGTTTTGGCACCTTCATATGAAATAGCGATGCACGAGTAGTTTCAAGTAGATGACGATTGTTTCTCTCAGCAACCCCATTCGGAGATGCAGTGTCAACACATGATGTAACAACCCGGAAATTTTCGAACCCGAAAACTCCAGATAGTTATGAAAAGAAGAAAGGGATAGAAGAAGAAGAAGAAAAACAACATCAGAATCTCACATCGCAGCGGAATAAAATATAATATATAGAATACGGTTTTAAATACAAGAAATCTGTACTGTATACATATACATACATACCATCATCAGAGTACATCAATCAGTCATACATATCCATACACAGCGGAGATAGTAGGCAAATACGTAAATACGCTCTGTCATCAGCTCGTCTCCTGAGCTCCAGCATATATAACCTGAACCTGTTCAACTCGGTCTGACCCGAGCATCATATAAAACAACACCCGTGTCAGTCTGGAATACCAGTGTGAGAAAATCACACTCAATTGGATTATTAAAGTTTCAGAAATCTTTTGAAAACAAAAGCATCCCGTAAGACCACGCCACAAATAAACATGTCGGGTTTTACCTTACGATAGCTAAAACAATTTTTATGAAAGTTCTCTGATATTATTATAGTGTCTATAGAAAGTAAATAGAATCTAGCTGAAATGCTTGCATCTCACGTTTCAGCAATAGTTGGGCACAATCAAAACCGTATAGGCGCTTATTGGAGATTGGATCCCATACAATGGCAGGGCTACTGGGGTACCGCCCGTCACAGTACCTGGTCTAGATCAGAGTACCGAGGAGCCACCCTAACTCCCCTGCAACACAAGACCGGAACCATTCCTTACTGAACAGTCCCAAGCAAGATCACCCCGCAGTTGGCGCGACCAACCGCCCACTAAGCCGAATAAAAGGGACATCTAGACAGGGGAAACCTCACTCTCCAGTGGGGGCTACCCACGAAGTCTTGCTGCACCTCCCCTGTTTTGGCCTTTCCCGGTTGATGAGGCTTGAGATTAAACGTTACCTTTCAAGAACGCATCACTTAGAATGCTCATCGTCCACTTGACGATGTTCTGAAAGCATTCAATCCATATAAGTTGCCCTGGGTCTGGATAAACCGAATCACCGTCTTCAACTCTTCACGGTCTTCATTCGTAATCGTTCAAACCAGATCGAAGTGGTTTTCGGATAAATAAATCCGATCCCGGACTCTTCGAAACGATCAGCGTGTTGTCCAATATTGATAGTCGGTATTTAACTATCAATTAATCACATACAAGCAACCATCAAATAATTTCCATAAATTATTTATCTCAAATAACATTCAGATATAATTCTCATTTTAATCCATTTGAAGCAAATTTTCAAAGTCCTTTTATTTCCATGAAATCATTTAACTGATTTCTTATACTCACTCACAATTGATTTATCCTTTGAAAATATTTCTATTTTCTCATTTCTTCCCACTTTCCTTATAATTTCTCAAATTCACTTTCTCCATTTAATAAGATTTCTCCTAAATCTTATCCCATTTAAATTAATTTGCTTACTATCACAAGAGGATTTTAATTAGATTTTAAAAACATTTTGAAAACATATAGATTTCTAAAATAAGAAGTAATATTAAATATTAAAATTTATATCTAGTTATTTATAAGTTTCAAAGCTGGTTTTAGAAAACTTAGAGTTTATAGTAAATAAAAGCTAAACCTTCAAAATAACTAATTCAAAAATATTTTACATTCAAATAATAATTTATAAAAAGATTTATATAGTATAGTAATTGATAATATTCTTTTTAAAATAAATTATAAATTTAGAAAATCCAATATCCATTTATAAATGCCTCTTGTCCACATTCACCTTTGGAAATATCTTACTATTTCCATTCAACCAATTTCATATCTCATTTATAAATTTCATTCATGAATTTATAAAATCTTCTCGAATTTCATTTATTATCAGATAGTTTGATTTAAAAATCCCATCTTTATAATTTATTTCTTTCTATAAAGTTCCATAGTGTCCCATTTAATAAATTGCATTCATTATTAAATAAAATTTTCTTTTGACTCTCAATAGAATTTATTATTCGTAATTCTTAATAGAATCTTCTTTATTTCTTAATAAATTTTCTTTTCTTTTCTTATTAATATTTCTTTTTATTTCCTTAATAGACCTCCATTTCCATTTCTTAATATAATTCCATTTTCTTTAATTCACTTATCGATTACAATATTCCTTTAAGTATAAATTTAAATTTTCCAAAACTCAACTTTATCACATTAAAGTTTAATTTAAGTAGAAAATATACTTTTATTTTCTTTTCTTCATTCTCACTTAAAGTAGATTCAAATTTCAAATAAATATTTTCTATTTGAGTTTTATTTAACTTCTTCAAATTAATTTATCAACGGTAGTAGAAATTTCAAATTTTCAACTTCTCTGTGATTCAACAGTTGATAATTCAATTATCTATAAAACCACTCAAATCAATATATCATCCTGTCACAGAACAGCATATATATAAAATAAAATAAATAGTTTTGAGGAACCCTGTTGGATCCCTCCAACCTGTTTCCCTGCATCCACAGATGTTAGCACAATAAAATATCAATTTCACTTCGATGTGAAATATTGCAGTATATCGTAAAAAGTTTATTTAATTATTCACTACTTCAATCATCATTCAAGCAATTCAAAAATTAAATTTAAATTCAACCGTTCAAATTTTAAACTAACTGAGTGAGATTAACTCACCTTTGATTTAATTGTTGCAATCCTTCCCAATCCAGATTCGTTTCCATATTTTTGACCTTGAATAACAATTGTATGAATTTTATTAACATTTGACCAATCACATGACAAATTTATCGGTGAATATTTTAATTGACTTACAGTTTATTCAAGCTATTTATTTCCCAAATTTTAAACTTTATATAAAAATTCATATGAATTTTATAAATATTTAAAACAATCGATCCATAAATTTCCAGTAACATATGTATAGTTATCTAAAGCTAAGTGCAGATAAACAAAATACCTAACAGCATGAAGCAACTCCAAGCCCAAACCCTTGCATCCCTTAAACGACGCGGCCTCCAACACCACAAACGCGACTCCCTCTCTCGACCTAGCCTGCCAACATCATTCATGTCGCGGCTACCCACGATCGATCTCGAACCCCTCGCGCACGCGGGCCCTCCCCCATTCGTGAACAACCATGCCGTCCCCCTCACCCTGCGCCGCCGCCACGAAATCGAGTCAACCCTAGCTTTCCCATCGCTACCGCACCACCCTTCGCGCGACTCAGGCATGAGCGGCCCTCCCAATCATGCGTCGCCATATCCTCGCGCGCGCAGCCTCACTCGCGACGACGCTACAGATCGCGTCGCGCCCCTCTAATCGATTCGCGAGCTAGGTTCCTATTTTTTTTTTTTATCCGCCGAGAATCGGCTGAAGGAAAAGAAGAGGAAGGGGAAAAAGAAGCCTGGTCGAACAAATAAAAAAAAGGTTTCGCAAATGAAGGAATGAGGGGGGTGAGCTTCTCGATTAGGAACACAAGGCTTCGGCCATGAATATAAGATTTTTGTTTCTGAACGAAGGTGTAAACGAAAGAAGCCTCGTGAATAAAAAGAAGGATTAGAAGCGTATTCAGGAAGATGAGGTAATCATGTGTTAAGGAAGCTATACGAATTGTTTTATTTTAAACGTTATATTTAAAAAAATATTCTCGAATTCAATTATAGCGCGTTTTCTTATCGTACAAACACACGGTCACTCCAAAAATTATTAAATTTGAAATCCGACCATAATTCAATATTACGAATCCAATGGAACTGGTTTCGTTGAATTCCGAGACTATGCCTCGGAAGGTTATTTTCAGTTGTCAAATTAAACATTGTAAATTTAAAATTGAACAAACAGCAGTTAAATTCAATTTTAACCCATCTATTACTTCCAGTATTATCAATATAAATTTATAAGCCCTTAAAATATTTTTAACAAGCTTACAATTCCTGATTTAAATAATTTACCCAATTGTCAACTGCTATTTAATTTATTCAATTAGTCGTTATATTTAAATTTTGAATCTCCTTTATTAAATATAATCAAACTTTTCATATTGAAAACAATTTATATTTCAAATTAATTATTTAAATTCATTTTAAATGTCACAAATTATCTGTTGAAAAAGCCGGGTCGTTACATTCCTCCCCCCTTAAAAGAATTTCGTCCCCGAAATTACTAGTTAGGAAGAATGGTCCAATACCCGATGCTATTACTTTACAATCAACAATTCAACATCCTACCAACTACCCTTTTTACTAAAAGCATTACTCTTCTTAATAACTCTCTAAACTTTTTCCCTAGTATCCAACTATACTATATGCTTAGCTATTTAAGTTTCAATTTAAACACAAATTTTGACTTATCAAAATTTTCTCGAAATTTTTCTAACACCCTAAATTCCCGAAAATTTTTGCCAGCGTCTCCTTTGCGTGGCTAGCTCGGTACAACTACAAAATGGCTCTACGGCCTCTCAAAAACTCAAAGAAAACAAAAGGCCAAGCGGCTTAATCAATATCCCAATCAATTTCCATATAGAAATTCAAACACATACCTTTTTGTCGAGCATTTCAAATTTTATCTTTTGAAACCAAACTCAATTCTCTTAATCTTTATATTACCTGCATAACCTTACACAGCAATATATCCAAACATAATTTACAAAACATTTTATCGATATCCTCACAAATGTCCATATCAATTCATTCAAGTATTTATTTAGCTTACATTTGAACTATCCATTCTCGATTGAGAATGTATCATTCCTTACTTAAGTTAGTATAAACATCTTATGTGTTTCTTATATTTACTTTCATCTTACCACTTTAGTTTGTATTCATCCTTAGTCAATTTATTCTTTCATTCCCATATGAATTTAATTTATCTATAACTCAAAATATTCAAATTCTAATTTTCATTTATATCAAATTCATGTCTTAAATTTTAAATTAGTTTCATTCACTAACTTATTTAAATTTTCAATTTGAAAACATTTGTCGTTGACAAAATTTTCTAAAATTTCAAAAATTTTCTAACTCCCAAAATTTCTGAAAATTTTTGGCAGAGTCCCCTTTGTACGGAGGAGCTTTTGCAATTTGACAATAGATATAAATATATATACATCGACCCACACGGTTGAAAAAACCAAAAACAGTTCATATTTCCTAGTTTGTATTGCGTAGGCGTGCCTTATTTAGCATTTTAAGCAAGCGGCTTATTTTATTTTAGCATTTACGCGCCCAAAATCCCGCTATACAGTCTTCTGGTACCTGTGCTTACTCAATTTATAAACATTAGTAACATATTTATGACAATTTATAGCATTGCATTCATTTAAACAACTACAACACATCCCAAAACATAAGCAATGCAATATAAATAACTTCATAACAAATTTTTATGGTTTCCAAACTAGTTCCATTTGTTTCTAACTGACGCAAACACTGTTTGCATCCAACTTTAAGTAGGTTACTACACATTTACTTAATTCCAATTCATAATTATGCCCAAACAAACCTATTCTCCATTAATTGATTTCAAAAATCAATTTCTGCTTCTTATCAACTCAAAACCATATTTTATAAGCAATTTTATGCGAATCAAGTTCTATAAGCAGGTAATAAGGTTTTCCAATTAAATCCAGTTGCTTTTACTCAATTAATAACATCATATGTGATTCAGAATGATTTCCACTATCATTCTTTTATTCAATCCATTCTTAAAGCAAACTAATTTGTATTCTTGGCAATTTTATTCAAGAATAAAATTTAATTACTTTTATCATTCCATAGAACTTTATTCAATCATGCTTACGTCAACAACAATTATTTCTATGCAAATTACAACAATATTCATACAAACAAACAGTTACTTTAATTTTATAACTGTTTTTAAAAATTAATTCCAACTCTAGTTATATGAAATTTCATTCCATTTCTAATTTATTTATAACCCATATCTTTGCATTGATTTATTCAACACCGTTTTTAATAAGCTCGACAACTTCAATGCTTAAAATTTAACAAACATGTCTCAAATTTATATAAGTCGTGCTTCATTGAATTTAGACTTAGGTTAATTTGCTTCAAGTTATTTAATTTTCATAACTTAAGTTAATTTCATTTGTCCATAATTTCTTTTCCAATCTAATTTGATTTTATTTAAATCTCTTTCACTTACTTCTTAACTCACTTAATTATTTCAAAAACAATTTCCATGTTCGATTCATTCTCGAACTTATTTAATTAAATTCAAGACCATTTTCACTTTATTTATTCTCAATTGAATTTTGGTTGCACTTCTAACCATTATATTTAATCCAAATTCACTTTATTTACCAACCAATCCAAATTGAATTTTAGATATATAGCTCAAGTTCTCTTTCTACCATTCACTTAAATTCACAACCCCATTTTATTAATTCACCATTCAACTCTATTTAACCAATTCAAAGTTTATTCACATATTCAAGCTAATAAATTATCCCAAACTAGTTTATTTCCAATTTATAATTCAATACTTGATTTTTTTTTTTTGTTTTTTTTTTTTTGTTTTTTTTAGCTTCAAAATTCTCTCCATTTAAATTTCTTTGGTTCAATTTTATTTTATAATTCAGGTTTGGATTTTCTATTCATTTCCCAAATTCAAACAATTCTATTTGATTTATTTATTCCATCATAATTTTATAAGTCCACTTCTTATTTATCTTCTCACTTCAATTTATTTACCAGTTAACCATATTCCCATTTTATTTTACTTCGAGTTTATATATTTTTACTTAGCCAAGTTATTTCAGCACCTCTCAATTCCTTCATAAGCTATCGAAGTCTTATTACTTCAAATTCAAATTCAACTTAGCTTACATTAAATTCATCTTCATTCAAATTCACACATTAACTTAGCTTAAGTTAATTCCAGTTAAATCAAAGTTCTCAATCCAATTAAATTTTCTATTCACTATTCAATCACATCCAAAGTTTAAGGTACTTTACCCATCTATTTTATTCAATGAACTTCCACTTTCTTCGAAATCACCTTTCCATAAATTTACATCTTCAGTTAATTTAATTATTGCAACTGCTTACTTAAATTCATTGCAATTGGTTTTGATACTCATCTAGATCAAATCCCATGTAATTTAATTAGCCATTCTAAATTGGTTTAGATAACATCCAAGACCAAATTATTCCATCCCATGCTTAATTTGGATTTTATTTGCAACTTCTAATTACCTTTACTTTAGTCCGACTCCAAAACAATTTCAATTCATATTTAATTTACTTGCCATTCAATGGAATTTCTATGTATAATTCAGGTTTCATCACTAAATTCCATTTTAATTCCAAATTTCAATTTTATTCAATACAACTGAATTTTATTTTCAGTTTAATTCAATTACTTCCATTCACATAACTTGAATAAATTTCAATCCACTTAAGTTTTATTTCTCTTCTCAATTCATTTACATTCCAAATTTTTATTTACCTCTCCACATTATTTATATTTATTTTATTTTTATATTTTCATCATCTCACTTCAATCACACAAAATTTTCTTATTCATTACTCACATTTCAAATTTTAATCTTAAATCCAAGTTAAATTCTCATTTCTAACTTTCCACTTGATTTTAAATTCCAAAATTCCAATTTAATGATTTCCTGGGTTATATAAGCTATTTCGGATTTCAAAATCTCATTTGTCTACAATATTAGCATCCAAACATCCAAGTTATAATAATTTCAGAAAAATATTCCTTTTATATCAAAATATATTTTGGATGAAATTATTTCATTCACCCACCTTTGAAAATCAGTATTGTGTCGAATTGCTCTACTCAAGTGTTTAGAAACCCCTTCGATGTAGTTTCGAGGCTGTGCCGACGAAGGTTCATATACCACTCAATAAATCAATCAACACAATACAAAATCACTTTATATTCACTAACAAATACGCGCTCATATCTATAAATACGCTCAAACTCATTCTAGAGTATCATTGACTCTATCTCTAATGAGTAATTCCCCACCAGAGCCAAGATTCTCGCTTAACCTTTCAGCTCTGATACCAAGTGTAACAACCCGGAAATTTTCGAACCCGAAAACTCCGGATAGTTATGAAAAGAAGAAAGGGATAGAAGAAGAAGAAGAAAAACAACATCAGAATCTCACATTGCAGCGTAATAAAATATAATATATAAAATACAATTTTAAATACAAGAAATCTGTACTGTATACATATACATACATACCATCATCAGAGTACATCAATCAGTCATGCATATCCATACACAGCGGAGATAATAGGCAAATACGTAAATACGCTCTGTCATCAGCTCGTCTCCTGAGCTACAGCATATATAACCTGAACCTGTTTAACTCGGTCTGACCCGAGCATCATATAAAACAACACTCGAGTCAGTCTGGAATACCAGCGTGAGAAAATCACATTCAATTGGATTATTAAAGTTTCAGAAATCTTTTGAAAACAAAAGCATCCCGTAAGACCACGCCACAAATAAACATGTCGGGTTTTTACCTTACGATAGCTAAAATAATTTTTATGAAAGTTCTCTGATATTATTATAGTGTCTATAGAAAGTAAATATAATCTAGCTGAAATGCTTGCATCTCACGTTTCAGCAATAGTTGGGCACAATCAAAACCGTACAGGCGCTTATTGGAGATTGGATCCCATACAATGGCAGGGCTACTGGGGTACCGTCCGTCACAGTACCTGGTCTAGATCGGAGTACCGAGGAGCCACCCTAATTCCCCTGCAACACAAGACCGGAACCATTCCTTACTGAACAGTCCCAAGCAAGATCACCCCGCAGTTGGCGCGACCAACCGCCCACTAAGCCGAATAAAAGGGACATCTAGACAGGGGAAACCTCACTCTCCAGTGGGGGCTACCCACGAAGTCTTGCTGCACCTCCCCTGTTTTAGCCATTCCCGATTGATGAGGCTTGAGGTTAAACGTTACCTTTCAAGAACGCATCACTTAGAATGCTCATCGTCCACCTGACGATGTTCTGAAAGCATTCAATCCATACAAGTTGCCCTGGGTCTGGACAAACCGAATCACCGTCTTCAACTCTTCACGGTCTTCATTCGTAATCGTTCAAACCGGATCGAAGTGGTTTTCGGATAAATAAATCCGATCCCGGACTCTTCGAAACGATCAGCGCGTTGTCCAATATTGATAGTCGGTTATTTAACTATCAATTAATCACATACAAGCAACCATCAAATAATTTCCATAAATTATTTATCTCAAATATCATTCAGATATAATTCTCACTTTAATCCATTTGAAACAAATTTTCAAAGTCCTTTTATTTCCATGAAATCATTTAACTGATTTCTTATACTCACTCACAATTGATTTATCCTTTGAAAATATTTCTATTTTCTCATTTCTTCCCACTTTCCTTATAATTTCTCAAATTCACTTTCTCCATTTAATAAGATTTCTCCTAAATCTTATCCCATTTAAATTAATTTGCTTACTATCACAAGAGGATTTTAATTAGATTTTACAAACATTTTGAAAACATATAGATTTCTAAAATAAGAAGTAATATTAAATATTAAAATTTATATCTAGTTATTTATAAGTTTCAAAGCTGGTTTTAGAAAACTTAGAGTTTATAGTAAATAAAAGCTAAACCTTCAAAATAACTAATTCGAAAATATTTTACATTCAAATAATAATTTATAAAAAGATTTATATAGTATAGTAATTGATAATATTCTTTTTAAAATAAATTATAAATTTAGAAAATCCAATATCCATTTATAAATGCCTCTTGTCCACATTCACCTTTGGAAATATCTTACTATTTCCATTCAACCAATTTCATATCTCATTTATAAATTTCATTCAAGAATTTATAAAATCTTCCTGAATTTCATTTATTATCAGATAGTTTGATTTAAAAATCCCATCTTTATAATTTATTTCTTTCTATAAAGTTCCATAGTGTCCCATTTAATAAATTCCATTCATTATTAAATAAAACTTTCTTTTGACTCTTAATAGAATTTATTATTCGTAATTCTTAATAGAATCTTCTTTATTTCTTAATAAATTTTCTTTTCTTTTCTTATTAATATTTCTTTTTATTTCCTTAATAGACCTCCATTTCCATTTCTTAATATAATTCCATTTTCTTTAATTCACTTATCGATTACAATATTCCTTTAAGTATAAATTTAAATTTTCCAAAACTCAACTTTATCACATTAAAGTTTAATTTAAGTAGAAAATATACTTTTATTTTCTTTTCTTCATTCTCACTTAAAGTAGATTCAAATTTCAAATAAATATTTTCTATTTGAGTTTTATTTAACTTCTTCAAATTAATTTATCAACGGTAGTAGAAATTTCAAATTTTCAACTTCTCTGTGATTCAACAGTTGATAATTCAATTATCTATAAAACCACCCAAATCAATATATCATCCTGTCACAGAACAACATATATATAAAATAAAATAAATAGTTTTGAGGAACCCTGTTGGATCCCTCCAACCTGTTTCCCTGCATCCACAGATGTTAGCACAATAAAATATCAATTTCACTTCGATGTGAAATATTGCAGTATATGGTAAAAAGTTTATTTAATTATTCACTACTTCAATCATCATTCAAGCAATTCAACAATTAAATTTAAATTCAACCATTCAAATTTTAAACTAACTGAGTGAGATTAACTCTCCTTTGATTTAATTGTTGCAATCCTTCCCAATCCAGATTCGTTTCCATATTTTTGACCTTGAATAACAATTGTATGAATTTTATTAACATTTGACCAATCACATGACAAATTTATCGGTGAATATTTTAATTGACTTACAGTTTATTCAAGCTATTTATTTCCCAAATTTTAAACTTTATATAAAAATTCATATGAATTTTATAAATATTTAAAACAATCGATCCATAAATTTCCAGTAACATATGTATAGTTATCTAAAGCTAAGTGCAGATAAACAAAATACCTAACAACATGAAGCAACTCCAAGCCCAAACCCTTGCATCCCTTAAACGACGCGGCCTCCAACACCACAAACGCGACTCCCTCTCTCGACCTAGCCTGCCAACATCATTCATGTCGCGGCTACCGACGATCGATGTCGAACCCCTCGCGCACGCGAGCCCTTCCCCATTCGTGAACAACCACGCCGTCCCCCTCACCCTGCGCCGCCGCCACGAAATCGAGTCAACCCTAGATTTCCCATCGCTACCGCAACACCCTTCGCGCGACTAATGCATGAGCGGCCCTCCCAATCACGCGTCGCCATATCCTCGCGCGCGCAGCCTCACTCGCGACGACGCTACAGATCGCGTCGCGCCCCTCTAATCGATTCGCAAGCTAGGTTCCTATTTTTTTTTTTATCCACCGAGAATCGGCTGAAGGAAAAGAAGAGGAAGGGGAAAATGAAGCCTGATCGAACAAATAAAAAAAAGGTTTCGCAAATGAAGGAATGAGGGGGGTGAGCTTCTCGATTAGGAACACAAGGCTTCGGCCATGAATATATGATTTTTGTTTCTGAACGAAGGTGTAAACGAAAGAAGCCTCGTGAATAAAAAGAAGGATAAGAAGCGTATTCAGGAAGACGAGGTAATCATGTGTTCAGGAAGCTATACGAATTGTTTTATTTTAAACGTTATATTTAAAAAAATATTCACGAATTCAATTATAGCGCGTTTGCTTATCGTACAAACACACGGTCACTCCAAAAATTATGAAATTTGAAATCCGACAATAATTCAATATTACGAATCCAATGGAACTGGTTTCGTTGAATTCCGAGACTGTGCCTCGGAAGGTTATTTTCAATTGTCAAATTAAAAATTGTAAATTTAAAATTGAACAAACAGCGGTTAAATTCAATTTTAACCCATCTATTACTTCCAGTATTATCAATATAAATTTATAAGCCGTTAAAATATTTTTAACAAGCTTACAATTCCTGATTTAAATAATTTACCCAATTGTCAACTGCTATTTAATTTATTCAATTAGTCGTTATATTTAAATTTTGAATCTCCTTTATTAAATATAATCAAACTTTCATATTGAAAACAATTTATATTTCAAATTAATTATTTAAATTCATTTTAAATGTCACAAATTAGCTGTTGAAAAAGCCGGGTCGTTACACATGAAGTCTCATGCAACATACCATGCTGAGTTGTGCTAAAAGTATGAGATGTGTACTCTCTAGCATTATCACTCCTTAGGGTTTGAATATTTGTCTTAAAATGATTTTGAATTTCAGTATGAAATCGCAGAAAATAGAAAACACTTCAGCATTAGAAATAACCATGTAACACGAGAATAATCATCTACAAAAGTTACAAAGTATTTAAAACCAGATTTAGATACAATAGATGATGGTCCCCAAATATCTGAATGTACAAGTTCAAATGCTGCACTTGCACGTTTATTTATTCTAGATTTCGAACTACTACGATGATGTTTAGCGTATTGACGCGGTTCACAATTAAGAGTAGAAATGTGATTGTATTGAGGACATAAGTGTTTGAATAGAGTAAAAAAGGGGTGATCAAGTTGCTGATGAACTTTGATAGCTGAATCTACAATAGAACATGCTACTTGTAAAGTGTCCAGGATATGGAGACCACCAGATTCATATCCTTTACCAATAGTTTGCTTCGTCATAAGATCCTGAAAGACACATTTTTCAAGGAAGAAAGATATCCTACAATTCATACTCTTGGTTAGTTGACTGACTGACAACAAGTTATAAGATAGTGATGGTATGAATAAAGCAGATTTCAATGGCGGTGAAATGTTTTTATTACCAGTACCTTGTACATTAGACTGAGATCCATCTGCAAAAATAATAGCTTGACCATGTTCATTCATTTTAAGATCTATAAATAATCTAGAGTTACCTAACATATGATCTGTTCCTCCAGAATCGATAACCCATTTAGATGTCTTCTTATCTGTATTAGCTAGAGTAGATACTAATACAGATGATGAAGAGGCATTAGATGGCTTTTGCAATGATTCTTGATACTTTGAGTATTTATCAAATTCCTCAGCGGTCATGAGCACTGTTTTATTAGCATTAGAAGCTCCTTGATTTCTTTGATTATTGGATTGAAGTTTTCTACATTCAGAAATTAAGTGGCCAGGCTTCTTGCAATATGAACATATTTTATTATTTTGTCTCCACATATTTTTTTGAGGTCTCCATGATTTTGTTGGTGGGGGTCTCCATGATTCTGGTCGTTGTGAGGAGTTCCATGGTGGTCCGAAATCTAGTGGTGGTTTCCATGAATTGTGATAAGCGGTAGGATTATTACTTGAACTAATCAATGCACTATTAATAACATTGTTATTAGATGAAGTAGATGAGTTTTCAGTTCGAAGTATGCGGCTAAAAACTTCTTGAAGTGAGGAGATTGAATATCCAAACAAGATTTGTGATTTAGCTCAACCGAATTCTGATGATAATCCAGAAAGAAAACTCATTATAGCCATTTGTTCCCTTTGTTGTTGTTGAATCTTGATTTCAGTACTCATAGGTAACAACTCATTCAATTCTTCATAGGTTTGTTTAAAACTCATGAAATAGTTGGTGAGATTTTGATCTCTTTTCTCTGCTCTGTAAAAAGCTTTACATACATCAAACATCCGAGTTAAATTTCCTTTACAGAGTAGAAAAATTCAACATACTCCATCAACTCCTTTACAAATTCACAATGATTAATCAAATTGTTCACTTCATTATCAATTGAATTTCGTATTTGTAAAAATAATCTTTCATTTTCTCTTAACCATATCAATCATTAGGTTCCTATGTTGTTGGAGGATTATTAATCAATTGATCATCCTTATCTATACTGCGGAGATAAAGCCGAATAGTTTTACTCCACTCCAAATAATTTGAGTTAGTTAGCTTTCGATCTGTTATTTTTGAAACGATTGGTAATACATCGATCATCACTGAGCTTTTATTTTCAGTCATGGTGAAACTTGAGAAAATCCAAGATCTGATAGTTCTGAATCGAGATATGTTAAAATCTAGATTGATAAACTCTGCTCTGATACCATGAAATTAACTTCTCAGAAATATAGAAATCAGATTGACAACATATAAAATCAGCATTGATTTTCTATTTTTTATATATCAGAAAAGAAAAATGAAGTAAAATATGAATACAAGTTCGGATACACTGATACGCTACAGTAAGATGCAAAGAAATCATATTGGTCAATAAGCTGATAACAGGATAATGGGCTGAGGATCATGATATACATATTATTTGTTTTATTTCATAATAGTTAATAATGATGCTAATTTAATTAAGTTAAGATAACTATATATATCTTAATTATTTAGTTAATAACAAAAGTTATTAAATAAAATTTAATAATGTAATTAAGTAAATGATTAAGATAAATGGTTTAAACTTTTAATTAATTGGAGTCTTAAGTAATTAAAGGATAATTAATTAATTCCAATAATTAATTAAAATAATAATAAATGGCATGGAATTAATTAATGACAATTAAGCAGGATTTATAATTAATTTAATTTATTTTGTGATTAAATTAAATTAATTAGAAATAGTGTGACCATTATCTATCTTATGGATGGTTAAATCGTATTGAATACTTTGGATTGATTAATATCTGAAGTATGTTAATCTATGATATTCATTCGGGATTACTACAGGAAATTCATCCGGGATTACTCTAAGATTTCCTCCTACTTGACCAAACTGACAAGGAAGGGAACGAAGTTTAAATGGAATCCTAAGTGTGAAGAAGCGTTTCTGGATCTGAAGGCAATGTTTACTGGTGCACCTGTTTTGGCTATTCCAGATGGAAGGAGTAAGTTCGAAGTTTACACTGATGCTTATGTAGTAGGCTTAGTGCTTTTCTGATGTGAAATGGAAGAGTGATTGCATACGCGAGTAGGCAGTTAAAGCCGCATGAGAAGAACTACGCTACGCATGATTTGGAATTGCTAGCTATCGTCTTTGCGTTGAAGATATGGAGGCATTATCTGTTGGGCGAGAAGTTCGAGATTTTCACCGATCATAAACCCTTAAAGTATCATTTCTCCTAGAACCTAAGGCAGCAGAGATGGGTGGAATTTTTGGCGTCGTATTATCTAGACATTCTCTATACTATGGGAAAAGAAAATGTAGTGGCGGACGCTTTGAGTTGAAATGCGATTTTGGCTATTTTGGAAGTTATTCCGTCTCTACAGGAAAGGATCGTGAGCAATCAAATGAAGGATATAACTTTAGAGGAATTAATTCTTGGAGCTAAGGAAGGTCGGTTTTCAGATTTCAAGATAGACGGTCAAGGAGCTTTATGAATTGATGGACGATTGTGTGTGCTAGACAAGGATGGATTGAGGCAAGAAGTTTTGTTGGAAGGCCACAAATCTAGATTAAGTATCCATCCAGGGATCTCGAATATGTATAAGGATTTGGAAAGAGTTTTCTGGTGGCCGGGCATGAAAAAGGACATTGTTGTCTTAGTAAATGAATGTACGTATTGTCAACAAGTGAAGGGTGATCAGCAGAAGTCTGTGGGATTGTTGCAACCTTTGGAAATTCCTAGGTGGAAATGGGAAATGATATCGATGAACTTCATCGATGGGTTTCCAAGAACCAGAAAAGGAAATGTGGGAGTGTGGGTAATCGTAGACAGACTGACCAAGAGCCCCCACTTTATCCCAATTAAGGCAACCAGAACTACAGCTTCTTTAGCGGAGATTTTCTTAAAAGAGATCGTTAGGTTGCACGGAGTTCCCATCAACATAGTGAGTCACCGTGACCCCTTTTTACCAGCAAATTTTGGGAAGCTCTAGAGATAGCTCTTTGAACGAAGTTGTATTTAAGTATATCTTATCATCCTCAAACCAACGTCAAACAGAAAGGCTGAATCGTATTCTTGAAGATAAGTTAAGAGCTTGTATCTTGGATTTCGGCTGATCTTAGGAGGACCATCTACACTAAGTAGAATTCTTGTACAATAATAGTTATAAGGCAAATATTAAGATGTCACCATATGAAGCTTCGTGCGGAAGACCCTGTAAATCACTATCTTGTTGGGCAAAATCCGGAGATTGTCTTGTTCTTGGTCTAGACTTGATGCGAGAGGCATCTGCGAAGGTTAAATTGTATTGAATTCTTTGGATTGTTTAATATCTCTAGTATGTTAATGTGATATTCTGTTATATGAAATGCTTCGGATTGAGCTATTGATAAATGTGAATCATTTATTTGAATAGTTATCTATGATGAATTTCTATGTGAATATGAACTTCTGGATTTAAATTAAATTGTTTTATTCAAAAAACTTGGCTTTAAAAGACGACATTTGGATTTCGAATATACTGGGATCAGATATCAAATTGTTATCTGAAATCCACATTGATCCAAAATAAGCGATAGGTCGTGAAATCTCAAGTGAATGTTGAGATTGAAGATTCATAATGCAAGGGCAATTTGTCATTAACTCCGAGGGTGATTCCAAAATGAGTGTAACGGTGATAGTGCCTTCGGTTTTGTTTGGACCCGAAACGGACTTGTATGGACGAATGCTATCAGACCGTCGTCAATGGAGGATGATGAGCATTCCAAGATATGTGTGCTATAAAGGTAACCGTAGCCTCAAGCCTTATCAATCGAGGATGGCTTAAAAAGGGGAGGTGCAGCAAGGCTAAGTGGGTAGCACCCAAGTAGAATAAGATTTTCCCCTGTCTAGATGTCCCTTTTTCGGCTGTGTGAGAGTGGTTGTTGGCTACAGCTGTGGGATTATCTTATTCGGACTATCCAATAAGGGGTAGCTTCGATCATGTGTTGTAGGGGATCAGGGGGATCCTCGGTACCCTGATCTAGACCACGTACTCTGACAGGCGGTATCCCAGTAGCTCTGCCATTGTATGGAATCCAATCTCCAATAAGTGCCCGTACGGTTTTGATTGTGCCCAACTGTGTTGGAACGTGAGATGTACGCATTCCAGCTATTTCCTATTTTATATAGAAAACCCTAGACATTATTTTAATATAACAAGATTTCATGTCAAATGTTTTGGTTATCGTAAGGGAAAAAGTTGTCTGTGTTTATTTGCGGAGAGTCTTACCAGATACCTTTGATTTCAGATGATTTTTAAGTTAAACAACTCAAACTGTTTACTCACACCAGACCCATGTCTGACCCGGAGTTTATTTTCTATTTTTTAAACTCTTGGGCACTCAAATTTTTATGAGTAGCCAAGTGATCAGGTTGACTTGACATATTTGGGAAAAGACTTGGAGCAGGAGACTTGGTGTGTGTGTGTGTGTATATATATATGTTCCGTTGTATTAGTAGCTCTGTTCGCTTTTTGGATTGTAAGGGATGGATAGGTCATCACGACTATCTAATATGATGTTGTAACTGAATGACTCTGATGTATGGTGAATATTATGTAATATCTATGCGATGTATATATATTTTTCCGTTCCGCTGTGAGATTCTGATGATTGTTTAGTTCTTTCTATCTATTTCTTTTCTATCTATTTCTTTCTAATTACGATACATCTTTCTATGGAATGAAAGGTGGGTCGTCATAACGTAACGCACCTGTATGAATTTGAAACTACTACAAATTCATGATACATCCAAATTTATATGTATGTGTTAACAATCTACACTTGTGCAGTTCTCATGGTAGTAAAAAGATGCTATATTGATCGATAAGAAACATGACTTCTCAATTATACGCCTTGTATGTTTCATATTTGTAAAATTACTTTCTTTCTTCATTTAAATGCTCACGACAGACAATAAAAAATTTCGTGCAGGGCTTTAATTCAAAAGAAGAAGGAAAAGGCGATAAAATGAAATAAGAGTGTTATAACAGCAATACAATATTACTTGATTATGTATTATTCATTTTACAATCACCACAGTTTTATATAATTATTTTCAAATTGTCCTGAATTTTCAAGAAGCACTACCAACGACCGAAGACATGCATGAAGAAAGGCTTTGAGCAGTTCAAATTTTTGGTGATGCATTTGGTACATGTAGACATTAACTTTGAACTATGTTGTCTTTTGTTATCATGAATATGTATTGAATTTGGTAACTCATGTATTGAACTTATTTTTTGTTTGTTGATACTTTATTTTGTTATCATGAATATGCGTTAAATTTGCTGATTATTATATTTTTTTTCGTTCGTACATTGTTCAAATTGTTATCTATTTAAAGAAGATTCATTTTGATTGTTATTGTTAAAATGTAATAGTGGGCATATCAAATATATAGTAAATTAAAGCATAGCTCCTAAAAAGCGTTATAACTATATGACATAAGTGCTATAAAAAGATAATGCAATGTATGAGGTTATTGTCAAAGGATAGCAGCAAATAGGCGTTATTTGTATCTACACATTTTATAGCGGTATATATATGTTGTAAATGGATGTAGAATACACTTTAAACAAGTTGATATATAGCGCGAAAATGGCGCTATAGAATGACTATTTTATAGCGGCTATACTGTGCTATGAAATAATGCTCTTTTATAGCCCTTTTTTGTGGTATAAATGTATGATTCTTTTTTATAACATGTCGATATACATCATTTATCAAACCGCTATAGTTGTGTTTAATAGCGGTTATGTGCCGCTATAAAAGACTGTTTTTCTTGTAGTGAACAATATCATATATACACAAGCACATAATAATCATATGTATAAAGATAAATTCTTTCCCCAAAATTAGAAGTTTACCGACCGAAACTTACTAACTCGAAGCAAACGCTTTTGAAAAACTGAAATACTTACGGACTTGCAAAGCTGGGAAAACTACAAAAATCAACTCGAAAATGGTTATCTTCAACTCTTTTTTTGACCATGTTACTCTCGAAATTTGGAAAAGTGATCAAAAGGGAAGTTCTTGGAAATTCTTTTTGCTATAATTTTAAGAAAAGAATAACTCAATTTTGGTTTATTTCGAGGGAAATATGATCAAAAGAATGAGTGCTATTTTCAGGCATGAAAATATAAGTCTGAAAATGAGTCGGAAAGAATTGTATTTTTAACCCAAAAATAGTCGAAATTTGTAAAAGTCGTGTAATTGAAAATTGTAGCCATCTCAATTCTATTAAATCTAAAAAAAGAATTTCTTCATTTGGTATAGTTTAGAGGAAGTTATGGTCAGATGTAGTATGAGTGAAAATGGAGGAAATGAAGTATTAAAATGGAAGAAGGAGAAGTTCAAAACAAGTTTGAAAACATTTCAAACAATTTAAAACTTTTTGATTTCTAAATTTTAAGACTATTAAGAAGAAGCAATGGAAATTGTTTAAAAGCCTGAGGAGGTTTTGAAAAATGAAGATGAGAATGAGAAAATTGGAAAAGAATTTAGAAAAATTAGTTTTATACGAAAATAACATGTAAATTTTCCAAACTATCCCTCGTCCTTTACCCTCCATTCCTTGAATGTCACGTCACCATGTCCTCCTCCAATCATGTCAACGCCTTCGTAGTCTCCCCCTTTCATATCAAGCCACCATGCCATTTATTGCTTGTACTTAAGTGTATAAACATGTTTACTTTCTAATGTCACATCATGTCACTTAAGACATCCTTTTATTTTAAACTTTACATACTTTGGTATAAATACGCATGCATACATATTATAATACACACATATTATCTCATTTTCAAATTTATGTACACTTGTATACAATAGTTATGTCATTTTCGACAACTTTTAGTCGACGAAAAGTCGAAAATTCAAAAGATGAAATTTGGTCACATTTTCTGTTTTTCTTCGAATTAAATAGTTTTGTAAACAAAATTTGAAAAATATTTCACCATCAATAGTTTTTTTTGAAATAGGTAAAATAGGCCCAAGGCCTAGAGTTTACAGGTAGGTAATTAAACCAAACCCGAAAGAAGCATCTTTCAAAACCATCACCGCAACATTTACTCAGATACGAAAAACAAAATGTCAAAAAACCTAAAACTAAAAAATGGGGGAAAGTATACGATACATAGCGAATTTGTAACAAATCAGGGAGATCATGGAGGCTTCCATGCAAAATCCTTCCCCTTGCTATCTGGTCATTGATTACAAGAGAGTCTCAATTTATTGTACGCCGATAAAGCTGAGTCGAGATTTTAATCCAAGACTGCTCCTTTTGTTTTTTATTCGTGATGAATAACTAAGATGAAAGAAGATCCTTGGTATTTGGGGTGTCTCGGTTAGAAATGTCTTGGATCTTAGGCCAAAGTAGGGACTTTGGCTTATTGTAGTCGATCGAATGAGTAGATGAGCAGAAATCCAAGTAGTCGGTTGTAGCAAGCTTGCTGTTAGTATAACAACTGTTGTTTTCTCTTGCTGCAAGCTCTTCATTAGCATACTGCTTACTGCAATCTCCTTTGTCCCAAACAAATAAGTGATTGATAAGATTATTGATGTTAGTTTTGTAGAAATCATTTGAAACTCTTTGATTATTCATATCCAGCTACAAAATCTTATATTTATGCAGGAGATAATCATAGTGCTCCTTCTGCCTGTGTGCGGCAGCCTCCGCCTCTATCAGGTAAATTAGAAGAAAAATCAGTTTTTGAATTTGTATAAGTATCATCATCATGTTTATAATAAAGTATACTTCCCTTTCTGTTGTAGGGTGGATCTCTAATTTGCTGGTAGAGGTGGCCGCCACCAGTAGATACAATCTCGTATTTGGAACTCCTGAGGCTAATAGACTCCTTCATCTAGTGATAGACACTATGGTGAAGGGGTTTGCCTCTAAGGAAAATAGAGTTAAATTTCTCATTCCGTAAGAAAGTTTCTAACCCTTCCTCGTAGCTGTCTGCTGTCTAAAAAGTTTGATTGTGGTTTTCGGAGTATTTACGTTGATTTTCAAATTTTGAGGAGAATTTGGCTCTTCATTTTGATTGTTTTCCATAGTTGAATGCCTCCTGTTTCCTTTTGCATATGTAGTCTTTGGTTTCTCTCTTTCCAGATGTGAAAGATAGTTGTTGTGAGAATAATGCTAGCATTTCTGAAATCCTATAATTTTTTTGAAGATTTCCTGTATGTATTTGATGCTTTCTCTGATGTTTTGCACAGCATGATGCTGATTTATTTTATGTCTTGACTTCGCTATGTACCAAATATGCTTTGAAAAGACACAATCAAAAAATAGATGATTTATACTTTCAGCCTCTTGTTTGCAAAATAGACAAACAGTTTCACCATTTTTGTTCCACTTCAAGCACCTGTCCCTTGTTGGCAACCTGTTAATAACAACAAAGAAAGCACAGTGGGATATTTTTGGGCAATTTGATTTATTCCAGATAACATTACACCATTCTACTTCACTTTCATGACCCCTAATAAATTTCCAAGCTTTTTTAAAAGAGAAAAATCCCTTTTTTGAAAGTCTCAACCCCATATGTCTTTTTGAAGATTTGGGTTAATAGAAATCTTCTTTATGGCATCATTAAAAATTATAGTAGGTGGATGTCTAAATGTACTCCAAGAATTATTTTGAATAATGGTGCTAACATTATTTTTATTTAATCATAATACCTATTTTTGAATATTTAAATCTAATTGAATATTTGCAAATCAAAGCAGTGAAATTCTGGGTCGTTACACCATGGTCGGCCAGAAAAAGCCATGATTCATACTTACATCGCTATATGTTCCATCGGAGCGCCAGGGCCAAATTTTAAGGGATAAGTCGCTTCGTCGAAGAGTGATAGGATCGACCTGCTCGTGTTGACTTCGAATTGAACTTAGCAAGGGTCTAGCAAGACCATGGTATTGACGGACGATCCAATGAGATCACAGATTTAGCTATTGATGGATTATGGACTTCGGACTTATGGTAATTCAAAACACACCTTCCTACCCCAAGAGGTGTTTTAGGGGAAAAGTGTTAAACCGCCTTTTGACTAGGCGGTATATGGGTGAATTTAACCAAACGAATTTCATAAACATCAAAGAAGGAAGCCTGAAGGGGTGATTATCATCTTTAAAAATTAGCCATAAGCAAGGTTATGGATGATAGCCAAGCGAATTCAGGCGAATGATATCCCAGAATTAGCTAAATTATGATTACTACTTCCCCTAGGTAGGGGATCGTATCATATCCCTTACCATAGGCAAAGGATCGAATTGGATCTCCTATGACTATGGACACTTAACTCGGCAGCTTAACTGAACGGAAATCGATTGATATCTTCAAATTTCACCTAGGCAACATCGCATACCTACTCATGAAACATGGAGTTAGCCTAGAATGGGACCCACCATAGCGGTCGCCGATCCCAATTACTAAGTATTGGGGATCGGTTGTGTTTCCCCTATGGGGATCGGTGTTGATCCCTCTATAGGGATTTACGTCAATCCCTCATAAAGGCCCGGATAGGCCCTTTTTTGGAGGGGTTCGTCTTGATCTTAGGCCTCTACATGAGGATTTTCAAATAGATATTTGTAAATCTTCTCCTATAAATACATGATCATTGGCTAAGGAAAAGACATATTCTCTTTGGGCTCTACTTCCTACACTCTACCATTTTTATTTTTCAAATTTAAATCATTGTAACTATAATCAATGATATAAATTAAAGGAAAAACTTTTGGAATGGACGTAGATTAGAGTATACCGAACCAATATAAAACCCTACGTGTTCATTTCTTACTGTTTTAATTTATTCTTCATGTTTTATTCTCTACTTCATTATGTTTGAAATTGGATATTGAATTTGTAGTGCTTTCATATTGTTTAGAGTATTGGAGCCATTTTGATGCTAACAAGAACTATCACATATTATAAATGACTATCCTTATACTCCAAGGTTAGATAAGTAAGAAATGTACAATGCAGCACATAAGTTCATTTCCAACAATATTTGCTTGCTATTAAAGAACAATTATTAAATCCTGTTCTACGTAATGTATTTTTAGTATATGAATACACATAGTGGGAAAACACTTAGTTTGGGTTTAAACCATGAATGTCAGGTCCAAAATAACTCGTCAAAGTGACATAAATAGGATCAACATTTACATAAATAGGTAGATATTTAAAAACAACGAATCAAAATGAATATTAACTACATTATTGATCTAAGGTATCACGGTAATCGCTGAGAATGTCCACAGTGCATATATATATCACAATAAACCCATAAAACATACCTTCAAATATAAGTGTTTATGTGCACTTGTCATACAGCACCACTAACAAACTTATACAAATTCTTCATACGTACAAACCGGTAGACAAATATATAACATCTTTCAACAGTAATACAGGAAAAAAAGATCATATTCGAGTTATCCATAATGCGCTAGAGCAGAGCCTATTGAGGTTTCAGGCATCCTACAGGGTTGTTTGGTTATAATCCTATTCAGTGGTTAGGGTAAATCCTTGAAATAGTGGCACAAAATCTGTATCGGTGCTTCTGAATTAATGGTAGACTAGAAGTCGAAGATAACCAGCATGATGCACATAACAATTTTTTTTGGCTTACATAACCAATTTACGATTTACTATATTCACAATCAAAGTAACGGCAGGGCATCCTGATTCAAACTATGGTAAGATTGGAAAACAAAATAGATCGACACTAAATTAGCTAAGTGAATAATTAAATGATTCATTCTTTGCTTTAGTAGGTAGGAACTTTATTTTGCAGCTCTCTGTATATACATATTTCTTAAAATTTGGATAAAATAAATTCAAATACATGTATAGTAGTGAGATCAATAAACAAATTATTAGACAAATTATGTATTAGACAAAAATCTTATACAACAGATATTAATTGCGTATTCAGGTTGGTGGAAGCAAAGAATTATGTGTAATTCATGGTTATTGATAATTAATTATTGTTTTGAGATAAACATAATTATCTAACCAATTAAATCATGCATAAATACCAAACCACATAATTTTATAAACCAAGCACTTTGTAAATGACACTTTTGGTAAAATATAACGTAAATTCATTATGTTTCTTTCTTTTTAAGTGATTAGCAAACATACTATTATTTAATAAAGTATTGGGTCGGAATGAAGAACGGACGAGAGATTATTAACAGAAAAATAGTGGATATACTTTTTTATATTGGCATAAGATTAGTCACATAACAATATATTTGCTAGATCTATCCAACAATTTTACACAACTTATGTTAATTTTTAAGATCCAATACAGAAGGAGAACAAATGTTTACTGATATTCATTTCAATCAAGAATTCAATTTCCGTATAGTGAAGTAAAAGGAAAAAACATAATGATATACAGAAAACTTAACCACGAATGAATCTTGCATACTTGATTTGTTTTAACAGTGAAAACATGGAAATGATAAAAAAATACAACTTACTAAAATACATATAGTCAAGCCTCTTTAAAGTAATAGAATTGTATAAGTTATATAGCAAATATTTTCCATATTTTTTTTAAAAAATCATAATAAGTTGTGCATCCAATTTATAGACTCGGATTTGATTAATCATAGAGATTGCCTCACAGGATATGAGAAATAGTAAGTCCATATAATGATGATTTATGCTCCGTTTGAAAATCAAGCAAACATTGTGAATTGTTTGGAGAATTATCACTATGATCCAAATAGTAATAACCTAAACAATCAGTAATAAAATTTAATGACGATTACCAGTTTAAGCAGAAAGAAGTGACATGTGTAAATCTTAAAGCATGTTGATTTAAAAATAAAACTTTGGCCTAAATGGGAAACAGATAAGGCAATTAATAATAGTAATACAGTGTAAATTAATGTCCAGCATAAAATAAGAGATGCTCGTATCTTGGTATAACAGTATTCCCAACTTAAGGGGTCACCAAAAATCAGTTCCCTCCATTTAAACCTCCAACCTACCCCCAAGCAGTAAGAAACACACACTCCATCCATAGAAAAAAAATCCAACTTTAACCAGCTCATATAAAGCTGACTGAAGCGGGTCACGCCGATTGCAACTCCTATCCACACGATTGCAATCCACACGGTGGGAATATTACTAACCGCTTTATAAAAGCCGGCTAACTTGGCAACCCAAAATAGAGCAATGGGTCATATCTCATCCGACCTTTCGGTTGGGAATGCTCTAAGATGTGTATCATATAAACAAAAATGGTAAGTCTACGATCTTTGACTTACGAAAAGAGAAGGCCATGTTCATTGAATTTTTTTGAATTATCATGTTAAAAAATACTATCAAATTTGATCACAAAGCTGGTAAGAAGCACAGGTAAGAGGATTTTTAAAATTAACATACAGTGAGCAAAAGTTTCTGCCATTATTTGTTTCTCTGTTTGTAAAATTATGAATTGCTAAAACTGTAAAGAAAAAAGGTTGTATGAGCCGGAGTAGTGTGAAAATATAATTAAAAATAGCATAAAGTAGATAAATTTAAGTAACTTACGGATATAACTTTTGTATGTAGACAATGCCCGAGATAATTAAAGAATGCATATTTAATTTAATGAATACTACCACTACGTACACTCAAGTACCCTCTAATAGACAAAATCATTGAATACTATCACCACTTACACTAATTTTGGAACTGTCATTGATTGTATCTGAAAATGTAACGTTAAATATATATATAATTTAAACCTAAAACGACATGAATCTAATCTCAGGTGCAGTATCGGCAATAATGTACGGATGAAGCATAAAATTTTGCAACTTAAAGTCACAGACAAATCTTCAATATCTGCATGGAAGAAAAGGTATATGACCAAATTAAGCTTCGGTGAGGTAAAAAATTAGTAATTAGAAATACTAGTGGCAATGTTAATTCTACGAACATAGCATCACCTAAGTTTTATTATGCCGAATATTTCTAGTTGTGTCGATATATAAATTGTTTGACAGCAATAATTCAGTAATATATATCATTAGGTGCCCAAATTTCAAGCAGCATCATGCAACTGATAAAATAAATGAGTGGAATGAACCAACTATAAAAGGAAATATATTTTACTACATCATTAATTTGTCCCATGTGTTTTATTTGGCAAGACTGTGACATTTATAATCACACTAAGTGTCATAAATTGCCTAGGTAAGAAGAACTAAATAGAATCAACACGCGAATAACAAAATATTATGTTAACTAGGAAGTGTTTTATAGTTAAACCATAATAAACACGCTTCGTATAAATACTTCATATATACAGTTTTTAGGCAATAGCGGGAAGAAGTAAAACAACATACACATCAAATATAAGTAATCGTTTACATCCATGCATTTTAGATAGACAAGCAACAAGGTTCCATTTCATGGTTATATTAACTTTAAAATGGACACAACACTATTTATACTCGATTCCGGTAGCATAAGAGTATGTTTAAAAATATTTTGCCAAACATTTGCTAAAATGATAAGCTAAATCATATTCTCGAATGCTATCTACATAGAAAATTCATCGAATATTCCCTCCACTTACACTAATTTTGGAATGATCATCGATTGTATACGGCGGGTAACACCAAACATATGTAATTTAAACCAAAAAGGACATCAATCTAACCTCAGATGGGGGATATGCAGTAGAGCACCAATAAAGCATAAAAATGTATGACTTAAACTCATAGATAAATCGTCTACATATGCAAGGAAGAAAGAAATATATAAAAAAAATTATGCTTCAGTGATGTAAAAACCATTATTCAAATTTAATATTTGTAACATTAATTCTACAACACGGCATCGTCTCTGTAACGACCCGGAATTTCTGTCATTTCAAATTCAGATATTTAATTGATTTTAAATATCAACAAGTAAAATTTATAGGTCGAATAATTTATTTTTCGAATATCTGGATTTTATTGGGTAATTTAATTGATAATTTAATAAATGAAATTCCAGAAATAATTGAAAATTGGGTTTAATGTGATTAAAAATGGTTTATAAAGTTATATTAAATCATATTGGAACTAGAACAATGTTTGCGAACTTTTAAAATCGAATTAAAAGTTAATTTGTGAAAATTGAATATTTTAATATTTAATTGACGAGTTAAAATAGCCATTTTTCAAACAGTCCCAGATTTCGACGAAACTAGATTCATCATATCCGTAATGTTATATTATTGTAAGGTTTCAAATTTCATGTCAATTGGATTTACCGTTTGTCCGAGGCAAGCCAAAATGCATAGAAATTGGTTTAAATCGATTTGATTTAAACTTGATCGTTTATTGCCATAACTCGCACAGATGTTCGAATTAGCCTCCGAAACATATTCCATTGTGTCCGGAACACGGGTTAAACCCTAGAAATGCCGGTCACCATGCGAGATTTGGAGTTCGGAAAATTTCAGATGAATAGTAATTTGGGCAATTTTCTATAAAAGGACTTGTGTCCATTCATTTGAAAACAAAAAAAAATTAGGGTTTCATCGTCGGCCCTAGCCGCCTCTATTATCATCAATGGCCGAGACACTCTCATTTTCTCCTTCAATTTTCTTTCCATTCACAAACTTTTAGCAAATACTTTCTACTACAAAAGTGTAAAGGGAGGTGAGGCCTTCATGATGACCGGTGGTGATCGAGTATGAAGGTGGAGTTTGTTGGCAAATCGAGCTCGAAGTGTCGCTGTTCGCACGCAATTTTAGAGAGCTAGGGGGGCCGAGCTCTGTCATTCTCTGGCCGAAGGTCGAGCATGCGAGGGGCTATAACGTGGTATGCTCCGATCATCTTCTAGGGTTAGAATGGTGGTACGATTTGCGGTCAAAGTTTGGAGCAAATGGGTTCGGATTTAACGTGGTTACCTGTAGATGCATGCGTTTGGGAAGAAACGTGCGTGCGGTTATGATTTCTTTTGGCAGAAACGTGCGGCCAGATTTTGCTGTAGGGTTTAGATTAAAATATAAAATTGTAAATTTAATTTATATAAATTCGTATAAACTTTAAATCTGTGTAACTCTTTCATATGAGGTCGGAAATTTACGAAACGACTTGCGTCGGGTTCGTTTTGTCGAGCACTACGCGATGGAGCTAGTTTGGAGACATTTGGAGCTAGTGAAAATTTTGGGTAAAATTAAACGAACGTTTAATTTTATTCGAAATAAAACGCTACAACTGTTATCAGAAACTCAAGGTGAGAACTTCTCACTCAATCGAAATTTGTTTCGATTTGAATTTTAAATAATTAGATTTAAAATTTCTTGATTGTGTGATTGAATGATAATTATTATCTGTTGTATTGAAATAGACCCTATACGCCGCATATTAAGCGGACGTTATTTATTAAAATCATATGCCGCGATAATCCCAACTTGTATGGAATTGGTATTATATATGTACTTGGAGTTGATTTTCCCGCATTATATAGCGGATGAGACCCTATTGCGTCGCATAATAGCGGATAATATTTTGTAAATCCCATATACCGCGATATTCCGTCTCGAAGCGGAATTGGTATTGTGCTAATGTGACGCCCCACCTCTATACCCACGCTAGCCAAGAACACTACGGAGTAATGCTGTCGACTAGCATGGAGAATAAGGCTGTTGAGGAGCGACCATCTGTATAATTGCTTTGTGCGAGCACCGATATGCCAGATAAAAATATAACTTTTCATCTCAAGAGGAAATCCAACATACCGACACAAACTCAAAGCTACTACACAGTGGCTATAAAGGTCTTCGGAAACAAATATAGAAATAAACATAACACAAATCAGTCGCAGACGATTCATATCACAAAGGCGGAAATAGATATGAATATAACACATGAAAGTGTACATCAGAGTAGTGGTCAAACAAGATCCACAATATCAAAAAGAATAGATACAAGTGCTAGACAAAAGAATAAGTATACATCATAGAGTCTGTATCTCAAATGTATACAACAAAAACTACTAAACTAAAGTAGTTAGCCAAAAGTCAGAAGATGGTTCCAGATAGGAAGCCAGGAGGAAGCACCTGTAATATCTCAGTCTGAACCGAGTATTATTTAATAAGAAAATAATAAACGGATCAGTCTAGCTATAAATATCAGATGAAATGATATAGAATAAGAGATATGACTAAACGTATAATAATCACAATGCCAAGCTGTGATATATAAGTAATTGAAAATCAACAAGAGATTAATCAATATCACAATAATCTACTCAAGATAAAAAGGAATGTCATACTCCTAATTTCATTCACCAAGCCACAATAAATGACATATATATCAATGCCCATCGTAAAAGTTGGTGAAACATAAATTCCAGAAATCAACACACGAAATCCAGAAATCACAATAAAAAGGAACAACGACGTTGTACAACGGGACATCCGATGAACCAAATCACAATCAAAGGGAACAACGACGTCGTACAGCGGGACATCCGATGAACCAAATCACAATAAAAAGGGAACAACGACGTCGTATAGCAGGACATCCGATGAACCAAATCACAATAAAAAGGATGGCCAATCCCACAAACTGGACATCGACGCACCTAGAAAGACACGCCCCATGTACAGTCGAACATCGACGCACCTAGAAAGATACGCCCCATGCTCTAGCATCGACGCACATAGAAAGATACGCCCCATGCACAAATAAACATCGATGCACCTAGAAAGATACATCCCATGCATAAATAAACATCGATGCACCTAGAAAGATACACCCCATGTAATGTCTAACATCGGTGCACCTAGAAAGATACACCCCATGCAAAGTCGAACATCGACGCACCTAGAAAGATATGCCCCATGCATAGACGAACATCGACGCACCTAGAAAGATACGCCCCATGTCCCGACTTATTGAGCCGATTGCTCCACGAAGTAAACAAAAGATATGTGTGAGTCGAAATCACACAAATGGTGTCTAGGCTAACCAAAAAGCATAAAGGTATGTGTGAGTCGAAATCACACAAATGGTGTCTAGCCTAACCTTGCAAACAAAAAGACATCGCACAATTGCTAGTCTAAATCATCAAATGATCGTCATGATCAAAGAGAAGTGTCGATTACAGTAAGCTAGTAAATATATGAGCTTAGCTTCATGTCCCATAACCACTAGCTTAACTTAAATATTTACGAACAAATTGTAGATCTCCACTAGAAAATTGTCACAAGAGATTCAATCGAACAAGTCCAAGAATTAAACGGCGAAGTAAACGCAAGCATTTCATACCACTTGTTTTGCTAAGCCGTTTAATTAGATTTCTCATACGAGTGAGGTAAAGGTTTGTATATACTAATAGATTGGAAAATGGTTTAAGAAAACGAGCTTTGTAATAAAATAGTGTTGAAATCATTTGAAGAAAGTGTTTTGATATTTACTACTAGTATAGAAAACCTTTATATTTTAAAGTGACAAATCATAGAAGTGATTGTAGAAACAATCGGGCATAAAAATTCACATTCGAAGAAGTGAATAAAATCCAAAGAAATCGATATCAAATCCATCAAAGTGGATATATCTAAAATTCCCAAAGAAAAGGTCATCAAAGTCGATAATAAATGACAACAACAAAAGGGAGACAACACGAATCGATTAAAGTTGGAAATTCAAACGAATTAGCAATATAGGCTAATCTGGCAAATAGTAGCAGGTCGGTCGACCGGACTCCCTGAGTCAGTCGACCGAACCAGAGGTTGGAAGTGCTCAGGGCACCAGGTCGGTCGACCGGCCCAGGGGGCCCGGTCGGCCGAAGCCTGTAACCAGCACTTCCAAACAGAGGCAGGAAGTGCCTGGACGACAGGTCGGTCGACCGGCGCAGGGGACTCGGTCGGCCGAACCTGTATACTTGCACTTCCTACCCTGTTACAAAGGAGGTGCAACTCTCGATCAAATTGCAAACGCACGAGCAACGGCGCTAAGGGTTTATGCCAATCGACTACCCGGCCCTATATGCTCCTCGATGCATCACCAAAAACATGTTCAAACATCAAAGTTATGATTTTTAACGAATTGAACTCAAAACACTAAAAATTGGAATATTCACAAAAGCAATCCAAATCAAAATCAAATGCACATGTATAAGTGTTAGGAATTCATACCTAACAATAGAAGAGAATTATAGGCATAGATGTGAGATTAAAAATCTCACCTTTGAACCTAAATCAATGAAGGAGAAGCTTTAAGAACAAGCTAAGATCAATCCCTCTTCAATCTCAACACTAGAAGCTTGAATCTAAGCTTAAAAGAGAAACATTTCCTAAATTAGGTTTAGGAATTTTCTGAAATCATAGAGAGAATGAGTTGGAGAAGAAGAAGAGGAAGCTTACCAATGGGTTCTCTTTGAATTTGGAGCAAGAACTTGAGCTAGCAAGAGGAACTAGGGCTTGGAGTTTTGATTTCCACTCTTCTCCACCATTATTATAAAAGCTTGAGTATTAGGAAATGAAAAATGAAGTAATGAAGAGGAGAGGGGGTTGGGACTGAATACATAAGTGGGGTTAATGGGCTCAGCCCAAACCAAAGTCATAAGCGGGAAAAAGTAGAAAAAATCAACTATCTCCAAACATATCGAAGCTTATACTCAAAAAGGTCGCAAACGGCATTTTGAACTCAATGGGGGTGGTCTCGAGTCCTAATTCGGCTGTTTGCAAAAAGTAGCTTTTCGGACTAAAATCCGACTAACGATAAAATATTTAAATAAAATATTTAAATATAAAATCGATAAATATGCGGGTTGTTACAACTAACATCTTTGGATGAAGGGAAACAGGTTGGAGGGATCCAACTGGATTACTCAAACATTTGAATTGGTTTCAATGTTATGTGTTGATCTATTTATAATATGCCTGATTATCTTCATGATTGAAATCGTTAAAGGCTAAATTTCAGACGAATATATTTTGGTATCGTTAGATGCCGAAAATAAATAAAATTTGATTTTTTTGAAAATTTAAGTTGAGAATTCATAATAAAATTTAATTTTGGAATTGATTCATTTTAAATAAATAAACATTGAGATTTTTATGTTAAAAAATTATGATTTTTGTGAAATATAACCGAAATGTGATTTTTGAAATAAGTAGTCGATTAATTTATAAAATGGTTTAAATTGGGATTTTTGAATTATTATAAATGATTTATATAAAGATTTATAAAATTGATATTTATAAATTAAAATATTGGAATTATAAAACGAGTTTTTATAAGTGTTAAAATGAAGTATAAATGGATTTCATAAGTGGATGGAATCTATAGATTTATAAATTATGAAGTTATAAAATGAATAGATTTTTGTAAAGTAAAAGATTTATGAGTAATTAACTTATAAACTAGATTTTGGCGCGTAAATGGAATATGGATAGAATTTGTTAATAAAGAAATTTTATAAGTGAAGTTGTTATAAAATTTAAGTGGAATTTATAAACGTTGTTTTATAAATCCGAAATCGACTTATTTTAATAAGTTTAATTATTATAGCTTATTAAGGGAGATATATCCACGATTTTGGACAGTGGATAATCCTTTAAATAAAATATGTAGAAATTGAATTTGGTTAACGAAGTATATTCATGATTTTGGACGGTGAATAATATATTAAAAGAAATATTTTGGGAAAGTGATATTTTAAATGGAATTAAACGATTTAAAGATGTTTTAAATTGTATTAAGTGTCGAAACCATAGATTTCAACATTCATTGTTGAAATAGACGTTTTCGAGAAATAGAAGGAAATGGTGGACTATAACACTGTTGTTATAGTAAATGATTTCTGAAAGGAAAAGTTTTGTATAGTATTGGGATTTATATATCTATCTTAATTTCGAATCCCTATACAAGTGATTTTGGGTTGTCGTAACGATGTTTTACGCAACATTCGTTTTGACTCAAATAAATGTGTTTAAGAGAATGTTTTCCTTAAAGAATAAATTATATACTTAATTGTGATTTAAGTATATTGAATATTTTCCAAGTGTTGAAAATAAACAGATTTGTGAATTACTTATTATTAAATAAGTATGGAAATATTTTTCCAATATGAAGTGAATGTTTTGAGATTCTATCTTTTAAAGGTAAATTGAAAATGAATATTAGAAATCGATTTAAAAATCGTATATTCATAGATATTTTTGAAATGTAAATTCACTATGGAATTTATAAAAGAAAGTGAAATTTGTTTAAAAATAAACATTGATTTATTTTTAAAAGTGTGGAGTAAATTTACGGATTTGGAACGTAAATTTAAATAAATCGGTAAGGATTTATTTAATTGGTTTAAATGAACCATTTTGAAATGAAAGTTGTAAGGGTGTAAATTGATTTGAAATTGGTTTTCAAATGGTTAAAGTGTGGAATTATATCTTGTAAAGATATTTTTGAAAATAAATAATTTGGAAAATTATTTGAAATCGGGTGATGTTGTGAATATTGATTGATAGTTAAATAACCGACTATCAATATTGACCCTTAAATGGCTATTTGTTGTGAATTGATTGAAATTGAATGTTACACTTATTTTTTTAAATTATTGCGCTCATTATTCGGATTACCCATCCTGAATAGTGATACGACGTAATGGATAGCATTGAAGACCCGTGGTGAAGACCGGGTATTTGTGAAAACGATAGGATGACCTATCGATTGTCTCTGCACCGTTAGCTACGGTATGGAGATTTCCTTTGTGATGGGAAATTCGATCGGGATTGTGAATACCCGGATTGCAATGGCTTCTTTTGAAGTGACTTCAGTTCTGTTCGAACCCGGAACAGACTTGTATGGTTACGTGTCTGACATTACATTTTGAGATATAAAGCAGATTTCTTTCAAATACATCTCAGTTGGTGGCGGAGAATTTATTCTCTTAGCTTAACACCTTTCTCTGAAACGTACGAGTTCAGAGGTTTTGTAGTTGAAGGCAATCAGCAATATATTCCCAATTTGGTAATGTGGCATGCTGAGTGTTGCTGTGTGATGATTATTTATTGATCATTTGTTGATCAAAGCGTGGCTTTGTGAAAAAGCGTAGCTTTGTGTACGAGACTTCGTCAGACCTCACACCCTGGAAATGGTCGAAACAGGAATATGCGGCAAGGTTATAAGGGTCGCGCCCTTTAGGGTATGTCATTTCCTTCTGGAAAAGGGTGGTGTCAGGTATGGGGCCGTGATGCTTAACCTATGTGGTTGCTCTAATCCCATTTTTCTGTGTGGTTGTTGCTTGGTGATAGAGGGCCCTCGGATAAAGGTCCGAAAGGACCGGGGAGTGGCATACTCGAGTAGTAGTTACCTAGTTACAAAGGTAACCCGACCTTGTGTTGGCAGAGACCCGGTTAGGTTCTCGGGACGTCCCGCCAGAGGCGATCCCATGTGGCAGTAGAAAGTTCCTTAGCTTGACCATTTGTTGGATAATCCAAAGAAACAATACGAGCCTTGTACGGTTTTAGTTGTAAAACCCGCCATTTAATATGGTAGCTATAGCAGGTGTTAACTCCCTTCTGTGAGCGATCTAATGGAAATGCAGCGACTTAACCGCACACGTGACCTAGCGACCAAAAGAGGGTTACAACCTAGCGGAAACCAGCGACCTAAAGGTAGCTGCGACCTAAAGTGTTGCGACCTAAAGATTGTCTCGACCTAAAGGCAGCAGCGACCTATAGAATTTAGCGACCTACAGGCTCACCAAACTTATGACCTAAATCATATGCGACCTAAATAAAGCCATAGCCTACCGACCTGAGAATGAAGTGGTCTCAGCGACCTAAATCTCAGCCGACTTACGACCTAAAACAAGTCGTACGCGACCTATCAACTCGCTGAGAAAAGAGCCGAGAACAATTGAAATAAGTCAGATCCCATCCCCTAGGTCGTTGCCCACCTACGACCTACTTTAGGTCGAAGACGACCTAGCACTTGGAGATAAAAATACTGCCCAACGACCTAACGGAGTACTTCGACCTAAGGAAGGTCACGACCTAAGAGATTCAACGACTTAAGAACTCCAGCTATGACTACAGGAAAGTTCTCACGACCTATGATAGGTCGCTAACGACCTAGGATAAGTCGCTCTCGACCTATCTGCATGAATAAAGAAGCCGCCTATGCCATGCCGCTAGGGGGTAGGTCGTTTACGACCTTGGACTTGTACAAATCGGCACGTATGTTCTTATGGAAGGAAGGCCAGTGCTTTTTAGGTCGACTGCGACCTACGACCTTACTTAGGTCGGTCACGACCTACGACCTAACTCCGATAAAAGCCTATAAATACAGCCCTAACTTGAACTAGGAGGGGACTTTTGGGCTCACTCTCTTCAAGCGCCGATACTCTGCTGCATTCCGAACCAATCTAACACTTGAAGCTCTCAAGACACTAAGAACGCTACAAACAACTTCAAGAAGAGATCACATACATCCAACATGGATTCGAAAACTCTCATCTTCATCGAAGTTTAGGCTGCTTGTTCTAAGTCTCTTGTAATTCAAAATGTATTGTACTTGGGAAGAATTGTATCAGCTTGTAACGAGATCATTAATAAAAGTACTTAAAGTGGACGTAGGCTATACCCTTAAGCCGAACCACTATAAAATTGTTGTTGTTTACTGCTTTTCTGCTATTATCTGCTTCTAATCTGTTCCCGAGCTATCGGGTGGTGCTTTCACAACTATAACTCATACACCGGGGTGTTAGCGTTCAAATTTTAGCGTTAACATTTTTGGTGCTTTCATTGAGAATTGAACTCAGGAAAAATTATCATCATTGCTTCACAGAGATTTGTAGAGAGAATTTCCTTGAAAACCAGAAGTCTGTCTGAGATTATGGCTCCTGGAAGGAAGAGTAGATCTGTCAGATCTGGGAACGTTCAAGAGGGAACATCCGCTTCCCCTGTACCTAATCAACCCACTCCGTCTGCTGGGGTTACGAAAGCGGAGTTGGATGCTGTAATATTAGGGCTGAACCAGCAGATAAACGCCCAGAATGCACAATTAGAGGCTCAGAGTGCCCAAAATGCTCTAATTCTGAATAAGTTGAATGATTTGCTCGGGGCAAACAATCAACCGGCTGGTAATGGAAGGAATTATGCTGGCAACATTCATGATGCTAATGAAAGGAATGTTCCTGAAAGGGCTGCCAGTCCCTTTGAGCAAACGCTTCCTGAGGTTGGTGGATCTGGAACTCGACATGATGAGGAGTATCTTTCTGGAATGGTCCGGCAAATCATGAAAGAAAGTATGCAAAGGGTTGAAGATGAGAAAGAATGGGGTTTCGCCCCAAGTAAAACTCCATTTACTGAGAAAATCTTAAAGGCGGAATTTCCAAGGAAGTTTGTCCCTCCAGCTATCCCAGCTTACAAAGGGACAAGTGATCCGAATGAATTCTTGTATAAATATGATTGGCACATGACAGGTGCCAGAGCCTCTGACGAGATAAAGTGCCGATATTTCCCCGTATACCTTGAGGGTGTGGCTCTACTGTGGTTCACCAAGTTGCCAGTCCGATCTATTGATCAGTTTTCAGACTTGACCCGAAAATTCAAGGAGCAGTTAAGACTATATGCTTCAAAGGCCAAGGACATCATGTCGTTGTCGAGTATAGAACAGAATCCTGGTGAATCTATCAGATCTTTCTTGAACCGCTTTAATATAGCGCTGGCTGAGGTGGACAATGCTGAACCGCGAATGATATTGACTTATCTGATGAGGGCTATTGATAAGTCGAGCGAATTTGGGAAATGGCTAAACATGAAGGAGCCAACCTCCCTCGAAAAGTTCTACAAAAAGGCAGATGAATTCATACGCCTGGAAAGTCGTCCTTTACCAGTAAAGGCAGTGTTGGAGAAAGTTGAAGATAACACTGTCGCTCCACGCAAGAATGAATCGGTGGGGCAAAAAAGGGAGAATAATAATGGGAAGAAACAGGGTAATCTGAAGAAGCCCCGATCCTTCAAGCCATCAGAGTATACTCCATTATCACATACGCCGGAGCACATCTACCTTGCCACTAAAGATTCTGTTGATTTTCCTAAACCTATCCCTTTGAGGACCGGGAAAAAGGCTATACAGAGTGGGAAGTTCTGCCGCTTCCATAATCAACCCGGTCATGAGACCGATGAATGCCGCCAGTTGAAAAATCTGATTGAAGAGTTGCTAAGAGAAAACAAGCTACAGCAATTTGTGAAAAAGAATAGCAACAATTCTGCATCGTCAAGTCAGGGGCAACAGGCTCCTGTTCATCAGCCTACGATAGGTGAGAAAGCTACGGGGCATGAATCTGGAAGGCCCATTATCAATGTCATTACAGGAGGACCTCACCCAGCTGGCAAGAGCTGGGGTGAGATGGAGAGATATACCAGGGCTTTGAAATATGTTCCAGCCGAAGAAGACGTCTTTGTTTTAGAAGACACTACGCCCCTGAAACAACAGAAAACTTTCAGTGATGATATTATTTTCAGAGCCAGAGATTCCACAGGTATCGAAGCTCCTACCCTAGATCCCTTGGTCATCTCAGCTGGTATCGGACCGGCCATTGTCAGAAGAGTTCTCATTGACTGCGGAGCATCATGTAATATCCTCTTCAAGAAGACATTCGACCAAATGAAAATCCCTATGGTCGATGTACAAGCCTCATCGCAGAAGATCGCTGGCTTCACTGGGGAGCCAAAGCAACCAATAGGAACCATCGATCTGCTTGTAGAACTTGGGGAAGGAGAAAGGAAAGTAGTCCGCAAGCAAACATTTGTGATTATCGATGAGTTTTCTGCTTATAATGCTTTCCTTGGCCGTCCAACGCTCACAGCGTTCAAAGCTATCCTAGCCCCGTGGTGCCTCACTATTAAATTCCCTACAGACAATGGAGTAGGAGTTATAAAAGGGGATCAAAATGCTGCGCGAGAGTGCTATTTGACAGAGTTGCGAGAGTCAAGAAAAAGGGAAATGGGAAAGGATGCGGCAGCCCCGGTCCACATCAAAGAGCCAGCCTTGTAGCAATTACGGGGCGGACCCTGCACTGGCGAGCATAGCGGGGCACGGAAAGAGATGGATCCCAGAAAAGCTAGTGCAGGGGAGAATAGAGTAGTACCGGTGGAAACGACAGTACCGTTACCTGTTGACCCGAAGGACCCAAATAAGGTGTTGAATGTGGGTTCACAGCTTAATGTGTCAATTCAGAATATCTTGATATCTTTCCTGAAAGCAAATCTGGATGTCTTCGCTTGGACTCATGCTGATATGTGTGGGATATCTCCAGAAGTTGCAGTACACGCTCTGAATATTGACCCAAAGTTTACACCAGCAAAACAGAAAAGAAGAACCCAAGGTCCAGAAAGGTCAGCAGCATTAAAAGAGGAAGTTGATCGACTCATGGAAAATAACTTCATCAAAGAATCTACATATCCGAATTGGGTTTCAAATCCTGTGCTGGTTAAGAAAGCTAATGGAAAATGGAGAGTGTGCATCGATTTTTCAGTTCTGAACAAGGCCTGCCCCAAAGATTGCTTCCCTTTACCCAGGATCGATCAACTGGTAGATGGAACAGCGGGGCATGAATTGTTATCTTTCATGGATGCCTACTCCGGATATAACCAGATCATGATGCATGAACCGGATCAGGAGGACACGAGCTTTATCACCGATGTTGGTCTTTATTGCTACAGAGTTATGCCCTTCGGATTGAAAAATGCAGGGGCAACCTACCAAAGACTTGTTAAAGCTATGTTCAAACCGCAATTGGGCAAAACTATGGAAGTCTACGTCGACGACATGTTAGTAAAGTCTAAGAAAGCAGCGGATCACATTGAACACTTAGCAGAAATGTTCGCAGTCCTCCGGAAATACAGAATGAAGCTTAACCCTCTGAAATGCACGTTTGGGGTCGAGTCCGGAAAGTTCTTAGGGTTTATCGTCAGCGCTAGGGGGATTGAGGCTAGTCCAGCTCAAATTACTGCCTTAAAAGAAGTTAAAGCTCCTAGAACGAAGAAGGAATTGCAAAGTCTGAACGGAAAGGTCGCCGCCCTGAGTCGGTTCATTTCCAAAGCTACTGATAAATGCATCCCATTCTTTGACGCTCTGAAGAAAGGAAAGAAGAACTTTGAATGGACTCCCGAATGCCAAAAAGCCTTTAATGAATTGATCCGTCATATGGAAACGCCTCCAATACTTTCTAGGCCAGGCAATGGTGAGGATCTTCTTATATACTTGGCAGTATCATCTCATGCTCTAAGTGCAGCGCTGATTCGGGAAGACAAAAGGATTCAACATCCGGTTTACTATATCAGCAAAAGACTCACTGGGGCAGAGCTGAATTACTCCAAGTTGGAAAAACTCGCCTATTGTCTACTAGTTGCATCAAGGAAGTTGAGGCAATATTTCCAAGCTCATCCTATCAGAGTACTCACCGATCAACCTCTAAAGCAAGTCCTGTTTCGCCCTGAAACTTCGGGTCGCCTTCTAAAGTGGAACATTGAACTCAGTCAATATGACATCACTTGTCACCCCCGAAAAGCAATCAACGGACAAGCTTTAGCTGATTTCATTGCAGAATTCACAGAGAAAGGTAATGGTGAGGAAGAAGCGATCAATGATTCCCCAATCCAGTGGAAGTTATATGTTGATGGCGCAAGAAATGACTACTGTTCTGGAGCAGGGGTGGTACTTGAAACTCCTAAAGGTCGGTCATTATGCTATGCACTGAGATTGGAATTTCCTTCAACAAACAATGAAGCAGAATATGAAGCTCTTATCGCAGGACTGAAAATCGCTAAAGAACTAAACATCCGAGCATTACAGATCTTTAGTGATTCTCAGCTTATTGTATGCCAAGTCAAGAAGGAATTTCAAACGAAAGGGGGAAACCTGCCCGCTTACTTGTCAAAGGCTTGGGAACTTTTGTGTGAGCTCGATCATTATTCAATAAGCCACATTCCTCGGGAAGAGAATATGAAGGCAGATTCCCTCGCAAAGTATTCAAGTTCTGGTGAAGCTCAACTATTGGGATTAGTCCCCGTAGAAGTCCTTTCAGCATCAAGTATAGACGAGATGGATATTGACTGGATTATGAATGTATCTCAAGAACAAGAGTCGTGGATGACTCCAATACTGGACAACCTACTCAGAGGTTCTCTGCCAGAAAATTCGAGAGAGAGACAGAAGCTACTAAGGAAAGCCTCTCGCTATGTAATTCAGGATGGCCGATTATACAGACGGGGATTCTCAATGCCATTGCTTCGATGTGTATCCAGGGAAGAGTCCAAAACAATCCTAGCTGAGGTACATGGAGGAGAATGTGGTGATCATTCAGGTGGCCAAACATTAGCAAAGAAAATTCTCCGATACGGATATTTTTGGCCAGAAATTAATCATGATGCTGCAAGCTATTCCCGAAAGTGTGACAGATGCCAAAGATTTGCCAAAATTCCTAGAGCGCCTTCAACTGAACTCGCACAAATGGTCAGTCCACGGCCGTTTGCAATTTGGGGAATGGATCTCATTGGGCCGCTACCGACTGCCAAATCAGGGATTAAATATGCTATTGTTGCAGTTGATTATTTTACTAAATGGGCTGAAGCTGAACCATTGGCTATTATCACCTCTAAGAAGATGATAAGTTTCGTGACCAAGAATATCATTTGCAGGTATGGTGTGCCTCAGAAAATAATCACAGACAATGGTACTCAGTTTGAAAGCGAGGAATTCCAAGATGTTTGCAAGCAATTCAAAATCCAGAAAAGCTTTTCAGCAGTTGCTCATCCGCAGGCAAACGGGCAACTGGAAGCAGTAAACAAGATCATCAAATCAACCATCAAAAAGCAACTTGAAAGAGCAAAAGGTGGTTGGGTCGATAAGCTACCACTTGCACTATGGGCATACAGAACCACTCACAAAACTGCGACTGGGCACACTCCTTTCTCATTAGCATACGGATCGGAAGCAATGATCCCGGTAGAAACAGAGGTTCCTTCACACAGAAGGATCCATTTCAATCAAGCAGAAAATGAAAGGCTACAGCTTGAAGCGCTAGACTTCCTTGATGAAAAAAGAGATGAAGCTAATCTCAGAATTGCAGCTCATCAGCAAAGGATAGCCAGACATTTCAATTCCAAAGTTCGCCAACGCAGCTTTGAGATTGGAGATCTAGTCCTGAAGAGAATTATGACAGCAACAGGTGTGTTTGGGCCAAATTGGGAAGGACCATATGTCATAGGTCAGAAGCTTCTTGACGGCACATTCAAACTCACTACTGTTGAAGGAGATCAAATTCCAAGGGCATGGAACAACAATCACTTGCGTCCATACTTTACTTGAAAATTTTGTTGAAATATTGTAAAAAGAGTTGCGAATGTATGATTCTTGTAATTGAAAGCAATTGTAAAACTGATGCAAGTGAATAATGAAAAAATATAAAGTGGATGTAGGCCCAAATTCCTGGCCGAACCACTATAAATCTTGTGTTCCTTATTATTATTAAATGTTTGCTTTATTTTCGATATAAAAGTACATAAAATGTATTGCTGAAATGTCGATTTAAATTTTTGCAGACAATGGAAATAAAACTTGCACATAATAAGACCGAGCGATTCTCACCATCATTCAATAAACAAATTTCAAGTCACAAAAGCCCCGAATTCAAATCCTAGATAGGAAATACTTCAATTGAACGGCCTATGATTTCGATAGAAACGGGCCCTTGCTAACAAATTGAGATTGTTTGAACAAACAAACATGCAATTAGGAAGCTAGTGCCCATTCTCACGAACTTGCCTGACAATGAAGTACACTTCCTTGGATTAAACAAGCTACTTGCAAGAAAAGGGGAATGAAAACTTGAAAAGAAAAAAGAAAAGAGGATCGCTGAAAAGGGCATAAGCAAGAAGACAAGGAAACAACCAAAGCCATCATCGGCAGCACAAGTCCTCTTCAGAGGCACAACTCTTCGGAGGATAAAGACCTCTAATGGGTCATATGCCACAAAAAAGAAAGTTCTCTACTCAACAAAAAAGATTGGAGGAGTCATGACCCTCCAACCATGAGAGAGTAACTTCCAGGCAATGAAAACCCTCTCGGAGGCACATTTCACCAGGAGTTGAAGTGTAACAGCCGCTCTTCGGAATTTCACTTCACCAGAGTTGAAATGCAAACAAGATAAAGACCTCTTCGGAGGCACATTTCACCAGGAGTTGAAGTGTAACGGCCGCTCTTCGGAATTTCACTTCACCAGAGTTGAAATGCAAACAAAATAAAGACCTCTTCGGAGGCACATTTCACCAGGAGTTGAAGTGTAACGGCCGCTCTTCGGAATTTCACTTCACCAGAGTTGAAATGCAAACAAAATAAAGACCTCTTCGGAGGCACAATCAAGAAGAAAGACCTCTTCGGAAGCCCACGTTTCACCGAGATTGAAATAAAACTTCCAAGTGTTGAAACGTGAAAAGGCTTTCTTCAAAGGCACAACTCTTTGGAGGTACACGTTTCACCGAGATTGAAATAAAACTTCCAAGTGTTAAAACGTGAAAAATCCCTCCTCAGAGGTACAACTTTCTATATAAAAAAAAAAAAATCCTCATCAAAAGCGTACTTTAACTTTCAAAGGAAGAGTAATTTACCTACTCTGGAAAATGATCTTCATATAAAAAAAAAGAAGTTAAAGTACCCTTCAGAGGTCCGCTTTACCACATAGAAGAATTCACTTGGTAAAATATGCACATAAGCAAAAGGAAAAAGTGATTTCTTCGAAAGACAAAGCGTAAAAACTTATACGAAGGGAGTTGTACTCTACAAAATTTTTCTTTAAAGAATAAAATAGTTATTCTTTAGCAAATAAGAGTGCAAGTCCCCTCGAAGTATAAAATATTGCAGCAAGCTTAAGGTATGGGGGCAACATGGTATAATTACATGCAAAATGGTATAGCTGCATCAGTAAAGTAATACTCAAACAACATACCATAAGCCCGCTGCAATATCATATAAATAAACTTGTGCAAAAATGAATAATAAATGCATCCTCAAATTCAAATAGAAGTCTGTACAAACAAAGGATCATTTTATTCAATTGAAATGCAGGTACAGGTTTCAAAATAAAGAAAAGCGGGGGCCGGTACCCGCACAACTCTCGACCAGTTCATGCAAAAAGCAAAGAAGCTAAAATCTTCACTTCTTCTTACCCCCTTTGGACCCTTTACTCGGCCGAATGATTAACTTTTCAGGCCGATCTGTGGGCAGAAGTGAAGAAGGAGAGGGGGGTGCAACTGGCCCAGCTTCCGGTTCCTCCTCGGTAGCAATGATTTTCTTCCCCCTCCTCCTTGATGTTCCTTGCTTCTTTCTCCTCTTTGAGGAAGACTCACTCCCTGGAGTAACGAGTTTAGACAAAGTTATGTCATCAGAAGGAGTCCGCTCCGGGGATATTTCACCTCTCTCAAGTCCCTCGTCTTTCTGCTCTTGTGAAGCAATGGGATCATCTAAGCCATGAAGAGCCTCTATTTGCTCCTCTTGTGATCCAGGCTGAGAAGCAGAAGGAGGAGTCGCCTGAAGAGACGTAGGAGGGATAACCGGGGGAGGAACTTCCTCTACAGGAGAAAAGAGGTTAAAGTCAGTAAAAAGAGGAGATAAAGGCTCGTCAAGATTCAGAAAATAGTCAAGAAGCTCATTAAACCCATAAGAAACAAATGAGCAATCCACTTGAGCGAAATTTACAGTAGAATTACCTGCAGAAGTTGTCTTTATTACGTCAATTTCATAATCCGGAGCTTCAGCACTCTCTTGCGATTCATCTGTGGCTTGAGTAATTTTGGCCCCGGTATCAGTTTGAGCAGGGATCGGTACATAAGAGCTAGAACCAATAATGCCAGCATCGGCCGAAGTTGAAGGAGGGACAGGAGCAGTCAAATTTGTTTCTTTTTCTTGATGCTCTTCCCCCACTATTTCAACCCGCGATCTGGCAAGTTGCTCCTTCCCTCTGGCAAGGGCGGCGCGAGCCTCAAAGTCTAAGTAGTGCACCTCCAACTCCTCTTCAGTGTATCCGGCCCCTTTAAACATATCTAGTGCGGCCTCCCACACTTCGGCCAGGGTAATCTCATACTTGGGGCCCAGGATTGCAAGACTGCCACGCCCTAATATACAATGCAAGTAGAAATCAAATAGTGTCGAGCCAATATCAGCTTTGGTGGCTTCATGGGCCTCTTCAGCTGCAATTCTACCCACAACAGCCTCATCTCGCTCTCTCTCGACTTTGGATAGCTGGGCTTTCAATTTTTCAATCTCTGCAGCCTGAAGGCCAGTTTGTCCTCGTAACTGAGTAATATCAGTACGGTTGCCCTCTATAATCTGCTCCAACCCATCAGCCTTGGCCTCAGCATCCCTTTGCGCGGCATGAGCATCCCGCACCTGTTGAAGAAGCACACTCTCCCTTTGAGAATAAGAAGTGGAAGAAGTAGCAAACTCCTCTTTAAGTTTCCCAACTTCCGCCTCAAGTTTCTCAGTATAATCGGCAATACTCCTCATTTCTGCATCATGCTGTTTAAGGATCTTTTGCCATTCAGTTTTGTCATTCTCCATGGTAAGCATAGCTTCGAGATTGGCTCTATTCACCCTTTGGAGCTCGTCAACGAGTTTCTGCCAAGATGACATCCTCTCAATACCAGTTCTGACTGCATCAAGGTTCCGTAACATAGCACTTTTATCTATGGGAACCAGATCGAGGTCGAAGCGAACTCCTTTTAAACACCAATTAGGAAATCGGCTTTGAAGAGTGGCTGGACCTGGTCCAACTTGGTAAGATGGCCTATTGATGATTTCTTGGATGTCAGTAGGGGAAGGGGCAGGAGATTGAGAAGAAGTAGGAGCAGTAATCTTCTCTGAAGGCGCAGGCATTGGCTCCTCAATAACTTTGGCCCGTTTGCTCGAGTCATCAGTTGTGTGACTCTTCCCTCTATCATCATGAGATTTGCGTTTAAGGGAGTCACTCTCTCTGTGGGAGGAATCATGTCGATTATCTGGTCTTCCAAAGCGTTCTTCATAATCACGTCTTTCCCGAGCCTTCCGGGCAGCCCTTTCTTCATCAGTCTCTCTATGAACAGGAGGATAGGATTGATAGCCATACTGGCTGCGTTTCCCATATCGCTGAAAGTCATTATAGTATGAGCTGCCTCGCCTCATTGAAAAACCTAAAATTAAAAGAAAAAAGAAACAAAACTTGAGAATCTTTCAAATGTTAAAAAAAAAAAGGCATGTTCGTGGAAAGGATAAGGAAATTCTAAGTGTGTGTGATGTGCAAACTACGCGCATCAATCTACGAACCACTCTTTAATTGGGGAGTAGTTGTGGGTGTAATAGTTAGCGTCAACTCTTGAGTCGACGGCGACTGTTGCAAAATAGAAGTAGCCTCGACTACTGAAGAAGAAATTCCGGTAGTAATAGGATCGTCTTTAAAGATCTCTTGTGAAGTAGCAAAGAGGTCGCTCAGTCCTTCGAAAGTATCGTCCCTGCTCTGCTTAACAGGACTGGATTTCTCAGCTTCTTCACCAAATTCTTGTGAATGGTGAGAAGATCCCTGAGGCTCTTCTTCCTCGATAACCGGGGCAAGTTTTTCGGATGGCCCCGCAACATCTCTTGGAATAGAGCACTTTACTAATGAAGTTTCTATAGAATTTTCTCCCCGCATGTGCTCTTTAATGGAGACCGGGGCATCAGGAGTCTTTATCGGAGAATCGGGGACTTCCGTTGGGGCCTCATGAATTTGAGTGGAACGAGAAGAATGTAAAAGCTCAAACCGATGAAGAAGCTCATCTGACAATAGAAATTTTGCGCTTCTTTCTTCAGCAGCCACAGCGCTTAGCCTCTCAAAAACTGGTTTATGGCTGGAATCTCTAGAAGGAGGAGGAAGTGCTGTAAAAATAAGAAATGGAATCAGCACCTGGCAATACGAACCATGAAAGACTTAGAGTAAAATTGAAGAAAGAAGGAAAAAAGATCTCACTTCCTACTCTCCAGTCTACGTAAAATTCTGTGGGGCAGCGAATGTAGAAGTATTTATTCAGGAAACCATGTGCACTCTCCGGCAAATCCAAAATAAGTTTGCGGTTCCTCGCACCTCTTACAAGTACTATTGAAGGGTTGTCCTTGTTCTTTGCAAAAGTGCAAAAGTAACAGATCTCCTCAAAACTCGGAAGACGGTCAAGAGTCCTCCTGAACAAAACGCATAATCCCATCAAAATGGCATAGCCATTGGGATGCAGCTGGAAAGGAGAGATCGTCAGTCGAAGAAGGATTTGTGGAAGAAATTCATTAAAAGGAGGAATTGCCCCACATAAGCACATTTGGCGATTAATAGCAACAAAACCGTAAGGTGGTCTATCAGCGAAATCATTTGGTCCAGGGAGTAAAACTTCTGCCTCGGCAATGCCAAATTGAACGCATAATTGATTAAGTGTCCGCTGTTTCAGAAGGTAGGAGTTCTTTCTGGAGGGTTTTCTAGTGGAATAGCGATCGGGAAAACTCCTTCGGCGTGTTCTGTCATCTCTTCTTGCTGAGGCGTCATTCTACATAAGCAACTGGATGTTCAGATGAAAAGGTGCACGTTTCCTAAAAAAGTGTGAAGTGTTGTGCAGAACTAAAAAAAAAAAAGAAATCAAACATAACTGAAATTGAACTAGTTGACACTTAATCGACTATGAGATTTCAGGACTTGTTAATATAAAGCTCAAGTGTAGTGTTAATGCGAACGAATCAACTTTAACTGGATATTTTAGTTTTGCTTTAACACTTCATTTGAATTCATTAGTTCACAGTATTTCATTCACACAGTTCATTTAAGTTGATTACTCTTTATCAACTAATCTGTCATTCGATGTGGGCAGTCAATGGCAGTATACTCGTCCCAGTTTTTTTGCAAATATTGCGTTTAACAGGTTAATTAGCATTAGAGATAATCTACAACAAAGTGCAACAGAATTCAAGGTCAAACAATTCAACCAAGTCTTCACAGAATTTCACAAGTCATAGGTCGTCCAGCGACCTAGCATAGGTCGGGGCTTCATTAGGTCGCATTGTGCAAGTTCAAGGGGTTCAAAACAATGCAAAATTGTTCAAGTCCTAGCTCGGCTGCGACCTAGAGCCCATACCGCAAAAGAATTAGGTCGTTGACATGTCAAGTCCCTCTGCAGTCATTCAGGAATCTAGGTCAACAAGTTCTTAAGTCGCACTTTAGTTTAGAGTAAGATGGTCCAGATTTGTTTAAGTGTAAGGTCAGCCGCGACCTAAGATTTCAATTGTTAACGCTAAAAATTGAACGCTAACACCCCGGTGTGTAGAAGGTAATTGTGAAAGCACCACCCGTTGGTACGGGAACAAAGTATAAGCAAAGAAATCACAGAAAAGCTATAAAAGACAGAATATTTATAGTGGTTCGGCTTAAGATCTAGCCTACGTCCACTTTAAAGCTCTTTATTGCTGATTTGGTTACAATTCTTTACAATCAACTCCGATTACAACACACTTAGACAAATTGCTCAAACCCCGATGTAGAAGAATCCTTCGAATGCATGGCGAATGAGTTAGATTTCCTCTTGAGATTTGTTGAAATGTCTTTGGTGATTGGAGTGATAGAAGTGTTGCTTGAACGTTGCTTGAAGTCGAGACAATGGAAGAGTAATGGCGTCCAGGAAGTGAGCCAAAAAAAGTCCCACTCATGTTGATAGTGGTCATGTATTTATAGGAGTTTTCGGCCGTGAGTCGTGAGTCGTACCCGACTCATCGTTAACTCGTGGCCGAGTCAGGTTGGGTCGTGGACGACTCAACAGGTTGAACCCCAGCTTCGCACCAGAGCGCCTTCGATCTTCTGAATATAGCACAAGTCTTAAGTCGTCTACGAGTCATTCCTCTTTGATATAAGTATCGTGATAGCGTACTACGACTCAGTGTCTTTAGGTCGTAGACGAGTCATGGTGAGTCATGAGTCGCTAAGTCGTTAACGACTTATCAGGTAGCGGTACATAAATGAAGCGGCACAAGGATCCACCTTCTTATGTCGTTACTTCCCCTGAGTCGTCTCATATGATAAGTCGCGAACTTGTTGAGTCGTTGATCCACTGAGTCGTCTCATATGATAAGTCGCGAACTTGTTGAGTCGTTGATCCACTGAGTCGTTGTAAGCTCTGAGTCGTTGAAATCCTTAGGTCGGTCTGCCCCATGAGTCGCTAACTTCATGAGTCGTTAACCCGTTGAGTCGGCCGGCACCTTTAAGTCGCTAAGGTTGTAACCCGGTGAGTCGTTATCCCTCCTGAGTCGTTGAGTCGTAACCCTTCAAGGCCGTTAAGTCGGTAACTCCTCAAGGCTGTTGAGTCGGTAACTCCTCAAGGCTGTTGAGTCGGCAACCAGATAAGTTGAGTCGCTGGCTTACTTCACTCTTTAAGTCGTATACCGTTTTGGTCGGGGCGCTGCCCCGCACCCCGCCGGGGGCGCTGCCCCCTGGACCCCTGCGACCTGACCGGTCAGGTCGAACACCGTAGGCGGTGGCGTTGCCCCCGCACCCCCACCTAGGGGGGTTGGCACCCCCCCTGGACCCCCCCTCCGTAGGGGATCTTATCTGAAAATTCATTCAACAGAACTTGCTTTATTGGGAGGTTAAGTCGACCATCCTTCGAGATGAACTATCATTGGCCTTTCGGTCGATTTTTGATATCACAGCCTTGCTGAAAAAGCAGAGTTAACACTTGCCCCTCGAAGTATACGCCTAGGGACTAGGTCGTGTGCTTCGATTCTTCTTAACTCGTGCTTTATTGAGCTGCTGAGCTTGTACTTAGGCAACTTTACTTTGTTTTGTCCTGAAGCCTTTTGAACTTGACCAGAACTTGTTGCATCTCTTTATAGATCATTTTAACAACCTATTAAATGCAATATTTGCGGAAAAATGGGGCGAATATACTCATCACCGATTGCCCATATCGAGTGATGGATTAGATCAAAGAACTGATATTTTACGGTAAGTAAATTAGTATGGATTTGATGAAGTGTTGCGAATCAACTATCTTGAATGAAGTATCAACAAAAAATTTACACGGTTATAACTGCTATTTGCATTGATACTGCACTTATTTTCAAATAACAAGCCTCGAATTTTTCTGAATTGAGATATTTTCCAACCAGTATTATTTCGAGTATTACTTTATTAGCTTGTTATTCAAGTAGCTTTGCACAACACTTCACACGCTTTTAGGAAACGTGCACCTTTATTTTCGAATACTCGGTTCTTTATGTAGAATGTCTTCTTGATAAGAAGAAATAGTGGAGCAAGCTGGATTTTTTCACATCTGAGATTTTCAGAATTCGAGTTGTTGAGTGCTAATTTCGTTCTTTACTTTGTAGCATTCCCTTCTCTTTCCGAATATTTCAGTCATAAGTCAATTTTTAAAAGACTAAATGTTGTGGCGGTTAAAGAGAGGAGTGTTAAATTTCTGCTGAAAGACGAATTTTTGCACTTAATTCGGACCTTTTTCCCTCTTTTGATTGACTTGGCCTTATGATGCCCCTGATTTTCAAGCAGAGACTTCAGGTGCCCCAGCTTTCGCAGAGGAACTTGCATCTAGGAGACCTGCAAATGTATGAAATTTTTTTCATAGTATGGAATGAGATGATTCTTCCTACTTGTACAGAATTTTATCTGTATTTGAGAATGCAATTATTGCTCATTTTCATATAAGTTTTTCATTTTCTTTGCATAATACTGCGGTGAGCTTGTGGTCTTTTGCTTGGGTATTGCTTTGACTAATATAGCGATATTTTATTGTCCCTATACCACAGCTTATTGTAATATTCTCCATTTTTGCGGAGATTTTGGAGGACAATTCTTCTGTTTTGAGAAGACTTGTACTCTTACTTAAGAGAATAACTCTTCCATTTTGAGAAGGCATGCACTCTTTCTTTAGAGAATAATTTTCCATTTTTGAGGAAATATTATTCTTGCTCTGGTAGAGTGCGCCTTGTATTGGAGAAGCCTTTTCTCCCTTTTTTTTTTGTTGCGCCTCGCTGGAGGGCTTTGATTTGACATTTCAACTCTGGAGGAGTGGGCCTCCACAGAGATTGCACTTCAGCTCCGGTGAAATGTTCCCCCGAAGAGGTCTTTATCCTCTGAAGGGTTGTGCCTTTGAGTAGGGCTTTAGTTTAAGCTTCAAACATGGGAAGCGTGCCTCATTGGAGGACTTTAGTTTGTGCTTCAAACATGGGAAGCGTGCCTCATTAGAGGACTTTAGTTTGCACTTCAAACTTGGGAAGTGTGCCTCATTGGAGGACTTTAGTTTGCACTTCAAACTTGGGAAGTGTGCCTCATTGGAGGACTTTAGTTTGCGCTTCATACATGGGAAGCGTGCCTCATTGGAGGACTTTAGTTTGCGCTTCATACATGGGAAGCGTGCCTCATTGGAGGACTTTAGTTTGCGCTTCATACATGGGAAGCGTGCGTCATTGGAGGACTTTAGTTTGCGCTTCAAACATGGGAAGCGTGCCTCATTGGAGGACTTTAGTTTGCACTTCAAACTTGGGAAGTGTGCCTCATTGGAGGACTTTAGTTTGCGCTTCAAACATGGGAAGCGTGCCTCATTGGAGGACTTTAGTTTGCACTTCAAACTTGGGAAGTGTGCCTCATTGGAGGACTTTAGTTTTCGCTTCAAACATGGGAAGCGTGCCTCATTGGAGGACTTGAGTTTGCACTTCAAACTTGGGAAGTGTGCCTCATTGGAGGACTTTAGTTTGCGCTTCAAACATGGGAAGCGTGCCTCATTGGAGGACTTTAGTTTGCGCTTCAAACATGGGAAGTGTGCCTCATTGGAGGACTTTAGTTTTCGCTTCAAACATGGGAAGCGTGCCTCATTGGAGGACTTTAGTTTTCGCTTCAAACATGGGAAGCGTGCCTCATTGGAGGACTTTAGTTTGCACTTCAAACTTGGGAAGTGTGCCTCATTGGAGGACTTTAGTTTTCGCTTCAAACATGGGAAGCGTGCCTCATTGGAGGACTTGTGCCTCCGAAGAGGGCTTGTGTGTTTTCTGTCTGCTTGCCCATGCCTCTTCACCATATGCTCCTTAGTGATTCCTTGTTATCATTTCCACAGCCATGTTCTTTTCTTTGCCAGTTATTTGTCTCTTTTCCAGAGAAATGCTCCTCATTGTTAAGTGAATCCATAGGGCAGACCCAAACTACCCGACTAGATGTCTGTTTGCACAAACGATCTTTGTCGGTTAGCGAGGGCCTGAAACCTTCGCGTTGGGAAGGTGCCCTTTTGGTTGTATCAACTGTTCGTGAGGAACATTTCTAATGCAGGAATTCAATTTGGAACCTTTTTTGGCTTGACATTTATTTGCTCAATGACTTATAGGAATCGCTTTGCTTTGCGATGTGCTGACTAGGTAAGCTTTTCTTTGATTGCCTGCAATATTAAATCGACATTTTAGCAATATATTCAAGATATTTGGCATATCGAAATGAAACAGGTTTTTTATAGTAATAGAAAACACAAGATTTATAGTTCCTATATTTCATTTGCAATGTTTTTACAACGACTTTTAATATGAGAATGATAAATCCATTATTCTTTTACAAATTTGTAACAAAGCCTTAAAGTAAAACATGGATGCAAGTCCATGCTGTCCCAAGCTTTTCGGGATCGAATCTCGGGTGTGAGAACAGGAACATTCTCTCCCTTCGGGGCTTTTCTTAGAGCATGAGCGTATCCTTCCATCCTATCATGATTCCTGCCTGCCGGGTGAGGGCCTCCCCTGAGTGGTTGAGGATGGGTCATTCCTGTCTCTTTTGACATATTGCTGGAGTTTATTCTGTCTCAATAGTTCTTCAATCAAATTCCTTAAATGACGACATTCGTTGGTGTCATGACCAGGTTGGTTGTGGAACTGACAGAACCTCCCATTATGCATAGCATTTTTCCCAACCTTCAACTCAGGTGGCTTAGGATAATCAAAAGCATCCTTGGTTGCGAGAAAGATGTTCTCCAGAGTATCAGTTAAGAGAGTAAAGTCTGAAGGTTTAAAGCGGCGAGCTTTCTTCAAGTCTCTCTGCTTTTTTCCACCATCGTTCTTCCTCTTCTGTCCTCTAGATTCTCTTTTATCAGAAGTAACACCGATATTCAAAATTTCGGCCTCGATTGCTCTTGATGTCGCAGGAAAGCTTTCCAAACGCATAAATTCATCAGCCTTCTTATAGAATTTCTCAAGCGAGTTTGGCTCCTTCATTTTTAGCCATTTACCGAATTCACTCGATTTATCGATAGCCCGCATTAGATAAGTCAAAACCATCCTTGGCTCTGCGTTCTCGACTTCAGCTAGGGCTATATTGAAACGATTTAAGAATGATCTGGTAGATTCTCCGGGGTTTTGTTCTAGATTAGAGAGAGACATTATATCCTTGGCTTTTGTCGCATATAGCCTGAACTGATCCTTGAACTTTCGTGTTAAGTCAGAGAATTGATCCACGGATCTAACTGGCAGCTTTGTGAACCAAAGTAAGGCCACTCCCTCTAAGTATACGGGAAAGTAACGGCACTTGATCTCATCTGTTGCTCTTGCCCCGGTCATATGCCAATCGTACTTGTACAGGAATTGGTTAGGGTCACTTGTCCCTCGATAAGCAGGGATGGTAGGTGGTACAAATTTCTTGGGAAACTCTGCCTTTAAGATTTTTTCGGTGAACGGTGTCTTACTCGGGGCAAATCCCCAATCATTTTCATCCTCTTGCCTTTGCATGCTTTCTTTCATAATCGAGCGAACCATCCCTGATAGGTACTCCTCATCGTTCAGAGGTCTTGCCGGGCAGACGTCCGCGTCCGCTGTTCTTTCGGAAGTTTGCCTGGGCGAATATTCGCGAAAAGTTGGTTGCGGCCTTGAACCTTCAGCTTGGGAAGGACCCCTTGCAGTGGCGTTGTCTGCTTTTTGAGGAATACCTTTCTCTTGGGGGTCACGGGCATCTTCAGCATAGATTGTTTCATTATCCTTTCGTTGGTGATTTTCCTCAAGTAGGGCGTTTAACCTATCCATAATCAAGGCATTCTGGGCATTCTGGGCTTCCAACTGCGCATTCTGAGCATTCAATTGCTGATTCAATCCCAAAACTACGGCGTCCAATTCTGCTCGTGTAACTCCAGCAGTTGGAGCTGCTTGACTTGAAGGAGGAGAGGTAGCAGTATTCACATTATCGGATCTTGCGGAACTTCGCTTTCTCCCAGGAGCCATTATTTCCAATAAACTTCTGGTCTTTAGAGAGATTCTTTCAACAAACTTTCGCGAAGCAATGGTGAAAGTATTCCTGAGTTGGGTTCTCAGTGAAAGCACCAAAAATGTTAACGCTAAAAATTGAACGCTAACACCCCGGTGTGTAGAAGGTAATTGTCAAAGCACCACCCGTTGGTACGGGAACAAAGTATAAGCAAAGAAATCACAGAAAAGCTATAAAAGACAGAATATTTATAGTGGTTCGGCTTAAGATCTAGCCTACGTCCACTTTAAAGCTCTTTATTGCTGATTTGGTTACAATTCTTTACAATCAACTCCGATTACAACACACTTAGACAAATTGCTCAAACCCCGATGTAGAAGAATCCTTCGAATGCATGGCGAATGAGTTAGATTTCCTCTTGAGATTTGTTGAAATGTCTTTGGTGATTGGAGTGATAGAAGTGTTGCTTGAACGTTGCTTGAAGTCAAGACAATGGCAGAGTAATGCCGTCCAGGAAGTGAGCCAAAAAAAGTCCCACTCATGTTGATAGTGGTCATGTATTTATAGGAGTTTTCGGCCGTGAGTCGTGAGTCGTACCCGACTCATCGTTAACTCGTGGCCGAGTCAGGTTGGGTCGTGGACGACTCAACAGGTTGAACCCCAGCTTCGCACCAGAGCGCCTTCGATCTTCTGAATATAGCACAAGTCTTAAGTCGTCTACGAGTCATTCCTCTTTGATATAAGTATCGTGATAGCGTACTACGACTCAGTGTCTTTAGGTCGTAGACGAGTCATGGTGAGTCATGAGTCGCTAAGTCGTTAACGACTTATCAGGTAGCGGTACATAAATGAAGCGGCACAAGGATCCACCTTCTTATGTCGTTACTTCCCCTGAGTCGTCTCATATGATAAGTCGCGAACTTGTTGAGTCGTTGATCCACTGAGTCGTCTCATATGATAAGTCGCGAACTTGTTGAGTCGTTGATCCACTGAGTCGTTGTAAGCTCTGAGTCGTTGAAATCCTTAGGTCGGTCTGCCCCATGAGTCGCTAACTCCATGAGTCGTTAACCCGTTGAGTCGGCCGGCACCTTTAAGTCGCTAAGGTTATAACCCGGTGAGTCGTTATCCCTCCTGAGTCGTTGAGTCGTAACCCTTCAAGGCCGTTAAGTCGGTAACTCCTCAAGGCTGTTGAGTCGGTAACTCCTCAAGGCTGTTGAGTCGGCAACCAGATAAGTTGAGTCGCTGGCTTACTTCACTCTTTAAGTCGTATACCGTTTTGGTCGGGGCGCTGCCCCGCACCCCGCCGGGGGCGCTGCCCCCTGGACCCCTGCGACCTGACCGGTCAGGTCGAACACCGTAGGCGGTGGCGTTGCCCCCGCACCCCCACCTAGGGGGGTTGGCACCCCCCCTCGACCCCCCTCCGTAGGGGATCTTATCTGAAAATTCATTCAACAGAACTTGCTTTATTGGGAGGTTAAGTCGACCATCCTTCGAGATGAACTATCATTGGCCTTTCGGTCGATTTTTGATATCACAGCCTTGCTGAAAAAGCAGAGTTAACATCAATCATCATGGAACTTAAGTCGTTACTTTCTTAGGTCGTTATAAGGTCGCTCTGCTTTAAGTTTTATCTCATTCAAGAGTGAGTTAGATCATTAGTATTAGGTCGCATGGTTCACATTCAAACAGACACCCCTAAGGTCGATTCCCCACTCACACGCTGCCAGATCATCACTACCATTAACCCGTTAACCCATTAGAGCCTTCCTCATCTCTTCCAAATTTATAAACCAGCTAATTTGAATCACTGTAGTTTACCATCTTCCTCCCACATCCTCACAGATCACTCGAAAAATCCAATCCAAATTGCCTCAGATCCACCATACATCGGATATACTGCTATATCCACAAGAATCACCACGATAACTCAATCAAGAGGAAAATCGAATCGTGACTTATGGGAAAAAGCAGCATACGAAAATGCATTAAGAATGACAAGTGGAATATTCGTGGTTTGATGATGGATGTGATCGAATGTTGATAGAACTCACTTACGCAATCTGGTGATGGAAAAGTTGAAAGATTGAGCTGATTAGAATCGTCCTCGAGAAGTTCAGAAGCTTGTTAATGGAAGAATGGATGCTGAAGCAGATGAAGAGGGGAGGGAGCGACCTACGGTATTTATATTCTAGTACAGTGGAACGCGAACCGACACTACGCGACCTAATTTTCTCCTTAAGTCGTTTGCGACCTAGCAATTCTTCAGAATGCGAGTTAAGAAAGTCGAAGCACACGACCTATGGCTAAGTCGTATACTTCGAGGGGCAAATGTTAACTCCCTTCTGTGAGCGATCTAATGGAAATGCAGCGACTTAACCGCACACGTGACCTAGCGACCTAAAGAGGGTTACAACCTAGCGGAACCCAGCGACCTAAAGGTAGCTGCGACCTAAAGTGTTGCGACCTAAAGATTGTCTCGACCTAAAGGAAGCAGCGAGCTATAGAATTTAGCGATCTACAGGCTCACCAAACTTACGACCTAAATCATATGCGACCTAAACAAAGCCATAGCCTACCGACCTGAGAATGAAGTGGTCTCAGCGACCTAAATCTCAGCCGACTTACGACCTAAAACAAGTCGTACGCGACCTATCAACTCGCTGAGAAAAGAGCCGAGCACAATTGAGATAAGTCAGATCCCATCCCCTAGGTCGTTGCCCACCTACGACCTACTTTAGGTCGAAGACGACCTAGCACTTGGAGATAAAAATACTGCCCAACGACCTAACGGAGTACTTCGACCTAAGGAAGGTCACGACCTAAGAGATTCAACGACTTAAGAACTCCAGCTATGACTACAGGAAAGTTCTCACGACCTATGATAGGTCGCTAACGACCTAGGATAAGTCGCTCTCGACCTATCTGCATGAACAAAGAAGCCGCCTATGCCATGCCGCTAGGGGATAGGTCGTTTACGACCTTGGACTTGTACAAATCGGCACGTATGTTCTTATGGAAGGAAGGCCAGTGCTTTTTAGGTCGACTGCGACCTACGACCTTACTTAGGTCGGTCACGACCTACGACCTAACTCCGATAAAAGCCTATAAATACAGCCCTAACTCGAACTAGGAGGGGACTTTTGGGCTCACTCTCTTCAAGCGCCGATACTCTGCTGCATTCCGAACCAATCTAACACTTGAAGCTCTCAAGACACTTAGAACGCTACAAACAACTTCAAGAAGAGATCACATACATCCAACATGGATTCGAAAACTCTCATCTTCATCGAAGTTTAGGCTACTTGTTCTAAGTCTCTTGTAATTCAAAGTGTATTGTACTTAGGAAGAATTGTATCAGCTTGTAACGAGATCATTAATAAAAGTACTTAAAGTGGACGTAGGCTATACCCTTAAGCCGAACCACTATAAAATTGTTGTTGTTTACTGCTTTTCTGCTATTATCTGCTTGTAATCTGTTCCCGAGCTATCGGGTGGTGCTTTCACAACTATAACTCATACACCGGGGTGTTAGCGTTCAAATTTTAGCGTTAACAGCAGGCATAATATAATGGTACCTATGCTGGCTAAGATTTATATTCTATTTTCGAAATGCTTTCATTACTATGCACTAATAATAATATCAAATGATTTTTTTGCGTAGTAAGCTTCTTTGACTATCATAAGGAGAAATCTCCTCCAATTCTGCGTTTGCATTGTGTGTGGGGGGGGAGGCCTTATGGTAGTTTCATTTTCAAAAAGCATTGCAGATATTTTTCACTTCCCTTGTTGTTGTTGTTTTAAAAGATAAATAACTGTTTAAGTTCTCACACCAGTCCCATGACTGACCTGGAGTTTATTGTTCTCTTCCTAAACTCTGGGTGCTTATAATTTTCCATACGGGCAGTCTAGAGTCAGGTTATCAGGTCATTCTGGATTCAGAAGTGTTTTGGAGCTCAAGTGGCGAGCTGGATGGCGAGACGTATTAGTTATATATGATATTATCTTTTCTGTTGCAGAATTCACTTGTAAGGACACGTTTGTATAACTGTCCATTGTCTTGTTGTGTTGTATATTGTTGTTGTACACTCTGATGATGATGTGATGTAATGTAATAACTGAGATAATTCTTGGTTTTAAAGATTATTCATTTATTTATTATATGTTGTTTCGCTGCGAATGTAAGATTCTGATATTGTTTCTGTTCTGTTTCCTTATTTCTTCTATCTTTATCTTCTACCTCTTCTTCTTTAACCCTAACAATTCGGTTTTTCGGCATTCGATTATGCGGCATTTGATACATTGGACGTAAGAATGCCGACCTTCGGATCTCGATAAAATTGGTATGTTACATTGTGGTATCAGAGCATATGGTTAAGTGACAACCTTGGCTCTGTTGGGTGTTACTCATTAGAGATAGAGTCGGTTCTACTCTAGAATGAGTTGAGTGTAATAATAGGTATGAGAGCGTAATTGTTAGTGGATATGGAATTGTTTTGTATTGTGTTGACTTATCGGTTGATTGTTTATAGATTCTGGTCGGTGCAGTTTGGCCAACTATTTCGATAGGGGCTTCTAAACTCTTAAACAAGATAAACCGACATAGTATCATTTTAAATTGGGTAAATGAAATAATTTTACCTTGGTTATATTTTATATATAAAGGAATAATTTTTCAGAATTATTAAAATGTATATAAATTGATTGTTTGGTTGCTGAAAATGTAAGAATATATATATAAGTAAATTAAAAGATGTTTGAATAATCTAATTAATAGAATAAAATTGTAAAAGCAAATGATTTATTAAGTATGGAATTATAATTAATGTGATTTACAATTGTGAAATAATCTTATATATAAGAAGTGAAACTATATGAATATATTTATAAATATAAATTGTAAACTGTGATTCATAATTTGAAATGGAATACCAGAGTAATATTTGAAAACAAATTTAAAGAATTTGAAATGTTGAGATTTGGGAAAATTGTTTTGAAGGAAAGAAAGCACTAAACTCTTTTCGGTCGTTGGAAAATAATTTCGATGATGATTGCAACATCATCGGTGTTCATTTTCGGGTTTCCAAAAGAGGGATTGCTGCCAAGTTGTTTTAAATGGAAGTTGTCTGGAAAATTTGGGTTTGGGTTTTGAATTCAAAAGATAATTTGAATTGATTTTCAAAAATGGTTTTGAAAGATTGAAAAGACTCTGGAATGTTATATAAAATGATTGGAATACAATTATTAAGTTGGAAAATAAACTATGAATGAATAAATAAAATTTGCAAGTGTAAGAAAATGAAATTGAAATCTATTTCGGATTTGTAAGTAATAGAACTGAAATTGGAATCTGAATTGGATTTATAAGTGGAAATTTAAGTTAAGTTAAACAAATGAGTTTGAAATAAAATATAGCTTAAGTAATGTTGAATGAAGTTGATTTTGGTATCGAAGTAAAAGAATAAAGTGAAGTGATGAATATGGGCTTGGGTTATGAAATGAAATTCAACCTTATTTGTAAAATGATTTAGCAATTGAATAAATAAATGGATTGAATGTTAATCAATCAAATGTAAATAAATTGATATCGAATAATGGATATAAGTGTAAATTCGTTTAAGGCTAATTGAATGTGTTAAACCAAATTGAAGGAAAACCAAGTGAATATGAATGTTGGATGTAAAGTGAATAAATTTGGTTGTGTTGGTTATACATTGGTTATTATACTATTGTTAATTGATTAAATAGTGATTCATATGCAATTGAATGAATAAAATTGAAAGCTAAAGCAATTGAATTCAAATTGGAAGTTAAGTAAATTTAAATTGAATAGAAATTGATTTGAATTGAAAGTGAACAAAGGTGAATGTAAATTAGTGAATGTAAACTAATTGGAAATTAATAATTGAATGTCGTTGTATATGAATTGGTTGTAAACAATTACAAGTATTGTTGAAATCATATAAGTTGTTTACAAACCTTATTTAGTATGCATTTCTTTTAATATGCATTTAACGACCCGGAATTTTGAGCAATATCAATTTAATAATCTTTGATAATAATTAAATTGATTTGATCATTTTATATTACAAACTGACAAGTTAAAATTATTTTAAAGATTAATAATAATAATTAAATATCTATCAATAATTTTCTCAACAATATAAATAGGAAAGATTAAATTCTTTTGAAAGTTTATAATAATTTGATTTAGAAATATTTATTTTTGTAAATAGGAAATGTTTAGTGTAATAAAACTTTATATTCGAATTGTAATATATATATATATATATATATATATATATATTATGATTTGGTTTGTGTTTTAAAAATTCAACAAAGTAAATTTCAAAATTAATGTTAAAATGTTTTTCTATTTGAAATGTGAATATATTTTTGTATATATATTTGAAATAGGAAAAAAAATATTGATTTGAATTTAACAAGAGTTTTCAAACTTTAATGTATATAATTTGTAATTTAAAATGTTAATTTGATTTAATATTTTTGAAATGATATTTGAGATTTAATTTTTTTTAACAAAGTTAATTTCTTATTATTATAAACATATAGTTCAACTTGCGTTTTAGATAAGATTTAAATTTAAAAGTTCATTATCTTAATATCCTTTCATTTTAAAATTTTAACACAAGATAAATTTATTTTAAAATTTTAAGAGATAAATTAAAATAGATGTTTCAATCATTTAAACATTTAATTGAATCAAAATGTAAGTTACTTGAATTCATATGAATATTTTTAAAAGATAAGTATGCACATTCTATAATCATATGAATATTACATAAATATATGAATATAGTTTAAATGGATTATTAAAAAGAAAATCACATTTTAAACATTTATAAATATTAGAAAAATAACTTTTGTAAATATGGATTAAACATAATAACATTTGTAGGATATTTATAAAACATTAAAAATCACATGTAAGTATATTAAGATTGTTAATAACACTTGTAAACATTTTAGAGTGGGTTAAAGACAAGTGTAAGATCCTTATGACATTAAAGTGACAAATGTCTTTTTCTTTAATAGTAAATTTTAAAATTTAATTGTAAATAAAAGATGGTTTTTGTTCTTCAGCTGAAAACATTTTCTTCAACTCAAACTTAATACAAAACAAAGATATAGAATCAAACAAAGATCAAGAATGCATGTAAATCAAAACAAAAATGGAAGAAGTTACTGTAAAATCTGGAAATTCAAACAGAGGATAAATTCAAATGCAAGATTCTCAAATGAAATTAGAGGCAAGCAACTGGAATAATTCAAGCAATTCAAGAAATTCTGGAATCAAACAATTCAGAGGGTTCATCTACATGCAGAAGGAATTCAAGAACATGCAAATAAAATTAAGTCAAGAACATTCTTTGTTTTCTGCAAATTACAGGTGAGTAAATGCAGATTTTAAAAACAGTTTTAAAAGTGGTTTTAACTTGTTTTTATGAATGAATAACATAATGTTATCTGAAAATATTTGAATTGTATTGGATGCATGTTTGATTTATGACTTTTGAATGCCCGTATAGTGATACTTTAGTGTCTTTATAAAGAACAGGTTTACAATTTTATAAATAAAATTCAATAACTAGTTTTTCAAGTCAAATTGGACATTGAATTGTAAATAGAAGATGTTTATAATCAAGTAATCTATCATCTAAAAATGGTTATAGGTTTTTAAAATGTATGATTAGCTTGAATTTTAAATTTACAGTAAAAATCTTATTATGGTCAAAAAATTAATCGAATCAATTTTGGATTTGAATTATATAATTGAATTCCTAATGCAAAATCATGATTTTTGAGATTAGTATCATGATTTTTAGATTTGAAATTGAAGAGAATTTTGGGATTTACTGATTTGGACTTTTTGGCCAATCTGAGACGAACGGCGGTAAATTGGCCGACGTGGCTGTGCATGAAGGTGGAGGAGACAATGGTGGTCATCAGAAAAATACTGGTGTATTTTATTGATGTGTGGGGTGATCTAGATTGGGGTAGTAGGGTTTTGTTACCCTGTGAATGCCGATGTTGATCTGATGGTTCTGCGTCATCGAGAGGGTATCGGGGTCAACCTCGTAGGGGACTGTGGTGCTGGAGAGGGAGTCATAGCTTCTGGAAGGAGGAAGTGGCGTCAAGTAACAGGGATCGTCGGCGGTTGTCGATGTTGATGATGGGTGGTTTTCGAGCAGTTTGAGTTGAAGAACTTAATTTCGATTCTTGATCAAACTTGGTTTTCTGGGTTTCGAATATTGATGTTGGGGACGTGAGCAACTTGGGGATGGTCAGTGTGGAGTTCGCCAGCGTCCATCGGCGCTGTGCACGTTAACGTGCACAGTGACTTGTTTTGGTTTTAGGTTCTGGGGAGAAGAAGGGGGAAGACTCGAAGACGTTCTCGGGTTTGTTGTGGGTTGAGCTCGAAGTAGGTTTGGGGTTCGGGTTGCTCGATGTTGTCGCGTGTTTTCTGAGATTTTGCTCGAGGTTGTCGAGCATGTGTTTAGCTGGGTGCTGAGGAGTTTGAAGCTTTAAATTTATCAGTAAAGTCCAAAATATTAAAGCAATGATAATGTGATTGTGTAGAAAATCAAAGTTTTAAAACAATTGTTAAACAAGTTTTGTTTTAAAAACTAAATTTGTTTTCAAGTTTTGATTTAAACAAGTTTTATATAAAAAAATATGAAAGTTTTTAAATGAAAATAAACGAATTTTTGAAATGAAATTTGTATTAAATTTTATTAAATATCTTTGGAAATTTTTAAAGATTTATTAAGTTTATTTTAAATGTTTAAATTGTTGAAATTAAAATTGATTTTTAAATATTATATTTTTAAATAAAGATAAATGATAAAGATTAAGAGTTCAATTATAATGAAAGTTTGTCTTAAGAAATTAAGTGTTGATTAAGTAAAGATAAATAAATTTGTGAAGATACTTGAGATAATTAGATTATTTTTATCAAGTGTTAATGGTTAATAAATGATTAAATTAAGATAATGAATTTCTTAATTACGAATCTTTATAATATAAGAAGTTAAGAATCATTTAATTAATTTTAAATGATTAGGTTAAATAATTAATTAAATAATTAATTAATGATTAATTAAGATAATCACTTATGGGTTAATCTTATATAATTACTTGGGGAAAGTAATTAAAGAAATTAAGTGGTTAAGTACTAGATGTTATTAAGTAACAGTTAATTACTTTATTAAAAGTAATTAAGTAATGTGATCAAGAGTTAATCGCTTGATTTATTAATTAAAGAATTAATTAACATAATTAATTAAAGGTTTAAATTATTTAATTAATGGTAAATTAATAAAGAATTAAATGTAATTAATTAAGTGATTAATTACTTGTTAAAGTAATTAATTAAGGAAGAATTTAATTAATGAAGTAATCATTAATTAATGGAAATAATTAATTAACTATTAATTAACGATTTAAGGATAATTAATTTATAATTAAGTTTTAATTACTAAATGTAATTAAAGTAATTAATCAAAGGTGATTAATTAAAAGTAATTAATTAAATATGATTAATTAAAAGTAATTAATCAAGTAGTTTTAATTAAAAAGTAATTAATCAAGTGTGATTAATTAAAAGTGATTAATTAATTAAAGGATAATTAAGGAATAATTATCAGGATAATTAAAGAATAGTTAATCAAGTATGATTAATTTTAAAAGGTAATTAAGAGGTAATTACTTAGTATAAGTTGGAAGTAATTAATCAGGATGATTAATTAACATGGTAATTAAGTAATAATTACTTAAAGCAATTAAGTAATAATTAATCAAGGAAGATTAATTGAATTGGATAATTAAGTGATGTTAGTTAATTAGTTAATTTGTAATTAATTAATGAATAAGTAAGATGGATTGACGATGAATCCAAGTGATTAAGTAAGGATTAATTTAATTTAAGAATTAATTAAATTATTTAAGTTGGATCAACCTTGTGTATGGGTGTTTATTGATTGGTTGATAAGCATCATTGGATGAGTAATGATATTGGTTGATATTATATGTTTTTGGATGATAAGTGATGATGTGAATGTGATATATTCGAGATGTGATATATATGTTGTTTTGTGATATGCATGGATGAATGTGATAATAGTGGATTACCTATCTGTGTAATGTGAATCATCCATTTATTTTAAGTGATATTTCCGAAATATCTATTGTTTAAATCCCTTAAGTACAACTTGGACATTGAAATGGCGTTTGGATTCGGTGAGACCGGGATCGGGTTTCCATATTTGGATATCTGAAAACCACATCGATTCCAACTAAACGTTAGGTCGTTAATCCAAGTGGAGCGAGTGAAGACTCGAGGTGTAAGAGCTATACGTCAGTATAACTCTATGGGTGATTCCGTAATGAGTTTGACGGAATAGTGCTTATAGGTTCGAGATGGTGATTCAGAGTGCAAGGGCCATGGTCGTTGACTCTGAGGGTGATTCCAAAATGAGTGCAACGAGATAGTGCCTTCGGTTTCGTTCGAACCCGGGACGAACTTGTATGGATTGAATGCTTTCAGAACATCGTCAGGCGGACGATGAGCATTCTAAGATAGATGTGCCCTATAAAGGTAATCGCAGCCTCAAGCCTCATCAACCGGGAATGGCTAAAACAGGGGAGGTGCAGCAAGGCTTCGTGGGTAGCTCCCACTGGAGAGCGAGATACATCCCTGTCTAGATGTCCCTTTTTATTTTGGCTTTGGGGGCAGTTGGATCTACAGCCAACTGCGGGGTGGTCTTGTTCGGGACTGTTCAGTAAGGAATGGTCCCGACCTTGTGTTGTAGAGGAGCGGGCGTACTCCTCGCTACGGTGATCTAGGCCACGTACTGTGACGGGCGGTACCCCAGTAGCCCTGCCATTGATGGAAACCCATTTTCCCTACGAGACCCTACGGTTTTGTTTGTATTACCCACTTTTGTGGCTAGTAGCTGGAATTTAATCATGTAACAATTTCGGCTATTTCATATTTATTTGAAAACCCTAGACACTATTATAATATCACTGGATTTCCTATCAAATGTTTTGGTTAGCGTAAGGTAAAAACTTTTCCATGTTTATGTATGGGAAGTCTTACGTGATACCTTTTCTTTCAAAGGATTTTCTAAAGTTAAGCAATCTTAAACCATTTACTCACACCAGACCCCTGTCTGACCCGAGTGTTTATTTTCTGTTTTATTAAACTCTTGGGTACTCATGTTCTCTATGAGTAGTCAAGTGATTCAGGTTATCCTTGATGAATTTTGGAGGAGCTTTGGAGTAGGAGGCTTCAACGTGTAGATATATAGATAGAGTTTCCGCTGTGATGTTATTCTGTATGATATCTTGTATTGTATTAGACAGAATTGTTATAACTGTCTAAATTGATATGTTTAGTTGTGTACTCTGATGTATATGATACTATGTATATGCTCTATATTATATTTTCAATCGTTCCACTGTGAGATTCTGATGTGTTGTTTCTTTTCTTTTCTATTCTTCTTCTATCCCTTTCTTTCTTAATTAGTGATGCGATTTTCTGGTGATAGAAAGTCAGGTCGCTAGAGTTGGTATCAGAGCGCTAGGTTGAGAGAATACCTAGACTCTGGAGTGGTGTCTATCTTGAGAGAGCGTACTTGTAATTTTTCTATATATACTTATATATACCTACCTAATCTGTTTGGTTTTCTGTTCAGATTTTCCAACATAGGTTATAAAGGTAGATAAGTTAGAAGTGTGTAGAACACGACTACCACTAATGGAAGAGGCTTATATGTTGTGGTTGGAGGTGTTTATCGAGATTTTAGACCTATTACCATCTCGAATAAGCTTTGTAGATTGGTGGAAGGATTTTTTTTGAGTCCAGAGGAAGTATTTTCAAGAATTGGAGTATATTCTTGGATGTGAGGTTAATTTGCTCTCGAGTGAGCAGGATTTCCAAGAGTTGAGTTTGTCAGCTAAATAGAAGCAAGTAATGGTATCTTGGTGACTTCAAGAAGGAATAGTTGTGTGATGAGATGCAGTTTCCATAGATGTTTTTGAGGATGTTCTTCTGGAGTAAGATTAAGATGGTGTTAATTGAACTTGGATGTCTACTGCAGTGGAGATTCGGATGTTTAGGGATTTCTAAATCTCAAGTAAGGGTGTCTTACCTTTGTTAAAGTAGGAGACTAAGGTCGATAAGTTACCTCATTTCGGACATGGTCTCAATTGTTTTCTTAAGAAGATAAGTGGTTGGTGTTTGGTTTGGAGCCGAGTTTCTTGAGAAGATGTCGACTCGTCTCAAGGATTTTTAGTGGAATTGGGTGATAGTTTTGAGTTTTAAGGAGCTTTTGGTTAAGGAAGATCTTTTGGCTTAGCAGTAGCATTGAACTGAAGTTTGGAAGCAGTAGCATGGATCTGTTTCGTCAATGATTCAGTAACCTTTGGGATTCTACTATCGGCAGACCAGGTAGATAGTGAAGGCTTATCCTTTTCTTCGGAAGGCTCGGCAGAGCAGGATATTTGTTGGAAGTGATCTATCAGTTTTTCTGGTAGATAAGCCATTCGGGAAAGATTTTTCTTGAATAGGAAAAGCTGTTCTAATTGGGGAGATAGTTCTTTGGAATCTGAACTGAGTAGGATCGCAAAAGTGACTTGCGATTTGTTGGGAAATCTTTGAGTATTCTTTGGCTTGGGAATTGAGGCATCTCGAGTAGAGGTGAAAGCTATGAAGTAGTCAGAGATTCTCTAGATGCTTTTTGAGGAAATCTGAGGTCTACCCGAATCAGAGATCGAGTTTTCTTATCGACTTGGATTTCCAACAGCAATATTGATGATTCAACCATATAGTGGGATGACTCTTGGAGCGAGAAGAGTTTGGTGAGGCAGCTCAGGACTCTTTGGAGAAGGATTGATCATCTTATTCTAAGTTAAGATTCTGTTGAGTTGTTTTGATCAAAAAATGGTCACTAAGATTTTATGAGTCGGATGAGCAGTGTATGGAGAAAGATTGTGCTTGAATCCTTCGATAGCATTCTTATCTATTCCAGATCTGAGTTGTGCAGCGAAGCGAGATAGCAGCTGTTCTAAAGTAGGAGCAACCGAAAGTTGCAGCTTACTTGGATTATAGGATTTCTACACGAAATTCAAGTATGAAGGAATTTTCAGAATTTGGTAGGTAAGGTTGTCAAGTGCAACTATTTGGCTATTCCTGATAGGAGAGGTAGGTCTGAAGTCCACTAATGCTTGTGGAGTAGAGTTGTATTTTAGATTTCAGCAAATTATTTTTGGGAAAGCTACTTTGTTGAGTAGGACCTGGAGATTTTGTTTGAGTTGGTCCAGTTTGTTTCTTGAAGGAACCAGCAAGGGTTAGGTTGATCAGGAATATAGGAGGTGACTCGGGATCATCTGAAGAGTTGGGCAGTTAAGAATTGAGGAGATTTGGGGTATGCAGTTAGAATTTGGATATTGTTTTAGTTTTATCAAATCAAAGGAGATATAGGACTTGGTAAAACTGGAGAGCTAGCTCCGGAAATATATTGGGTTTTTCCTGTGTTCTCTAGAGATTAGATTTTGTTCTAAAGGATTGAATTGCCAGTTCGGATAACTGGAATTCATTATATTTCACATATTTCTGCGGGATATGTGTATGATTCTTTGAGTGATAGAATCAGAAGTTCAAAAGGATCGGGTAGTTGAGCTGGTTTGAGTTTAGTCTGATATCTTGTTTAGATTTGAAAGATCAGATGAGGGAGTTCTTGGTTTTAGTAGTGTAGTTACTTAAAATTCTGTAGAGCGAGTATTCCAGTATAGGTACCTGGAAAACTCTAGATAATATTAGAAAGTTCTATTCAGAATTTTTGTCTGGATAAATAAAATTATTTGCTTGAATTGGTTGCTATGATTGATTGTGTGATTGCTGTTTGAAAAATTAAATTCTTTAGCCGGGTTATTAAATTATCTTTGCTTTTAAATTTCGGGGACGAAATTCTTTTAAGGGGGAAGGAATGTAACGACTTGGAATTTTGAGCAATATCAATTTAATAATCTTTGATAATAATTAAATTGATTTGATCATTTTATATTATAAATTGACAAGTTAAAATTATTTTAAAGATTAATGATAATAATTTAATATCTATCAATAATTTTCTCAACAATATAAATAGGCAAGATTAAATTCTTTTGAAAGTTTATAATAATTTGATTTGGAAATATTTATTTTTGTAAATAGGAAATGTTTAATGTAATAAAATTTTATATTCAAATTGTAATATATATAAATATATATATTATGATTTGGTTTGTGTTTTAAAAATTCAACATAGTAAATTTCAAAATTAATGTTAAAATGTTTTTCTATTTGAAATGTGTATATATATTTGTATATATATTTGAAATAGGAAAAAAAATATTGGTTTGAATTTAACAAGAGTTTTCAAACTTTAATGTATATAATTTGTAATTTAAAATGTTAATTTGATTTAATATTTTTGAAATGATATTTGAGATTTAAATTTTTTTAATAAAGTTAATTTCTTATTATTATAAACATATAGTTCAACTTGCGTTTTAGATAAGATTTAAATTTAAAAGTTCATTTGCTTAATATCCTTTCATTTAAAATTTTAACACAAGGTAATTTATTTTAAAATTTTAAGAGTTAAATTAAAATAGATGTTTCAATCATATAAACATTTAATTGAATCAAAATGTAAGTTACTTGAATTCTTATGAATATTTTTAAAAGATAAGTATGCACATTTTATAATCATATGAATATTACATAAATATATGAATATAGTTTAAATAGATTATTAAAAAGAAAATCACATTTTAAACATTTATAAACACTAGAAAAATAACTTTTGTAAATATGGATTAAACATAATAACATTTGTAGGATATTTATAAAACATTAAAAATCACATGTAAGTATATTAAGATTGTTAATAACACTTGTAAACATTTTAGAGTGGGTTAAATACAAGTGTAAGATCCTTATAACATTAAAGTGACAAATGTCTTTTTCTTTAATAGTAAATTTTAAAATTTAATTGTAAATAGAAGATAGTTTTTATTCTTCAGCTGAAAACATTTTCTTCAACTCAAACTTAATACAAAACAAAGATATAGAATCAAACAAAGATCAAGAATGCATGTAAATCAAAACAAAAATGGAAGAAGTTACTGTAAAATCTGGAAATTCAAACAGAGGATAAATTCAAATGCAAGATTCTCAAATGAAATTAGAGGCAAGCAACTGGAATAATTCAAGCAATTCAAGAAATTCTAGAATCAAACAATTCGGAGGGTTCATCTACATGCAGAAGGAATTCAAGAACATGCAAATAAAATTTAAAACCTGGAAGTCAAGAACATTCTCTGTTTTCTGCAAATTACAGTTGAGTAAATGCAGATTTTAAAAATAGTTTTAAAAGTGGTTTTAACTTGGTTTTATGAATGAATAACATAATGTTATTTGAAAATATTTGAATTATATTGGATGCATGTTTGATTTATGACTTTTGAATGCCTGTATAGTGATACTTTAGTGTCTGTATAAAGAACAAGTTTACAATTTTATAAATAAAATTCAATAACTAGTTTTTCAAGTCAAATTGGACCTTGAATTGTAAATAGAAGATGTTTATAATCAAGTAATCTATCATCTAAAAATGGTTATGGTTTTTAAAATGTATGATTAGCTTGAATTTGGAATTTACAGTAAAAATCTTATTATGGTCAAAAAATTAATCAATCAATTTTGGATTTGAATTATATAATTGAATTCCTAATGCAAAATCATGATTTTTAGATTTGAAATTGAAGAGAATTTTGGAATTTACTGATTTGGACTTTTTGGCCAATCTGCGACGAACGGCGGTAAATTGGCCGACGTGGTTGTGCATGAAGGTGGAGGAGACAATGGTGGTCATCAGAAAAATACTGGTGTATTTTATTGATGTGTGGGGTGATCGTAGATTGGGGTAGTAGGGTTTTGTTACCCTGTGAATGCCGATGTTGAAATGATGGTTCTGCGTCATCGAGAGGGTACCGGGGTCAACCTCGTAGGGGACTGGAGGTGCTGGAGAGGGAGTCATAGCTTTTGGAAGGATGAAGTGGCGTCTAGTAACAGGGATCGTCGGCGGTGGTCGATGTTGACGATGGGTGGTTTTTGAGCAGTTTTAGTTGAAGAACTTAATTTCGATTCTTGATCGAACTTAGTTTTCTGGGTTTCGAATATTGATGTTGGGGACGTGAGTAACTTGGGAATGGTCGGTGTGGAGTTCGCCAGCGTCCATCGGCGCTGTGCACGTTAACGTGCACGGTGACTTGTTTTGGTTTTGGGTTCTGGAGGGAAGAAAGGGGAAGACTTGAAGACGTTCTCGGGTTTGTTGTGGGTTGAGCTCGAAGTTGGTTTAGGGTTCGGTTTGCTCGATGTTGTCGCGTGTTTTCTGAATTTTTCTCGAGGTTGTTGAGCATGTTTTTAGCTGGGTGCTGGGGAGTTTGAAGCTTTAAATTTATCAGCAAAGTCCAAAATATTAAAGCAATGATAATGTGATTGTGTAGAAAATCAAAGTTTTAAAACAATTGTTAAACAAGTTTTGTTTTAAAAACTAAATTTGTTTTCAAGTTTTGATTTAAACAAGTTTTATGCAAAAAAAATATGAAAGTTTTTAAAAGAAAATAAGTGAATTTTTGAAATGAAATTTGTATTAAATTTTATTAAATATCTTTGGAAAGTTTTAAAGATTTATTAAGTTTATTATAAATGTTTAAATTGTTGAAATTAAAATTGATTTTTAAATATTATATTTTTAAATAAAGATAAATGATAAAGATTAAGAGTTCAATTATAATGAAAGTTTGTCTTAAGAAATTAAGTGTTGATTAAGTAAAGATAAATAAATTTGTGAAGATACTTGAGATAATTAGATTATTTTTATCAAGTGTTATTGGTTAATAAATGATTAAATTAAGATAATGAATTTCTTAATTACGAAGCTTTATAATATAAGAAGTTAAGAATCATTTAATTAATTTTAAATGATTAGGTTAAATAATTAATTAAATAATTAATTAGTGATTAATTAAGATAATCACTTATGGGTTAATCTTATATAATTACTTGGGGAAAGTAATTAAAGAAATTAAGTGGTTAAGTACTAGATGTTATTAAGTAAGAGTTAATTACTTTTTTAGAAGTAATTAAGTAATGTGATCAAGAGTTAATCGCTTGAGTTATTAATTAAAGAATTAATTAACATAATTAATTAAAGGTTTAAATTATTTAATTAATGGTAAATTAAAAAAGAATTAAATGTAATTGATTAAGTGATTAATTACTTGTTAAAGTAATTAATTAAGGAAGAATTTAATTAATGAAGTAATCATTAATTAATGGAAATAATTAATTAATTATTAATTAATGATTTAAGGGTAATTAATTTATAATTAAGTTTTAATTACTAAATGTAATTAAAGTAATTAATCAAAGGTGATTAATTAAAAGTAATTAATTAAATATGATTAATTAAAAGTAATTAATCAAGTAGTTTTAATTAAAAAGTAATTAATCAAGTGTGATTAATTAAAAGTGATTAATTAATTAAAGGATAATTAAGGAATAATTATCAGGATAATTAAAGAATAGTTAATCAAGTATGATTAATTTTAAAAGTAATTAAGAGGTAATTACTTAGTATAAGTTGGAAGTAATTAATCAGGATGATTAATTAACATGGTAATTAAGTAATAATTACTTAAAGCAATTAAGTAATAATTAATCAAGGAAGATTAATTGAATTGGATAATTAAGTGATGTTAGTTAATTAGTTAATTTGTAATTAATTAATGAATAAGTAAGATGGATTGATGATAAATCCAAGTGATTAAGTAAGGATTAATTTAATTTAGGGATTAATTAAATTATTTAAGTTGGATCAACATTGTGTATGGGTGTTTATTGATTGGTTGATAAGCATCATTGGATGAGTAATGATATTGGTTGATATTATATGTCTTTGGATGATAAGTGATGATGTGAATGTGAGATATTCGAGATGTGATATATATGTTGTTTTATGATATGTATGGATGAATGTGATAATAGTGGATTACTTATCTGTGTAATGTGAATCATCCATTTATGTTAAGTGATATTTCTGAAATATCTATTGTTTAAATCCCTTAAGTACAACTTGGACATTAAAATGGTATTTGGATTCGGTGAGACCGGGATCGGGTTTCCATATTTGGATATCTGAAAACCACATCGATTCCAGTTAAACGTTAGGTCATTAATCCAAGTCGAGCGAGTGAAGACTCGAGGTGTAAGAGCTATACGTCGGTATAACTCTGTGGGTGATTCCGTAATGAGTTTGACGGAATAGTGCTTATAGGTTCGAGATGATGATTCAGAGTGCAAGGGCTATGGTCGTTGACTCTGAGGGTGATTCCAAAATGAGTGCAACGAGAAAGTGCCTTCGGTTTCGTTCGAACCCGGGACGAACTTTTATGGATTGAATGCTTTCAGAACATCGTCAGGCGGAAGATGAGCATTCTAAGATAGATGTGCCCTATAAAGGTAATCGCAGCCTCAAGCCTCATCAACCGGGAATGGCTAAAACAGGGGAGGTGCAGCAAGGCTTTGTGGGTAGCTCCCACTAGATAGCGAGATACATCCCTGTCTAGATGTCCGTTTTTATTTCGGCTCTGTGGGCAGTTGGATCTGCAGCCAACTGCGGGGTGGTCTTGTTCGGGACTGTTCAGTAAGGAATGGTCCCGGCCTTGTGTTGCAGGGGAGCGGGCGTACTCCTCGGTACGGTGATCTAGGCCACGTACTGTGACGGGCGGTACCCCAGTAGCCCTGCCATTGATAGAAACCCATTTTCCCTACGAGACCCTACAGTTTTGTTTGTATTACCCACTTTTGTGGCTAGTAGCTGGAATTTAATCATGTAACAATTTCGGCTATTTTATATTTATTTGAAAACCCTAGACACTATTATAATATCATTGGATTTCCTATCAAATGTTTTGGTTAGGGTAAGGTAAAAACTTTTCCATGTTTATGTGTGGGAAGTCTTAGGTGATACCTTTTCTTTCAAAGGATTTTCTAAAGTTAAGCAATCTTAAACCATTTACTCACACCAGACCCCTGTCTGACCCGAGTGTTTATTTTCTGTTTTACTAAACTCTTGGGTACTCATGTTCTGTATGAGTAGTCAAGTGATTCAGGTTATCCTTGACGAATTTTAGAGGAGCTTTGGAGCAGGAGGCTTCAGCGTGTAGATATATAGATAGAGTTTCCGCTGTGATGTTATTCTGGATGATGTCTTGTATTGTATTAGACAGAATTGTTATAACTTTCTAAATTGAGATGTTTAGTTGTGTACTCTGATGTATATGATACTATGTATATGTTCTATATTATATTTTCAATCGTTCCGCTGTGAGATTCTGATGTGTTGTTTCTTTTCTTTTCTTTCTTTTCTTCTTCTATCCCTTTCTTTCTTAATTAGTGATGCGATTTTCTGGTGATAGAAAGTCGGGTCGCTACAATGCATGTGTTGTAGTTGTTTAAAAAGAGTAAAATGTTAATAACTTCTTATATATGTCACTTACATGTTTATATTGAGTAAGTACAGGTACTGGGCTACCGTTAGCGCGATTTGCTTTCGCAAAATGCTAAATATATAACTGCTTTGCTTAAAAATGCTAAAAAGGTACGCCTACGCAATATAAATAGGAAATATGAACTATTTTCTGTTTTCCGACCGTGTAGGTCGATGTGTATATATTTATATCTATTGTGATATTGTAAAAGCTCCTCCGTACAAAAGAGGGTATGGCGAATTTTTTTGAAAATTTAAGGCATTAGAATGTTTTCGGGAAATTTTGGAAATTTTTTGTGAAAACTAAGTTTTGATTTGAAGTTAAAGGTTAAACGATATAGTTGATTTTGAAAAGATAACTATATATGGATTTGAAAACTCAGTAAATATTTTGTAAGAGGTTTAACTATAGATTTTGGAAAAGTTAAACACTTAAGTGATTTGTAAATCAAATTTTAACGGTTTGTTTTGAAAAGTTAGTGGATTTCAAAACTTTTTCTTACTTGGCAATTTCGAGGACGAAATTCTTTTAAGGGGGGAAGTTTGTAACGACCCAGAATTTCTGTCATTTGAAATTCAGATATTTAATAGATTTTAAATATCAACAAGTAAAATTTATAAGTCGAATAATTTATTTTTCGAATATCTGGATTTAATTGGGTAATTTAATATTGAAATTACAGAAATAATTGAAAATTGGGTTTAATGTGATTAAAACTGGTTTATAAAGTTATATTAAATCATATTGGAGTTAAAACAATGTTTGTGGACTTTTAAAATCGAATAAAAGTTAATTTGTGAAAATTGAATATTATAATATTTAATTGACGAGTTAAAATAGCCATTTTTCAAACAGTCTCGGATTTCAGTGAAACCAGTTTCATCAGATCCGTAATGTTATATTATTGTAAGGTTTCAAATTTCGTGCCAATTGGATTTACCGTTTGTCCTGGACAAGCCAAAACGCATAGAAATTGATTTAAGTCGATTTGATTTAAACTTGATCGTTTATTGCCGTAAGTCGCACAGATGTTCGAATTAGCCTCCGAAACCTATTCCATTGTGTCCGGAACACGGGTTAAACCCTAGAAACGCCGGTCACCACGCGAGATTAGGAGTTCGGAAAATTTCGGATGAATAGTAATTTGGGCAATTTTCTATAAAAGGACTTGTCCATTCTTTTGCAAAAAAAAAAAAATTAGGGTTTCATCTTCAGCCCTATCCGCCTCTATTATCATCAATGGCCGAGACATTCTCATTTTCTCCCTCAATTTTCTTTCCATTCACAAACATTTAGCAAAAACTTTCTACTACAAAAGTGTAGAGGGAGGTGAGGCCTTCATGATGACCGGTGGTGATCAAGTATGGAGGTGGAGTTTGTCGGCAAATCGAGCTCGAAGTGTCGCCGTTCGCACGCAATTTTAGAGAGCTAGGGGGGCCGAGCTCTATCATTCTCTGGCCAAAGGTCAAGCATGCGAGGGTCTATAACGTGGTATGCTCCGATCATCTTCTAGGGTTAGAGCGGTGGTGTGATTTGCGGTCAAAGTTTGGAGCAAATGGGTTCGGTTTTTAACGTGATTACCTGTAGATGCACGCGTTTGGTAAGAAACTTGCGTGCGGCTGTGATTTCTTTTGGCAAAAACGTACGGCCAGATTTTGCTGTAGGGTTTAGATTAAAATATAAAATTGTAAATTTAATTTATATAAATTCGTATAACTTTAAATCTGTGTAAATCTTTCATACGAGGTCGGAAATTTACGAAACGACTTGCGTCGGGTTCGTTTTGTCGAGCACTACGCAATGGATTGGTTTGGAGTCGTTTGGAGCTAGTGAAAATTTTGAGTAAAATTAAACGCACGTTTAATTTTATTCAAAATAGAACACTACAACTGTCATCAGAAACTCAAGGTGAGAACTTCTCACTCAATCGAAATTTGTTTCGATTTAAATTTTAATAGTTAGATTTAAAATTGCTTGATTGTGTGATTGGATGATAATTATTATTTGTTGTATTGAAATAGACCCTATACGCCGTATATTAAGCGGATGTTATTTGTTAAAAACATATACCGCGATAATTCCAACTTGTATGGAATTGGTATTATATATGTACTTGGAGTTCATTTTCCCGCATTTTATAGCGGATGAGACCCTATTGCGCCGCATAACAGCGGATAATATTTTGTAAATCCCATATACCGCGATATTCCGTCTCGAAGGGAATTGGTATTGTGCTAACATCTTTGGATGCGGGAAAATAGGTTGGAGGGATCCAACTGGATTCCTCAAACATTTGAGTTGGTTTCAATGTTGTGTGTTGAACTATTTATAATCTGCGTGATTATCTTCGTGATTGAAATCGTTAAAAGCTAAATTTTAGCCGAATATATTTTGGTATCGTTAGATGCCAAAAATAAATAAAATTTATTTTTTTGAAAATTTAAGTTGAGAATTCATCATAAAATTTAATTTTGAAATTGATTCATTTTAAATAAATAAAGGTTGAGATTTCTATGCTATAAAAATTATGATTTTTGTGAAATATAACCAAAATGTGATTTTTGAAATAAGTAGTTGATTAATTTATAAAATGGTTTAAATTGGGATTTTTGAATTATTATAAATGATTTATATAAAAGATTTATAAAATTGATATTTATAAATTAAATTTTTGGAATTATAAAACGAGTTTTTATAAGTGTTAAAATGAAGTATAAATGGATTTCAGAAGTGGATGGTATCTATAGATTTATAAATTGTGAAGTTATAAAATGAATAGATTTTTGTATAATAAAAGATTTATGAGTAATTAACTTATAAACTAGATTTTGGCGTGTAAATGGAATATGGATAGAATTTGTTAATAAAGAAATTCTATAAGTGAAGTTGTTATAAAATATAAATGCAATTTACAAACGTTTTTCTATAAATCCGAAATCGACTTATTTTAATAAATTTAATTATTATAGCTTATTAAAGGAGATATATCCACGATTTTGGACAGTGGATAATCCTTTAAATAGAATATGTAGAAATCGAATTTGGTTAACGAAGTATATTCACGATTTTGGACGGTGAATAATATATTAAAAGAAATATTTTGATAAAGTGATATTTGAAATGGAATTAAACGATTTAAAGATGTTTTAAATTGTATTAAGTGTCGAAACCATAGATTTCAACATTTACTGTTGAAATAGACGTTTTCGAGAAATAGAAGGAAATGGTGGACTATATTACTGTTGTTATAGTAAATGATTTCCGAAAGGAAAAGTTTTGTATAGTATTGGGATTTACATATCTATCTTAATTTCGAATCCCTATACTAGTGATTTTGGGTTGTCGTAACGATGTTTTTCGCAACATTCGTTTTGACCCAAATAAATGTGTTTAAGAGAATGTTTTCCTTAAAGAATAAATTATATACTTAATTGTGATTTAAGTATATTGAATATTTTCCTGGTGTTGAAAATAAACAAATTTCTGAATTACTTATTATTAAAAAAGTATGGAAATGTTTTTCCAATATGAAGTGAATGTTTTGAGATTCTATCTTTTAAAGATAAATTGAAAATGAATATTAGAAAGTGATTTAAAAATCGTATATTAATAGATATTTTTGAAATGTAAATTCACTAGGGAATTTATAAAAGAAAGGGAAATTTGTTTAAAAATAAACATTGATTTATTTTTAAAAGTATGGAGCAAATTTACGGATTTGGAAAGTAAATTTAAATAAATCGGTAAGGATTTATTTAATTTGTTTAGATGGACCATTTTGAAATGAAAGTTGTAAGGGTGTAAATTGATTTGAAATTGGTTTTCAAATGTTTAAAGTGTGGAAATTATATCTTGTAAAGATACTTTTGAAAATAAACAATTTGGGAAATTATTTGAAATTGGGTGATGTTATGAATATTGATTGATAGTTAAATAACCGACTATCAATATTGACCCTTAAATGACTATTTGTTGTGAATTGGTTGAAATTGAATGCTACACTTATTTTTTTAAATTATTGCGCTCGTTATTCGGATTACCCATTCCGAATAGTGACACGATGTAATGGATAGCATTGAAGTGGTCAAGACCGGGTATTTGTGAAAACGATAGGATGACCTATCGATTGTCTCTACACCGTTAGCTACGGTATGAAGATTTCCTTTGTAATGGGAAATTCGATCGGGATTTTGAATACCCGGATTGCAAGGCTTCTTTTGAAGTGCCTTTGGTTCTGTTCGAACTCCGAACAGACTTGTATGGTTGCGTGTCTGACATTACATTTTGAGATATAAAGCAGATTTCTTTCAAATACATCTCTGTTGGTGGCGGAAAAATTATTCTCTTAGCTTAACACCCTTCTCTGAAATGTACGAGTTCAGATGTTTTGTAGTTGAAGGTTATCAGCAATATATTCCCAATTTGGTAACGTGGCATGTAACAACCCGCATATTTATCGAGTTTACATTTAAATATTTTTATTTAAATATTAAATCGTTAATCGGATTTTGGTCCGAAAAACTACTTTTTGCAAACGGTCAAATTAGGACTCGAGACCACTTCCATTGAGTTCGAAATGTCGTTTACAACTTTTTAAGTATAAACATCGATAGGTTTGGAGTTAGTGAAATTTCACTAACTTTTCCCGCTTTGGACTTTGGGTTAGTTTAGCCTATTAAGCCCAAGTTCCAACCCTCTTCTCCTCACTCTTCATAAATTTCCTAACTAACTCAAGCTTTAGCATTAATGGTGAAGAGAATGGGAAATTAAAACTCCAAGCTCAAATTCAATTGCAACTCCATCATTCAACTCCAAATTCAAGTAGAAGATATTGGATTTAAGCTTTGGATTGCTTCTCCTTGCTTTCAAGCTTCATCTTCATAAATTTTAGTGCAAAGGTGAGATTTTTATCTCACAATTCTAGCCTATAATTATATTGGACTGTTGGGAATGATTCCCTATCATTTTTGCATGCATGTTAGCATTTGGTTTGGATTGGATTGGCAAAAAACTCCAATTTTTAGCGTTTTGTTGAATTTTCTGCACTTGAGCCATTCTGGCCACTTTTAGGTCGTTCGGAGTTAAGTCATTCGTCCTTGAGTCGCTGAGTCGTTGGAGCCTTGAGTCGATGAGTCGTTGGAGCCTTGAGTCGCTGAGTCGTTGGAGCCTTGAGTCGCTGAGTCGTTGGAGCCTTGAGTCGCTGAGTCGTTGGACCCTTGAGTCGCTGAGTCGTTGGACGCTTGCGTCGCTGAGTCGTTGGACCCTTGAGTCGCTGAGTCGTTGGAGCCTTGAGTCGCTGAGTCGTTGGACCCTTGAGTCGCTGAGTCGTTGGACCCTTGAGTCGCTGAGTCGTTGGAGCCTTGAGTCGCTGAGTCGTTGGACCCTTGAGTCGTTAGGTCGTATGACCCTTGAGTCGTTAGGTCGTTAGACCCTTGAGTCCTTAGGTCGTTAGACCTCATTTTATCTTCACTAGGTCGTACCGTTTTGGTCGGGGCGCTGCCCCGCACCCCGCCGGGGGCGCTGCCCCCTGGACCCCCGCGACCTGACCGGGCAGGTCGAACCCCGTAAGCGGTGGCGTTGCCCCCGCACCCCCACCTTGGGGGGTTGCCACCCCCCTGGACCCCCCCTCCGTAGGCGATCTTATCTGAAAAACATTCAACAGAACTTGCTTTGTTGAGATGCTGAGTTGACCATTCTTCGAGACAAACCATCTCTGGTTATCTCGGCCACGTTTGGTCGTTGGGGAACTTCCACTTTGATGCTTTTGAGCCGATTTCCTTGGATTTTATTCACATCTCCGAATGTGATCTTTGTGATGATTGTTTCTACAATCTCTTCTGTAATTTGTCATTTTAAAAATATAAAGGTTTCAATACTAGTAGTAAATATCAAAACTCTTTTAACAAACAATTTCAACTCTATTTTTAATAACAAATCTCTTTTCTTAAACCATTTTCCAATCTATTAGTATATACAAACCTTTACCTCACTCGGATGAGAAATCTAATTAAACGACTTAGTAAAACAAGTGCTATGAAACGCTTGCGTTCACTTCGTCGGTTAATTCCTGGACTTTTTCGATTGAACCTCTTGTGACAATTTTATTAGTGAAGATTTACAGTTTGTTCGTAAATATTTAAGTTAAGCAAGTGGTTATGGGACATGAAGCTAAACTTCTATATTTACTAGCTTAGTGTAATTGACATTTCTCGTTGATCATGATGATCATTCTGATGATTTAGACTAGCAACTGTGCGATGTCTCTTGTTGCGAGGTTAGACTAGACACCACTTGTGTGATTCCACTCACACATACCTTTTTGCTTTTTGGTTAGTCTGGACCTTAATCTGTGTGATTCCATTCACACATGTGGGGTAGCTCCCCTTGGTCTTCGGACCGTCATGTGATAGGCCTCTTTCCCTTTTTATGATTTCTGGATTTCTCGTGTTGATTTCTGGAATTTATGTCATTGACTTGTTATGAGTACAAGTTTAGGGTATGATGCCCCCTTCGAATCTTTGAGAAGATTCTTGTGATATTGATTATCTCTTATTGATTGATCTTCTGTTGATCATTATTTACATACTTATAGTGGTATGTCGTTATGGATGTTTATGTTTATGCCATATCTTTTATGTTATATCATGTCGTATGATATTTATAGCTAGACTGATCCGTTTATTATTTTCTTAAATAATACTCGGATCAGACCGAGATGTTACAGGTGCTTCTGCTTGACTTCTTCCCAGGGATTCATCACTCTGACTTTTGGCTAACTGTTTAGATTAGCAGTTTTTGTTGTATACACTTGAGATATAGACTCATAGTTGTATTCTTTTGTATAGCACGTGTTGCTATTCTTTTGTATTATCGTGGATCTTATTGACCACTACTCTGATGTACACTTTCATGTGTTAGTTATATATTCATATCTTCTTCCGCCTTTGTGATATGGATATCTGTGACTGATTTGTGATATGATTATTTCTATGTTTGTTTCCGAAGATTATTTATAGCCACCGTGTGATAAGCAATTACATGGATGGTCGCTCCTCAACAGCCTTATTCTCCGTGCTAGTTGACAGCACTTCTCCGGAGTGTTCTTGGCTAGCGTGGGTATAGAGGTGGGGCGTCACAGCTTGGTATCAGAGCCAAACTTCGGAACAATGTAGAATAACTTAACAAGGATCATCGTCCTAGGTCTATCTTAGGAGTCATACCATAGGATTAATTTGAGTCTTCGTACCGACTCATCCTATTTCCTTTATGATTCCTTGTTTTATCTATCAAGATTGCTTGATGTTCATTGGTAAATAACCTTCTTCCTTCTCTTCTTTCTTTCTTTAAGGAAGAGAATGTCTAGACCAGGCCGTCCCAGAACTGGATCATCTGGTGCTGCTCCTCCGGATGGAGTTTTTATGACTGCTCAACAGCTTCTTGATTTAGTAACTAATGCTCAAGCAGCTGGAGCTAACCCGGAACCTACTCACCCAAAGTCGGGATTTGCACGCTTGTGCAGCGATTACACCAACTTGGGTGGGAAGCCCTTCAAAGGTTCGGAAAATATCATCGAGGTCCAGGCTTGGTTAAAATCATGCGATCGAATCTTTTCTCGCATGAATCTTATCGATCTCCACCGCGTTCAGGTGGCTTCCAGCATGCTCCAAGAGAGAGCATTGGACTGGTACGAACTCCTTATTTCATAAATTAATGAAGCGGATCTCACCTGGGAGCAATTTCAGGGACGCTTCGAGTTAAAGTTTGTACCAGAAGCTGGGAAAGTAAGCTTGGCTCGACGTTTTATAGACCTTGTTCAAGGTCAAAACTCTGTGACTGATTACGTCGCAGCCTTCGAGTCGCTTTCCAAATATGGGGTTGAATACATCAACACCCCATTGAAGAAGAACCAGAGGTTCGTTTATGGCTTAAATAAGAGTCTTAAGAAGCCACTGCTCCTGAAACTAGAAGTCGCATTTGATCAACTCGTCGATATCGCTCTTCGTCTTGAAGAGGCTGATAGAGAGAGTGATGTTGAAGTGGAAGGCGCTAAACCAAACTTCAACAACAAGAAGACGCCAAACAAATTCAAGGGTCCTTATCCCAACAAAAAGGGTAAGCAGGCAACCCCTGTGGCAAAGTATCCTTCTCCTAGTGGTGCGAGTTGCTTCAACTGTGGGTCTGGGGATCATTATGCGAATAAGTGCTCTAAGCCCAAATCTTGTCGCTATTGTAAGAGCCCAGATCACTTTATACATCAATGCCTCAAACGTAAAAGCGGGAATGAGGGAAAGTTAAATGTGGCTCAAGCCCCTGGCAACACATCTCGTGGCCAAGGTATTTCTCATTCCATTCTTGATGGTATTATTTTATTTCATGATCAACCTATTAGAGTTCTCTTTGATACGGGTGCATCCCATTCCTTTATATCAAAGGAACTGGTAGACACTTTTTCCTTAAGTGTTACTGCATTGATGACTTCTTTAAAAATTGCGAATCCTGTTGGTGGATCCGCAACTCTTAGTTTGCTTTGTAAAGATGTGGAGATTATTTTATGTGATTTTTCTTTCCTAGCCGATTTGCATGTCATGCGTTACTTAGGCTTTGGAATAATTTTGGGAATGGATTGGCTTAACCGTTATCAAGCCCATATCCTATGTCCTGAGCGGACTATTCATCTCCGACATCCACAATCTGTTAAACATATTTCTGTTAATCTTAAAGATTCAGAATCATGTTTTATGGCATCTTTATATTCTTTAAATCCTCGTGATAACGATGATGATGATGAAGATGATATTATTTCTTGTATTCATGTTGTTCGTGAATTTTCCGACATATTCGAGCCCGTTTTAGGTTTACCACCTAAACGAGCAATTGAGTTCAGAATTAATCTTGTTTCTGGAGCTCAACCTATTACTCGTCCTCCTTATCGCATGTCCAATAAGGAAAATGAGGAGATGCGTAAACAATTATCTGAGTTGGAGACGAGGCAATTTATTCGCTCTAGTTCCTCGCCTTGGGGAGCTTCGGCTATTTTCGTAAAGAAATCCGATGGTACTCTGAGGCTCTGCGTTGATTATCGCAAGCTTAACGATCTTACTATTAAAAATAAATATCCTTTACCTCGGATTGATGATCTATTCGATCAGCTTAGTGGTGCTAAGGTCTTTTCACAATTGGACTTGGCTACCGGTTTCCATCAGCTTCGTATCGCTGAGGATAGCATTCCGTTGACATCATTCCGTACTCGATATGGATCTTATGAATGGCTTGTTATGCCATTTGGGTTAACAAATGCTCCAGCTTATTTCGTTGACCTCATGAATCGAGTTTTCAAAGATTTCCTCGATCGGTTTGTTCTCATATTCATTGATGATATTCTTGTGTATTCAAAAACCGAGGAGGAACATGAGAAACATCTTCGAATTGTATTGGAAACACTTAGGAGTAATCAATTAAAGGCGAAATTTTCTAAATGCCACTTTTGGCAATCTCGTGTGAAGTTTCTCGGTCATATTATTTCCGAATCCGGGATATCTGTGGATCCTTCAAAGATTGAAGCGATTCAAGATTGGAAGAGACCGGAGAGTGTGACAGAGATTCGTAGTTTTCTCGGATTGGCGGGCTATTACCGTCGTTTTATTAAAGACTTTTCTAAGATTGTCGTGCCTCTTACTGGCTTGACTAAGAAGGGAGTTAAATACATTTGGTCGGACAAATGTGAAGCCTCTTTTCAGAAATTGAAAGAACTCCTTTCCGATGCTCCTATTCTTGTTATTCCCGAGGGGAATCAAGATTTTGTTGTTTATACCGATGCTAGTCACGTTGGTTTGGGTGCCGTTCTTATGCAAAAAGAACGTGTTGTTGCTTATGCTTCTAGGCAATTGAAGCCGGCCGAGACTAGATATGCCACACATGATCTAGAGCTCGCGGCTATTGTTTTCGCCCTTCGAATGTGGCGTCATTATCTATTGGGAGAGAAATTTATTCTTTACACGGATCATAAGTCTTTGAAATATTTATTTTCTCAAAAAGAACTTAATTTACGTCAACAGCGTTGGCTCGAGTTCCTTGCACCTTATGATCTTGATATTCTTTATACCCCCGGTAAGGGTAATCGTGTCGCCGATGCTCTTAGCCGTAAGCAACAAGCAGTTGTTTCTATGATGATATCCGAATGGAACGATCTCGAGATCTTATCCACTTGTGAGATTCGAGAGCGCGTATCCGATTTATGCTCATCGCTTGTTTTATGTAGCCTTGAGGCTCATCCTTCTCTTTTAGACCGCATTCTTGAAGCTCAAGGGCTAGATTCTGAATTGGCTCTTCTTGGCAAAAATGTTAAGGATAAAATTGATATTGAAGGTTTGAAAGACTATGATATTGATTCTCATGGCGGCATTCGAAAATTTGGTAGACTTATCGTACCAAATATTGGAGATCTTCGTAAAGATATTTTAGAAGATTCCCGTTGTTCTAAATTCACCATTCATCCCGGTAGTAGTAAAATGTACGCTGATATGAAGCGACTTTATTATTGGGAGGGAATGAAATCTGATATTGCTAACTTTGTTAAGTGTTGCATGACTTGCCAACTTGTCAAGGCCGAACATCAAAGGCCTGGTGGGTTATTGCAACCTTTAGAAATTCCAATTTGGAAGTGGGATCAAATTTCCATGGACTTTATAGATGGCCTTCCCCGTTCTCGTTCGGGTCATGATAGCTTATGGGTGATTGTTGATAGACTTACTAAATCCGCCCATTTTATTCCGGTTCGGTCTAACCGAACCGTTCCTCTTTTGGCCAAACTATTTGTCAAGGAAATTGTAAAATTGCATGGAGTTCCTACTTCTATTGTTAGCGATCGTGATCCATTGTTTACTAGTGGATTTTGGAAGAGTCTTCAAAAAGCTTTAGGAACGAAGCTTAATTTTAGCACCGCTTATCACCCCCAGTCCGATGGACAAACCGAGCGTGTGTATCAAACTCTTGAAGATCTTCTTCGTGCTTGTGTGCTTGATTTTGGTGGAAGTTGGGAAGATCATATTTCACTTGTTGAATTTTCCTATAATAATAGCTTCCAATCTAGTATTGGTATGGCACCTTTCGAGGCACTCTACGGAAGGCCATGCCGATCTCCTTCTTGTTGGCTTGAGGCCGGTGAGAAGCTGGTTTTAGGTCCAGACTTTATTCGTGATTCCACGGAAAAGATTGAACTTATTCGACATAGGATGAAAGAAGCCCAGAGTAGACAAAAATCCTATGCCGATAATCGAAGAAGGAAATTAGAATTTTCTGTTGGGGATCCTGTTTTTATTCGTGTTTCACCTATGAAGGGTGTTGTACGTTTCAGTCGATCGGGGAAGTTAGCGCCTCGATATATTGGGCCATTTCCTATCACTGAACGTATTGGTTCCATGGCTTATCGCCTTGCATTGCCGGCTCAGTTTTCTGCTATACATGATGTATTTCACGTTTCTCAATTACGGAAATGCCTTCGGGATTCCGATTCTATTCTTGAGCCTGCTGTTGTGGAAGAAATTGAAGTTTCGCCGAATTTAACTTATGAGCAGCATCCTATTCGAATTATAGCTTCTGAGGTTAAACGACTTCGAAATAAAGATGTTTCACTTGTAAAGGTTCAATGGTCCTCAAATCCTAAGGATTGTTCTTGGGAATCCAGAGAATTCATCGAGCGTACACATCCGGACTTGCTTACTCCTGCCCTTTGAGGTGAACTTCTTATTTCAAATTTCTCTTGTGTTAATATGCTTTTATGGTTGTTACTTTTTATTTCCACCTTATATATATATTGCGAGGACGCAATTTCTTTAAGGAGGGGAGTCTGTAACAACCCGCATATTTATCGAGTTTACATTTAAATATTTTTATTTAAATATTAAATCGTTAATCGGATTTTGGTCCGAAAAACTACTTTTTGCAAACGGTCAAATTAGGACTCGAGACCACTTCCATTGAGTTCGAAATGTCGTTTACAACTTTTTAAGTATAAACATCGATAGGTTTGGAGTTAGTGAAATTTCACTAACTTTTCCCGCTTTGGACTTTGGGTTAGTTTAGCCTATTAAGCCCAAGTTCCAACCCTCTTCTCCTCACTCTTCATAAATTTCCTAACTAACTCAAGCTTTAGCATTAATGGTGAAGAGAATGGGAAATTAAAACTCCAAGCTCAAATTCAATTGCAACTCCATCATTCAACTCCAAATTCAAGTAGAAGATATTGGATTTAAGCTTTGGATTGCTTCTCCTTGCTTTCAAGCTTCATCTTCATAAATTTTAGTGCAAAGGTGAGATTTTTATCTCACAATTCTAGCCTATAATTATATTGGACTGTTGGGAATGATTCCCTATCATTTTTGCATGCATGTTAGCATTTGGTTTGGATTGGATTGGCAAAAAACTCCAATTTTTAGCGTTTTGTTGAATTTTCTGCACTTTAGTCGTTCTGGCCATTTTTAGGTCGTTCGGAGTTAAGTCGTTCGTCCTTGAGTCGCTGAGTCGTTGGAGCCTTGAGTCGCTGAGTCGTTGGAGCCTTGAGTCGCTGAGTCGTTGGACCCTTGAGTCGCTGAGTCGTTGGACGCTTGCGTCGCTGAGTCGTTGGACCCTTGAGTCGCTGAGTCGTTGGAGCCTTGAGTCGCTGAGTCGTTGGAGCCTTGAGTCGCTGAGTCGTTGGAGCCTTGAGTCGCTGAGTCGTTGGACCCTTGAGTCGCTGAGTCGTTGGACCCTTGAGTCGCTGAGTCGTTGGAGCCTTGAGTCGCTGAGTCGTTGGACCCTTGAGTCGTTAGGTCGTATGACCCTTGAGTCGTTAGGTCGTTAGACCCTTGAGTCCTTAGGTCGTTAGACCTCATTTTATCTTCACTAGGTCGTACCGTTTTGGTCGGGGCGCTGCCCCGCACCCCGCCGGGGGCGCTGCCCCCTGGACCCCCGCGACCTGACCGGGCAGGTCGAACCCCGTAAGCGGTGGCGTTGCCCCCGCACCCCCACCTTGGGGGGTTGCCACCCCCCTGGACCCCCCCTCCGTAGGCGATCTTATCTGAAAAACATTCAACAGAACTTGCTTTGTTGAGATGCTGAGTTGACCATTCTTCGAGACAAACCATCTCTGGTTATCTCGGCCACGTTTGGTCGTTGGGGAACTTCCACTTTGATGCTTTTGAGCCGATTTCCTTGGATTTTATTCACATCTCTGAATGTGATCTTTGTGATGATTGTTTCTACAATCTCTTCTGTAATTTGTCATTTTAAAAATATAAAGGTTTCAATACTAGTAGTAAATATCAAAACTCTTTTAACAAACAATTTCAACTCTATTTTTAATAACAAATCTCTTTTCTTAAACCATTTTCCAATCTATTAGTATATACAAACCTTTACCTCACTCGGATGAGAAATCTAATTAAACGACTTAGTAAAACAAGTGCTATGAAACGCTTGCGTTCACTTCGTCGGTTAATTCCTGGATTTTTCGATTGAACCTCTTGTGACAATTTTATTAGTGAAGATTTACAGTTTGTTCGTAAATATTTAAGTTAAGCAAGTGGTTATGGGACATGAAGCTAAACTTCTATATTTACTAGCTTAGTGTAATTGACACTTCTCGTTGATCATGATGATCATTCTGATGATTTAGACTAGCAACTGTGCGATGTCTCTTGTTGCGAGGTTAGACTAGACACCACTTGTGTGATTCCACTCACACATACCTTTTTGCTTTTTGGTTAGTCTGGACCTTAATCTGTGTGATTCCATTCAAACATGTGGGGTAGCTCCCCTTGGTCTTCGGACCGTCATGTGATAGGCCTCTTTCCCTTTTTATGATTTCTGGATTTCTCGTGTTGATTTCTGGAATTTATGTCATTGACTTGTTATGAGTACAAGTTTAGGGTATGATGCCCCCTTCGAATCTTTGAGAAGATTCTTGTGATATTGATTATCTCTTATTGATTGATCTTCTGTTGATCATTATTTACATACTTATAGTGGTATGTCGTTATGGATGTTTATGTTTATGCCATATCTTTTATGTTATATCATGTCGTATGATATTTATAGCTAGACTGATCCGTTTATTATTTTCTTAAATAATACTCGGATCAGACCGAGATGTTACAGGTGCTTCTGCTTGACTTCTTCCCAGGGATTCATCACTCTGACTTTTGGCTAACTGTTTAGATTAGCAGTTTTTGTTGTATACACTTGAGATATAGACTCATAGTTGTATTCTTTTGTATAGCACGTGTTGCTATTCTTTTGTATTATCGTGGATCTTATTGACCACTACTCTGATGTACACTTTCATGTGTTAGTTATATATTCATATCTTCTTCCGCCTTTGTGATATGGATATCTGTGACTGATTTGTGATATGATTATTTCTATGTTTGTTTCCGAAGATTATTTATAGCCACCGTGTGATAAGCAATTACATGGATGGTCGCTCCTCAACAGCCTTATTCTCCGTGCTAGTTGACAGCACTTCTCCGGAGTGTTCTTGGCTAGCGTGGGTATAGAGGTGGGGCGTCACATGGCATGTTGAGTGTTGCTGTGTGATGATTATTTATTGATCATTGTTGATCAAAGCGTGGCTTTGTGAAAAAGCGTAGCTTTGTGGATGAGACTTCATCAGACCTCACACCCCGGAAATGGTCGAAACAGGAATATGCAGCAAAGTTATGTGGGTCGCGCCCTTTAGGGTTTGTCATTTCCTTCTGGAAAAGGGTGGTGTCAGGTATGGAGACCTGATGATTACCGATGTGGTTGCTCCAATCTCATTTTTCTGTGTGGTTGTTGCTTGGTGATAGAGGGCCCTCGGATAAAGGTACCAAAGGACCGGGGAGTGGCATACTCGAGTAGTAGTTACCTAGTTACAAAGGTAACCCGACCTTGTGTTGGCAGAGATCCGGTTAGGTTCTCGGGACGTCACGCCAGAGGCGATCCCATGTGGCAGTAGGAAGTTCCTTAGCCTGACCATTTGTTGGAAAATCCAAAGAAAAAATACGAGCCTTATACGGTTTTAGTTGTAGAACCTGCCACTTAATATGGTAGTTGTAGCAGGCATAATATAATGGCACCTATGCTGGCTAAGATTTATATTCTATTTTCGAAATGCTTTCATCACTATACACTAATAATAATATCAAATGATTTGTTTTGCGTAGTAAGCATCTTTGACTATCATAAGGAGAAATCTCCTCCAATTCTGCGTTTGCGTTGTGTGTGTGCGGGGAGGCCTTATGGTAGTTTCATTTTCCAAAAGCATTGCGGATATTTTTCACTTCCCTTGTTCTTGTTGTTTTAAAAGATAAATAACTGTTTAAGTTCTCACACCAGTCCCATGACTGACCTGAAGTTTATTGTTCTCTTCCTAAACTCTGGGTGCCAATAATTTTCCACACAGGCACTCTAGAGTCAGGTTATCAGGTCATTCTGGATTCAAAAGTGCTTTGGAGCTCAAGTGGCGAGCTGGATGGCGAGACGTATTACTTATATATAATATTATCTTTTCTGCTGTAGAATTCACTTGTAAGGACACGTTTGTATAACTGTCCATTGTCTTGTTGCATTGTATATTATTGTTGTACACTCTGATGACGATGTGATGTAATGTAATAACTGAGATAATTCTTGGTTTTAAAGATTATTCATTTATCTAGTATATGTTGTTCCGCTGCGAATGTGAGATTCTGATATTGTTTCTGTTCTGTTTCCTTATTTCTTCTATCTTTTTCGTCTACCTCTTCTTCTTTAAACCTAACAATTTGGTTTTCCGGCATTCAATTAAGTGGCATTTGATACAGTGGACGTAAGAATGCCGACCTTCGGATCCCGATAAAATCGGTATGTTACAATCTAAGTTTTTTTATATTGAATATTTGTAGTGGTTTCGATATAAATCACGCCACATTAGTAAGTAATATACATCACATAGCACCTAAGTTTTATGTAGCATCATACAATTGATAAAATAATTCAGTAGAGAAAACCATCCTCACGAAGAAATATATTTTTAATTCATCATTACTTTGTCCCCTTTGTTTTATTTTCAAGCTTATGTCATTTAAAATTACATTGAGTATCACAGGTTACTCAGATAAGAATAGCATGAAAGAATCAACACGCGAATAACAAAATATTGTACTAGTAAGGAAGGCTTTCATAGTCAACTCATCGTAAACACGCTTTGTATAAGTGCTTTATGTAAGCATTTTTTAGGCAGCAACATGCATAAGTAAAATACACACACATCAGATGTAAGTAATCATTTAATCCTCGCATTTTAGACAGAAGGGAGAACATGGACATGCCACTGTTTATACTCAATTCCGATATCATAAGTTTACATTTAAAAATATTTTGCCAAGCATTCGCTAAAATGGTATCAGGTGAATCATATTCCCAAATACCCTTTGCATAAAAAAAATCATCGAATATTACCACCAATTTCAAAATAATTTTGGAATTGTCCTCGACGTGTATATGAGAGTATAATGTCAAACATATATAACTTAAACCTAAAATGACATGAACCTACCATGGGAGAGGGGTGGAAATCGACAACAGAGTACCATTAAAGCTAACAGCTTCATATAGATGATAAGCATTGCTTTTGTCTATTAAAGCATCCAGTTTGTTTATCCCAGTCAAAGGCATAAACTACTTTTAGCTGATACAACATCTTGGTTAAAGAATAGTTAAAGCAAATGTCCACAGAATAATCAACAACAAATCATTAACTCAGAAAGAGTACGAACATCATATCACATATACATCACAGACACAATATTAGAACTACGTGTTAAAGAAGGGAAGCAGAAATCAAAGTGTAGATTGAACAACTTAAAACATGAGATCAAAATTTAAATTAAATTTTCGAGCTAATGCAAGTAATTAAAATCAACCAAATTGGCTATCATACTTTGCAATGTAGTCACAGAATGACATGATCCACAAAATGAGCATAGTCACAAAATCATAGTGTTTTCTTCCCACCAAACCTTAATTCTCATGTTCCACTGAAAATCTCAAACAATTTGGACGTAGAAAGTTTAGTTTGATATTATTGTGTTGAATATAAAATAAAGAGTTTTATATCACAAAATCATTTATAATACAAGCACGCATACTGATTTAGCGTTAAAAAGAAAAGTGCGTCTTCTTATGATCAACGCTATAGTTTTGAGCATGATATATTCACACTCTTGATTTTAGATGTGAAATAATGATATTATTGCATAGCAGTAACAGCATACATGGACTCATGTATGAGCAACATACCAAATGAAATAAATAATGATGAATGAATTAAGTATAGACAGATTATGGTAAAGAAAAGAAATCACAAACATCTAGCCAACACCGCATAGCCAAAGTTAGGGGAAATGTTCGCCTACTTGAATTTTCACCTGAATTTGGTCCAAAGGTATGATGGATAAGAGTATGTAGGGAGACCAAAATATCGAGGAAGTTAGGATGAGGAGGAAAATGAGTGGAAACTGGAGCAGAAAGTTGAACGGTTTTGAGGTCACGTGGTAGCCCATTATTTATTATTATTTTTTAAAAATTAAAAGCAATCCTTGAATGGGTATTAGTTTGAAATGGGATGTCCTCATGACTTATGTATCTCGTCTATCACTCAAATTTTAATTCCCCAAATACATGCGAAAGTTCTGCCGTATTTTCCTCCTCTCAAACTGCTCTTATTTCGATTTTCGATCCTATTAAAATGCCCTATAAAATCAAAAATTTTGCGCAGATCTGTAACTTATCCCAAACCCAAGCTGCTGAAATCAATTCACAGACCTAATCGATACTCGTCTTCATCTCCGACAACTAGCCTCCTTAGTTCCTCATGCCGCCAGTAGTGTCAGAGAAATTGCAGCCACCTCCTCACCTTCGTCTTCATCTTCGATACTCGTCTTCTTCCTTGATCATCGTCTTCAATCGAAGGAACAACCGGCGGCAACGTTTGGTTTTTCAGATAAGAATTTCGGATTTGGGGTTGTGAGGTTGAGATCAACCAGCAATTTTGGCCAAATCAAGATCAAGGCTGCGGCGTGGAGGGATCGCGAGATTGTTAATTGTGAGTGTGATTCGAGTTCAGGTATAAAAAAATGCTTTGGAACTTTAAGATTTATTTGCAGTTTTTCTAAATTTTATTGGTTTGATTTATTTTCGGCTCGATGGAAATTGTTATGATTTTTTAGACGTTTCTTCTTCTTCTTAATCTCATTATGTTCTGCTACTAATTAACCATGTTAAAAAATAAACATACTGATCATAATATTTGCTAATTTCACAACAACATTAAATAATTGAACAAAAAATTATATAATTAATAACAGCAGCAATATATCTACAACTTTTATTTATGCCAGGTGCCATATTGATCCGAAATTTGTGCATTTCTAAAAAGAAAATGTTTTTCTGTTACTGTTTTCACTCATTCCTACTTGGGGCTTCTAAGAGGTTGAAGGATACGATGTCTACCATCAAATTGATATTTAAAATGACGAAAATATTTCACTCAAAGTCAAAAAAGAGATCAGTTATATATTAGATGATTTAAAGTCAAAACTGAAAAGTATGAACATAAGTCTAATATGAACTCGTCAATCATTCTAAATAAATGATGAATGAGGTTCAGCTATCATGGTCAACTTTGATTAAGTTAACATCTCCTTCATCAGTTCCAGTGTAACAGCTACCCTTCACTGGTTTTCACAGTATGTTCACTCGATCAACTATTACCTGGCTTCAGATTATTTTTTGTGCAATAAATTAGTACCAAATGCACTGAATTGACAGTGTGTAACTTTGAAACGCTTTTATACATATCTCATCATCATTCATGTTTAATACGTTATTTCAGGGGGAATGATATATAAAGTCTTCTTTTTTCTCACTTATTCAACGCCCTTGCTTTTCGTTTACAGCAATTGTGCACGCGCTTGTGCGTGCGTGTAAGTATGTGTGTATAAACGATTAAAAAATTGAAAGTGCATTTACTAGTGCCCTATTTCAACTGCCCATCCATGTGAGATTAAATAATCATAAAATCAAGTAAGCTCTGCCTAATATGTGACTATTAACTAGTTAAACCTGCAACAATGAAAGAAAGAATTCAAAAACCAACGGTATATACCGTAGTCTATAAACAAACTATACATATTGTCAGTATGTTTCTAAACCTTTTAAAATTACAAGTTATTTTAAATGCGTTATGAAATTTGTCATTAGTAACGTTCAAGAAACTACTTGTATACCGGTAAGCCCTCTCATGAGTTCATAGGTCTTTTGCTTTTGAATCCTCAGACATCAATGAAATTTAAAGAAAAATAAGAACAAGGAATGAAACCCATATATGGTGATCTTTTTGTAATTGCTAAATTTTATCTGTTATCCATAAGGAAATGATCTGGAGTAGGGACATATTATCATTTTATAGTCTTTTTAGCTTTTGTACTTCCAACGTCATTATCGTTCAAGCATTTTCTTAGAAAACTCAAAATTTGGGATTTTTAGTCATTCAAATCTTTATCACGCTCTTAGTAAAGTTTAGTGATGCTTGATACTCTCCATACTATACTATACACTTGTGTTTATATAGTAGCTTTGACTTGTTCAAAAATAAGTGAGATTTGAAATTTGGAGAGAAAATTTAAAACATTCTTTTTATGAACATCCTCTCGTATACTTATACATGCATTATCACCTTGACCAACCTTTTAGTTGTATTTTTATATGACATATTCTTAGGTTTTGCGTGTATAAATGTCAAGATTTGTTAATTTATTTGCCAAATTTTAATTGTGTCAACTAGCGTAAAACATAATACTACGGTAAAAATGTATATATAGAAATATTAGATGAGAACGAGCGATAATATCAAAGACGAGGCAAAATGTTACAACACCAGCGTATGTCATGCTTCAACTAAAAAACTAGAACTTAGATGATCCCAAAAAAGGTCCAAGTAGAATCTTTGACAATGTAGGCAATATATACATAATTACATAAAATCATTGGAAACATTAAAGGTAATGGAAAATCCACTTATTTAAATGTGAATACATTACGTCATATTGATGAAAGATACTACTTTCGAAAGCAATGAAGTACCGCTTGATCATTCAAAAAATGAAAAATGCTACATGAATGAAAAAGAATGAAACGAAGGAAAGGACATATTGATGCTCAAAGTCTTTCACATATGAAACTTCCACACTTAGGTGTTACTAGTTTTCTAGATGGCATGTAATCAACGTAAGATAATTTACAATCCATCGGTATCTCATTTTGAATGAGAAAGTGTTCTTTTGCAGATCTATATTACTTGAACCATATTTTTATGTTTTCTTGTTGCGGTGAATATTCGTTTGTAAATGTGTACACACACCCATACACATGCGTCATTATTGATATTTGAAGCTTTTATGTTACCATCTTAGTTTACAGGAATGATTTCATTTTTTTTCTTTTATACTAAATATTACCCATATTTTTTAGTGGGATATATTTCAAGAATGTTCTTTACTTTAGCTTTTAGAATATCTCAAAGTTATATTTATAAATGACATTGTAAAATGAAATCCATTTTTGAGGGGAGGCAAATTTAGGGGGACTCTATTTGGGAAAAAAATTGCTATGAGCATTCCATTCGAACAAAACATTTTATAGTCTTAGCCCTCATACAAAACAAAATTCGGCAACAACCCAACGGAAAATAAAAAAAATCACGACAGTTCACCAAAATCATTTTCGGCTGGGTCGGTAATTGGTTAATCAAAAAATTGATGGTAGTTACACATTTTTCCTGTTCGGGGGGTTTTTTTCGTATACCTCATAACAGTTTTTCAAGAAGTGAAAAAACAACCCTCTATCTAGTTTTTGAGCCTCTTTAACTATGTCCGTTGTAAAAACGTTGAATGTACGATTTGTCTAAGTTCAAATTGTAACAAGTTACTAGCATTAATAATTCAACACATATAGGTAGAAAAATCTATAGAAAGTATTGAACCAAAATATTAAAATTTGAACATGTATGAAACATCAATTATTAATATTTTGTGAAATCATGGTACATAAAATAGTAGGTTATTGTAACTTTGAAGAAAATTAATTATTAAATGTACTTGTAATCTATCTATTAAATAATGGTAAAGCAGATGAATTTGAAGTTCTCCCATAGTTCTAGGACCTATCTCTATTCTCCTTAATTCTCTCCAAATTTAGATATTTTATTTTTTAAAATCTTATAATTTATCACTGTACAATTGTCCCACTAAACTTCTCACACTATTTTACATTTAAATATCTACCTTTTAAAATATTCAACAGTTATTTACAAAATTTTCCGCAGTTCTCCACAAAATTTTACATTAAAGGCCAAATGTTTTAATTAATTATATAATTAAAAATTTAAATTAATTGCTAAACTTAATGTATTAATATTTATTAGTAAACCTAAAACGTGAAAGTTTCAATATGTATATTAGGATAAATCAACAAATTGGTTAAAAAATCATTTAGATGCAAATATAAATAAATCACATGACATAAATTATATATATTAATGGCAATAATAAATTATTTTGTAATTTATATAATAAATAAATTTATAATACATTGCACTATAAAATTCTATTAATTGCAAACCCCTAATTTTTTTTACAATTACGTAGAAACTCTTCTCAATTATCTTCTAATATTTTAAATTCAAGTCCGTATATTTAACTAATTCTGTAATCTTAAATTTAAATTACTTAAATAAAATGATTAACTAATACTCATTAATCCATCTAATAAATCCTAAAAATACAAATATTTCAATATATGCAATATTCATATACATGAGACAAAATGATAAAATTATTTCTTCTTTATTTAGATATATAAAGATATCTAAATCACCTAACATAAAATATATATATATAATAATAATAACTTTTTTATTTTCTAATTCATTTATCTCAAAAAAATTATCGTACATTACATTAATTTTATTTTTAACAGCCTTTAAATGATAAACATTCCCACTTACAACATGTTATCAAACCATACCCAATTCATAACTCAACGAAATACTACATAACAATATTCTACAATTATCAAAAAATTTATGGTTAACTGCAAGAATTAAAGTTTAAAAATGTAAACTAAACAAGGAATTAAGGTTTACATGTGGATAAGCTAACCATACGACCGATGCTCTTTTCAATTACAAATATGTACAAAGCTCTTCTCAATTTCATCAGCTTTTACACATTCAGTTCTTTACATTTAACTAGTTTTGTTGATCATTAATTCAAATTATATAAATAAATTCAATTATTTAATTTTTATTAATCCATTTATAAATCATTTAAAAAAAATGATACAAATATGTACAAAGCTCTTTTCAATTTCACCAGCTTTTACATATTCAATTCTTTACATTTAACTAGTTTTGTTGATCATTAATTCAGATTATGTAAGTAAATTCAATTATTTAATGTTTGTTAATCCATTTATATATCATTTAAAAAAGATGATAATTCAATTTTAACAATATTTATATGTACAATGTTAACACAGACTATATATCCTTTTAAATCATCTGCAAAAACACAAACTATTTACATATACAATATTAATAATTTTTTAGAATTAGGACATTAATTTGTACAGAGTTATATAGTTAACGAAGATTGAACCATCAACCTTATATCCGAGCATCGCATGCTATTTTAGTTTATGATTAATGTATCAAGAAATGTTTATCATATTTTGCAAAATAACGTGCATTTTAGCATTAAAATTTAAATATTATTTTTAAAAACATTACCACATGCAACGCACGGGTTATACACTAGTATGTAATAAAAATTTAAAATGTAATGTTATTACAAATCATTTGGTATAAATAAATCAATTTAATATCAAAAAATCTAAAGAGCATGGAAGTTATGAACCATTTTTTCTTCTAAAAAGTGAAAATACAATATTGAAACATAAAATTATTTAAAAAATAATTAGAGTTTTAATGCGTATAAACTATTTGTTTAATAAAAAAGAGATGATATTATTTTTGAAAATTATTCAATCTTTATACATCTAAAAAATTTGCGGTGGTTTCATAATTTGCACATGTGTTATACCAAACTTAAAATAAAACCAAAATGTCATTTTTATCATTTTATATCTTTCACAAAGATGAGAAGAGTGTTTTGTAAGTTACTTTGCGGTTTTGGTACTAGTGTTTTGTTTCCCATCTGATTTTCGTTTCAAACATGACAATTTGTATAATAGAACACATAAATATTGGATACGGAAGATTAATAATTCTACAACATTTGAGACATAATTTCACCTATAAATTTTTTATGTTAAGTTATGTACCCTTATCGTAATTGTAGCTTCACTTGTAGTTGAAGCTTTTATTTCAAACATGAAAAAATTCGTATAATAGAACACATAAATATTGGATATATTTAGTTAATAATTCTACAACATTTGAGACATAATTTCACCTATAAAAATTTTATGTTATGTACCCTTATCGTAATTGTAGCTTCACTTGTAGTTGAAGCTTTTACAATTTAATTGTGATATCCCGGAAATTTGGCAATATAAATTTAATAATCTGTGCTAAAAATTGAATTGATTTGATAAATTTTGATAATAAATTTGAATTGATTTAATAATCATCTTTTAATAAATATTGAAATTTGAAGATTGAATCTTTTTAAAGCTAATAAATTGTTTTCTGTTTATAATATATATAATTGTATATGTTGTAAATTGATAAACTTTGATTTGGAACTTAGTAAATGAATCAATTTTTAATTTTAATTTTTATTTGGTAAATTTGAATTTTGAATTAAATTTAACATTTAACTTTTCAAAATAATTTAATAAATAATTATATGGTTTATAATAAAGGAAAATCTTATTTGTTTAGATATATATATTTTAATTAACTTAAATATGGATTTAAATTAGATTAGCATTAAAAGGTTGGTTTTATTTTATTTTTAAATATTGTTTGAATTTATATATAAGAGTTTGAAATACAATTTACATGTGATCTTAATTTATTACGTAATAGAAGTAATTTATGATCTCTTTTATAAATCATTTTAAATATTGTTTAATTTGTTATTTTTAGATAATAATGACAATACTTAGTTTTTATAAACATAAATAGATTTTTATAGAAATAAGTTTTGTTATTTTTAATTTTAGTAGGAGTTATATATGAATATATATATATATAACTTGATTTTTAACTTAGGTTTTGTAATTTAATTTGAATTTGAATTTGATGTTTTGAAATTTAAAAGAATAAATACTTAAAAATATTTGAATAAGCTTATATTTATATTTGTTTGTTTCATTTCTCTTTAATAAATTTAAAGGAGAAGAAATTCGTTTATATATATGCATAAGAATAATAAATTAAGGTTTAAAAGTTTTGTAAACAATTTAGATAAAATTAAAATACTCATAAGACATGTGTTAATTTATTAACACCTAATTGACATGTGTTAAGTTATAAAGCTCTTAAAATGACAAATGTTTAAAATTTAACAAGTGTCTTATTTTTTTTCTTTTTCTTATATTTTTGATAAAATCAAAAATTTTCTTTTATAAACCCATCTCCTCTGAAATTCATTTCTCTTTCTATTCTTTTTTTTCAAATTTGAGTAATCTTCAGCTAACAAAGATCTGCAATAAAAAAAGCCAAGATCAAAACAGAAATTCTGTTCAATAAAATCTGCCAATTTCTTCTTCAAACCTGTTTGAATCTTCCTCTAAACCAAAACTATCATCAAAACTGAATGCATGTGAATCTGAAGTGAATACCATCCTCAAAATTGTAGCCCCTCAATTTAAACACCTGAAATTCATTTGCAACTTCAAAATCATGCATGCATCTGTAGTCTGCATTTCTGCTTAAAATCAACATTGCTTGAAATTTCTTTACCTGGAATCAAACATGCAACTGTAAATCTGGAAAACACAAAGTACTACAACAGCTTCAAGTTTAAAAAGCAAAGCACTGCAGTAAAATCAAGATTAAAGTTTGAAAATATAAAAGAAGCAACTCCAGTTTCAAAGCTTTCAATAAACAGAGGCTCTACTACTAAAATCTGTGAGTAACCTCATTTTTTTTAAATTAAGTATGAATTTTGGTTGTTTACTTTACTCTGGAAATAAAAATATTTGCATGTCATTTATAAGTTCATTGCTGGTATTTATATATATGAATATATATATATATATATATATATATATATATATGTAGTTGTGTATGCTTCTGGGAATCTGTTCTCTGTACTTAAGTTCCAGGTTTTAAGAATGTGCTTAATACACCATTTCAGATTGATCTAATCTGTGTTAAGGATTTATGATTAAATCAAATATGGTTATGTAATATAAATTTAAAGTTAAGTTTTTATTTAATAAAAAAAGATAAAACCTGTAATGTCTCTGGAAATAGCAAGATACTACAAAACATTTTATTTTTTATATAAGTATAATTTTAATTATCTTGATTTCTAGAATTAGGGATATAAATTGATTACTTAAACAAATACTTGAATTTTAAAACCTAAATCAGAAATTTTAGGTTTGAATTGATTGTGAATTTCTGGTTTATTCGAAAATGGGGTTTTGGGTTGGAGCTGTCAACCAAGGAGGTCGGGGTGGCCATGGTACTCTTTGGTGATAGAGTAATGAGTGAAGATTCAAGGAAAAATACAAGATGATGGATTAAAGCATGGGGGCGGTGGTGATTAGGGATTGAAATAATTAACCCTAGTTTTTCTGTGTTCAAGAAAATTTATCACCGCGGTTTTTTTAAGTGATCGAGTTCTTCGTGATTCGAGCTGGTGATGGATGAGGTGTGGGAGTGGATGTGGCCGGATGCATAGATTTCACTGATGATCGAAAATAGTTGTTTGAGCCAATTACCTGATTTCGAAATTTCTCCTGGTTGAAGCTTGAATGCTCGATTTTGAGCTAGGGGTTCTGCATTCAAATTTAAGGTTGGAATGGCATTAGGAGATGACCGATGACTTGCTCGTGGGTTCGCGAGAGGCCGGAGGTGGCGAGGGGGTTGGTGCTGGTGCACAGTGTCGTGTGGTATCAGATTGGGTTTGGGGAGGATTGTATTCTCGAGTTTTGTTTCAGGTTGATTCTTGTGTAGCTCGAAGATTTGGGGCATGAGGCTCGAAGTATAATGTTGTGGGTTCAGGGGAGAATGGATAATACAGGTTTATGTGTAAACCTGTCAGTACCCACCTGTTTTGAATAAATTGCAAAATGGAAATGGTACTGGAGATACTCGAAATTTGTTAACATTTTACTCGAGTTATTTTAGTGTTTAGCTCGAGTTAGTTGTTCAAGTTTTCAACTTGTCTTGTTTTCAAATTTTAAATTGAATTTTAAATGTGCAAGCAAAGATTTAAAGTGAGTTTTAAATCTAAGTTTAAGTTATGAATTCAAATTTCATTTTGAATCGTAGTTGTAAGCGACTAAGTATTTAAATAACTTAGAAAGGGGTTTATTGTTTAAAATGTTTTTTAAAAGAAATTTAAATTTAAATTTGAAATTGAAATGTAAAGAAATGTTTTAAATAATTTTAAACTAATTCAAATCTGAATTTGAATCTTTGTTTTATAAATTTAAGTGATAAGGTAAATTCAAATGTTTTGAATTTAAAAGGGGATTTGTTTTAAAATCTTGTAAAAAATTTCTTTTATAAGAAAAGTAGTATTTATATTTAAAAGGGTTTTAAATTGATTTTAAAACTTGTTTAAGTTAAATTATAATTTAATGATTTGTTTTTTAATTATTAGAGTAATTAAATGGATGATTAATTTATTTTATAAATTAATTAAATAAATAATTACTTAAATTTAGGGTTTAATCTTAAAAAGTTAAGATTGATTAACTGGTGATTTAAGATTCATTAATTAAATAAGATTAGTTTTTAATTAATGATTAATATTTAATTAATGAAGTAATAAAGGATTAATTAAGTTATAATTTATACTTAATTAATTTAATAATTAGGGGTTAATTAATGGGTTATTAATGATTAATTAATTTGTAATTAATAATTAAAATAAGTTAATTATTTTAGAAAAATAATCAATGAATTGTTGATAGTTAATGAAGGTCATTAACTAAGGATTATTTAATAATTAATTAATGTAATTAATTTCAATAAGTAATTAGATTAATTTAAAGATAATCATTTGTGTAAGTTATTAAGTATAATTACTTATGGATGTAATTAAGGAATTAATTACTAATTGTAATCAATTGAGTTTAATTTGATTAGATTAAGTTAATTAATTCGGTTTAATTAATTTAAATTAATCCTTTGAGGATTATGAAGTATAATTACTTAATGTAATTAAATGAAGAGAAATTGCTTAGGGAAGTAATTAATGGGTAATTACTGGATGTAATTAATTGAAGGTGATTTATTGGTGAAAGTAATTTGAGTATGATTGCATTGTGAATTATTCAAGGGATTAATTGAAGATAATTAATTAGGGAGTAATTAATTTATTTGGTAAAGTAATTAAGGGTAGCTAATTACTGAATGAAGTTAATCAAAGGTGATTAACAATTATGGTTTAAATGAAGATTAATTACTTAATGTAATTAATTTAATTAGGAGAATGTAATTAGTGATGTAATTAAGAATGGGTTTAATTAGAAATAATCTATAAATAAAAGAAATTAATTTATATAATTAATTAAGAAGTAATGTAATTAATTCATGGTTAATTAAGTAAGAAAGTAATTAAAGATTAATTACTGTATTTGGTTAAGTATAATTAATTTGAGAAATTAATTAGTCGATAATTACTTAAAGGTTAATTAATCAGGGATGATTAATTAAAATGAATAATTGATTAATGATTAATTAATTAATTGATTGATAATTAATTAATAAGTGATATAAGCAAGTTCATATTGATAAAGTAATTAATTTAATTTATTTTAAATTAATTTGAATGATGTAAATAATTTAATTCATTTTAAATTAATTATATTTGGTGTGATTATAAATCATGGCTTATGTGGTTGGATAATGTTGTTTGCCTTGAATGGTTTGATCTCGGATATGAGATAGATAATGTTGAGTGATATGGATGCATTGGTTGCATTGTGATGATGATTTGGATTACCTTTTGGATGATGATAATATGGTTTATCTGTTGTGATAATATTGATTATTTGTTGTGAATCTATGATTTATCTATTTGTATATATAGATAATTGAATTGTTTTAAACCTTTAAAACAACTTGGCCTTAAAAGACACACTTTGGATTTCGATGAGACCGGGATCAGGTTTCCATATTTGGATATTCGAAAACCACATCGATCCAAATTAACGATAGGTCGTGAATCTCTTGTGAAGAGTGAATATTCGAGATGTAAGGACTATACGTCAGTATAACTCTGAGGGTGATTCCATAATGAGTTTGACGGAACTAGTTCTTATATGTTCGAGATGGTGATTTAGAGTGCAAGGGTCATTATCGTTAACTATGAGGGTGATTCCAAAACGAGTGTAATGAGATAGTGCCTTCGGTTTCGTTCGAACCCGGAACGAACTTGTATGGATTGAATGCTTTCAGAACATCGTCAGGTGGACGATGAGCATTCTAAGAGATGTGTTCTCTAAAGGTAATCATAGCCTCAAGCCTCATCAACCGGGAATGACTAAAACAGGGGAGGTGAAGCAAGGCTTCGTGGGTAGCTCCCACTGGAGAGCGAGATTTACCCCTGTCTAGAGGTCCCTTTTTATTTCGGCTGTGTGGGTGGTTGGAACGTAAGTCAACTACGGGGTTATCTTATTCGGGACTGTCCAGTAAAGGGTGGTTTTGGTCTTGTGTTGCAGGGGAGCGGGCGCACTCCTCGGTACGTTGATCTAGGCCACATACTATGACGGGCGATACCCCAGTAGCCCAGCCATTGATGGAATCCACAATCCAACAAGTGCCAACGGTTTTGATTGTATTACCCACTTTTGTGGCTAGTAGCTGGAATTTAATCATGTAACAATTTTGGCTATTTCATATTTACTTGAAAACCCTAGAACTATTATAATATCACTGGATTTCCTATCAAATGTTTTGGTTAGCGTAAGGTAATTTTTTTTCCATGTTTATGCGTGGGAAGTCTTACGTGATACCTTTCTTTTCAAAAGATTTTCAAAGTTAAGCAACTTTAACATGTTACTCACACCAGACCCATGTCTGACCCAGAGTTTGTCTTCTATTTTCTTAAACTCTTGGGTACTCAAATTTTTACGAGTAGCCAAGGGATTCAGGTTAGCTTTGACGAATTAAGGAGCAATGGAGGAGGAGGCTTCTGCGTTGTAGATATATAGTTCCGCTGTGTGTTCTCTGTGTTGGTACCTCTTTGTTGAGTTGTATTGAGTTGTACAACTAGACAGGTGTTCATAACAGTCTAGTATGTGATGTATATTCTGTGTAACTCTGATAGTGTTGTATACATATGTAATACTTTTGTTATTAATATAATTTATTCATTCCGCTGTTTAGATTCTGATGAGTTGTCTCTTTCTTCTTCTCTTTCTTTCTATTCTCTATCAATTTCTTTCTTCATGATGATATGACTTTTCTGTGGTGAGAAAATCGGGTCGTCACAGGTGGTATCAGAGCGCTAGGTTGAGTGAATACCTAGGCTTTGAAATGATTTCTTTCTTGAGAGAGCGTATTTGTATTTATATACACACACACACACATATATTTATTTCTACCTGTTCATTGAGTTACCTGTTCGGGTTTTTTCAATATAAGTTATATATGTAGATAAGGTAGTAGGGTGTGTAACACGACAACTACCGATGGTTGGAGTTTGAGTGTTGAGGTCGGAAGTGTATGTGTCGAGACCGTAGACCTAATACCGTCTCGATTGAGTTGTGCAGAGTATAGAATTTCATAGATCTCTGAAGGAAACCTGTTAAGGGTTCAGAATTCATCTTTGAGTTGGATGAGTATAGTTTGGATCTGTCGGTTAGGAAGAAGAAAATGATGGTATCTCGATACCTCAGGAATTAGTAGTTGTGTGAAGAGACACAATGACTATGGATGTCTTCGAAGATTTTTCTTTGGGACAAGTTTTAGAAGTATATCTGCTTCGATGTTGTGGCTGGGTTCAGTAGGATGTTTCTGTCCGGTTTGAGGTCCGAGTTTCTCGAAGAGCTTTGGATTAGGAAGTCTTTGGCGTTGGTGTCGGCAGTGCAGCTTGGAGTGTTCTGTGTACTGGCAAGGAGGTCTTCTAGTAGCAGTTTTCTGGAGAGGGAGTTCAGAAGCAGCAGAGTGGATTCATTTCTTCGATAGATTGGCTAGTTACGCGTAGACTGTTCTGATTGGTAAAGAGAGAACGGTTTACTTTGGGTATTGGACTGGTTGATCGCAAAAGTGACGTGCGATAGTTTGTGTGTTCTCTTGAGCTATGAGAAGTTAGTCCGCATCTGGAGATTGAGTTTTCTTATCGACTGGATTCCAGGAGTGCTACTGGTGGTTCAGTTTAGTAGAAGGATCAGATTGGGCATCTGAGTTTTCTTTTATGGATCTGTTGAACCATATTTCTGAGGTGTGTTGTCCAGGTTGTGCCCGAGTTTTCTTCTACTCCAGATCAGAGTTATGCAGCAGAACCAGTTTGGGAGTGCTTTTGTTCTTTATTTTCCGGATTAGGAGAAGTTTGTAGTCTTCTGCTATTTATGGAGTAGAGTTGGTGTTCATGGTTTGGGATTGATCTTGAGGAGATCATTCTGTTGAGTTGTTTGGTCCAGTTTATTTCCAAAGATATCAGCGAAGGTTGAGCTGATCAGGAGAGATAAGGCAGCCCAGGATCGCCAGAAGTGTTTTGTGGATAAGAGACGAAGGAATTAGGATTCCGGAGTCGGAAATTTGTTTTTCGGTAAGTTTTATCCGATCTAAGGAGCTATAAGATTAAGTGAGACTGGGTAAGTCAACTCCGAGGTGTTTTGGATCTTCTCTGTGTTTTTGTGAGCATTGGTGTTTGATTTTCAAGAGTTGAGTTGCCAGTTTGGATAACTGGGTTTCAGTATGTTTCACGTATCTCTAATAGAGTACGTGTTTGATAGTTCTGGCTTTGGAACCAGCAGTTCAGAAGAGTTTGGTTGTTGAGTCAGACTCGTCTATAGTCTGATATTCTGTTTAGAGTTGTTGATAGGAGCTCTGTAGCTTAATGGTATCGATTGTTGGATTCTGTAGAGCGAGTATCCCGATAATTATACCAGGGAAACTCGTTGAAATTTTATCTAGAATTTTTCTGGATAATTAGATTTGTTTTTTTTGAATGAATTGGTTGCTATGGTTGTTAGCGTATGATTGATATATGCTTGCGTTTTAAAATTAAATCTTAAGATAGATTATTAAATTAACTTTGCTTTCAAATTTCAAGGACGAAATTCTTTTAAAGGGGAAGGAATGTGATATCCCGAAAATTTGGCAATATAAATTTAATAATCTGTGCTAAAAATTGAATTGATTTGATAAATTTTGATAATAAATTTGAATTGATTTAATAATCATCTTTTAATAAATATTGAAATTTGTAGATTGCATCTTTTCAAAGCTAATAAATTGTTTTCTGTTTATAATATATATAATTGTATATATTGTAAACTGATAAACTTTGATTTGGAACTTAGTAAATGAATCAATTTTTAATTTTAATTTATATTTGGTAAATTGGAAATTTGATTTAAATTTAACATTTAACTTTTCAAAACAATTTAATAAATAATTATATGGTTTATAATAAAGGAAAGTCTTATTTGTTTAGATATATATATATTTTAATTAACTTAAATATGAATTTAAATTAGATTAACATTAAAAGCTTGGTTTTATTTTATTTTTAAATATTGTTTGAATTTATATATAAGAGTTTAAAATACAATTTACATGTGATCTTAATTTATTAAGTAATAGAAGTAATTTATGATCTCTTTTATAAATCATTTTAAATACTGTTTAATTTGTTATTTTCAGATAATAATGACAATAATTAGTTCTTATGAACATAAATAGATTTTTATAGAAATAAGTTTTGTTATTTTTAATTTTAGTTGGAGTTGTATATGAATATATATATAACTTGATTTTTAAATTAGGTTTTGTAATTTAATTTAAATTTGAATTTGATGTTTTGAAATTTAAAAGAATAAATACTTAAAAATATTTGAATAAGCTTATATTTATATTTGTTTGTTTCATTTTTCTTTAATAAATTTAAAGGAGAAGAAATTCATTTATATATATACATAAGAATAATAAATTAAGGTTTAAAAGTTTTGTAAACAATTTAGATAAAATTAAAATACTCATAAGACATGTGTTAATTTATTAACACCTAATTGATATGTGTTAAGTTATAAAGCTATTAAAATGACAAATGTTTAAAATTTAACAAGTGTCTTATTTTTTTTTCTTTTTATTGTATTTTTAATAAAATCAAAAAATTTCTTTTATAAACCCATCTCCTCTAAAATTCATTTTTCTTTCTATTCTTTTTTTTCAAATTTGAGTAATCTTCAGCTAACAAAGATCTGTAATCAAAAAAGCCAAGATCAAAACAGAAATTCTGTTCAATAAAATCTGCCAATTTCTTCTTCAAACCTGTTTGAATCTTCCTCTAAACCAAAACTATCTTCAAAACTGAATGCATGTGAATCTGAAGTGAAAGCCATCCTTAAAACTGCAGCCCCTCAATTCAAGTACCTGAAATTCATTTGCAACTTCAAAACCATGCATGCATCTGTAGTCTGCATTTCTGTTTAAAATCAACAATGCCTGAAATTTCTTTACTTGGAATCAAACATGCAACTGTAAATTTGGAAAACACAAAGTACTACATCAACTTCAAGTTTAAAAAGCATAGCATCGCAGTAAAATCAAGATTAAAGTTTGAAAATATAAAAGAAGCAACTCCAGTTTCAAAGCTTTCAATAAACAGAGGCTCTGCTACTAAAATCTGTGAGTAACCTCATTTTTTCAAATTAAGTATGAATTTTGGATGTTTACTTTACTCTGGAAATAAAAATATTTGCATGTCATTTATAAGTTCATTGCTGGTATTTATATATATGAATATATATATGTAGTTGTGTATGCTTCTGGGAATCTATTCTTTGTACTTAAGTTCCAGGTTTTAAGAATGTGCTTAAAACTCCATTTCAGATTGATATAATCTGTGTTAAGGATTTATAATTAAATCAAATATGGTTATGTAATATAAATTTAAAGTTAAGTTTTTATTTAATAAAAAAAGAAAAAGAAAACCTGTAATGTCTTTGGAAATAGCAAGATACTACAGAACATTTTATTTTTTATGTAAGTATAATTTTAATTATCCTGATTTGTAGAATTAGGGATATAAATTGATTACTTAAACAAATACTTGAATTTTAAAACCTAAATCAGAATTTTTAGGTTTGAATTGATTGTGAATTTCTGGTTTATTCAAAAATGGGGTTTTGGGTTGTAGCTGTCAACCAAGGAGGTCAGGTGGCCATGGTACTCTCTGGTGATAGAGTAGTGAATGATGATTCAAGGAAAAATACTGGATGATGGATTAAAGCATGGGGGCAGTGGTGATTAGGGATTGAAATAATTAACCCTAGTTTTTCTATGTTCAAGAAAATTTATCGCCGTGGTTTTTTTTAAGTGATCGAGTTCTTCGTGATTCGAGCTGGTGATAGATGGGGTGTGGGAGTGGATGTGGCCGGAGGCGTAGATTTCACTGATGATCGGAAATAGGTGTTTGAGGCAATTACCTGATTTCAACATTTCTCCTGTTTGAAGCTTGAATGCCCGATTTTGAGCTAGGGGTTCTGCATTCAAATTTTGGGTTGGAATGGCATTAGGAGATGACCGATGACTTGCTCGTGGGGTCGTGAGAGGCCGGAGGTGGTGAGGGGGTTGGTGCAGGTGCACGGTATCGTGTGGTATCAGATTAGGTTTGGGGAGGATTGTATTCTCGAGTTTTTTTTCGGGTTGATTCTCTTGTTGCTCGAAGATTTGGGGCATGAGACTCGAAGTATAATGTTGTGGTTTCAGGGGAGAATGGATAATACAGGTTTATGTGTAAACCTGTCAGTACCCACCTGTTTTGAATAAATTGCAAAATGGAAATGGTACTGGAGATACTCGAAATTTGTTAACATTTTACTCGAGTTATTTTAGTGTTTAGCTCGAGTTAGTTGTTCAAGTTTTGAACTTGTCTTGTTTTCAAAATTTAAATTGAATTTTTAAAGGTGTAAGCAAAGATTTAAAGTGAGTTTTAAATCTAAGTTTAACTTATGAATTCAAATTTCATTTTGAATCGTAGCTGTAAATGACTAAGTATTTAAATAACTTAGAAAGGGGTTTATTGTTTTAAATGTTTTTTTAAAAGAAATTTGAATTTAAATTGGAAATTGAAATGTAAAGAAAAGTTTTAAGTAATTTTAAACAAATTCAAATCTGAATTTGAATCTTTGTTTTATAAATTTAAGCGATAATGTAAATTTAAATGTTTTGAATTTAAAAAGGGATTTGTTTTAAAATCTTGTAAAAAATTTCTTTTATAAGAAAAGTATTATTTAAATTTAAACGGGTTCTAAATTGATGTTAAAACTTGTTTAAGTTAAGTTATAATTTAATGATTTGTTTTTTAATTATTAGAGTAATTAAATGGATGATTAATTTATTTTATAAATTAATGAAATAAATAATTACTTAAATTAAGGGTTTAATCTTAAAAAGTTTAAGATTAATTAACTGGTGATTTAACATTCATTAATTAAATAAGATTAGTTTTTAATTAATGATTAATAATTAATTAATGAAGTAATAAAGGATTAATTAAGTTATAATTTGTACTTAATTAATTTAATAATTATGGGTTAATTAATGGGTTATTAATGATTAATTAATTTGCAATGAATAATTAAAATAAGTTAATTATTTGAGAAAAATAATTAATGAATTGTTAATAGTTAATTAAGGTCATTAACTAAGGATTATTTAATAATTAATTAATGTGATTAATTTCAATAATTAATGAGATTAATTTAAAGATAATCATTTGTGTAAGTTATTAAGTATAATTACTTATGGAAGTAATTAAGGAATTAATTACTAATTGTAATTAATTGAGTTTAATTTGATTAGATTAAGTTAATTAATTAAGTTTAATTAATTTAAATTAAACCTTTGAGGATTATGAAGTATAATTACTTAATGTAATTAAATGAAGAGAAATTACTTAAAGAAGTAATTAATGGGTAATTACTGGATGTAATTAATTGAAGGTGATTTATTGGTGAAAGTAATTTGAGTATAATTGCTTTGTGAATTATTCAAGGGATTAATTGAAGATAATTAATTAGGGAGTAATTAATTTATTTGGTAAAGTAATTAAGGGTAATTAATTACTGAATGAAGTTAATCAAGGGTGATTAACAATTATGGTTTAAATGAAGATTAATTACTTAAAGTAATTAATTTAATTAGGAGAATGTAATTAGGATCATTAATTATTATGATGTAATTAAGAATGGATTTAATTAGAAATAATTAATAAATAAAAGAAATTAATTTATATAATTAATTAAGAAGTAATGTAATTAATTCATAGTTAATTAAATAAGAAAGTGATTAAAGATTAATTACTGTATTTGGTTATACAATTAATTTGAGAAATTAATTAGTGGATAATTACTTAAAGGTTAATTAATCAGGGATGATTAATTAAAATGAATAATTGATTGATGATTAATTAATTGATTGATTGATAATTAATTAATAAGTGATATAAGCAAGTTGATATTGATAAAGTAATTAATTTAATTTATTTTAAATTAATTTGAATGATGTAATTAATTTAATTCATTTTAAATTAATTATATTTGTTGTGATTATAAATCATGGCTTATATGGTTGGATAATGTTGTTTGCCTTAAATGGTTTGATCTCGGATATGAGATAGATAATGTTGAGTGATATGGATGCATTGGTTGCATTGTGATGATGATTTGGATTACCTTTTGGATAGTGATAATATGGTTTATCTGTTGTGATAATATTGATTACCTATTTTGAATTTGTGATTTATCTATCTGTGTATATAGATAATTGAATTGTTTTAAACTTTTAAAACAACTTGGCCTTAAAAGACACGCTTTGGATTTCGATGAGAGCGGGATCGGGTTTCCATATTTGGATATCTGGAAACCACATCGATCCAAATTAACGATAGGTCGTGAATCTCTTGTGAAGAGTGAAGACATCTATACGTCAGTATAACTCTGGGGGTGATTCCGTAATGAGTTTGACGGAACTAGTTCTTATAGGTTCGAGATGGTGATTTAGAGTGCAAGGGTTATTGTCGTTAACTCTAAGGGTGATTCCAAAACGAGTGCAACGAGATAATGCCTTCGGTTTCGTTCGAACCCGAAACAAACTTGTATGGATTGAATGCTTTCAGAACATCGTCAGGTGGACGATGAGCATTCTAAGAGATGTATTCTCTAAAGGTAATCGTAGTCTCAAGCCTCATCAACCGGGAATGGCTAAAACAGGTGAGGTGCAGCAAGGCTTCGTGGGTAGCTCCCACTGAAGAGCGAGATTTACCCCTATATGGAGGTCCCTTTTTATTTCGGCTGTGTAGGCGGTTGGAACATAAGCCAACTGCGGAGTTGTCTTGTTCGGGACTGTCCAGTAAGGCATGGTTCCGGTATAGTGTTGCAGAGGAGCGGGCGTACTCCTCGGTACGTTGATCTAGGCCATGTACTGTGACGGGCGGTACCCCAGTAGCCCAGCCATTGATGGAATCCACATTCCAATAAGTGCCAACGGTTTTGATTGCATTATCCACTTTTAAGGCTAGTAGCTGTAATTTAATCATGTAACAATTTCGGCTATTTCATATTTACTTGAAAACCCTTGACCTATTATAATATCATTGGATTTTCTATCCAATGGTTTGGTTAGCGTAAGGTAAATTTTTTTCCATGTTTATGTGTGGGAAGTCTTACGTAATACCTTTCTTTTCAAAAGATTTTCAAAGTTAAGAAACTTTAACATGTTACTCACACCAGACCCATGTCTGACCCAGAGTTTATCTTCTGTTTTCTTAAACTCTTCGGTACTCAAATTTTTACGAGTAGCCAAGGGATTCAGGTTAGCTTTGACGAATTATGGAGGAGCAATGGAGCAAGAGGCTTCTGCGTTGTAGATATATAGTCCCGCTGTGTGTTCTCTGTGTTGGTACCTCTTTGTTGAGTTGTATTGAGTTGTACAACTAGACAGGTGTTCATAACAGTCTAGTATGTGATGTATATTCTGTGTAACTTTGATAGTGTTGTATATGTATGTAATACTTTTGTTATTAATATAATTTATTCATTCCGTTGTTTAGATTCTGATGAGTTGTCTATTTCTTCTCTTTCTTTCTATTCTCTATCCCTTTCTTTCTTCATGATGATACGACTTTTCTGTGGTGAGAAAGTCGGGTCGTCACATTAATACCAAAATTCACCTATGAAATTTTGGTGCTAAGTTATGTACCCTCCTCGTAATTATAGCTTCACTTGTAGTTGAAGCATAATTTGATTGGACTTGTTCACATAAAACAACACATTCGATTTGCATTGAAATATTGGTATTGACTTGACGCAGCGGATAATAACAAAACCATATAGATCGATGAAAGTAGCAAACGGTGGATTGAAGATACCGAAATGCCCAAATTCGTTGATCACAAAGATACCGAATTCTAGCTATCTTCGACACGTTGATCGCGCATGATACCGTGAAAGAAGATCTATAATTCTTCAAACGTTGATCAAGCGCACTTGATACCGTGAATTGGCTTCAACGATCGTTGATTCGAGCGCACTCGAATAACCGAAAGTGGAGATGGGAGATCACACTCAACTACCAATTTAGATGAAAGCACACAGCAATCAAACAAAGTTTTTATTCCACAATCCACCCCTTCAAATGTACAACACACTCCCTATTTATAGCATTTTTACAACCGGCTCCTTAAGTCGTACACGACTTACGACTCACCCTTAGGTCGGCAATGACCTATCAATAAACGCGGCTCAAACACTTAAGTCGTACATGAATTAAAACACACGACCCAGATTACCTACGACATAACACACATAGCGCCTAAATCACAAACGACCTACGACTTACGGAATTACAACATATTACATCACTTAGGTCGTAGACGACCTAACTACTCACGACATAAGATTCAAACGACTTACGACTCAACATTCAACGACTCAAGGAAAATACAAACAAATTACAACATAACGTCACGACTTACGACTTACGACTTACTTAGGTCGTCAACGGTTTAACACTTATCCGACTTAAACTTCCGCGACTTATCATGAGTCGTAACTCGTGGGCGGCTTGAAGGATGGTATCTTCACACGACTCAACTAAGTCGTAACCCGCTTCCAACTTAAGGACTTCAGCCACTGGAGCTTCTTCCTGCTTCTTGTTAAGTCGTGGATGACTTATAGCCGTTCTGTTAGATCGTGTGCGACTTATCAAACTCGAACCATTTAAGCCTTGGTTAAGTCGTTGCTCCTTCCCATGTGACCTGTTAGGTCGTTCCTCCTCCTCACGTGACCCGTTAGGTCGGGGCCGACCTTCATTAACTCGTGAACGACCTAAGCCTTGTGCTTCCGTAGGTCGTGCTGCATCATCCTCCCCTGGTTGACAGAAATTCGACCCGAATTTTCACCATCTTCTTTCATAACAAGTTCAGCTCCATGGTATGGAATTAAATATTTGACGTTGAAAACATCAGAAGTATGAACATCTTCTGGTATCTTCAATTGATACGCATTCTCATTGATTTTCTTTAGAATTTCAATTGGACCAATTTTCCACGCCTTCAATTTATTGTACGTTCCCACCGGAAAACGATCTTTTGTCAACACTGCGTAAAACAAATCACCTTCGTTAAATTCAACACTTCGTCGCTTCAAATCTGCAGTTCGCTTATACTTCTCATTTGCCTTCACCAATCATTCCTGAACGATTTTATGACATTCAGTTAATTCATCAACAAAATTAACAGCCCGTTTAACTGTCCCCTTCGGTTGTGGTACTACCGCCAAATCCAACGGTCCCCTTGGCAAACTTGAATATACAATCTGAAATGGACTGTAACCTGTGCTTCTATTAATCGCATGATTATGTGCAAACTCTGCTTGACATAACTTCATATCCCAACTTTTTAGATTATCTTTCACAAGACACCGTAGTAAATTTCCCAATGATCTGTTCACAACCTCCGTCTGCCCATCAGTTTGTGGATGGTAAGCGCTACTAAAATTCAGCTTCGTTTCGACCAACTTCCACAAACTTAACCAAAAGTGACTCAGAAAACGAGTATCTCTATCCGACACAATATATTCTGGCAATCCATGAAGTCGATAGATCTCCTTGAAAAATAACTGAGCAACATGAATAGCATCCGCCGTCTTCTTACAAGCAATAAAATGTACCATCTTCGTAAAATGATCTACCACAACGTATATCGAGTCATTCCCCCTTTGAGTTCTCGGTAAACCCAACACGAAATCCATGCTAATGTCTACCCATGGTTTTGTAGGAACAGGTAATGGCATATACAATCCTGCATTTGTAGCTATCCCTTTCGAAACCTGACAAACATGACATCTACGCACAAACCTTTCAACTTCCCTTCTCATTGACGGCCAATAATAAGACTGACAAATCAACTGCAATGTTCGATCTCTACCCACATGCCCTTCTTCGTGCAACTCTTTCACAATTTTCATTCTCAAGCTGCAATCTGGTACACATAATTGATTCCCTTTGAATAGAATCCATCTACCAATACAAATTCATCAGTACTCCCATCCTTGACTTTCTCAACAAATTTCATAAAGTAGGGATTCTCTTTAATCAACTCGGGCAATAGTTCAAACCCCGTCACTTCAACTTTCATTGTCGTCAACAAATGATTCCTCCTGCTCAATGCATCAGCTACACGATTCGTCACTCCTGACTTGTGTTTAACAACAAAAGTAAACTGTTGTAGATACGCGACCCATGAAGCGTGCCTAGCTGAAATTTTGTCCTGCCCTTGCAAATGCTTCAAAGCTTCATGATCCGTATAGAGAACAAACTCCTTCTGAAACAGATAATATCTCCAGTGCTTCACAGCTTGAACAATTGCGTAAAACTCAACATCATAAGTGTTATATCTCAACTTAGCTCCAGATAACTTCTCACTGAAATAAGCAACTGGTCTTCCTTTCCGACTCAAGACTCCACCAACCCCAACCTTCGATGCATCAGTATGTAATTCAAACAACAACTGAAAATCCGGTAAAACTAGAATCGGTGTTGTCGTCAAAAGTGTTTTGATCTTCTCAAAAGCAACCCCTGCTTCCTCTGACCACTCAAACCTCTTTCCTTTCATGCAATCGGTTACTGGTGCCATTACACTACTAAAATGTGGAATGAACATTCGATAAAAAGATACCAACCCATGAAAACTTCTCGCTTCAGTAATTGTCTTGGGTTGTGCCCAACTCCTGGCAACCTCTACTTTATTATTGCGCTCGTTATTCGGATTACCCATTCCGAATAGTGACACGACGTAATGGATAGCATTGAAGTGGTGAAGACCGGGTATTTGTGAAAACGATAGGATGACCTATCGATTGTCTCTACACCGTTAGCTACGGTATGAAGATTTCCTTTGTAATGGGAAATTCGATCGGGATTATGAATACCCGGATTGCAAGGCTTCTTTTGAAGTGCCTTTGGTTCCGTTCGAACTCCGAACAGACTTGTATGGTTACGTGTCTGACATTACATTTTGAGATATAAAGCAGATTTCTTTCAAATACATCTCTGTTGGTGGCGGAAAAATTATTCTCTTAGCTTAACACCCTTCTCTGAAACGTACGAGTTCAGAGTTTTTGTAGTTGAAGGTTATCAGTAATATATTCCCAATTTTGTAACGTGGCATGTTGAGTGTTGCTGTGTGATGATTATTTATTGATCATTTGTTGATCAAAGCGTGGCTTTGTGAAAAAGCGTAGCTTTGTGGACGAGACTTCATCAGACCTCACACCCCGGAAATGGTCGAAACAGGAATATGCGGCAAAGTTATGTGGGTCGCACCCTTTAGGGTTTGTCATTTCCTTCTGGAAAAGGGTGGTGTCAGGTATGGAGACCTGATGATTACCGATGTGGTTGCTCCAATCTCATTTTTCTGTGTGGTTGTTTCTTGGTGATAGAGGGCCCTCGGATAAAGGTACCAAAGGACCGGGGAGTGGCATACTCGAGTAGTAGTTACCTAGTTACAAAGGTAACCCGGCCTTGTGTTGGCAGAGATCCGGTTAGGTTTTCGGGACGTCACGCCAGAGGCGATCCCATGTGGCAGTAGGAAGTTCCTTAGCCTGACCATTTGTGGGAAAATCCAAAGAAACAATACGAGCCTTATACGGTTTTAGTTGTAGAACCTGCCATTTAATATGGTAGTTGTAGCAGGCATAATATAATGGTACCTATGCTGGCTAAGATTTGTATTCTATTTTCGAAATGCTTTCATCACTATGCACTAATAATAATATCAAATGATTTGTTTTGCGTAGTAAGCATCTTTGACTATCATAAGGAGAAATCTCCTCCAATTCTGCATTTGCATTGTGTGTGTGCGGGGAGGCCTTATGGTAGTTTCATTTTCCAGAAGCATTGCGGATATTTTTCACTTCCCTTGTTCTTGCTGTTTTAAAAGATAAATAACTGTTTAAGTTCTCACACCAGTCCCATGACTGACCTGAAGTTTATTGTTCTCTTCCTAAACTCTGGGTGCCCATAATTTTCCACACAGGCACTCTAGAGTCAGGTTATCAGGTCATTCTGGATTCAAAAGTGCTTTGGAGCTCAAGTGGCGAGCTGGATGGCGAGACGTATTACTTATATATAATATTATCTTTTCTGCTGTAGAATTCACTTGTAAGGACACGTTTGTATAACTGTCCATTGTCTTGTTGCATGGTATATTATTGTTGTACACTCCGATGACGATGTGATGTAATGTAATAACTGAGATAATTCTTGGTTTTAAAGATTATTCATTTATCTATTATATGTTGTTCCGCTGCGAACGTGAGATTCTGATATTGTTTCTATTCTGTTTCCTTATTTCTTCTATCTTTTTCGTCTACTTCTTCTTCTTTAAACCTAACAATTCGGTTTTCCGGCATTCAATTAAGCGGCATTTGATACAGTGGACGTAAGAATGCCGACCTTCGAATCCCGATAAAATCGGTATGTTACAATCTAAGTTTTTTTATATTGAATATTTGTAGTGGTTTCGATATAAATAACGCCACATTAGTAAGTAATATACATCACATAGCATGTAACGACCCAGAATTTTTAGAAATTAAAATTTGAATATTTAATTAATTTTAAATATTAATAAGTGAATTTATAAGTCAAATAAATTTTATTTGAATTATTGGATTTAATTGAATTACTAAATCGATAATTTAATACGTTAAATTATGGAAATAATTGAAAATTGGGTTAAATATGATTAGAAATGATTTGTAAAATTTTATTTTGTCATATTGAAGTTAGAATGATATTTTAGAACTTTTAAAATCGAATTAAAAGTTAATTTGTGAAAATTGAATATTTTAATAATTAAATCGACTAGTGAAAATAGTCAATTTTTGAACAGTCTCTGAATTGAACGAAACCAGTTCCATTGGATCCGTAATAGTTAGTTATTACCGGATTTCAATTTTCGTGTCAATCGGAGTTATCGTTTGATCGTGGCAGCTCGAAACGCATCGATTTATTTTTTAATTTTAATTTGGCGAGTAAAAATAGCCATTTTTCAAAAAGTCTCAGATTTCGACGAAACCAGTTTCATCAGATCCGTAATGTGATATTATTGTAAGGTTTCAAATTTCAAGTCAATTGGATTTACCGTTTGTCCGGTACAAATTAAAACGCCTAGAAATCGACTTAAATCGGTTTAATTCAAATTGAGCGTTTACAGCCATAACTCGCACATACTTTCGAATTAGCTTCCGAAACCTGTTCCATTGTGTCCGGAATGCGGGGTAAACCCTAGAAACGCTGGTTACGGCGCGTAAATCGGAGTTCGGAATTTCCGGATGAATAGTGTCGAACGGAACTCTATAAATAGACCCACCTCTTCATAATTTGATAAAAAAAATAACCCTAACCCTAATCAAAACTGCACAGCCGCCACCCCCCCCCCCCCCTGAACGGCCAGAATTGTCTCTTCTTCTTCCCTCGATAACTTCAAATCCGTTTACATTTACAAGAAACGTTCAACTACAATGTTGAAGAGGGCAACGAGAGCTTGGATTTCAACGGCTATGATCGTGAATGGCTTCACGGATTGGCGGCAAATTGGGCTCAAAGGCCTGTAGTTCATTCTCGAACCGCGTGCTACAGGGATGGCCGAGCTCTATGAGCTTCAGGCCGAGCATAGCTTGTGGAAGGAGCTTCGAGATGAAGGTGGTTTGATGTGATTTCGTCGAGAAATGAGGTTGTAAAGTGAAAACCTAATTTCATGCTATGGGTTCTATATAGTTCGGCCTTAGCATAATGTTCTGGAGCAAGAAAACGTGGAGGGGGAAGAAGAAAACGTGCGGGCTTGATGAAGGTTGGGGGGATCCAAGGGTCCAGATGCTATAGGGTATAAATAAATAAAGGAATTGTGAATTTAATTATAATTTAACTCGTGTAACTTCAAATATTAATAACTTTTTCATACGAGGTCGAAAAAATGCAAACTCAGTTGCGTTGGAATCGTATGGACGAGCACTACGCGATGGAGTTGGTTTGGAGTCGTTTGGAGTTAGTGAGAATTTTGGATATCGAAATAAATCGCTAAAACGAAATTAAAACCAAGGTGAGAACTTCTCACTCAATCGAATCAGTTTCAATTTTATTTTAAATAGTTAGATTTAAAATATTTGAATGCATGTTTGAATGTTGATTGATATCTATTGATTGTTAAAATAGACATTATACGCCGTTAGTAAGCGGATGTTAATTATTAAAAACATATACCGCGAATATTTCATAAACAGTGAAATTGGTATTATATATAATAGCAATATATATATATTGGCATATGTATATATTGGAGTTATTGATTTCCCGCATTTATTTGTTTAGCGGATGAGACCCTATTACGCCGTTATTAAGCGGATAATATTTAATAAGAACATATACCGCGATAATTTCGTACTGGAGCGAAATTGGTATTGTGCTAATGTTTGTGGATGCAGGAAAACAGGTTGGAGGGATCCAACTGGATTCCTCAACAGTATTTATTTGATTTCAGATATTTTGATATTTGATGGATTTTCATATTGATATATGATATCGTTGTAGTCGTGATTGACTATTTGGTGTGTAGCATCATTGGACCCAGATTTTGGGATTTTAAAATGATTTTTAAAGTGATTTTAGAAAGTATACGTTTTATAAAATAATTTTGGAATTGATCCATTTTAAATAAATAAACGTTATAATTTTTAAAGTTATAAAAATTATGATTTTTGAGAAATATAGTTAAAAAAACTGATTTTGAGAATATGATGCTAATGATTTTATAAAATAGTTAAATCGGAATTTTTGAATTTATTATGAAAAGTTGAAATATAGGGTTTATAAAATTTAATTATTTTATGAATCAAAAGGAAGAAGTTTTTAAAGGAATTTAAAGACGTTTAAAAAGGATAATATAAATTGATTTATATTAAGAGATTTATAAATGGATATTTATAAATTGAAATATGGACATTATAAAACGAGTTTTTATAAGTGTTTGAATGAAGTGAAAATGAATTTCATAATTGAATGGAATTTATAGAATTTTAAACAGTGAAGTTATAAATGGAATTTTATAAACAGTAGGTTTACAAAATTTATAAAGTTATTGAAAGAACGAATTTTGGATAAATAAATGAATCTTATAAGTTATAAGATTTATGATTTGGAAAGTCTTTAAAAGAACGATCTTTGTAAAATAATCGTTTTATAAGCATTTGACTTATAATATGAAATTTTTGTTTATAATTGAGTTATAAACTGGAATAGGTTAATAAAGAAAATTTATAAAATGAAGTTGTTATAAAATAATTAGAAATGGGATTTATAAACGTTGTTTTATAAATTTGCAAATGACTTATTTTGATAAGTAAATTGTTGAAACCTATAAATGGAGTTATATTCACATTTTTGAATAGTGAATAATCCTTTGAATTAAAATGAATAAAAGGATGAAATTGTTAATGAAGTTTATTCACGTTTTTGAATTGTGAATAATATGTTAAAGAAATTGTTTTGAATGTGATATTTGAAATAGAATTAAAACGATCTAACGATGTTTTAAATGTGTTGAGATTCGAAACCATAGATTTCAACATTTATTGTTGAAATAGACGTTTTCGAGAAATAGAAGAAAATAGTAGACTATAACACTGTTGTTATAGTAAATGATTTCCGAAAGGAAATGTTTTGTATAGTATTGGGATTTATATATCTATTTTAAATTTGAATCCCTATACTAGTGATTTTGGGTCGTCGTAACGATGTTTTACGTGACATTCGTTTTGGCCCAAATAAATATGTTTAAGAGAATGATTTCCTTAATAGAATGAAATATATACTTAATTTCGATTGAAGTATATTGAATATTTTCCAAGTGTTGAAAATAAATAAAATTTGTGAATTACTTATTAAATAAGTATGGAATTGTTTTCCAATATGAAGTGATATTTAGAATTTATCTTTTTGAAGATAAATTGAAAATGAATAATTGAAATCGAATATTCATTGATATATTGGAATTATAAATTCACTAAGGAATTTATAAAGGAAGTGGAATTTGTTTAAAAATAAATATTGATTTATTTTTGAAGTATGAAATAAGATATTTTGTGAAATAGATATTTTGGAAAATAAATAATTTGGAAAATTATTTGGAAACTGGTGATGTGTGCATATCAATTGATAGTTCAATAACGGACTATCAATATTTCCCTTTGAATGGGTATATGATGTGATTTGATTGAATTTGAATGTCACACTTATTTTTGAATAAGCGCTCACTATTCGGGTTAACCGGGAAAGGACCATGGGGTCGTATAACCCATTCCGAATATGTGATACGTCGTTGTGAATTGCATTTGAAGATCGGTTTTGAAGACCCGGTATTTGCGAGAGCGATAGGATGACCTATCGATTGTCTCTGCACTGAGTTGCAACGGTATAGAGACTCCCTAAGTGATGGGAAATCCGATCAGGATTGTGAATATCCGGATTGCAAGGACTTCTTTGTAAGTGCCTTCGGTTTTGTTCGATCCCGGAACAGACTTGTATGGATTGTATGTCTGACATTACAAATTGAGATATAAAGCCGATTTCTTTCAAATATATTTCTGTTGGTGGCGAAGAATTTATTCTTTTAGCTTAACACCCTTCTCTGAGACGTACGAGCTCAGAGGTTATATAGTTGAAGTTATCAGCGATATATTCCCAATTTGGTAATGTGATATGCTGAGTGATGCTGAAATGATCATTGTGTTGATTATTGTGATAGGATCGTTTATTTGCTCGTCTATCTTAGTGATCATTGTGTTGATCATTTGTTGACCCAAAGCATGGCTTTTGTATAAAGTATGTTTTTGTGGACGTGACTTCGTCGAACCTCACACCCCGGAAATGGTCAAAACAGGAAAGATGCGGCAAGGTTATGAGGGGTAGCACCCTTTAGGGTATGTACATTTCCTTCTGGATAGAGGTGGTATCATGGTATGGAGCCCAGATATTTAACCTATGTGGTTACTACGAATTTATTACTTTGTGGTTGTTGGTTTTCGGGATCCCGTGAGAAAGGTCGTTTACGATCGGGGAATGGCGTGCTCGTGTCAGTAGTTACCCAGTTAGGGGTAACCCGGCCTTGTGTTGGCAGAGTTCCGGTTTGGTTCTCGGGGATGTCTTTCCAGAGGCATTCTCATGTGGCAATGGGAAGTTCCTTGGCCTGACCATTTGTTGGAAATCCAAAGAAACAATACGTGACTTGTACGGTTTTAGTTGTATAACCTGCTATGGAATGTGGCGGTAACCTGCTATTGAACATAGTTAGCTATAGTAGGCATAGTTCGGAATGTCTATGCTGGCTAAGATTTATATTCTACTTTCGAAATAAATTTTTCCTACACTATGCACTAATAATAATATGAAACGTTATTTAAAATGCGTATCAAGCATCTTTGACTATCATAAGGAGAGATCTCCTCCGATTCTGCGTTTGCATTGTGTGTTTGTGCGGGAGGCCTTATGGTAGTCTCATTTTTAAAAGCATTGCGAATTGAATTTAAAAATATCTCTCTATTTTAATTTTAAAGATAAATAAACTGTTTTGAGTTCTCACACCAGTCACATGACTGACTTGGAGTTTATTGTTTTCCTTCCTAAACTCTGGGTGCCCACCAATTTTCACACGGGCAGTCAAGAGTAAGGTTTATCAGGATATTCTGGATATTCTGGAGTTGCTGGAGGCAAGCTGGATGACATGGCGTATTACTAGTTTATATAGTATTTCTTTTTCCGCTGCACTATTTGTTGTTTGATGTTGTATACTCTGATGATATGATGAGATGATGTAATGTAATGTATAAAATGTAATAACTGATATAGTTCTTTGTTTAAAGATTATTCATTTATTATTATATGTTGTTCCGCTGCGAATTGTGAGATTCTGATGTTGTTCTGTTGTTTTCTTTTCCCTATCTAAATTTTCTATTTTTCCTCTATTCTCTTTTCTATTCTCTTTTCTAATTTTCTATTTTCTCTCCTCCCTAATTTCTACCTTCTTCTCTTCTCTTTTCCTAAATTCTTCTTTTTAAAAAACCCTCAGTGTTCGGTTTTCCGTCGTTCGATTCCTCGGCAGTCGATAAAGTGAGTGTCGATGTCGAATTTTCGGAAGACGAAGAATCGTGTCCTGACAATGTGGTATCAGAGCTTATGGTTAAGCGACAACCATGGTTCTGTTGGGTATAATTCATTAGAGATAGAGTCAGCAGTACTCTAGAATGAATTTGAGTGTAATAATAGCTATGAGAGCGTATTTGATAGTGAATATATAAAATTGTTTTATATTGTGATGATTGGTTTGTTGAGTGGTATATAGATTCTGGTTAATACGAGTAATTAACGTTGTTGATAGGGATCTATAAACACTTGAATAGAACAATTCGACATAATATTGTTTTTAAAAATTGGGTAAATGAAATAATTTTACCTTGAGTATATTTTATATATAAAAGAATAATTTTTTCAAAATTATTAAAGAATATATAAGTTGATTGTTTAGTTGTTTGAATAACCTAAATAAAAGAATAATTGTGTAAGTAAAAAGAATTATAAGAATTGAATTATAATTAAAGTGATTTACAATTGTGAATAAACTTATATATATAAGAAGTGAAACTAATGAATATATTTATGAATTTAGTTGTAAATAAAAATGAAAATCAATTAATTAAACCAATTGTAAGCAAAAAAATTTGGTTGTAATTAATATACATTGATTGTTATATGATTGTTAGTTGATTGTATAAAATTCATTATGTATTAATGAAAGTGAATTAGTGAAATTTAAAGCTATGTAATTGAATTCAAATTAGAAGTAAATAAATTTGAATAAAATTGAATTTAATTTGGAAGTGAACCAACTTGAATATGAATTAGTAAATATGAACTAATTGAAAATGAATGTTAGTAAGAACATCCACTGTTAATGAATCAAGTGTGATTTAAATTGAAAACCTATTTCATTGAATATTAATGAGAATATTAATGAATATATATATTGATTATGAATTTGTTGAATGATAGTTGGTTGATGTTTGCATTTGTTGCTTTTCATACATTTGCTATGTTGGCATATATAGTTATTATGTTACTATATGTTGTATATTGAGATTATTGTCTATATGCATGATTCTCATGTTGTTTGTTGAGTGATTAGTAGGTGCGGATCGCGTTTGCTTCGCATTTGGAGCTCGCTTTTGCGCTATATTAGTCGTATATGCTTGCTAATAAAATATAAGGTACATATCTCGAATTACATACCGTACTTTTACACTTTTTTCCCTGCGGGATGCCTCATTACTTGATGAGATGTATATTTGTGATATATATACTGTCATTTTTTTTCCGGATCGAGCCGCGCAAAGGAGACTATGGCGAATTTTTCCGGAAATTTAAGGCGTTAGAAAAAATTTGAGAAAATGGGAAAATTTTGAAAACTTTAACTTTGATTTGGAATTGAAAGTTAAACATTAGTAATTGTTTTTGAAAAAATAACTAAGTATGATTTGAAAACTTAGTAAAGTTATTGTAAAGTAGTTTAAATTTGTTTTGGGAAAATTAATAAATTCTATAACTTTTCTTACTTGTAATTTCGAGGACGAAATTCTTTTAAGTGGGGAAGATTGTAACGACCCAGAATTTTTAGAAATTAAAATTTGAATATTTAATTAATTTTAAATATTAATAAGTGAATTTATAAGTCAAATAAATTTTATTTGAATTATTGGATTTAATTGAATTATTAAATCGATAATTTAATACGTTAAATTATGGAAATAATTGAAAATTGGGTTAAATATGATTAGAAATGATTTGTAAAATTTTATTTTGTCATATTGAAGTTAGAATGATATTTTAGAACTTTTAAAATCGAATTAAAAGTTAATTTGTGAAAATTGAATATTTTAATAATTAAATCGACTAGTGAAAATAGTCAATTTTTGAACAGTCTCAGAATTGAACGAAACCAGTTCCATTGGATCCGTAATAGTTAGTTATTACCGGATTTCAATTTTCGTGTCAATCGGAGTTATCGTTTGATCGTGGCAGCTCGAAACGCATCGATTTATTTTTTAATTTTAATTTGGCTAGTAAAAATAGCCATTTTTCAAAAAGTCTCAGATTTCGACGAAACCAGTTTCATCGGATCCGTAATGTGATATTATTGTAAGGTTTCAAATTTCAAGTCAGTTGGATTTACCGTTTGTCCGGTACAAATTAAAACGCATAGAAATCGACTTAAATCGGTTTAATTCAAATTGAGCGTTTACAGCCATAACTCGCACATACTTCCGAATTAGCTTCCGAAACCTGTTCCATTGTGTCCGGAACGCAGGGTAAACCCTAGAAACGCTGGTTACGGCGCGTAAATCGGAGTTCGGAATTTCCGGATGAATAGTGTCGAACGAAACTCTATAAATAGACCCACCTCTTCATAATTTGATAAAAAAAATAACCCTAACCCTAATCAAAACTGCACAGCCGCCACCCCCCCCTGAACGGCCAGAATTGTCTCTTCTTCTTCCCTCGATAACTTCAAATCCGTTTACATTTACAAGAAACGTTCAACTACAATGTTGAAGAGGGCAACGAGAGCTTGGATTTCAACGGCTATGATCGCGAATGGCTTCACGGATTGGCGGCAAATTGGGCTCAAAGGCCTGTAGTTCATTCTCGAACCGCATGCTACAGGGATGGCCGAGCTCTATGAGCTTCAGGTCGAGCATAGCTTGTGGGAGGAGCTTCGAGATGAAGGTGGTTTGATGTGATTTCGTCGAGAAATGAGGTTGTAAAGTGAAAACCTAATTTCATGCTATGGGTTTCTATATAGTTCGGCCTTAGCATAATGTTCTGGAGCAAGAAAACGTGGGGGGGGGGGGGGGGAAGAAGAAAACGTGCAGGCCTTATGAAGGTTGGGGGGATCCAAGGGTCCAGATGCTATAGGGTATAAATAAATAAAGGAATTGTGAATTTAATTATAATTTAACTCGTGTAACTTCAAATATTAATAACTTTTTCATACGAGGTCGAAAAAATGCAAACTCAGTTGCGTTGGAATCGTATGGACGAGCACTACGCGATGGAGTTGGTTTGGAGTCGTTTGGAGTTAGTGAGAATTTTGGATAAAATTAAACGTCCGTTTAATTTTATTCGAAATAAATCGCTAAAACGAAATTAAAACCAAGGTGAGAACTTCTCACTCAATCGAATCAGTTTCGATTTTATTTTAAATAGTTAGATTTAAAATATTTGAATGCATGTTTGAATGTTGATTGATATCTATTGATTGTTAAAATAGACATTATACGCCGTTAGTAAGCGGATGTTAATTATTAAAAACATATACCGCGAATATTTCATAAACAGTGAAATTGGTATTATATATAATTGCAATATATATATATTGGCATATGTATATATTGGAGTTATTGATTTCCCGCATTTATTTGTTTAGCGGATGAGACCCTATTACGCTGTTATTAAGCGGATAATATTTAATAAGAACATATACCGCGATAATTTCGTACTGGAGCGAAATTGGTATTGTGCTAATGTTTGTGGATGCAGGAAAACAGGTTGGAGGGATCCAACTGGATTCCTCAACAATATTTATTTGATTTCAGATATTTTGATATTTGATGGATTTTCATATTGATATATGATATCGTTGTAGTCGTGATTGACTATTTGGTGTGTAGCATCATTGGACCCAGATTTTGGGATTTTAAAATGATTTTTAAAGTGATTTTAGAAAGTATACGTTTTATAAAATAATTTTGGAATTGATCCATTTTAAATAAATAAACGTTATAATTTTTAAAGTTATAAAAATTATGATTTTTGAGAAATATAGTTAAAAAAACTGATTTTTGAGAATATGATGCTAATGATTTTATAAAATAGTTAAATCGGAATTTTTGAATTTATTATGAAAAGTTGAAATATAGGGTTTATAAAATTTAATTATTTTATGAATCAAAAGGAAGAAGTTTTTAAAGGAATTTAAAGACGTTTAAAAAGGATAATATAAATTGATTTATATTAAGAGATTTATAAATGGATATTTATAAATTGAAATATGGACATTATAAAACGAGTTTTTATAAGTGTTTGAATGAAGTGAAAATGAATTTCATAATTGAATGGAATTTATAGAATTTTAAACAGTGAAGTTATAAATGGAATTTTATAAACAGTAGGTTTACAAAATTTATAAAGTTATTGAAAGAACGAATTTTGGATAAATAAATGAATCTTATAAGTTATAAGATTTATGATTTGGAAAGTCTTTAAAAGAACGATCTTTGTAAAATAATCGTTTTATAAGCATTTGACTTATAATATGAAAGTTTTGTTTATAATTGAGTTATAAACTGGAATAGGTTAATAAAGAAAATTTATAAAAGGAAGTTGTTATAAAATAATTAGAAATGGGATTTATAAACGTTGTTTTATAAATTTGCAAATGACTTATTTTGATAAGTAAATTGTTGAAACCTATAAATGGAGTTATATTCACATCTTTGAATAGTGAATAATCCTTTGAATTAAAATGAATAAAAGGATGAAATTGTTAATGAAGTTTATTCACGTTTTTGAATTGTGAATAATATGTTAAAGAAATTGTTTTGAATGTGATATTTGAAATAGAATTAAAACGATCTAACAATGTTTTAAATGTGTTGAGATTCGAAACCATAGATTTCAACATTTATTGTTGAAATAGACGTTTTCGAGAAATAGAAGAAAATAGTAGACTATAACACTGTTGTTATAGTAAATGATTTCCGAAAGGAAATGTTTTGTATAGTATTGGGATTTATATATCTATTTTAAATTCGAATCCCTATACTAGTGATTTTGGGTCGTCGTAACGATGTTTTACGTGACATTCGTTTTGGCCCAAATAAATATGTTTAACAGAATGATTTCCTTAATAGAATGAAATATATACTTAATTTCGATTGAAGTATATTGAATATTTTCCAAGTGTTCAAAATAAATAAAATTTGTGAATTACTTATTAAATAAGTATGGAATTGTTTTCCAATATGAAGTGATATTTAGAATTTATCTTTTTGAAGATAAATTGAAAATCAATAATTGAAATCGAATATTCATTGATATCTTGGAATTATAAATTCACTAAGGAATTTATAAAGGAAGTGGAATTTGTTTAAAAATAAATATTGATTTATTTTTGAAGTATGAAATAAGATATTTTGTGAAATAGATATTTTGGAAAATAAATAATTTGGAAAATTATTTGGAAACTGGTGATGTGTGCATATCAATTGATAGTTCAATAACCGACTATCAATATTTCCCTTTGAATGGGTATATGATGTGATTTGATTGAATTTGAATGTCACACTTATTTTTGAATAAGCGCTCACTATTCAGGTTAACCGGGAAAGGACCATGGGGTCGTATAACCCATTCCGAATATGTGATACGTCGTTGTGAATTGCATTTGAAGATCGGTGTTGAAGACCCGGTATTTGCGAGAGTGATAGGATGACCTATCGATTGTCTCTGCACTGAGTTGCAACGGTATAGAGACTCCCTAAGTGATGGGAAATTCGATCAGGATTGTGAATATCCGGATTGCAAGGACTTCTTTGTAAGTGCCTTCGGTTTTGTTCGATCCCGGAACAGACTTGTATGGATTGTATGTCTGACATTACAAATTGAGATATAAAGCCGATTTCTTTCAAATATATTTCTGTTGGTGGCGAAGAATTTACTCTTTTAGCTTAACACCCTTCTCTGAGACGTACGAGCTCAGAGGTTATATAGTTGAAGTTATCAACGATATATTCCCAATTTGGTAATGTGATATGCTGAGTGATGCTGAAATGATCATTGTGTTGATTATTGTGATAGGATCGTTTATTTGATCGTCTATCTTAGTGATCATTGTGTTGATCATTTGTTGACCCAAAGCATGGCTTTTGTATAAAGTATGTTTTTGTGGACGTGACTTCGTCGAACCTCACACCCCGGAAATGGTCAAAACAGGAAAGATGCGGCAAGGTTATGAGGGGTAGCACCCTTTAGGGTATGTACATTTCCTTCTGGATAGAGGTGGTATCATGGTATGGAGCCCAGATATTTAACCTATGTGGTTACTACGAATTTATTACTTTGTGGTTGTTGGTTTTCGGGATCCCGTGAGAAAGGTCGTTTACGATCAGGGGAATGGCGTGCTCGTGTCAGTAGTTACCCAGTTAGGGGTAACCCGGCCTTGTGTTGGCAGAGTTCCGGTTTGGTTCTCGGGGATGTCTTTCCAGAGGCATTCTCATGTGGCAATGGGAAGTTCCTTGGCCTGACCATTTGTTGGAAATCCAAAGAAACAATACGTGACTTGTACGGTTTTAGTTGTATAACCTGCTATGGAATGTGGCGGTAACCTGCTATTGAACATAGTTAGCTATAGTAGGCATAGTTCGGAATGTCTATGCTGGCTAAGATTTATATTCTACTTTCGAAATAAATTTTTCCTACACTATGCACTAATAATAATATGAAACGTTATTTTAAATGCGTATCAAGCATCTTTTACTATCATAAGGAGAAATCTCCTCCGATTCTGCGTTTGCATTGTGTGTGTGTGCGGGAGGCCTTATGGTAGTCTCATTTTTAAAAGCATTGCGAATTGAATTTAAAAATATCTCTCTATTTTAATTTTAAAGATAAATAAACTGTTTTGAGTTCTCACACCAGTCACATGACTGACTTGGAGTTTATTGTTTTCCTTCCTAAACTCTGGGTGCCCACCAATTTTCACACGGGCAGTCAAGAGTAAGGTTTATCAGGATATTCTGGATATTCTGGAGTTGCTGGAGGCAAGCTGGATGACATGGCGTATTACTAGTTTATATAGTATTTATTTTTCCGCTGCACTATTTGTTGTTTGATGTTGTATACTCTGATGATATGATGAGATGATGTAATGTAATGTATAAAATGTAATAACTTATATAGTTCTTTGTTTAAAGATTATTCATTTATTATTATATGTTGTTCCGCTGCGAATTGTGAGATTCTGATGTTGTTCTGTTGTTTTCTTTTCCCTATCTAAATTTTCTATTTTTCCTCTATTCTCTTTTCTATTCTATTTTCTAATTTTCTATTTTCTCTCCTCCCTAATTTCTACCTTCTTCTCTTCTCTTTTCCTAAATTCTTCTTTTTTAAAAACCCTCAGTGTTCGGTTTTCCGTCGTTCGATTCCTCGGCAGTCGATAAAGTGAGTGTCGATGTCGAATTTTCGGAAGACGAAGAATCGTGTCCTGACATAGCACCTAAGTTTTATGTAGCATCATACAATTGATAAAATAATTCAGTAGAGAAAACCATCTTCACGAAGAAATATATTTTTAATTCATCATTACTTTGTCCCCTATGTTTTATTTTCAAGCTTATGTCATTTAAAATTACATTGAGTATCACAGGTTACTCAGATAAGAATAGCATGAAAGAATCAACACGCGAATAACAAAATATTGTACTAGTAAGGAAGGCTTTCATAGTCAACTCATCGTAAACACGCTTTGTATAAGTGCTTTATGTAAGCATTTTTTAGGCAGCAACATGCATAAGTAAAATACACACACATCAGATGTAATAATCATTTAATCCTCGCATTTTAGACATAAGGGAGAACATGGACATGCCACTGTTTATACTCAATTCCGATATCATAAGTTTACATTTAAAAATATTTTGCCAAGCATTCGCTAAAATGGTATCAGGTGAATCATATTCCCAAATACCCTTTGCATAAAAAAAACATCGAATATTACCACCAATTTAAAAATAATTTTGGAATTGTCCTCGACGTGTATATGAGAGTATAATGCCAAACATATATAACTTAAACCTAAAAAGACATGAACCTACCATGGGAGAGGGGTGGAAATCGACAACAGAGTACCATTAAAGCTAACAGCTTCATATAGATGATAAGCATTGCTTTTGTCTATTAAAGCATCCAGTTAGTTTATCCCGGTCAAAGGCATAAACTACTTTTAGCTGATACAACATCTTGATTAAGGAATAGTTAAAGAAAATGTCCACAGAATAATCAACAACAAATCATTAACTCAGAAAGAGTACGAACATCATATCACATATACATCACAGACACAATATTAGAACTACGTGTTAAAGAAGGGAAGCAGAAATCAATGTGTAGATTGAACAAGTTAAAACATGAGATCAAAATTTAAATTAAATTTTCGAGCTAATGTAAGTAATTAAAATCAACCAAATTGGCTATCATACTTTGCAATGTAGTCACAGAATGACATGATCCACAAAATGAGCATAGTCACAAAATCATAGTGTTTTCTTCCCATCAAACCTTAATTCTCATGTTCCACTGAAAATCTCAAACAATTTGGGCGTAGAAAGTTTAGTTTGATATTAATGTGTTGAATATAAAATAAAGAGTTTTATATCACAAAATCATTTATAATACAAGCATGCATACTGATTTAGCGTTAAAAAGAAAAGTGCGTCTTCTTATGATCAACGCTATAGTTTTGAGCATGATATATTCACACTCTTGATTTTAGATGTGAAATAATGATATTATTGCATAGCAGTAACAGCATACATGGACTCATGTATGAGCAACATACCAAATGAAATTAATAATGATGAATGAATTAAGTATAGACAGATTATGGTAAAGAAAAGAAATCACAAACATCTAGCCAACACCGCATTGCCAAAGTTAGGGGAAATGTTCGCCTACTTGAATTTTCACCTGAATTTGGTCCAAAGGTATGATGGATAAGAGTATGTAGGGAGACCAAAATATCGAGGAAGTTAGGATGAGGAGGAAAATGAGTGGAAACTGGAGCAGAAAGTTGAACGGTTTTGAGGTCACGTGGTAGCCCATTATTTATTATTATTTTTTAAAAAATAAAAGCAATCCTTGAATGGGTATTAGTTTGAAATGGGATGTCCTCATGACTTATGTATCTCGTCTATCACTCAAATTTTAATTCCCCAAATACATGCGAAAGTTCTGCCGTATTTTCCTCCTCTCAAACTGCTCTTATTTCGATTTTCGATCCTATTAAAATGCCCTATAAAATCAAAAATTTTGCGCAGATCAGTAACTCATCCCAAACCCTAGCTGCTGTAATCAATTCACAGACCTAATCGATACTCGTCTTCATCTCCGACAACTAGCCTCCTTAGTTCCTCACGCCGCCAGTAGTGTCAGAGAAATTGCAGCCACCTCCTCACCTTCGTCTTCATCTTCGATACTCGTCTTCTTCCTTGATCATCCTCTTCAATCGAAGCAACAACCGACGGCAACGTTTGGTTTTTCAGATAAGAATTTCGGATTTGGGGTTGTGAGGTTGAGATCAACCAGCAATTTGGGCCAAATCAAGATCAAGGCTGCGGCGTGGAGGGATCGCGAGATTGTTAATTGTAAGTGTGATTCGAGTTCAGGTATAAAAAAATGCTTTGGAACTTTAAGATTTATTTGCAGTTTTTCTAAATTTTATTGGTTTGATTTATTTTCGGCTCGATGGAAATTGTTATGATTTTTTAGACGTTTCTTCTTCTTCTTAATCTCATTATGTTCTGCTACTAATTAACCATGTTAAAAAATACACATACTGATCATAATATTTGCTAATTTCACAACAACATTAAATAATTGAACAAAAAATTACATAATTAATAACAGCAGCAATATATCTACAACTTTTATTTATGCCAGGTGCCATATTGATCCGAAATTTGTGCATTTCTAAAAAGAAAATGTTTTTCTGTTACTGTTTTCACTCATTCCTACTTGGGGCTTCTAAGAGGTCGAAGGATACGATGTCTACCATCAAATTGATATTTAAAATGATGAAAATATTTCACTCAAAGTCAAAAAAGAGATCAGTTATATATTAGATGATTTAAAGTCAAAACTGAAAAGTATGAACATAAGTCTAATATGAACCCGTCAATCATTCTAAATAAATGATGAATGAAATTCAGCTGTCATGGTCAACTTTGATTAAGTTAACATCACCTTCATCAGTTCCAGTGTAACAGCTATCCTTCACTGGTTTTCATGGTATGTTCACTCGATCAACTATTACCTGGCTCCAGATTATTTTTTGTGCAATAAATTAGTACCAAATGCACTGAATTGACAGTGTGAAACTTTGAAACGCTTTTATACATATCTCATCATCATTCATGTTTAATACGTTATTTCAGGGGGAATGATATATAAAGTCTTCTTTTTTCTCACTTAATCAACGCCCTTGCTTTTCGTTTACAGCAATTGTGCGCGCGCTTGTGCGTGCGTGTAAGTATGTGAGTATAAATGATTAAAAAATTGAAAGTGCATTTACTAGTGCCCTATTTCAACTGCCCATCCATGTGAGATTAAATAATCATAAAATCAAGTAAGCTCTGCCTAATATGTGACTATTAACTAGTTAAACCTGCAACAATGAAAGAAAGAATTCAAAAACCAACGGTATATACCGTAGTCTATAAACAAACTATACATATTGTCAGTATGTTTCTAAACCTTTTAAAATTACAAGTTATTTTAAATGCATTATGAAATTTGTCATTAGTAACGTTCAAGAAACTACTTGTATAGCGGTAAGCCCTCTCATGAGTTCATAGGTCTTTTGCTTTTGAATCCTCAGACATCAATGAAATTTAAAGAAAAATAAGAATAAGGAATGAAACCCATATATGGTGATCTTTTTGTAATTGCTAAATTTTATCTGTTATCCATAAGGAAATGATCTGGAGTAGGGACATATTATCATTTTATAGTCTTTTTAGCTTTTGTTCTTCCAACGTCATTATCGTTCAAGCATATTCTTAGAAAACTCAAAATTTGGGATTTTTAGTCATTCAAATCTTTATCACGCTCTTAGTAAAGTTTGGTGATGCTTGATACTCTCCATACTATACTATACACTTGTGTTTATATAGTAGCTTTGATTTGTTCAAAAATAAGTGAGATTTGAAATTTGGAGAGAAAAAATTAAAACATTCTTTTTATGAACATCTTCTCGTATACTTATACATGCATTATCACCTTGACCAACCTTTTAGTTGTATTTTTATATGACATATTCTTAGGTTTTGCGTGTATAGATGTCAAGATTTGTTAATTTATTTGCCAAATTTTAATTGTGTCAACTAGCGTAAAACATAATACTACGGTAAAAATGTATGTATAGAAATATTAGATGACAATGAGCGATAATATCAAAGACGAGGCAAAATGTTACAACACCAACGTATGTCATGCTTCAACTAAAAAACTAGAACTTAGATGATCCCAAAAACAAGGTCCAAGTAGAATCTTTGACAATGTAGGCAATATATACATAATTACATAAAATCATTTGAAACATTAAAGGTAATGGAAAATGCACTTATTTAAATGTGAATACATTACGTCATATTGATGAAAGATACTACTTTCGAAAGCAATGAAGTACCGCTTGATCATTCAAAAAATGAAAAATGCTACATGAATGAAAAAGAATGAAACGAAGGAAAGGACATATTGATGCTCAAAGTCTTTCACATATGAAACTTCCACACTTAGGTGTTACTAGTTTTCTAGATGGCATGTAATCAACGTAAGATAATTTACAATCCATCGGTATCTCATTTTGAATGAGAAAGTGTTCTTTTGCAGATCTATATTACTTGAACCATATTTTTATGTTTTCTTGTTGCGGTGAATATTCGTTTGTAAATGTGTACACACACCCATACTCATGCGTCATTATTGATATTTGAAGCTTTTATGTTACCATCTTAGTTTACAGGAATGATTTCATTTTTTTTCTATTATACTAAATATTACCCATATTTTTTAGTAGGATATATTTCATGAATGTTCTTTACTTTAGCTTTTAGAATATCTCAAAGTTATATTTACAAATGACATTGTAAAATGAACTCCATTTTTGAGGGGAGGCAAATTTAGGGGGACTTTATTTGAAAAAAAAATTGCTATGAGCATTCCATTCGAATAAAACGTTTTATAGTCTTAGCCCTAATACAAAACAAAATTCGGCAACAACCCAACGGAAAATAAAAAAAATCATGACAGTTCACCAAAATCATTTTCGGCTGGGTCGGTAATTGGTTAATCAAAAAATTGATGGTAGTTACACATTTTTCCTGTTCGGGGGGTTTTTTTCGTATACCTCATAACAGTTTTTCAAGAAGTGAAAAAACAACCCTCTATCTAGTTTTTGAGCCTCTTTAACTATGTCCTTTGTAAAAACGTTGAATGTACGATTTGTCTAAGTTCAAATTGTAACAAGTTACTAGCATTAATAATTCAACACATATAGGTAGAAAAATCTATAGAAAGTATTGAACCAAAATATTAAAATTTGAACATGTATGAAACATCAATTATTAATATTTTGTGAAATCATGGTACATAAAATAGTAGGTTATTGTAACTTTGAAGAAAATTAATTATTAAATGTACTTGTAATCTATCTATTAAACAATGGTAAAGCAGATGAATTTGAAGTTCTCCCATAGTTCTAGGACCTATCTCTATTCTCCTTAATTCTCTCCAAATTTAGATATTTTATTTTGAAAATCTTATAATTTATCACTGTACAATTGTCCCACTAAACTTCTCACACTATTTTACATTTAAATATCTACCTTTTAAAATATTCAATAGTTATTTACAAAATTTTCCGCAGTTCTCCACAAAATTTTACATTAAAGGCCAAATGTTTTAATTAATTATATAATTAATAATTTAAATTAATTGTTAAACTTAATGTATTAATATTTATTAGTAAACCTAAAACGTGAAATTTTCAATATGTATATTAGGATAAATCAACAAATTGGTTAAAAAATCATTTAGATGCAAATATAAATAAATCAAATGACATAAATTATATATATTAATGGCAATAATAAATTATTTTGTAATTTATATAATAAATAAATTTATAATACATTGCACTATAAAATTCTATTAATTGCAAACCCCTAATTTTTTTTACAATTACGTAGAAACTCTTCTCAATTATCTTCTAATATTTTAAATTCAAGTCCATATATTTAACTAATTATGTAATCTTAAATTTAAACTACTTAAATAAAATGATTAACTAATACTCATTAATCCATCTAATAAATCCTAAAAATACAAATATTTCAATATATGCAATATTCATATACATGAGACAAAATGATAAAATTATTTCTTCTTTATTTAGATATATAAAGATATCTAAATCACCTAACATAAAATATATATACATAATAATAATAACTTTTTTATTTTCTAATTCATTTATCTCAAAAAAAATATCGTACATTACATTAATTTTATTTTTAACAACCTTTAAATGATAAACATTCCCACTTTTAACATGTTATCAAACCATACCCAACTCATAACTCAACGAAATACTACATAACAATATTCTACAATTATCAAAAAATTTATGGTTAACTGCAAGAATTAAAGTTTAAAAATGAAAACTAAACAAGGAATTAAGGTTTACATGTGGATAAGCTAACCATATGACCGATGCTCTTTTCAATTACAAATATGTACAAAGCTCTTCTCAATTTCGTCAGCTTTTACACATTCAGTTCTTTACATTTAACTAGTTTTGTTGATCATTAATTCAAATTATATAAATAAATTCAATTATTTAATTTTTATTAATCCATTTATAAATCATTTAAAAAAATGATACAAATATGTACAAAGCTCTTTTCAATTTCACCAGCTTTTACACATTCAATTCTTTACATTTAACTAGTTTTGTTGATCATTAATTCAGATTATGTAAGTAAATTCAATTATTTAATGTTTGTTAATCCATTTATATATCATTTAAAAAAGATGATAATTCAATTTTAACAATATTTATATGTACAATGTTAACACAGACTATATATCCTTTTAAATCATCTGCAAAAACACAAACTATTTACATATACAATATTAATAATTTTTTAGAATTAGGACATTAATTTGTACAGAGATATATAGTTAACGAAGATTGAACCATCAACCTTATATCCGAGCATCGCATGCTATTTTAGTTTATGATTAATGTATCAAGAAATGTTTATCATATTTTGCAAAATAAAGTGCATTTTAGCATTAAAATTTAAATATTATTTTTAAAAACATTACCACATGCAACTCATGGGTTATACACTAGTATGTAATAAAAATTTAAAATGTAATGTTATTACAAATCATTTGGTATAAATAAATCAATTTAATATCAAAAAATCTAAAGAGCATGGAAGTTATGAATCATTTTTTCTTCTAAAAAGTGAAAATACAATATTGAAACATAAAATTATTTAAAAAATAATTAGAGTTTTAATGCGTATAAACTATTTGTTTAATAAAAAAGAGATGATATTATTTTTGAAAATTATTCAATCTTTATACATCTAAAAAATTTGCGGTGGTTTCACAATTTGCACATGTGTTATACCAAACTTAAAATAAAACCAAAATGTCATTTTTATCATTTTATATCTTTCACAAAGATGAGAAGAGTGTTTTGTAAGTTACTTTGCGGTTTTGGTACTAGTGTTTTGTTTCCCATCTGATTTTCGTTTCAAACATGACAATTTGTATAATAGAACACATAAATATTGGATACGGAAGATTAATAATTCTACAACATTTGAGACATAATTTCACCTATAAAATTTTTATGTTAAGTTATGTACCCTTATCGTAATTGTTGCTTCACTTGTAGTTGAAGCTTTTATTTCAAACATGAAAAAATTCGTATAATAGAACACATAAATATTGGATATATTTAATTAATAATTCTACAACATTTGAGACATAATTTCACCTATAAAAATTTTATGTTATGTACCCTTATCGTAATTGTAGCTTCACTTGTAGTTGAAGCTTTTACAATTTAATTGTGATATCCCGGAAATTTGGCAATATAAATTTAATAATCTGTGCTAAAAATTGAATTGATTTGATAAATTTTGATAATAAATTTGAATTGATTTAATAATCATCTTTTAATAAATATTGAAATTTGAAGATTGAATCTTTTTAAAGCTAATAAATTGTTTTCTGTTTATAATATATATAATTGTATATGTTGTAAATTGATAAACTTTGATTTGGAACTTAGTAAATGAATCAATTTTTAATTTTAATTTTTATTTGGTAAATTGGAATTTTGATTTAAATTTAACATTTAACTTTTCAAAATAATTTAATAAATAATTATATGGTTTATAATAAAGGAAAATCTTATTTGTTTAGATATATATATATATATTAATTAACTTAAATATGGATTTAAATTAGATTAGCATTAAAAGGTTGGTTTTATTTTATTTTTAAATATTGTTTGAATTTATATATAAGAGTTTGAAATACAATTTACATGTGTTCTTAATTTATTAAGTAATAGAAGTAATTTATGATCTCTTTTATAAATCATTTTAAATATTGTTTAATTTGTTATTTTTAGATAATAATGACAATACTTAGTTCTTGTAAACATAAATAGATTTTTATAGAAATAAGTTTTGTTATTTTTAATTTTAGTAGGAGTTATATATGAATATATATATATATATATATAACTTGATTTTTAAATTAGGTTTTGTAATTTAATTTAAATTTGAATTTGATGTTTTGAAATTTAAACGAATAAATACTTAAAAATATTTGAATAAGCTTGTATTTATATTTGTTTGTTTCATTTCTCTTTAATAAATTTAAAGGAGAAGAAATTCATTTATATATATGCATAAGAATAATAAATTAAGGTTTAAAAGTTTTGTAAACAATTTAGATAAAATTAAAATACTCATAAGACATGTGTTAATTTATTAACACCTAATTGACATGTGTTAAGTTATAAAGCTCTTAAAATGACAAATGTTTAAAATTTAACAAGTGTCTTATTTTTTTTCTTTTTCTTATATTTTTGATAAAATCAAAAATTTTCTTTTATAAACCCATCTCCTCTGAAATTCATTTTTCTTTCTATTCTTTTTTTTCAAATTTGAGTAATCTTCAGCTAACAAAGATCTGCAATAAAAAAAGCCAAGATCAAAACAGAAATTCTGTTCAATAAAATCTGCCAATTTCTTCTTCAAACCTGTTTGAATCTTCCTCTAAACCAAAACTATCATCAAAACTGAATGCATGTGAATCTGAAGTGAAAACCATCCTCAAAATTGTAGCCCCTCAATTTAAACACCTGAAATTCATTTGCAACTTCAAAATCATGCATGCATCTGTAGTCTGCATTTCTGCTTAAAATCAACAATGCTTGAAATTTCTTTACCTAGAATCAAACATGCAACTGTACATCTGGAAAACACCAAGTACTACAACAGCTTCAAGTTTAAAAAGCAAAGCATTGCAGTAAAATCAAGATTAAAGTTTGAAAATATAAAAGAAGCAACTCCAGTTTCAAAGCTTTCAATAAACAGAGGCTCTGCTACTAAAATCTGTGAGTAACCTCATTTTTTTTAAATTAAGTATGAATTTTGGTTGTTTACTTTACTCTGGAAATAAAAATATTTGCATGTCATTTATAAGTTCATTGCTGGTATTTATATATATGAATATATATATATATATGTATATATATATATGTAGTTGCGTATGCTTCTGGGAATCTGTTCTCTGTACTTAAGTTCCAGGTTTTAAGAATGTGCTTAATACACCATTTCAGATTGATCTAATCTGTGTTAAGGATTTATGATTAAATCAAATATGGTTATGTAATATAAATTTAAAGTTAAGTTTTTATTTAATAAAAAAAGATAAAACCTGTAATGTCTCTGGAAATAGCAAGATACTACAAAACATTTTATTTTTTATATAAGTATAATTTTAATTATCTTGATTTCTAGAATTAGGGATATAAATTGATTACTTAAACAAATACTTGAATTTTAAAACCTAAATCAGAATTTTTAGGTTTGAATTGATTGTGAATTTCTGGTTTATTCGAAAATGGGGTTTTGGGTTGGAGCTGTCAACCAAGGAGGTCGGGGTGGCCATGCCACTCTTTGGTGATAGAGTAATGAGTGAAGATTCAAGGAAAAATACTAGATGATGGATTAAAGCATGGGGGCGGTGGTGATTAGGGATTGAAATAATTGACCCTAGTTTTTCTGTGTTCAAGAAAATTTAACACCGCGGGTTTTTTAAGTGATCGAGTTCTTCGTGATTCGAGCTGGTGATGGATGAGGTGTGGGAGTGGATGTGGCCGGAGGCGTAGATTTCACTGATGATCGGAAATAGTTGTTTGAGGCAATTACCTGATTTCGAAATTTCTCCTGTTTGAAGCTTAAATGCTCGATTTTGAGCTAGGGGTTCTGCATTCAAATTTAGGGTTGGAATGGCATTAGGAGATGACCGATGACTTGCTCGTGGGGTCGCGAGAGGCCGGAGGTGGCGAGGGGTTGGTGCTGGTGCACAGTGTCATGTGGTATCAGATTGGGTTTGGGGAGGATTGTATTCTCGAGTTTTGTTTCAGGTTGATTCTTGTGTAGCTCGAAGATTTGGGGCATGAGGCTCGAAGTATAATGTTGTGGGTTCAGGGGAGAATGGATAATACAGGTTTATGTGTAAACTTGTCAGTACCCACCTGTTTTGAATAAATTGCAAAATGGAAATGGTACTGGAGATACTCGAAATTTGTTAACATTTTACTCGAGTTATTTTAGTGTTTAGCTCGAGTTAGTTGTTCAAGTTTTCAACTTGTCTTGTTTTCAAATTTTAAATTGAATTTTAAATGTGCAAGCAAAGATTTAAAGTGAGTTTTAAATCTAAGTTTAAGTTATGAATTCAAATTTCATTTTGAATCGTAGTTGTAAGTGACTAAGTATTTAAATAACTTAGAAAGGGGTTTATTGTTTAAAAATGTTTTTTAAAAGAAATTTAAATTTAAATTTGAAATTGAAATGTAAAGAAATGTTTTAAATAATTTTAAACTAATTCAAATCTGAATTTGAATCTTTGTTTTATAAATTTAAGTGATAAGGTAAATTCAAATGTTTTGAATTTAAAAGGGGATTTGTTTTAAAATCTTGTAAAAAAATTCTTTTATAAGAAAAGTAGTATTTATATTTAAACGGGTTTTAAATTGATTTTAAAACTTGTTTAAGTTAAATTATAATTTAATGATTTATTTTTTAATTATTAGAGTAATTAAATGGATGATTAATTTATTTTGTAAATTAATTAAATAAATAATTACTTAAATTTAGGGTTTAATCTTAAAAAGTTAAGATTGATTAACTGGTGATTTAAGATTCATTAATTAAATAAGATTAGTTTTTAATTAATGATTAATAATTAATTAATGAAGCAATAAAGGATTAATTAAGTTATAATTTATACTTAATTAATTTAATAATTAGGGATTAATTAATGGGTTATTAATGATTAATTAATTTGTAATTAATAACTAAAATAAGTTAATTATTTCAGAAAAATAATTAATGAATTGTTGATAGTTAATGAAGGTCATTAACTAAGGATTATTTAATAATTAATTAATGTGATTAATTTCAATAATTAATTAGATTAATTTAAAGATAATCATTTGTGTAAGTTATTAAGTATAATTACTTATGGATGTAATTAAGGAATTAATTACTAATTGTAATTAATTGAGTTTAATTTGATTAGATTAAGTTAATTAATTCAGTTTAATTAATTTAAATTAATCCTTTGAGGATTATGAAGTATAATTACATAATGTAATTAAATGAAGAGAAATTACTTAGAGAAGTAATTAATGGGTAATTACTGGATGTAATTAATTGAAGGTGATTTATTGGTGAAAGTAATTTGAGTATGATTGCTTTGTGAATTATTCAAGGGATTAATTGAAGATAATTAATTAGGGAGTAATTAATTTATTTGGTAAAACAATTAAGGGTAGTTAATTACTGAATGAAGTTAATCAAAGGTGATCAACAATTATGGTTTAAATGAAGATTAATTACTTAATGTAATTAATTTAATTAGGAGAATGTAATTAGTGATGTAATTAAGAATGGGTTTAATTAGAAATAATTAATAAATAAAAGAAATTAATTTATATAATTAATTAAGAAGTAATGTAATTAATTCATGGTTAATTAAATAAGAAAGTAATTAAAGATTAATTACTGTATTTGGTTAAGTATAATTAATTTGAGAAATTAATTAGAGGATAATTACTTAAAGGTTAAATAATCAAGGATGATTAATTAAAATGAATAATTGATTAATGATTAATTAATTAATTGATTGATAATTAATTAATAAGTGATATAAGCAAGTTCATATTGATAAAGTAATTAATTTAATTTATTTTAAATTAATTTGAATGATGTAAATAATTTAATTCATTTTAAATTAATTATATTTGGTGTGATTATAAATCATGGCTTATATGGTTGGATAATGTTGTTTGCCTTGAATGGTTTGATCTCGGATATGAGATAGATAATGTTGAGTGATATGGATGCATTGGTTGCATTGTGATGATGATTTGGATTACCTTTTGGATAGTGATAATGTGGTTTATCTGTTGTGATAATATTGATTACCTGTTTTGAATTTGTGATTTATCTATCTGTGTATATAGATAATTGAATTGTTTTAAACCTTTAAAACAACTTGGCCTTAAAAGACACGCTTTGGATTTCGATGAGAGCGGGATCGGATTTCCATATTTGGATATCTGGAAACCACATCGATCCAAATTAACGATAGGTCGTGAATCTCTTGTGAAGTGTGAAGATTCGAGATGTAAGGACTATACGTCAGTATAACTCTGAGGGTGATTCCGTAATGAGTTTGACGGAACTAGTTCTTATATGTTCCAGATGGTGATTTAGAGTGCAAGGGTCATTATCGTTAACTCTGAGGGTGATTCCAAAACGAGTGTAATGAGATAGTGCCTTCGGTTTCGTTCGAACCCGGAACGAACTTGTATGGATTGAATGCTTTCAGAACATCGTCAGGTGGACGATGAGCATTCTAAGAGATGTGTTCTCTAAAGGTAATCATAGCCTCAAGCCTCATCAACCGGGAATGACTAAAACAGGGGAGGTGAAGCAAGGCTTCGTGGGTAGATCCCACTGGAGAGCGAGATTTACCCCTGTCTAGAGGTCCCTTTTTATTTCGGCTGTGTGGGTGGTTGGAACGTAAGTCAACTGCGGGGTTATCTTATTCGGGACTGTCCAGTAAAGGGTGGTTTTGGTCTTGTGTTGCAGGGGAGCGGGCGCACTCCTCGGTACGTTGATCTAGGCCACATACTATGACGGGCGATACCCCAGTAGCCCAGCCATTGATGGAATCCACAATCCAACAAGTGCCAACGGTTTTGATTGTATTACCCACTTTTGTGGCTAGTAGCTGGAATTTAATCATGTAACAATTTTGGCTATTTCATATTTACTTGAAAACCCTAGACCTATTATAATATCACTGGATTTCCTATCAAATGTTTTGGTTAGCGTAAGGTAATTTTTTTTCCATGTTTATGTGTGGGAAGTCTTACGTGATACCTTTCTTTTCAAAAGATTGTCAAAGTTAAGCAACTTTAACATGTTACTCACACCAGACCCATGTCTGACCCAGAGTTTATCTTATATTTTCTTAAACTCTTGGGTACTCAAATTTTTACGAGTAGCCAAGGGATTCAGGTTAGCTTTGACGAATTAAGGAGCAATGGAGCAGGAGGCTTCTGCGTTGTAGATATATAGTTCCGCTGTGTGTTCTCTGTGTTGGTACCTCTTTGTTGAGTTGTATTGAGTTGTATAACTAGACAGGTGTTCATAACAGTCTAGTATGTGATGTATATTCTGTGTAACTCTGATAGTGTTGTATATATATGTAATACTTTTGTTATTAATATAATTTATTCATTTCGCTGTTTAGATTCTGATGAGTTGTCTCTTTCTTCTTCTCTTTCTTTCTACTCTCTAACAATTTCTTTCTTCATGATGATATGACTTTTCTGTGGTGAGAAAATTGGGTCGTCACAGGTGGTATCAGAGCGCTAGGTTGAGTGAATACCTAGGCTTTGAAGTGATTTCTTTCTTGAGAGAGCATATTTGTATTTATATACACACACACACACATATATTTATTTCTACCTGTTCATTGAGTTACCCGTTCGGGTTTTTTCAATATAAGTTATATATGTAGATAAGGTAGTAGGGTGTGTAACACGACAACTACCGATGGTTGGAGTTTGAGTGTTGAGGTTGGAAGTGTATGTGTCGAGACCGTAGACCTAATACCGTCTCGATTGAGTTGTGCAGAGTATAGAATTTCATAGATCTCTGAAGGAAACCTGTTAACGGTTCAGAATTCATCTTTGAGTTGGATGAGTATAGTTTGGATCTGTCGGTTAGGAAGAAGAAAATGATGGTATCTCGATACCTCAGGAATTAGTAGCTGTGTGAAGAGACACAATGACTATGGATGTCTTCGAAGATTTTTCTTTGGGACAAGTTTTAGAAGTATATCTGCTTCGATGCTGTGGCTGGGTTCAGTAGGATGTTTCTGTCCGGTTTGAGGTCCGAGTTTCTCGAAGAGCTTTGGATTAGGAAGTCTTTGGCGTTGGTGTCGGCAGTGCAGCTTGAAGTGTTCTGTGTACTGGCAAGGAGGTCTTCTAGTAGCAGTTTTCTGGAAAAGGAGTTCAGAAGCAGCAGAGTGGATTCATTTCTTTGATAGATTGGCTAGTTAAGCGTAGACTGTTCTGATTGGTAAAGAGAGAACGGTTTACTTTAGGTATTGGACTGGTTGATCGCAAAAGTGACGTGCGATAGTTTGTGTGTTCTCTTGAGCTATGAGAAGTTAGTCCGCGTCTGGAGATTGAGTTTTCCTATCGACTGGATTCCAGGAGTGCTACTAGTGGTTCAGTTTAGTAGAAGGATCAGATTGGGCATCTGAGTTTTCTTTTATGGATCAGTTGAACCATATTTCTGAGGTGTGTTGTCCAGGTTGTGCCCGAGTTTTCTTCTACTCCAGATCAGAGTTATGCAGCACAAGCAGTTTGGGAGTGCTTTTGTTCTTTATTTTCCAGATTAGGAGAAGTTTGTAGTCTTCTGCTATTTATGGAGTAGAGTTGGTGTTCTTGGTTTGGGATTTATCTTGAGGAGATCATTCTGTTGAGTTGTTTGGTCCAGTTTATTTCCAAAGATATCAGCGAAGGTTGAGCTGATCAGGAGAGATAAGGCAGCCCAGGATCGTCAGAAGTGTTTTGTGGATAAGAGATGAAGGAATTAGGATTCTGGAGTCGGAAATTTGATTTTGGGTAAGTTTTATCCGATCTAAGGAGCTATAAGATTGAGTGAGACTGGGTAAGTCAACTCCGAGGTGTTTTGGATCTTCTCTGTGTTTTTGTGAGCATTGGTGTTTGATTTTCAAGAGTTGAATTGCCAGTTTGGATTACTGGGATTCAGTATGTTTCACGTATCTCTAAGGGAGTACGTGTTTGATAGTTCTGGCTTTGGAACCAGCAGCTCAGAAGAGTTTGGTTGTTGAGTCAGACTCGACTATAGTCTGATATTCTGTTTAGAGTTGTTGATAGGAGCTCTGTAGCTTAATAGTATCGATTGTTGGATTCTGTAGAGCGAGTATCCCGATAATTATACCAGGGAAACTCGTGGAAATTTTATCTAGAATTTTTCTGGATAATTAGATTTGTTTTTTTTTTGAATGAATTGGTTGCTATGGTTGTTAGCATATGATTGATATATGCTTGCGTTTTAAAATTAAATCTTAAGATAGATTATTAAATTAACTTTGCTTTTAAATTTCGAGGGCGAAATTCTTTTAAAGGGGAAGGAATGTGATATCCCGAAAATTTGGCAATATAAATTTAATAATCTGTGCTAAAAATTGAATTGATTTGATAAAGTTTGTTAATAAATTTGAATTGATTTAATAATCATCTTTTAATAAATATTGAAATTTGTAGATTGCATCTTTTCAAAGCTGATAAATTGTTTTCTGTTTATAATATATATAACTGTATATATTGTAAACTGATAAACTTTGATTTGGAACTTAGTAAATGAATCAATTTTTAATTTTAATTTATATTTGGTAAATTGGAAATTTGATTTAAATTTAACATTTAACTTTTCAAAACAATTTAATAAATAATTATATGGTTTATAATAAGGGAAAGTCTTATTTGTTTAGATATATATATTTTAATTAACTTAAATATGAATTTAAATTAGATTAACATTAAAAGCTTGGTTTTATTTTATTTTTAAATATTGTTTGAATTTATACATAAGAGTTTAAAATACAATTTACATGTGATCTTAATTTATTAAGTGATAGAAGTAATTTATGATCTCTTTTATAAATCATTTTAAATACTGTTTAATTTGTTATTTTCAGATAATAATGACAATACTTAGTTCTTATGAACATAAATAGATTTTTATAGAAATAAGTTTTGCTATTTTTAATTTTAGTTGGAGTTATATATGAATATATATATATAACTTGATTTTTAAATTAGGTTTTGTAATTTAATTTAAATTTGAATTTGATGTTTTGAAATTTAAAAGAAAAAATACTTAAAAATATTTGAATAAGCTTATATTTATATTTGTTTGTTTCATTTTTCTTTAATAAATTTAAAGGAGAAGAAATTCATTTATATATATACATAAGAATAATAAATTAAGGTTTAAAAGTTTTGTAAACAATTTAGATAAAATTAAAATACTCATAAGACATGTGTTAATTTATTAACACCTAATTGATATGAGTTAAGTTATAAAGCTATTAAAATGACAAATGTTTAAAATTTAACAAGTGTCTTATTTTTTTTCTTTTTATTGTATTTTTAATAAAATCAAAAAATTTCTTTTATAAACCCATCTCCTCTAAAATTCATTTTTCTTTCTATTCTTTTTTTTCAAATTTGAGTAATCTTCAGCTAACAAAGATCTGTAATCAAAAAAGCCAAGATCAAAACAGAAATTCTGTTCAATAAAATCTGCCAATTTCTTCTTCAAACCTGTTTGAATCTTCCTCTAAACCAAAAGTATCTTCAAAACTGAATGCATGTGAATCTGAAGTGAAAGCCATCCTTAAAACTGCAGCCCCTCAATTCAAGTACCTGAAATTCATTTGCAACTTCAAAACCATGCATGCATCTGCAGTCTGCATTTCTGTTTAAAATCAACAATGCCTGAAATTTCTTTACTTGGAATCAAACATGCAACTGTAAATTTGGAAAACATAGTACTACAACAATTTCAAGTTTAAAAAGCAAAGCATCGCAGTAAAATCAAGATTAAAGTTTGAAAATATAAAAGAAGCAACTCCAGTTTCAAAGCTTTCAATAAACAGAGGCTCTGCTACTAAAATCTGTGAGTAACCTCATTTTTTCAAATTAAGTTTCAATTTTGGATGTTTACTTTACTCTGGAAATAAAAATATTTGCATGTCATTTATAAGTTCATTGCTGGTATTTATATATATGAATATATATATGTAGTTGTGTATGCTTCTGGGAATCTATTCTTTGTACTTAAGTTCCAGGTTTTAAGAATGTGCTTAAAACTCCATTTCAGATTGATATAAACTGTGTTAAGGATTTATGATTAAATCAAATATGGTTATGTAATATAAATTTAAAGTTAAGTTTTTATTTAATAAAAAAAGAAAAAGAAAACCTGTAATGTCTTT